>JASAUF010000072.1:0-1492500 GCA_030180095.1 Magnolia changhungtana | reverse complement strand
GCAAGAGTTGTTACGTGTAATTCCTGTCCTTCTTGGCCGCTGTGAGGAAAACGATGCAGAAGGGAAGCTTGTAGAAATTACTGCAGTGCATGGATTTAGTGATCTGCTTAAGGATACTGCTTATAACCATTTAATGGATGTTTTTTTCTTGGCTTTTATGTCCACAAATCCATGAAATTCGTAAAGGATGCACCAAATATGCTTTTGTGGTTTTTTTTTTCTTTTCTTTTCAACACATCATAATGTAGATTATTGAAACAATGTAAAAGATAATATAATTCAAATGCTCTGAGACTGGTAAATGATTATAGAAATGATGCAAAACTAGCAATTTCAACACCATTTATCATGGGAAAATAACATTGATAAAATAAAATTAATAAAATGCAGGAAGCAGTGGTTTTCTTCCCCATGATTCTTATTTAGTTGTGGCTCTTGTTTGTTACTTCTGTTGAGACTTAGCACTTGGTTTATTTTTTTAATGGAACCTAGTGATTTTTGAAGGAATTCGTTTTCCATTTCCTGTTGGGCATCGAACTGCTTGGATTACATGTATTTATACCTTTCGACTTTGTAAGCCCTTCAGTTAATTAAACTGCTTTTGGTATTATTTTCCTTTGGGAAGTGAAATGATTTGACTTTTTTCTTGATTTTTGTAGGTTATCTTGGAAGTGGCACCTGAGACTTTGTATGATAAGCTTTTCATGAAAGTTTTCAGTGTGGTAGTTTTCTTATCCAAGAATTAGTTTCTTCTACAAGATCTAAAGGTAAGGTATGTGCTATAACATTTCCATTCATTTTGGAGCCTTTTTTTTTTTTCTCTATTTTCTTATGTTGTTTTGAAGTCCTAATTGAGCCATGATGGACAATTCCATTCTTTTAGGGAAGGTTACTAGTACTGATTGTATATACATCTCTGATAAAATCCGTTGGCTTGGGTAGAGGATTGGATCTTTAATGGAAGGGTTAGAATCTGATCGTATTGATTTTCTTATTAAAGATTCTATTAGAAACAAAGACAACTGTTTATAGCTTTCTATGAGATAAAGAAGAGTGATGAGAATCTAGATTCGGTGGATGAATATTTCCTGAAACAGTAAAAGAATTTGAAATATGTTTTGTGGGTCATTAATGAAATGATTAGAATTTGTTTATGTTGAATGGATTAGATTTTTTTTTTCTTTTTTCTAATCCAAGATTCTTTAGCAAACACGTGCTACTGTTTATAACTTTTCAAAAAATACAACTGTTTGCCTTTATATGCAACGAAGTAAAGAAAGCAGAATTTGCATCTGGAGCATGAATGTTTGCTTGAAATAGTAATAGAATCCTAATCTGTTTTCTATGTTTCTATTTAAAGGGATAGTTAATCAATCCTGATCAGAAACTTCTCAGAAAATCATATGTTTCAGACTCTCTCTCTCTCTCTCTCTCTCTCTCTCTCTCTCGCTCTCTCTCTCTCTCACTTGTTGCTTTGGAGAAGATCTCTTCACTCAGAATATGGTAGAACTTCTATCCAAACAAGGCTGAAAAACCAAACAATTGGTGGGATTTAAACTAAAAAACAGAACCCAACAAATCTTAAAAACACAATCGGATTTGATTTCAACCAAATAATCCAATACGTATGCAGGCACACAGGATGTATTTATGTATTTTTTATCTTTTTCAAGTACTAATTAATGTCACCACATCACAACTGGTGATTGAGACTGTTGGCATGTTACCAGTAAAATACAGCACCAAGAAGAGTACAAACATTGAAAAAAAAATAATGGCTGTCAGATATATGAAGATGGAATTAAGTCCTACAAAACTAAAATACAACAGACAGTTGATATGCTAAACAACTAAATTTTTTAATAAGAACATAAGAGATAATCGATGAGGGACGCTTTTGCCTTCAAGTTGCAAACAATCAGAAATTGTAAACTGAACATCACTGAGCAGTTTAGCTATGTCATTCACTTACCTTTGTGGATCTCTCAGTTCCACTGTCAATTAGCAAGCCGTAGTGTGGTCGAGTAATCTGTCTGTCATTGTATCACAATAAATAATCTCATTATTTTCTCGGATTTGAGATTCTCTTGCACAAAATTAAGCTAGTTGAGTGCATATGTTGTTTAATGTGTTACTAACATCTCCAATATAATGAAGAAACTACTTTAACATCACTTTGCTATATATATGGCATCATAACTGAAACTAACTTTTGTTGTACAAATCAGGTTGTTGCTAATTTCACCCATCTGTTTCTGATTTTGATATTACAGTAATACAAATCTGTGGTACTCTTTATTACCAGAATTACAGTAATACAGTTTATTTAACTCTCGTCTCATAGTAGATTCAACTCTCTTCATGATAGATTGATGTTGTTTCTTAATCATAGATTCTTGCTATATTTGAACTACAAGTACTGCTATGTTTTAGCTGCTATACTACTGTCCATCTCATTTAATCAGCAACTGCTCGTTGAATCTAACAAACAACTATCCATTATTTATGTTGTCCATCTCTATGTTTTATGGGACACCCCAGGTCTAGATTGCATCTCTTTCTTTCCCTTTACTAGATTGGTCAATTCTTTAAGCACTAAACATCTGCCTTTGAATTTATTGGGTGTTGATCTTTGATCTCTTTTGGCCAATTTTTCACTTTCTGGTTTGCCACTAATTTGCAGTAGTTACCCTAAAGCAGTTGAGAAAGACCTGGTGGTCTAGTGGCAGTGCAGTGCCTAGGAATTCCCAGTTTTGGATTTTTGAGTGACAACTAAAATTTTCTGAAATAGAAATAAATAAGTAAATAAGTAAATAAATAATTAAAAAAAAAGTGGCCTAGGTTACTGAATGAGATGACAGGGTATCATCTAATTATACTAGGGCCAGGCCATGATAATCATCTTCTGAGGATCCACAATAAGGAACTAGCCGTGAAGTTGCATTTTGGTTTCTTTCAAGTCCAGCTTGAAAGCAACATAATTGTTGTTTGGAGCCAATGCCATCAATATGAATGTCAAAGAAATCATAATTTTGTCATTCCACTTCATTGCAATTCAGCTCACTTGCATATCCAAACACGATCTATGTTGCTCATGCTATAGATGTTATTGAAATTCTTTGTTTTGTCTCTTTCTCGATTTTGTAGAGGATGGACCGTTCAGGAACAGTTAGTGATATGAGAAGAATGTCAATAATCTCTCAGAAAATTAGGCTGAATGAGCGGATTGGTGGAGGTCTCGATTCTCTAAGCAATGCTAGTTTAATGGAGGTATCTCAGATTCTACTCTTTTCAATCCCTTTTTTAGTCCTTATTCTTAATTTAAATTTGATTTTTCAATGTGAATGTGATCTTTATTGGTTTCTTTGATGTGATGATTTTGGATAATTCTGGTTATTAGATGGTCTAATTGCTTGTAGATACCATCTAGAGAATGTAAAATTTGAAATCTGAACAGTACAGATTGAAAATTTCAAGCTCACATTAGATTTCCGATGATATGTGTGGTTGCATGCTTTATTGAACTGAATTAAAATTCATTCAATTCAGTGTGGAGGAAATGACCGAAGTTTGGGAGGCACAATTTTAGTTCGGAATGGCAAGTAAACACATTATCACAATTCCTTGTGTTTCGAGTTGGAAATGGAATTATTGTAATTGCAATTTGGGAACAAGAACTTCATAATGACTTTGTCATTTGCTCTTATTGGATTAAATTATTGCAATTTAATTGAATTTGGACAATCTAACACAACCTTAATGTCTTTGTGAATAAATTCTTTTGCTGTCTTCTCGTATATGCTGCACGGATTTGATCCGAATAGATGAGAAAACGTTTCTTTCTTTTAGAAATTGTGTTGGGTTATGGATTTCTTTCAAAATTTATGTAATTCAATCAATTTTTTTTTTATCCAAGAAATTTTCACACAAAGTCCTGTTACAAAATACTGAATACACTGTTCGCTTGCAGATTGAAACACGTTCACAAGGTCCTACTCCTGCAGGCTCCATTGTCGGACCCAAGAACCATTTAAAGGATGTTAGTAATAGTTTGACAACATCCGAAGAGCCCTTGAAAATACTTGATCGCATCTGGAGTGTTGAAGAGCAGCATTCATCAAGCACATCTCTTGAAAATCTCTGCTTTCCCTAACAGCTCACTAACTCTACCTTAATAGATTCCTCAATCTATGGTATCTCATCAGCCAACTGCATATGTGAAAATATCTGCTTTCCAAAACAACTCACTAACTCTGCCTTTTTTTTTTTTTTTCCTTTTCTAATTGCAATTGTATTCTGTGAAGAAGATTTGGATAAGGCTTAGATGATGATAGTGATTTTAAATGTTGGTATAAGGCTTAGATGATGATAAATAATGGGGGCTACACTATCGAACTTGAGATCCATGATGGCTTGTACAACGTCATCAAGAACTGGAACTACATTGCATTGATTGATGCCATCCACAATGGCAAAGGCAAATGTTGGACAGCCAAGGTAAGTAGGAACCTTTTAGTATTCTGAAAGTTGGGTACCAGATACACAGGTGAATTGAATTTTGAAAATTCAGTGATATCATTCTAGTTGTTGTAATTCAATCCGATCTGGATTTAGGTACTCATTATTGTGTAGCTTGCCAACAACGCTAGTGAGCCAAGATCCAATATTCGGTCTCACTAACAAAATGATAAACAGAAAGAAATATAATCTAGAGATAGAATCAAAGCATACCAAATAAATCACAAGAAAGAATATATGTGGAAAACCTCCAACAAGGGTAAAAAACCACGGGTGCAAACTTCCACTATGAAGAAAAACGAAGATTACAATCAATATACTAACCTTCTCGATGCTCCCATGCACAGAGATAACCCTTAGCCTAGCTTAGAAAACCCTTTCTCATACCCTATAAAAGCCCTAGGAACCCCTATTTATAGTTTAGGTAACTCCCTCCCCTACCTTGGCGAAAACTGCCTTAAATTTACATAGTTCGCACTAAATCCGTGCAAAATCTGCGTAACCTCGACTAATTGAGAGAGGTCCTCGACCGGTCGAGTCGGCCACTCGACTGGTCGAGCATGGGCCTCGACTGGTCGAGTACCACAGACCAAGAAAAATACCACACGCTGGACTGAGTCGAGTGAACCCTCAACTGGTCGAGCAGCATGGTCCAGATGAGGCTCCACACCTCAACAATCTCCCACTTGGAGACACATCGTCATAATCCTTCATCTTCTACATCCGGAGTGCAACATCTCCCCGTCTTCAAGCCTGAAGACCAATCAAAGTTGAACAGAGCTTCAGCTTCTCCCATGTGACTGCCTTGATCAGCATATTCGCAGTATTCTCACTTGTATAGATCTTCTCCAGAGCAATCGATCCATCTTCCAATAATGAACGTCTGAAGTGATATCTGATGTCAATATGCTTGGTCCTTGAATGAAAGACTAAATTCTTAGCCAAGTGTATTGCACTCTGACTATCACTGTATAGCTTGAAATCTGCTTGCTTCTTTCCCAACTCTTCCATGAAACCTTACATCCACACCATCTCCTTGCACGCTTATGTAGTTGCAACATATTTTGCTTCTGTTGTACTGATAGATACTATCTTTTGTAACTGAGAGACCCAATTGACCGCAACACTACCCAGAGTAAAGACATAACCTGTAGTACTTCTTCTATTGTCGATATCTCCTGCTAAATCTGAATCTACGTAGCCTTGTAGCTTGATTTTTGATTCTCCATAACACAACCCTACATCCACAGTACCTACCAGCTATTCGAGGATCCACTTCACAACTTCTCAATGTTCCTTCCTGGGGTTATTCATGAACCTGCTAACAACTCCCACTGCTTGATCAATGTCTGGCCTCGTGCTCACCATAACATACATGAGACTCCCAATAGCTGACGCGTATGAGACTTTAGCCATGTAGTCTCGTTCTTCCTGCGTCTTTGCACCTTGCTCCTTAGAAAGCTTGAAGTGGTTGGATAATGGAGTGCTAACCAACTTTGCACCTCCCATACTGAATCGATTAAGTACCTTAGCTATGTACTCTACTTGTGACAAAACCAGTTTCTTATTTTCCCTATCACAATTTATCCTCATGCCTAGGATTTGTTATGCAGCTCCTAAATCTTTCATGAAAAATTCTCTAGATAGTTGTCTTTTGAGATCTGAGATGTCCTTCATGCTTGATCCAGCTATAAACATATCATCTATGTACAGAAGAAGAATGATGTATGACGTATCAAACTTCTTCAAATAGCAACAGTGGTTTATATGACATCTCCTAAAATTATTTTCCGACATGAAACTGTCGAACTTCTTGTATCATTGCCTCGGGGCCTTCTTCAGGCCATATAGACTATTCTTCAGTCTACACACTTTGTTCTCCTTTCCTGGTGCCACGTATCTTATCGGCTGATGCATATATATCTCTCTTATTTAAGGTCCCCATGAAAAAAGGCTGTCTTAACATCTAGCTGCTATAGTTGTAAGTCCTTTGTAGCCACTATACTCAAGACCATATAAATCGTAGACATTATCACCACTGGTGAAAATATTTCAGTGAAGTCGATACCTGCCTTTTGTTAGAACCCTTTCACAACCAATCTAACCTTATACAGTTTCGAACCATCGTGCTCCCCCTTCAGCCTGTAAACCCATTTGTTATGAAGAACTTTCTTACCCTTAGGTAGAGTGACTAGCTCCCACGTACGATTGGATTCAAGAGAATCCATCTCATCATCTATGGCCTGCTCTCACTTAACCCATGTATCTAACCATAATGCATCTTCAAAATACTCTGGTTCACCATTATCTGTCAGTAGTAGATAATGTAAGGAGGGTGAGTATCGGACCTTGGGTCTCTTATCCCAAGTAGACCTTCTCACAACCGGTGTCTGCGGTTCTACCTCATTATGCTCCCATGCATGCTCATCTCGTGACATTGTAATACCCGCGTTCGGTAACTCTTCCAACTCTACGAATTCTTTCTCATCGGCCCCTTTTGTTGGACACTGTCCTTATACATCACTTTTTCATTGAAGACTACGTCTTTACTTTTGATGATTTTCTGATTCTCTTCATCCTAAAAATGGTAGCCAAAATCATGTTGCCCGTAGCCTATAAATGTACACTTCCTGGACTTCCCATCCAACTTGTTTCTGTGCTCTGCTTCAATGTGAACATATGAAGTGCAACCGTACACTTTGAGATATGCAAGGTTCACTTCTTTTCTAGTCCACGTTTCTTCTGGTAGCCCACCATCTAATGGTACTGAGGGACTTCTATTTATGAGATATGTGGTAGTATTCACAGCATATGCCCAAAACGTCTTAAGCAACCCTACATGTAACCTCATGCTCCCGACATGTTCAAGGATGGTCCTGTTAATACACTCAGTCACACCATTCTGTTGCGGTATCCCTCGAATCATTTTTTGATGTTTGATTCCATTTGCTGCATAATATACCTCAAACCTCTTATTACAGTACTCTCCCCCATTATCTAATCTGAGACATTGTACTGTTTTACTTATCTCATTTTCTACCATAACTTTTCACTTCTTAAATACATCATATTTATGCTTTAAGAAATAGACCCACAGTTTTCTACTAGCATCATCAATAAAAGAAACAAAATAACATGAGCCACCAAGAGATGATACCTGTGCCGGTCCCTACACATCAGTGCGTACAAGCTCCAATAGATGCGCCTTTGGAGCGTGTCGTGTTTTCTTGAAACTTACCCTTATCTACTTGCCATACACATAGTCCTTGTAGAATTCTAAGTCAATAGACTTCAGTCCTGGTAGTTTCCCTTTCGATAATAGTACTTTCATCCATTTCTCACTCATATGTCCCAACCTCTGATGCCATAACTACCCATTCACTCCAGTTGATGCGACTGCGAGTGAACTATACGATCATGAAGTCACGTACATACCTTCCTTCTTACCTCGAGATATCACCAAGGCACCTTTTGTGATCTTTCAGGAATCACTAGTGAATGTCGTCATATATCCGGTATCGGTCAGTTGCCCCACTGAAATCAAGTTCCGTTTTAAACTCGATACATGTCTGACATCCTTCAATTTTAAAGTCGTTCCATCCTTCTGACTTATATGAACGTCTCCCTTTCCAACAATACTGCACGACTCATCATCACCCAAGTAGACTCTCTCGAAGTCACCTGACACATAATCACACAGAACTTCCTTAAACAAAGTGGCATGAAACGAAGCACCCGAGTCTATGACCCAAGACTCATTCCTCACATCAAGAGACAAGATCAATGCCTCTGTGTCACTCTCCTCAAATAGATTCACTGAATCCTTCCTGCCTTGAGAGCTTCCTTCTTCTTTCTTAAGCGCCCTGCAATCACGTTTCATGTGCCCCTTCTTCCCACAATGACAACACCCGTCTTTGTCTTTATGTCCCTTGGACTTCTTCCCTGACTTAGAACGTCAGTGTTTATTGCCTCATTTGTTCAGTAATCTTCCTCTTCCTTCAATGTTTAGAGCATTTCTCGAATCCCCTGAAACTCCCGATGTCTTTCTTCTAGATTCTTCGCTAAGAATGTAACATCTCAGAAAAATCTGTACGAAGACCTGAGTACCACCTCAGGTAGAAATCCTTAAGGACCGAATTCTTTAGGAATTAATCAAAAAATAATTAAGTGTTGAACTAGATAATCGGTGGATTCAGTTTGAACCACTATTAATACAAATGGCAAGACCTGAAACCATTAAAATCGCTAGCTTAACACTATTTAAAAACCTCGAGGAAATCCCAAAACTCAGTTGCTCTCGGGAGCATATTGAAACTCCGCATCGGACCTGGACTGTGCGTCGAAAGTCTGATTACAGCAAAATTATAAGGTTATGACTGCCTTATTGGGCTTGACAACCATCGCGGGAATCGAGCCTAAATAGTATCCAGAAACGCACAACTTAAGCCTTGAGCGAAGTGTGTAAGAAATGCGAATATATTTAGAAATTGACATGAAACTTAAGTAATTTAGGTCATTCACTTGCGGGCGAAATTGAAGACTTCGGACCGTCAGATTCTGATCAAACTTTACCCATGGATCAGGGAAATTTCCCTTCTCTTATCCGTATACTTATGGCCCTGATCTAGGAACGACGACCGTTGATCTGATACGGTTCCTTCACGGCCGATCAGTTTGTCAGATCGCACCATAAACACAGTCCTGGCTTAGATCCATTATCAGGGAACTTGCCCTGTGACGTAGGTGAGAAATGAACCTTCCTAAGGGCCCTATTTATCGAAAACAGACACTCTTTGGATATAACCTAAGTATACCATGACCTTGGGGCCATTTACATCACTCTGGGCCTATTTAAAGACCTTAAACCAGCCCCACTCTCTTTCATACGAATTTCTCAAACCCTAGGTGAGAGAAGAGAGAAAAGAGGAGGAAAGAATGAGGATAAGAGAGAGTGAGAGATATGAGATTGTTGCTGGGATCCTTTCCCACAACTCCATACACCGTTTTGTCTCCCTGCCATCGATACACCATCGATTCTAATTGTGATTTGGGTAAGAAATCCTAACCCTAAACTTGTTTTAGAAGCCTAGATAGGGTAATCAGCGAAATAGCTAACCTATTTTGATGTTTAGGTACTATTGTTTGGTATACAGGAACATAGGATTCGGTCCGAGCTTGAAACAAGAAATCCGACGAAAGGTGCGGACTTTAAACGTTTACGTTATGGTTTTCAAGGCTTTCAATGTTAGCAATGATTTATGTCGGACTTGATTACTGCCATACGATCTTAGTTATGATGTATTTGATAAACTATACACGTGTGTGAACTATGTGAATATATGATGCATCTCATGTGTTTGCTGAAATGTTTGAATGAAAGTGCAATTATGATTATGCTTGTCATGACTATTAATCTAGAATACATGTTTGTTGTATGTAGGACAACTCCTTTATGAAAGATCTGCCATAATATATGTTATAACTAATTTAGTTTATGTATGTAGTATTGTGTAGTCTAAGTGTTTGATAAAATGTCTGAATGAGAAATTGTTTGATGAATCACTTTTAACAAGGGTGTTGAGATAGGATTCTCAGCTACCTTATCCAAATTTATAGTATCCTTCATATGATGTAAATTGTTGTTGTGATTTATGGATGAAATGCATATGCATAATAACACGTTCAATGTGTTTGATAAAATGCTCGAATGGGAATTATGTTTGAATTGTTCATTAAATGCTGTTATGATTAACATGTGTGACTACATATTGTATTTGAGTATGATTGGGACTACTACATAGTCCAGGCAATCGGTAACAGTTCCCAATTGAGTGGCCGAACTAGTTTTGCCATATTGGATACGTTCGATGAATCTGAGCAGTACGGTGATTTTCGACAGTGGTTAGGTCATGTGGAGTGCGTATGCACTCTATGTCGATTTATTCAGTGTGTGCTCGTACCAATCGAACTTGTCAAATAACCCGATTGGCATATTATGTGTTTACCATGTATGGATGCTACTGCTTGAATCTAAGGTACCGCTTACCAATGTAAAGCCAGTTTCAACCATGATACCAAGATCCGCTAAGACTCATTAGCCAGGCATGATGGTGTATGGGAGACCGTGGTCGAACTATCGGCCTACGCTGGAGTGACGAGCCTCCCCTTAGTGACCAGCGAGTAACCTAAACTCGTGAGCTGAATACGGTGGTGTATGGGACACCGTATTTGAGCTGTCGGCCTACGTTTAGGTGATGAGTCTCCTGTAGTGACCTCGAATATAAACTATGCCTACGCTGAGGTGACGAGCCTCCCCGTAGCGACCTTGAGTGTAGACTCTTGAACTTACCTATCCACTTCTTTCATCAGGGGTGATGCCCTACAACTTGCCTATCATATATGATTAACTAGGATTGACGACCCTAGATGGATCCCTGCTTGGGTTAATGACATAAAGGGAGGTACCTTAGCTTCCTAAATCTGTTGTATGAATAAGCCTAATTAAGTACTTGGCTAATACGATCATGCACCGCATTGCATGTGCTTTGGCGAGGAAGCTCATGTTTAGGGAATTTGCCATACTCGATCGTTAGATGAAGTCGCTGAGGGAGTGCAAGAGAGGGTATGCATCATTATTGCATATCATTCCTGAATTAACAAAAGTAATTAGGAAGTGATTGTTATACTACTTTATCATTACTACTTGATTGAATTGATAACATGTTAACCTTTGCCTTATAGTACCATTGAGTTGATCACTCACTCCCACTCTAGGACGGTGTTTTAAAACACCAACCAGACTCTGATTTAGATGCAGGTTATGGTGAGGCTTACGCGATAAATCCGGATTTCTTAGACGATGAGGAGGAGTTCACCTACGTACAGTTCTTGGGCGGGTCTATGTAGACCTAGAGTTGTGTCGCCGAGATTACAAGGATTACATGGATTAGTCGTACATTCACATTTTGTCATTTCGTATATTTTGACACAAATTATGTATATATTCAGCCCAGTAGTACGTTCATACTCTGGAGGTTATAAAACATGTATATACTTCATATAATTAGTTCAATCTTCCGCTTGCTTATTTACGTTAACTCTGGAGTATGATATGCTATTTTAGTGTAATCCCACTCATGTTTAATGCACTAATATGGACAACATTTAAACATCATTATCTATGTTGCATAAGTGATGCATTGGAACTTGAGAGTTGAGCTTTGCTCGATCCTCAATTTTTGGGGTGTTACAAGTTGGTATCAGAGTATGATTTGGATTAAACTAGACCTGGGTTATGGTAACACGATGCACTTTAATGCACTTTGACTTAAGTGGGGGCGAAAAATGTAGAAATGATCGTAGGATCCCAAGTTTCACCGACGGGCGAGATTGACCGTTGAAACGTGACCTATATGCATTTGAGATCATGTGAAATGATTTCAATTCTTTTTAGACCGTCAATCGACAGGTTTCAACTATTAGTCGGAGAATCCTAAATTTAAATCATGCCAAAAGGCATGAATATGTGCGAAATATACCCAGAAAATACGTCACACAGACGTAGGGGCACAAAGCCCATTTTCCGGTGGGAGCCAGTGGGTCCCCTACACTTTTCCAGCACCCCGGGAGGGGGAGGCCATCGACCCCAGGCGGCGACACCTCCACCAGTCTAGAGGACCGTGGCCCGCCGCTCCCACCTCCAGTGGGCCAGCAGTTCCGGCGGCCCACCGCCCTCACCCACATGTGTGGGGCCCCGTTTTCATGTGGGACCATGCTATTTGGGTCCCCTTTGCTCCCCTTTATCCATTCCACCCCCCTCCTAGCTCTCAAAACCCCTCCAATACCTCGTTTTCCCTCTTAAATCTCTCTTCCATATACTTTAAGCTTCATCTTCTTCAATATCATGCACACACCTCCACTATTCTCTCAAACCCTTCTCCTACAACCTTCCATCTCTCCTATTTCTCCTCATTTGAGTACACAAATCCATTTTTGTGCCTTAAATTTCCTAAACTTTCCCATTCACTTCAATATCTAAGCTTTTCCCACTTCCAGGGTGCTCTTTGAGTTAGTTGCCACCATATTCTCACTCTCAACGCTCCTTTCCCTTATGGGAAAGAAGAGGGCATCCGCGGATGAAGCCAGGCCTAGCCGCCCAACCCGTACAAGGAAGAAGTCGGGCGCCAAAGCAAGCATGAGCGTCGAGAGAGAGAGAAGATCAAAATGGGATCTTGACCCGCGGATCCCCATCGAAAGATCGCTACCGGTGGGCGTCAAATTAGGTAGGTTCCGTAACCGAAAAGTTGTATTCGAGGCTCATGTAGATAAAAGACTTTTCAGGTTGTACCCAGTAATGGACATGCTCCTGGAAAATGGGTGGGGTCCTGTATTTGAGGGATATACTCATGTGAATGAAAGCACCGTACGAGCCTTCTACATTCATATACGGAACTCACTATTGGAACCCTTGTAGTTTACTATCCCTTTGGGAAGAGAGGATGTCATAGTCAATGTAGATATGGTGGCTCGTATCATGGGAATGGAGCGTGGACTTGTACATGCTAGCGAGTTAAACCTTACTAGTGAACGAGAAAGAAATACCACACACGTTACCTTTGTGACTAGCTTGAGCAATAAAGTGAGGAAATAGCCTTGTATAGACCAAAATGACCAACGATTTTTGCCTACTCCACCACATATTTAAGTATAACGTGTACCCCAAGTGGAGTAATTGCACGGAATGTACTCAGCTCATGATAGATTTCTTATAGAGAGCTGGTCAGGGAGATAAGCTATGCCTGCCTACATTCGTATTATCTTAGATTGTGGGTACTGCACGATCTACACGGGGTGATGCCTCACTTCCTTTCGGTCGACTTATTTGTAAGATCACCCAAAATTTCAGCTTCCGACTCCATATGGAGAACCATGCCCCGATCCATATCATCAATGACACTACGCTCAACAATATGAGCATAGGCTCTAGGTAGTGACAAGTAAGGCTTGATGAGTATGGAGATGAGATTGAAGAAGAGGAAGAAAGTAGTGAAGAAGAGGAAGAAAATGAAATAGAGGAAGGAAGTATGGAAGAAGGCAGTGAAGAGGAAGGCACTCAGCAGGAAAATGATGAGGAAAGCAGTGAGGAAGAAGAGGAGGCCCGAGGTTCTGATGGGGGACCTCCTCCCGCTAAACATGACGACCGCCGTGATCGGGCCGCCTTGAAAGCCCGTATGGCTCAGATTGAAGAGAATCAGGCCGCCCTAAGTTAGGAAATTAAGGAGACCCAGGCCGAATTGAAGCAAAAGCTTGAAGAGAATCAGGCTTATCTGAAACAGAAATTTAAGAAGATGCTTCGCACCTTAAAGGCTCTCCTGTGTTACATGCAAGATAAGGGTGCGCCTCCACCTTCACCAGAGTTGGATGACTAGTCATATGTTGTAGCTGTCTTTGGGTTTTCCTTGTTTCTTATTTTCCTTTGTAATAGCCTTAGTACGCTTAGTTTGTTGTTGGTGTGCTTAGTGTTTAAAGCTCTTGTTAGATTAGCTCACATGCATCTTCTGTCATGATCCATGTAATACCACATCTCATGTATTGTGACAATTTTGGTTAAATGAAATGCATGAAGCTTCTTTTGATTTGGAATGTGTAGAATTCTCAGAAAAATTGAGTGTAGTTATTTGAAATATTACACATGTTACACCCTATGTTGTATATAGGGAATGCCTTCGAAAACCACTCGGAATCTGACACGTCTTGCACTTGGCAGATCGATCGACAGGGCACCTCCCCTGAACGATAGCCAGACGGACCCTAGCTTGGGCCTGAATTTTGAGACTATGCCAGATTCACAGCCAGCCACTGGCCCCAATAATGGGCTAACACCTTTTACACCAACGATTTCGAAATGGAACCGTGCGTCTACATCGATGCCGCAAGTACCTCAATCGGCTCCTCCTCCTGATAGGTTGGAGCAGATGATATTTTTAATGCAGTAGCAACAATGGTTTTTGCCACTATTGGGGGGGCCATTGTCCAAAACATGAGTATAGTCCCGCCTGCACCACCTGTGCACCCTGCTAGAAATATGAATACCAGCAGTCTATTTGAACGCTTCCAGCACTTCCGACCTCCCACCTTTGTGGGCACTCACAGACCCGAGGAAGCCGAATACTAGCTAGATCGCATCTCTAAGATGCTGAAGCCGCTGCACTGCACTGAGGTAGAACAAGTTGAGCTAGTCACCTATATGTTCTAGAAGGAGGCTAGTCTATGGTAGGACAACATCCTACAAACAGTTCCCACAGGACACGTGTGGACATGAGATACATTTGAGACTCACTTCCATGGAAAGTAATTTCCCCTCACTTACCATAATGAAAAGGAGGGTGAGTTCCTTTGCCTTTGACAGGGAGGAATGACCGTGTCAGAATATGAGAACAAATTTATGAAGTTAGCCAGATACGCTCCTTGATCCTAGCAAATGAGCCTATGAAAATGCGACGTTTCTCAGATGGTCTACGGCCTGATATCCGCACAAAGATGTGTTGCGCTAGCATTCCCAACTATGCCGAGCTAGTGAACATGTCCCTATGAGCTGAGCAGGATGGAGACAGACTATCTCGCACACGTTTACCAGTGGGCCCGAGGCCTTGACCTGATTTGCCGAACGGACAATTCCTCAGCAAGAGGCCACGTGTGGATTCGCCTCCTAAGCTTATGGCTCCGCCGATCTAGCAAAGGTGATCAGATCTATGGTGCACCTATTGTAAGAGAATGGGCCATTCAGACATCTAATGCTTTACTAAGATGAGGGACAGCAACCACAAGCTATATCAGCTCCACCTCTAAGATCGGCACCGCCAACACATCCATTTTACTGACCACCTGTACCTCGAAATAGGCTGCCTCAATGACCTATAGCAGGGAAACTGAATAGTCCTCAATAGGCACGTGTGCATGCACTAGTAGCTAGTGCATCTGAGACAGCAATTGCAGTGCCCTTAGCATTTGAAGTCACTGCCCACATTCAAGGTACACCTATATTTCTATTGGTGGACACTGGGTCCACTATCTTGATAGTATCATGCTCTACAGTCAAGTGCTTAGGGTTGAGCACTACTCATATGGTTGGGGTGTGAGTCCTTACTGCAACGGGGACTTTCTCCGTCGCTACTAAGTTTTGTAAAGATTGCTCGATAGACTTAGGGAGTAGAACGGTGTGCATTGACTTGATTGTCACTCCGCTGCATCATTATGATGTCATCCTTGACATGGATTGACTCACCGAAATGAAGGCAGAGATCGATTGCGATACTAGATTGGTGATAGCCCATGGACCTAAGGGCACGACCTTTACTTTCCTAATGCAGGTTAGTTGGCCCTACCGTATAAGTTGTTACGCTTCTTTATTGGAGAATGTTGATGGTCCGACACTTGGGGAGATGCTTGTAGTCCAAGATTTCACGGACTTATTCAAGACGATACATGGACTACCTCCTCGGCACGAGATTAACTTTACTATTGACCTTGTGCCTAGTGCGACACCCATTTCTTTACCTATGTATCACATGCATCCATGTGAAATGGAGGAATTGAGGAGATCGATTGATAATCTGTTGGATTCAGGTTTCATACGGCTTAGCGTATCCCCTTAGGGAGCACCTATTTTGTTTGTAAAGAAGAAGAACGGATCTCTGTGATTGTGTATTGATTATCACAGGTTAAACCAAGTGACACTGAAGAACAAGTACCATTTGCCCAGGATAGATGATCTGTTCGACTAGTTAAAAGGGGCACAATACTTCTCTAAGATAGACTTGCAGTCTGGGTATCATCAGTTGCACGTCAGGGATGAAGACGCGCAGAAAATAATATTTAGAACCAGTTTTGGGCACTATGAGTTCCTTGTGATGTCGTTTGGACTTACAAACACACCAGCAGTGTTCATGAACCTCATGAACCGAGTGTTTCAGCCGTATCTGTACCAATTCCTCATTGTATTTATATATGACAATTTGATGTACTCCAAGAGCCGAAAGGATCACGAAGAGCACCTACAAGCCGTCTTCGATACTCTTAGGGAGAATCAATTGTTTGTTCAATACCGGAAACGCGACTTCTGGAAGGAAGAAGTCAAATTTCTGGGACACATGGTGTCCAAGGAAGGTATTGCAGTGGACAAGGTGACTGCAGTTCAGGACGGGGAGCAGCCCGGTTTGGATACAGAAGTGAGGAGTTTCCTTGGACTTGCAGGCTACTATCACCGCTTCATTAAGGATTTTTCCAAGATAGCCAGACCATTATCGCAACTCACTCGAAAAGATCTTAAGTTCTCCTGGAACGAGAAAGCAGTAGCAGCCTTTCAGGAATTAAAGGATAAGCTGACATCCGCACCTTTGCTAGTATTGCCAGAGCAGGGGGTCAAGTACACTATCTACACAGACGCCTCTCGTATTGGTTTGGGTTGTGTTCTTATGTAGAAGGACAGAGTGATCGCCTACGCCTCGCGACAGTTGAGGAAACACGAAGAAAACTACCCTGCACATGACCTAGAATTGGCAACGGTCATTTTCGCAATAAAGCTTTAGAGACATTACCTCTACAGAGAGGAGTTTAAGCTCTTTTATTACCACAAGAGCCTTAAGTACATCTTCATGCAGAGAGATCTTAATATGTCGCAGTGTTGTTGGATGGAAACCTTGAAAGACTTCATGTTTGAGGTCTCCTACCATCCTGGCAAGGCCAACCTTATGGCAACTGCGTTGAGCAGCAAGAAGACAATAGAATTTGCAGCTTCGCTGATGGTAGAAGAATGGAATATGGAAGAGTTTGTTCGAGACTTTGAACAGATGCTTACAGTAGAGGAGCACTTCGAGAGTATCGTACATATCCACATACAGCCACTTATTAATGACCGAATCATTGTGGCTCAGAAGGAAGATGAACTGTTGGTGAAAATGAGAAGATGAGCAAGTGACAGTGAAGATTCCGAATGGAGGGTTGGCTTAGATGGCGGTTTGAGAAATCGTGGCCACCTATGCATCCCGAACCTCTATGACTTAAGGAGAGAGGTTCTGGAAGCCGCACATAATTCAAGATTGGCAATGCATCCCGGTAGTACAAAGATGTATTGGGATTTGAAGAGTTCATACTAGTGGGACAACATGAAGGCCCAGATAGCAGATTTTGTATCACGTTGTCTCACGTTGTCTCATATGCCAGAAGGTCAAGGCCGAACATCACTGACCTCCTGGTTTACTTCAACCTATGCCCATAGCTGAATGAAAATGAGACTTCATATCTATGGATTTTATTTATAGGTTACCGAAGACGAGGAAGGGACATGACTCCATTTGGGTGATTGTGGACTGATTGACGAAATCGACTCATTTCCTCCTGATTAAAGTTTTAAACTCAGCAGATGATTTAGCCAGGCTGTACATCAAGGAGATTGTACGACTGCATGGAGTGCCTATGGAGATTTTGTTGGATCGAGACACGTGATTCACATCCATTTTCTGGACACAAATCGAGGAAGAAATGGGAGTGAAACTGAAGTTCAGTATCGCGTTCCACCCATAAACAAATGGGTAGACGGAACGGGTAAACCAGATATTAGAAGACATGTTGCGAGTATGTGTGCTTGATTTTAAGGACAGTTGGGACGACTGTCTTCCCTATGCTGAGTTCACTTATAACAATAGCTTCCAAGCGAGCATTGGCATGACTCCCTACGAAGAATTGTATGGGCGCACATGTTGAACACCGCATTGTTGGGTGAAAGTTGGCGAGAGGAGCCTGATTGGCCCAGATTTGGTTCAGGCAACCTCAGAGAAGATTGATATTATTAGACGCTGACTCCTCGCAGAAAAGTTATCCCTCTAGTGAAAGTATTGTGGACTCACCACACTGAGGAAGAGGTTACTTAGGAAACGGAAGCTGAAGTCTATAAGAACTACCCTCAGATCCTCGAGGAGTTCGAAAAGGTACTAATTTGGGGGACAAAATTTTTCTTTAAGGGGGGTAGATTGTAATGTCTCGAAAAAATCCGTACGAAGACCCGAGTACCACCTCAGGTAGAAATCCTTAAGGACCGAATTCTTTAGGAATTAATCAAAAACTAATTAAGTGTTGAACTAGATAATCGGTGGATTCAGTTTGAACCACTATTAATACAAATGGTAAGACCCAAAACCATTAAAATCGTTAGCTTTGAAAAGGCCAAGGTATATGTCCTAGGGAGGGGGGGGGGGGGGGTGAATAGGATTATGCCAAATTAAAAAATAATACCAAAGGAATTAAAAATAAGATAGCCAAGTAAAGGAAAGATAGCAATCCATAATACAGAATGTAAAGCAACCTCAAATTCTAATTGTTCTAAGGACAACCTTTCACCATAAAAACCAAGGGTTTATGGCAAGGACAACCTTACTAGAACAAATAGAGAATTAAGAACTTAAATTGTAGAGAAATAAAAAGGAAATAGCAAGAATTGAAATCTATACTATTACAACATTCCCCACAATGCTTGAAATGTAAATATTACAACATTCACATCCACACATACATCCCACAAACTTGAATGATAAAAGATATAGAAAATAAATCACACATCCACAAAACACAAAGAGTTATAGTGGTTCGCCTGTGTGTACACCAACTGTTAAACAATAGCTACACAGCTTGCTACTCCACTTCCAATATCCTCACACATGGGATATTAGCGTTCACTATTAAAATAGGTTTTTCCAGGTTTACCTAAAACCCTCACAATTGTGTCTTTTAAATGGGCTTACACAATCCAAAAACCCCACTCTGAGTTTTCTAGCTCACCTCAGATAACCAAAACAATGAAGCTTGAGACCTTGACACTCAATGAAGCTTGAAATCTTCAAAAACTTGAATTCATAGTCCTTGAATTGTACTTCACCTAGAGTCTTTGAACAAGATTTCGTCTTCGATGTAGCTTTAAAACTTTGATGCTTTAGAGAAGAGAACAATCTAATTGATCTTGCATTTCTTGAAGTATATCATTATTCTTGACTTGAAGCATTGTATTGTAGTGCCTTGAACATATGTATATCAACGTGCTACATAAGACACGGATTGAGGTTTTGGCACCACAAAATTTGACAATTAAAGGAGCAAGAAACTATAACACTTATAAGTTTAACATTACTTAAAAACCTCAGGGAAATCCCAAAACCCAGTTACTCTCGGGAGCACATCGAAACTACATATTGGACCTGGACCGCGCATCGAAAGTCCGATTACAGCAAAATTATAAGGTTATGACCGCCTTATTGGGCTTGACAAGCATTGCGGGAATCGAGCCCAAATAGTATCCAGAAATGCACAACTTAAGCCTTGACCGAAGTGTGTGAGAAACGCGAATATCTTTAGAAATTGACATGAAACTTAAGTGATTTAGGCCATTCACTTGCGGTTGAAATTGAATACTTCAGACTTTTAGATTCTGAGCAAACTTTACCCATGGATTAGGAAAATTTTCTTGCTCTTATCTGTATCTTGTGGCCCTGATCTAGGAATGACGACCGTTGATCTGATACAGGTCCTTCACGGTCGATCAATTTTGTCAGATCGCACCATAAACATAGTCCTGGCTTAGATGCATTGTCAGGGAACTTGCCCTGTGATGTAGGTGAGAAATGAACCTTCCTAAGGGCCCTATTTATCGAAAACAAACACCTTTTGGATATAACCTAAGTATACCATGGCCCTAATGCCATTTACATCACTCTGGGCTTATTTAAAGACCTTAAACAACCCCCTCTCTCTTTCATACGAATTTCTCAAACCTTAAGTGAGAGAAGAGAGAAAAGAGGAGGAAAGAGTGAGGAGAAGAGAGCGAGAGATAGGGAGATCGCTACTGGGATCCTCTCCCACTTCTCCATACACCGTTTTGTCTCCCTGCCATCGCTAAACCATCAATTCTAACTGCGATTTGGGTAAGAAATCCCAACCTTAAACTTGTTTTAGAAGCCCAGATAGGGTAATTAACGAAATAGCTAATCTATTTCGATGTTTAGGTACTATTGTTCTGTATACGGGGACGTAGGATTCGAACCGAGTTTAAAACGAGAAATCTGACGAAAGGTGCAAGCTATAAACATTTAGGTTACAGTTTTTAAGGCTTTCAATGTTAGCAATGATTTATGTCTGACTTGATTGCTGCCATACGATCTTAGTTACGATGTATTTGATGAACTATACACGTGTGTGAACTATGTGAATATATGATGCATCTCATGTGTTTGCTGAAATGTTTGAATGAAAGTGCAATTATGATTATGCTTGTCATGACTATTAATCTAGAATACATGTTTGTTGTATATATGACAACTCCTTGATGAAGGATTTTCCATAATATAAGCTATAACTAATTTAGTTTATGTATGTACACTACCAAAAAAATGGGCAAAGGCTACGGATAAAATCCGTAGCCATAGACCTATGGCTATGGTTTTTGTCCGTAGCATGACTGTAGTCATAGGTGTCATAACAATAGGTATGGAACCTATAGCTACGGATTTAATCCGTAGCTAGATGTTATAACAACTACATATATAATCTGTAGCAATTATATCTATGGCGATAAGCATAAACAGCTACATATATTATTTGTAGCTAAAAGTCCGTAGCAATATGTCAAATTTAATACTGGCAACAACTGTTAAATTATCGGCTATGGTCAATATCCGTAGCTATTTTGTACATTTTAAAAATAAAGGCTACGAATTTAATCCTTAGCTATAGACCTATAGCTACGGTCAATATCTGTGTTATAATCATTCATTCATTCAATTACCACCTGCATAATCATTCATTCATTCAATTACAAGCATTCATTCATTCATTCATTCATTCAATTACAATTATAATTACAATAATGCTGAAAATACAAATTAATCTTGGTGAGTCTGTGTGCACTCGCATATGGCCGGGTGTATCTTTCATCCACCATAGATAGAAAATGAATGCGAGTATCAGTAGTCCACCTGCACATTTGACAACTATACCAATAACTTCTCTTAGGCGTCTTCTGTAATTATTCGAGGGCGAACCACCACTAAAGGACTTTGTAACATAAAAACAAAGAATCAGTCGGTAGCAATATGTGAATCATCAGACCAATTGCCATGGTCGACGTCGACCTCTGTTCACTAGGGATGCTTGTCTCTATTGTACCTTCTAATCCTGCTTTATTAACTAAGTTTCATAAAGTAGTTGAGCCATTGGAGGAAGATGGAGACAAGTCCTAATCCTAAAGAAATTGATGTTTGTATCAACTAGAATATGAAGCATTTCAACATCCAAATCTAAAGAGTGATCATTTCTTCATTTTCTGCATGTTATAAAGAAAATTCAGCAAGAACAGTTTTGAATGTCGCATTACTCTTAATTTAATATTCTCCGTGTTCATTTCCTTCGACATGTGTGATGCCCACTTCTTCCAAAACTATCAAGATGGTTCAAAGTGGGCCAAAGGTGCATATACGGTCAGATTTACATCATCTACCATAAGATTTGGTTCCAAGTTACAGCCAAGTCATGCTATTAATCATCTAGTTGCATGCCAAAAGTCTAATAAAATCCTTACAATGTGGGGACCACCTAAAGTGACGCCTAGCATGGAATGCCAAGTGCTTGCATGAAAAAAACAAAAATAAAAAATAAAAAAATTGAGAAACTAACCTAAATTAGACGTTGGGATAAATGTTTGCAGCTTTGGCATTCCTGTTCACTTGATATCTTCATATCCCTACAAATGAGAGGTAGATTTTAGAAGAGATTAGATATATGTAGAGAGAGGTTCTTCCTTTCATGTAGCATCTAGATATATTCCAACATATTTATACATGGGCATGAAATTATGTCCACTGCCAAAAGTCCATAGGCAAAGGAGTCGGTGAAACTTATTTTGCACTCATCTTTCTAGAAGAGAACCCAAGTTGAAGCCAACAACTTGCAATGATGATTTTAACATGAAAGATATTTGTCCATCTCCAGCAAAATGTATTCAAAATAATCCAATTGGAATGAAGGATGAAAAGGTTTTTTTTTTTTTTTTTTAAACACAACTCACACTCACACCCGCACCACATGGAAAATCAATCTCATGACCTCCAAGTTAAATATCTTAAAATAATAAATAAATAAACGAACAACTATATTGTAGTACATACATTTAACAGATTGAATGTTATATTCATACTATGACATGCTTGTGAACACAACACACAATCATGTGATGGAATTGGGTCTCCATTTTCGGGGCATGACTGTTAAAAACAGGCATTGACCTCTCCTAATTCTAGTTCATAATAATTACAGTAAGAAAGAAGAAATGAAAAACTGACATTTACCTTATCATCTTTTAAGTGCGAATCAAGCCAATTTCCTTTTGAATCTTAGGTTTTAAGTATATGTTTAGGTTGGGTTATGGGTTAAAGTTTAGGTTAGGTTTAGGTTATAGGTTTTGGGATTTGAGAATAGGTTTAGGTTATAAGTATAGGTTTAGGTTTAGGTTACAGGTTTAGGTTAAGGTTATAGGGTTTAGGTTATAGGTTATAGGTTTAGGTTTAAGTTATAGGTTTAGGTTTAGGTTTTAGGTTTTAGGTTTTAGGTTTAGGTATAGGGTTAGGTTATAGGTTATATGTTTAAGTTAAGGTTTAGGGATTCGGGTTCGGGTTCGGGTTTAGGTTATAGGTTTTGGTTTAGGTTATAGGTTATAGGTTTAGGTTATGGGTTTTGGGATTTGAGTATAGGTTTAGGATATAAGTATAGGTTTAGGTTGGGTTATAGGTTAAGGTTTAGGTTTAGCTTATAGGTTTTGGGACTTGAGAATAGGTTTAGGTTATAAGTTTAGGTTTAGGTTGGGTTATAGGTTAAGGTTTAGGTTTAGGTTATAGGTTTTGGGATTTGAGAATAGGTTTAGGTTATAAGTTTGGGTTTAGGTTGGGTTAGAGGTTAAGGTTTACGTTTAGGTTATAGGTTTTGGGATTTGAGAATAGGTTTAGGTTTTAAGTTTAGGTTTAGGTTGGATTATAGGTTAAGGTTTAGGTTTATAGGTTTTGGGATTTGAGAATAGGTTTAGGTTATAAGTTTAGGTTTAGGTTTAGGTTATAGGTTTGGGTTAAGGTTTAGGTTAAGGTTATAAGTTATATGTTTAGGTTAAGTTTTAAGGATTTGGGTTCGGGTTCGGGTTTGGGTTCGAGTTTAGGTTATAGGTTTTGGTTTAGGTTATAGGTTATAGGTTTAGGTTATGGTTTAGGTTTAGGTTATGGGTTTTGGGATTTGAGAATAGGTTTAGGTTATAAGTATGGGTTTAGGTTGGGTTATAGGTTAAGGTTTAGGTTTAGGTTATAGGTTATAAGTATAGGTTTATGTTTAGGTTAAGGTCTAGGTTTAGGTTATAGGTATAAGTTTTGGGATTTGAGAATAGGTTTAGGTTATAAGTATGGGTTTAGGTTGGGTAATAAGTTAAGGTTTAGGTTTAGGTTTAGGTTTAGGTTATAGGTTATAAATATAGGTTTATGTTTAGGTTAAGGTCTAGGTTTAGGTTATAGGTATAGGTTTTGGGATTTGAGAGTAGGTTTAGGTCATAAGTATGGGTTTAGGTTGGGTTATAGGTTTAGGTTTAGATTTAGGTTATAGGTTATAAGTATAGGTTTATGTTTAGGTTAAGGTCTAGGTTTAGGTTATATATATAGGTTTGGGTTATAAGTATGGGTTTAGGTTAGGTAATAGGTTACGGTTTAGGTTTAGATTATAGGTTATAAGTTATAAGTATAGGTTTATGTTTTGGTTAAGGTCTAGGTTTAGGTTATAGGTATAGGTTTTGGAATTTGAGAATAGGTTTAGGTTATAAGTATGGGTTTAGGTTGGGTTATAGGTTAATGTTTAGGTTTAGGTTTATGTTATAGGTTATAAGTATTGGTTTATGTTTAGGTTAAGGTCTAGGTTTAGGTTATAGGTATAGGTTTTGAGATTTGAGAATAGGTTTAGGTTAAGGTTATAAGTATAGGTTATAGGTTAAGGTTTAGGTTTAGGAAATCGGGTTCGGGTTCGGATCGAGATAGGGTTTAGGTTTGGGTTTAGGTTTTAGGTTATAGGTTATAGGTTTGGTTTATAGGTTAAGGTTTGGGTTATAGGTTTAGGTTAGGTTTAGGTTTAGGTTATAGGTTATAGTTTTCGCAATTGAGAATTGGTTAAGGTTTAGGTTTAGAAATCGGGTTCGTGTTCGGGATTAGGTTTAAGTTTGGGTTTTCAAGTTTAGGTTTAGGTTTAGGTTAGGGGTTTGAGATTAGGATTAGGTGTAGGTTTAGGTTTAGGGATTTGAGAATTCATTTAGGTTTTAGGTTTAAGTTTTGGTTTTGGTTTTGGTTTAGGTTATATGTTATAGGTTTAGGTTAAGGTTTAGGTTTAGGTTATGGGTTTTGAGATTTGAGAATAGGTTTAAGTTGGGTTATAGGTTAAGGTTATAGGTTTAGGGATTTGAGAATAGGTTTAGGTTATAAGTATAAGTTTAGGTTTAGGTTAAGGTTATAGGGTTAAGGTTAGGGTTTAGGTTATAGGTTATAGGTTTAGGTTTAAGTTATAGGTTTAGGTTTAGGTATAGGTTTTAGGTTTAGGTATAAAGCTTAGGTTATAGGTTATAGGTTTAGGTTATATGTTTAGGATAAGGTTCGAGATTGAGTTTGGGTTTGGGTTCGGGTTTAGGTTATAAGTTTTGGTTTAGGTTATAGGTTATAGGTTTAGGTTAAGGTTTAGGTTTAGGTTATGGGTTTTGGGATTTGAGAATAGGTTTAGGTTATAAGTATAGGTTTAGGTTAAGGTTATAGGTTTAGGTTAAGGTTATATGGTTTGGGTTAGGGTTTAGGTTATATGTTATGGGTTTAGGTTTAAGTTATAGGTTTAGGTTTAGGTTTAGGTATAGAAGCTTAGGTTATAGGTTATAGGTTGTATGATTAGGTTAAGGTTTAGGCATTCGGGTTCGAGTTCGGGTTTGGGTTTGGGTTTTGGTTATAGGTTATAGGTTATAGGTTTAGGTTTAGGTTATGGGTTTTGGGATTTGAGAATAGGTTTAGGTTTTAAGTATGGGTTTAGATTGGGTTATAGGTTAAGGTTTAGGTTTAGGAAATCATGTTCGGGTTCGGGATCGGAGTTTAGGTTTGGGTTTAGGCTATAGGTTATATGTTATAGGTTTAGTTTATAGGTTAAGGTTTGGGTTATAGGTTTAGGTTATAGGTTATATGTTATAGGTTATAGTTTTGGGAATTGAGAATTGGTTAATGTTTAGGTTTAGGAAATCGGGTTCGGTTCGGGATTAGGTTTAAGTTTGGGTTTTCAAGTTTAGGTTTAGGTTTAGGTTAGGGGGTTGAGATTAGGATTAGGTGTAGGTTTATGTTTAGGGATTTGAGAATTCATTTAGGTTTTAGGTTTAAGTTTAGGTTTTGGTTATAGGTTTTGGTTTAGGTTATTAGTTATAGGTTTAAGTTAAGGTTTAGGTTTAGGTTATATGTTTTGGGATTTGAGAATAGGTTTTGGTTGGGTTATAGGTTAAGGTTTAGGTTTAGGTTATAGGTTTTGGGATTTGAGAATAGGTTTAGGTTGGGTTATAGGTTAAGGTTTAGGTTTAGGTTATAGGTTTTGGGATTTGAGAATAGGTTTAGGTTATAAGTATAGGTTTAGGTTTAGGTTATAGGTTTAGGTTAAGGTTATAGGGTTTAGGTTAGGGTTTAGGTTATAGGTTATAGGTTTAGGTTTAAGTTATAGGTTTAGGTTTAGGTTTAGGTTTTAGATTTAGGTTATAGGTTATAGGTTATAGGTTATATGTTTAGGCCAAGGTTTAGGGATCGGGTTCGGGTTTGGGTTCGGGTTTAGGTTATAGGTTTTGGTTTAGGTTATAGGTTATAGGTTTAGGTTTAGGTTATGGGTTTTGGGATTTGAGAATAGGTTTAGGTTGGGTTATAGGTTAGGGTTTAGGTTTAGGTTATAGGTTTTAGGATTTGAGAATAGGTTTAGGTTATAAGTATAAGTTTAGGTTATGGTTATAGGTTTAGGTTAAGGTTATACGATTTAGGTTAGGGTTTAGGTTATAGGTTATAGGTTTAGGTTTAAGTTATAGGTTTAGGTTTAGGTTTAGGTTTAGGTATAGACTTAGGTTATTGGTTATAGGTTATAGGTTGTATGTTTAGGTTAAGGTTTAGGCATTCGGGTTCGGGTTTGGGTTCGGGTTTAGGTTAAGGTTTAGGTTTATGTTATGGGTTTTGGGATTTGAGAATAGGTTTAGGTTTTAAGTATGGGTTTAGATTGGGTTATAGGTTAAGGTTTAGGTTTAGGAAATCGGGTTCGGGATCGGGTTTAGGTTATAGGTTATATGTTATAGGTTTAGTTTATAGGTTAAGGTTTGGGTTATAGGTTTAGGTTAGTTTTAGCTTTAGGTTATAAGTTATAGTTTTTGGAAATTGAGAATTGGTTAAGGTTTAGGTTTAGGAAATCGGGTTCGGGTTCGGGATCGGGTTTAAGTTTGGGTTTTCAAGTTTAGGTTTTGTTTTAGGTTAGGGAGTTGAGATTAGAATTAGGTGTAGGTTTAGGTTTAGGGATTTGAGAATACATTTAGGTTATAGGTTTAGGTTAGGTTTTGGTTTAGGTTATAGTTTATAGGTTATAGGTTATAACTTTAGGGAATTGAGAATAGGTTAAGGTTTAGGTTTAGGAAATCGGGTTTAAGTTCGGGATTGGGTTTAAGTTTGGGTTTTCAAGTTTAGGTTTAGGTTTAGGTTAGGGAGTTGAGATTAGGATTAGCCGTAGGTTTAGGTTTAGGGATTTGAGAATACATTTATGTTTTAGGTTTTAGGTTTAAGTTTAGGTTTAGGTTATAGGTTATAGGTTATAGGTTATAGGTTATAGCTTTAGGGAATTGAGAATAGGTTAAGGTTTAGGTTTAGGAAATCGGGTTCGGGTTCGGGATCGGGTTTAGGTTTGGGTTTAGGTTAGGAAATCGGGTTCGAGTTTGGGATTGGGTTTAAGTTTGTGTTTTCAAGTTTAGGTTTAGGTTTAGGTTAGGGAGTTGAGATTAGGATTAGTTTGTAGGTTTAGGTTTAGATTTAGGGATTTAAGAATACATTTAGGTTTTAGGTTTAGGTTTAGGTTTTAGGTTTAGGTATAGGCTTAGTTTATAGGTTATAGGTTATATGTTTAGGTTAAGGTTTAGGGATTCGGGTTCGGGTTTGGGTTAGGTTATAGGTTATAGGTTATAGGTTTAGATTTGGGTTTAGGTTATGGGTTTTGGGATTTGAGAATAGGTTTAGGTTAAAGGTTTTGGTTTTAGGTTAAAGGTTATGGTTTAGGTTTAGAAATTGGGTTCGGGATCGGGTTTAGGTTTGGGTTTAGGTTATAGGTTATAGGTTATAGGTTTAGGTTTGGGTTATAGGTTAAGATTAAGTATATGTTTAGGTTATAGGTTATAGGTTATAGGTTTATTTTATAGGTTAAGGTTTGGGTTATAGGTTAAGGTTTAGGTTATAGGTTATCGGTTATATGTATAGGTTTAGGTTTAGGCTAAGGTCTAGGTTTAGGTTATAAGTATAGGTTTTAGGATTTGAGAATAGATTTAGGTTTAGGTTATAAGTTTAGGTTAAGGTTATATAGTTTATAGGTTAAGGTTATAGTTTATGTTAAGGTTATAAGTATAGGTTATAGGTTTAGGTTTAGGTTTAGGTTAAGGTTTTGGTTATAGGTTTTGGTATAGGGTTAGGTTTAGGTTATAGGTTATAACTTATAGCTTTAGGGAATTGAGAATAGGTTTAGGTTATAGGTTTTAGGTGTGGTTTAGGTTAAGAGTGTGGTACCTGCAAATACAGATATAAACACGGTCTATCCAAATGGCCAGGCCCCTCCAATGCTGTCCATAGGAAATGGACAGCTTCGTCATGGTCATAACAGCGGTTCCCATCTTCCATGGACCCCCACTCAACTGGATAGCTCCGACGCACATCCGAGTCTGCTCCATTAATTTTGAGCAAGTACATAAACATGGCCTGTCCAAATGGCCAGGCCCCTCCAATGCTGTCCATAGAAAATGGACAGCTTCACATGGTCATAAAGGCGGTTCCCACCTTCCAAGGACCCCCGCTCATCCGGATAGCTCTGACTCATATCCAGGTCTACTCCATACCATAAGCTACAAGAATTTCATGTCCCCCTAATCAAGGTATCCTCCATTGATAACATACATATATATGTATATATATATATATATATATATATATTATAAGTTGTTTATTTTCATTCACATTCGCATATACAATACCATTCACATTCGCATCAAACGATCTAGGCTGTTCACCAGGTAGATCCCAGCAAATTACCCACGAACCAAAAATATGAAAAAAATGATGATATTTGAAACTCATCAATGGCTACACATGTGGACCATCTAATGATCATGTTGCAACACATAACACTGATGGGCCCCACTAATGAATAGCTTAGAGCTCGCATGGGGCAAGAGCACAACTTCCTCAGTAAATGTAACACTTTATGCTCCAAAATTCACTATTTTGTTGTGGTACAGAGCTTGTCACTAGATATAGAAAGTACAAATTCCAAAGGTTTAATTTATTGGCTACACTAGAGTTCACATATTTAAAGGAGAAAGGAAGCTAAAAGTGAGAAAGCACATGATGAACCATACATATTGTTGGATGGAAAGACCTAGATGATAAGTGCAAGGACTTTAGAGTTGCCATTAGATGATAGAAATCGCCTTTCTTCAAGTCATGCCACAGTAATCTTCCATTCTGATGGCCCTCCATAAAGAAAATAGTTGGATGAAACTCAAAAGTGAAGCAAATACTAATTAGCTAGATAGGGGAAATTTGGATGCCAAATGTTCTACGCACTTAGCTAAATAGATCGTTTCTCAAATTTGAACACTCCAAAGATAGTGATTAACTAGAAGAAACCGCCGACAAGTAGAGCATGTGAGCCATTGCTATACTTTTCTAAATCATGTATGCTTAGAAGAATCAGATGGATTGATCATCTCGAATAAGGAGGTCCTTGTGAGTATACCACTACAAAAGGAAATGGTAACAAAACAAGAAAGTTGATGAGGTAGAGCCATTAGAACTGGAATGTGGTAGTGTCATCCCTTTACTGCACATATATGGGTTATGGTCATGTGTTAATTGAGATCGTCCATCCAGTAGGACCCATCTTAAATTATGTTCGCTCTAATTTTTTATTTTGCTAGGTAATCCTAGCCTTGGGGGGGGGGGGGCATGTTAGTTTGGAATCTGCCAACCAGATGGCTAGGACCATCCAATTTATATATTTTTAATCCTGTTTCATCATCAACAAGGGAAATTAAATGAAAATACTGAATTGGCATGTCACCCCTATCATGTGTACTATGGAAAGGTCTCTGTAATCCCATACTGGTTCCACCTGCTTCTGCTTCTTCTTCTTCTTCTTCCTCTTCCACGACACCTTTAAGAAGCAGCCTAAAAAGGTGGAAAAAAGGTAGAAAAAGATGGAAGTTAGGTTAAAAAAGTCTTCAAAGGAATTTATAGGTGGTTTGGACACTTGAAATTTGAAGAATTTACATATATAGTAATTAGATTCTTGCGAATTTCAGTGTGTTAAGTTTTGTTTGGCACCTTTAAATTTAAATCATCTACTTTCTACAGTTAATATATTGGAAATGCACATCCTACAATCATATCCTATATAAATAATAATAATAATAATCATAATAAACAAATTTTTTTAGATAATCAATGCATAGAAAGCTAGAAACAATAGTTGAATTCTCCTTTTTAGAGAAGTTTGCAACAAAAGATGAATTCCGGCGGGAATTTCACGGGATCAGAAATAACACTTTATTTGGATAATAAGTGACATGGAATATACACCAAGTGTTCTAGATTAGTCGTGTATTTTATTAGGACTGTCATTCCATACAAGTTGCCCTAAAATTCAGCAGGAGTGCACCCATGAAACTCAGCCCACCACAAAGATTTATTGGGACAACAAAGCAAGCAAAAATGGAGTCCATTTGACAATTCCCAAATTCAGGTTTCAACTTGTTATGATGCATAGAAATGTCTCACTATGACATTGACATGCTCAGAATTTTTATTAACAAATAGGAGAAGTGTCCTTTTACATTTACATGCAAACACAAGTAATGGAGATTAAATCTAGGAGCTTGATCCAGAATCAATATTCAGTCCAAAGCATTGCAGGATCTTAATAGATTTTTCCAACCTTTAAAATGGGCAGATTATATTCTTTTTTAAATCTTAAAATCTTATCAGTCCACACATAGATTTCCAACTAAAAACAAACAAACAACTAAAATATAATTTTCTCAAGATTTGCTAATTTAACTTCACTTGCAGCAAGCTTTAATAAAAGGGAAATCAGGAAGTGGTGCCCTAGAGCCACTGATGATATACAACCTTTTCACGATTTTGACAAACATCCTATAGGAATGGAGAGTTAGAATTTCAGTCATTTGATGATCATCCTGACTCACATTGTCACACATGTATGAATGAGTTGCATTTTTATTTTAAATATGATCGAGATGCAGCGGAAAACACACGGGGTCATAACAGAAATGCAAAATCAAATGTAATAGACATACTCCCATGACACATTGCCGACAAGCATTCGATCTCCTTCATTGTCTTCATAAATAAGAACTTAATTGGGAGTTACTACCTTGCCTTCTTCATAAATAAGAACAAAGAATTTCAGAACTAAACCATCAGATCTGATGAAATCAACATCAAATCGAATTAAAAAAGGAAAAAAAATCCTCAACCATAAAAATGCTATAAAAAATCATAAAATCAAAAGATTTCCAGCAGGAAAGGGGGATTGGGTCATTTTGAGGTGGGATCAAAGCTACAGATATATCCAAATTGCATTTGAATTCTTGCAACTAAAATTAAACTATAGCAAATCTGAGCTTCTTATGATAAAACAACTAACTAAACCAACCACTATCATAAAAATCCATCTATCAGCCATCATACAGTGTCATCAACAATTTCTGCTTAGGCAACTGCCTTTAAGGAATGAATCTGGACTGTCCATAGTTACAAACTTACAACCTATGGGACACCATGAAAGAATCACACCAGTCAGATGATCCTATCCACCTGAAAGCTAGCCATCTATTTTTTTATGGCCATCTTCTATCTAAGTTGTAAGCCATATATGGATGGTTAGGATCATCTGTTGAAAGTGATTCGTTAGAATTATAAGCAATCCATTATCCATGATGAGAACTAAAAAAAAAAAAACCCTAATTAGGGATTTTCAATTTCGAGTTCCTCACCTCCAGACACGGTAAATGATGATCAACCATACAAAATCCCAATCTAGGATAGGGCTCCTCCAGAAATAAGGAATTACAAAATCAGAAATACCAATTAGGTATCGAAAGTTCAAAAAGCCCCAATTAGGGATTTGGAATTTCAAAAATCCCCAATTAGAGATTTTTAATTTCGAAGCCCTATTAGAAAAAGAAAAAGAAGATAGGGAAGAGGAAGAGGAGAATACCACTACCGCTGCCGAGAGAGAGAGAGCTGCTGGTTGTGAGGTTGCAAGCGAAAAGGAGATGGCGAGAGTGAGAAAGGACGAGGATTGCATGATGACCCTACCATCACCGACTGGATGTGGATTGGGTGGTAGGGTGGAGAGATCAAAGAGAGAGGAAGAGAGAGATAGAGAGAGAGGAGGGAGAGGGTGCGAGAGAGGCAGAGACAGAGAGGAGAGGGTACACGCGAGAGAGACAGAGAGAGAGAGAGTTTTAGGTTTGGGTTTTGGGAAGATGGGTGCGTGCGGCTAAGGGAAAGCGGGAGATAGAGAGAGGTCAAACCCAAGAGACATGGAGAGACAAGGAGAGAGGGTGAGGGAGAGCGGGAGATTGAGAGAGGGTAAGGGAAAGAGAGAGACTGAGTGCGAGAGAGAGAGAGAGAGATGGAGAGAGTTTTCGTCTGCTCGCGGGAGAAAATGGCGGACGGGATGGGTTTTTTTACTTTGGGAGGGGATTTGGATTCTGGAGGGGAGCGTGATGGATAACTCCTTGGGGACGTTGGGTTTTAGGACTGTGGGGCCCACTATGATGTATTTCATATATCCACTCCATCCATTAATTTTAAATTATTATTTTAAGTGTTGATACAAAAAATGAGTTAGATCAAGTCTTTAAGGAGACCACACAACATATTAACAGTAGAAATTTAATTTTTATTATTTCTTATGGTGTGGTCTACTTAAACATTTAATCTATATAATTTTTGGGCTCATGCACAAAAATTATATATCAGAATTGTTGGACGGTTTAGAACAAACACATATATTCCAATGGACCCCATGAATCCTCTTAAGCACCATCTATGTTTAATATGGTTTAGGTGAGGAGGTACGCTTTAGCTACAGATCACTTAGGCTTTCGCTACGGATTAAATCTGTAGCTAAAAGCTTGCAACGTCCATAGCCTTTGCTCAATTTTTTAGTAGTGGTAGTATTATGTAGTCTAAGTGTTTGATAAATGTCTAAATGAGAAATTGTTTGATGAATAGCTTTTAACAAGGGTGTTGAGATAGGATTCTCAACTACCTTATCCATATTTACAGTATCCTTCGTATAATGTAAATTGCTACTATGTAATTTATGGATGAAATGCATATGTATAATATGATGTTCAATGTGTTTGATAAAATGCTCGAATGGGAATTATGTTTGAATTGTTCGTTAAATGATGTTATGATTAACATTTGTGACTACCTATTACATTTGAGTATGATTGGGACTACTACGCAGTCCAGGCAATCGGTAACAGTTCTCGATTGAGTGGCCGAACTAGTTTTGCTACATTGGATACGTTCAATGAATCCGAGTTGTACGGTGACTGTTGATAGTGGTTAGGCCATGTGGAGTGCATATGCGCTCCACGTCGATTTATTCAGCGTACGCTCGTACCAATCGAACTTGTCAAATAACTCGATTGGCCTATTGTGTGTTTACCATGTATAGACGTTATTGCTTGAATCTAAGGTACCGCTTATCAATGTAAAGCCCATTTCAACCATGGTACCCAGATCCGCTAAGACTCATGAGCTAGGCATGGAGGTGTATGGGATACCATGGTCGAGTTATCGGCCCACGCTGGGGTGACGAGCCTCCCCGTAGTGACCAGTGAGCAACCCAAACTCGTGAGCCGAATATCGTGGTGTATGGGACACTGTATTCGAGCTATCAGCCTTCGTTCAGGTGACAAGCCTCCCATAGTGACCTTGAGTATAAACTAGGCCTACGCTGAGGTGACGAGCCTCCTCGTAGCGACCTCAAGTGTAAACTCTTGAACTTGCCTATCACTGCTTTCATCAGGGATGATGCCTTACAGCTTGCCTATCATATGTGATTAACTAGGATTAACTACCCTAGATGGATCCCTACTTTGGTTAATGATATAAAGGGAGGTACCTTAGCTTTCCGAATCTGTTGTATGAATAAGCCTAATTAAGTACTTGGCTAACACAATCATACACCACATTGCATGTTCTTTGGTGAGGAAGCGCAGGTTTAGCGAGTTTGTCATACGCGATCATTAGATAAAGTCGCTGAGGGAGTGCAGGTGAGGGCATGCATCATTACTGCATATCATTCCTGTATTAACAAGAGTAATTAGGAAGTGATTGTTGTATTGCTTTATCATTACTGCTTGATTGAATTGATAACATGTTAACCTTTGCCTTATAGTACCACTGAGTTGATCACTCACTCCCACTCTGGGATGATGTTTTAAAACACCAACCAGACTCTGATTTAGATATAGGTTATGGTGAAGCTTATGCAAAGGAGCCGAATTTCTTAGACGAGAAAGAGTTCTCCTATGTACAGCTCACGGGCTGGTCTGTGTAGGCCTAGAGCTGCGTCGCCGGGATTACAAGGGTTACATGGATTAGTCGTACATTTACATTTTGTTATTTCATATATTTTAAAACAAATTATGTATATATTCAGCCCAGTAACACGTTCATACTCTAGAGGTTATGAAACACGTATATACTTCATATAATTAGTTTAGTCTTCCGCTTGCTTATTTACGTTAACTCTGGAGTATGATATGCTATTTTAGTGTAATCCCATTCATGTTTAATGCACTAATATGGACAACATTTAAACATCATTATCTATATTGCATAAGTGATGCGTTGGAACTCGAGAGTTGAGCTTTGCTCGACCCTCAATTTTTGGGGTGTTACAAAGAATTAGATTGGCCACATCATCGAATTTCAGTTTTGTCGACCCTAAAGAATTGCTCATGGTAATCGCCGAACCATCTCAACTGTCTGGAAACTAGACAAGATTAATAACGCCCTGACCTCTTCCTTAAAAATAATGCCAACGGATTCCAACTAGCTCGTGATTGTATTCAACTCGTTTAGATGTTCAGCCACGCTCCCACCATCTACATCTTCATGTTGAATAGTTGTTTCATGAGATGAACCTTGTTAGATGCTAAAGGTTTCTCATATATTGTAGCTAGAGCATGCATTAATTCTTTTATAGTTTTCACCTTGGATATATTGAAGGCGACGCTCTTAGACAAAGAGAGTCGAATTGTTCCTAAAGCCTTCCGATTCAATAAAAACCATTCATCATCAGTTATCTTCTCTAGTTTCTTCTCTTTTCCTTTTAGAGGAATATAGAGGTTATTCTGATACAAATAATCCTCCATCTGCATCTTCTAGAAGGCAAAGTTGGAACCATCAAACTTCTTAATTCTAGTTTTCCCTTCTTCTGTCATCGCTCCCTACTTGAACTAAACCAATATTTCTGATACCAGTTGTTGCACAACACACTAACAACGCTAGTGAACCGAGATCCAATCTTCGGTCTCACCCACAAAATAATAAACAGAGAGAAATATAATCTGGAGATAGAATCAAAGTATACGAAACAAACCACAAGATAAAATATAATTGGAAAAACCCCAACAAGTGTAAAAAACCACGAGTACAAACTTCCACTATGAAGAAAAATGAAGCTTACAATCAATATACTAACCTTCTCGATGCTCCCATGCACAGAGATAACCCTTAACCTAGCTTAGAAAACCCTTTCTCATACCCTAGAATAGCCCAGGAACCCCTATTTATAATTTAGGCAAGTCCCTTCCGTACCTTGGCGAAAACTGCCTCAAATTTACCCAGTCCACACCAAATTTGCCAAAATCTGTGTAACCTCGACTAGTCGAGAGAGGTCCTCGACTGGTTGAGTGGCACACTGGTCAATTACGGCACACTCGACTAGTCGAGGCCAGCCTCGACTGGTCGAGTACCACGGACTAATAAAAACATCACACGCTGGACTTTGAGTCGAGTAAACCCTCAACTAGTCGAGTGGGCCACTCGATTGGTCGAGCAGCATGGTCTAGATGAGGCTCCACCCCTCAACACTCATTAGAAAAAAAGAGTCAGCATTTGTTTTGAAATGAATATGGCAAGGCAAATCAATTTCAATGCTACCATTTTTTCTCTCAAATGGAGGAAAGTTGGTTTTCTACAAAAACCGGTATCCTGTTAAGGAATAAAGGTGTGACAGAAAGAATCCACAAACATGATGAGATGGGAGCAAAAATATCACACCACAACATCAAGGAAAGATCCTCTGGGAGACATGCGATCCCAAAGAACTAAGTGAGATCACTTTCTAGTTCTCATGAACTGAGGAAATGCTTGGCAATTTAATAGAATAATTATTATCTTCCTGTATTTCTTAGTTTCATAATTTGTTTGTTTACTTGTTCCAGTGATTGGGAGTTCTATGTGAAGCACAGTATTTTTAGAACGTTATGCATGTTGGTTTCCGAGTGCGGTCGACCTTGGTATGTTCTTTGGCTTCTTATTACCCCCATTTAAATATTTACAATGTCTTTTAGACATATCTCATACAAACTTGATTTCCCTTTTGATGGCACTATTCTTTTTTATCAAGCAAACTTCTGTATATTTTGTAACTTCAGATTATTATTATTATTATTTAATCTCATGATTTACATGGGCCACACCAAATGAAATAGTTGGGAGAAAGATGTACATTTTTTACTTTTACAAAGCCCACCATGATTTTAATATAAATCTACTCCAACCATTAGATGCACACCAAAATTTACACCTGAGATTCAAATACCAATCCCATTTGTGAATCAAGTGAGTCACACCAAGGGAAATAGATTAAAAGATGAGTGATGGGGACATCTCGCGCACATGCATGCCCCCCTTAAGCATGTACGCAAGGAGGAGGAGGGCCCCACCTTCGATCTAAATCGATGACGATGTCCATGGAGGGCCTCCTAGTTAGAAGATTATGTTTTGGTTCCTTGGGGTGGACCCGATCATCATGTGGATCCCACCATTGGATCACATGATTGTGGCCCACTGCCATAGATGATCTAAGACTTTGAGTTTTACTTATTATCATTATTAGGAATATCATGAATGGTTTAGATTACTTTGATTAATTGTTATTTTTGGTTACTTCGTCTCTAAGTAATAGTGTGTGTACATGGTGCGGGTTTTGGGGTATAGGGTTTTCTTATAAATAGGCAACCCCTTGTAGGTTTTTATTTATTGAAGATTATGAATAAAATTCTACGTTTTCCTACTTCTCTAATTCTCTGAGTTGTAGAAACTAATTGGGTACTAAACCCTCCCTTCTTCAAAGGGCTAACTACTATAGTGTAAAGCCACACCCATCCCAAATCGCCCCCACCTCCTACCCTTTATATTCATCATCTCTCATAGCCATCCCCTCTCTAAATCCATCCCTTTTTGTAGTTAATTCTTCCCCTACAACAGATTTGTAGAATCAGGCCCTCTAGGAGGGCTGAAACTTCAATGGAGTATCTTGCACAAATGGGACATCCAATTAGCGTGAAACTTGGCGTGCGGGCAGGATTCCACGCATGTGCATCTGGACACTACTGCTTTCCACACGTGTGCATCATTCTGGGTTTGTCTGTCTCCTTTATTTCACTCTTCTCTCATTATATTTCCATAACCCTAACCCTAGATAATCCTAAATCCCAAGTTCTATTCCACTTTTACAAACCCTAAGTTTTCCCGATTTGAAACATGTGAATCCCTTGGATTGGAAAATAATCTTTTGCATGTGTGGATGAATTTACTCTCCTTTGAGCATTGTTTGGTCTATAATTTTCAATTGATTCAGCCTTAACATGTGTAAGCTTGGACCCGTGTAGATTCCCCTTATTGAATGTTTGACTTTATGTGGGATGTGGAATTTTTATATGGGATGTGAAATTTCTAAATTAGTATGGTCTAAAGCCAGAAATCTTGCATATCATATTTAAGTTTCATGTCCTGCATCAAATTTAGTATCAGAGCTTAGGGTTTTCATAAGGGAATGTATTGCATGTTTATGGTTTAATCTTTTCACGTTTATTTTACATCATATTTCATCATATAGGGTTGTTTAGGACCTATCATTCACAACATGGACTGCTGAATTTTCTGTTGTCAAAAAATTCCTAATTTTCATGGCTGAATTTTCTATTAACAAACTCTTTAGGCATCCGTGTTGTTAGAATTTTAGTAGTGTTGTGTAGTTTCACTCATATAGAGTCATATAGGATTATTTAGTCTTATATAGACGCATATAGTTGCATTAGAGGATCTTTTAGTGAGTGGTTGTATGCCCACACGTACTGGTCGTGGTTTTGGTTTGCACCCTACACTAAACATGGAGCAATTACAAGAGCTCGTGAACGACCTAACTCGACAGTTTGTGTCTTTGGGTAGACGCATGGAACAATGTATTGACCAATGCTTAAATTAGCTTAATGTGTATGTTGCCTAACTAGAAACCACAATTGAGGTAGATGCCCAATCACAAGCAGGTAGTTAAGAGGATAAACTTAGGAATGAAGGTAGTAAAAAAATGGTAATCGGCACACACCCGTGCACCCACCCCGCGAGGGACATCATGATCATTATGACCTAGATGCATAATTCCTTAAGGGAGTTAGAGTAGATGCCCCTACGTTTGATGGCCACTCGGACTCTAAAGGTTCTCTAGATTGGTTAGAGGATATGCATTACTATTTTGATTGGTATGACATGTCGGATGCTCATCTAGTCCGATTCGCTAAGATGAAGTGTGTGGGCTAAGCAAAGAGGTTTTGGGCTACTGTTGAGCGAAAGAAAGAAAGGTCGAGGGAGCTCCCAATAGTCCATTGAGAAGAAATGAAAGAAACTCTTAAGGAGAAGTACCTCCCTTTCTCTTATCACTTGAGGTTAGTTGAGGAATGACAATCTCTTTGACAAGGTTCCATGAGTGTGGCGGAATACATTGAAAAGTTTGAAGAGTACTTGACCAGATGTGAAGTTGATGAGGATTCCGTACTCACTCTTACTCGATTTAAGACGAGCCTCTGTTCTGACATTAGGAGAGAGTTACTCCCCAAGGACATAGACACTCTTGAATAGTTGTATCAAGTAGCGTTGGAGGTTGAGTAAGACCTCAAGGCATCTGTGGGAAGGCGGTCTGAGTTTCACAATTCTGGCACTAAGGCCAACCCTTCTGGGGTGAAGCCTATCACTGAATACCAAAACAAACCTTCTAGTAGTTCTCAGTCTAGGCCTAAGGATGATAAGGGTAAAGGAATCGTCGGGTCGAGCTCGTGCAGAAGTGATACAACTAGGTGTTTTATATGTCAAGGGTTTGGTTACTTTGTCCACCAATGTGGCACGAAAGAGGGCACCAAGGTGCTCCTTATTGATGGGAAAGTAGAAGTAGTGCCTCCAGAAAGTGACAGTGAGGAGGAAGAGTATGAGCCAGTAAAGACCCCTGGTGATGAGGAAGAGGGAACATAAGAGTCTGCAACCCTTGCATTTATGCATTGTGCCTTTTCACAAGCAAAGAATACAGACAATTGGCGCTACAATACGATCTCTGATACTTACACAAAATTTGGTGGTAAAAGCTGCAAGATGATTGTGGATAGCGATAGTTGTTCCAACGTGGCATCAACTTGCATTGTAAGCCGTTTGGGCTTGAAGCTTGAAGCCATCCTTAGCTCTATAGAGTGTCTTGGGTTGATAAAACTTTTACTCCAGTTGCACACCGTTGTCTTGTTCCTATTCGTTTGGATCATATAAAGACACATTTCGGTGTAATGTTGTTCCTATTCAGTTTGAGACATATAAACATAGGAAGCCTATTGATCTTGTGAGGCCTGTATCATGAAATTGCCGTGAAGACCGCTTTAGTTAAAGTCGGGATATGCCAATATGTCCTAGAGGGGGGTGAATAGGATTTTTAAAAGTTTTTATGATTTATTTCAAATCCTATTACACTAATCCTAACAACAAACACACATTAGGATTACTCAAAAATAACTCTACTGGCTTCCGAGCCTGGTAAAGGATCCAATCACAAAGTACTTGAGAAGTAAACAATATGCAAACCAGTTTATGATGGATATGACTGTGCAAGTGTGTGAGATGTGATTTCAGATATTTAGATATGCAAATATTAAAGTAAATCACATAATCAGAAGAATAGCAATCTTAAACACATTTATTTTTATAGTGGTTCGACGATCAGTCTACTCCACTCCCGATAGACGCACTCAACTTTTGAGTGTGCCGGATTTCACTAAGGAGGTTTCACAGTGGTTCACCTCAAACCTAAGGTTTTAAATCAGGTTCACCTTTAACATTTACAACCCACACTGAGGCTGACTGCTTATGCTCTCACGAGTAAGGGTCAACACAACGCACCCACTTTTAAGCACACTAGCCAAGGATCTTCCATAAGACCTTACTGGAGGTTTCTACACGGTTCACCTCAAACCCGAGGTTTCACAGCGGTTGACCTCAAACCTAAGGTTTTATTGGTTCACCTTCAACCAGATGTTTAAGCGCTCCACAGAGCAAGGGTCCACACAACGCACCCACCACGTACACCCCCGCTGGAGGCCTCCTTGAGGACTTTAAAGGGTGAGAACCACTTAAGACCCAATCCTACAAAGGAATGATCACAAGTGTCCTCTTAGACTTTAGATACTTACAAATAAGTTGATGAGTCCCAATAAGCATAATGCCGAAGATCTCCTCCTCCTTATCAACAAAGAGTCTTCTGCTCTCTTGATCCGCAACACAAAAGATGTACCGATATATGGTGATGGGTTGGGTCAGGTTATGATGGAATCTTACTCTCTAAAGGTTTTCCTATAAGGAAGATAGATTAGTTCCAATCATCTAGGCATTCAAGGCATCCCAGCTTAATGATTTGCCATTAAGGTAGTAGCTGGAGGATCCTTGAATGTGGAAGCTCATTCCCCAATCCACTCTATTGAATATCAATGGTAAGGGTGGATTGGAGGATGCACTTCCCTGAGAGAAAGGGCTTTGGGTATATGATCAAAGGTTAAACACTCAAAAGCTCTCTCTACTTTCTCTCCCAGCAACAATAGACAAGTCCTCTATATATAGGCAAACGGTTCCAACGGATATAAAACGGTCACATTTATGACTGAGTTCGATATCATCGAGCAGGTTTGATATCATCGAGCGTATACTCTCGATAGCATCGATGGTCTGCTCGATGACTCAAACTCAAAGTCATACGCTTTTGAAACCTTTTACCAGTTGGTCGATGAATCGAAATAATTTGTCGATGTCATTGGATTTTGAACTTCAATTCCATCGATGATAGGTTTGATCCATGGACACTTGAAAAAATGAGAGAGACTTGACTAGAAATATTTCAGGTTTTTAAGAAATGATCGAGGGTCAGCCGATGTAATCAGAATTTGTATATCGATGATTTCGAAGGCAGTGTCGATGTATCGATAAATCCTATAGATTTACTAGTAAGCTTGCTGGACAGTTTGTGTCCAGTTTTGATGCAATCGACTCAACCTTGATATCATCGACATATGAATATCGATTTCCTCGAATGACCCCAGATCAAAGTTAAAAACAACCTGAAATATTTACTGGAAGACATGCGCGCCCACGATCGATATCATTGATAGTCTTCCAATATATCGATATTTGATTTAAGATCATATCGGGAAAAGCATCGATATATCGAAGGAATTTGAGATTTTCTTTTAAAAACAGAGGCACCAAAAATCTGCCTGTCGATCTTATCAAGCCACTTTCGATGAGCTCAAGATTTGAGTATTGATGATATCAATAGGTGTATCAATAGATCGATAATTCGTCCAGATATGTTGTGAGGTTGCTGCACATATTTGGTCCTCTTTTCGATGGTATCGATGAAGCATTGAGGACTTGACAACGCAGTTCAATCATATCAAGGGTGTTTCGATAAAATCGACAAGGTAAGAAAAACTTAGAGATTTTCCTATTTTGAAAATAGTTTTCTCAGCATAAAACCCTATGATTTTCTAACTTATTTTAAAGGGTTTTATTCACCTGGTGTTTTGGGACATGGGATGTGAGGCTTTAGATTTACCTATGGCGAACTTGCACACATCTGATTGAGGCAGACGCTTGAATTGATCTTCCTATCAGGCTCTGTAGACAATCTAACTCAATACTCACATAACTTGACAAACAAGGGCACTTTCAATCTCCCCCTTTATCAATTACGTGACAAAAACCCAAAACACCTTAGAATATTCTAGAGAAACACACCCTAAATTGTGTGTACATGCTTTTTACACAATTTTACAATTTCTAGCCCATGTACACAAGCAGTAGCTACTCCCCTTGACTTGTAAACTCCCCCTTTCTTGTTGCAGCTACTCCCCCTAAACACCTGCACAACCATTCAAGAAGATACATAATTTTCCATCGGGGTGTTTGCAAATGTTCTCCCCCTTTTTGTCAGTCATTGACAAAGATATATCAAGTGATATTGACTAAAGAATGAATTACTTAGGAGAATTGCCAGGCAGAAGCAGATCAATTGATGTATAATAATTAACTTAGTTTAAGCAGACATTAATTTCAGAACGTATGGATGCATATTAGATTGAGCAGTTATATAGGAGTTAAAATATTCATTAAAGACATCACATGCAATCCATATTAGATAAACCAGGGGATCTTTAAAATATAAAAATGGCAGAATCAGCCATTTCAACCATTATCCAAAACATTTACTGCCCCAGACAGCAGTAAATTAACAGTTATCCCAATCAAAACATCATAAAAATATCTAAAAAAAATTCTGCCCAAAGATTTTGCAGTAAAGTATTTAGTTAGGGCAAAATAGACATGCTCGGTAATCCATCTGCAGTTGTACTCCTCGACATGAGCTCAATGTCCACGAGGATTGCTCTATGTAAGTAAGTCCACCATTTGTTGAGTAGTGTGCTGGAGGACATCGACCTTCACTTCGATTGCGGTGAGGCGCCTTTCACAGTTGTACAACCATTCTTCCATCCCTGCCATCCCATTTAAAAGGTGTCGTTTTAGATGATGAGTTTGGCGGTTCGTGATTGACTCTAGGCTGACCATTGGAGTGCGATTGGACCCTCCATGTGTAGGCTGAGTCGATGGTTGAGCATGTTGGACACCCCTTGACATGGGAAAGCGAAGCCTGGGGGAAGACGAAGAGAGACATATGTTGGGCTTCTTGGGTTGCATTACTGTCAAACCATGCTTCAGGATACACAGCATCAGATGTGGCAAGAAGCCCCACATGATGTGCTAATTTACATATGAGTACGGGAAAGCACAATTTCTCCTGATAATTGCCTTGGATTACGCGAATGATTTGCTTGAGGAGCTGGATTCTGATTGCATGTTCTTTGATTGTAACGAGTGAAGAGACTTACCTTTCCCTTTGTTCATGATTTTTCAGTGTACGAGAAAGGTAAAGGTAAGGATGGGCAGTAAGAGGGATTTAAAGAGGACAAAATTCTTCAGAAAGTACCTGACCAAAAGTGAGATAGACCCTGGAATGGAAGGAATGGAAGGATAATACCCATTTATTAGAAGCTTATGGGACCCACCAATGTTCTTTTGACCGAGGATTCGAGTAAAAATGAAAACAGAAAGCTTTTTCCAGAAAAATAAGAATTTTCCCCCCGACCGCCTTTTATCGGGCGGCAGACTTCAATTTTAACGAACTTGCTTTCGATTATATCGATGATCCTCATTCGATGTTATCGGCAAGAGCTTTGATAGTAGTCTCGATCTTGTAACTTTCCTCATTCTGAAGGGATGTCGATGATATCGATAGTTGATCGATTTAATCAAAAATGCACATGACATATCGATAGTAATATCGAAGATGAGTATTTTTCATTAGCGCAAATATCGACAGACAGATATGTATAGTATGGATCATCTTTGAATCTGACATATACACAGTAAAATTTTGTACAAGATTTGTATAAGTCAAAATTATAAACATTAAAATATTTATCTACAAAAAAAAAATTGAGGTGAGGAACCTTACATATATCATTTAGAGCTTAACAAAAAATTACATCATTTCACCAAACATCCAGATCCAGATGCCAGATCTAGACTTGTTTTTATCTACTCAGTACTTCTAGATATTAGTCCTTTCTATGCCTCTGATAGTGTAGCAGTGGTTACTTGTGCGATGACCGTTCATTACTAATTTTCCTGATTGGTCTAGGATTTCACACTCTTATTTGTTAAATTTAACCACATGCCCATTATCACAGATTTGAGATATGCTTAGGAGATTATGTGTCAGACCTTTTATGCAGAAAGCATTTTCATTTTCAAGCAACTGAATTCCTTTTATAATTCCCTGTCCAATTACTTTAGCAGTGGTTCCATCTCCGTAGGTGACTATCCCATTATGAAGATTCTTATATTTTGAAAGAAGGGACATGTCACCTGTTACATGTCTTGAGCAACCACTGTCAATTTACTATTTAGTGTCATTGCCTGTTAAGTGATATGAGTGAGTAGCAAGACAATTCTTCTTTTCTTTAACTATCCACTTTGTGAAAGGGTTCTTTCTTGTATTATATTTGATTTTCTTATTTGATTCAACTACTTGATTAGTCTTTGTGTTGCTACTGGAGGCATTAAAATTTTCAAGCATTTCTGTTCCATACCCAGTTTTAGCTATGACTTTCTCATATCCTAAGCCATTTTTGTTACCTCCAGATTTTCTCATACTTAAAAGTTTTTCTAACTTCTCATCACTCTGGGAAAACTTACAGTTTTGCTTGGCAAATTTTCTAGACTCTTCTAGATTAAACAGGAGTATATGATTTTCATTTTGAAGGAGCAAATTTTTGTCTTTTAATTGCTCAACCTGTTTGTTTAGTTTCTCAGTCTCAAATTTGAGGAAGGTGTTAATTCTTTCAAGTCTATCATTATCTGAGTGATGTTGCTGTAACTCATTGATTAGATGTGTATTGATTTCTACAGTTGTGTCCAAATTTTTTTGCAGCAATTGTTTCTTGTTCTTAGATATTCCAAGTCTTTTAAGAATGTTGATGCGATGAATATAAAGTTAATTATAAGCATCTTGCTGTTTATCCTTTTCGATTTCTTCTTCTTCTCCAGTTTCTTCATTATCAGATGAAAATGATTCAGTGGCTTGCTGTTCTTTCTCGTTCTCAGATTCAGTGGGAATGATTGAAGCAGTGGAGACCATGAGTATTTTCAATGATTTCTGATCACCATCGCTTTCTAAGTCACTAGATTCTGAATTTGACTCCTCAGTATCATCCTACGTGGCAGCCATTGCCTTGCCCTTAGTTTTTCTGTTTGGGCATTCGGTTGATAGGTGTCCATACTCCTGGCAGGTATAGCATTGTGGTTCTTTAGTTCTTCTACCAAATTTACTTGCAGAAGGTTTGTTGTTCACCTTTCTTCCTCTGGAAGGCTGGCCACGATTTTTCTGAAAGAACTTCCTGAATCTTTGTGCCAGCAAGGCCACTTCCTCATCTTCATCCTCCTTTTCACTTTCACTGTCCTCTTATAATGTTTTCTTAGATGTTTTGAAGACAATTGTTTTGGATTTTTAGGTTTGTTTGAAGTGTAGTTCAAAAGTTTGTGGGAACCTACCAGTTCTTCTACTTTCATTTCATCTATGTTCTTACGCACCTCAATTGTTGTTACTTTGGGATTAAATCATTCTGGTAGGGATCTTAGAATTTTCCTACAAATTTTTGGTACCGAAACTTTCTCTCCCAATCCACCCATGGAGTTGTAGATTATATTCAATTTTGTGAAAAACTCCATAAACATCTCATGCTCTTCCATTCTGAGACTTTCGAACTGTGAAGTCAAGAGTTGAAGTTTAAACCTCTTCACAGTGCTTATGCCTTCATGTGTTGTTTTCAATAGATCCCATGCTTTCTTGGATGTCCCACACATACTTATCTGATTGAATATATCCTGGGACACGGCAAAGTAGATGGCGTTCATAGCTTTAGCTTCAGTAGTCCGTTTTTCTTTGTCGAACGCCCTCCACTTTTCTTTGGATTTGGGTTTTGTGATGGTTGTGCCACTGTCAAGTACGATTTGTTTAGTTGGTGGCATGTATCCGCTTTCAACTATATCCCAAACATCATGATTTAAATATCTCATAAAGTAGTGCATCCTAGCCTTCCAGTATGCATAATTTGATCCATCAAATATTGGAGGTCTAGTGACCGATGAGCCCTCTCCTTTGGCCATATTCCCAACTTTGGTCGAGATCACTCTCTAGGCGGTGAAGCCTTTAAAGAGAGACCCGCTATGATACCAATTGAAATTGCAATGAAGACCGCTTTAGTTGAAGTCGGGATAAGCCAATATGTCCTAGAGGGGGTGAATAAGATTTTTAAAAGTTTTTATGATTTATTTCAAATCCTATTACACTAATCCTAACAACAGACACACATTAGGATCACTCAAAAATAACTCTACTGGCATCCGAGCCCGGTAGAGGATCCAATCACAAACTACTTGAGAAGTAAACAATATGCGAACCATTTTATGATGGATATGACTGTGTAAGTGTGTGAGGTGTGATTTCAGATATTTAGATATGCAAATATTAAAATAAATCACACAATCAGAAGAATAATAATATCAAACACAGTCATTTTTATAGCGGTTCAACGATCAGTCTACTCCACTCCCGGCAAATGCACTCAGCCTTCAAGTGTGCTAGATTTTACTAAGGAGGTTTCATAGCGGTTCACCTCAAACCTAGGGTTTTAAATCAGGTTCACCTTTAACCTTTACAACCTACACTGAGGCTGACTATTTATGCTCTCACGAGCAAGGGTCAACTTAACTCACCCACTTTTAGGTACACTGGCCAAGGATCTTCCATAAGACCCTACTGGAAGTTTCTACACGGTTCACCTCAAACCCGAGGTTTCACAGCGGTTGACTTCAAACCTAAGGTTTTGCTGGTTCACCTTCAACCAGATATTTATGCTCTCCACAGAGCAAGGGTCCACACAACGCACCCACCACGTACACTCCTACCGGAGGCCTCCTTGAGGACTTCAAAGGGTGAGAACCACTTAAGACCCAATCCTACAAAGGAATGATCACAAGTGTCCTCTTGGACTTTAGATACTTACAAATAAGTAGATGAGTCCCGATAAAAACAATGCCGAAGATCTCCTCCTCCTTGTCAATGAAGAATCTTCTGCTCCCTTGATTCGCAACACAAAAGATGTACCGATATATGGTGACGGGTTGGGTCAAGATTACGTTGAAATCCTACTCTCTAAAGGTTTTCCTGTAAGGAAGATAGAGTAGTTCCAATCATCTAGGCATTCAAGGCATCCCAGCTTAATGATTTGCCATTAAGGTAGTAGCTGGAAGATCCTTGAATACAGATGTTCATTCCCCAATCCACTCTATTGAATATCAATGGTAAGGGTGGATTGGAGGATGAACTTCCCTGAGAGAAAAGGCTTTGGTTATATAATCAAAGGTTAAACACTCAAAAGCTCTCTCTACTTTCTCTCCTAACAACAATAGACAAGTCCTTTATATATAGGCAGAAGGTTCCAACGGATATAAAACGGTCACAGTTATGATTGAGTTCGATATCATCGAGCAGGTTTGATATTATCGAGCGTATACTCTCGATAGCATCGATGGTCTGCTCGATGACTTAAACTCAAAGTCATACGCTTTTGAAACCTTTTACCAGTTAGTCGATGAATCGAAATAATTTGTCGATGTCATTGGATTTCGAACTTTGATTCCATCGATGATAGGTTCGATCCATGGACACTTGAAAAAATGAGAGAGACTTGACTAGAAATATTTCAGGTTTTTAAGAAATGATGGAGGGTTAGCCGATGTCATAGGAATTTGTATATCGATGATATCGAAGGCAGTGTCGATGTATCAATAAATCCTATAGATTTACCAATAAGCTTGCTGGACAATTTGTGTCCAGTTTCGATGCAATCGACTCGGCCTCGATATCATCGACATATGAATATCGATTTCCTCAAATGGCCCCTAATCAAAGTTAAAAACAACCTGAAGTATCTGTTGGAAGACATGTTCGCCCATAATCGATATCATCGATGGTCTTCCGATATATCGATATTTGATTTAAGATCATATCGGGAAGAGCACCGATATATCAAAGGAATTTGAGATTTTCTTTTAAAAACAGAGGCGCCATAAATCTGTCTGTCGGTCTTATCGAGCCACTTTCGATGAGTTCGAGATTTGAGTATCGATGATATCGATAGGTGTATCGATATATCGATAATTCGTCTAGATATGTTGTGAGGTTGCTGGACATGTTTGGTCTTCTTTTCGATGGTATCGATGAAGTATCGAGGACTCGACAGTGCAGGTCGATCATATCGAGGGTGTTTCGATAAAATCGACAAGGTAAGAAAAACTTAGAGATTTTCCTATTTTGAAAAAGTTTTCTCACCATAAAACCCTATGATTTTCTAACTTATTTTTAAGGGTTTTATTCACCTGGTGTTTTGGGACATGGGATGTGAGGCTTTAGATTTACCTGTGGCAAGCTTGCACACATCTGGTTGAGACAGACGCTTGAATTGATCTTCCTATCAGGCTCCATAGACAATCTGACTCAACACTCACGTAACTTGACAAACCAGGGCACTTTCATATCCTAGCCCATACTGTTCTGTAGGCTTCCGTGGTCCTCCCGGTCAAATTCCGGCAACTCGTGATCTGTATTCGGCAGTTGCGCGTGACCCAGAGTCATATCTTATATTCCAGAGTCGGCTTGACTCGAGACTTATACCTTAGCGACAGCGACGTCGCCGCGTATTACGCCACGAGGCGATACCCAAGCTAAGAATGTGGGCCCGCGTTTAGTTCAAGGAAACGTCGCACATTTGAAAACCCAAGAGAAACATGTCAAATCAATCACATCACTAGTCAAAGTACAACCACCCTCCCCGAAGTCAACTCTCTCTCTTACAACTAAGTACACCCATCACTCACCCATCACTCACACCTATCAGTCACCCATCTCTCTCTCTCTTACAACCTCTCTCTCTCATCTCTCTCTCCCTCATTCTCCAAGCAACCCACATCCAAGCTTCCATGAGAGAAGCTAGTGTGGCCTACCTTCCTACATCCCATCTCCACCATCGAAAGATCATCTCAACCGTTGAAACTGTTCCCTTGGAGCTCTAGAGGCTATAGGTGGAAGAAGGAAGAGGAGATGAAAGGTGGGTATTTTCTAGAGTTCATTTGTGTGATTTTGATGGATTGAGGGACCACATATGGTGGGACCTATCTTGATGTATGCATCGTATAGAGGGGCCCATAGTGGCGGGGTCCCTCCACCATCCGATTTCTCTTTTCTCTCTCTCTCTCTCACTCTCTCTCTCTTTCTCTTTTCTTTGGTGTTGGAACATATCCCACCATGCCGTATGGGTTTTGATCTGCACCATCCAGTAGTGGATCCCACTGCATGACGTCAACAAGTTTTGTGGCCCACCATGTGGCGTGTGAGAACCATACCTTCCAACTACGTGGAAGGTGGATCCCACCACGAGGTATATGTATATTCCACTGTCCATTCATTGCTGGTGGGTCCCAAACATGTGGACCCACCTGGCATATATGTTTCTTCCAAGCCGTCCAATGTGGCCCCTCCTTGATATACGTATCTGATCTGCACCGTCCAGATGTACTAGACGGTGGAAGCCACCTTAAACTGTGTATTATATCACACTGTCTGCTGTTTGGACGGTGGAGATCTACCTTGATGTATTTATTTTATATCCACTCTGTCTAGCTGTGGGCCCCACTTACCGTTGTGTGAGATCCAACCATCCATTAGCAGCTATAGCTGTTGAAGACGTTAGTTCTGTGGCCACTGTGATGTATGTGTTTCTCAACCGTCCGTGTGGGACCCACTCCACATGTGTTGCATGTGTGGAGGTGGGCCCCACTAGATAAATGCACTGTATATTTACACCGTCCGTTCTGGACTGTGCCACGTGTGGCCTGCCATGTGCATGTGTTTTATATCCACCGTCCTTCCATTTTAGTGTGGCCCACCATGATCTAGACGGTGGGCCCTATCGTGATGCATGTGCCTTCCATCCACATTGTCCAGTGTTTTGGATGGTAGGGATCATTAAGATGTATGCATTTTAATCCACACCACATCCGGTTGAGGCAGACGCTTGAATTGATCTTCCTATCAGGCTCTGTAGACACTCTGACTCAATATTCATATAACTTGACAAACCAGGGCACTTTCAATCTCCCCCTTTGTCAATTTCGTGACAAAATCCCCAAAACACCCTAGAATGTTCTAGACAAACACACCCTAAATTGTGTGTACATGCTTTTACACAATTTTACAATTTTCAAACCCATGTACACACCCAGTAGCTGCTCCCCCTTTCATGTAAACTCCCCCTTGCTTGATGTTGCTGCTCCCCCTAACACCTGCAACAACATAGATAGATACACAATTTTCCATTTGGGGTGTTTGCAAATGTTCTCCCCCTTTTTGTCAGTCATTGACAAAGATATCTCAGGTGATATTGATTGAAGGTTGAAATACTTGAGAGAACCAATCAGGTAGAAGCAAAACATTGATGTATAAAAGTTAACTCAATTCAATCAAACATCAATTTCAGAATTCATGAATGCATATTAGCTAAGATAAAACAGTTGTATAGCAGTTGAAATGTTCATCAAAGGCATCTCATGCATTCCAAATTAGAAACTAGATAAACCAGGGAAACTCAATACAAAAATATGGCATTAATGATATGAATTCTATTCAGCCATAATCTAAAACAAAAATCAAAATATCCAACTATATACTGCCACAGACAGCAATGACTCAAAAAAAAAAAATCTCAAAATATTCAACTATCCAAAATAGACTGCCCAAGATTGGTAGCAAATTAACAATTATCCCAGTTAAAACACCAAGCCCATGCACAGATACCCTAAAGAAAATGATATACAACTTAGCATAATCAACTTCTACTGTCTTCGCGAATCATCACGTGTGAGTAAATCAACTACTTGCTGATTTGTTTGTTGGAGAGAATCAACTTTTTCTTCAATCATGGTGAGACGTCTCTCACAATTATGAAGTCGCTCCTCCATACTCGCCATACCGTTTAGTAGGCGACGTTCAAGGTGATGAGTTTGGCGATTTGTGATAGACTCCGGACTCAGCAATGACGTTTGATTGGATCCCCATGGATATGACGGAGGAGCATATGGAGCAGTTGACTGCAGGGGAGCACTGTTCTCGGGAAGACCTGAAGGAAGACAAAACTGTTAAGCCAGCTGAGCCGAATCACTATCAAACCATCTCTCTGGATAGACTGTATCAGATGTGGCAGGAATACCAACATGATGGGCTAATTTATAGATGAGTACAGGAAAAGCTAGTGTATCCTGATAGTTGCCTTAAATGACACGAATTATCTGCTTAAGAAGAAGTGTTGGGAGGCACACCTGGACTTCTTGATATACATCATACAGTACATTTAGTATAAAAGGAGAGAGATGATTTCCATTCACATCGCAAGGATAGACATTGGTCCCAAAAATGCTATGGAGGAATTTAAAAGTGGGTCTAAGATGATTAATGTGAAGGGAATTATCATCGTTCCGAGAAATAGTTATTCCCTAACACAGTGTGTGGGTTACCTTGCCCCAAACACCAAGACCATTCAGATTTCGACTGGTTATAGGAATGCGAGTGACTTGGAGATCTAAAAGGTGACTTAAGGTGATGGGAGTGATTTGCTTAGAGTAATGCAATAATTCTACTTGAACATAGGGTGGATCATCACAAATAACATGACTTTTACTAAGGAAGTCATGGACCACTCCAATTTGATAAGTACCATCAAGATTCAGAATATTTTGCCATCCTATTACTTCTAGAAGGAAGTCTACACCAAAAGACTCGATGGCACTGTTGAGAACCAGACGTTCAACAACAGTGTCTGGATGTCTCACCGATGGAGTGAGTTGATGCAAACTGGGTTGTTTCGCTTTCCCTTTTGAAGACTGAGAGAGAGACTTACCTTTCCCTTTGTTCATGATTTTTCAGTGTAAGAGATATGTAAAGGTAAGGAAGGTCAACCAAAAGAATGGAAAATACTTAACCAAATGTGAGATTAGACTCTGGAGTGGAAGGAATGGAAAGATAATACTCGTTTCTTTTGAAGCTTCTAGGACCCGTCGATGGTCTTCTGGCTGAGGATTCGAGCAAAGAGCAAAACAAAAAAAATTTTAGATAAATAAAATTCTTCCACTCGATCGCCTTTTATCGTGCAGGAGACTTCGATTTTATCGAACTTACTTTCGATTATATTGATGATCCACATCCGATGTTATCGGTAATTTCTTCGATAGTAGTCCCGATCTGTGACTTTCAACATTCTGAAGTGATGTCGATGATATTGACCAATGATCAATTAATCAGGGATGACAGATCGATAGGCATATCGAAGAGGAATATTTTTATTTTTTGACCCTTCAATTATATATATATATTTTTTGTATTTCTGTGAATCAGTGGCATACTCAGCAAAATTATGTACAATTACTATACCCATCAAAAAAATTATAAACATTTGAATGTTTATCTACAAAAGATTGAGGTGAGGAACCTCAGATATATATTTGACGCTCAACGAAATTACATCATTTCAGCAAATATCCAGTTTTAGATGCATAATCTGGACTCGTCCTTCTTTGCTCAGTACTTCTAGGCATTAGTCCTTTCTGTGCCTCTGATAATGTAGCAGTGGTTACTTCTGGGATGACCCTTCATTATTAATTTTCCTGATTGGTTTAGGATTTCGCATTCTTGTCTGTTGAATTTGACCACATGCCCATTATCACAGATTTGAGATATGCTTAGGAGATTATGTGTCAGACCTTTTATGAAGAAAGCTTTTTCATTCTCAAGCAACTGTATTCCTTTTATGATTCCCTGTCCAATTACTTTAGCAGTGGTTCTATCACCATAGGTGACCATCCCATTATGAAGATTCTTATTTTTAGAAAGAAGGGACATGTCACCCGTTACATGTCTTGAGCAACTACTGTCAAGATACCACTTAGTGTCATTGCCTGTTAAGTGATTTGAGTAAGTAGCAAGACAGTTCTTCTTTTCTTTAATTATCCATTTTGTGACAGGGATCTTACTTGTAGGAGATTTAATTTTCTTATCTGATTCAACTGCTTGATTAGTCTTTGTGTTGCTACTGGAGGCATTAGAGTTTTCAAGCATTTGTTTTCCATACCCAGTTATAGCTCTGCCTTTCTCATATCCCAAGCCATTTTTGTCCTTTCCAGGTCTTCCCATTCCCAATAGTTTTTCTAGCGTTTCACCACTCTAGGAAAACTTACAGTTTTGTTTGGCAGTCTTTCTAGACTCTTCTAGATCAACCAGGAGTGTATGATTTTCATTTTGAAGGAGCATATCTTTGTCTTTTAAGATCTCAACCTGTCTGTTCAATTTCTCGGACTCGGATTTAAGAAAGGAGTTAACTCTCTCAAGTCTATCATTGTTAGAGTGATATTGTTGTAAGTCATTGATTAGATGTGCATTAATTTCTAGAGTTTTATCCAAATCTTTTTGCAGCAATTCCAATTTGTTCTCAGATATTCTAAGTCTTTTGACCACTTTGATGCTATGGATATATAGTTGATTGTAAGCATCTTGTAGCTTGTCCTTCTCTTCTTCTTCTTCTTCTTCTTCTTCTTCTTCAGTTCCCTCATTGTCAGATGAAAATGATTTAGCGGCTAGCTGTTCTTTCTCGTTCTCAGATTCAGTGGGGATGATTGAGGCAGTGGAACCATGAGTATTTTCAATGATTTCTGATCTCCATCGCTTTCTAAGTCACTAGATTCTAAATTTGACTCCTCAGTATCATCCCACGTGGCAGCCATAGCCTTACCCTTAGTTTTTCTATTTGGACAATCAGTAGACATGTGTCCATACTCGTGACAGGCATAGCATTGTGGTTCTTTGGTTCTTCTACCAAATTTTCCTACAGAGGGTTGTTGTTCACCTTTCTTCCTTTGGAAGGCCGACCACGATTCTTTTGAAAGAATCTTCTGAATTTTTGTGCCAGCAAAGCCACTTCTTCATCTTCATCTTCCTTTTCACTTTCACTATCCTTATAAATTATTTTCTTTGAAGTTTTTAAGACAGTGTTTTTGGATTTTTGGGATTGTTTGAAGTGTAGTTCAAAAGTTTGTAGGGAACCTACCAGTTCTTCTACTTTCATTTCATCTATGTTCCTACACTCATCAATTATTGTAACCTTGGGATTAAATCATTCCGGTAGGGATCTTAGAATTTTCCTACAAATTTTTGGTACCGGAACTTTCTCTCCCAATCCACCCATGGAGTTGCAAATTATATTTAACTTTGTGAAAAACTCCATAAATGTCTCATGCTCTTCCATTCTGAGACTTTCGAACTGTGAAGTCAGGAGTTGAAGTTTAGATCCCTTCACAGTGTTTGTACCTTCATGGGTTGTTTTCAATAAATTCTATGCTTCCTTGAATGTCCCACACATACTTATCTGATTGAATATATCCTGGGACATAGCATAATAGATAGCATTCATAGCCTTGGCTTCAGATGTTTGCCTTTCTTTGTCGAATGTTATCCACCTTTCTTTGGGTTTGGGCTTTGTGATTGTTGTGCCACTGTCAAGTATGATTTGTTCAATTGGTGGCACTTATCCACTTTCAACTATGTCCCAAACGTCATGATCCAAAGATCTTAGAAAGTAGTGCATCCTAGCCTTCCAGTATGCATAGTTTGAGTCGTCAAATACTGGAGGTCTAGTGACTGATGAGCCCTCTCCTCTGGCCATATTCCCAACTTCAATCAAGATCACTCTCTAAGCGGTGAAGCCCTTAAAGAGAGACCTGCTTTGATACCAATTGAAATGGCGGTGAAGCCCTTAAAGAGAGACCCACTTTGATACTAATTGAAATGGTGGTGAAGACCGCATTAGTTGAAGATGGAATATGCCAATATGTCCTAGAGGGGGGTGAATATGACTTTTTAAGTTTTTATGATTTTGTTTAAAAATCCTATTTCACTAATCATATGAATATGCAATTATCAGGATTACTCAACTGTAACTCTACTGGCTTCCAAGCCAGGTAGAGGATCCAATTACAAACTATTCAAGATATAGCAATATGCAACTTAGTTTATGTTGGATGTGACAGTGTATGTGTGTGAGGTATGATCATATATATAAATATGAATGCATTGACATAAATCACACACACAGAAGAACAATCACAAACATAGTCATTTTTATAGTGGTTCGACTACTTGTCTACTCCACTCCCGGTAACTGCACTCAACCCTTAAGTGTACCGGATTTCACTTAGGAGGTTTCACAATAGTTCACCTCTAACCTAAGGTTTTAAATCAGGTTCACCTTCAACCTTTACAACCTACACTGAGGCTGACTGTTTATGCTCTCACGAGTAAGAGTCAACACAACACACCCACTTCTAGGCACACTGGCCAAGGATCTTCTATAAGATCCTACTGGAGGTTTCTATATGGTTGACCTCAAATCCTAAGGTTTTACCCAGTTCACCTAAAACCCAGAGTTTTACTAGTTCACTCCTAACTAGATGTTTATGCTCTCCACAAAACAAGGGTCCACACAACGCACCCACTACGTACACTCCCGCCGGAGGCCTCCTCGAGGACCTCAAAGAGTGAGAACCACTTAAGACCCAATCCTAAAAAGGAATGATCACAAGTGTCCTCTTAGACTCTGGATACTTACAAATAAGCCGATGAGTCCCGTTTAACACAATGTCGAAGATCTCCTCCTCCTTATTGACGAAGAGTCTTCTACTCCCTTGATCCGCAACACAAAATAATGTACCAATACTTAGCTTCGGGTTGGGTCAAGATGAAGATAGAATCCTACTCTCAAAATATTTTCTTATCAGGAAGATAGAACGATTCCAATCTTATGCATTCAAGGCATCCCAGCTTAATGATTTTTCATTAAGGTAGTAGCTGGAGGATCCTTGGATGCGGAAGTTCATTCCCCAATCCACTCTATTAAATGTCAATAGTGAGGGTGGAAAGGAGGATGAACTCCCTTGAGAGAAAGGGTTTTGGATATAAGATGTAAGTTAAAACATACAAAAGCTCTCTCTACTTTCTCTCGCAGCAACAAAAGACAAGTCCTCTATATATAGGTAAAGAGTTCCAACAGATATAAAACGGTCACATTTATGACAGAGTTCGATATCATCGAGCAGGTTCGATATCATCAAGCGTATACTCTCGATAGCATCGATGGTCTACTCAATGACTCAGACTCAATGTCATACGCTCTCGAGACTCTTTGCCAATTGGTCAATGAATCAAAATTATGTCGATGTCATCGAATTTCGAATTCCGATTCCATCGATGACAGGTTCGATCCATCGACACTTGAAAAATGAGAGAGACTTGACTTTGAAATATTTCAAGTTTTCATGAATGATCAGGGAACCATCGAGATCATCAGAATTTGAATGTCGATAATATCGAAATCAGAGTCGAGGCATCGATAAATCCAGTTGATTTATCTTTAAGCATGCTGGACAGTTTATGACCTTGTTAGATGTAATCAACCTGGTGCTGATATCATCGATATTTGAATATCGATTCTATCGAAGGCCCCCCGATCATAGTTAAAAACAACCTGAAATATTTGCTATAAGAAATGCGCGCCCTCGATCGATATCATCGTTGGACTTCTGATGTTATCGATATTTGATTTCAGATCATATCGAAGAGCATCGATATATCGAGGAATTTGAGATTTTCATTAAAAAATAGGGGCACCAAAAATCTGCCCGTCGATTTTATCGAGCCACTTTCGATGGACTCGAGATTTGAATATCGATGATATCGATAGGGGAATCGATATATCGATAAATCAGTCCTGATGAGTATTTAGTTGCTGGACATTTTTAGTTCTTATATCGATGATATCGATAGGTGTATTGATACATCGATAAATCCGTCTAGATGAATATTTAGTTGAGGACACTTTTAGTCCTTACATCGATAATATCGTTAAGGTATTGAGGACATTAACACAGCAGGTCGATCATATCCAGAGTGTTCCGATAAAATCGACAAGATGAGAAAACTTAGAGATTTTCCTATTTTGAAAAAAGTTTTCTCACCTTAAAACCCTATGATTTCTAACTTGTTTTTAGGGGTTTTCTTCACCTGGTGTTTTGGGTCATGGGATGTGAGGCTTTAGTTTTAGTTGTGATGAGCTTGCACACATCTGGTTGAGGTAGACACTTGAATTGATCTTCCTATCAGGCTCTGTAGATACTCTGACTCAACATTCACATAACTTGACAAACCAGGGCACTTTCAATTTATACTAGAAAATCAAATAGTAAAACGGCTTATGAAATGTGGTTTGATAAGAAGCCTACTGTCAAATAGTTTTGAGTTTTTGGTAGCAAGTGCTATATTTTACATGACCGAGAAAATCTGGGTAAGTTTGACACCAAAAGTGATGAAGGGGTATTTCTAGGGTATGCTCTAAATAGTCGAGTATATCGGGTTCTTAATAAGAGGACTAGTGTAATTCAAGAGTCCATTAATGTGGTTATTGACGATCACTTGAATATACCTGTCTCAAGTTCAGAAAATGATGAAGTACTTCTAATTGATAAATAAGATTCTTCATCAAGTCAAAAAACTCTGAACTAAGAACTGTTAAAGACCATCCAACTTATCAAATTCTTGGAAACCCTCTCACTAGTGTGCGCACTCGTAAACAACTAAAAGATATGTGTAACTACATGTGCTTTACATCTCAGATAGAACCGGCTAACGTAAAAGAAGCTCTTACTGATGAAAACTAGATAATTGTGATGCAAGAAGAGCTTAATCAATTTATTAGAAATGATGTTTGGTACTTAGTTCCTAGACCAAAAGATAAACACATTATTAGAACTAAATGGATTTTCAAAAATAAGTTTGATGAACTTGGTAATATAATTAGAAACAAGGCTAGACTGGTTGTACAAGGGTACACTCAAATTGAAGACATCAATTATGATGAGACCTTTGCCCCGGTAGCTCATCTTGAATCAATCAGACTATTTATATCCATTGAATGATTTAAAAAGTTCAAAATATACCAGATGGATGTAAAGAGTGCTTTCTTAAATGACGATTTGCATGAAGAAGTGTATGTTGAACAACCAACACGTTTTGAAGACCCTAAGAATGTGAATCATGTCTATCGCCTGAAAAAGGCACTCTACGGTTTGAAACAAGCTCCCAGTGTATGGTATGAAAAGTTGACTAAGTTTTTGCTAAGTCATAATTTTCTAATGGGAAGTGTTGATAAGACATTATTTGTAAAGAAACATAATGATCATATTTTAATAGCACAAATTTATGTTAATGATATAATTTATGGATCTACCTGTGCTAACTTGACTAATGAGTTTGCATATCTTATGAAATCTAAGTTCGAAATGAGCATGGTTAGAGAATTGAATTATTTTCTTGGGTTGCAAGTTAAACAGCAACCTGATGGTTTCTTTATTTCTCAAACCAAATATGCTCTGAACTTAGTTAAAAAGTTTAGATTTGAGAATGGGAAAATTTTGATACTCCTATGAGTACTACTTTGAAACTCTCAAAGGACTCTACAGGTAAGAGTGTGGATCCTAAACTATATCGCAGTATGATTGGAAGTTTGCTTTATTTAACTGCAAGTAGACTTGATATTGCATTTAGCGTAGGAATTTGTGATAGATATCAATCTTGTAACAGCTCGGATTTTTGCCAATCTGAAATTAGACGTCCTTAGGCAATGGGCCACTCCTGACACCTTATTAACTTGTCAGAACTGAATCCCACAGTCTAAAATCACTTTTGAACCCATTTCCTTTACAAATCCAACCCTTCACCACCTTGTTCTTTCAATTTTCCTAAGTACTTTCACCCTAGACACTATCTTAAACTAGTCAAGTATTCTAACATGGATCACCTTATATACAAACTATAAAGGCTTGAGTACCACCTCGATCAGAAATCACTTAGGATTAAATCCTTTAGAAATGAGACAAAGTAACTAAGTGCAAAACTAGATTAGCTATGAATTCCACTAGAATCACTTTAAATACGATCTACAAGACCAAAAACTTGTGGAATCATTGACGCTAGGTTACCCTAAAATCTAGGATCAAACTCATTACCCGTCTGCTCTCGGAAGCATCTCGAAACTCTGTATTAGTTCTAGACCGCACATCGGGAGTCCGAATAATACGAGGTTAAGGACTTAGGACCGCCTCGCTGGGCTTGACAACCATCTCAGAAATCAAATCCAAATAGTGTCCCACGGCTGTTCGCTTGAGTCCGGAGCGAGAGAGTGTGAAAACACGTCTCTTTACAAAATAAATATCTTGAATAGTAATCTGAGACTTGTCGCTTGCGGGTCAGTATTAAGCAACCTGACGGTCAGAATTAGACCAAATTACACCCTCGGATCAGGAAAAATTTCATAAACATATCCATGTACTCGAAATCTCCGATCGAGTTCCACTGACCGTTGAATTGAAACTGGTCCGCCATTTGCGATTTGAGAATCCGTCCAAACCGAAAACGTAACTCCACCTAGATCCATAGTCAGTGAGCTTATGTCCGACCTTTGGCTCAAGGGGGGGCTCCGGAAATGCTCTATTGAGCTGAAACAGATGTCCTTTGGACAAAACCCAAGTATACCTTGACTTTAAGTCATTTTAGTGAGAATTTAGGCTATATAAGGACCTTAGAAATCTCTCTCTCACAGCCATACGATTTTGAGAGAAAACCTAGGAGAGAGAGAAAGTGAGAGAGTTGTGGGAGATCCTTCCTGCCTTTCTTCCTTGCTGCCTTGGGTGCTTAACCACCTCATTATTATCGCTTTTTCGGCGATTTCAGTGACGTTTCTAGGTAAGAAACCCTAACCCTAAACTAATTTGGGGTTTTAAGAGTTGTAGGTTATGAAATAGTTAACTTATTTCATTGTATAGTTTGCCGAATTGCCGTATACAAAGCCTTAGCAAATCTATCGACTCCGTTACGATTCTACGACACAAGGTGCGGACTTTAGGTGTATAGGTTATGGTTTTCAATGCTTTCAATGTCAGATAATGATAGATTCATGATCTGTATGCAATTGCACATGTACAAAGTGCTTTCCATTTTCTGTTTCGATTAAAGTTGTAGAATATGGAATTTTACATATTCTAGGTATTCGTAGAAAATACCATATACCTATATTTTTTGGAAATGTGTTTGACATGATTACTTGTTATATGAATGTACGATATATGGATAAAATACTTATTTGTCGAAAGGATTCGCCGTAATGCATGTTTTGCTAATATACACTATATATGTAGAAATACTGTATTGTAGAAAGTACCGTATACGTATATATTTTAGAGATGTGTTTGCCATGATTATTTGTTATATAAATATATTATATATGCGTAAAATACTTGCTTGGCGAAAGGACTCACCCTAATACATGTTTGCTAACACACGCTAAGTATGTTGAAATAGTGTATGTTAAGTGTTTGTGAAAATGCTTGAGAGAGTAAGTGTTTAGATGATGATGCCTTAGGTAAGTGTTGAGATAGGATTCTCAACTACCTTAGAGACCGGTATGATTTCCTCCGTGTGGTTAATTACTTTAACCGCTTACTTATGAAATATATGTGTTTGTGTTTCTTGTTTATATAGTGCTTTATAACATGCTTTATATCATGCTTTATGACATGCTTGTTAACATGCCTAAATTACTTGTTTATTTAATTCTGCTCTGTTTACTTCACATGTTTATGTTGTATTCCATGAAATCCGTGAAGGGTGATGGGGGAGTGGTGTAACGATTCCGTGCAACAGCCCTGACAGCCCTAAACGGATAATATCAGACCTTGATTGTATGAGTTAAATCTTGATCCAATACTGCTTTATTTATCCACAATTGATTGTGTTTGGGGCTATGATTATAGTCCAGACAATCAGTACCATAATTGAATTTGTGGCTGTAATTCATTTGCCACATGAGATGTGTTCGATGAACTCAAGTCGTACTTCTGTTGGCAATAGTGGTTGGCCACGCGAAGTGCTTACGCACTTCATGTCGTTCAACTTGTTGTGCCTCGAGCTAGCCGAGCTCGTCAAGAAACTCGATTTGTCTTATGTATGTTCACCATGTTTGGAGGCTACTGCTTGAACCTAGGGTACTAAACTTACTAGTGAAAATCTCGTTAACCATGGTACCTCGATCCGCTAAGACTCATGAGCCGGGCATGGTGGTATGGGACACCGTGGTCAAGCTGTCGGCCTACGCTGGGGCCACGTGCCTCCCCGTAGTGACCAATGAGCAACTAGACTCGTGAGCCGATTATGGTGGTATGAGACACTATATTCGAGTTGTCGGCCTACACTACTTGATGGATGATGGGAGAGTGGTGCAACGATTCCATGTAACAGCCCTAGCAGCCTTGACCGTATCCGGTGTAGTGACCTCGAGCATACTCTGAACCTACGGTGAGGCACCGAGCTTCCCGTAGTAATAGAGTATAAATTAGGCCTGTATTGATAAGGTGATGGGGGAGTGGTTCAACAATTCCGTGTAACAGCCCTGGCAACCCTTGCAGCGACCTAGAAACACACCATCATATGAGATTGTCTAGGACTAACGACCCTAGAATGGATCATGTTTGGGAATGATATAAGGGAGGTACCTTAGTTTCTCAATCCTACTGTTTGAAATAGACTAATAACAACTCGGTAATCATGTTCATCAGGCATTGCATGTGCCTGGAAGATGCGGAGCACTGAGGGAAGAAAGCATGCCGCGAACGAAGATGGTGTCGCATGAGGGAGTATGTCGGTGAGGGCATACATCATAACTGCATTCATACTTGCATTAATAAGAGTAGTTAGGAGTATTTGATCTTACTGCTTTATCATTATTGCTTGACTGAATTGATAACATGTTAACCTATGCTTTACTGTTCCACTGAGTTGATCACTCACTCCCACGTTATGGGACGGTGTTTGCAACACCAACCAGATTTGTTGAGTTTCAGGTGATGGCGATGCTTATGAAGTAGAGTCGGACCACTATTATGATGTTGAGGAGGAGTTCTCCTACTTATAACTCTTTGACAGGTCTATAAAAACCTGGTAATGTATTGATGGGGCTATGGTACTTGAGATAGTAGACATTAAACTTCCTCACATTTAGTAAGTTTTAGAATTGTACTTGTAATTATTTAACCTGGTAACTTTATCACACTCTGGAGACTCACCACAGTTTTTTATATTTTATATGTCTATCATAGTCTTCCGCTTGCAATTTAACTATCTCTAGAGTATGATATGTTGTTTTAGTTTAATCCCACTCATGTTCAATGCACAAATACAATCAACATTCAATCATCATTCATTTTGTTGCATAAGTGATGTTCTGGAACTCAGGAGCTGAGTTTATGCTCGACCCCTGATTTTCAGGATGTTACAAATCTGACCCTAAAGAGTCACATTTAATTGTTGTTAAGCGCATTTTACGATATGTCTCTAGTTCAACTAATCTTGGTCTCTGGTATCCACATAATACTAATGTTCAATTAGCTGGTAACATTGATGACCGAAAGTCAACCAGTGGTGGTTGTTTCTATGTTAAGAACTGTTTAGTTTCTTGGCAAAATAAGAAACAAAGTTCCGTATCGCTCTCAACTGCTGAGGCTAAATACATTGCAGCAGGTAATGCATGTACTCAGCTTGTATGGATGAAAAGAATGTTAAATGATTACGGAATTGTATAGGATTATATGATTTTATATTGTGATAATTCTAGTGTAATTAATATATCTAAAAATCCAATCCAACAGTCAATGAACCAAGCTCATTGACATTAGATATCACTACATTCGTGAATAAGTGGAAGACAAGATAATTTCTTTAGAATATATTCCGACCGAGACTCAACTTGCTGACATATTCATAAAACCGCTTGACAAAAGCAGGTTCTCAAAATTCAAATTTGATCTTGGAATGTGCAATTTAAATTGATTATTCATGCATTTCTGTATCATAATGTATATATATTTGTTATTTATATGTTTAAATTTTCAAATTTCAAAAAAATTACGTATTTTGGGTTGTGGACGACCAGTCGATCATGTACTCGACCAGTCGTGTAGCGCGGGTTGGTGCTTTATTTGGGGGAAAAATCCTTTTTTCTTCATTTTAGGTTTCTTCTCCAACAGGTCCTAGGTCGAACGGTCGAACCCATCTCCTAGTTCTTTAAGGTTAGTGCTTTATTTCTATTTTCCTTGTAGATTCAAGTTCTTATCACTCCTTTTTCTTCATTGGTGTGATTTATTTCTTGTTTCATAGTGGTTTTTGGGGTTTTCCATTTTCCTTGTAGATTCAAGTTCTTATCACTCTACTTCTTTTGCAACCACTTGGTTCCATGATTTTCCGGTTGTAAATGGAAGGTAGAGGCAAAAAGAAATCTTCTCGTGGTCCTTCAACTTCTAGATCGACACCTATCACAGTGTGCCACCTTCGGTCACCCGAAGATGATCCCTCCTATGTGCGGGATATAAGGTTACGCAATGTTATAGTTGAACGACCTGTTCATGTTGAACATCTAGCTTCGTCTGTAGGATGGGATAACATTCTATATTGGGGTGGGCTGGCATTCCAGTCCATTACGCAAGCTATGTATGCATGTATCTCTAATTTTTCTATTAAAAATCTTACATTTATTATTACAACTAGAGAAGGTCTAGTTGTAGTAGACTAACATCTGATCTCTAGTCTAATGGACATACCTGTCAATGATGAAGGTATTCCCATTAGCACTCTAGTAGCCAAACCATCTGAATCTGAAAAATGAATGTTTACTAGAGAATTGTGCAATATAGATGCATAATGGAGTACTAATGGAAATGCGCTTGCTTCAAAGTATTTGTTACCTAGATACAGAATCCTTCACGGGATATTCATTTTAAATGTTTATCCCCGTTCTGGTAACAAAATAGAACTCACTACGTTCATGGTTTGAATTCTTCATTCCATCATCTCTGGTACTTCTGTATGTCTTCCTTCTTTAATCTGTCATTGCATCATTCAATTCCGTCTCCATCCTGGACACAGTGATATCCCTTTTGCTTATCTTATAACTGTATTGGCCACCCATATTTTAGTGGCTATGTCTGTTGGAGAAGCTCCCATTCAACACCTAATCTTCAATAACTCCAATATAAACAAAATGAATCTGAGGTTGGCTACAAGCCAAGTTAATGTGGGTGTTGGAGGGGTTGCTACAGTGAATGAAGAAGAAGGTGATTTACCTCTAGATGACATTAACATGGATGATATTTTTGATGAGATCGAATCCGATTCAGCAGATGATTCTGATTATCAGTCATCTCACTTTGATGCGTGGTTGCGCTCTCTAGAGGAGAAGGTAGAAAACATGAATGTGTCTCATGATTTGCAATTCAAATATATACACAAGTATTTTAGGTGCCTTAATAAGGGACTTCATAAACTTGATCCTACCATACCTGCTCCTTCATTGGGTTCTAATTAGTTTTTGCTTATCTTGGTTTGTAATAACTTTAATGATACTAGGATTTTTTTTTTGTCTTACGAGGTTGTACTTGGCTTAACTTGGTTTAACTTGGTTGGTTAATTATGCTTGAACATGACTTGCTTATGGATTTAATATCTTGACTATCTTGATCATTTATTCTTCACTACTCTTCTTATTCTTCCTTATATATCTACTTCCACTTATATTCTTCCTTATATATCAACTTCCTTTGTCATATTGTGACAAAAGGGGGGAGAAATTTGTCATGCTTGTGTCATGCTTGTGATATATGGCATGTGGATAAGTAAGGATGGATTGTGGATAGGTTGAGGTAGCTCATCCGAATTTATTTTTTTTGGTAAGGGGGAGTAAGTAAGGGGGAGTATTGTTGGTGGAATTGATGCGAATTGATTCAATTTCTTTTAACCTGTTTATAACTGGTGCATGATTCTTTAACCAGGTTGTAACTAGTTTATATTGATAACTGGTGCATGATTCTTTGTGCGTATAATGCTTATATTATTATAAAGTGTATTTTGTCACAAATTTGACAAAGGGGGAGATTGTAAGTGTTGTGGTTTCTAGCTCCTATAATTGTCAAATTTTGTAGTGCCAAAACATCTTGGAATCTGTGTCTTGTATAACACATCGATATATTCAAGACAGTGCAAGGACAATAGTCTTTACTTCAAGAACTTCAAATACAAGATTACATATTCATGTTCGAGTACAACATCAAGTCTGAATTTAATGTTTCATGATTTATAGTTAAAAGCTTCAAGTCAAGACAAAGTTCCGATATTTTGAACCTTAAGCTCAAGCTTCAATGCTAGTCAAATTCAAGCTTCAAAAGGACTCAAGTTCAAGCTTCTATATATGTTAAGATCCCAAGCTTTGTGAACTTCAAAGAACATCTATCAACTGAAGAAAAAGAAGATTCAATGTTCATACATTACTTACAATGTAAGAATGACCTTAGATTGACCATAGGGTAGGTTATTTTGAATAAAGAATTCAAGTTAGATCATTTTATAAGTGCATAGACTGTTTCTCGACTAGTCTTGGACTATGTTCGACTAGTCCTAGCAGTGGATCGACCAGTTTAAGAATTTCTCGACCAGTCCTAAGTTTGTTACTGATTTTCAGAAATTTTTGTTAAAGCCTCGACCAGTCCTGGAGACTGCTCGACCTGTGCTCGACTAGTCCTGCAGGCTCAACTCAAAGTCCAGCAACTAAATTGAGTTCCACACGACCAGTCGTGGAGAAGACTTGACTGGTCGTGGAGGCCACTAGACTAGTCGAGCAGACCCTACGACCAGTCATGGAACGACCTTATCTTATCATGCCCAAATTTTAAAAGTTTGTTGATCCTACAACCAGTCATGCCGACCTTAGGACCACTCGAGGGTAAAATTTTCTTCACTTATAAATAAAGGACGATTTTCAGAGTTTGATATCTAATTCAAGCAAAATCAATATGCCACTCTGAGAGATAAGTTAGTCATATTCTTAAGTTATTTGGTGTTCATTTTATATTCTCTTTAATTAGCTTTCTTTGCATTTGATTTTGTATTCTGCATTCCAATTTTATTTGAAAGAAGAATTGAAGTATTCCCATATCTTGGAATCAAAATTAAATCAAGCTAGCCCAAGGTGATTTAATTTAAAATCAATCTAGAACTTAGAACCATTTCATAAGTGAGTGTGGACATTGAACTTCTATGTTGAACTTCTACTCTGATTTGGTTCTTCCGGGCTACATGAAAAGGAGAATATCCAGGTATTTTATAGCTTTGTAAATTCTTTATTTTAGTTTCATAGAGATTGTGCCAGAAAAATATCTTTGGTTTGGTTTGTCTGAAGTGATCTGGAAAACTCAAAGTATGGGGTTTTTAAATTGTGTAAGCCCACTTGAAAGATACAATTGTGAGGGTTTTAGGTGAACCTTGAAAAATCTATTTTTATAGTGAATGCTAATCTCCAGTATGTGAGGATATTAGGAGTGGAGTAGTTATGTGGCTGTTGTTTAACAGTTAGTGTACACACAAACGAACCACTATAATTCTTTGTGTTTTGTGGATTTGTAGTTGATTTTCTTTATCCTTTATAATTTAAGATTGTGGGATGTATTTGTGGATGTGAATGTTGTAATCTTTATATTTCAGCATTGTGTGGTGAATGTTGTAATAGCTTAGTTATTTTCTTTGCTATTTATTTCTTTCATATCCTCTTCAGTTTGAGTTTTTGATACTCACCCATGTTCTAGTAAGGTTGTCCTGTCATAAACATTTGGTTTTTGGTGTCAGGTTTTCCTTGGAACCAAGTTTGTATCAACCTCTCAATACTAGATTTTTGAGGTTATTTATGTCCTTCGGTTAATTGCAATTCATTAGGCTATCTTATTGTTTATATTCCGCTTATTAATTTTTTATTTGGCATAGTCGTATTCACCCTCCCCCCCCCCTCTAGGACATATAGCTTGGCCTTTTCAATATGTGGCCCATTGTGATTGTATGTGGCCCATTGTGATTATATGTGGCCCATTGAGATTGTATGAGGCCCATTGTGATGTAATTGTGGCCATTAAAGTGGCCCGATGTGATGTATTTATGGCCCAATATGATATATATTAGGCCCCTGTGTGAGGCCATGGGCCCACTATATATTTGGCTCTATGTGGGTCACTCCTTGGGAGCAATGTTGGTTAAATGTCCACATTGACGGGCAATGATGGTTAAATATCCTCATTGTGACCTTCCCTTAGGCCCTTTGATAGGCCGATTATCAATGTCGATTATGAGTATGTGACAACATAGCATCATGAACATGCTCATACGCATCCTCTGCATGTTTGTTATGAGATATAGTTGGTCATTGCATATGTCATAGGGCAGGTTGTTTATGGGACTCTCTGATAGTTGGAGTTGCCCCGCATGAGCGCGCGGTACGCATAGGTTTGATACATGACTGGATGGTATGACTCATACATCTCGTATTTGTATGACACAACCACCGTACGCCCTATCGATATCAAGACCGTAGCCTCCACAAGAATATCGTGGATGGCTAGATGGGAGACCTGAAATCTTTTCCACATGGGGGTGCTATAGATATCCTTAGGTGAAAATCGCAGAACCCTCTTGGTTCCAAAAGTTGCTCTGACATCTAGACTAAGTGGATGTATGAGTGCATGAGGGCCGTATACCGTTAGGTAGCGTCTCCCACTATGTCGTGGTAGGTTAGAAGGGGGTGCAGCCTTACTTGCTTGAGAGGAGGGGGCAAAGCTAGGCTGAGTTTGACCAGCTTGAGGAATGGGCTCGTTATCGATGAGTCGGGCCCTATATTGGTAGGCGAATAGTGAGGTCTCTTCCACTCACTGTTGTGCGCGATGGGGCGGCAATTTGGTTTGGAGTGTAATAGACCTCGGTGATTTTCCAGAGAGGAACCGTACTGATATGTGGACTTATTGAGTAAGAGTTGCATACTCATTCATTCACTATCCACTCGGTCTGGTTGTGCGCAACTAATTGTTGTGTACCTTCGTAATGACAAGGATTTCAGTTGGGGCACGCAACTAACCTGAGATCAGGAGTCTACTACATTGGGTCTGGAAGAGACCTTTGATATCGTATGATTCATGATCCTGTTAGTATTTCCGCTTACTCTGATATTGTATAATTTATGGCATTGTATTGCATACTTGGCACTTACCTTGTGCACACACTTTCACTACCCTCTAAGCTTTTTATACGCTTATGCACGATAGATACGTGCAGGTGGTGTTAGGTTGCAGGACTTTTGGAGCTTTGATTTTTGACATATATATTTCCCTTTCAGCACTATATTCAATGTTTATATTAGTGGATAAGTAATGATGATGTTACCTTTGTGATTTGGGTATACTTGTAGTTATGCTTCTTATAAGATAAACGTATGTTGGAAAAATCCTCCTTATAGGATCCCAAGATCGAATCTGGCGTATGGGTTCCGGGAGCCGAGAATGGGGTACTATGGAGGCTGTGCGCACCAGATTTGGTGATCGAAAATTTTGTGAGCCCAGTTTCTGGTCTGGGACATGACAGATCTTGTCCCTATGTCCCAGTCCATAGGCCATTAAAGTCTGCAGAGTCCTTTGCACATCACATTCATTCACTACATCAAGAAATCAGGTAAAAGATCAATACTAGCAATGAACATTACAAAATTTCTACAAACTAACATAAACGATTCAAGGAATTCAATGTAGGGGACTCTGTGATGGTCCGCATCAGACCAGAGTGGTACCCTCATGGAGCCGTTCATAAATTACACACGTAGCCTTAGACCATTTAAAATTATAAACCGAAACAATCTCAATGCATATGTGGTAGATCTTCCACCTTCTATGAGAATTAGTACCACATTCAATATGGAGGATCTAGTTGCATTTCAGGGGACCTTTGATACATTGTCTAGCCTCTCACCTAACTATCCTAATTTTTCATACCTTTTCCTTGATCCATAGCCTCTTCTCGACCCTTCTTCCCAGCCTCTACCTCTCATACCTATCCTTTCCACACCTAGAGAGAAGATAGAGGATATCTTGGACCATCAGATAACATCAACATCGGATGGCGGGTTTCAAAACTAACTGGTTAAGTGGAAGTCACGTCCAACTTCAGATTGTACGTGGTTCACTAAGGAAGAGCTTCAACAAGTTGATCCTGATATCTTGGAGCTGTTTAGGAGTTTTGTTTCTCCTATGGAGAAATCTTTGCAGCCGAGGAGAGTTGATGAGGACATCTCGGGCACACGTATGGCCCCTACGCACGTACGCAAGGAGGAGGAGGGCCCCACCTTCGAAATGGATTGATGACGACATCCATGAAGGGCCTCCTAGTTAGAGGATTGTGTTTTAGTTCCTTGGGGTAGACCCGATCATCATGTGGATCCCACCATTGGATCTCATGATTGTGGCCTACTACCATAGATGATATAGGACTTTACGTTTTGCTTATTATCATTATTAGGAATATCATGAATGGTTTAGTTTTCTTTGATTAGTTGTTTTTTTTGTTACTTCGTCTCTAAGTAATAGTGTGCGCACAGTGGTGTGGACGGTGGTGAGATTCACAGTGGCCCACTATGTAATGGACGATTTGGATATAATAAAAACATCAAGGGTGGGTCCACTGAACCTTAGATTTGACTCATTTTTTGTCTCAAGCCTGTTAAGACAAGCTTGCCAAAGGGTTGGACGGTTTGGATGCAACACATGCATCACTGTGGGTCCCATTAGGATGGGCGGTGTGGAGAAAACACATACATCATAAGGGGTCCCACCATCCCGTGGTGTGGACGGTGGTGAGATTCACAGTGGCTTACACCGTCCACTGTGGACGGTGTGAATGAACACATACATCATTGGTGGGTCACATACCTCATGGTAGGGTCCACATGTGTGGCCCACCAAAAGGAAGGATGGTTGGATATAACACAGACATGGTGGGGCCTACTGGCCGTCCAGCAAAACCCTGGACGGCATTGATAAAACACATGCATGGGGAGTTTCCACCATCCACAGCCGTGGACGGTGTGTGAATAAAATACATACATCATTGTGGGTCCCATGTGGGGCCCACCATAATACTTATTTGCAATCTAACTCGTTGGTAAGGTCACAAGGACCTGGATGAAAAGGAAAAACAAATTTCATGATGATCCAAAACTTCTGTGACCTAGAAAAGGGTTTCAATGGTAGACGTTCAACCTCACTGTTTCCTGTGGTGTGGGCCACCTGAGTAATGTATATGGCTGATTTTTGGTGGGGGCCACTACCCTGAGGGGGCCCATAAACTAGACGATGTGGCTGTCCAACATACATCATGGTGGGGCCCACATATGGGACCCACCTGGCTGCCGTCCACGTGTAGCAGGCGCTGCCTGCCGCCTCTGGCAGCAGCAGCGACCTGCTGCATATAATATTTATATATATTTTTTGTTTTCTTTTAAAAATTATTTTTCAGAGGTTTTTCTGTCGTAGGGCCTGCATCAGGGGAATCGGATCCGTCCACTGGTTTTCATGACTCCATATAAACCTATCAAGCCCAATATTGGGTATATTTTGGCGTGTAGAAATATCAGGTGGCTTTTTAATGGTGAAAACCACCGTTTCCTATGCTATGGCCCACTAGAAATTCAGATCAGCTTCATTTTTCGGCTCAATGCCTAAAATGGGCTAGAAAACGGAATGGACAGCTTGGATTAAAAATATACATCAAGGTGGGGCCTATGTGAGTGGTCCACCCAAAAAGCCTAAATAAAACAAACTCTCTTTTTTTTTTCTTTTTTTTTCTCTCTGGCTGTGAGTACACCTCACCATCAGTTTAAACTTCACCCACGTCCATCATCCAGGGACGCTGGACGGTTTGGGTAACACATAAATAGGGTGGGTCCCACGTGGACGTGGGTCACATGGCTTGGGGACATGGCCCACATGGCTTGGATCAACCTGATACTTGTATTTTCCCATCACCGAAGGGTAGGGCCCACGTGGTTTGGACGGCCGTGTGGTCCGTTTGATGGACGGTTAGATATCATCTACACTCATCATGTGGGCCACGTGATGATGGAGGGACCCCGACACTATGGGCCCTCCGTTCCATGCATTCAATCATATATCAAGTGGGTCCCATTGCATGTGGGCCCACCAAATCAAAGATCAACGGTGGAGATATCTTCTCCACTAAGATGTAAGGTCTAGATGACCCATTTTTAAGTTAGAAATAAACATCATGATGGGGTCCATGGAGAATGACCCCATCATGGAATGATCATGAAGATCAAGGTGGGCCATCAGCCACATCTCAGGGTCCAAGGAGAGATCCATACCATCGATCGGTAGGCCTCACTTGGCCCATCATAAAAACATGAAAATTTAATCTATAGAAACATCCACCGTTCGTTCTTCTCGGTCCGTTGGAACGCCGGTCTTCTTGTGCTTCACTTTGATGGAAGGTGATGAGGTTTGAATGGTTAGGGTGGAGGTTTTTGGGATGGGAAGGTGGGCCACCAAAATCACATTTCTCTCTTAGAATACATGGACGTGCACTCCTTTGGTGCTTGGAAAATGTGCGAAGAGAAAGAGAGGGAGAGATGGGATGTAAGGGAGAGACAGTGATGGATGGGTGATGGATGTGAGTGATGGGTGAGGTGATGGATTGGTTGACTTTTGGAGTTTGCTTGACTTGTGTAGAAAGAAAGCATGGGTTGCTCTTGTACTTGACATGATGTGATTGATTAATTGATTTGAATGATTGATTGATGGGACATGTTGTAGAGATTCTCTTGGGATTATAAAAGCGCGGCATTTTTTTGAAATAAACACCGGTGCACATCTTCCTGCTAGGGTATCAGATCGGTGCGTAAGACGCGACGTTGGAACCGCGGCGACGGTCGGTCGCAATGGTACAAGTCCCATATTAAGCTGACTCAAATCTACAGGATACGACTTAAGCTCGATCGCGAACTTTGATTATAAGTCGCAAGTTGCCGAAATTCGCTATAAAGGATCGCGAGAGTTGATGGAACAGTACAGGCTAGGATACGGGTCTTACATACTAGGTCTCTAGAAAATCGCCAAAATGGCAACAAAAGGAGAGGACTATTGATGCAAGATAATTAACCACTTGCTCTAATGGCTCAAACTATTAGAGCATGGCGAATTAATCCTTTTATCTCATAGCCCAGGCCCCACATCTCATGGGTTAGGACCTCGGCCGAACCCCCTTCGTGGGCCCCAAATCACATGGGTACCGCCTCACATTGGCTGCCCACCCCGAGTGTGTCCCTGTATGCCACAGGCTACCCTACTCGAGCCCAGTGTGAAATGTGCCTTAATCACCTCTGGTGAGGAGTCTCGAACACGAGACCTCCCCTGTGGGCCTCGCCCACCCCAAGTGTGCCCCTGCATCTCACAGGTGACCCCACTCGAGCCCGGTATGAAAATACCCCTGCATTAACTATTAAAGAATCTCATACTCTCAACTCTCTCTTATTTGGCTATCTTCATCATTCTCATCTGCATCACAGAGAGAGAAAAGCTATCCCAAGATCCCCTGAATTTCAATGTCTTGAACGTCACTGTAGAAGTGGTCAGGTAAGTGGTTATTTTATTTTATTTTTAATCCTTTTCAGATTTTTCTATTGTTCTTAGCTACCATTAACCAAACATGATTTGTGCATGTGTACATATAAGAGAATCCGATCGTTCATCTTTTGGGCTGTATAGTGGATGGGCCATACCCCAAAAATCATAGCTTTAAGACGATCTTAGCTGCCAATTTGGAGGATTTTTGCCCATTGAATGTTCATGGTCGGTTGGAGTTTTCATGGACCGTCCATTTTTAACCAAGTGGTAAACTGAGTGAAAGATATGTACACCCTAATCCAAAGCTCAAGTGGTAGACTGAGAGAAAGATACCTCGTTTCAACACTGAGGTCTTGGTATCGATCCCTAGTGGGGGTGGCTAACAGTGAAGTGTGATCTGACGGTGGGGTGTACTAACAAGCTAACAAAAAAAACCATCAAAAGTCCTACCTATGGTTTAGATCATATGACCGAAGTAAGATTTTTGGTGAATGACTCATGCAGGACAGATGAACAGTCCAGGTGAAGAACATGGTGTGATCCTATACATGAGTGACACATCTCTGTAGACAAAAGGGTGGTCTTATGCTTGAAAACTGAGCCACTCGTCCATTGACCCCACCCCAAAAACTACAGAGGTCATATGATCCTAGCCAACTAATGTGTGCTCCATATAGTAAGGGCCCACAAAGTAAACAGGTTGGATCTCATACATGTGTGTCGTGTGCACAGACATTTAGTTTTAGAAGGAGATGTTTATTGTTGAACAACAGATGAAGATAAGACGAGTGTTAATGTTAGGTGGGCCACAAGTATAACTTTTGATAGAGCAAAGTTGAAAATCTACTGAATATTCCTCGACAACAAAAATAACAAAAATCAACTGAATATTCCTTTGATGACCAAAGAATAGGTTGAGACTTGAGATCATACCAGGTGAGAACCACATGACACGCTAGCCTCCACCCACTAGAGCACTTACTACTTGCAGTGGTGAAAATTAATGATATCAAACAATTGTCCACAAACACAACCGTGAGTGCATAACAAAATTAATACCTCTTTATTTATCCATGGTTTGTTATTTCATAACTGATTTTTGGTGGACTATGATTCTTCATAGAGTTGATGCCATGAAACGTTTCTTCATGTTTCTTCATCCCAAGTAAAACAATTGAATTATTATGCTATTGAAATTTGAATTATGATGGTTGATCTTGAGTTGGTATTTAATAATTAGGTTGTTTGAGACATTCATATGTTGCAGTCTCATTAAGATGAATGAATAAATTTCCTTATAATGAATATTTTGAATACTTTGATTTACACTTTAGTTTGAATGTAATCGTTATCTTAATAGAATCTCATGAAGTGCTTACCATGGCTAACTAATTAGCCTTATGTTAGTACAAAAAAGACACTGGAAGAATGGATTGGTGCAGATCCAGATTTTCTGTTTTTTACAATCTGCATGTTTGAGAAATAAAAGAACGAAGAATATCATAGAAAGTGGGATTGGAATTTTAATGTATGGGGTTTTATAACGCCCTGAAAATCAAGGGTCGAGCATACACTCAACTCCCGAGTTCCATCGCATCACTTATGCAACATAGATAAAATGATTAAATGTTGTTTGTATTAGTGCATAAAACATGAATGAATGAAGCCAAATTAGCGAAACATAATCCAGGGAAAATTGTAATACGCAAGCGGAAGACTGAAACGAATATATATAACTTTATAAACCAGTATAGGTCCCCAAAGTATGTATGCGTTGTCAGGTCAATAATTACAAGTATTGTTTCAAAATACAAAATGTCAAAAAAAATGTGATAGTCCACTACAAGTATAACCCTGAAGCCCCATTGATCAGAACGGTCTACATAAACCCACCCGAATACTGCATGTATGAGAAATCATTCTCATCGTCTGTGAAGTCTGGCTCCGCCTCATCAGTCGGGTCTCCATCTGCAACTAAGATAGAGTCTGGTTGGTGTTTAAAACACTGTCCCACAACGTGGGAGTGAGTGATCAATTAAGTAGAACAATAAAGCAAAGGTTAACATGTTATCAATTCAGTCACGCAGTAATGATAAAACAATATAATCAAACATCCATAAGTACTCTGATTAATGTAGGAATGGTATGTATAAATGATGCATGCCCTCGCCTGCACTCCCTCTACAATCTTCATCTCACGGTCGCGCATGTCAATCACTTCCTCAGTACTCTACCTAACGCTAAACGACACATGCAATGTGGTGCATGAGCATGCTTACCAAGTTCTTATTAGTCCTTTTCATATAGCAGGATTAGAAAACTAAGGTACCTCCCTTATATCATTTCCCAAACAATGATCCATTCTAGGGTCATCAGTCCTAGTAAATTTCATATGATGTTGCGGTTCTAAGTTACTACAAAGGGCTCATCACCTCGATGCAGTGTAAGCCTAGTTTATACTCTAGTTGCTACGGAAAGGCTCGTCGCCTCAATGCGGACTCAGAGTATGCTCGAGGTCACTACAAAGGGCTCGTCACCTTATCAGTGTAAGTCGACAACTTGAATATAGTGTCCCATACTACCGAATTCGGCTCACGAGCTTTGGTTACTCACTGGTCACTATGGGTGGGCTCGTCGCCCCGGCGTAGGCCAACAGCTTGACCACGGTGTCCCATACCACCATGTCTAGCTCATGAGTCTTAGCGGATTGAGGTACCAAGGTTAACGGGGTTTTCACTGGTGAGTTTGGTACCTTAGGTTCAAACAGTAGCGTCCAAACATGGTGAACATATATTAGGTCAATCAGGTTACTTGACGAGCTCGACTAGCACGAGCGCACGCTGAGTTGATCAACATGAAGTGTGTAAGCACTCTATGTGGCCTAACCACTGCTGACAACCAGGGTACGGCTCGGATTCATCGAACACATCTTAGGTGGCGAAGCAACCTCAGCCCCCAAGTCAGAACCGATTACCGAATGCTTGGACTAGATCATAGTCCCAACCACGCTCAATTTCAACAAATAAGCATATGAGATAGTTAAAGCAGTAATGAACAAATAATTCAATTCCTACACCCATTTGATCATTTTATGTAATACAATATAAACATGTATTCTCAACTATGCATTCCACAAGTAAAACAGACAAAGAATATAAGTTACATGGAGGAAATCATACACATCGTTAAGGTAGTTGAGAATCTCATCTCAACACCAATATAAAGTATAATCTACTACATACTCGTTCATTCAGACAATTCTACAAACACTTAGGCTACATATTCCAACATACATGATGTATGTTAGTAATAACACTTATTAGGGCAAATCCTTTCACCAAGGAGTTGTCATATATACCACAACCATATGTCTACGATATTTAATTATGGCAAACACAAATCCAGATTTCATACTCATACGAGCATTTCAACAAACACATGGAATACACTATTTTCAACATAGTTCATATGTATAGGTAAAGCGAAATAGACATCGCATTTGGCATGTGAAATAGCACTCACGTCGTAATAAATCATTAACTGACATTGAAAGCCTTGAAAACTATAGCCTATATGTTTACAGTCCGCACCTTACGCCGGTAAAGGCGTATCAGACTCGTTTTAAACACTTAGTCTTTGTCAACGGCGGATTGGCAACCTATAGCATGAATTAGGTTAGCTATTTCATAACTTACACTATCTGAAACCCTAAAACAGATTAGGGTTAGGTTTTCTTACCCAAGTACGTTGTCAGAAATGCCGGATTTGTGATACAGATAGGGTGGTTAAGTGCGTGGAGCAACGGGATCAAATCCCGGGATGAATCTCCAACTCTCTCTCTCTTTCTCTCTCTTTCCTTTCCTTTTCCTCTCCTCTCTTTCTTAGGGTTTCAAAATTCATATGAAATATGAGAGAGAGGGTTTAAGGCCCTTTTATAGGCCTAGAACTGATGGGAATGGCCCCAGGGCTAAGGTATACTTAGGTTATGTCCAAAGATCGCCTGTTCCAATCAAAAGGAGTACTTCTGGAGCCCCTTTTTATACATGCGATCGGACTTAAGGTCCCTGACATTAGATCTTGGTTGAGTTAAGTTTTCAGTCCGATCAGATTTATAGATCGACCATGGTGGACCAGTTTCAGTTCAACGGTCACCGGTATTCGATCAGGGCCACAAGTGCACTGACATGTGTGGAAAATTTCTCCTGATCCGAGGGTGTATTTGGGTCAGATTCTGATGGTCTGAATCATTATATTTAGCCCACAAGTGACACGACTTAGTTTACTTAAATCTGAGTTTAATTTCTAAAGGTATTCACATTTCTCACACACTTCTCTCGGAGCTCAAGTTGTGTGCTTCTGGGTACTATCTAAATTTGATTTCAAAGATGGTTGTCAAGCCCAGTAAGGCGGTTATAGTCGTTTAGTTTCGCGGTAATCGGACTTTCGACGCGCTGTCCAGGTCCGATACGGAGTTTCGGTGTGCTCCCGAGAGCAACCGGGTTTAGAGATGGATCCAAGATTTCGAGTTAATGTAGCGTTAGCGATTTTACAAGTTTTGGTTCTTGTAGATCGTATTTAAAGTAATTAGTGCTAATTTCATAGGTACTCTAGTTTAGCACTAGCTAATTCTCGCCTAATTTCTAAAGGATTTAGTCCTGAGTGATTTCTACCTGAGGTGATACTCGGGTCTTTGTATGGATTTTTCCAAGACATTACAGGTTTATGCTCAGTTTAATGATGATTAGACTGTTTTTCTACTTATTTTGTATTTGAATTTTACGTTGCAATGCATTTATGATTCTATCACTCTGGTATTAATTATGAATGCAAAGCTAGGGATGCACACTAATTGTTTGGGATTTGGCTTTTGAATACTTTTATTTTGTTTTTCTAAGATCTTTTTATGTGCTATGTTGTATATATGATTTTGTTGAATGATGATTTTGTCGCAGATGGAATGCATGCTATGGGTTTTAAATTGTTCATATGGATTCTCTAATTTTTTGTGACGGTTTTCAACTGTTCCTAAATGGGGATTTTGATGTGTGTGTGTGTATATATATATATATATATATATATATATCCATTTCTCCATCTTTTTGTCACAATTTTACAAAGAAATAAGTATAACAAAAATTAAAGGTAGATTACGAATATCATAAATAAGGACATAAAATAAAAGGAGTGTAGAAACAAGAGTGTGCAGATAATCCAATAATATTAAAAGTTATTACAAACAAAAAATAGATGAAATATCAAAGCAATATCAAGTAAACATGCTAAAACTTAAATTGTTACAAATTATACAGATGGAGTAGGCATCTCAGGATCAATGGTTTTTAGGCTCTTGCTTAGCCAAAGTCCAATTTTCATCCGCTAGTGCGTCATTTACGTTAGCCAGTTCAATTTTGGAAGTAAAACAAATATAATTGCAAATATTTTTCAATTGTCTTCTTGTTTGAACACCAGAAAGAGAATTACCAAGGATTTGATTCATTGGATGGTCTTTTACCAACCTTGACTTAGTAGAATCTGATTTGGATGATGGTTCACTTTGATTCATCATAATAATATCATCATCATCATCATCATCATCTTGGCGATGACTAGGATTGATCTGTTGATCAGCAATTACAACATTTATTGATTTTTGAATCACCCCAGTTCTTTTGTTTAGAACGTGATATGCTTGACTGTTTAGAGCATATCCTAAAAATATTCCATAGTCGCTTTTAACTTCAAACTTTCTGAAATTTTTTTGGTCTTGTAAAATGAAGCGCTTGTTTTCGAAAGTTTGAAAATATTTCACAGAAGTTTTTTTTTTTTATCAAACCATAGTTCATAAGCTATTTTATTTTTACCTGCTCTTATATAAACATAGTTAATAATATAGCAAGCAGTATTAACAGCTTCTTCCCACAAAGTTTTAGATAATTTCAAGCTATTCAACATTACACTAGCAATTTCTTGTAGAACTCTATTTTTCCTTTCAACAGCTCCATTTTGTTGAGGGGTTTTAGGAGCAGAAAATTCATGTAATATCCCATGGTCATTACAGTACTTCTTAAAATTGTTATTTTCAAATTCAATACCATGGTTACTTCTTATTATGATCACAAACAATTCTTTTTTAGTCTATATGCATTTAATCACTACAAGAAAATGGGCCTTTAACCATAATTTTTTAGCCTTAGTTGAAAAAATGGAGGCTAAATGTGTTTTTTACCCTCGGTTGCTAAGGAATTGAGGCTAAAAGTTCATTTTTTGCCTCAGTTGCTAAGGAATTGAGGTTAAAAGTATACTTTTTTGCCTCAGTTGCATAGGAACCAAGGCGAAAAGTCTACTTTTTAGCCTCAGTTGCATAGGAACCGAGACCAAAAGTCTACCTTTTAGCCTCAGTTGCATAGGAACCGAGGCAAAAAGTCTACCTTTTAGCCTCAGTTGCATAGGAATTAAGGCCAAAAGTCTACCTTTTAGCCTCAGGTACATAGGAACCGAGGCCAAAAGTCTACCTTTTAGCCTTAGTTGCATAAGAACCGAGGCCAAAAGTCTACCTTTTAGCCTAAGTCGCATAGGAACCGAGGCCAAAAGTCTACCTTTTAGCCTTAGTTGCATAGGAACCGAGGCCAAAAGTCCACTTTTTAGCCTCAGTTGCATAAGAACCGAGGCCAAACGTCCATTTTTTAGCCTCGGTTACATAGGAACCGAGGCGAAAAGTCTACCTTTTAACGTCAGTAGCATAGGAACCGAATTCTTACAAACAATCTTGATTGTCCATTTTATAGGCTATTGATCAGACGGTTAGGATGGTCGTATCAATGTGATGTTGGGTGGTAGCCGCAAAATATGTTTTACATGCACCCAGATCCTTTAATTGGACTTTTCAAGTGCCCCCATGTGATTTTTACGTCCGGGACACTTACATATGATCTTGACCATCCAATTTATATGCCATAAATATGATCTTGACTGTCCAATTTATATGTCATCGATCAAATGGTTAGAATCATCTGTTTTAGATCAAGCAAATCTAAGCCCTTAGTGGACCGAACCACAAGAAACCGTGGGGATGGAATTCCTATATCATTGTAAACCTTTTAGGGGCCATGGAATTGTTGGGCCACAAAGGTTATAACCTGGACGGTTTGGATCATGTGATCACTGGGGGTGTGGCCCTAGTTGTGGCGACACGTTGTTTGTGCGAAGTAAGCACTTGGCGCACATTAGAAGCTCGTAACATCTATCTCCTACAAATGGGGAAGATTCTAAAATCGTCTCTCCATTTCACTTCTCCTCTTTCCTCCCCCTTAGAAAATACCCAGCCGTAGCTCTCCTCTCTCTCTCTCTCTCTATGCTGCAACTACTTTTCATCTTCCTCTCGAAACCCTAACCCTAGTTTCAGCATTTCAACTCTCAAAAATCACCACAAATTCAAATTCTTGCATCTGATTTCTATCAAATCCTGGGAATTCCACACTTCTGAATATCTGGAAAGAGGAGTCACTGAATTTGTTGTTGTTTCTCTCCATTGAGACCCTAGGATTTTGGCATTATGAGGTATGACAGTTTTTCCTAATCCTGGAAATTTACAGTTCTCACTGCTTGTGTTTTAGTTGATTGCTCACTCAGCCAAAATCTCCTTAAATTCTTCTCTCCATATCTCCATCTCTCTCTCTCTGCAATCGAACTCAGAATTCCGATCTTCCCATATAAAAAAAAAAACCCATATCATTTTTCTCATTTCCTCCACACCCAAAAAACCCTAACTGACGGCTCTCTCTCTCTCTCTCTCTCTCTCTCTCTCTCTCTCTCTCTCTCTCTCTCCGCCTTTTACTTCCATATCCCTAACTCCTCCAACCAAAAGCTCCTCTGATTCTTCTTCTTCTTCTCTCTCTCTCTCTCTATAATTAGACTTGGAATTCTGGTAGTTTTTCTTGCATTTTGTTCATCAGGAGATGCTTCATTTCTCATCTAATTCAACATGATGGTGGTCTATTAGTAGGCGGCAGCAGGGTTGGGCCCAAGATCAAGGAGGTGGACTAAGGTACAATCCATCATTGGTATCTTTTCACTTCTGTTTCTACTTCTAAAACGTTGGGATGTTCCAGACTTGGGTTATGATTTTGATTATATGCATGATGGCCATATACTACCTCCTATTATATTTAAAGTGTTTAGTTTTTATTTTTGTATAGAAATTTGCACTCTAATCATTTGAAGAAATGCTTTTACCAAGACCCTTTTGGATGAAGCCATGTTATTTGTATGGTTGGATGGGCCACAAACAAAACATAAAAACTCTTCCTGAGTTTTGTTGTGAATAATATAGCATTTCATATTAGTTTGCCTAAATTTCATGGGTTAACATTCATTTGCATGTCTACTTATGATATTTATGTCACTCAACATTAATTTATTATAGGCTATGGTGGGCTTACTGGAAAAGAAGATTGAAAAAATGCAATTGGAAGAGATGCAGCTTCAATTGAAAGAAACTGAAAAGATGCTAGTGAAGGAACAAGAGGCTATGGACGTAGAGTCAAAGATAATCAATTGAAGACTGACATGCAGATGTTCTTGTAGTTTCTTTGTTAACTTTCTTAGACTGTTAAGCTAGAATTAAGCTTTAGCTTCAATGGGTTCTGCCATTTCTAAACAAACTTAGCTGTGCATAAGATTTCATCCACCACCAATGGATGGTTGAATATCAATAGATTTTCATTTAGAAATGAGAACTCATGAATCTTGCTGTGGAATTATTTAAAGTTCTCCAATTTTATCTTTGTTAAAATTGTAGTTTTAATTGGAAAGGGGCCTAGTGGCCTGGATACCTATAGAGATATAATTTCAAAGTTAGCCAAAGAAGTCCACCTGACATCAAGATCCATAAAGGTTGAAGTTGTGAAGTTGCAGAACCATGATAATATTGTTCAAACATTGCACGTGGGTATCCCATTCAACTAGATAGAGCCTACCTGAAAATTAGAAACTTTCTTTTTGACTGATAAGTATGTTGTTCACCAAACATACTTATCTACTGAATAAATAATAACCAAGATAAGCTACTTTAGGCATAAGTAGCTTATGTAAAGTAACTTATGGTCAAAATACCCTCTTTCTGGATGGTTAAAAATGAAAAATACTTAACCGTCCCATTTCAACAATGACACCTCCAAGATTTGACATTATGACTTTTTAGAAATTTCTGACTATTGCTATCTGATACTAATTTAATTATTTTTTCCATGTAGCATGGTCACTTTCAAGGCCATTCTTTTGATATTGAATTAGCCTTTCAGGTATGTATATTTATTTGTTAAGATTTGCCTATGTATACTTGAGCACCTTGTTCCTTTCTATACTTATCCATGTAATGATCTAAAGTTTATATTGCCAACCTTGAACAGTTTGTTTGGCTAGCAAAAGCGTAGTGGGGCTCCTGGAAGTACTAAGAAATTTTATACATGGTGTACGTTAACTCCAGTAAAATAGTCTAAATTGAGGGGCCCACTATAGATAGGTCATCATCCAAATTTTAGATTGTATAAATGACACTAACCTCCAACTATGGGAAATTATTTATTTAACTTGCGCCATCCATTAAATGTCGATCAACCAACCTCCTAGATATCAAATTAGTGTATTTTTCACATTTCACAAGCCATCTAAATTGGGACCTACAATATGAACAATTTAATTTAAGATACTACTATGCCACATGTGTAGTTTCTTAATGCTTATGTATCAACTAACACACCATTGTTTTATTGATCCAAGCTCTTCATGAAATTAATAATTTCATGGTAAATGTTGCACATGGGCCTGAATGCAGATGTGGAGTTGGGCGGCACAAGGACTATAGCATAAGCTCTTGCAAGGTCCAAATAGGGTTAGCAATGCCATTCTTGTTTTTATTTGACCATATCCTTGCAACTTGCTAGTTCAATTTAACTTTGATGATGTGCAACCATGCTTTGGTAAATTTTTGCAGTAGAGTTGGCTATCAAAACTTCAGATGAGAATGCAAACAAGGATCGATCAAAGAGAGTTTTCCAGATGACTGAAATTGATGATTTGTAAGCCCCTCGTGACCTTCTTCTTGCACAACTTTGTATCAAGGTTTGATTCATCATCCTGAGTTGTTTATAGTTTTGTTGAAAACTTAAATGTCTAAACATGTTTGTTGCACAGGACACGAGTACTCTAATTTTTAAGTTTATGACTTCTTGGCAGTGTATATGATGTTTGTGTTTATACGAATGAATATTCCTTTGACACTGTTTATTGATTTGATAATCTGTGTTAGAAACTAGGAAGTATTTCTTGTGGTTATTTCATTTAATTGTGCTAACTTAAATTTGAATTATCCATAGTTTTATGCATTAGTTTTGGTCGATTTGTAATTATTGAGGTCATTGTCTATGCCCCTAGATTATCATATTTCAACTGGAGTAGAGTTACACACACACACACACACACACACACACACACACATACACACACACACACCACACATAGACTCACACAACCACCCACACCACATGGGCACTCGATCCCTAGTCTTAGTGCCGAAATAGAGTGCCATCTCAACTAGAGTAGGGTCTGTTGTGATAAATGATTGTAATTTTCTTGAATCTATCCATCTTAACATTTCTGACTTATCTCCATACTTAAGATATTCATTTTCTTATGGTCCAGTGGTTAATCTATTGAAGAAATTCAAGTGCAACATGAATATGTATATTGGATATCTGATTTTATCATTTCTAAAGAGATTTTATTATTTCATGATACTAATAATTTAACAGATGTGAAATATTTTAGATTTTTGGTATCTCAACATACTTTACGTGCAAAACTCACATTCTCACAAGAATCACATGGTATGACTGAGATTCCAACCTATGATTTTGCAAGAAAATGTATGAGCTGCAATCTTTCATGACATGTCTTGTTTATTTTCTATTCAGTGTAAACATTGGCCTAATTCTTTGAAAAATTTTGTATCAGGAAACATCACAAAGGAAGCTGGACCTGTAAGCATGATTTTCACCATACTAATATATAATGCTTCAAAGTATCAGGTGAGTTGGTCTTTTGACTATAAAGGAAAATTCTACATGCTTCTTTCTTCATTTGTTTCTTTCTTTTTCTTGAGAGGTAAGCTGAGTGAATCTTGATTAATGTTGAAAACACCATCTACAAAACATTGAGTTAGGGTCCCGAATTGTTCTTCGATGCTTCTTTTCATTGAGAAGATTATCTTAATTCAATTCTAACTAAAGCTTCTTCTTTTTTCCTTAAACCTCCATTGATTAGACCATGTGTTTGTGGAAATAGTTAGAGATTATCTGAATATTAATTGAACACTCTAGAACATGCTCAAAATGAAATCTTTTTTGAGTAAAGTTCTGCTGAGTTTCTACATGACTTGGTGATCCTTCAAGTTCAGATAAAGTCATCTGAGTAATGCATTGTCATTTTATTCTAATGCAAAAAATCCCTTGTCATATAGTGTTTGAGGCACTAGTATTCATGTTAGTCTTAAATGTCATGTGTTTCTTCTCAGTTTATTCTTGGTGAGATTTTTCTCTATTGATACTAGCACTCTTTCTACCATTCAATCGTTGCATGCTTGTGCCACATGTACAATGTTTGTGTGCATACATACAGGTTGATATATTCTGCTAGCATCCATAAATTGACTATTGGATTGAATAACATTTTCCCCCGCTGAAGATCTATACCATTTTTTACTGGTATCACAATGATATTGATGTTTTTGTCTTATTGCGAAGTAGCAATGAAGGTTTTTATTCATTTCTTTTGCTCTCATATGTTTTTTCTCGGATATCCATATGCTTGTACATGTGTCAAACAAATCTATTTTAGACTTTGTATGGTAACTTTGCTTTTTTGACATTTAAATGCTAAGAAAGAAGCCTCTAGAGCTGTTAAAAGTAAAATTAGGAGCCAGGGACATGCCAGTGGAGCGATCTAAAGTGTCGATATGATGGGCTCCACTATAAATTATTGCTAATGGCGAGTTCTTCTTCTTTACAGATGCTTTCAAACAACCGAACAAGTTGTAATTGTTCATCAACCAAACAAAAGTCATACCCAAATCTTGTGTTGTGACTTTGTATTATTTGTGTAACCTAATGTTGTGTAATAGTTTGATTGAGTTTGTTTTGAAAACTTTAAATAGACTGTTGTTAACTATTTTGTTGGTATTATGGTTTTCATGATTGATTGTTTCATGAGTGGATTGAATGAATGGATTAGTAGTTTAAATAAATATTTTAAAAAATTAAACATTTTTAGCCTCAATTTGTAACCGAGGCTTGAATTTAGCCTCGGTTGTTGAGAACTAAGGCTAAAATTCTCGTGGCTAAAGGCTTTAGCCTCGGTTGTTGAGAACCAAGGTTAAAAATAGATTTAGCTTCAATTGGAGGTAAACGAGACTAAAATTTGGATTTAGACTCAGTTGGAAACAATGAAGGCTAAAATTTTGATTTAGCCTGATTTCGAAAAAACTGAAGCTAAAAAGGTTCTTTTACCCTCACTTGAAGAACCGAGGCTATAAAAGTAACTGAGGCTAAAGCCTTTAGCCACGCGGGGTTTCAACCTCGGTTTGGATAACTGAGACAAAACTAAGGCTAAAGGCTTTAGCCTTAGTTTTTAATAAAGCCCCCTTTTCTTGTAGTGAATTAACTTTTTCACTTCGTCAAAAGCATCTGACTTTTCTCTTAAGAAAGCTACCCATGAATATCTAGTGTAGTCATCTACTACAACTAGAAAGTATTTCTTTCTGCCTCTACTCTCTATTCGAGTTGGTCCAACTAAGTTCATATGGAGTAGTTCAAGAGGTTTGTAGTGGCTAAGGAGTTCACCTTTTTGTGACTACTCCTAATTTGTCTTCCTATTTGACAGGCACCACATACTTTATTTTCTATCCTTTTTAATTTAGGTAAACCATATAGATGATCTCTTTTGCTCAATTTATATGAGTCTTTGTAGTTTACATGCCAAGATGTTGATGCCAAAGTTTAGTTTCGTCTATATGGACCATGTAACATGAATGATTTGTTGAACAGGAATCATCAATGATATAACAATTTTCAAAGGTCCTACGACCATTTAATATTACATGACCTTAATTGTTAATTATCTCACATCCGTGATCTGGAAATTTTACATTATGATAATTATCACATATTTGAGATATGCTTAGTAAATTATGTTTTAAGCCTTCAACATATAGCGCATTTTCAAAGATAGGTAGATTGAGAAATTTTACATTACCTCTTCTGATGATTTTGTAGTTGCTACCATCTCTAAGAGTAACTGATCCACCATCGATTTGATTGATGTCTAATAGAATCGCCTTATCACCTGTCATATGTCTAGATATTCACTATTTAGGTACCATCTTGAATGACTATTTGCTTTGAAAGCCGTGTGGATGACAAAGACACTTAACCTTTGGAACCCATTTCATTATGGTTATAGGTTTAGGAGGATCTCTTATCTTTTGTTGTGTTTAGGAGTAATAATTTCTCATATTTCTACTTACGATGTTATACCCAGAGTTGGATTTTAATAGCTCTTTAAGCAAGTCGACTATCTTATCGGCTAGAGGAGGATTATTATTTCTCATTTGATATTTGTGGTAGTTTGTATTAGTTTTTATATTATAAGGTTTTTTTTTAAAAGGTATTTTACAATTCTGTTTACTTCCTTTAGAGTTCTCCTTTAGATTTTGAAGATTCTCCTTTTACAAACATGGGAGTGAAATTTTTAGATTTTTTTTGTACGACTTTTAATATAACCCAAGCCAGATTTGTCACCACTTCGGCAAGATACAATTAATAAATTTTCAAGTTTATGGTTTCCTTGGGTATATATCCAAGTATCTTTTGAAGTCTTAAGGAAGGAAACTTCTATTTTTATATTCTCATTTTCAGATTTGAGATTTAGTATTTCAAAATTTTTTAAGTTCGAATCTAATTTAGTTTTCTCAAAGTAATCAGAAAAATGAGATTTTTCCAAAACGGCTTTTTCCAGTTCTAATTGAAGTTTGACACATTTTTCCTTTTGAATTTTCAATTTAGCCACGATCTTACAACTTTCTTTGTATATGGCATCATATGCTACTTGGAGATCATCTTCTTGTTCAGAATCACTTTCAGGATTTTCATAATCAGAAGTTTCATATTCATCTGACGAAGTGATTCGGACTATAGTCATAAAAGCCTTTAGATCTTTCATAGTTTTTTGGTCTGACTCGTTAGTTTTTGAATTAGATTCAAATTCTAATGATTCATCCCAAGTGGCAATCATGCCTCTTCTTCTAGATTTATCCTTCTTAGGACATTTTGAAGCTAGATGCCCAAATTCAGAATAATTGAAGCATTGAGTGTCTTTAGATTTTGATTTCTAAATATTTGAATTTCCTTATCTTTTGTCAAAAGTTTTTTTAAAATTTGATCTATTTTTAATTTTAAAATTCTTTAAAAGCTTTTATCCAACATTGCCATATCATTCTCATTCTCATAATTATCAGAATTTATATTTATATCTTTGGATTTAGATTTAAAGGATTTAAGAGTTATGGACTTGTTTTTAAGAGCTTTGAAATTTAACTTAAATATTTGTAGGGATCCAACTAATTAATCAACCTTCATAGTATCGGTATCCATAAATTCCTATATAACAGTAACTTTTGAATTAAACCTGTCAGGAAGTGATCGCAGTATCTTTGCGCAAACCTTGCTTTCAAGGACTTTTTCACCAAGACCCCACATAGAATTAACAATATCGTAAGTCCATGAACGACTCACTTTCTTCCATACGAATTTCCTCAAACTTTGTTTTGAGGATTTGGATCTTAGACTTTTTGACAATGTTAATTCCTTCATATGTCACTTCGAGAATATCCCATGCTTGTTTTGTTGTATCACAAGAAATGATTCTTTTGAATTCATCTGGTGATAGAGCATATGTTATTGCATTTAAGGCTTTTGCATTAGCATTGCTTTCACTTTTCTGGGTGGTCGTCCAAAAGTATAAGTGGTTTCTTTCATGGAAGTGGTTCCATTCTCAGCCAATACTTCCATCATTAGAGGGCTCCATTTAGTTAAAGTGTCTTGCCACACACTTTCATAAATAGATTTGAGGAAAATCTTTATTCTACTTTCTAATAAGAATAATTTGAGTCATCAAAGAGAGGTGACCTGGTAATGGTTAGACTATCGAAATTTGACATTCTAATAGCTCTGGATCTAGCTCTAGGAGGTAAATCTCGAAAAGAGAAACCTCACTTTGATACCACTTGAAAGGATGGGCTATAGATGTTTTGGAGTGGGGTGAATATGACAATATAAAATATTTTAATATAATGCGGAATAAATAAACAATTACTCTCAATTGCTAGGAGTATTGAAATCTTGATTCCAAATAGTTCGTAGGACAACCTTCACTTAAAAGATTTAGGCAGGACAACCTTATTTCACCACATCTTTGAGATCAAAATATCAAACTTAGCAAGAGACAATCAACATAAGGCAAATAATAAAGAAATAATCAATCACCACTAATGCACAAGGAGTTATAGTGGTTCGGTGTTTAACCCCACATCTATTCCACTCCCAAAATTACTACCCTCATAATTTTGGCTTTCACTATTTTAAGGTTTTCACGGGTTCACCTTAACAACCTGATACAGTTCTCGTGATTTTTATAGGCTATCACATCAAAACCTACTTTGTGATTTTCATAAGCTCACCATAAAACAATCCATTGATATTTCCAAGATATCTCAGAAAAATCCAAAAGATATAATGAAATTACAGTACATATCTTTATATGTCGAGTCGAAGACGTAATTGTATCTTAATTGCAGCAATCTTCTTTCTTAGGAGTTTGATGAAGTTGTATATGTGTTCAACCTAAAAATAATATAAGGATCTAATGTATTTTCAATGTAATAAACAAAAACCCTAATACTACAAATTCAATTCCTAATTCTCAAGTAGAGTATGGATTACTCTATTAAAAATGATTAAAATTAACTTGAGAAAGACAATAGAATAAGCTAAATTAAATATTAGAATTACCACACAAATAGCTTAAGAAGGCCCTGACTTTCTCTCTATGCTTAAGGATATTGCTCACAATTTTTCGTTGTTCAAATGAATGAGAAAAGGCATCTATTTATAGCCAAGGGTCTTGGAAACTCGACTAATCTAATTTTTGGTTTGGTTGGCCGAATTCTAACGATTGCTTTCCAACAACACTCGGATTTCCCGGGATAAGATTATTAAAAAATTTTGTTAACTCGAGCTAAAATTTGGCTAGCCAAACACAAGGTTCGGTTGTCCCAATTTTCCTGAATTTCGAAGAAATACATTGCTATAAACTTAACCCGCGAACTTATGGGTTGGCCCAATGCCAAGTTAGGTTGGCCGAACCCAAAGTTAAGTTGGCCAAACTTGGAACAAATTTTTCGAATGTTGTTGTATACTTGCTCGAATATTGTTAGGTTGGCCAAATTTGGTTAGGCTGGTCAAACTAGAAGTTGAGCTAGTCGAACTTGCCATGATTTATAAACACCAAACCTAGGTTCATTCTAAGATTATGCCACCGATGGTTTACATATATAGAATATTTCAATCTTGAACCATGCAAAGTCTTTAAGGTTTGAGATGTTGAGCTTGTCTTTAAGTAATCTTCATGAGTTGCCGAAGAATACTGAAGTGTGCTTGTGATCCATCAGGAAATACAAAATTTGACAACATTAAACGTGCTTTAAATATAAGCACTTACATCTAATGTTTAAAATATCGATACTATCGGCCGATGTTATCGGTATTGTAGTCCAGTGATACGAAACCCTAAGAAAGGTACTAAAAAATTGAAAAAAAAAATTACAGAATATTTTCTATCGATCGATATATTGATAAATATAGCATAATATCACTAAATATTGTTCGATATTATGAGATATCAACAATATTACAACTCGGGGATGTTGGGACAACATCATTATCCGAAAAAAAAAATGAAAAAAAAAGAATAGAAAAAAGAAAAACATTCAACAGGTAGATTCAGTACCTGTAGAGGAGATCGCTCTGATCAGAAGTTGTATTTGAAGGGCCATTCGAATTGAAGCAACAAAATCTCTGATTTGGGAGAGATTCAGACGAAATTCGTCGAAATTCAGAGAAATCCTTAGTGAAATTCGAAGAAATCCTCGGCAAAATCTAAAGAAATCATCAGGCAATTCATAGATTTGGGAGAGATTTTAGGATTTCGGAACGTCGGAGCGCTATCTCCTTTGAAAAAAAGGGCCCCTAGCCCTTATTACGAGAATCAGATGGGTTGGTGTATCACACACCACCGACCTGGATGGTGTGTTGACGTTGCCAAGTTTTGTGGGTCCCATCATGAGGTATATGTTATATCCTAACCGTTCGTCCATTTGGCGAGCTCGTCGTGTAGCTTGAACCAAAATATAAGACAGATCCAAAGATCAACTGGACCACACTGAAATAGGCAGTGGGAGATTGAACATCTACCATTGAAACTCGTTTAAGGGTTACAGAAGTTTTGGATCAATATGATATTTGTTTCTCCTCTTCATCCAGGTCTGTGTGACCTCATGAACAAATTGGATGGAAAATAAACATTATGGTGGGCCCTACAAATGGTTTTACAGTGAGAATCATTATCCCACTTCTATTTGTGGTGTGGTCCACTTGAGCTTTGGATATGACTCATTTTTTGGGCTCATGATTTAAAATAATCTATCCAAATGGATGAACGGTGTGGATATAATAAATACATTATTTTGGAGCCTATGAAACTTTGATATCCTTTGAACTGTTTGTACAACTGGAGCTCGACCAGCATCAACGCTCATCTTTGCACCACATGTAGCCACACCAGCTAAGTCACTTGTGTGTTGTACACCAGCCAATTCATACTATCCATTCAGTTTCAAGGGTAATCTTAAGGCATGAGCCCAAAAGGTACACATATGTAAGGCTTAAGTGTACCACACCACATAAATCATGGTGGCAATGATGTCCATCACTGAAGCTTCTTAAGGCCCACAATGATGTTTATTTGCCATCCAATCCATTCATAAGGTTTGACTAAACTGGATGGAAAAACATAAATATTAGCTTGATCCAAAAAATTTGTAGCTTCACAAAAATTTAATGGTGGTCATTCAATAACCAATATTTTGTGTGTTGTGGTCCACCTCAGATTTGGATATGCCTTATTTTTTTGCCCATGCCATAAAATGATACGTTAAAATGAATTGATGGTGTTAATACACCATTTTATGTCAAGGTAACCCCATGGTCATGGTCCCATTCAAGTTGTTGGTTGCTTGGATACCTCAATGTATGTATTGCATATCAATCGTCATCCATCTACTTGGACCGCTTATTTTATGGCATGGTCCCAAAAATGAAACAGATATAAGTTTCAAGTGAATCACGCTATAAGAAACAGCGGTCATTGATCCCCCACCATTGAAAACTTTCTAAGGTCCACTATTACCATCCAACCTGTTGATAAGTTCACACAAACTTGGATGAAAGGAAAAAACAAATATCAACTTGATCCAAAGAAAATAAATTGTGGCCCACAAAATTTTTAATGATCAATAACCACTATTTTGTGTGGAGCGGTCCACATCTACCTAAAATTTGTATCTGTCTCAATCCCTAAAATCAGGTTGCAAAACAAATGGATGATACATATGTGTAGTGCATGCATCGAGGTGGGCCCTATTGTTTTCGACAGTAGCATTAATTGATCAGAGCCTTTTGCGGCTCCAAGAAGTTTTCGATGGTAGCATCAATTTCAACTGTTTTCAATTGCGTAGTCCACATAAGTTTGAATGAAGGGAAAAAAAAAAAAACAATTATCAACTTGATCCAAAGCTTTTGTGGCCCACTAATGGTCGATCACCATTGTTTCTTATGGTATGGTCCCCCTGATTATTGGATTTGCTTCATTTTATGGATAATGTCCTAAAATGATATGGAAAAACGTATGGACGAGGTTGATATTGAATACAAACATCATTGATAGGTATGTTTTCTAATTTCTACTACATCTTTTGCTTTTGAATGCATTAGTTATGTTTTCATACATATCTTTATACACTTATAAATGTTATGCATCATATTTGAATATAGTTTACCTTAGTTCAATTAGATAGCGCATAACTTAGGGCCCTATACAAAAGAAATTTATTATGTGCACTTCTTTTTTGAGATTTTATGATTTAAAAGTATGTATTAAGGTCTTTTTAAATAATTCCTGAAGTTTCATAAAAAAAAATTCAACCATTTTGCGGATGTTTCCCCATGTTTCCCAAAAAAGTGTGATAAATTATGCCATACAAACGATATATCCCATGCGATAACCGATACGTATCTGTATCCCAAGGTTGTGATACATTGCACGATGTCGATATTTCGAACACTGTTTACATCATCTCTTGGACGATGTTAGAGCTGAGTCTAAAGGCCCATCACCGGATCTTGTTCAAAGTCCTAGACCTGATTATTAATTGTGTTAGACATGAGCTTGTATCTTTATAAAGGCCCGATAAGAAAGCCTAGCCAACAGAACTTATAATGGTCAGCTAAGCTTTTCTGGTGGTGCCTCACCTAAGCCCGATTCCTTAAGCCTTGTGATGGGTCCTTACCTAACTGGTAAGGATTTGAAATTATTTTTCCCCACCCATTTCCCACTCTAATAATATCTACTATACATCTTCCCTGCTGGTCATGCCATTGATGCCCAAGTTTCCAAAATGACACGAATTGGATGTGATAAACACCCAAATGATGGTTTTGAAATGGATAGTGGAAAGGTAAAATGGCTAGTGGCTGACATTCAGCAGGAGATGGACTTAATCAAACGATAGTTCTAAAACACTCAACTTGAAACTCAGCCGTGTCAACTCAACCTGATGAGATTTCAAGCTAAGTCACAAGGAGCTCCACTCATGATTGTAACTCAACTTTGATTTAGCAAGACTTGTTGACTCATCTTGCCTCCTTGGTGAACTCAATGCAACTCAACATGAATTGAGACATTTACATCTGAGCGTGTCTTTCAATAGTTTGTTTACTCGGAGAGAAAAACGGTGGTTGACTATGTAAAAGAAAATGAATTCGTTCAATATAAAAGTTTCCAATGTTTAAGAAATCCAAAAAGAGAAAGAAATTAATTTTTGTTTCGGAAGTATTTCTTAGAAAGTGACTAAGAAATAGAGAAAAACAGCAGTTAATTATGAAAAAGAAAATGAATTCCTTCGGTATGAAAGTTTCGTATGTTTAAGAAATCCAAAAACTGGATGACGCAGGGATGAACGTGATGAGGATAACTACTCTGAATCCACGGAGCTTCTCCGGACTCATCACAGAGACTTCTCGAATCCATGAGGAAAGAAAGTAGAAAATAGAAATAAATTCTAAGAAATTCAAAATTGATTAATTGATCATTGATAATTGCCTAATGTGTCTCCTTATACCATTAATATAGAAAAAAAAAAACTAAAATTCGTAATTACCAAAAATAGCAAAATTCTAACTCTAATAAAAATCCTAATTCTAATACAACTCTTCTAAGGCCTAATTTTTTTAAAAAAAAATTACAAATAAACTTTCTCTAGAAGAGTCCTAGTATAACTAAAAGTTATTTCTATAAGGAAAGAAAATCTAAAACTCTAAAAAATATTAAAAAATTGGAATTACTAAAAACAGTAAAAATTTTCTAAAAAATCATTTTTGAGCTGAAAGCGCGCGTTTTTTGACGAAACGGACAGATGCGACCGACTTTGTGGGTCAGTTCACCTCGGATGGCACGTTTCAATAAAGATTGATAGGTTGTATGCCCTGTAACGATACCCGGATTAAAAGTTATGGTCAATTTACAATCCACCTCCTTTTGTCTCAACCATGCTGGGAATATCTTTGTGACACTTTCTACATCACTGGAATATATATATATATATATATATATATATATATATATATATATATATATATATATATATTCTCAAAGTATTTCCAAAAAAGTGACTAGAACAATTTCCTGAGTAAAACCCATTATTAAAATGTTTTTTATGGCAATAAAATTGTGATTATTGCACTTGTGTAGCTTTACTTTAAAATAGCAAAATAAACTGATGAAAAAGAAACCATTTTCCATGCAAAATTATTACTTTGCAATTTTTTATACTAATATCCATATTAAAAATCTACAATTACTCCAAATATCACTTAAGTTGTTTATTAAAATATCAAGTTGAGTCAATTAAAGACAGTCCATTCTTTGAGTCGACCCAACCCAGCTGGGCAATCGAGTCGACCTCAATTTTCTAGTTTTTTAGCTAAGAATTAAACAGCTAAACCTGATAACGTTGTTGAAGCTTTTGGAAATGGCCCACCAACCTATCACGAGGTGAAAGGTTCTCTTTGATAACTGGAACATCAATAAAGTTTTGCATCCAAGCGCTGAGTAAAGGAAATTCATGTGGATCCACCACCTTCATGGATGCAACTTCCTCAAAAACTCCGATCCAGAGAGGAATCCAACCTGCCACAATGTCCACGAATCCAATCGTGTCTCCACTAAAGAATTTTTTTCGAGAGTTTTAAATACTTCTACTGATAACTCCACAGCCTTGCATTGTTCTTCTCCTTTTGAGCAAAATGCACTCCAAACAGCCTCTAGGCACTGCATTAACACCAACATGATCACAAAAAATATTTCGTCTCAATAATTAGAGCCATACAAAATTCTAAACCATGTTGATTCTACTCGAAATTGGCTGAGGCAACTCGCCTGGTCAAATGTTTCAATAAACAAAACTCAAAAGAATCCAGTGAGCAAATTCCCAACACATAATCTAGTTAATAAAACAAGGATACCACAATGAGTTTTCTTTTGTTGATTTTCGCTGCACATGAATTCCAGAGGACACACTACAACAAAAGGGGGTATCCACGGCATTTGTGCTACACTTTTAACGGCGCTGTGCAAGACCTAACGACGGATATCGTACCATAAAAAAACAAAAACCAACTGGCCTGCGCCACTCTCTCCTATTTCGTACCCGTCTCTCTCTCTCTCTCTCTCTCTCTCTCTGCAACTCCACGACTCTCTCCTTCTCTTTCTCCTCTTTCTCTCTCACAATGTTTACAGGCCTCTATACAGAGTGCGCCTCTCTCGATGGGAAAGAAAGCCTCGTTCTTGAAACCCTAACCCTAGAAATCCTGCATAGTATCTGTAACTCTCTCTCGAGCTTCTATCCGATCGGCAATGGCGCTCACTGCTACAGCAAATCTCACCCTAACGGCTACCCTTCAACCCACCTCCAGCAAGATCTCCTTCAAAACTCGGATCCTAGCCGTCCACGCTGCCGAGCCTGCGAAGAAGTCCTCTACGGCTGTTGAAATCAAGTCCGGGTCATCAAATTGGGCGATCGACAGCTAGAAATCGAAGAAGGCACTCCAGATCCCGGTCTATCCCAGCAAGGAAGATCTCGAATCGGTTCTCCAGACGCTCGCGAGCTTTCCGCCGATCGTCTTCGGTGGAGAGGCGAGGAGATGGAGGAGCGGTGCGGGCCGCCTTGTCTGGAAGGCATTCCTGCTGCAGGGCGGGGATTGCACAGAGAGTTTTAAGGAGTTCAATGCGAATAATATCAGGGATGCATTTAGGTTATTGTTGCAGATGGGGGTTGTTTTGACGTTTGGTGGATAGATGCCGATCATCAAGGTGAGATTTTTATCAGAGATTTTTATTTTTTTTGGGCAATGCGCGCTTACTTTTCTAGATGTGGAATTTCATTGCTGATGTCGCTTTCCTAATTGAAATGTAATGATTCTTCTTGGATTCCTCCTTTCTTTGTATTGCATTCCTCCCTTCTTTGTAATGCTTTGTTCTTTTTATTTAATTGGGTCTTTGGGTGGTTTTGGTGATTTTAAGGTTCGTGTTGGTTCAATGGAAAATGTTTTTATTTTTTATTGTTATTTTTTATTGCTATTTTAACATTTGCCTTTGAAATAAGAGTATTGTTACTGAATTCGATAGTATTTTGTTACACGAAGAATATCAAACAATTTGCAATCAGGTACTTGGCATAAAGCAACAAACCAATCTGATACATAAGGTCTTGAAAAAGGTAATCTACCTATCCAGAGAAACATGCACTGTTCCCACCATAGGATGTCCTTTTGATTCTTTATGTACTTCTACATTTTTAGTCTGTGCATATTCTATGTTTGGTATATTCTAAGTGATTACTTTTGGGGGGTTATTCTGTCAATGTTTGTGGATTATCTTGCAGAATGGACTTCTTGATGGCTCTAATCAGTCTAGGTTGAGACTCACCATCCCAAGAGAGCTGAACTTGAAACATCACAAAGGGCACAAAGGATCGGTATACTTATCAAAACGATGTTGATTGTGTACTGTGCACTCTGAGAGGGAAAGCATAATTTTGTTTAAGGAGCTGCAGGCACATGGTTTTTTTTATTAATTTCAGGCCCAAGCATAGTACAGAGGTTGTAGGACACATTCTTTCAACTGTTGCCTCATTTAAAGCACGTCCTTCGAATAGAAAAGTTGGTACCTACTATCTAGAAGAGTATATCTTTGAGATTATTATATTAGGTCTTTGAACAAACTACTCAGCAAGTTTTTATTTATTTTATTTTGAGATAGCATGCTTTTCTATTTTACAGATTCTTGCAGCTCCTTCAATGCCACTCATACAGAAAAGCACGCCAGGGTTGCCTGAGTTTCAAGTAAGTGGTTAGCATTGATTCTCTGCTCTCTTCATTCTATTTTCCATGTTGTTTTTGTCACTTTCTCATAGCACACAGTTACATCTTACAAAATTGGTCCTTGCATAATTCACTATTGACTTTTTCTTTTGATCTTGTTGCTTCTTAGGAATTCCACTTGAAGACATCCCAGAGGGCCATGTAACCCTCATTTACTACTTCATTTTCATTGCAACATTCCAATAATTCAGACAAAGTAACTTCAAATTTATTTTGATTTGGACATTTCTTTATATAATGCATGAATTTCTTTTATGAGTCAATAAACAATGTTTTGTTTCGCTAACATTGAGTGGATCATAAATTGTCTTTTCATTCTCATCATAAACCAATAATTTGTGGTGTAGGTCTCACATAACTATAAAATTAGTTCGTCAATACATATTGGTGCCAAAGACTCTAAAAATTTACAACATCAGGCTTTAATCCCTTCTCAACCTCAAAAGTAAGTTCACTAAGACTCGTTGCCATTAAAAAAAAAAAGGTTGTATTTAAACATATAGAAATAATGAAAAGGCTAGTTAAAAGTGTTTATACCTTATTGTCGCATCTTATTATCGTTCATGGAGGCTGGAGTGAATGTATTGATTAGCTCCATTGCACTTGTTTGCTTATGAAAGTAGTTAGTATCAGGGATGAGATTTAATTCAAACTGAAAAAATCTCAAAGCTTATATACTTTTGGCTAAGTTGATGTCACCTACATTATGTTGATTTGTGCAGGTCAGAAGTTATAGGTGAGCTAAAAGCGGAAAGAAATGAAGAATTGTCCCAATTCAAAGCTCGGCCTCTAAATAAGAAGGTATCATTAATTATCAATATATCTGGATCTTGTTCTTATATATAGTCATATCTCAACAATCTCTATCTAACGTTGTAACCTAGATACTGTCGAGTAAGGGGGATATAGGTGTCTTTATAAGTAGCAAGAGAGAAACCACAATACCCATGGTATGCCATTGTTCTCATTTAAGGTGGTGCATGATTTGCAATTTTCTTTGAGTTTTTTTTTTTTTTTTTTTTTTTTTTAGCAAGTGTTTCCTTACCATTATCATTTTAAACTTCCCAACAGGAATTTGATTTCCAGACAGACAAGCGCCTTCGGCAGAATCCACCAATAGAACTGTTCAAGAAGGTAGATGTGAAATGTCGATTATGTGGTTGCTATGATGAAATTGCTAGTTGTAAACTAGGAGGAGCTTTCGTGTCCCAACCTTTTATACTTCTTCTATCCATATATGTTACCAACTTATCCTTCCTTTTTAATGGTAAAATGCTAGCTCTCGTTGAAGTCGAACTTCAGCAGCAAAATACCATAGCTGAGTCGGCATTGTCTCAGCCCACTCGTATATTGATTAAGGTTTTGGTCTCTTTCTTTTCTTTTCTTTCTTTCTTCTTTTTCTTTTTGTTAAATTTTCTCTAAGTGAACAGTTTGTTGCTGTGTTATAAGCATCATTTCTATGATTTTTATTTTCTTCCTAGTATGGGCATGTGTTATTATTGTCAGGGCTCAAAGGAGAATAGATATTCTTTACAACAACAAAACAAGGTAACTTGCAAAAGCAATGCCAAGAAAATATGGTAACATATATTTTTCTCAAATTAATTGGTTCTCTTTAGTCTTTCTACTCTTTTAAACTGGAGACATTTTTATTTTTTTTACAAGCTCTATTCTACTCTTCCTGTATTGTGTCTCTTCAATGGTAATTTCCTTGTTTATGCAAACTCTAATCTGTAGATCTCAGACATGAGTATAGAAAAACTGCAAAGGCATGGGGCAAAGCAAACTCAGTATTACTCATGTATTAGAGACCAGGATTCCTAAGGACTTCTTAAATTTCCAAAGAATAGGGAAGGTGCTGACTGCAAAAGGAAGTAGGTATCTTGGTTGAATTGTGATAACGAATGATCTTTTAAGAAGATACTTGTAACTCTTTTTGCATATACAATGTGCAATTATAATTTTTTTTTTTTGTTTGTGCCACAACATTAGTAGGGAATGCATGCTCATGATTGTTCTTTGATTATTTCTTTGCTTTTCCATGAATTATGTTTGTAGAGACTATAGATTTCTGTTATATACAGTGTCATGTGACATGTTTAATTGATTGATATTATGTCGGAAGAAGTTGTTAGCAAGATGCTGTCATTTGAGAGATTGAAAGCTGAAGCTGAAAAATGCTTTAGCCCAAAGTGAGAAGTTTAAATATGAGAAGGCAGAATTTGAATCTGTTGTCTATGCAAAGGTGTGATTTGGGTCCTGCATTTCCAAAGATTATAGTTTGACTATGTTGGATGAGAAACAAATGTTATTGCCATGGTATGTATGGCTGAGTGCATAACTGAGCTCCTTCTATTGGGAATTCATTCCCTTTTATCTATATCTGTTGACTGTTGTGTTTGACACCTTAACAGATAAGCGACCATGTTGGGTTGTTGAACATGTAGAGGCTTTTTCTTATTTTTTTTTTTCAACACATACTCATTTATTAGAAAAAAAAAAAAGAAGAAGAAGAAATGTGCAGGGTAAACTTGACATGATTTTTTGAGATGTGATTCATTTGTTTTTTTTTAAAATTTATTTATTTAAAATCAAGACCATTTTCAATTTATTGTAATAAATATATATATATTTTTTGAGAATCCGTGACTCTTTTCCTGCCAACGTGTCATATGTTTGGGGGCATTCGAACCGTGAAAATCATGCTGATCCATTCATCAGATGGGCCAAGGGCCAAGTTACATGCTGCATCAGATTTAACCTTCCGTTGATTTCAGTGTTTGGAGCCACCTGATGACTGGATGGCTGGATCTTGACGGTTACTTCAATAGGGTCAACCATATTCAAGGGCTCCTTTCCTTTCTTTCCTTTGTTGTGATTTGGATTCTACTTACAAGGTGGATTGGTTGTGCTGGAAAAAACAAAAAAGAACTAGAATTAAATTTTTGGTCTCCCAAATGGGCCTTAAATGATGTCTGGTTGTGTTTGTCTCTCAAACTGATTAGAATAGAGATCATTTACAGTCTGGTTGTGTCTCTTATCATGTCCTTTTTCATTGGTTGGGAGTTGGAAGTTGCATCTCTCTCTAATGTTAGTAGCTGATATGGTTGATTTATCTATGTTCTTATAACACCTCTTCAATGATTTTTGTGATGTGAATCCATGTGTCTGAGTATGTTTTCGCCTTAATAGATTGTTCTGTTTTATTATTCTCTATTTATTTTAGTAGACCCAATTCAACAATTCATGGTTTTGAAAATGATAATTGTTCAATGTTTGGTCAGCCAATTGTTAGATTCTTGAGCGCATGGTGTTTTATGAATCACAGGACCATCTTTGTCAGGTTATAATTTGGAAGCCTTTCTGAGTTGCTTAATTTCATTGTTCTAATTTGAGTCTTCGCTGAACTGTTTCTAATTTTCATTATCATGCTAATCAAGAAAATTGAAAATTGAAAATGTGGGTCCCTCTGTGTATGGAGCATAGCCATAAAATCATACTGATCAAGCGAAGCTAACCATGCAATTAATGGGCTATCAAATGGATGGTTAAGGGTAAAACAGTGAGCGGTCTGAATTCAAATGAAAAAAAATTCTGAATTTTAATATTATCTTCTCATATCAATTTTTAGCTTATTCTCTATCCACAGTTAGCTCAGGGATTGGGACAGTCTTGATTGTTGTACAACTATGCCATGTATACGGTTGAAGAGTCTCCGTCATTCTACACTCGATTCGATCCCATTGTCTGGCCCATGCCATGGGAGTATGTCTATTACATTTGATTTTGCATTTATGTTGTTGCAAACTTCTTTAGAAAGTAGAAATCAACTATTTTTTCTAGCTTTTGATGCATTAATTATCTATAAAAATCAGCATTGCAGGGAAATCCAGTTTTAAATTGTTAGATTTGTAGTTTCAGCTTCGCTCCTTTAACATGATTGAAGGTAGTCTTTAGAAAGCTAAAGCTTGTTCTTTAATGGGTTTCCTTTTTTTTTTTTTTTTTTTTTTCTACTATTGAGAGCATCATTGACATGAAAGGGTGGATTGGTTACTGAAAACAGGTTCTTAGAGGAACATTAGGAGATTTGCTTACACTTTGGGTAGGTTTTTGCATAGTGAGTAAACGCTTTTGAGGTCAAATCTTGGAGATGCATCAACTGTAGTAGAGGTGTTTTTGCCCTAACCTTGGCTCAAATTTTGGGATGTTTATACCTTAATCGTGGCCTTTTTAGGGGTTTTCTTTCATGTCTACTTGTTGAGGCAAGGCTTTTAAGATTAAATGGTTGTAGCTTGATTGGGAAGTAATGGGATTTTGGTTGTTAAGCTATTAGCAGCTCTTACTTTTTTGGTTGGAGAGCATTCTGATTACAGTATATCTACATCCAACATGACTGTTCATTTTCTGATACATATGTATCCCACCTTATATTATCCAAATGCTCCTTTTGGTTATGGCTTGTGTTTTTTGAACTTAGCAATGGATGGATTCACGAATGTAACTCAGGATTCCTTTTCTTGTTACTATCTTTTCTTGCTCTCCATAAATTGGATGCTTGCAGAAGCTCAAAATCTCTATTCTTCTAATAAGCAGTGGTTCTTCTTAGCTATCATCGATTAGCCATTCATCAAAACAAGAAAAGATACTCCAGAAATGAATTCAACAATCACCTCAAATGCCTTTATTAAAATTGCTGAATAAGCTTTTCATACTTTTGTTGTGATGAGCCAACTTTAACAGCACTGGCATTAAATGCAGCAAGTTTTTTTTTCATACTATTCCTTTGTGTTCCTCTCTTAGAACACCCTACAGCATAGAACTTTAGTGAACAACAGATGACAACCAACTTTGGCTAGCTAGAGGCAAAATCAACTACCGACTATAAAGCCCATGCCTATCTAGGAAAACTAAAGCTGTACCATCTAATTTCTCTTTGCTCCCTCTCAGCTTTATTTGTCGGTAATCCTAATCATAGGTCACTTAAGATGTGTTGCATTTTTTTACCAATGTGAAATATTAGTTCTAACAGGGACTGGTTGGTCTTTACTTTGTTCTGCTTATTCTGATGTTCCAGAGAATAATTGACATTTTTCTAATGCTATCTATCTCTGAATCAGGTCAAAGCATCCAACTTCAGGAAACCTACGAAACAACAGGTTCTTTGTTTTCACATGAATTGACTGCTGCACTTCTTGATTATATTCTAATGTTTCTGTTATTTGATTCTACTGAATTGATTGTTGTACTTCTTACATAGGTTGCACTTGAGGAACTTGCAGATAGGGTTGGCATCATGGTTTGCTAGCCCTCCTTACCTTGGCATCATGGTTTACACCCTCCTTAACATACATTCAGATGCCTGGAGATTCTTTTTTTTTTTCTTTTTTTTTTTTTTTTTAATTTGAAAGGTTACCAAAAGCTTGGAGGTTGAATCGAAAGTCTGTCAAAATGGGATTTGTTTCTTTCCTTCTCAACAAAATCGAAGCTTTTTTCATTGCCCAAGTCCAACGTGGAATTTGGAAGAACGATTCAATGTTCAACTTTGAGTCTTTGAATCATTCTTATTCTTTTAGGTGTCACCAATTTGTTTTCTTCAGCTATCAGCTACACAAGTGGAAATGCTATCAGCATGGATAGGTTGCCTGAAGAAATGAATGATATGAAGATAAGGGATGACAAGGTAGGTTTTAATATAATCTTATCTCTGCTTGCTTGATAGCATATTAGCCTTTTCTATGAAATTTGAATTTTTCTTCTAGGAAATGGAAACTGCTGTGGTCAATGGAAAATGGCAATTCTTATATACACAAATGAAAAGGAAAACAAAACAGAGAGAGAGAGAGAGAGACCTCCAGCAAAAACAGCTTCCTGTAGAAACTGTGATTAAACATCAATGGAAGTGAATTGAGAGCTGCAAGCATCAGAGTTTTCTGATTTGGGTTGTGAAATCACCTGATACATTTTCTAATAAAACTGGATTGGGATGTGTTTGGTCTGTTATCCAAAATTGGTGTTGAGAGAACTTGATATAGCCTTTCTTCCGTTTGGTTGAGAATCCTTAGATCCTTATCTCATAGCCCATTGTTCATGGGAAGTTGATCCAAACCCTTCATCTCACCCATACACATGGAAAAATAGAAAAATGTAAGGTCATTTGTCAGAAAGCGAGATATGATTCCAATATATAACGACTAACATTTGAGAAAATGATGGCCATTTTTCTTTGAAAAATAACAGATTTGTATCGAAAAGCATTTTCATTATATAACACCATGAAGAATGCGAAGTCCTGTAACAACAGGAGTTGTGACGACTTCTAGAAGTCATGGCCGAATTTCCTTCAGCCAAGCTGCCTCTTGGAGTTTTCTTTGCAGCGATAGCTCCTCGCTTACAGCCAAGATATTATTCGATCTCTTCCTCTCTAAAGTGAGCAATATTTCAAATTTGACCAATCAAATTTCCAGTTATTATTCATTATTGTTATTGTTGTCATTTTTCTAGTGAATGGTTGTTGTTAGATTTTGGTTTATTAATCATGGAAACCATTGTAAATCAGAGTAATACCGAGCTCTTTGATTTCATAGTGTTGATTTCATTTTTGCTTTTCATTCTTTCTGCAACCATGATCAATTAGGACAATCCAAGTTCATCAATTTCTTATTTTTTTTCTTCTCTTAATTTTTATTTTTATTTTTCAATTTTAACCATCTGATACTTGTCCGCCAATTGGCTAGTTTGGTAATCAATTCAAGGTAATTTTTGGATTATGATGCATCTAAGTTGGTGCTGACAGATTAATTTGAGTTACTTGTATGCCACATATATCAACCATCACATCTTGCCAAAGTTGTTATGCCTGAAAGCTACCTCTGCAGAAATGCTTTACAGGTAAATATATTCCTTGAATTTGTGGATGATGTGATTATGACAATATATCTCATGATTTACAAGATAAGCCTATATTTTCCTCATAAAATGAGCTTATGGTCCAATTTGACAAATTGTCTTTTACTATTTTCTCTGTGTAATTTTCTGTTCAGATAAACTTTCATATCTAAAAGGAAAAGTGCCTTCCTCGATAGGAATTCCAACATTAGTTGCCCTGCCCTTTGGAGTTTTTGAGAAGGTTTTGTTAGATGATTCAAACCAGGTTTGTCTCATCTCATCTCATGTCACTTAAGTGTATCCAACATCAATAGAGTGCTAATTCTAACATATCGACCTTTAAAACCTTTCCAAAATTATCAAAAATGACATAGGTGATTATCAAGCAAATGCTAGATGTGTATACCTAGATGAAGGCTTCACTTGGTGAGGCATGCATTTCGTGACAAAGAGGCATGCATAACAAATGATTTCTTGTTTAGAAGCCTGAAATATAACTTCATGTAAGCCATGCACTATCTGTTCATTCCCTCATATTTATGTAACATAGTTTGTTATTCCTCTAACTGATAACGTTTGCATTTGAGTAGTTTGTTATTCCTCTAACTGATAATGTCTGCATTTGATTATCTTAATATTGGGTCATGTTGTTTGCTTGCAGTCGATCACAATGCATCATCAACATGAGAGATGCATTGGAGTAGACTTCCTTTTTCTCTATCCAGGGTCCATGTACACTGGAGTAGACTTCTACAAGAAGTTGTGTGGAGTGTCTATTATTCAAAGGTGAGCTTTTATGCAAGTATTGAATTTGGATTTTTGGCATAAAAAACTAAGCGAGTCTTTTGAGATAAATATGAGATTTTCACTACCTATTCTAATAATAAATGTAAATCCTCTAGCACTAAAACTGTTGGAAAGACTTTTGGCATTTGTACAACAAATAGCTTCACAGTGTATGTATTTGCTATTGTGTTTCCAACTGTCTATAAAGAATGGAAATGCTTCCTTAACTCCTGTTAATATGAAAATGGGGAAAGGATAACCTCAGCCTTTTAATCAATTGTGCCTGAATTTAGTCCTACAAGCACTTCACCCTTTTGACGCCACTCATGATAGAGTAGACCATATAGAGGATTTGTTTTTATTTATTTATTCGAGACCATTTTTAATTTTTTATAATAAATATTATATTTTTTTATTATGAATTAATATAAATTTTGTTTAATATTTAGTTTTAATTGTATTGCATCATTTTTTTTTGTTTCAAATATTTAAAAAAATGCAGGTTTTTCAATTGAATTATATAAAAAATATATATATATATATATATTACTGGCTTATCGGGGCCTTTCAAATCTATACAGAGACTTATCTGCGGTTTTCTGTAAAAAAACTGTTCAGAAACAGTTCTTTTAGTGGCGTATGGAGAGAAATCAAGCGGCGCTTTTTAGTCTTTAGAGGCGCTTCTGCCAGAAATAGCAGCACCCACAAAAGCGTCGATAAAATCAGAATGAGCACCAACAATTGCAAAGAAATGAGTTAACTTCAATTGTTTCTTGTATTTCAGGAAGCATTAAGGCACATACTGATTGTGTTTACAAAGCTAAATCCTGGTATTAGATAAAGTTTTGGCTCCACTGTTCTCTGTCTTCCAGAATGATCCAGATGAGGAAAATGTTGTAAGTATTTCTTTTTCTTTTTTACTTTTGATTCACTTCTAACATGCTTCACTTTCGTGGACATAGACTAAATTGCGTATGAATGTATTGGGCTTTTTATGTGGAAGCACTTTATATCTGGCATGGAACTTAGCTGTCTCCTGTCAAGGAACTTTTTGCATATAGATTATTTGCCAAGTTTGCTGAAAAATAATAATAATAAAGGAAACCTTTGCTTTTCTTTGAAAATTTTAAAGTTGCACTCCATTTTTTAAAACTGAATGTTCACAATTCAATTCACATATTTAAAGTTGCACTCTTGGCAACAATATCATAATCTACAATCAGTGATGGTTCTTTGCACCCCTATAGTACACATGGCTTGCAAAGACAAATTCGAACCATGTATTCCAAAGCAACATCTACGCGTCGGCCAGTGAGTAGACTAGTGGTTGTTTGTTGCACATCCGGGATCAATTGGAGCAAATTCAAGGTTTTTTTTTCTTCGTAATCCTAGAAATGGTTATCTCTGTTTGGTGGCCAAGGGTTTGTTTTGATACATCCATATGCTGTCATCTTGCAAAGTGCGATGATTGCATTAGCCACAAAGAGGTTGGTAGATGTGACTGTCTCTAGCCTTTGATTAATGGGGTTTGAATTCGGTTGCATTCGATCGAGTTGGCTCTGTTTCAAGATCCGGTGCTATGGTGAATCTCTATGTTGGCTCTTGGGTCTTCTCTTTGTCAAGTCAGCAGTGTTGTGGTGCTTGAGGCGATGCTTTTTTTTTTTTTTTTCTTCCAATGTTGGTGATGCAGCCACTTAATTTGAAAGATCCTGATTCTGATACATGCATCACATGTGTAGGGTGCATGGATCACCACCTTTTTGAGACTGTTAGTGAACTACCACCATTGGTGTCATTTCAAATTAGATATTTGCTCCTTTTACTTTCTAACCAGAACTTTTGACTGACTCTATGTGTGTGTGTGTATGCAGGCTAGAGCAAGAATATCTTCTACAGTGAAAGCTATAGTTGAAGAGAGAAGATCAAAGGGAGAGAACTCTGCTGGAGCCCGAGACTGAGATTTGTGTGAGCATGTTGGATTCATTGAATGAATGTATACATGTTTGTAATTTCTTTTGTTGCATTATGCATTTTATTTAGAACATGAACTCTGAAGCATACTGATCACTATTGAATTATTTAATGATTCTTACTTGTGGTGTGTGTGTGTGTGTGTCATATATATATATAAAGGGAATGAATATGCAACTCTTTCACAGCACGGCATGCACATCCATCACTTTCCATGTACTGTTGTAGATGTAATAAATTTCCTTCTTCTTCTTCTTCTTCTGATCAATATTTTCATGTACGCAGAGAACTCAGGAATCAGGCCTCTACTTTAAATATCTTCCCATGCATGTAGAGCCACCTGTCTATGTTTGTTATGAGAAGTATCATTTACCTGTCTCTCAGTCTGCATTTGAACAGTTGGCTAGCATTGACCTGGAACCTTTTGAAACTGAGGTAACAACAAGAGTTGGATGTTTACTAAATGAGTTAGTGGTGCTCTTTGTTGTTATTTTTTTTTATTTATTCTTTTCTAATTGATACTGCAACTTTACTAAAAAAAAAGAAGCCAAAAGAACTCAATTAGTATTGTTTTGACTGATTCAATTGAATTAGTGTTTTGCTCGGCCACACAAGTAAACCAAGCAAACTAAGACATTAGGAGACTAGCAGTTTGGAAAGGTGGGATTATTGCTACCCACAACAAAGTCTTTGCATCTAATAAAAGTCTGTTCAAGGTGGCTAACAGTCAAGTTGATGCACCTTCATCCGCTAAAGTTTTACCTTGATTTTTATATTTCAAACTGGAATAGTTTTTTTTCCCCTTTCTTTTCTTTGTGTTGAGCTAGTAAATCTGTTCATCCTCATGACATAAGCTTCTAGCATATATAGTTCCTTCACCGTTTCTTTTATGTTTGTTCATGCATCAGGTATATGTCATCTACATTACTAAAAGTTGCCAGTGAACATAATTTAGTTGTTGCAGTTGTTGGTACTAGCGGCACTTCTGTAGAAATCTTGCGGTGCTTTCTTGGCAGGCAATAGGAGCTTGAAGAGAGGGCAAGAACTTTGTTTGATAGATGAATTTGTTTTTATTTATTGTAATAAATATATATATATTTTAATTGTCTAGTAATATAAATTTTGTTTCATATTCAGTTATATTTGTATTGCATCATTTTTATGTTTCAAATATTTAAAAAATACAGGTTTTGATTGAATTATAATATAAAAAAAAATTACTGGCATGCCAGGGCCTCAATCCATAGAAAAGATACTAGCGGCGCTTCTGTAGAAATCTTGAGGCGCTTTTTCATGAGAAAAGTCTCCAGAGACCAGTTATCGCGGCGCTCGATTTGACATCTAGCGGCGCTTATTAGCGTCGCAAAAAGCTGTTATTATTGTCGCTCATACAAGCGCCAATAAAAGTATAGTAGCGTCGCTGAAACTTTTAGCGACATACCCATTAATCAGCGCTTGAGTGGCGCCGATAATATATTTAGCGGCGCTTTTTGGGGTATTTGTCGGCGCTTTCAAGCGCCGCTAAAATTCCAAGTTGTTGTAGTGACATGTCATAGTTTAAAATCCAGAAAACCCAACTTGATTTTTGACTCAAGGATGGACGTGATGAGGTTGATCACCGTCTTCCTCCGGGAATAATTACTCCGAATCCACGAAGCTTCTTTGGACTCCTCACAGAGATTCCTCAAATCCACGAGGAAAAATAGGAAAATAGAAATAAATTCTAATAAATTCAAAAATAAGTTGATTAATGATAAAATTGAATTTACAATCCTTTAAATAGTGATATCAAGCTCAGGAAGAAGTTTCCTAATCAAACTCCGGCTCAAACTCCCCCAAAAAGTGACTTACTATAAATAGTGAACTTACTTTTATAGACGATCATGATTTCTACTAGACTTCATGGTTTTAGGCCAAAAATTGTAACCGTCCAATTTGGCCTAACCATGTTATTTTCCTAATTTTTCTAAGTACTTTTCGTGTTGGGCGTGACTCCTAAAACTCAATGATTATGATCGAACTAAAACATACTATAAATAGTAAAAATGAAATTAAAATGGAATTTCGACCATTGATCACAAATTTGGCATGGGCAGGCAACCCGATGTAGTAGGTTGGTTTGCTAAAGTAGCTTCTCCTACCCCAAATCATATACTATACGTTTAATAATTTATTCCGGTTTGTGAGATATGCCTATTTTAAGGGTTTTGACAGTCTTAATCACTTTCGCCTTCGATCGGGCCTTCTTTGGTCCATCTTTCCCAAGAAAGTGTCTGCAACCCGCTCAACATCAGTCCCATCCACTTCAAAAGAACTTGACCTTGATTTCTCGTCCCACTTCGGTTCATGATATTAGGTCAGGTTCGCAACGTTGAAAATATGCAAGATCTCTATATCATTCGAAAGATTAACAATGTAAGCGTTGTCATTGATCTTTTGGAGGATTCGTATTAGTCCATTTTTCTTTTTATTCAATTTGTTATAGGTCCTGGTCTGAAATCTCTCCTTGCATAGATGGACCATAACATGGTGGCCCACCTCGAACACCTTTTGTTGCCAATGCTTGTCCACTTGTTTCTTATACTTATTGTACGACGCATAGAACTTGGCTTGCACATCCGCATGAATGCCCACGATTCGGTTCACCAAATGTTTTATTGTAATACTCATGCTCGGGAGCTTGGGCAAATGGACCAAGTCAAGTGTGTGGCTAGGCACTCAAATATAAACAATCTAGAATGAGGACTTCCCTGTTGAGCAGTTCATCATGTTGTTGAATGCGAATTTCGCTTAAGACAAGGTCAAATCCCATTACTTCGGTTTTTCACCTAAAATACATCGAAGAGGGTTTCTCAACATGTAATTCACAAATTCAGTCTGCCCATTAGTCTGTGGGTGGTAGGCACTGTTGAATTGAAGTTGTGTACTAAACTGATTCTACAAAGTCCGCCGGAAGTGGCTAATGAACTTCGTGTCATAGTCAGAAGTAACGGTCTTGAGAACCTTGTGTAGCCACACGACCTCTCTGAATAATAAATTCACCACGTATGTTGTATCGAGGGTTTTCTTACATGAGATAAAGTTTGTTATCTTTGAGAAATGGTCTATCACAACGAACACCGAATCCATGCTGTATTGTGTTCGTGGGATACTAAGCACGAAGTCCATAAATAAGTCCACCCAAGGGTTGTCAGGCATAGGTAACGGGGTGTAGAGACTTATATTCTGAGACTACCCCTTGGAAGTCAGATAAATATGACAGAACTACATTGTTTTACCCAGGTCATGTACCAATTCCGGCCAGTAATACTGCTCCTCCACAAGAGCCCACGTTTTGTCTCACCCAAGATGTCCACCAAGGCCACCTCCATGTAACTCTTGAATAATCTACTCCCTCACAAAACTTTGGGCGATGCACGGTTAATTCTCTTTGAAGAGAAAACTGTCTTGCATATGTCGGTCACTGAGATGACCCTATTGACACCTCATCCATGCATCCTTGAAGTCCTCCTCCTCGGCATACAGCTCCTTATGACAGTCAAAGCCGACCACCTCATTGCTCACTATAACAAGTAGAGATGCATGATGTCTAATTACATCAGCCACCTTGTTCTACTACCTTGACATGTGCTTTAGAATGAATGCGAATTCTTGTAAAAACATAACCCATCTAGCATGTATATGATTCACGTTAGCCTGACTATTAATAAACTTTAAGGCTTAATGGTCAGTGAAAAAAATAAACTTTTTCTGAATTAGATAATGCCACCAATGTTGCAGGCTCGAACAACTGCATACAACTCAATATCATATGTCGACCACTTTTTTTGGGCTTCGCTAAGCTTCTCAATGTCGAAGGCTACCGGTCCTCCTTGTAATAAGACTCTTCAAATTCCAACATATGAGATGTCACACTCAACCTCAAATAGCTTGTCGAAACTAGGAAGAACCAAGACCGATTTTTTGAATAATCGATACTTGATTTCAGCAATGCTCTTGTCAGCCTCATCAATCCATTGAAACGGGCCCTTTTCCATGCAACCTGTAATGAGTGTGACTATCGTGCTGAAATTCTACACAAATCAATGATAAAAGGTCGCCAACCTATTGAAACTCCTCATTTCATGAATGTTTGTCAGGATCAACCATTTCATGATGGCTCGCATCTTTTCATCATTCACACGAATGCCCGTGGACATCACAACAAACCCTAAGAATAATAGGTTGGCTGTTAAAATTGCACCTCTTCAAGTTGAGATACAATTTCCTGACTACTAAGACCTACAACACCTGGCTGAGATGTTCTATGTGCTCAATCTCACCTTAACTATATATCAGAATGTCATCAAAATATACTACCACAAACTGGCAAATGAATGGCTTTAGCACTTTATTAATTAGATGCATAAAAATGATTAGTGTGTGCAACAATCCGAAGGACATGACCAGACACTTATACAACCCTTCCTTGGTCTTGAATGTCATTTTTCACTCATCATCGGGCTGAATATGAATATGATGGTACCCTCTTTTCAAGTCTAGTTTAAAGTATATCTTGGCAACTTCTCGCATATCATACATGTCGTCTAACCGCGGTATTTGAAACCGATATTTAATGGTAATCTTGTTAATTACTCGGTTGTCGACAAACATGCGCTAGCTCCTATCTTTCATAGGCGACACATGGGCTCATGCTCTCTCTTAGGAGACCCTTATCGATCAATTCATTTACTTTCCCCTGAAGTATCTCACACTCTTTCGAACTCATCCGATAGTCAGGGCGATTAGGAAAGCTAACCCCTGGGACAGGGTCTATATAATGTTGGATATCCCGCATGGGGGGGCAATCCATCGGGTAACTCTTTGGGCCAGATTTCCTAGAATTCGTTCAATATCGGCCTTAAACTTAGTAAAATGTTTAAGAGTTCCAATTCCTCGCCCTTTATCACTACGGCATACACCTCGTCGGTTTCCTTAGATTCATCTATGAAATCCTGAATGATTAGGAGGGAACTCTCCTCCTCTTTAGAATCTTTGGGTGGTTCTCTTAGTCCCATAGGGGTAAAGACCATTATAGACACCTCACCCAAGCTAATATCTTGAGAAGGCTAAGACTATCCAGGAACCATGATCATACCTTGAACCAAACCCCAATCCTAGCCTAAACCGAACCCTGACCCAAAAGTACCCAAACTCCCAATCCTCAACCCAAAACCGTAATCCAAATCATTTAGCACACATGCAGCCCCGCCTATACCCCATACCACGGCCAAAACCCTTTAACCGAACCTAAATCCACCTATCCAAGCCATAGAAACCAAAAGGGAGACAAGCAAAGCCCACACGTTCGGGCCTAGCCCTAACACGGCCCGGGCGGTAGTCTGGCTACCGCCTGCGGTACTCCGAGTGCTATCGTTCGCAGCCCGCATGTAAACAGCTATCCCAGTGTCCAAAAGTCAACTTTTCATGAAATTTACCCCTCCCATCCCCACTATTTACAGTTTTACCAGCCTCAATAACTAATAGGAACACGCCATGTGGCGTCTCTCTCCTCTCCACCAATCACCACTTACCACATCAACTTTCACCCTTCCTAAACCACCTATTTACCAGTCAACCATTGGAGAAGGCTATAATAAATAGCCCTCTTTTCATTTCCACACACCTCATCCAAGGGAAAGAGAGAGAGAGAGAGAGAGAGAGAGAGAGAGAGAGAGAGAGAGAGAGAGAGAAAGAGAGTAAGGAAAAGAGTGAGAAAAAGAGAAAGAGAGAGTAAGAAAGAGAGTGAAGGAGAGGGAAGAAGCTCTCAAACCTTCCAAGCCCTGATCTTTTGAGCCACCCCATAGCCTTCCTCTTAAGCTTCCCAATCCATAAACTTAACCCAATATGGCCATGGTTCAGTTCGTATCTTAGCCTATTCAAAATTAACCCAAAGATCCACCATCATATAAGCATTCATCATGACATCTATTCCCTTCTCAACCCCCCTGCTCCTCTAGATCTCTAGTGAATGTATACTCTGTGACTTGCCATACACCGGATCTTATCACATCAGAAATTCTTAGTAATCTAGTCCACTCTTCTTTACCTTTTTACATAAGTATCATTACATCCGCCTTTTAGAAACGTCGTTGGACGTATGCTCTATGGCTTGCCGAAATCTCGAATCTTACCACATCAAAAATTCGCCTGTGTGCCTAGTCCCATCTCGACCACAACATCCATCGTCCCCTGAGATTATTTTACCACACTAAGTAGAGACCGTACATTTGTATGGGAAGAGAGGGTGTCTAACCCCTTCCCTCTTTGTAACCGAGGTCCCCTACCCATAATCCCGGACTGCAGACCAGGAGTCAATTTAAGGGAGGGGAGTCTTCCGGTTTCCCCAACCTTACCTATTTCGTGGTTATAGCCGACTACGGGATTCTGAAATTTTTTAGCTAGTGGTGACTCTAACATCCATACTTAGCCTGATCATCTACCAAAAACATTACCATCCAAAATCAGCGTGAGCGCTAATTTCAGTGTCTATAAAATGGTGACTCCACTGGGGAACTGCTAGCTCGCACTTATTGAGACCCAACTCGAAAGTGTGTGGTACTTTAATATCAAGGGACATAATCACTGCATACATACAAAAAAAGGGGCATCTTTGGCTTGCGATCTCTTGGGCATAGACTCGAACCATGACCACCAGATCACGTGCAGCCATGACCTCTTAAGCCACCCATGAAGAAGGGCTGGTAGCTCAACCAACTCCCGAAACATCAGCACCCGTACCTACACCAGCACCCGCGCTACCACCACCAGTGGCTCCAGTAGATCCACAAGCCAACACCACCATGCAAGAAATGGCTCAGAGTCTCCGAGCGGTACAAGAGCTGCTATTTCGCCTAGTACCAAATGCCACAACAAACACACAGGCAACCCAACAGAGTGTACAGAATAGTTCACTCCCTCAAACCCCTTTTACTTTTTCTCTCATTCCTCCAGCAAATCCCGTTCTCCCTTTTTAAGAAGAATCAACACAAGATCAATAACAACCAGCAAACGGGAGCAACCCTCCCACACATCTCTACTCAGCACATCACAACAATCAAGTTACAACACAGGCTCCCCCTAACAGGAACGACATATAAAAACTGGCGGATGCTAACGAAGTGGGCTAGTTTTGAGTCCAATTCACTCCTCCTAACAGGAGTAGCATTCTAGAATTGACAGATACACCAGGCAGGAGCCATTTCCGAACATCACACCCTCCTCCGAAAGGGAGCGGTGCTCAATTCTAGCTACCTCCCGCCACCGGGAGTCCACCATCTTTCCAACAACACCTTGTCCTTGATCCATATGAATAAGAAGTAGCAAAAGCCCCACAACAAGGGGCAAGGTACCCGCAGTAAGGAAAGTCAGAAATTGAGGAACTACGAGAGCAGTTACAAATGGTGCAAAATTAGCTCTAGAAACAGCAAGGAGTGGATCACCCATCCACCAAGTTCAGGGACCTTTGTCCCTTCCTAGATGCCCGGGTACCTCCGAACTTCGAGGTACCAAAATTTAAAAGGAATGACAGTAGCGAGTGCCCCACAGCACACCTAAAAGCATTTTATGGGGAACTTAATGCGGTAGTAGGGAATGATGGAGCCTTGATACGACTCTTCTACAAATCCCTTAAGAGTGACGCTTTGGATTGGTACACATCATTGGACAGCCATCAAAGCAGAACCTAGAATAAGCTTTCCTAGGCATTCATTGATAGGTTCTCATATAACCTGAACATGGCTCCAAGAAGGTCTGACCTGGCTGCCTTGAGACAAAAAAGTGACGAATCCTTATCAGCATACGTAGGACAGTGGTGAGCCATGGCAGCTCGAATGAGAAACCCTATCGATGAGGAGGAGCAAATATCTATGATCCTACATTTAGTAAATCCCAGCATTTTAGGATATTTAATCTCATATCCCTACGTAAATTTCTCCCAACTCATCCGAGGTGGAGAACAAGTCGAAGCCGGGATCAGAGCTGGGACCATTTCCCCATGGCCACACCGGGCCCCCTCAGTAAAAAGGAACAGAGTTAAGGGGAAACCTGTAGGATACAGGAATGGAAACGGCATTGTTCCCGCACAGCGCACCACAGAGGTTAACAATATCATCACTAACACTCAGGGCAATCAATACGCTCCGCAACCGGAGCCACAATAAGACAGGCAATATCAGCCACAGTCAAACAAATAGTACCAACCGCAGCAAGCCCAACAGGGATATTAGGGACAGTCGTCTCAGCAACAATAGTAACAGCCCAGGGGGAATGCGCCTGTTACAAACAGACAATGTTAGGGAGGAAGTTCACTCCTTTAGCGCAGACATACAGTCAGGTTCTGACCATGTTAATACAAAAGCAACTCTTGACACCGCTCCAACCGCGACCCCCCCTAACCCCTTGCTACCTGGTTACAATGAAAATCAATACTGTGCATATTACCAGGTCCTGACCATCTAATGGACCGCTGCTTCGCATTGAAACATGCAGTCCAAGATTTGATCAAAAGCCAGAAGATTGCGATCACCCCACAAGCTAACAATACGGCTCAGGCCAACATTCTCCAAAATCCCCTGTCATCGCATCAAGCAAGACCCAGTACATCCGACAACTCTACCGTCAACCATATTAAAGGAGGGCAACCCATACATTCCTCTCCACATCATCCCATACAAGCAATCATGCCCAGTACAACAAATCAAACATGGGGATACCAACATACAACAACAACACAACCTCTCGTATTCCTTGAAGCCGCACCCGCAACACAACCCCTCATATTCCTTGAAACAGCACCAACAGTTCAGCCTCTCGTGACCCTCGAAGAAGCACCTAATAGGTCACACTCACAGTATCCTGTCCCCTATGGAACACACTCAGCACCAGTATATCCAAAAAGGTCGAATTCTAAACTTGTCATTCTTCCAATAGGTCTCCCTGATCTAGCCTCGCCAACCTTACAAGGGGCACCCCCAGTTCAAATTCCAAAATTCTTGATGCCTCATTAACTGGTACATTCCCAAAGAGCCTCTCCCACACATCAAGTGAAGGAAGAAAACCCCAATGTCAAATCTTGCCAGAACTCGGTGACACCTCAAGAGAAATCACCGAGTATACCACAAACGGTCCCAGCCACAATCTCTCAGCCTCAGGAACCACTAATATACCTGGAAGGGAGAACGGTTCTATCCTATAACCCAAAAGCAGTCCCTTGGCATACCTAAAATACGTCGAAGTGGGTAATAGCGGGAGGTACTTTAAGAGAGATAACCAGAATCCAAAAGAAACTCGGGGAACCTTGTCAAGAACCACACACAAAACTGACGCTGCTTATGACATAGCAGCCCAACTCAAAACTATTCCGGCACAAATATCTGTCTGGGAACTTTTATGCACATTAAGGTCGCATCAAGAAATCTTTGCAAAAATATTGAATGATGCCCATATCTCCCCTAACATACCCCCCAAAATGGTGGCGAGTATGATCAGACAACTCCTCGCACCATGAGCCATCACTTTCTCCGATGATGAGCTACCACCCAAGGGTCGTAAGCACGGGCGCTCACTAAACATAGTGGCCCATTACAAAAATTTTAAAGTCCCACTTGTGCTCATTGACAATGGATCTAGCCTTAACGTTTACCCTCTGAGGACTGCTAAACGATTACGGATAGAACCATCTTCCTTTAGACCCAGCACCATGAGCTTCAGAGCCTTTGACAATTCCCGAAGGTAGGTTGAGGTAGAAATCGACCTTGAATTGCAAATTAGACCAGACATGACCCTTGTCACGTTTTAGGTCATTGACATTCCTACCTCATTCAACCTTTTGTTGGGGCGGCCATGGCTCCATGCTGTTGGGGCCATCCCATCTATCCTCTATCAAAGGGTCAAATTCCCTTAGAAAAATTGAATCATTTCAGTATTGGCCGAGCCAGATACCATCTTACCGGTGATGGTCAATAACCTAGAAACCGACATCCCTGTGATTGACGTTCAACATACTGAGGGGGACATATCATATCATAGTTTCGAATTTAAAAATGTGAATGCAATCGCCAATCCTCAACCTCTCGCTGCTGAATATGTCATTCCCCCTGCTGAGCAATTAATCCTCAATTATCATACCGAGTTTCATGAAAAAGGTATGGTGATAAAACCCGCACCTGCCAATATACAGAGACAGGGACTAGGATATCAGCCACCACCAGAGGATCAAGTTGAAAGGCTAAAGAAGTGTTAACCGTTTAAGTGCACACCCATCAAGTTCATCAAGGCTGGGACACCTTGTAAAGACATGATGATGTCCCTTGAGGACCAACTCAAGCAACTCAAACTCACATAACATGCTAACTTAGAGTCCATCTGGTCACCGATAAGGTGGGATAGGATCCTCAGGACAACGAAGTCATATCTGAAGCCAAGGACAGAACCCCCAGACCCACCACATGAGGCTAGGGGCAGGGAAACAGGGTCATCCACTGGAGGCCCAGAATCAGGAGTGCCCCTTGAAAGGGATATAGACAAGAATAGAGAGACACCCATTTCCATCCACAGTCAATGGGACACATCCCCACCACTAGCTCACCAACACAAGGGGCAAAAGCAGCCCATCCATTAGATCGATAAAGGGAAGTGGCATTCCCTTGACTGGACGAATGTTAGGGTCTTACCATTAGATGAACCTGAGGAACCAGAAGAACTCCAACTCTTGGGTGAAGAGATTGAATCAGATTTTGACTCCGATCCCAGCCCGACAGACATCATGCTCATCAAAACAGGTGACCCTCAGGAATAAACAGAGCAGAACAACAAGATTGAAAGGAGGAAAGAACCAAGCTGGACAGCCATCCCCCTGACAATCGAATCAGCCGGTAAACCATTCATGGGTGCCGGTCCCAAAAAAAAACACCAATGTAAATAGTGGTGGGTACCCTGAACTAGGACAAGATCAATCCTGGTTTGCAACACTATCCTGTTCGGGATCTCTCGGTGATACAAAAAAAAAATAGAAAACCTTCAAAACACAAAAACATCACATATTCCCAAAAATACAAAAAAAAAATTCAAATATTCCTCAAAATCACAAAACACCAGAAATTTTTCAAAAAACAAAAATAATAGAAAACCTTCAAAAGCCACTGTGCCAAACGCCTCACACACATTGCAGGAGTTTGAGGTTGACTCATATGATTTCGATCTAGAGTTGGACTTTGAACTCATGGGTTCGGATGAATCACTGGATGAGGGAAATGATGATACAACTCTTGAATTTGAATTCGAGGATTCTCTCGAAAAATTCGAAACAAAGGCCAATGTTGTAGCAGACGACTTCGAAAATGTGAACTTAGGGTCAGCGGAATCTCCCAGAGATGTGCACATCGGAAGGTTGTTGTCTCCGGAACACAATCAGAGGATGATGGAGTTTCTGAAACCAAGGTTGTCCAACTTTGCCTTCTCTTACGAGGACATGCCAGGGCTCGATGAGGATCTGGTGGTGCACTATTTGCCAACAAACCCAGATATGAAGCCTGTCAAACAAAAGCTGAGGAGAATGAAGTAAGAATGGGCCCTGAAGGTCCGTGATGAAGTCATCAAGCAATACAACGCGGGGTTCCTGGTAGTCTCCAACTACCCGGAATGGCTCGCAAACATAGTACCAATTCCAAAGAAAGACGGGAAAGTCAGGATGTGCATCGACTTTAGAAATCTTAACAAGGTGAGCCCTAAAGACAATTTCCCTTTGCCTCACATCGATACACTGGTAGATAACACCGCTGGACACAAGATCTTCTCCTTCATGGACAGTTTCTCCGGTTATAATCAGATCAAGATTGCTATCGAGGATCATGAGAAGACTTCCTTCATCACACCATGGGGAACTTTCTGTTACCGGGTCATGCCCTTCGGATTGAAGAATGCAGGAGCTACATAACAGTGAGCCATAACTGCCTTATTTCATGACATGATAAATAAGGAAATGGAAGTCTACGTGGACGATATGATCGTCAAGTCTCGCACAATCAAAGGACACTTCGAAGATCTCAAGAAGCTTTTTGACAGACTAGAAAAGTTTAAGCTCCGCCTCAATCCACAAAAATGTGTCTTTGGTGCAACCGGAGGTAAGCTATTAGGCTTCATTGTCAGCGAAGATGGTATCTGGGTGGACGAGATCAAAACTAAGGCAATAATCAAAATTCCATAGCCCAAAACTGAAAAGGAAATTCAGGGCTTCCTCGGGCGAATCTAGTATATCAGTCGATTCATTGCACATCTCACCCCGGTCTGTGAGCCCATATTCAAGCTACTACAAAAGAACTCACAAAGGAATGGAATAACGATTGTCAAGCGGCCTTCGACAGGATCAAGAAATACCTGTTGAATCCCCTAGTGCTCATGCCACTTGCTCCAGGTAGGCCATTACTGCTATATATCTCCTTCGTAACAGAAGCAATCGGATGCGTTCTTGGCCAATATGACGATACAGAAAGAAAAGAGTAGGCAATCTTTTATCTAAACTGATGATTCACAAGTTACGAAGCCAAATACTCCATCTTAGAAAAGATGTGCCTCGCCCTAGTCTGGGCGACACAACGGCTACGACAGTATATGATCGCTCACCCGATCCTTCTACTCACTCGCATGGATCCATTGAAATACTTATTCGAGAAACCAACACTAACGGGCAACATCGCCAAATGGCAACTATTACTTTTTGAGTTCGACATCACCTATGTCACCCAGAGGGCAATCAAGGGGCAAGCACTGGTGACCACTTAGTAGTACATTCCCTACCTGACTACTAACCATTGAAGACCTTCTTCCCTGATGAAGACATTCTCCTGGCTGAGGAGGAAGAAGAAATGAAGGCAGGAGAGTGGACACTCTTCTTCGACGAAGCTGCAAACTCGAAAGAGAGTGGAGTAGGCGCCATACTCTACTCCCCCGATGACATCCCAATTCCCATATCCAGAATGTTGGCATTCCAATGCACTAACAACGTAGCAGAATATGAAGCATGTATCGTCAGTCTAAGAGAAGCTATAATCCTCAATGTGAAGAAGTTACGAGTCTTCAGAGACTTGTAACTCATCATCAATTAGATAAATGGTGACTGGAGGACCAAAGATGAAAAGCTGGTCCCGTATCATGTCATCTAGAGAATCTAACTGATAAATTCGAATAGATCACATTCTCTTACATGCCCCGAGCCTAGAAGCAGTTCGGAGACGCTCTGGCTAGCCTCGCCTCAATGATGGAGATCCCAAAAGGAATTGCTGAATGGGAACTCACCGTCGAACTCCAGGAGGAACCTGCATTCTGCCTACAGATTGATGAAGCTGAACTTTCCCCAAATGATCGACCATGGTACACAAACATCAAGGAATATCTCGAACATCAGAAGTACCCGAAAGGAGCAGCCCCAGCTGATCGACGTACTATCCAACGCCTATCAGTACAATTCATGATTACTGGGGGCATCCTCTACAAGCGATCCTTCAACCAAGTCCTTCTCCGCTGCGTGGATGAAGAAGAAGCGGCACAGATCATGTCAGAAATCCACGAGGGACTATGTGGCCCACACATGAAAGGACACATGATGGCGAAGAAGATCTTACGACTCGGCTACTATTGGCTTACAATGGAGACAGATTACTGCAAACACGTCAGGAAATGCTTAAAGTGTCAGGAACATGCAAATCAGATCCATGCGCCCACTTCCGAACTCTATGACCTAACATCACCATGGCCCTTCTCTGTATGGGGATTGGACATCATCGGCAAGATCAGCCCCAAAGCATCAAACGGGCACTAATACATCCTAGTGGTAGTAGATTACTTCACTAAATGGATAGAGGCAGCATCCTACACCACTATCGCAGCATCTCATGTGGTCAATTTTACAAAGAACAACATCATTAGCCGTTATAGGATCCCTCAGGCCATTATTACTGACAACGAAACTCCGTTCGTCAATAAAAGGATGGGCGACTTCCTCGACAAGTTCAAAATCCAACGCACAGATCAAGCCCCTACCGTGCTTAAATGAATGGTGGGGTCGAAGCAGCAAACAAAACTATTATCCGTATATTAGAGAAAATGGTGAAAACATATCGCGATTGGTTAGAAATGCTTCCTTACGCACTCTGGGCCTATCGGACGTCTATACAGTCTGCTACAGACACAACTCCATGCGAACTCACATACGGAATGGAAGCAGTGCTGCCAGTTGAAATTGAAATCCCATCACTACGGATACTGCTGGAAAGTAAGGTCGAGGAAGGTGAGTGACAACAAGCAAGATACGATCAACTGCACCTAACAGATGAAAAGTGCATGTGGGCACTAAACAATTCCCAATCTTATCAAAGAAGGATCGCTCAGGCCTACAATAAAAGGGTCCGGAAGAGAAGCTTCAAAGTCGGTGACATGGTCATGAAACGCATCCTACCGCTGCACTTGCTAGATCCCAGAGGAAAATTCAAACCCTCGTGGGATGGACCGCTGATCATTTGGGAAGTACTCCCGGGAGGCGCTCTTCGGCTCACCAATCTGAGAGGAGAGGATCTTTCTGAGCCCATCAACGCCGATAATGTGAAAATCTATCACAGGTAACCACACCTAACTTTGTCAATGATTACAATTGCAAAGCTGTGCCCATCAAAAACAAAAATATCCACTATCTCTCCCATCAGAAAGACCTGTTATTTCTCCCACAAAAAAAAGAGAGAAAATAAAAGCGCAAAAAAAGAGAGAAAGAAAACAAAAAGGGGGGAAGTAAAAAAGAGAAAAGAAAGACCCGAAAAAAAAGGAGAAAAAAGGGGAAGAAAAAACAAGTCCATCCCTCATCCCCAAACAATCCGCTAAAAAAAGATCATAAAAAAAAAAAAAAAAACCAGTTTACAATTGTAATCAAAGACAAGGACAGGAAAGTAACCAGTTGGCCGGCTATGAAGGAAGTCTCTCCATCACTCCCGGCATTTTGAAAAAAAAAAAAAAAACCAGAGAAAAAGACATGTCTAAGCAAAAGGGGCGAGGTGAAAACCCGAAAGGGCACCTCGAGTAAAAACATCGGACATGTAGCGGACTTGGTGAAAACTTGAAAGGGTGCCAAGGGTAAAAACAGAACAGCTGCCAAGGGATAGGCAAGATCAAAAACCTAGGATATAGTGAAAATTTGAAAGGACGCTATGGGCAAAAATGACGGGAAGAGCCGGACGTAGTAAAAACTTGAAAGGGCGCTACGGTCAAAAAATGGCAAGAAATAAAAAATAAATAAAAGTGCAAGTACAGAAGAGGCCAAGACAGTGACCATCACAGTGAGATACAAAGGAAAGATCAACTGTGGATCAGTTCTCTATCAAACTCTGCTTGAATCCAGGGATGTGATCCCAGACACCCTCCAAGGGAACTAAGACCCTATGAACACAATCTAGGATACTGCATGCAACGTGGGCTGAGCCCAAGATTCTGATCTCAATCATCTAAAGCACAAATCCAAACATAAGCAAACACGGGCAGATTGAGCACAAACAAAATTTTCTCTCATTCCCTTAAAAAAAACTTTCCTACTAGTGCATTGTTTTCTTTCTTCACAAAAAGCCAAAAACATTTTTAAAAAAAACATAAAAAATATACAGAACAAGCGGGTGATCAACACCAGGATCCACAGGTAAGCTCCTATCCCTCACACACCGATAATCTCTGTCTAAGCCTCTCTATTTCCATGCGCAGGTAAAAGGCCTCATCCCTATCAAGGTGGTGTGCAGCGACCATATCCTCATCATACCACCGCCCCATTGCCAGTCGACGAGCCATATCCTCACATGTATAATGAAGGACAACAATCTCAGAGATCAGATGACCATGTGTGGCAAGCAGGAAGGAAGGATCAATGAAAGGTCGCTCCTCAAAGGCCTCAAATGAGTCAACAACACATGAAGAGGAAGAAGCAGTATCGCCCACCATATCCTGATCAGCAGCCTCATCTGTTAAATGCCATCCGGGAACTTGACGATAAAGTGACTGCTCGGCCACCCATCGCTGATACGACACTGTGGCCAAGGGAGGAGCCTAAGACTCGAGCTCCAGCATCATCGCGTCCAAAGATTCCTGCCAGGAAACCCAGACTCGCCTATACAAAGCAATCAAATCAGAAGGAAGAGGGGCATGCCCAAATCCAGAAAAAGCGAACTCTAAAATATCCTGTTAAAAACCAAACTGACGAAGGAATCGCATGGGATGGTAAGAGCAGTATCCCCGAAAACCTAATAACAGTAAAGGAGTGTGAGCTGCACTACAATTCAATGGCAAGCGACAGAGCCAGGTAGCCTCCCAGCTGATCTCCCATCCCTGAAGTTGAGAGAGCATGCGACGGTACAACGACTCAGTAGCCTTAGCACCAAGAGGAAGGCCATCAATCAACAGAGAGAGTACGTCATCAGGGTGGGAATCAGGCCACACAAGCATAGGGGTCGTGTATAAGTGCTCCCATAACCACACCTGGGAGAGGAATAAATCAAGCTCAAGTTGCAAACAGAAAACAAAACAAGGAAAAGGACTAGAGTGAGGAATACCTGAAGAAATGAGCAGCAGCCTCGGAGAATATGAGTGTGTCCAAGCGAGCATTCAGTGAGCCCCAAGAAGAGCTCCGCCAACACCACATATATGATGCTCCTACGATGAAGGACACGGCGGAATACATCCAGCAAAACTGCCAGCAATGACTGTCTCCAGCCCAAGAAAAGTAGCTCGGCCAAGACACAGAATATCAGTGCATTCAAGCACTAAAGTTGGCGGTCGGATCCAGGTCTCCCACGGGCCGTAGAACAATGATCATACAAGACCTCAAGGGAGAGCTCACCAGCCCCACCCGCTGTAGTAGGATGGGCAGTAAGAAATCCAAACCAAGATATCAAGTCCGAAGGATGAACCGATTCAAAAGAAGAAACATAAGGCTTTAGGGTAAGAGGAAGACCAAACAAGTGTGAAAACTCCTCCAGTGATGGGTCAGCTCCAGATCATTAAATGAAAATAAGTTCAACGCTAGGACCCAATCATATGAAGCTGCGCTCAACAGTCGCCAGTCTAGGCGAACTCGATGAAAATGAAGGACATCTCTCAAGCCTAGGGAGCCCAACTCAAAAAGCTCAGACTCGATCAAGCTGTCAATCCAGATATGCAACCGCTTAGAACAAGTACCGCATGACTGCAACCGACATGTCTGAACAAGCACACCCTCTACAATCTGAAACCCAGAATCTATCAGCGAATCGTCAAAAATGGGCAAAGTGTCCTTAAAAGCTGCAACGGGTGGACCCAAGCCACTAACAATTGCCACGTTAGGAGCAGTCTGAAATGAACAAGCCCTAGGAGCTACAATGCCCAGAGTATCCCAGTAACTGATAGGATCTGTACCCTGGAGCTCGACAGAAGCTGACTGTTCCATCACTGCCTCGAAACTCGCACTAAATATCTGACCCAGGCCATCCACAAGAGGTCTATAACCTGTCAAATCCAAGCCATCCAAGCCGCCAAGATGTAACCCGCTACCCATCCAAGCCTGATCCATACCATCCAAACTATCTATCCTTACCATACCACTATCATTCAAACCATCCATCATCACCATACCACCATCTACGCTACCCATAACCACCCCCTCCATCAATCAAACCGTCGGTTGCCATCATCACGTCATCCTCACCCTCTAAACCATCCACCCTCATTGCGGTAACATCTACAAACCCTAATGGCCCATCAAATCCATCCAACCCAATCAATCCACCCTCATGATCAGCATTAATGAAAGAAGGATCCAAGCCACAAATAGCATTTACCTCTCCTAGAAGACCCATTACTCCTCCACCAACCTCCATCAATCCATCCATAAATGGATTTTCTCCACCATTTAAAGGCCCACCTACCCCTCCACCATTAATAAATCCATCATCATGGTCACCCATAACAGCAATAAAAAGGAAAGAAAAAAGATAAAAGAGAAGAAGACAAAATGGAGAAAAGAGCAAAGGGACAAAAGATGGGACAAAGGGAATGATCGGACAGTCTGATCTAGCGAGGAGGGACAGAAAGGAGGCAAAAAGAATGAACATAGAAAAGAGGTATTCGCTAGAAGAAAAGATGAATGGAGGCAGCGATCCGATTACCTCCTGCGGTACTCCAACCACCGCCATTAGATCTAACATTTTTGCATCACTGCAACACTAACAGAACATAACGGGAGGAAAAAAGTCAGTGGGCGGTAGTCTGACTGCTGCCCACGGCAGTCCAACTACCGCCCGGGCCCACTTTCAGGCGAAATCAGGGCAGGGCCTACTTCGAAAGGCCGAGACCTAAGAATAAACCTCCATGTGTTCAATTGGGATTGCGAAATTTGATCAAGAGGCAATGCGAGAAGGTAACATGGAACAATGGGAACTTCATATAAACATGGGATTACACAGCTAAGGATACATGACTACATGATACAATGGAACTAATCATCATTAAGAAGATAGGTGTCTGTATCCTTACGACGAAAATGTGGCCCCAAGATCCCTCCTCCAGCAAAATGCGCACCGCCACTAGGAGCATAGTCGGATTGCAAGATCAGACAGATACCATGCTGCTCACACCAGGAGATGTATTCTCTATCCGGATCGACGAAGGCACTGACATCATAGCACTCCAATGCGGCAGCCAACTCTCTCTCGAGCACCGATCTCCAGTCAGAATGATCGGACGGTGGGCTAAGTGGCACCATGGGACTACTGGTCGACTGCCAAAAAAGTATCTCTCCCAGGTACCACTTCGTCACACGTTGATCCTCCAAAATACGGCATCGTCGTGAGGCCTGAAAGGTCTCCTAAGCTCCAGAGGTGAGCGCCGTATTTGACCGGAGATACGGCCTGGTATGGAACTGCAAAAGAGGAGAAAGAGTCAAAGGCTGAGACATAAGCAGAAAGCAGGCAACACATGGGTAACACAAAATGAGGCAAAGACGCTCACATCATCGGGACCACGGACATCAATATTCGACCTCTAAGCAAGATCGGAAAACATGCGCGTGCGGCTGCGGTTATCCTTGTACCACAGCATCATGCGAGGAAAAGGAGGCGAATGATCAATCAAAGTGGGCGCCAAGTGGGAAAAATGGTTGAAAAAGCAGACCTGTGCAAAACTACGATTAGATAAGGCACATCAAACCACCCTCCAAGGAAAGCAGGGCATAAAGGGTGACAGGGAAGTACCTTGATGACTGGATAAAATCCAGTCAAAGATCAGCTAATACAACAGCTGGCCTTGTCCAGCCCTTCATACAAATGGGCCAGAAGGGCCGCATTCCAATTGTACTTGTGGGGAAAGTAATGTCTGTCACGAGCAACAACATACGGGAACTCACCAGCTCATTCCCGTGATAGAAAATCATTGCGCCTATAGAGTACAAAATTAGGGCCCGAGCCTTCACCATAGCCACAGCTTCGGTCTCAGGGATGCGCCTGGTAAAGTTCGATGATAGCTAGAGAAGTTTGAATCGAGGACCAGTAAAATCTGCAGCATCTGGCATCATCCCCAATAATCCCATCCAATCATCCTCAGTGGACATCGGAAGGTTATCCTCGAAAGGGACGGATCCTCCATTGTACCGAAGGCCCAGCTGTATGTATATATCATACGGGATAATACCCCACTCTCCAAAAGGCATCTGAAAAGTATGGGTCTCAGGGTGCCACCGCTCAGTCAAAGCAGACAGGAGAGACATGTTCGTCTTGCTCAAACGAACTCAGAATATGTGTGCAAATGGCGTCTGCTCCAAAACCTCAAAGAACAGTGGTTGCGGGTCATGGAACCAATCAGGCCAATACGTCCTGACCCCTCGCCCTCTCAGGACTGCAGGAGCGCCACCTTCTTGAGCTATGTCAGACAGGTGCCGCCCCTCTCGTGGCACATAACATGGATCGGTTGACTGACGAGAAGAACTAGCCTCATTTCTGCCACGGCGAGGCATGTTGCATAGGCAACGTGTACACGTAAGTATCCATTTTGAGGCCCATTTCAAAAGAAAAAAGGAAGCCCTTTTTTTAGGGCCATTTCAAGAAGCCCATTTCAAGGCCCAAGCCCATTTTTTTAAAAAAAAAGCCCATCTCAAAGCCCATTTCAAAATGCTCATCTTAAGGCCCACTTCAAAAGTCCATCTTAAGTCCCGTTTCAAAAGCCCATCTTGAGGACCATTTTCAGAAGACCATTTCAAGGCACAAGCCCATTTTAGAAAGCCCATCTTAAGGCCCATTTCAAAAAGCTCATCTTAAGGCCCACTTCAAAAGTCCATCTTAAGGCCCATTTCAAAAGCCATCTTGAGGCCCATTTCCAGAAGCCCATCTTAAGGCCCAAGCCCATTTTAAAAAGCCCATGTCCAGTCCCATCCAAGAAAAACCATGTCTAGGCTCATTTTTAAGGCCCATCCCAAAGCCCACTTCAAAAGGTTCATGATCCAAAGGTCCATCTCCAAAATCTATGTCCAGAGACCCATCTCTAAAATCACCATCCATGCCCATAACAAATCCATGTGTCTAGGCATGTCAAGATCATGATGTGGGGCCCACTTGAAAAATCCCACCCATCCATCATTCACCAAAAGGGCCAACCATCAAGATTTACACCATGCATACACACAAATAGGCCCCAAATCATCTATCCAACGGCCCAGATGATCATCAATTTTTTTTTTGTTTTTTTTTTTAAAGAAGAAACAACAAAAACACAAAAATCAAAATAAATAAGGTTCTAAGGGTGGGGCTCTTTTCTTATCACACCCCACTCCATTAAATAATTAAAAAAAAATATAAGAGAAAATCAACACAAAAAATATAAAAATCCAGCCAACAACTTGGCCCAAAACAAATAAGTCCAACAGGATCCAATGGATCAGATCCAACCAAGACGGTCCAACAGTCCCGATCATCGTCTTCCCGAGGTCTATGAAGAAATCCAACCCATCAAAGGCTCTTTAAGAAAATGGTCCAACAAGATCCAGCAAGGATTTATTGGCCAAGATTACCTGAAATAGAAGGAAAGAAGAATATGTAATGGAAATAGGCTGAAAAACTCCTCCAAGATAGCTTCAGGGACCACAAATGGATCCCTAGACGTCCCAAATGAAGGATTCAAATAAGGAAGAGGGTGTTACCGGACGAACTAGTGCACCCCTCGGAACACCGGACCATAGAACGAATCGACGGTAGCTAAGCTGTCGTAGTCAGCAGTCTGACCACCACACAACCAAAAGCATGCATGGGACAGTGGGCCTATCTCCAAGGGTGGTTTTGAAGGACCGGTCCTCCCTTTGGACCGTTGGATAAAACTCAATAATAATAATAATAATAATAATAATAATGATAATAATAATAATAATAATAATAATAAAAGGTAAAAATCAAATTCCTTCCAAAATATCGCGAGAAACTCAAAATATCGTGATAGATTGGAGATCTCAGACAAAAAAATAAATAAATAAAAATAAAAATAAAAATAAAAATAAATTTACAAAAAATGGCAAAATTGCCAACAACTCCAAAACAAGATAATAAATCCCCATGGAGTAAAGCACCAAAAAGGACACTTCTTCTAAACCAGTTAGCCCCATTAAAATATTAGTGGAAGCCATCTGACTTTGCTGCAACTAAAAACCGAATAATCTCAACCATCCGTAAGATCGGACGGATCTTTAAAAAAATCTAAAAACATTCCAAACCGATAGCCCCATTAATTCATTAGTGGAGGCCATTTGATTTTTCTGCAAATAAAAACTGAACGACGACGCCCACCCGTGAGATTGAACGGATATTTTTCAAAAAAAAAAAAAGAAAAAAAAAAGAATATATTTTTAAATAAAATCTTCAAGGAGTCTGCTTCCAAAAAGATTAGATTTCAAACAAAAACCTTAAAAAAATGCACACGACGTACAGTACACTGAGGAATCTTCCATATTCCCTAGTTGCGGTCAGCGTAAACAACTAAATAAGATTCGATCCCTTCCGGTTTCCCCGGAGGATGATCAAATATGTACATGATACATGTATGAGTGGCCCGATCTCTATATCTGGACAGTCGTACGAATGCTAGTAGAAATTGTTGGATCTATTTCTAGGAAGAACAATCAAAACTCGAAGTGACTACAATCTATTGTAACTAAAGTATCAGAGTCAGCGGACTGCATGACAAAAGATTACCTGCACATACCTAGTCCAGGATGTTTGAAAATTTTGATTGATTCCAAGTCAGCGTAGTGAGTTCCCTATAAGGCCGCACCGATGCGCAGGGCAGTTAACCACTTTGATGATCAAATGGAACGAATACTCCTAGGGTGATTATGTAGCAAAGGAAATGACAGAACAAACAGTATGTGAATCCTCGTAAAGCCGCGATGAATGCGCAGAGACCCTTACTTTTTAGACTTTCTCTCCAATGCTATCAACAATCTGACGCGAAAGGGTTGTGATTGACGACCCATAAAGCCGCGACAAATGCGCAGGGGACAATCACAACACTTTCCTCAACCCTCGTGATATGTACAAGTCATCTTCTTTCCAAACAGTCAACTAACAATGATACAATGATAGACAACAGATTTGAATCACTATCCTTTCTGACCAGAAGGGTGGGGTGCCCACTCGCTTTGGCCTTCGGTTGTTTGCAACCTCAGCCAAAGAAGGGCATCTGTAGACACCTCACCCAAGCTAATATCTTGAGAAGGCTAAGACTATCCAGGAACCACGATCATACCGTGAACCAAACCCTAGTCAAAGCCTAAACCGAACCCTGACCCAAAAGTCTCCAAACTCCCAATCCGCAACCCGAAACCGTAATCCAAACCATTCAGTACACATGTACTTATGCCTATACCCCATACAATGGCCAGAACCCTTTAACTGAACCTAAATCCACCTATCTAAGCCATAAAAACCAAAAGGGAGGGCAGAAAAGGCCACGCGTTCGGGCCGGGCCCGAACGCGGCCCGGGCAGTAGTCTGATTACTGCCTGAGGTAGTCTGACTAGCGCATGAGGTAGTCTGACTACCTCCTATGGTACTCTCAGTGCCGCCGCTAGCGGCCCGGGTGTGGACAGTTGTCCTAGCGTCCAAAAGTCAACCTTCCATGGAATTTACCCTTCCAATCCCCACTATTTACAGTTTTACCAGCCTTAATAGCCAATAGGAACATACCACATGGCATCTCTCTCCTCTCCACTAACCACCACTTGACACATCAGCTTTCACCCTTCCTAAACCACCTATTTACTAGTCAACCATTGGAGAAGGCTATAAATAACCCTCTCCTCTTCTCATTTCCACACACCTCATCGAAGGAAAAGAGAGAGAAAGAGAGTAAGGAAGAGAGTGAGAAAAAGAGAAAGAGAGAGTAAGGAAGAGAGTGAAGGAGAGGGAAGAAGCTCTCAAACCTTCCAAGCCCTGATCTTTTGAACCACCCCTAGCCTTCCTCTTAACCTTCCCAACCCATAAACTTAACCTAGTATGGTCATGGTTCAGTATGTATCTTAGCCTATTCAAAGATTAAGCCAAAGATCCACCATCATACAAGCATTCATCATAACATCTATTCCCTTCTCAACCCCCCTGCTCCTCTAGATCTCTAAATTCTCTATGACTTTCATACACCAGATCCTGTTACATCAGAAATTCCTAGTATCTAGTCCACTCTTCTTTACCTTTTTACATAAGCATCATCACATCCGCCTTCTAGACATGCCGTTGGACGTATGCTCTGTGGCTTTCCGAAATCTCAGATCTTACCGCATCAGAAATTCACGTGTGTGCCTAGTCCCATCTCGACCACAGCATCCATCGTCCATTGAGATTATTTTACCATACTAAGTAGAGATCGTACATTTGTATGGGCAGAGAGGGTACCTAACCCCTTACCTCTTTGTAATCGAGGTCCCCTACCTATAATCCCAGACCGCAGACCAAGAGTCAATTTAAGGGAGGGAAGTCTTCGGGTTTCCCCAACCTTGCGTATTCCGTGGTTCTAACCGACTAGGGGATTCTGAAAATTTTCGATTAGTGGTGACTCCAACATCCATACTTAGCCTAATCATCCACCACAAACATTACCATCCAAAATCAGTGTGGGCGCCAATTTTCAGTGTCTACAACCATCTTACAACCATCCTTGACGAAGACATAAACATTATCTCGTACTCGGTGGGTCACATCACGGTCCAATTGTCATGGTCAATGAGTAACATATGACATACTTTGAAGTCGACCATGTCAAAAAGTACTTGATCCTTACAATTTTTATCAATTGAAAACAAGAAAGTGCATTGTTCAGTTACCTTGGTCTCGTTCACCCTTTTTATCTAACCAATCGAATGTGGGGAATGATGTTTTTTCATAGGTAGCTGCAACTTGTCCACCATCACCTTTGAGACTATGTTATCACTATTACCACTGCTTATGATTACATCATAAACCTTCTAATTGATGGTACACCGCGTACGCAATATATTATGCCATTACTGGTGCACCTACTTCCCTGGAGTGTACAATAATCATCTCACGACCAAGGATTCACAATGATCCTCAGCCAACCATTCTTTATCATCAGCTCCTTTCCAAGTGGCCTATTCATCTTCATTAAATCTAAAGCCTTCTTTCGTTGCATCACCTTCAGTGCCCCTTCGTTAATGGTCAAGTGGGTCGTAGGGCATTGAGGGCAGGTGTTTGATAAGTAGTCCAGTTGGTCATTGCAATAACAAGTGTTCGGCCTTGACTGACTATAAGGATTTGGAATCCTACTCGAACCCGCTGTTGTGGGTACCACATTTTGAGGCATATATGGACCACTCTCTGTATTACGGTTTGTGGTTGCAGGAGGTTGAGGACGTCTTCCTACTAGTTCATTTCCTCATGGCAGTGCTGAATCCTGCGTGGGACCCATCATAAGGGGCCGAGTCGAATGATAAGGCCAAGTAGGAATTCTTTCAAGTTGTGTTTCCTTCCTACCTGTCAAATAAATTGCTTCATCCACAGTCCCGACTGGGTGCATTCGAACTCAGTCCTGAATTGTCGATCGTAACCCACTTATAAACCATGTTACCTTCTGCGATTTGGTTTCCGACAATTTATTCCACTTTACCAACCGCTGGAATTCTTCGGTGTAATCTGTAACAGTCTAATTCCCCTGTTGGCAATTTTAGTATTGTTGAAATTATACCTACTCGTAATCATTAGGGAAAAATCATGATCAAGGAAGGCATCTCATCCATGGTCATGATCAGGTGAGCACCTTGTTCTATCGGTTATATGAGAGTTGTAATTGCTTCTACTATGTAGAAACATCGAATTTTAATTTAAATATATTAATTTTACCTTTTTATTTTCCAACATGTCTATGTAATCAAAATATCATTATATTTCGGCTAAACAGTCGAGGAAATCTTCTATACGCAATAAGTCATTAAAACTATGAAGTTCGCCCTTACGTCGATAATCTTTTTCAGCATGATCTAGTCGATCGACTCCATGGACTAGTCGTTGGGTAAAGCCATCATCAATTTCCTCGTCGCTAGAGCTCGACTCACCTAGGTTAGCCTTGCGATTCAACTTTGGAAGTGCCCTATAGAAATCGAGGTTGTGCAGTATAACAACCACAAGTGGTTGAGCATTGGCTTGGGCTCAGGGAAAAATTAGCGTATCTGCAAGACGGTTGAGAGTTACCTACAGCCCTTTCATGGTCAACTGACTCTCTTTGTGGAAAGCTTCAATTCTTTCCAAAAGATAACAAATCCCTGAATCACCATCAACGAGATTTTGGTATATTCCATCGTTATTTTCCATCGGCCTATGGGGGTCCTTGCTCTAATATCAATTGACACAGGGATGGATGTAATGAGGTCAATCAATGTCTTCCTCAGGGGATAATTACTTTAAATCCATGGAGCTTCTCTAAACTCCTCACAGAGATTCGTAGAATCCACAAAGAAAAACAGAAAAATAAAAATATATTCTAATAAATTTAAAAATAAATTGATTGATGATAAAAATGAATTTACAATCCTTTAAATAGTGATATCAAACCTAAAAAGAAGTTATGATTGAACTAAAAGCATATTATAAATAGTAAAAATGAAAATGAAATGAAATTTTGACCGTTGATCTGATGGAATCTCGCAAATCCGGCATGGGCAATCTGACGAATCAGGCTGGTTGGCTAAAGTATCTTCTGCTACCCCAAAATCATATATTATATGTCCAATAACTCATTACAGTTTGCGAGATATGCCTATTTTAGGGTTCTAATGGTCCTGATCACTTCCACACCCGATCAGGTCTTCTTTGGTCTATCTTTGCCAAGGTGTCCTCGGCCTGCTCTACATCAATAGATCGGTGGACTCGAGGGCTTAACCTGAGTTGACTTGATATTTAATAATTTCTGAAACTAGAAAAATCAAACTCAATTTTCAATTAGGTAGGGTGGACTTAACGACTTAACCCGAGTTGACTCGATATTTAATAATTCATAAATTAAAATTATTAGGATTACAAATAGATCATAACTGAAATAGTCAGCATTATAGTAAAGAATATAACATTGAAACGTAAAAGCATTGAAATACTGATGACGCTCTGGTTAAGTGCGTCTCTCCTCCATATTTCAGAGTTTGTGGGATCCATGCCCCACTGATGCATGACAACTAACCATTTTCTCTAAAAGCTCGAATTGATAGAGCATGGTAAATCAATTTCTTCATCTCATAGCCCAGGGCCCACATCCCATAAGTTATGATCTTAAACAAACCCCCTGCGTGGGCCCCACATCACATGGGTTCCACCTCACACGAGTAGGGCCCGCATCACATGAGCAGCCTACCTCGAGTATAGTCCTGCATCTCATCGGCCACCTTATCGAGCCCAGTGTGAAAATGCCCCTGTATTACCTACATCAACCTTATTAAAATTATTGTTACTCTCTAGGTGACTCTATTTGAATCTCTGCAAGTCGATTGAGTGGTTGAGCTGACTCGATGAGTCTGCCCAAGACCCAGCAAGGACCAAATTTTGAAGAGACTTGACTCAAAATCTCACCATGTCAAGTTGACTCAGCCGAGTTTCGAGTCTAGTCAGCTATAAGTCAAAGTTACCCGGGTCATCCAAGCAGCCCCATTTGAGTGCATGATGTTCACTGCTCCTCTGCTGGTAGTCCAACCATCTGTTTGCCACTTAAATTGGACTAGTTAGATGATTTGAGGAACAAAAGAATACCAGCAATTTTCCAATTGGGTGAATAGGAATTTCTTATCAACCTGAGTGTGGATGATGAACCAAAGGCAGTGAGCGTTCTTGATCATAGTTATAAAACTTGACGTTCATCTGCCAAGTCAACTCAACTCAACAATATTTTGAGCAGAGTCACTAGGAAAATTTTAAGTTATTCAACTTCAATTGTAAGAGGTTGGTGAGACTAGAAGCACCTTTCAGTGATTCAAGTAACTTAGAATTGTAAGAGGTTTGATTTACTAAAATGTAAAACAAACAATGTGGTTTTCAAACATGTGTCCTACAGTAAAGAAGCAAACGCTTGGGAACAACACGCCTACCAGATTTTAGCAGTTTCTATATATTTAACACATAAAACTAGTTTCAAAAATGGATTTACTCTTCAACAAATTATTTAAATTATTAATAAATATTGAGCCGATTAAAAGCTTGCTCATGTCGTTGAGTCTAGTCGACCCAGCTCAACAATAGGCCAAGTTGACCTCTAGAGTTTCTATGTTCTGGTATATATAGCACATACCCTAGTTGAAGGAGTTCGTGCAACAAAGTTGATGGCTGCACAATTGTCAAGTTACTCAGTGCGCGGATTCAGTAGGGTCGGTACCTGATAGAGTTCTGTCAGGTCATTTCCATGGGGCCCGCCTTGATGTGTGCTGTATATCCACTCCCTCCATCCGTTTTGCCTCTTCATTTTACATAGGCTTAAAAATGAAGCAGATCCAAATCTGAAGTTGACTATACAACGGAGAGCAGTGGTGATTGACCATTAAAAACATTTTCTAGACCCACAAAGTTTTGGTTCAAGCTGATAATTGCATTTTCCCTTCATCCAGGTCCATGTGACATTATCAAACGGGTTGGATGGAAAATAGACATTATGGTGGACCTTAGGAAGTTTGGTGCACCTGAGATTTGGAACTGCTTCATTTATGAGATTATATCCTAAAAATGGATAGAAGATATGGATACAACCCGTACATCAAGGTGGGCCAATGGAAAGACCTGACTGAATCTGCGCTTAGTCATTAGGACGCGTTTGGCTAGTAACGCTGCCACTCGGCAGGTGGCTAGTAGTCGGTGCTCCGTGGTCCCCCACTATGATATATGTATTTTATCCATGCCATTCATCCATTTTTTCAGATCATTTTAGGGCTTGATTCCAAAACTGAGACATCTAAATCTTAAGTAAACCATAGCACAGGAAAACAGTAGTGATTGAATGTCCACCATTAAAAACCTCTTAACGCCATCTGTAATGTTTATTTGACATCCAATGATTAGGTCATACAGACCTGGATGAAGGGAAAAACATATCAACTTAATCCAAAACTTCCTGTCGCCCAATAAGTTTTTAATAGTGAGTGTATGCCCATGCAAGGGTTATTGGTAAGAGGTGTTTAATGAAAGCCTCAAAGATATGGTAACTGGCAAACCATGAGAAAGGTTCTTTGGAAATGGTTACTCGGAGCCGAGGGATATTCTCCTGTTGTCCTTACCCATGGGACGTGAGTTGCCATCTTCCATACCATCCATGTACTACCAGCTGTAAAACGTAACACAAACATTTCATGTTTAAGGGCTCGTTTGGTTGCGCCAGATATTATGAAATTTCATGATTAATCAGTATAAAGAAATTCATGACAGTTAGTGCAATAATTTGATGATATTTATGTAACCAAATGCCCCCTAAAAGAAAATCATATTCAAACAGGAAATATAGACCCAAAAAAGGTCTCTTCCTCATTGTCAGTCTTCTTGGAATTGATTTTAGAGTAGCTTTTGGCCAATCATCTCTAAGGTCTTATCGTCCCTAATTGAACAATCCCTTGTATCTATTTTCACCATTTATTCTCATAGTTTTTGTCTATAAATATCATAATGAAGTACAGAAACTAGTGATTATCACACAAATCCAACTTTCTCCAACACGACGGATGTCACTTAGATTTCAATCCCGTTTGAGTTCATGCTGACAAAGCCTTCGGATATGGCTTACCAACCTATCCCGAGGTGGTAGGTTCTCTTTGATCACTACAACTTCCTGAATGTTCTTCATCCATGCGGTCAACAAGGGGAGTCTCTGAGGATCGACCACCTTCATGCATCCAACTTCTTCAAATACGCCCAACCAGTATGGAATCCAACCCACTATAATGTCTACAAATCCAATGCTCTCTCCTCCAAAGAACCTGTTACCATTGAGACCTTCCTCAAGGGTTCTAACTACCTCTGTTGCTGATTCCACTGCCTTGCTCTTTTCTTCTCCTTCTGCACATAATGCACGCCACAATGCCTGTCCAAACTAATCAAATGTGCAAACGAGTTAAACCCATAATATATTGTGGTGTCCAGTTTAATACTCTTATGGGATCATTTAATGCAGGCAAAATAATGCTGCGGACACTAGGTCATGCCATCTTTGATAGGCTATCTAGGTTATACTGTCTTGGACCATACTTCAAACACCAGAAAATCGACTTGGGTGGATATTCAGCGGGGTCAGGTTACCCCCAGCTACCCAACCAAACCAACCTAATGTTTCAGGTTGGGTTGGGCTGGTTTAAGTCTGGTTGAGTCGGTTTGGTTTAGATCTGGTTGAGTCGGGTTAATAATGCAGGAGCATTTTCACATTGGGCTCAAGTAGGGTAGCTTGTGGGATGCATGGGCGCACTCGGGGTGGGCGGCCCGTGTGAGGCGGGTGGCTCGTGTGAAGCGGAACTCATGTGGAGTGGGGCCCACAAGGGGGTTCAACTGAGGTACTAACCCATGGGATGTAGAACCTATGTTATGAGATAAAAGGATTGATTTGCCATGCTCTATCAATTTGAGCTTCTAGAGCAAGTGATTAATTGTCTTGCATCAAAGTGGTATCAGAGCGGGAAGTATCTTTCATACCGGGCTACGAGATAAAGGGGATAGAGGGATTGATCAACCACACTTTATCAGTTTAGTCTTTTAGACTAATAAGCTAACAAAAAGTAAAATATCTAACATAATCAATCATGGCTAATTGATTCACCACACTCTATCAGTTTGAGCTTCTAGAGCAAGTGGTTAATTGTTTTGCATTAAAGTGGTATCAGTGCGGGATGTCTCTTTAATGGGATAAATGGATTGATTCACTATGCTCTATCAATTTAGTCTTTTAGACTAATAAGCTAACATAAAGTAAAATATCTAACATAATCAATTTTAGCTTATTGATTCACTATGCTCTATCAGTTCAAGCTTTTAGACTAATAAGCTAACATAAAGTAAAATATCTAACATAATCAATCTTGGCTGATTGATTCACCGCGCTCTATCAATTCAAGTTTTTAGACTAATAAAGTAACAGATAGTAAAACATTTAACATAATCAATTTTGGCTGATGATCTTAAGAGTTTTATGTTGAATGAGAGTTGCTCGAAAAATTTTCCTCATCGTCCCAAGTTCATTTACTGATTGTGATGCTTAGCGTCATCCATTCATGCTAGTTTCTTATGGTGACTCATATGGCATAAAGTTCACAACATTGATGGTTTATTGGACCACCCATCATTTTGGCCCCAGTGACTAACAACACACCGGAGATACTAACTCATGACAAAGGAAGAAGGGAATAAAGTTGTGAGTCATGACTAGTGAATAGTCAATTAAAGAACACGTGGGAGATCTCCACATAAGGCACACATATCAAAGATCCTGTGCCAATGCGTATATGCTATGGACTAATGGTTGTCCAATCATGCAGGTCAAACTTCCATGAGCCCTATTTTCTATCTAGGGTATGATTTTATATTTATACCATATATATTAATTATAATCACATCTATATTTACTGTATATTTATTTATTTATTATTATTATTATTTCTTAACACACTCACACACACCACCACACACTCACGCCTTAGTGAGATTTCACCACCTATGGGTGCTCCAACCCTTGACTAGGTGTTGAAACTCTTAAGAGTCTACCACTGAGCAAGAGCAAGGACCCTATTTACTGTATATAAGGTTGAGTTTGAGTTGAGTCATTGCTCGAGGACTTCACCCAAACCCAACCTAGATTTGGTTCGGGTCGAGTTGGGGATTTTTCAACCCAATCCCTGTTGGGATTTTTGGCTTGCAGAATCACACAGATCTAGATCTAGGATAGCAATCCAATGGCACCAAGCACAAAAGAGAACACACAGATTTAACGTGGAAAACCCTTGCGGGAAAAAACCACGGCACAAAGCAACAGATCTCCACTATGAAAATAGAAATTACAAAGAGAGAGGACTTACCCGATTCGAACAACCTCAGATCTCACCCTTGCTACACCCTTTGATTTCCCTAGAACCCCTTTTGGAAGCCTTAGAATACTTTCTCATACCCTAGAAATACTCTAGGAACACCTATTTATAGTTTAGGCAACTTCCTTCCGCATCCTTGTTGCGAAAGGACTCAAAATTCGCGATCCGCACAAAATCGCGGAACAAATCCACATAACCTACGACTAGTCGCAGCTCTCCTACGACTAGTTGTAGCTCACCTACGACTGGTCGTAGAACTCGAAGAAAAACAGCACAATATCGTTGTACTTTGAGTTGTGCCAGGACTCGAATCTACGACTGCTCGAGCGCCTCCCACGACTAGTCGTGGCTATTCCGCGACCGGTCGAACGACCTCAAAAACTTCAGATTAAAGACTTCTCTTAACAATCTCCACTAAGTCTTCAATCTTCAGCCGTGTAACTCCTTGACCTCTTCTCTTATTTTTGTATCATATCATAGCTTCTTTTGCACAATCCGTCTTTCTTTTACGCCATTGCCAAGCCCAGAGAAGTTACACAGACCTTAAACTTCTCTACAAGAACTATCTAGGTGAGAATGTCTGCCGGATCAAAATCCACAAGCTCAATCACCTTTGCTCCTGTCTTCTCAAAAGGAAAGATGTAGTCTTCTTACCATCTCACTACTACCCAACATTGCTTACCGGGGTACTTGCTCACAACACTGATAGCCTGTGAAATAACCGGTCTAATCCAGACCATGACATACACTGCCAACCGCATTTGAATAAGGCTCATGAGATATCCTGCTTTTCCTCATCTATTTTAGGACATGTCCTGAGGAAAACTTGAGGAGAGACGCGTAGGGAACGCTCTCTAGCTTTATCTGGCCCATCACATCCTTGATCAACACCTACACACAAGGTATTCCTCCTGTGATTACCACAGCCTACTCCTCCTTCAGTCTCAATGCTAAGAACTATCTTTGCAGCCCCTCAATCCTCATCCATGGAGGAATCGAACCACTGTCTAGGTGACAGGTCGAACCACGACCTCCTACAAAGTTTTTTCTCAACCCCTTTAACTTCGAACCTCTCTTGTTGCTTCATGTAGATCTGCTCTTCACTTTCCCTTGTAGAAGTGCAAACTCCACATCCATCTTTCCAGCTCAAGATCACATTGGCCAACCAGCGCCAATCACGGATCTAATAGACACCTGCTATACCGTCGGCGCGAATATCTCTGAGAAGTCAATTCCTTCTCTCTGAGCATAACTCTTCGCTACCAACCTCGCCCTGTATCTATGTTGCATCCTCTTGAAGATCCACCTGCATCCAACCGCTTTCCGGCCCACTAGAAGCTCCACCCGCTCCCATATGTCGGTCCGGTACAACAAATCCATCATATCGCCCATAGTCACCTTCCACTTCTCAGCACTAGGCTCACCTAGAGCCATCTGAATAGAAGATGAATCCTCTGCGATATTGGAGTCGTCCATGTACCTCGCCGATATCCTGCGATCATGCTGTGTGATTCTTCTTATAGGTGGCTGCTCCACCTGCTCTGTATCCCTGTCTGCACGTCTCAGTCTTCCTGCCCTACCTGCTCATGTGACCATGCCCAGCATGCCACACACGTGCAGAGGTGGAATCTGCTACATCTACTGTAGATCTACCGTTTGAAGTGCTCCTGATCAACCTGTACAAGTTACCGAGTCGTTGTGCTTTCATGATTACCCGTGCCCCCTTAGATACTTTAAGAGCACCATCAATACATGTGTACTTGTATCCTTTTACCTCAAGCACACCAAGAGAAATCAGATTCTGCTTCAAATCAGGAACGTGCCTAACATCAGTCAAGGTACGCTCCACCCCATCAAACATCTTGATGCGCACCGTACCAACAACCACAATATTACAGGTAAAGCCATTGCCCATAAACACCTGTCCACCATCGCACTCCTTATAGCTGGTGAACCAACTCCGATGAGTAGTCATGTGAAAAGATGCCCCTGTGTCTAACATCCACTCGTCCTTACGATCATCGTATGATCGTCTGAGCGAAGACAGAAGCAAAACATCACCATCACATCCATCTGACGTAGCAACGTTGGCCTCCCTACATGAAGCCTCAGAATCTTCCCTCTTCGATTTAGGATTTTCACAATCCCTCTTCACATGTCCTTCCTTCCCACAGTTCCAGCACTTTACCTTCCCTTTGCCCTTGCCCTTGGATTTGGATCTAGAACCCGAAGAACCTGTACCTTGTCCAAAATTACTACCCACTGTAAACAGTGTATCAGAAGACGTCCTCATGTCGTTGTTTAGTTGTCTCATAACCTTCCCTTGAAGAGCCGAGATAACGGTATCGACACTTAGGGTTTTATTCATGCTGCACATAGTGTCCTTGAATGCCTCAAAAGACGCTGAGAGAGAATTCAGCAACATACATGCCTGTTCTTCATCTCTCATCACTTCCTCCATATCCAGCAATTTACAAACCAATTTATTAAAGTTGCTGATGTGAGCCTCCATATCTCCACCCTCTGCCATCTTGAAGTTATACCACTGCCGCTTCAAGTACAGGCAATTTTCAGAGGATTTCTTCGCATAAACATCATCTAACTTCGTTCATAACTTAGCCGCAGTTTTCTCCCTCATGACGTTGTAGAGAACCTCATACGTGAAACATAAATGGATCGATGATAAAGCCTTCTTATCAAAAGTATTCCACTCATCATCAGTCATAGTGGACTTCCGCTCCTCAAGAGCACCATCTTCACCTTGCTTGATTAAGGAACTCATCATCTTGATCTTCCATAACTCAAAGTTATTTTTCCCTGAGTACTTCATAATCTCATACCTGGTGCTCGCCATTATTACTAGTCCCTTAGATTCAGATCTGTGCCCCAACCGAACTTTGGCTCTGATACCACTTGTTGGGATTTTTGGCCTACGGAATCACACAGATCTAGATCTAGGATAGCAATCCAATGACACCAAGCATACAAGAGAACACACAGATTTAACATGGAAAACCCTTGCAAGAAAAAACCACAACACAAAGTGACAGATCTCCACTATGAAAATAGAAATTACAAAGAGAGAGGACTTACTCGATTCGAACAACCTCGAATCTCACCCTTGCTACACCCTTTGATTCCCCTAGAACCCCTTTTGGAAGCCTTAGAATACTTTCCCATACCCTAGAAATACTTTAGGAACACATATTTATAGTTTAGGCAACTTCCTTCCACATCCTTGTTGCGAAAGGACTCGAAATCCTCGATCCGCATAAAATCGCGGAATGAATCTACGTAACCTACGACTAGTCGTAGTTCTCCTACAACTGGTCATACTACGATTGGTCATAGCTCACCTACGACTGGTCATAGACCTCAGAGAAAAATAACACAATGTCACTGTACTTTGAGTCGTGTCAGGACTCGAACCTACGACTGGTCGAGCGCCTCCCACGATCGGTCGAACGACCTCAAAAACTTCAGATTAAAGACTTCTCTTAACAATCCCAACCCAACCTAGATTTGGTTGGGGTCGAGTTGGGGATTTTCAACCCAAGCCCAACCCAACCTTGACCCAAGACAATCCAAAGATGGGGTTGGGCCTATTAGTTTTGGGTTGACCCAACATAAGTTGCATCCTTATTAGCACATCTAGGGTTGTATTCTCGTGTGCACTAAACTATGGATTGGGTTTCTTCATCTTTGCTATTATTGTTTTATTCTCTCCTTTGATGGTGGTCGATCCGTCCTTTTTTTTCTATTTTATATTTTTAATTATTATTTAAGGTTATCGTGTATACATGAATTAACAAACCATGAACAAGCCCCCTACCCTGATAGCTTGTATCAGACGAAACAATATCAAGTCCAAAGAAGCCCCCGAAATGAGTAATCTCGACCCAACCATGGTATATGGTCTCACCCTTTGGGATCAAAACCGTTGGTCCAACGAATTATGTCCCGTGGAATGGCTGAAGGAACAAAAGATTTGATCCATGGAGAACTCTTCCCCTTCAGGTTTTTGAGTACCTTTGAACATAGATGTGTGTAACGATGGTCTTTCTCACCTTGACCACTCATCTGCAGCCCTGGTGAGACTTCGATAGCTTGCGATCGTTGTCATCCTCACATAATCAGCAATCCGTGGTGGGTTCTACGGGATGAACGGTTCCCCCCATGGAGATTTGGAGCCATGTGCCTATTGAATTTTTTTGTGTCTCAGCCCTGTCTTAGCCTAACTACCAATCTTACCCCTTTCCCGTATTTTGAAAACCTGAAAACTCGACTAGTTGTTAGCCAGGTTGGGTTGACTTGAAGACTCGATCAGACACGACTCTGTATTTAATACTTATAAATTTAAAAAATTATGGATAGGAATAGAAATCTAACATAGTAAATATTCGTAAAATAAAATACAGAGGTGTTTTAGGCCGCTGAGTGACTCGGTTCAAATCACTACAAGTCATGTTGAGCTGATCGAGTTGTCAAGTTGACTTGGCTGTGTTTCGTGCACCCTAAACTCTCTTGAAGGATATTTGCCAATTAATTCTACGAACGTCCAGATCCCTGCCCTCTACACATGGCCGCATGTGGCAACAGACACGTGCCTGATCAAAGGCATCCATCAGGTGGACCACATAGACTATATTTCTGAGGTAGAGAATCAGACCAGTTCACTCGTTAGGTACTCTGTTACATGTGTACCCTGGTCCAAGAATCAAGCCAATTCACTCATGGGGTGGGTTAGTGTATGAAAAGAAAATGGTTAGATGAGATATATTTGGCCGACGGTTCATAACCACCGGATGCAAGTGGCCCACCTGAGGAGTGGACTAGCCAGATTCAGAGGCAAGGACAGTACACCAAGAGTTCCACCTTATGAAGAACGACTTTGCAAATTTCAGTAACAAAACTCTTAAAAGAAAAACTAATTAAAGTTGCTGGCAGTGGTAGATTAGATTGGATGGTGCACAATCAAAGTCTAGCAATGGAACTTGTACAAGCAAAGATCCCTCTCATCCCAAATCCCATCTAATCCTATGGATTGGGAAGAGATGGATCTTTGCTTGTAGAACTGACATAGCTAGATTTTGATTGTGCACCATCCGATCTGATCAACTGACTAGATTCTTGAATATGATAATCACCTTCTCTTCTGGAAATTTAGCCCAAAAGCGGGCCATGGCTCTTTCGTAAGGATCGTCCGGCAAGATGGGATTCTCTTTCCATGTCTCATCGATGTACTCAAGGATGACAGATGACTCCACGACTGGTTTTCCGCGATGCAGAAGCACCGGGACCTTCTTCCATACCGGATTGTAGTTGAGAAGCAAAGAGCTCTTGTTGGAGAGATCTTCTTCAACATAGTCGTATTGGATACCTTTCAGCTTCAACACCCATTCGACTCTCCGAACGAATGGGCTTGCCCACATCCCTAGCAGCATCACTTCCTTTCCAGACATTGTTTCGTTTCTATGAAGGAGAAAAAAAAATGCTTGTAGAACTACACATTCTTATATTTCAACTCGGAGGAAATATCTTATATTGGAAGATCCCAGCCCTTAAATTGGGGCCACTGGATGGAATTTGGGGGCGCGGCTTTGGTGGATCCCTGACTGTGGGTCCCTCCTTGATGTATGTACCTTACATCCATGCCGTTCATCCGATTTTACAGCTAATTTTATGGCATTATTCTAAAAATGAAGCAGATCCAAATCTCGGGTTGACCACACCACAGGAAACAGTGGTGATTGATTAAAAATTTCTCATGGGCTACAAAAGATTTGGATCAAGCTGATAGTTGTGCGGTCCCTTCGTCCAAGTCCTTGTAACCTTATCAACGTTGGATTTTAAATAAACATTCAGGTGGCTCCCAAGATGATTTTAATGGTCAATCAACACTGTTTCCTGTGGTGTGGTTCACGTATGATTTGAATCTACTTCGTTTTAGCGATTGCGGACTAAAATGATCTTTAAAAACAGATGGACGGAGGGTATTTAAGTCACATGCATCAAGGTGTGCCCAACAGTCAGGGGATCCATCCACGTCCACGTTGGTGGATCCACCGAAGCCGCGCCCGGAATTAGGTCTTATGATTTATCAGTCTAGGACAATGCCCATCGACTCCGTGATTTCCATCCTTCAATCATATGCCTACCGTGGACGGTGGATTAAGATTGGAAGATCCTTGCCATACTTCCATCTGTGGCCCACAAATAAATGAACCAGAAAATAATGCAACGGCCGCATTCAATGGGAACGTGGACAGTGCTGGGATCTTTCAATCAAGGGCACTAACGGACTCGGAATGTCGTAGCGTAGAACACAGCACTGATGCCCGTACTGTGTGGAAACGCTTGCCTGGGTCACCACGGTGCATGTATTTTATGATGCGGTCCATTCATTTTCGCACATCATTTCAGGATATGAAACTAAAATTGAGGTAAATACAGATCTCAAGTGGACCATAACACTGGAACTAAGGGTGATTGAACGGCTACCATTATTATTTTTTTGTTTTAGAGAGACGCGTGACACTACAAGAAATCTCCGAATCAGCGGCGCAATGTCACTGGCGGCCCCAACGAAACGCCACCGTAGATGTAGAATGAGCGGCGTTTTCACGTGGCCGCCAGTGTACGGATAAGTCACCGCCGCTGGAATATTTTTATTATTATTATTTTTTAAAGCTTTTTCCCTCCCGGATAGCATCCCCAAATCGCACCAGCCAATTTTCTCTCGAAAACCCTTTTTTCCCTCCTTTGCCAAATCGTCCCATCCCCAAATTGCGCGCGCGCCCATATTCCTCTTCCAAAACCCTTCTTCCCTCTTCTCTCCCAAATCCGCCCAGACTCTCTCTCTCTCTCTCTCTCTCTCTCTCTCTCTCTCTCTCTCTCTCTCTCTCTCTCTCTCTCTCTCTCTCTCTCTCTCTCGCAACTCCACGACGCGATGGAGTCATTTTAGCCAGATGGGAAAGACTTTGAAACTGGTGGCAGCAGCTTCAGGATGATCTCCTCTCCCTCAAGGACACGAGTCAACAGATCCAGTACCGGTTCGAAAATCGACGGCTCCACTAGCACCCCCTCATCTCCTCCCTCCAATCCCTCGTCCCCAACCTCTTCTCCTCCCTCAATCTCTCCCTCCAACTCATCTCTTCCTTTAATGGCCGATCCTTCACTCCAAACCCTAATCTTATAAATGCCTTCGAAAATCAACCTTTTACCCCTCGCTGCGATCTAAAACTCTAGTCGCTTGCTGCCAAACCCTCATCTGATCCGCCTTAACAACCCGCTAATCTGACAGTGATAAGAAGTCATTGGATGATGATGGAGATACGGATCCGCTGTCTGTCATCCGATCCATGGTCGATGTCTGCCTCTTTTGAGATGCAAGTTAAGAATCCCACACACCATTATTGGATGGTGGGAGATATGTCCAGCCGACACCCACTAAAAAGTATTTCATGGTCAGGTGTATACAAATGTTTTATTAGGGTGTGTTTGGTAGTTTGGCATTTGGTATATTTTAAGGGATTTCAGTTTGAAGGTGCATTTGGCAGTTGGAATTTGGTGTATTTGGATTTTAATCTAATCTAAACCCCCATTTTGGAGGGTTTTCAAAAATGCAGTCTTAAGGTGAGTCTCTTTTTGCAATGTGTTCTGTTCCAATCCTGGACTGCCATTGCCTTCTGCAACTCCTTTCTGCAAGTGTCAAATGTGTTATCGATTCTGGCAACATTAGCATTAGCCTAATGATGGCATTAGCATTAGTGTGGCTTTCTATTTATGTGGTGGAACTGATTATGCCAAAAGCTTGGTGGGTGTGCATGTGTTGATCTCCTATTTTACCTGTGTGAATTTTAGGTGCATTCCTTTTGTAATTAATCTCATGTTGCTGTGAATGCAGATGGGAATTCAGATTCAAACTTCATCAAAATCAAGCCCATGGAGAAAGGTAAATTTTAGAGGTGTACTTGTATGTTCTTACCCTGACAATTTTGGGCTTACAGTTCTTATGATCATTGTTAGTTTTACATGGGGTAGTTTTATTGTTGTTTTATATGTTGAACTATGTTCAGTCTGCGTGAACTCTCCACATGCACCCATACACAGTTGTGGGACACCACGCTACAAATCAAAGATCTATTTGATTGCTATTGTACCTTTTCTCTTGATGTATCTACCTACGGACTGAAATTTCAACACTGATGAGTTGTTCATGATGGGAATTGGAAGAGTTTGCTTAGATCCTGCATGAATTCTGGTTAGTCAATATTTCTTTTAGACCTTTCTTAGGCATTAGACCTATCTGCTAGTTGGATTTTGATTAACTCGAAGAGATCATTGTTTCCCTAGATAATATCCAAGATTATTGTCTTTCTTGGAAGGTTAGAAGCCATATCACTGCCTTTGGGTATGGCCACAAAGCAGGGCTGAACTCATGGTACCCACTTCCTATGATAGTTATTTGTTGGTTTTTAACTGAAGAAGCATGAATATATATATATATATATATATATATATATATATATATATATATATATATATAAAAGAAATTTGCAGATTGTGAAATAATATCTTAAACCCAACAATATTTTCAATTTGTGGGAGGTTAGAGTAAACTAGGAAGGATTAGTTTTTACCCCAACATGAGTGTGTGTGTGTGTGTGTGTGTGTGTGTAGTAACTGACTGTCGTTGTTTGGGTATAGATTGATTTTGATTGCAATAAATAAGTTGCAACATTATATTTTAGCTAGCACACTTCATTTTAGATTTACCAAATAATGTTTGCATCTTTTTCATCAATTTACCAAATAACAATTAGTGCAACCACTTCATGTCTGCATGTGTCTCATTTTACATTTGGCTGATTTAAAAGTTTGACAAATTAGAGATTATTATTTTGTTTATTTATTGCTGTTTCATTTTGTATTTCTTGACCAAGTCACCTCTAATATGTATGAACAATTCCTACAGGGTGTTGAAAGTTGTCACGCCCCAGACTCAGTAACCGGACTCACAAGGATTCCGATGACCGGTTCTGGATGCAACAGCCTCCATAGTACCCCATTCTCGGCTCCTGAGGCAGGTTCCGATCCTGGGATCCTACAAGGAGGATTTTTATAACAGTATAATCATTCCAATACGAGCATACCCAAGATCATAGCAAGAACATCTGAGAATAACGAAGGCACACATCGCAAAATCCACTATAAATTTGAACTTTTACAATCATCCATAAGGTCCAAAGGACATACATGAGATAAAAGGAAAAGAGAGAAAGGTCAGCAACACTGGAGTCCTCAAATGCTCAGCTCTACTCCGTGCTCTACTGCTGTGTCGCCTGCCTAGAGTATCCTGCACGCATCAATCGTGCATAAGCTTATAGAAGCTTAGAGGGTGGTGTAGGTGTGTGATAATGGTGCACAGAAGGGTAGTAGGAGATACAAGGAGAGAAGCATGGTCAATGAGGATATCACTAGCCTTACCCAGGCTTATCATGAATAAGATGCAATGAGTACTGGGTGTCATGCCAAGGCAATGCATGAAGGGGCTTGTACAACCAATGCTAATGCAATGCAAGTAATGTCAGTGCTCATATCCAAACCACAAGTCATGTACATTTCCAATCATAAGGAAATCACCGGGGTCCATTACACTGTTGAATGATTGCGCTCTACAGACCCTTCACAGTCAAACGAGCGTAAGAGACCTCACTACCCGCCTGCGGACAGCCAATCACCAACAAGGCCTGAAGGTAGCGGACCCATTTACGAGCTGGTCAGACTCAGCCTAGCAATGCCTCCTCACATCAGGCAGGTAAGGCCACACCCCTATCCAACCGACTACACGACAGTGGGAGACGCGGCCTAATGGTATAAGGCCCTCGTGCGCTCATATATTCCACCCGGTCACGGCGTTGGAGTAGATCCTTGGTACCATGGAAGTTTTGGGAATTTCACCCATGGGCATCCTATGCACCCGGTATGCTCAACTAATATTTCCGGTGTCCACACATACAGCCATCCACGAATACCCCTGTGGAGGCAAGGCCCTGATGAAGTAAGGGCAGATATCCATAAGCTATGCAATGTCAAATGCATGAATCACACAATCACCCATGCATCAATCCCAAGCATCCATCTCTCGGGGAGATACCAACATGTCCTACACAATGACATAACCATGGCCAATCATACCTTAACCAAGCATGCATATGATGCGTATGGGAGTGGGCCATGAAGATGAATAAGGGTGCCAATGAGGTGAAGATGAACTCTCTACCTAACCATGAAGGGTCTAGGTACTTAACCAATTCCTCATAAGGAATACAACCTCTAGTGGGGGCCCATATACATAGGGTAGCCCATGAGACTAAGGAGAACAATGATATGGGCCTAAATAGATGAAACGAGCCTAGCAAGGGTCTATGGTGGGCCTTTAACCACCCATAGAAGCCCATGGGCCTACCTTAGGGCCACCAATGTGGACATCTAACCACAATTGGTCCCCAAGAGGTAGCCCATCTCTAATTGATTACGGATCAAGGCCCAACGCCCACACAACATTAGAAATAAGAAATGGATAGCCATTACATACCACATACATTCATGTTGGGCTTCAGAAAGGCGGCCCAAGGCCTATCCAAAACATGGGTCCATGGGGAACACACATAGCCCAACCCATATATACCACTATGGGCCTACAGGGGAAAGGTTAGGGCCCAACATAAAGGCTACTAATCCCATATATTGTTGTGGGCTAGTGGGTAGCCCATTACTCAAATCACATGGGCAATTGTCATGTTCTTAGTCAAGTAAGTTAGGCCTACAACCCGGCCCAAGTATAAAGTTGATTTGGTGGGCAATCAAGGGCCCATATACTTGTATAATCTGGCCCACTAATCCAACACAATAGTATGGTAAAAATGGCCCAAGAGTTCAATGGGCCTATCTAGAAAGTTCCAGCCCAATTGGGCTCAAAGAGTTCAACAACTAGCCACATTCATGGACCCAATAAATTCAACTGTGGTGGGCCTCAAAAGTGTGTTTATTAGGCCCAACATTTAAGGAACTAAATGTATAAATTATTACCTCTAAGATTCTTCACAATGTGTTAGGCCCCACTCCTCAAAATTTCAGCCCAAAGGCCAAACATAATTATAACATGTTGCTGTCCTAAATTTGGGCACTCCATTGGAGTGGGCCCAGGGCCATTAAAACTCTGGAAATTGAGGGCCAAGGCCCCTCATTATGCATACAATGAGAGAAAACCCAAAAAGGTGGCCCACCATCAGAGGAAATATTTTTGAATTATGGTTTTTATCAAGGCACATTGCTGGACTGCACAGCAGAAAAATCTGGCAGTCCAACTATTTTGGCCCATTCTTTTGGACGCCCAAACAGGGTCAGTTGGGGCTGAAATTTTTCAGAGTGATACTTCAATAGGTAGGACATACCCCCACAAAATTTCAGAATTTTTGGATATCCCTAAGTATTTTAACTGATTTAAACAAGACAGTCTGTCCAGAAAATCGGACAGACCTGGACATCCCAATGTGGTGGGCCAGTCCGGCCCTCGTCACGATGTGCACAGGGGTCCATTGGCCCTGAAAGTTGGTAGGTAGGTCCCAACATGGGTGGACCACAACTTCACAAAATTTTATAATTTATGGACACCTAAAAATATTTTAGTTTATTTAAAGAAATCAATCTGTCCTGAAAATCGGACTGATCTGGACACCATATTGTAATGGGCCAGTCCAGCCACCACCATGGTGTGTACAGGTTTCCATTGGCCCCAAAATTTTGTAGGTTGGTCCCACCATAAGTGGACCACCTTCCTGTAAATTTTTATAATTTTTAGATACCCAAAAATATTTTAATAATATTTGGAATTCCAACCTGTCCAGGGTGGAATATTGCTGGAATAGTGCAGAAAATCCAGACTGTCCACCTCATTTGGACCACACCTTTGGGACCCCAATGAAGGTCAGATGGGGATGAAATTTGGTATGGTTGTAGATGGGTCATAAGGCTACAAGAATCACATATTATTTTGTTTCATTATTCCCACCAAAGACCCATAAGTCAGGCCCCAAAGTGGCCCAAAAATCTGTCCAGGCAGATTTGGACAGCAATATGTAATAGAAATGATTAAAATATAAACATAGTTTTTCATGGGATTTAACCCTAGGAATTTGTGTGGTGGACCATCCCAGTGGGCCCCACAAATGTCCAGACCTTCCCCATCATCAAATACCCCTTGCATGTGTCCCATTTAGGTAGATTTTAGGGCCACATGTCTAAGGATGGACTGCTATGGGTGTCCAAGCTCCATGGTTGGTCTGGATTTTTGTTGGCCTACAAGGTGGGCCACACATGCAAGATCAGAATTCTATCATAAAGAAAAAAATAAAATAAAATAAAATAAATGAAGAATCGGCCACAAGAGGAGGGGCTCCGCCACATTGAGGCCCTCCCTTCATCAATCACACCATACATTCATTCTATTCATATGTTACAACATAGATCCACCACATGCATGTTCTAGATTCAAGATCAATGGTTGGGATGCCATCCCAACCATGATTCTAGGGTCTAGATGACCCATCATACTATAAACTCTAAGTAATCCTCCATGATGGGGGCCTATAGAAGGAAACCCCATGCATGGACATGCATGCATCAAAAAGGCCATTTGGCCACAACTAAGGGATGATGTAAGATCTCCACCATGGATTGGTGTGTCCTACACTTCCCACAAAAGAAATCTAAGTACATGAAAATAGAAATCCTAATTTCTAGGATTACACCCACCTTAGATTCTCCAAATTTGGACCTCCTAGCTCCTAGTGCACCAAGGGATCCATCTCAATGGGTGAGATTGGATTTAGATGGTTGGATTTGGAAGATTAAAGGGGAAATGGGGCTGGAGAAGAGAGGAGATGGGAGAGAAGTTGCTGGAGAAGAAGAGAAGAGAGAGAGAGAAATGAGAGGGAAAGAGAGGAAAAATCTTTTTAAGGGAAGTAATAATAACCTATGGTGACAATAACAATGTTGGTAGGGTAGATTAGGTATGGGTAGTGTTTAGGGTGGGTAGTGTTTATTCCATGCAATAGTGTAGTGTGTGTGTGTGGTGTGCATGGTAAATTGTGCCATGGAGGTGGTCCACATGCTTTTGTACAAAAGTGGGCCACATGATGAAATGCTCATAACTTTTGATCCATAGGTCGGATTGACGCACAAGACGCGTCGTTGGAACCGCAACGACAATACGAACGAGATGACATAGGTCTTGGGTCGATCCGAGTCGGGTCTACGTGACTGAACTCAAAGTGACCATAAACACAATCCGAGGGTCGCGGGTCGCCGGAATTTGACCGGTAGGACCGCGAGACCATGATGAACAAGATGCATACTCACACACACACATGCACACATGGGAACTTGGGTCGAGTCTTACAATCCTCCCCACCAACAAAGAAATTTCGTCCTCGAAATTGACCAATCCAGGACAAAAGAAAAAAAATAAAATGCCACCATCATATAACAATCATCATACAAGGAAGGCAATACAAACAATCATATATCTATCAATCATCAAACAAATGGGGATAACGCTCTCTAATCTCGGCCTCGCGTTCCCAAGACGCCTCGGTCTCCGAATGATGACCCCATTGCACCTTCACCAAGGGAATGACCTTAGTCCTGAGGACTTGCTCCTTCCGATCGAGAATACGAATAGGCTGCTCAATGTAGGAAGCATCCTCACGGACCTCAAGTGGCTGCCAATCAATCACAGGAATAGTGTCCAACCCACATTTCCGCAACATAGAAACATGGAATACATCGTGGATCACGGACAACTCAGGAGGTAAGGCAAGCCTATAGGCCACAGCGCCTATGCGCTTGGTAATCTCAAAAGGTCCAATAAATCTTGGGGCGAGCTTGCCCTTCACACCAAAGCGTACCACACCCTTCATAGGCGAGACCTTGAGATATACCATGTCCCCGACTGCGAACTCGAGGGGTCGACGCCGACGATCAGCAAAGCTCTTCTGCCGGCTCTGAGCTGTGCGCATCCTTTGCCTGATAACATCAATAGCCTCTGACGTCTGCAGCACAAGCTCGGGACCTAAGAGACGACGCTCTCCAACCTCAGTCCAACAACTAGGAGATCTGCACGGTCTACCATAAAGTGCCTCAAAAGGAGCCATGCCGATAGTCGCCTGATAACTATTGTTGTACGCGAACTCTGCGAGGCGCATATGCTCATCCCAACTACCTGCAAAGTCGATCACACAAGCTCTAAGCATATCCTCAAGGATCTGGTTGACCCTTTCGGTTTGCCCATCCGTCTGCGGATGATAAGCGGTGCTGAGGCGCAAAGTGACCCCTAATGCCTGCTGGAAACTCCTCCAAAACTGAGACGTAAATCTGGAGTCTCGGTCTGAAACGATCGAAACTGGGACGCCGTGCAGTCTCACTATCTCCTCAATGAATATCCTCGCTAACCGGGTCCATAGACCGGAAGCACGCACAGGAATGAAATGAGCCGACTTTGTTAAACGATCGATGATAACCCAGATGGTATCATGACCGCGCTGAGTCCTCGGCAACCCTGCAATAAAGTCCATCGATACGTGCTCCCACTTCCACTCTGGAACGCTCAACGGCTGCAAGGGACCAGGGGGTCTCTGATGGTCGGCCTTGACACGCTGGCATGTGTCACACTCGGCCACAAAACTTGCAATCTGACGCTTCATCCCCTGCCAGAAGTACTGCCTCCTCATATCACGATACATCTTCGTGGAGCCCGGGTGGATAGTAAGTCTCGATCGGTGTGCCTCGGTCATTAGATCACGACGCAACTCTGGCACATTCGGGACACACAATCGGCCTCTGAAGCGTAATCCACCATCAGAACCAATCGCCAGTCTGACTGCTCCACGGATGCGGCCTCTGCTCGATACTCCTGAAGTGACTCATCTGTCTGCTGAGCTTCGATCACCCTAGCCACCAAAGAGGGTTGAATCGATAAGCTCGAAAGCTGAACAATGGAAGACTGCAGACCGAACTCAAAGTCAAACTCTGAAACATCCTCGAGCATCGCCACTGCCGAACCATCATATGTGCCACCAAGCCTCGTGGTGACGGCACGAGCGCATCCGCCACCACGTTTGCCTTACCCGGGTGGTACGAAGGTCAAAATCATAATCTTTCAAAGAACTCCATCCATCGCCTCTCGCGCAGTTCAACTCGGATTGTGAAAATAGATACTTCAAGCTCTTATGATCCGAGAAGAGCTCGAACCCGACCCCATATAGATAATGCCTCCACATCTTCAGTGCGAAGACAACTGCTGCAAGCTCCAAATCATGAGTGGGGTAGTTCACCTCATGGACCTTGAGCTGGCGCGAGGCATACGCCACTGGTTTCCCATGCTGCATCAGTACAGCACCCAAGCCAACTCTAGAGGCATCGGTGAAAATAACAAAACCCTCACTCCCATCAGGAAGAGTGAGAACAGGAGCGGACGTGAGGCGGTCCTTCAACTCCGCAAATGCCTCCTCACAAGCGTCACTCCAGACGAACTCGACGCCCTTCCGCGTCAACCGGGTCAGCGGTCGCTGCAATACGGAGAAACCCTCGATAAACCGTCGATAATATCCCGCTAGACCAAGGAAGCTGCGAATCTCGGACGCATTCGTGGGCTGGCCCCACTGACGCACTGCATTAACCTTCGAGGGGTCCACAGCGACACCCTCCCTCGTCACTACGTGACCGAGGAACTTCATCTCCTCCTGCCAAAACTCGCACTTCTCTAGCTTCGCATACAGCTGGTGGGCACGGAGGGTCTCTAGCACAATCCGCAGGTGCTCAGCATGGTCCTCTCGGGTTCTCGAATATACAAGAATATCATCAATGAATACCACCACGAACTGATCGAGGAACGGCCGAAAAACCTCGTTCATCAGCTGCATGAATACGGGGGGCGCGTTGGTCAGTCCGAATGACATGACCAAAAACTCAAAGTGACCATAGCGTGTTCGGAAAGCTGACTTCGGAATGTCCTCCTCTCGGACCCGAATTTGATGGTAACCGGAACGCAAGTCTATCTTGGAAAAATACTGCGCACCCTGCAACTGATCAAACAGATCATCAATACGGGGGAGCGGGTATCGATTCTTGATGGTGACTCTGTTGAGCTCACGATAATCTACACAGAGTCGCAACGAACCATCCTTCTTCTTCACAAATAATACCGGGGCTCCCCAAGGCGAACTGCTGGGACGAATAAAACCTAACTCCCGGAGCTCATCTAACTGCTCCTGCAGTTCCCTCAACTCTAACGGTGCCATCCGGTAGGGGGCCTTCGAGATAGGTGCGGCACCGGGCACCAAATCAATCTGGAACTCCACCTGCCGACGCGGCGGCAAACCCGGTATCTCCTGAAACACATCCGGGTACTCACAAACAACTGGCAGCTGCTCAATACTCTCTGCCATAGAATCCTCAACGACCGAAGCCAATAAACTAGATAGCAGCTCTCCTCTGGGCTCGGCGATGAACTGGAACACTGGCAAGCCTGGGATATGAAACGTGACTGTCCTCGCGGCACAGTCCAAGATGGCACAATACTGCTGCAAGCGGTCCCATACCCAGAATCACATCAAATCCCGCCATCGGCATCATGAATAGATCGGCGGGGAGGAACATCTCGCCCACTAACACCAGCAAGAAGGACAATGACGGGTTAGCACAATAGACTTCCCCATGGGAGTCGAAACGGTCAAGGCCTCGGACACGGTCTCCGACGAATACGGCCGATCGGCAAAACGCTTTCGGCCACAAAAGAATGGGAAGCACCGAATCAAACAAAACATGAGCAACACAAGCATAAACAAGAAGAATACCCTCAACGACTCCACCGGTCGATGACTGCGGGTCCTGGCCTCGCGCCTGCTGCGTAGAATAAAAACGGCCCTGAGCTGGTAGGGGAAGCAAACCGGAAGACTGAGGGTCCTGAATCTGAGCCTGCTGGGCTGCTATACACACTTGACCTAGGGATCGAACAACATACGGATATCCCCTCTGCTGGTGGTCTTCTTCGTCTTCTTGTCCGTCGCCGGCCGTTCGCTTGTCTCTCCGCCTTGTCTCGCCGAGGTGGCCTACCCGTCCTCTCGTCCGTGGAGGAGGAGCCCTAGGAGCGGCCGGTGGAAGCGGTGCTCTCTGTTGCTGCTGAGGAGGACGGGGAGGGGGCAACTGCGGTGGCCGCTGCTGCTGAATGGGGAGAGGACACTCACGCCTCCGATGTCCGGCCTGTCCACAACCGAAGCATACGCCAAAAAAGGGATCAGAAGATGAAGCAGCTGGCGGTGCTGATGACGATGAAGAGGCTACTGACTGAGCCGCAGGCTGTCGATACCCTGATCTGCCCCTCCGCCTCTGCTGACGATGCTTTGCTAGAACTGCCGGCCGGTGTACTCTCTTCCGGTCTCCACCGAACTCGCTCTCTCGATCTCGGGTCATAGCCCGCCCTCCTCATAAACTAGTGCCCGATGCACAACCTGGTCAAACGTCTCCAAGCAATGCCCCACCACACGACTGCGAAGGGCAGGACGCAAACCGGTCACAAAACGACGGGCCCTCATCTTCTCATCGCTGGTGAGATGAGGAGCAAATCTAGACAAGGCCAAGAAACGAGCCTCATACTGAGATACAGTCATATCGCCCTGCACTAGGGTCTCAAACTCGATCGCCCGCTGGATCTGAACATGCTCAGGGAAGAACTTCTGGTCGAAGCGGGTCACAAACTCCTCCCATGTCCAAACGAACTGAGCCCCGACCATCCTGGACACGGATGACCACCAGTGTCGGGCCTCACCCTGAAGAAGGTAGGTGGCAAGGGATACTCTCTGGCCCGCAGGACACTGAATAGTGTCAAAAATCCTCGCAACCTCAGTGCGCCAAGCCTCACCGCAGTGCTTGAAGGGTCGGGATCACCACTAAACCTCGGGGATCATCTTGGCGGAACTCTCGGGCTATCGCACTAGCATGAGGTAAGTTAGACTGCCCGGAAACCTCAGTGGTAGGCGGGCAGTGGTCTCGCAGCGTGGCAACCACCGCATCACCGGCTTGGAAATGCTCAGCTCCTATAGGTACAATCGGAAAAGCAGTGGCTGCACTCGCCTCAGGCGGAGTGCAGGGCACTGGCCGTCGGAGCGAGAGCCTCCAAACCGAACACAGACGAGGAGGGGGAATAGGTGGGGAATCGAGATAATGGAGCCTCAGTGAATCAAACAAGAGTTGAGAAGAGGGAATAGGTGGTGGAACTGGAGCAACTGGAGGTACAGGCACTACGGGCTCAACTGGGGGAGCAGGCCGGATCGGGACCTTAGGAATCGGATCCTCAACAACGGGAGCAGGATATGCTCGAGTAGGATGGATACCTCGGGCGCCTCGTCCACGGGCACCACGACCACGGGAGCCACGACCACGGGTGCCACGACCACGGGCGCCACGTCCACGCGTCATCGTCTACAAAATAATGACGTCGGAAGGAATCAAGATAATTATAGGCTCAATACGGAGCGAAGAAAAGAATCTCGGGACACTACTTGTCCTATGTTCTTGGCAGACATGTGATGTTATCCTGAGTTATTCCAGAATTACTTGCTATGCTCTGATACCAACTCCTGTCACGCCCCAGACTCAGTAACCGGACTCACAAGGATTCTGATGACCGGTTCTGGATGCAACAGCCTCCATAGTACCCCATTCTCAGCTCCTGAGGCAGGTTCCGATCCTGGGATCCTACAAGGAGGATTTTTATAACAGTATAATCATTCCAATACGAGCATACCCAAGATCATAGCAAGAACATCTGAGAATAACGAAGGCACACATCGCAAAATCCACTATAAATTTGAACTTTTACAATCATCCATAAGGTCCAAAGGACATACATGAGATAAAAGGAAAAGAGAGAAAGGTCGCAACACTGGAGTCCTCAAATGCTCAGCTCTACTCCGTGCTCTCTTCTTGCGTGTCGCCGCTAGAGTATCCTGCACGCATCAATCGTGCATAAGCTTATAGAAGCTTAGAGGGTGGTGTAGGTGTGTGATAATGGTGCACAGAAGGGTAGTAGGAGATACAAGGAGAGAAGCATGGTCAATGAGGATATCACTAGCCTTACCCAGGCTTATCATGAATAAGATGCAATGAGTACTGGGTGTCATGCCAAGGTAATGCATGAAGGGGCTTGTACAACCAATGCTAATGCAATGCAAGTAATGTCAGTGCTCATATCCAAACCACAAGTCATGTACATTTCCAATCATAAGGAAATCACCGGGGTCCATTACACTGTTGAATGACTGCCGCTCTACAGACCCCGCACAGTCAAACGAGCGTAAGAGACCTCACTACCCGCCTGCGGACAGCCAATCACCAACAAGGCCTGAAGGTAGCGGACCCATTTACGAGCTGGTCGACTCACCAATGCCTCCTCACATCAGGCGGTAAGGCCACACCCTATCCAACCGACTACACGACAGTGGGAGACGCGGCCTAATGGTATAAGGCCCTCGTGCGCTCATATATTCCACCCGGTCACGGCGTTGGAGTAGATCCTTGGTACCATGGAAGTTTTGGAAATTTCACCCATGGGCATCCTATGCACCCGGTATGCTCAACTAATATTTCCGGTGTCCACACATACAGACATCCACGAATACCCCTGTGGAGGCAAGGCCCTGATGAAGTAAGGGCAGATATCCATAAGCTATGCAATGCCAAATGCATGAATCACACAATCACCCATGCATCAATCCCAAGCATCCATCTCTCGGGGAGATACTAACATGTCCTACACAATGACATAACCATGGCCAATCATACCTCAACCAAGCATGCATATGATGCGTATGGGAGTGGGCCATGAAGATGAATAAGGGTGCCAATGAGGTGAAGATGAACTCTCTACCTAACCATGAAGGATCTAGGTACTTAACCAATTCCTCATAAGGAATACAACCTCTAGTGGGGGCCCATATACCTGAGGTAGCCCATGAGACTAAGGAGAACAATGATATGGGCCTAAATAGATGAAACGAGCCTAGCAAGGGTCTATGGTGGGCCTTTAACCACCCATAGAAGCCCATGGGCCTACCTTAGGGCCACCAATGTGGACATCTAACCACAATTGGTCCCCAAGAGGTAGCCCATCTCTAATTGATTACGGATCAAGGCCCAAGGCCCACACAACATTAGAAATAAGAAATGGACAGCCATTACATACCACATACATTCATGTTGGGCTTCAGAAAGGCGGCCCAAGGCCTATCCAAAACATGGGTCCATGGGGAACACACATAGCCCAACCCATATATACCACTATGGGCCTACAGGGGATAGGTTAGGGCCCAACATAAAGGCTACTAATCCCATATATTGTTGTGGGCTAGTGGGTAGCCCATTACTCAAATCACATGGGCAATTGTCATGTTCTTAGTCAAGTAAGTTTGGCCTACAACCCGGCCCAAGTATAAAGTTGATTTGGTGGGCAATCAAGGGCCCATATACTTGTGTAATCTGGCCCACTAATCCAACACAATAGTATGGTAAAAATGGCCCAAGAGTTCAATGGGCCTATCTAGAAAGTTCCAGCCCAATTGGGCTCAAAGAGTTCAACAACTAGCCACATTCATGGACCCAATAAATTCAACTGTGGTGGGCCTCAAAAGTGTGTTTATTAGGCCCAACATTTAAGGAACTAAATGTATAAATTATTACCTCTAAGATTCTTCACAATGTGTTGGGCCCCACTCCTCAAAATTTCAGCCCAAAGGCCAAACATAATTATAACATGTTGCTGTCCTAAATTTGGGCACTCCATTGGAGTGGGCCCAGGGCCATTAAAACTCTGGAAATTGAGGGCCAAGGCCCCTCATTATGCATACAATGAGAGAAAACCCAAAAAGGTGGCCCACCATCAGAGGAAATATTTTTGAATTATGGTTTTTATCAAGGCACATTGCTGGACTGCACAGCAGAAAAATCTGGCAGTCCAACTATTTTGGCCCATTCTTTTGGATGCCTAAACAGGGTCAGTTGGGACTGAAATTTTTCAGAGTGATACTTCAATAGGTAGGACATACCCCCACAAAATTTCAGAATTTTTGGATATCCCTAAGTATTTTAACTGATTTAAACAAGACAGTCTGTCCAGAAAATCGGACAGACCTGGACATCCCAATGTGGTGGGCCAGTCCGGCCCTCGTCACGATGTGCACAGGGGTCCATTGGCCCTGAAAGTTGGTAGGTAGGTCCCAACATGGGTGGACCACAACTTCACAAAATTTTATAATTTATGGACACCTAAAAATATTTTAGTTTATTTAAAGAAATCAATCTGTCCTGAAAATCGGACTGATCTGGACACCATATTGTAATGGGCCAGTCCAGCCACCACCATGGTGTGTACAGGTTTCCATTGGCCCCAAAATTTTGTAGGTTGGTCCCACCATAAGTGGACCACCTTCCTGTAAATTTTTATAATTTTTAGACACCCAAAAATATTTTAATAATATTTGGAATTCCAACCTGTCCAGGGTGGAATATTGCTGGAATAGTGCAGAAAATCCAGACTGTCCACCTCATTTGGACCACACCTTTGGGACCCCAATGAAGGTCAGATGGGGCTGAAATTTGGTATGGTTGTAGATGGGTCATAAGGCTACAAGAATCACATATTATTTTGTTTCATTATTCCCACCAAAGACCCATAAGTCAGGCCCCAAAGTGGCCCAAAAATCTGTCCAGGCAGATTTGGACAGCAATATGTAATAGAAATGATTAAAATATAAACATAGTTTTTCATGGGATTTAACCCTAGGAATTTGTGTGGTGGACCATCCCAGTGGGCCCCACAAATGTCCAGACCTTCCCCATCATCAAATACCCCTTGCATGTGTCCCATTTAGGTAGATTTTAGGGCCACATGTCTAAGGATGGACTGCTATGGGTGTCCAAGCTCCATGGTTGGTCTGGATTTTTGTTGGCCTACAAGGTGGGCCACACATGCAAGATCAGAATTCTATCATAAAGAAAAAAATAAAATAAAATAAAATAAATGAAGAATCGGCCACAAGAGGAGGGGCTCCGCCACATTAAGGCCCTCCCCTTCATCAATCACACCATACATTCATTCTATTCATATGTTACAACATAGATCCACCACATGCATGTTCTAGATTCAAGATCAATAGTTGGGATGCCATCCCAACCATGATTCTAGGGTCTAGATGACCCATCATACTATAAACTCTAAGTAATCCTCCATGATGGGGGCCTATAGAAGGGAAACCCCATGCATGGACATGCATGCATCAAAAAGGCCATTTGGCCACAACTAAGGGATGATGTAAGATCTCCACCATGGGTTGGTGGGTCCTACACTTCCCACAAAAGAAATCTAAGTACATAAAAATAGAAATCCTAATTTCTAGGATTACACCCACCTTAGATTCTCCAAATTTGGACCTCCTAGCTCCTAGTGCACCAAGGGATCCATCTCAATGGGTGAGATTGGATTTAAATGGTTGGATTTGGAAGATTAAAGGGGAAATGGGGCTGGAGAAGAGAGGGAGATGGGAGAGAAGTTGCTGGAGAAGAAGAGAAGAGAGAGAGAGAAATGAGAGGGAAAGAGAGGGAAAATCTTTTTAAGGGAAGTAATAATAACCTATGGTGACAATAACAATGTTGCTAGGGTAGGTTAGGTATGGGTAGTGTTTAGGGTGGGTAGTGTTTATTCCATGCAATAGTGTAGTGTGTGTGTGTGGTGTGCATGGGAAATTGTGCCATGGAGGTGGTCCACATGCTTTTGTACAAAAGTGGGCCACATGATGAAATGCTCATAACTTTTGATCCATAGGTCGGATTGACGCACAAGACGCGTCGTTGGAACCGCAATGACAATACGAACGAGATGACATAGGTCTTGGGTCGATCCGAGTCGGGTCTACGTGACTGAACTCAAAGTGACCATAAACACAATCCGAGGGTCGCGGGTCGCCGGAATTTGATCGGTAGGACCGCGAGACCATGATGAACAAGATGCATACTCACACACACACATGCACACATGGGAACTTGGGTCGGGTCTTACAAAAGTGCCACTTTATTTTTATTTTTTATGAAAATATATTATCTCAAATACACAAATTTGTCCTTTAAAAAAAAAAGTCGAAATTGGGAATCTGTGTGAAATTGGGTTGGTGCATTAGGGGGCCAGCTTCTAATTGAATTCTCATGATCTGCCTTGAATTCAACAAAGGGGTAGCTTTGATGCATTCAGATTCTAATTGTCAAACATCGTTTGTTGATTTTATTTATTTTTGTTTGTTTAGGAAGAGTAGGACTTAAGCTGAAATTTGTGCAGGCTGCATTTAAATCACTTGTTGGTGTGGGTTATCAAACATTGCAGAGTTTACTTTTGGTCTTGCAATAAACTACATTCAGTAAAAGTCTTGTGGGAACTGGATATTATATACATACTCATATATTTTTATTAGGGATGCAGTCTTTGCATTTTTTTCTTTCTTCTTCTTCTTCTTCTTCTTCTTCTTCTTCTTTTTTTTTTTTTTTTTTGTTTTTTGTTTGTTTGTTTTCCTCTTTATAGGGTTTTTGCTCCTTTTGGCAGTTTTTTTACCCTTTAATAAAGTTGTTTATCTTTAAAAAAAAAATGATTTCTTCTAACTATCCATCTAGTAAGCTCCACTATTTTTATTTTATTTTATTTTATTATTATTTTTTTTTGTAATGTATTTTCTGCAACAAGTTGCATTATTGATTAACTATTTTTTTTTTTTTGTAATGTATTTCTTCTAGTTATCCATCTAGTAAGCTCCACTATTTTTTTTATTATTTTTATTTTTTTTATTTTGTAATGTATTTTCCGCAACAAGTTGCATTATTGATTAACTTCCATATGGCACTTGCATAATTCATCTTCTCTTTGGAGAATCCGTTTCGACTATTCGTATTAAATAAAGAGTACAAGACTTCAGAGAAATTGGATTACGAAATTTGTCAGTAGTGGGTTGAACATGAAGAATCGAAGAATTATAGATTGATTTTCTTTCATGGCCCTTGGATTTAAGAGTTGAGTCATTTGTACAATCCAGTTAGTGGTTTGGTTTTCCATCTTTATATGAGGTTTACTTCCCAAAGGAAGTGCCCAAATCTATGTTGTTCCCGAGCTATCTCAAATTGAGTTTATTGTTATTTTTATTTTTAACAAATGCATGTGTTCCTTAGGACATATAGATAGTTCTTCATGTCTGATTCACTTCAAAATGGTTTTTGAAGCCCAGAGTCCTCAACTATTTAAGCAAATGCTATGGTTTCTTTAATTGACAAATATTATCAAATAGCAAGGTATCTTTTCTGTTACTAGTTCTTTAAACTAATTTTGCAATACCAAGGGTTCATGTGTATTTATGCATATATACATAAATAGAAAAGCGAACACACATTCAGATTTTTCAAATGAGCTCATGGACATTCGAATATTGTCTTTCTTTATTTATTTTTTGAGAAGTAATGGACATGTTGATATTCAAGTTCCTTCTACACGATTAAGATCCTTGAGCAAGGTATTCTGTAACGGTAATGGTGGCCGTAATAGCTGTTAAACCCTTTACAGTCTCTCTCTTTTTTTATTGAAAAAAAAAAAACCTGGATTAGTCAGTGAGTGGTGCATGCTTTTCAGACAATCATGTCATGTGGGATATCTACAAGTTAATAATATCCCTTTCTTAACTAATATGGGGATGCAAATGCCTGGATTATTGATCTTTGCTAATCTTAGATTCTTTAGTTTCTAGTTCAGGCTCTTTCATGAGTAGAATGTACTCTCCTTTTCATATTTTCATCAAGGGATACCAAAATATTGCGGTTTAATTTGTGACAGGAATACTTCTCATGATCCGTTTTCATGCAGAATTTGCTTGATGTTGATGCCCATAGAAAAATCCACATTTGTGATGACATTATGTTGGTTGAGCTTGTGATCTGTGACCAAAATTGGAGCTTTTGATTACAGGCCCATCTTCTTTTAAGTTTATGGATTGTGTTTGGAACTTTCAACATATATTTTAGTGTTTTTTCTTTTATTCGTTTGTGACTTTTTAGTGTCTTGCTTAAATGATTTGTTTTTTGGGGGAAACCTTTGTTAATTGATTACATGCTTCTTTCATACTTTTGTTGTTGACTTTGTAACTAGTTAACTTTTCACTTTTTCCACTTTCTCAGGATTATTGATAATATATTATGGTTTTGTAGTTTGCAAAATTGCAGTCAGGTAAACAATGCTTATGCAGGTATTATTTGCCATATAGTCTGGGAAAAGGCTTGGTTTCAGATAATGCAGAATCTTCAAAATTGACAACCAATTTCCATGACCTGAAGATTATTGGATTAGCATATGCTGTTGACAACAAAATTAATATAATAGTCAACAATGGCCAGGTATTCCCACATCATCATTTCACATTTGAGATTATAGGAAAATAGAATATGACAATGTCCCGGTGTCCTACTCTATCAAAATTTCATCATTATTATTATTATTATTATTATTATTATTATTTATTTATTTCACTGTATATTAGATTCATTGAGTCTGAGAGTCTGTGTGTGAGTATAGGTATGTCCTTATGAGATTGACTTTTTCCATTAGTCATTAGAGTTGGAACTCTGAATCTGGAATGGAAGTAATGGGTTGAACATGTCTGGGTGAATTATAATTTATAAATATCTGGAGTTTCATATTTGTAACTGGAATTTTCATTCAAGGTTTCTACATGACAACCCTTTCTTGCCCATTTCTCTATGTGAACCCAATGTAGCCCATAGGAATATCCACCAACTCAGTCCTGTCCACCCATTCCAAGAAGTCCCACATTCTCCACAAAAGATGACCAACATTCGATATCTCAAATCAAATGTGAATCTGACTATATTGAAATCCCCCCCCCCCCCATGGAAAAAAAAAAAAAAAAAAAAATGGGTACCACCTATGCCAAATAGAATCCAATTCCTCTAAAAATAATAATGCACTGTACCCCGTTCTAGGCTGTAGAATGATGTGAATACCCATCTAAAGCCCAACACCACCTCCCTTAAAAACACAAATCGAGTCAATCACACTCCAGCAATCCTCCTTCCACACCTTTGAATCTGAGATGATCACTATACTCGTAGTGGCACCCACAACATTGAGCACCACCCCATTCCTTATCCTCGCCAGCTTGGATGGAATTTATCTTTGCCTTATCAACCGACTAAAGCTCTGTCAGTTCTTTTCCACCTTGACAACACTATTGGCACTATATCAGAGTTTCTAATATGCAATGTTTTTTCTATCAGTATTTAATTGTTGAAATTTAAATTCCAAGTACTTTTCTCCTATGATAATAGTTATGGCATTGACAAGTTCTGTTTTTTTTTTTTTTTTTTTTTTTTTTTTTAGGTGTTTAGATGTGCATTACGAAGAAGCCCATCTTCTTCACTGACAAACGACTGCATTACAGCAATGGCCGAAGGGCTGCATCCATATTTTTACAATCATTTTGTTACTCTTATTTGGGGTGATAGTGGTTCCACCTATTTGTCTAATGATGATTCTTGTGTTGATTCAGAATGGAATTCTTTTAGTAGTATTGTAATGCAATTGTGTAGTAACAGGTTCAATCCTCAAGAACCTTCAAATATCATGCCTAGTACATCATGAGAGTTTCTAGTTAACAGCAAAGTCCACTTGAATTATTGCAAGTGCACCTCTATCACTAGGATTTCTTTTGCAATTGTGCTCGACTTTACAGAATCTGATTCCTCTGGTGCATGCAATCTCGATAAACAAAGTCAGGAGAAGTCATTCTACTATCAGACATTGGACTCCTTGCATGCACTATATGAAACTTTGAAGCTAGATAATCTACGAAAATAGTACGTTCCTGCTCTTTTTCCTATCAGTAGGACCTAGTTCACTATGTCTAGTCATAATTGTTACTGCAATCAATTCTATCAATATTCAGCATAGGTCTGCAGTTAAATAGGGGAATGATCACATAGTTGTTAGGGGCTCACCGTGATGCGTGAGTGCCATCTAACCTATCCATTATATGCAGACCCAAAAATCTAGCTGATCCACGACTAAGGTGGGCCACACAAAGGGAACAATGGAGGACATTTGAGGGGGAGAGACACCATACAAAGTTCCAGATGGAATGTGGAGTTCACCATGTTGTGAAAGCAAGCCAGTTGAGAGAGTAGATGAGCCTTCCCCTGTTTACAGTAAGGGGAAGCGAGTGGCTAAACCCCAAGCTGGTGATGATTATAGATAGATCTAGGGGTCAGGTCTTGATGAAGATAACAGAAAAGAGCTGCATGACTTGGAAATTGTTTTCACATTGTTCCTGCAAATTTAGTGCTAAGATGGCTCTGGTCTTCTAGAAGTAGTCTTCCAACCCGAAATCCGCAATTCTGACTTGGAAATTGTCGTCAAGCAGTATATTGCCGGGTTTTATATTTTGGTGTATAATGCAGACATTGAATTCCTCGTGCAGATATGCAAGGCCCCAAGCCACACCAATGATTATATCGAATCGTTGTTTCCAGTTGAGGGACCCATGCCTGTTACCTGTGAGGAATCTCGCAGAATTGTAGTCAGCCCAAAGCATAGAAACAAAAAATATAATGCATTACCATATTCATCATGAGATACCAACTTATGTACCTATCATTGCAGTTTATCTTGGGTTAAATAAAGTTTTATTGCATTAGTGCTATCGATCACCAAAGATGGATTGGTCTCATAGCTTGTATAACTTGTATTGATTATTAGGCTTTGGGAGAGTGCTTTGTTATGTAAATTGCATTCGAATGTTTTCCTGGTAGCATCATGAAAAAACTGTCACACTTAAGTGTGCAGAATTTAGTTGTATTTCATAAATAAATTGACAGGGCCCTCTTTTGTTCTAAAAATTATATCATTTACAAGTATGAAATGAAAAATTCAATTAGACTCCTTTCACAAGGCTGTGGGTGGGTCATTGAGAAGAAAATTCTACATGTAGGTTTTTTGTATCTTGTTTATGTGTAATCCCACTGCCTACTTGACACCCAAGCTATATGTTCTATTGTATTCCTTCTAAATTAACAGTGAGTCAGAAATTATGATGTTCTCTACATCGTTTTCAGCTTTGGAAGTGATATTCCAAGATCAATGCAATAGATGAATTTCTTTAAAACATTTGCAAAGGCTTCAACTTCAACAAAACACAGGGAGGACTCGTAGCTGCAAATTCTCCAAGATGAAAGAGGATACTTCTTCGAATCTTCTCTGAGCGAAAAGGGCGTTAAGGTGAGTTATGTCATTTTCTTTTCTTTTACATTGTTAGGCATTGACTGATATTCACATAGGTCTTTTCTTTTACATTGCCAGGCTTTTATTGTAGGTCAGTGCATACTCATCCTTTGCAAGGATGGTGGGAGTTGGAATTGGTTTGGAGCAACAGAGAAGGAGAATGGACCCCATGACTAATGAACCGTAGTTCACAAACTGGACTTGAGATTTCATTGGCACAGTTGATTACATATTTACACAGGTAAATTTCCATGTTGCAAGATGACTTTGCCTGAGCTTTCTTTCCCTTTCTCTTGCCTTTAATATATGTATTCTATCATTTGTTATTTATATATATGGTTCAGATATTGATAAAAACTTCTACTAGTTGGAGGTTTGTGATCCAACACATATGGTGAGCACTGAAAGTTCAGCAAAGCCAACAAGTTTGTTGTGAATGATGGTCATAATTCAATTAAAATTTAGCATGTGTGTAGAGAACAATTCAATGGGAAAAAAATATGATCTTGGATGATTCGTGTGGGCCCAAACAATTAGCATGTAGACACATGTGGTTACTTGTAGAAATTCGTGTGGGCTGAGAAAAACTCTTAACTACATTCATCTTTAGTCGAACTTGATTGTTTTCTTGTCCCGATAATAGGCTTCTGAACTGCCTACTGGTGGCACAGGTTACAAAGCTACCGAATATGGGATGCCTGGAATCGATAATACAAAGAGCGATGTCTATGGGTTTAGAGTTTTGCTGCTGGAGCTCCTAACTGGGCTGAAACCTTTTAAGGCATCTTATGTTAAAAAAGCTAGGATTCAGTGGCCTTATTGTTGTTTTTTGTTTGTTTTTCATTAGTTTCTCACAGCAAGTTGTGATTTTGGTTCGTTTCCTTTTGCTATTGAAATGCTAGGAATTTCTTGGCATTTAGAAACTGCGGGCTGCTCCTTGTTTATTTTTCTTTGTTGGATCAACTTGGTAGAAGGGGAGTATCTTGTCCCAGCTTCTTAGGGTCTGCTTCAATGATCTTTTTTTTCTTGGTTGCCAAAATTCCTATCTATGACCCTATCTTGTGCGAGTGAAAAAGCCATCTTGTCCATTATCACCACCTCTATCATGGCCCCAATTAGTTTGGATAAGGCTTAGATGATGATGATGATCTAACATGTGCCCCGTGAGGCAACTATTTGAGAAAAGTTATCCTTGTTACATTTCATAGATCAGAGGCAGGTGGAGGCCTTTCTATTTTCGATGCTTCAGTTGGGTTGGTAGGCATAGTTCCTCCTAACTATATGTCTCATACTGTTCTTTCAAATTCAAGGTTTTGTTTTGCTCTGATGCTGCAAGGTGGCATAATTTTCCCATTGTCTGCCAATGTTTTATAACAAATGGTCGTATCTGATGAATAAGAAGACTAACCATGCATTTAAACTTTCGTTTGTGTCTGTCACACGCTCTGTCAAAGACACTGACCGTTGATCCGCTCTTTCATCTGAAGGAGCAGTTTACACTATTGGAGTCGAACAAAAATGGGTGCATCTCTCTAGAGAACATCAGGATGGTTAGTTTCTTTCTTTTAATATTCAGATTTGTTCTATGGATATGACTTTTGATGGTTGCAGTGGTATCTTCCTCTACTATTGATGTTTCCAACCATCATATTCTTGGCCAGGCCTTGTTGAAAAATACAATTGATGCAATGAAAGAGTCTCGCATTCAGCTATGCTTCTCAGCCCAATATTGCAGGGAAACTTCCCAAGGAGGAATTTGGGCTCATTGCAAGGGCCTACATCACACGTAGTAGACACATGATCATGGCAAGTGAGGTTGGTGTTGTAGACATTTTCCAGAAGATGTGGCTAGGAACAAAAGACATATGATCGGTCCAGAAGGGGACCTTAATGAAACTGTTCATGTGGATGGCTAGGAAAGAAAGACATTTACAGTTTGTTTTGAAAACTTTAAATAGACCATTAATTGTTTTGTTGATATTGTGCTAATTGTTGTCCTGATGAATGTTAAATTATTGGGTAATTCAAATTCGTGTCATTCAATCATAGGTTTTTCATAGTTATGTAGATAGAGATTTGATAATTATATCGATGGAGATTTGATTGTAGGACAGCAATTATAGGAAAGGATTAGTCAGAATCAACAAGAATTTGTGTTAAAGGATTAGTAAAGAAGTTGTAGGAATTTCTATTTTCGGCACTTTAGCGGCGTTTCTCAATCTCTTAGCAGCCCTTGTTTTGTCCTTAGCGGCATTTTGGTAAGTTTTCGCGGCGTTTCTAACAAAAATTCGCATGCGTTTCTTGTAACGTTTACCGGCGGTTTTATAGTTTTTAACGGCATTGTCGTAGCTCTTTAGTGGCATTTTTGGGGGCGCTTTAAAAGTCTTTACAAGCACTTTTATAGTTTTTAGCGGCAGTCACAGAAGTGCCGCTAAAGTATAGTAAGTGCTGCTACATTTCGACTATTGGCAGCGGTTGTTAAAAACGCCGGTAAAAGATGGTGACCGCTGCTAAAAAATACAGCGACGCCCCCCTTTAGTGGCATGTGCCCGACCGCCAGTAATTCTTTTATCGGCAGTTTTTTGAACATTTAGGGGTGGTTTTGGCCGTCGATAAAGGTCTATTTTCTTGTAGTGCAAGTTTTGTATGAAGCTCATATTTCTTCTTTCCATTCCTGTTTGGGAGCGTGGATTCAAAACCCCTGGATTTAAACCCTCTTGGATTTGAAGTCCTATTTTATTTGGCACACTTGAGAATTAACTTCAATCCAAAAGTAGCTATGTAAGTTATATTTATGGGCAACCTGACCCTAGGACCCTAACAACCCAATCTAACCACGAGAGGTCTGCCGTTCAGCTGGAGATGGTGCCATGAGAGGGTGCTCGAGGGGAAGAGCCCCCTCGAGAAATGATCGCAATGCTCCAGCCATGAATAGGAGAACCCTGTTCGTTGAAAATCTGCCGTTCAGCTGCTCATCCGAAGATCTTTACAAAATTTTCCAGTTATATGGAAGAATTTCGGAGGTTTTTCTCCCCTATTTCCCAGGGTCTGTCAAACCTAGGGGATATGCTTTTGTCAAGTTCATGTATGAAGATGACGCTCGGGCGACTAAAGGGGTGTTAAATGGCCAACGCATTGACGGTAGGGTTGTATCAATCTAGATTGCTAACCCCAAACCAAGGAGACGCGGCGCCCCGTCTGCCTCGGATATGAGTGCTCAGCAGACTCAAACAGAGAGGAGGAGGGAGTTTCCCCCTTCAGTTGGGGATCCTCAATAACCATCTAGGGCTTGGGAGGTTCCTCTTTGCCACCATCGGAGAAACGTCCAGAGATCTCCCCCACAGTCGACCCCTGAAGTTGAGGCAACAATTGCCGACCCATATTCAATTGCGACGAAGCTTCATGACCTACAGCTAGGGTTGGTCACCACAACAGACTCGTCAGCCATCTCCGTCATCCATCAGCAAGAAACTCTCCGTGATTCTCGTTTTCCCTCGTCTTCAGTGGACATTGCTCGGCTATCATGGTCTCAATTCCTCATAGTGTTTAAATTTAAAGTGGAATTGTTCGATTTCATTACGGACACACAATTGCAGGCGACCTGGTGAGATTGGACTCTTGGTCCCCTGCTTTTAACCCGGTTGGAAAGGGTACCTAGATTAGATTATTTGGGATTCCTGCCCATGCTTGGTTCGAATAAGTGATTGTGAACCTAGGAAATGAGTTAGGAGAAGTTTTGCAGGTAGATCCCAATGCTTCGTTTGGCATCTTCCAGACGTTCGCTCGCTTAAGGGTTAATCTCCATAGTAATCATGCATTGAAGAAGTTGGTCAATCTAATTGTTAAGGGCGATTCATATCAAATCTCAGCAGAACTGGAACTGAATCGTCCACACAGAAGCGGGAGCAATGTGGGTGTTAGGGATCCTATCCAACCAATGGAGATAAGCAAGACGGGAGGAGAACATACTGGTGGGATCCCAACAGGGGACAGACTGCTGAAATTGGTCCCTGGGCGGTCAGCGGGGAGTGTGGAACGCCTATCTCCTATTCGACGAAATGTCATAATCAATTACTCTCCACATTCCCAAAACCCGGTCCAAAACCCTGTTCAGACTCAGCATCAGGCCTTTCATGAGGAGGACAGGGGTGTCATGGAGCCCTTAGACACCATTTTGCCTCTAGGTCAGGAGCTCAGTAGGAGCCCCTACTCGAGGAAGAATGGAGAATCCCCTCAGTGTGCTCATTTCATCCAAGGCGATCAGGATGCAATCAATGATAGCGTGGCAAAACAATGCAGTAGATACCCGAACAACGGTATGTCTCCAAGTATTTGCCAACTCACGGCCAATGGGGAGGGTAGACTCCTCACAAAGTTAAGCGATAGGGGCAGTTAGGACATCAGTTTCTTGTCAAAATGGCCAGACAATGAGGGCATCCATGTAGGTGGGATTGCAGTAATGCCAGGGTCTACTGTCATCAAAAGAGATCAGCAAGAAGGTTTGGTGCGACAGTGTCTTCCCATGCAGGCAACAATCCACAACGATCGGAAGCGAGCCCCGACCCACACTAATCAAGTTCCTTCTTCTATTGTGAAAGACAGCAGCTACACTACAGAACCAGACCATTTCTCCAGTGCTGGATCCGACCAAGTCCAAGACATAGGAGAGTTCAACGATGACTTATCCCCCTATTTTCCTAGGACATCTTCAGGAAGGATAGCAACCCAGATTTACTGCTCTCAGAACCGATTCAATCCAACTGAACCGTTAGTGCTATGATTTCATATCCCATTGGTTGTCAAATTTTGTAGTGCCAAAGCCTATATATCTTGTACTTCTTGTGTTTCTTATTTGTGACTATACACTGCTTCAAGACAAGATCATGAATGAAGAATGTTTTCAAGACAAGATCATGAATGAAGAATGTTTGCAAGACATGTCATGGATGAAGTCTATAAGATTAGAAGACTTCAAGTTTGCTTCTAACAAGTTCAAGATTAGAAGACTTCATCAAGACAAGTCAAGAAAGTACCAAGCTCTAGAAAGCCGTCAACTCAATTCAAGCTTTTCCTTCAAGATCATCTAATAATACAGACCTTCAAGACTTCAATGTTCATCTCACTTCAAGGTTTGTTTGACCTTAGATTGACCTTAGGTTGGCCTGTATGATAGGTCATTCTGAATACATAATCCGAATATTTTAATATGCTTGTTATGACTGTTCTAAGACCAGTCCTAGAAATCTCAAGACCAGTCCTAGCTTTGCTTCAACCAGTCCTAGGTTTCTCAGGATCAGTCCTAGCTTGTTACAGATTTTCAGATTTTCCTGGTTGTCCTTCGACCAGTCCTGGGAAGTTCTACGACTCATCCTTCGACCGGTCGTAGTCCTATGACTCGAACTCCAGCGACCTATCTAGGGTCCTACGACTAGTCGTAGGTGACTCACGACCAGTCGTAGGTGGCCCACGACCGGTCGTAGGTTACCTAAGACCAGTCGTGAGAACAAATAATCTAATCCCGCGGAAATCTTTTAAAATCTTTGATGCTATGACCGGTTCTAGGGATCCTAAGACTGGTCGAATATGGGATTTTTCAGGCTATAAATAATGCATGAATTTCAGAGTTTATTCATTCCATTCCATTCAATTCAAGCGATTTAAGGCTATACTCTGAGATAAGTTGTGATTATTTTTTTACGCTATTGTGCATATTTAATATTCCTTTTGTTAGCATTATTCTATTGTGATTTTGATCCACATTCCAATCTCATTTAGAAAAGAGGAATTTGTGATATTCCTTCTTCTAGGATCAAAATCAAATAGACCTTGCTCTTCTTGATTTAATCTAAAATCAATTAGATATAGAACCATTCTTTAAGTGAGTATTGGACATTGAACGACGTATCATACATCTACTCCAACTGGTTCTACTGGGCTACTTCAAAAGGAGATCCAGGTATTTTACTTTGTAATTTACTTTCTCTGGTTTTATTTGAGATTTGCCAAAAAAATCTCATTGTATTGGTTATCTGAGGAGAGCCAGAAAACTCATATTGTGGGGGTTTTTGTATTGTGTAAGCCCGAGCTAAAAAGACACAATTGTGAAGGTTTTGGGTGAACCTGTGAAAGCCTATTTTTGAGAGTGCATGCTAATATCCCCTACGTGAGGATATTAGGAGTGGAGTAGCATTCTGTGTGGCTGTTGGCTAACAGTTGGTGAACACACAGGCGAACCACTACATATCGTTGTGTTGTGGATGTGCTTGATTTCTTTATTCATTTATTCTATCATTATTGTGGATTGCTTTTCTGGATGAATGTTGTAATTTTCATTTCAAGCAAGTGTGGTTGAATGGTGTAATAACTTAGGATTTATTTTTGTAAGTTATTCTTGATTTATTTTCCATATCATTTGTGATTGCTAGATTGTTCTAGAAATAAGGTTGTCCTACTATAAGCCATTGGTTTTTGGTGTAAGGTTGTCCTTAGAACTGATTTAGTATCATTCTCATATTTCATGTGCTTTGAGATTGTTATTATTTCAGCATTGTTATTTATATCTTTTATTATTCCGTTGTTTTAAGTTTTATTTGGCATTGCCCTATTCACCCCCCCTCTAAGGTATATAGCTAGGCCCTTTCAAGTGGTATCAAAGCCAAATAGCTCGTGCTTATTGCTTATTTATTGGATTTATTTCCTGAGCTAACGATATAAGCTATATTAAGATCAAATTTTGATAGCCTATTTGTCACCAGGCCACCACCCTTTAATGGCACAAACTATGCCTATTGGAAAGCAAGGATGGGAATCTTTCTCAAATCCATGGATAAAAGTGTGTGGCTGGCCACAGTGAACGGATGGAAACAACCTATCACCGAAGTAACTGATGAAGATGGTTCAAAATCAATGAAAGTAATATCTTATGCCCTTTGGACCACACTTCAAAAAAGTGAGAGTAGAGCCAATGCAAAATCACTAAATGCAATTACTTGTGCATTGTCACCAGATGAATTCAAAAGAATCATCTCGTGTGAAAATGTTAAACAAGCATGGGATCTTTTAGAAATGACACATGAGGGTACATCAATTGTCAAGGAATCTAAAGTCCAACTCCTCACAACTAAATTTGAAGAAATTCATATGGAGGAGAATGAAATGTTTATGGACTTCTACACTAGATTGAATGACATTGTAAACTCAATGTGGGGTCTTGGTGATAGAATCCCAGAAAGTAAAGTGTGTGCAAAGATACTATGCTCACTTCGTGAACGGTTCAATTCAAAAGTAACCGCGATTCAGGAACTTCGTGATACGGATAACATGAGGGTTGAGGAACTAGTTGGTTCTTTACAGACCTACGAATTAAACCTTAAAGCTCTAAAAGGAAAATCAATTACTTTCAAATCATCTAAAAATATTTCACAAGAGAGCACTTCGGACTTTGAAAATTTCTAAGATGATATGGCACTTTTTGTTAAAAGGTTTTATAAAATTTTCAAAAATCAGAAAAAAGTAGATTTTCAAAAATCAAACGATAAGAGACAATATAAACCTAGAGCTCGAAAATCTTTGAAAGATAGTCAATGTTACAACTGTCAAGAGTATGGGCACTTGGCTAACAAATGTCCTAAAAAGGACAAATCAAAAAGGAAGAGTATGTTGGCTACTTGGGATGAATCATCGATTCTAATCCTCTTAAATCGAAGATTCTAAAACAGTCGGAGATGATATTAAAGCTCTTATGACTCTAGCCAAAGTCACTTTTTTAGATTATGATGAAGTAACTAGCGAAGAGAATCTGAATAGTGATTGCGACAATGAAGATGATCTTCAGGATGCATACAATGCCCTTTATAAGAAGAGTTGTAAAATTGCTGTCAAGCTTAAATTACAAAAGGAAAAATTTTCTAAACTTAAAGAAGATTATGAGTCTCTTGTTTTAGAAAAATCTCATATTTCTGATTTTTTTAAAAAAACCAAATGTGATTTAAAAATCAAAACCTCCCAAGTTGATGATTTGAAATCCGAGAACGAGAAACTCAAAAATGAAGTAGCTTCTCTTTTGAGTTTGAAAGACACTTGGAGATATGCCCAAGGTAATCCTAAATTAGAAAAATTATTATACGGATCAAGAAAATGTGGCAATCGATCCGGGTTGGGCTATGATAAGAATACTTCTCCTAAATAAAAGAATACTGCTCCTAATTTTGTGAAAGGAGAGTCTTCGAACTCAAAAGTAAAGAATACTTATCAAGGTCTTCCAAAAAATTCAAGGACCCTTCAAAAACCTAAAAATAACCATGCCAACTTCAATCTTCAAAACCGAAATCCTTTGGTTGAAAAGATTATTGATCTTCTCAAGGAGCTATTGAAATTTAACTCTATAGGTCATTCGTATAACAACAGACAGAAAAAGTCCAACAACACTCCTAAACCCAAAACAGTACTGAAATGGGTTCCTAAAGTTGGCTGCTTGGTTGCCCACACTGCTTTCAAAGCTACAAGCCATTCAAAGTGGTACCTAGATAGTGGTTGCTCCAGGCATATGACAGGCGATAAAGCTTTATTCACCGATCTAAAAGATAGAACTGATGGGTCAGTCACTTTTGGTGATGGAAGCAATTGCAAAATCATTGGCCAAGGTATGGTTCAGCTTTATAACATTCCCTTATTTAAAAATGTATTATATGTTGAGGGTTTGAAACACAACCGACCGAGTATATCTCAGATATGCGACAACAACCATAATGTAAAGTTTTCTAATCAAGGTTGTGAGATTGTCAATAAAGAGGGTTCTGTTATATTAACTGGTCGTAGAACTTCTGAAAACTGCTACATCGTTAGTGATGCAAGCTCATCTACTCAATCATGTTACATGGTCCATACTGATGAGACTTAATTATGGCATAAACGCCTTGGACATGTACACTACCGGAACTTGTTTAGATTGAGCAAAAGAGAACTTATAAGACGTCTAATCAAATTACAAAAAGTAGACAAAATATGTGGTGAATGCTAATTGGGCAAACAGATTAGGAGCTCTCACAAGAAAGTGAACTCCAATACCACATCTAGACCTCTCGAACTTCTCCACATGGATCTCATTGGACCAACCGGAACGGAGTGTCGAGGTGGCAAACAATACATCTTTGGTTATCGTAAATGACTTTACTAGATTCACTTGGGTATCATTCTTAAAAGATAAATCTGAAACCTTAGATGAAGTAAAGAAGATCATCAAATGAATCCAAAATGAAAAAGGTTCTCAAGTTTATAAGATCCGTAGTGATCATGGATCTGAATTCAAAAATAGTAGTTTTAAGAAATTCTGTGGCGATCAGGGAATATCACATGAATTCTCTGCACCCAAAACTCCTCAACAAAATGGTATAGTTGAGAGAAAAAATAGAGTGCTTTATGATATGGCTAATGTCATGATGAATAGTATGAAGCTCTCCAGAAATCTTTGGGCTGAAGCAATTAATACTGCCTGCTACATTATTAATCATGTTTATACTAGTAAATCTGAAAATAAGACTGCTTATGAGTTATGGTTCGAAAAGAAACCTACTGTCAAATACTTTCGAATTTTTGGCAGTAAGTGTTACATTTTACGTGTTCGTGAAAATTTGGGAAAATTTGATACTAAGAGTGATGAAGGTATTTTCCTTGGATATTCCTTAAACAGTCGAGCCTATAGGGTTCTAAATAAAAGAACAGGTGTGATTCAAGAGTCTATCAATGTGGTCATTGATGATCATTTGAATACACTTGCTCCGAGTTCAGATGATGATGAAATTCTTATAATCGACAATCAAGATACCTCATCAACTCAATTTGAACCTAGGACTGTCAAAGATCATCCAACCAATCAAATCCTTGGAAACCCTCTCACTAGAGTTCGTACACGTAAACAACTTGAAAACATATGTAATTATATTTGTTTTACATCCCAAATAGAATCGGTTAATGTAAAAGAAGCTCTTTCTAACGAAAATTGGATAGTAGCTATGTAAGATGAACTTAATCAATTTGTTCGTAATGATGTCTGGGATCTTGTTCCTAGACCTAAAGATAAACACATTATTGAAACAAAATGGATCTTTAAAAATAAGTCTGATGAACTTGAAAATATTATACGAAACAAGGCTAGACTGGTTGTACAAGGGTACACTCAGATTGAAGGCATCGATTACGATGAAACCTTTGCTCCAGTCACTCGCCTTGAATCTATCAGACTTTTTATTTCCATCGCTTGGTTTAGAAAGTTTAAAATTTATCAGATGGATGTAAAGAGTACCTTCTTAATTGGCGATTTACATGAAGAAGTTTATGTAGAACAACCTTCAGGGTTTGAAGACCCCAAGCTTTCTGATCATGTATTTCGTCTCAAAAAGGCTCTCTATGGTCTGAAACAAGCGCCAAGGGCATGGTATGAAAAATTGACTAAATTCTTACTTTGTCATAGTTTTTAAGTGGGAAGTGTCGATAAGACGTTATTTGTTAAGAAACATAATAATAAGATTTTAATGTTTCAAATCTATATAGACGATATTATTTATGGATCAACTTGTTCTAACATGTCTATTGAGTTTGCAGAGTTGATGAAATTAAGATTCGAAATGAGCATGGTTGGTGAACTAAATTACTTCCTAGGGTTACAAGTAAAACAACAACCTGATGGAATCTTCATTTCTCAAACCAAGTATGCTAAAACTTGGTTAAAAGGTTTGGATTTGAGAACGGTAAAAAATTTGATACTCCTATGAGTACAACCTTGAGACTCTCAAAAGACTCTACATATAAAGATGTAGATCCTAAGCTATATCGTAGTATGATTGGTAGTTTATTATATCTAACTGCTAGTAGACCTGATATCGGTTTTAGCGTTGGTACTTGTGCGAGATATCAGTCTAATCCTAAAGATTCGCATCTCTCTGCTGTCAAATGGATTATTAGATATGTCGCAAGTACAACTAATTTGGGTCTTTGGTATCCTTTTGATACTAATGTTAAATTAGCTGGGTATTCTAATGCTGATTGGGCTGGTAATATTGATGATAGAAAATCAACCAGTGGTGGTTGTTTTTACGTTGGAAACTGTTTGGTTTCTTGGTTTAGCAAGAAGTAAAGCTCAATATCGCTTTCCACTGCTGAGGCTGAGTATATCGCAACAGGATATGCATGTACTCAACTTGTATGGATGAAACGCATGTTAAGCGATTATGGAATTAATCAAGACTCAATGATCTTATATTGTGATAATTTTAGTGCTATCAATTTTTCAAAAATCCAATTCAGCATTCGCGTACTAAGCATATTGACATTAGGTATCATTACATTCGTGAATTAGTTGAAGAAAAAGCTATCTCCTTGGAATATATTCCAACTGATGTCTAACTTGCTGATATATTTACTAAACCGCTCGACAAAAGTAGGTTTACTAAAATGAAATTTGATCTTGGTATGTGCATTTTAAATTGAATAGACTTGTCTGCATGTATCATAGTGTACTATATTTTGAATTTTTATGTGTATAAATTTCAATTTTTGCATAAAAATATTCATTTTTGTCGATGCTCGACCGACCCTTGCCATACTCGACCGGTCCTGACTCGACCGGTCGTGGAGATCGTGAGCATCTTATAATTTGGGGAAAATCACTTTCTTCTTCATTTTCTCTTCTTCCTTCGACGAGTCGTGGCTCGACCAGTCTTGAGATTTCGTGATTTTCTTCAAGATAAGTTGTTTTTCTTCATTTTTATTGAAGATTTATGCTTTCTATGCTTTGATTTGTTTATTTCATAAGCTAGATTTCGTCTTTTGTTAATTTTTTAGGGTTTCCTCTCTAAAATTCTGATCTAGAGAAACCCACCACTTCTAGTGTTCTTTCTGCTTGCTCCTTGGTAAATCTTGTTGAAAATGGATGTTAGAGGGAAAAAGAAAACATCCCGTGGTCCATCTTCATCTAGATCTACATCTATAACACAAGGCACCTTCGGTCACTCAAAGATGATCCCAATGATGTACGGAATTTACATAGCCGTAAAGTTATAGTTGAGCGTCCTGTAAGTCTCAATCACATTGAACAATTTGGGATTGCCCCTCTCCTTGAATCTATTGGCTAGGCTAACATTTTTTTTTGGGTGGGCCTGCATACCAGTCCATTGCACAATCTATGGTTGCATGTATCTCTAATTTTTCCCTTGATAATTTAATGTTCTCAATTGCTACTAGAGAAGGGAAATTTTTAATAGATCGACATTTGATATCAGGTATTATAGATATACCTGTCAAGGATGAAGGTATTCCGATTCTTACATTATATGACAAACCATCAGAATCGGAAAAACAAATGTTGACAAGAGATTTATGCAATATGGAAGTACAATGGACGCACAAAGGAAATGCGCTCCCCTCAAAATTTTTATTACCCAGATACAGAGTTTTGCATCAGATCTTCATTTCAAATGTATATCCTCGGTCCGGCAATAAAACCGAGTTGACTGCATTCATGGTTCGGGTTTTGCACTCTGTTGTGTCCGGCATCGTTGTCTGTTTACCTTGATATGTCATTTTATCATTCAGTTTCGTCTTCATCCGGGTCATAGTGATATTCCATTTGGTTATCTTATGACTTGTTTAGCGACAAATATGCTTGTTGCTTCACCTGAGAATGAGGCACCAATTTATCATCTTTCATTCAATAATACTAATTTAAATAAGATGAAGTTGGATTTGCTTCCTGGTAAATTCTATGAAGGTGGTGGTGAAGGTGCTGAAGCAGGAATTGAATGGGAAGCTGCTGATCTTCCTCCACAGGCTGATATAATTATGGATGATATATTTGAAGACATTGAAACTAACTCCCAAAATGATCCTGATTACGATCCCTCTTCTAGTTATGATGCACGTCTAAGTGCGTTGGAGGAGAAGGTTGATAACCTGAGTGTAGCCCATGATATGCAATTTAAATATATGCGAAAATATCTTCGTCGCATTAATAGGGGCTTACTTCAGATTGATCCAACCATCCTTGCTCCTTCATCTGGATCTGATTAGGTGGATTATCTTTTTTTTTATATATATATTATATTTGAATATGATGGATTCTGTATTACTATTATGGTTGATGACTTTGGTTGTATGTTTGGTTTTATTATATATCCTTATTTAGATTGATGACATTAAAGTGTTGTACTAATTTGATAATTAATCTTGACTCTTCATATGGTGTTCTCTTCTCTCCTTTGGCCTTCCCTTGTCATTTTGTGACAAAAAGGGGGAGTAGTATGGAAAGGGGGAGAGAAAGGGAGAAAGGGAGAGAGTAATTGAAGTAATTGAAAGAGGGAAAATATGGTTGATTGTTTCTACTCACTTAGGGGGAGTAGAGTATTTTTGATGGCTCATGGCTCATGATTCTTTCTTCATTTTACTCTCATATTAATAAATGTGTTTTGTCACAAATTTGACAAAGGGGAAGATTGTTAGTGCTATGATTTCATATCCCTTTGGTTGTCAATTTTTGTAGTGCCAAAACCTATATATCTTATACTTCTTGTGTTTCTTGTTTGTGACTACACACTGCTTCAAGATAAGATCATGAATGAAGAATGTTTTCAAGACAAGATCATGAATGAAGAATGTTTGCAAGACATGTCATGGATGAAGTCTACAAGATTAGAAGACTTCAAGTTTTCTTCTAACAAGTTCAAGATTAGAAGACTTCATCAAGACTAGTCATGAAAGTACCAAGCTCTAGAAAGTCGTCAACTCGATTTAAGCTTTTCCTTCAAGATCATCTGAGAATACAGACCTTCAAGACGTCAATGTTCATCTCACTTTAAGGTTTGGTTGACTTTAGATTGACCTTAGGTTGGCCTGTATGATAGGTCATTCTGGATACATAATCTGAATATTTTAATATGCTTGTTATGATTGTTCTAAGACCAGTCCTAGAAATCTTAAGACCAGTCCTAGCTTTGCTTCGACCAGTCTTAGGTTTCTCAGGACCAGTCCTAGGTTGTTATAGATTTTTGAATTTTTCTGGTTGTTCTTCGACCAGTCCTGGACTTGCTTCGACCAGTCCTGGGAAGTTCTACGACTCATCCTTCGACCGGTCGTAGTCCTACCACTCGAACTCCAGCGACCTATCTAGGGTCCTACGACCAGTCGTAAGTGACTCACGACCAGTCGTAGGTGGCCCACGACCGGTCGTAGGTTACCTAAGACCAGTCGTGAGAACAACTAATCTAATCCCGCGGAAATCTTTTAAAATCTTTGATGCTATGACCGGTTCTAGGGATCCTAAGACTAGTCGAATATGGGATTTTTCAGGCTATAAATAATGCATGAATTTCAGAGTTTATTCATTCCATTCCATTCAATTTAAGCGATTTAAGGCTATACTCTGAGATAAGTTGTGATTATTTTTTTACGCTATTGTGCATATTTAATATTCCTTTTGTTAGCATTATTCTATTGTGATTTTGATCCACATTCCAATCTCATTTAGAAAAGAGGAATTTGTGATATTCCTTCTTCTGGGATCAAAATCAAATAGACCTTGCTCTTCTTGATTTAATCTAAAATCAATTAGATATAGAACCATTCTTTAAGTGAGTATTGGACATTGAACGACGTATCATACATCTACTCCGACTGGTTCTACTGGGCTACTTTAAAAGGAGATCCAGGTATTTTACTTTATAATTTACTTTCTCTGGTTTTGTTTGAGATTTGCCAGAAAGATCTCATTGTATAGGTTATCTGAGGAGAGCCAGAAAACTCATATTGTGGGGGGTTTTGGATTGTGTAAGCCCGAGATAAAAAGACACAATTGTGAAGGTTTTGGGTGAACCTGTGAAAACCTATTTTTGAGAGTGCATGCTAATATCCCCTGTGTGAGGATATTAGGAGTGGAGTAGCATTCTGTGTGGCTGTTGGCTAACAGTTGGTGAACACACAGGTGAACCACTATATATTATTGTGTTGTGGATATGCTTAATTTCTTTATTCATTTATTCCTTCATTATTGTGGATTGCTTTTGTGGATGAATGTTGTAATTTTCATTTCAAGCAAGTGTGGTTGAATGGTGTAATAACTTAGGATTTATTTCTGTAGTTATTCTTGATTTATTTTCCATATCATTTGTGATTGCTAGATTGTTCTAGAAATAAGGTTGTCCTACCATAAGCCATTAGTTTTTGGTGTAAGGTTGTCCTTAGAACTGATTTAGTATCATTCTCATATTTCATGTGCTTTGAGATTGTTATTATTTCAGCATTGTTATTTATATCTTTTATTATTCCGCTGTTTTAAGTTTTGTTTGGCATTGCCCTATTCACCCCCCCTCTAGGGCATATAGCTAGGCCCTTTCATGAACCCAGTATGAGAGAATGTAGATCAGAAGGCGATATTAATTTCAGAATATCCCACATTACTGACAGACATCTATCCACTGATATTGCTGACAGATCGCTTCAGCCCAAAACTCAGATCCTGTGTGGAAGGAATACTCGAACAGAGGAATTCCAGTTACCGAGCATCGAAGGGTGGAACACAGCCAGTGTCAGCCCTCAGAAGCAGAATATGGAAGTGCCTTAATAGGAAACCCTGAGCCCATGACTCCTCAAGCAGGGATTCTTAACGACTTCTCCTTCGAGGATAGCCCCCTTAGAGAGGAGTCTGTGACTGACCATTTACCAAAAACCTCTAAGAAGAAGACTAGAGGCAAAGGTAGAAACAAGAAGGCCACCATCAGTAAGGACAATATTGTGGATCCAAGATAATGGCCCAGCCGATTGAGGAAGCCCAAACGCAGGGCAGTCAACTCGGGGTGTGTTACTGATGAATAACATCATTTCTTGGAATGCCCATGGTGTGGGGAACGTCACCACTGTCAGGTCGCTCTCTAGGTTGAACAGAAAATTCAAACCTTGGTGTTTGGCGGTCCTCGGGCCAATGTTATCTAACTCTAAGAGAGTGGGTCTTGGGCTGAAGTTAGGTTTCCACCAATCCTTCTTGAATGATAGGGAAGGCAGCAAAATTTAGGTGTTTGCGAACTCCAATCTGCAACCTATGGTGATGGCAGCTTCTTCTCAAGTTCTCTCCATTCAGGTCACCCTTCCTAACTTCTCTAATGCTGTTGTGCTTTCAAGTATTTTTGTTAAATGTAACAGGATTCTTAGAAGGGAGTTGTGGGAGGAAATGGCTGCTACTAGCCTTATCATCAATGGGCCGTGGGTAGTTGTTGGGGACTTTAATGCGGTCCTCTCTCCACATGAAAGGAGGGGGTACAGGTCAATTGACCTGGCCACTCTTCAGAGTTTAGTGAGGCCATAAACAGGGCCAACCTTCAGGATGCAGGCTACTTGGGTAATCAATTTACTTGGTCCAATAACCAAGCTGGGACGTCTAGAAGATGGGCAAGGCTAGATAGGGTGTTGATTAACCCATAGTGGTTGAATCTCTTCCACCTCTTCCAAGTGGATCACCTCCCTCGTATCAATTCCCACCATGCCCCACCAAGATTGGTCTTTCCTGATGGACCCTCCTCCGGACCAAAGCCCTTCAGATTTCAGCGCATGTGGACCCTTCATGAAGGTTTCCAGGAAACGGTGCGCATCGCATGGTCTGATGAGCAATCACAGCAGCCGATGCTAAATGTGCAGCTCAAGCTTAGAAAGGTGAAACTGGCTCTCAAAGCCTAGAACCGCGATGTTTTTGGAAACGTCTTCAAGAGGGTACAACAGGAGGCTGATAGGCTGAAGGATCTAGATTTACAATGGCAGGAAAACCTAGGTACGGACCTCAACATCGAGTTGGAGCAGGCACCCAATGAGCTGCCCAAGCCGAGCTCATTGAGGAAATTTTTTGGAAACAAAAATCCCATAACTTTTGGCTTGCTGATGGTGACCGGAACACCAAGTTCTTCCAGGCTCAGGTGCAGGATCGAATCAGAAGAGCCGGCATTTCCCAAATCCGGGATAACCAGGGTCAGGTTTCCTTAGATACTGGGAGAATCAAGGCTGATGCTATTTTGTTCTTTCAGGCAGCGTTCAAGGCTGACCCTTTGTGGTCCAACCAAGACCTTACTGATTATATTCCAGAGCTGATCTCTGCCCAGGAAAACAACGTTCTACTCCAGGGGCCTTCCTCTCAAGAAGTCTACTAAGCCGTCCTTTCCATGTCAATTGACGGGGTGCCAGGCCCTGATGGTTTTACTGCTGGTTTCTTTCTTTCTTGCTGGCCCATTGTGGGTCCTGATATCCATAAGGTAGCCTTGTTTTGGTTCCAAGGAGGTCCCATGCCAAGAGCCTTGTGCTCGTCCTTAATATGTGTCATTCCTAAAGGGAGTTCACCGGCTTCCTTCGGAGACTATAGACCTATCAGTCTCTGCAACGTCATATATAAAATTTTATCCAAAATTTTAGCTGTGAGGCTGAGCCACCTTCTTCCCAAGATCATCTTGCCCGAGCAAGGGGCATTCATTGCTGGTCGTTCTATCACAGAAAATGTAGCCCTGGCCCAGGAGTTGATACGGGATATTAACAGAAAAATTCGAGGAGGGAATTTAATGTTGAAGTTGGATCTTGAGAAGGCTTATGACCGGCTCGATTGGAATTTCCTCAAAGGGGTCCTTACCTTCTTCAGCTTCATCGCACCGAGCATAGTCCCTATGGAAACATGCTGGAAATTCAATTGGTTCTCAGTTCTGATATATGGGGAGCCGTCCGGTTATTTTCCTTTGTCTAGGGGTCTCAGGCAAGGAGACCCTATTTCGCCATGGTTGTTCGTCATCGCCGCAGAATTCCTTAGCCATAGTTTCAGGAAGCTGGTGCAGTCGGGTGTCTATCAACCATTCAAACTTCAGAGAGGCTACTCCTCACCTTCCCATATTCTCTTCACCGATGACACTTTGATCCCTTGTTAACGGGAGTAGAGGATCGGCTCAAGCGGCCAAAAATTTTCTCCTTACCTTCCAATCAGTATCCAGGCTAAAAATAAATTTCTCCAAGAGCTCTTTTATTTGCGCCAACAGAAATCCCCCTTCCAGGGTTAGAACTATCGAAAAAATATTGGAAATCTTGAAGGCCACCCCTCCAGTCACTTATCTAGGCGTTCTGATCAACAGTGGGAGAATTAAAATGGCCGACTTTACTTTCCTCATTGAGAAAATCACAGGGCGGATTGATGGTTGGAAATCGCGTTTACTTTCTCAAGCTGGGAGGGCCATCCTTATTAGGCATGTCCTCACTAGGATCCCCATTCATGTGCTATCAGTTGTTCATGTGCCGATGTCTCTGATTGAGTTGCTAGGAAAGTTATTTACAGACTTTCTCTGGGGGTGGGCTGAGGGGGTAAGAAGATGCATTGGCTCCGTTGGAAAGCTGTCACTAAGCGGCGAGAGGAAAGCAGGCTCGGGATCAGACCCCTGAAAGAGGTCATGGAAGTGTTCCACATGAAACTCACTTGGATAGTGATAAGCGACACTCATAGGTCTCCTTGAACTGATTTGATGAAGGCTAAATATAGCAGTGATATTGTAACGCCTCGAATCTTCAGGACCAGAGTATATGACCCGTGTCCCAAAAACCCAAGTGTTAACCTTAAAGGATGGTCAGATATAATATTTTTCTTTTATTAGAGTAAGCAGATGAGCTTAGAGTGGACAAATTAGCATAACGGAAATTTTTAATTTCATTTAGAGTATACAAGAGAATGCCCATAACAACTTATACAAACTAATGTCTCCATTCTTACGAATACAAAATTGAAATAACATTACATGTGAAACAAAGTAAATTTGTAACAATCTTGAGCTGCGAAATCCTGTAGCAGCCTTTAGCAAATATAATCATGCACCCTTGTCAACCATAGCCTGCTCCTCACCAATATGAATGTGAACATCATTAGGGCCACCTGTGCTACCTGTACGGTTATATATTTATGGATGAGTGACCAACAAAGTGTGAATTCCCCTCAAGATTACACACCGCCGCATTAGGTAAGAAATAGTATAAAACATCAAGACAACCAAAATAAAGTAAATGCAGTCTTATTATATGTATGGATGCATGAATGCAATCATCGACCTGGGTAAAACATCCGGACGGGCATTGGGGTTGTCACCCAAGGATGTGACTGGTCATCAGCGCAACACTCAGCATAATCAAATTAGCATTAAGATCTAAGTCATCATCATAAATCGAATGACTGGTCATTAGCGCAACACTCAGCGTAATCACATGGGCATAATGATCCAAGTCATCGTAAATATGTCATGTATGCATGATTAGCCAAGTCATTGTTATTTACAATCAGACAATTTAGATAAGCTCAAAGATCATTACAGGGAGCATATGGCCCAGCGTGGGCCGACAGCTTGGGTATAGGTCCCATACCACCATCCTCGGCTCATGAGACTACCATCTTAGGATGTTTAATAAAAACCCATCGACTAGTGGCCAATCATGTTACAGTATATGGGGCTTACCATCGCATGGTTGCACTATATAAAACATCGAACCCTTCTAGGGTAAGTAACAAAACAAAACCACGTGGGGCGAGTATCAAAATATGCCACATAGGGCCAATATAAAACCATACGATAAAGACCCTCCTTAAAAACCATTGGGCACAACCCTGGATGGTAGGCCCACATCAATGATCCATCTAGACCACTACTCAATAACCACCAAGTCGAAGGTCCATTACAATCACAACTAGTCAAGTTACATCTTAAGTATGGGTGTACATTCATACATGGGAATTTTCCACTAATGTACCAGTTTAAGTTCCATAAGCAATCCACAAAAAGAAATTCACAAGCATGAACAATTATACAGGATGAACATTAAGTAAGCAATATAGCAATTCAATTTCCACCAGTTAGCACGTGTGATCATAAGAGAGATATATCAATTTAAATAAAAACTATAACTTAAGCTAATGAGAAGATGGAAAGTTCAAGGGGAAGAATCATCACCTTATACTTGGGATTGCCTACTAGCATCTTAAAGTGCTTGCGCCTATAGAATTGAATCATAACACAATTCATGAACTTGCACCATTAGATCCAAGTTCTACATACCACCTACGGTTTAAGATCATAGCCTAAGGTTATCTTTTAAGGTTTTTAGTGTAGAATAAGGGTTTTATCTTAAGGTTTAGCTATAGGCTTTAGATTATATGATTTGAATTCTACTTAGTGCATTAGTTAAAATTAAATCTTGATAATTACAAGAATACTATTAGCATTAGGGTTATAACTCATATCTGCTATTATGTTAATAATGATAGTTCATAAACTCATATAAAATATATCGATATTAGATTCTACACCTAAATCCAAACTCAACACAAACAAGAGTATCGACCTAAGGTTTAGATTACCTAAGTTTAAGATTTCATCCTAGAATTTAATTAAATGCTTAGATCTTAGGATTTGAATTCTGAATCATTAATAATAATATTATTATTATTATTATCATACTATGGATCAATTAATATTCACATTAATGATTGTTCATAAGTTCATATTTGAATGTACTGACATTCTCATAATAGCTAGTATTTTCTTAGATAATACAAGTAATAATAATAATAGAATTCCTACAAATAGTGTTATAATAAGGAATAATGCCATTAATACTAAAAGTTTCAAAGCGATCGTTAATATTAGCAATATACTTAATGTTAGCTAACAAGGCACTAATAGTTATCATAATAAAATGAATAGCATGCACCAATCACTAACGATAATATTTAAGGTAGACAAAACAAAACTCAAATATTTAATAATGATAATCTTTATATGTAATGACTAATATTATTATAGAAAATCTACTACCGGTCATTCAAATATTATCTTAACAATTCTAATGATGATTGTGGTAATAACAATATAATCGAAATAATCTTTATATGGAAAGGAAATATGACTCACCTAGTCGACTCGGTTGAGTCAACTTGACTCAACGTCATTTGCCTCTCTCATCCTTTCCTCTCCTAGGCTAACCCAAATCAGACTAGGTCCCACCTGACCCAGCTGGAGTCTGCCTCCACTGAGTAGATTCAGTTCCAGCAGAGTCAACTCGGCCTAACACCTTCACCCACTTATTCTCCCTCTCTCCTCTTCTCTCTCTTTCTTCTTCTCTTTTTCCCATTCTTTTCTCCGTTGCTGGGATGTCCAGCAACGGGTCTAGACAGACTGACCCAGCTCGACTCGCTCAGACTCGATGAGTTGACTCAGTTTGGGCCAGATAACCCATCTTCTTCTCCTTCGTTTTCTCTCTTCTCTCTCTCTTTTCTATTTCTTTCTTCTTCTTTTCTCCTCTCCTTCTTCTGCTAGAAGCGTCCAACAATGGTTGTAGCATACCATTGCCTAACTCCGCCCAGATTCTGTGGCTTGGGCGAATCAACGAAGTGCGGCACCCTCCACTAGCAGTGTGGTGCTCGGATTTCACTTAGATGCTCTATGTCTTCTCATTTAGAGAGGTCTAGAAACTTCTGGACACGACCCAACACAGACCAAACCCAGCTCGGCCCAAACTTGGCTCAGTTCGAGCTTTGCTAGTGCAGCAACACACTCTCTCTCGCTTTCCTTCTTTCCATTTCTTCTTCTTTTCTTTCTTCCTTCCCTCCTCCTTTTCATCCTTTTCTCCTGCATGGGTTGTTGTAGACATGGCCAACCTTGTGAACGAAACTGATCAGGGGTTAACGGTTGTAACAGGACCAGTGGTCGTTCATCTTGATGAGGGAGATGACTGCCATTAATGGTAGATCACAAACGCCCATGACTTTCTCCAAAACGATGCATGAGAATGGTGTAGACAGATCTAAGGGAGCTTAGAGCATGGTTGGATTGAAGCTCTAAGAAGGTTTAGGCGGTGGGTTCGAGCGGATAGGAAAAACGGCTGTTTCTATGTTTTCTTTTGTTAAAGGATAGGAGGAGACATCTTCTCTTCTACATGTAGGAAAACCTAACTTTTCTAGGTTGTTGGATCATCAACGAACAACCCAGATTCATTCTGGTGGATACCGCTTCTCAAAACGGTGGTTAGAAACTAAAACTGGATGTGTTTTTTTTTGGAAGACCCTAAGCCATCGGACGGCCGATATCTCCTCTTGCTTGGACGGTCCAGATCGCACAGACAACCCTCACGCGGATGGCCAACCTGTCGCATGGAGACAGGATTCCATTTTTGAAAATGTAGTTTTGTAAAGTCATGTTTCGGTGAGGATTGTGTGCCTGCATATGTGTTCTAACCTGTGAGACGGTTTAGGTTTTAGTCAACTCCCCCACCCTGACTGAATGGACGGTTCAGATCATGCACATGACTATTAAATGTTATTATTAGGTTTTAGTCAACTCCCCCACCCTAACTGAATGAGCATATGTGTTCTATAAATTTTGAAAATTAAATGTTATTATTAGAATAATTTTAATATTTATTATTACTATTATTATTATTATTATTATTATTATTATTACTATCACTTATGTATTTTTTTATTATCACATGTTGTTAACATAGAAATTGTACGAATATTAGCAAGCAAAGATTAATGTCTATATTAATTGTACATTATTTGTAGGGTTACATGCGTGTTATGTTTTAATTTCATATAGGTTGTTAAATTGTGTGGAGTATATTATTCATTGTAACTTTTTCCAGTATGTTTTATGTTCATGTATTATAGATTTTGTAATTTTATATTAATGATATCGTAAGTGTATATAATATGAGTTATAGTTACTTATCATTCTTAATATGAAAGTCTTAAATCTTACAAAGTATATAAATAACCTCCCATAGTGTATATGTTTACGTTGTATTATTTTTGTATTTACATTACATTAGATTACATAGTAATACCCGAGTGCTGAGAGGTACGGGGTGTTACAAACTACCCCCCTTAAAGAGAATTTCACCCTCAAAATTTAGTACTCCGACTATGGATGTGGACAACAATCTATCTTACAATGCCCGCATGCATCTGCTAGTTCCCCACACTAAGTTTATTTATATATACAAGCCCTCATGAGTTACTACTAGGGCAAGGATCTTTACAATCTACCCCCCTTAAAGAAGGCTTTAACATCAGGGTTTGCTGAAAGTGTGAAATCCCAACAAGTTATATATAGAGCCACCACCGCCCTTAGGCATTTGTCTATCAATCAACAGATGGGTTTTGGTTCCTCTGCAGGTTATAAATTGTTTAGGTATCGACTAGGACTAGGAAATCATTTCTAGTGCTCGTCGACCTCAGGATTTCTAATAGCATATACTAAGATTGTAAGTTCATTTGAGTGGCTAATAACAGTATCTTATTTTCCCCTTAAATTTTCTTTTACCTTTTATGATAGTTCCCTGTTGTCTAAGGTACGTATTGATTTATTTTTTCCAACGTTTGAGCTAACATGGATAGATGGTTATAGTAGGTTTGAGCCCGATACATCGATCCTTTGCCTACGTAAAACAAACGATTTTCTGTATCAATCCCTACTCGTGGCAAATTTCGATCTTCTGCCTGATCAGGGCATTGAGATCATTGGAATCTACTAGGATATGGGGTTTGGATCAAACAACAAAACTTCGCTTAAATGTAGTTCCATCAATCCGTGATCTTGATTATTCTAGACTCCTCAGAGATATCAATTACTCTTCTACCTCCATAATGGATAAGACCATGTGTTCCATTACACTTCCAATGCGCATTCTGATTATCTAAGTACTACTTGGAAGTTCAATAAAAGAATTTTTACATGGAACCTAGGTTTAAAGGTTGACAAGTTCATTTAAGATTTCTAACCTAATTTCAATATGCTTAGCCTAGGGTCAAATTTTTCTTACCTAAATTCTTATACCTCACTTCTAATTAATCTTAAGTGCTGAAATTTATGAAAGTCATCATTTCTATCTAATGAGATGCGTTAGGGAAATCAAATTGTGATTCTTAGTACTATTCTCTTAGATTCAAGAAGTTCCTATGTTTGTACAATATGGTGGGTAAGGATCTTACTATGATGACTAAGTCTACTTCATATGTTGAATGTATGACAATGATACTTCTAATTAATGAAGTTTTAGGAAAATTCAATTCCTAGATTTCTAGAAAATCTTTCTCTGGAAGTCAAATATAGGAAACGTTCTTATGTAGCCTCGTGTACATCATGATGAGTACTTGGTACACATATTTAATTGCTAAGTCCAAACAACCATTTTGGTAGTTTACAAGGGACCCGAAGTTTTTTGTTTCTAAGTTCAAATGACTAAGCCTAAAATCATAAGGAACCTAAGTTCATTTCTAGGTCCTACGACCATCCTAACAATTCCACAGGGAGCGTAGAATCTCAAGTTTCTATGTTCTCAATTTCTCCTAGCTACAAGGAGATTTCTCATAAGTTCAAATATTTGTTCTAATAATTTTTAAGGGGACCTAAGTTTGGGCTCCTACATTCTCAATTGTTCTTCTAAATATAAGGAAAATTCACCTAAGTTCAAAATTTTAAATTCAAACATCCTATCTTGAGACATTTATGGTTTGCATAAGATCATTTCCCAAGGCCAAGTTTGTCCAAACTATGCTCTGATACCAACTGTAATGCCCCGAATCTTCAGAACCCGAGTAGTGAAACCTGGGTGTTAACCTTAAAGGATGGTTAGATATAATAATTTTCTTTTATCAGAGTAAGTAGATGAGCATAGAGTGGACAAATCGGCATAAAAGAAATTTTCAATTTCATTTAGACTATACAAGAGAATGCCCATAATGACTTATACAAACCAATGTCTTCATTCTTGCGAATACAAAATTGAAATAACATTACATGTGAAGCAAAATAAATTTGCAACAATCTTGAGCTGTGAAATCCTGTAGCAGCCCTTAGCAAATATAATCATGCACCCTTGTCAACCATAGCCTGCTCCTTACCAATATGAATGTGAACATCATCAGGGCCACCTGTGCTACTTGTACGGTTATATGTTTGATGGATGGGTGACCCACTCAGTGTGAATTTTCCTCAAGATTACACACCGCCGCATTAGGTAAGAAATAGTATAAAACATCCAGACAACCAAAATTGAGTAAATGCAGTCTTATTATATACATGGATGCATGAATGCAATCATCGACCTGGGTAAAATATTCGGACGGTTGATGCCCCGGGTAAAACATCCGAACGGGCATTGGGGTCGTCACCCAAGGATGTGACTAGTCATCAGCGCAACACTCAGCGTAATCGCATGGGCATGAAGATCCAACTCATCATCATAAATCGAATGACTGGTCATTAGCGCAACACTCAGCGTAATCGCATGGGCATAATGAAACAAGTCATGGTAAATATGTCATGTATGCATGATTAGCCAAGTCATTATTAGTTCATTTACAACTAGGCAATTTAGATAAGCTCAAAGGTCACTACGGGGAGCACATGACCCAGCGTAGGCCGACAGCTCGGGCATAGGTCCCATACCACCATCCCCGGCTCATGAGACTACTATTTTAAGATGTTTAATGGAAATCAATCGACTAGTGGCAAATCACATTACAGTATATAGGGCATACCATTGCATGGTTACACCATATAAAATATCAAACCCTTCTAGGGCAAGTACCAAAACAAAAGCATATAGGACGAGTATCAAAATATGTCACATAGGGCCGATATCAAAACCATATGATAAAGACCATCCTTAAAAACCATTGGGCATAAGAACCCTAGATGGTAGGCCCACATTAATGATCCATCTAGACCACCACTCAATAACCACCAAGTCAAAGGTCCATTACGATCATAACTAGTCAAGTTACATCCTAAGTATGGGTGTACATTCATACACACTACGTGAAAAATGGAAAAAAAAAGGTCAGATTTAGAGACGGTTCTGGACCGTCTCTAAAATCCACTACCAGAAAGATGGGCGAAGGCTACGGATAAAATCCGTAGCCATAGGTCTATGGCTACGGATCTAGTCCGTAGCACTAGCGTAGTTGTAGGTCCCATAACAATAGGTTTGGAACCTATGGCTACGGATTTAATCCGTAGCTATATGTCCCAGCAGCTACGGATATGATCCGTAGCAATAACTACCAGAAACAGACAAAGGCTACAGACCAAATCTGTACCCATAGATCTATGGCTACGGTTGTAGTCCGTAGCACGACCGTAGTCATAGGTGCGGTGGAACCAATGGCTACGGATTTAATCCGTAGCTATATATTCCAATAGCTATGGTTATAATCCGTAACAATATATTAAAAGTTCTTACCAATATGCCATATTTAAGGCTACACCTATCAGATTAGTGGCTACGATCAATATCCGTAGCTATTTTGGACATTAAAAAATTTTATATAATCATTTTTTCATTCAATTACCACCTGTACAATCATTCATTTATTCAATTACAATCAATTACAATCCTTCATTCAATCAATTATAATTACAATCCTTCATTCAATCAATTACAATTACAATCCAATTCATTCAATCAATTACAATTACAATTACAATAATACTGAAAATACAAGTCTTTGGCTTCATTAGAGAAATTAATGTGCTCGACTTCACCATGAAATTTCAACAGCTTCATATATTCCATCATCCTACAAACAGTCATGTCGCTCAAATTAGAATACCCATTGGAGAAAAGAAAGATAAAGTGAAAGAAGTGCATCATGTATAACCATTTTTTTCTTAATGAATTAAATTTTTTTTTAAAGAGGAATGAAATTGACACAAAAGAAATAGTCTCACCATATGATTATAGGTTTAGGTTTAGGTTATAGGTTTTGGGATTTGAGAATGAGTTTGGGTTTAGGTTATAGGTTTTGGTTATAGGTTTTGGGATTTGAGAATGGGCTCGGGTTTAGGTTATAGGTTTTGGTTAAAGTTTAGGTTTTTGAATTTGAGAATGGGTTTGGGTTTAGGTTATAGGTTTTGGTTTTGGTTTAGGTTATAGGTTTTAAGATTTGAGAATGGGTTCGGGTTTAGGTTTTAGGTTTTGGTTTTGGGAATTGAGAATGGGTTCGGGTTTAGGTTATAGGTTTTGGTTTTGGTTTAGGTTAAGGTTTGCGTTATAGGTTTTGGATTTGAGAATGGGTTATGATTTAGGTTTAGAATCGTGTTCATGTTCGGGATTGGGTTTAAGTTTTGGTTTTAGAGTTTAGGTTTAGGTTTAGGTTAGAGAGTTAAGATTAGGATTAGGTGTAGGTTTAGCTCTAGGGAATTGAGTTTAGGTTATAGGTTTAGGGAAAGGTTAGGTTTAGGTTATAGGTTTTGGGATTTGGGAATAGTTTTAGGTTATAAGTATAGGTTTAGGTTAGGTTATAGGTTAAGGTTTAGGGATTTGAGTTTAGGTTATAGGTTTTGGTAAAGGTTAAGGTTTAGGTTTTGGATTTGAGAATGGGTTCGGGTTTAGGTTATAGGTTTTGGTTTTGGTTATAGGTTTTGGTTAAATTTTAGGTTTTGGATTTGAGAATGGGTTCGGGTTTAGGTTTTGGTTTAGGTTAAGGTTTAGGTTTTCGGGTTTAGGTTATAGGTTTTGGTTTAGGGTTTTGAGTTTAGGTTATAGGTTTTGGTTTAGCGATTTGAGTTTAGGTTAGAGGTTTTGGTTTAGGTTAAGGTTTAGGTTTTTAGATTTAAGTATGGGTTCGGGTTTTGGTTATAGGTTTTGGTTTTGGTTTTGGTTTTGGTTTTGGTTTTGGTTATAGGTTTTGGTTAAGGTTATAGGTTTTGGTTTAGGTTATAGGTTATATAGGTTTTGGGATTTGAGAATGGGTTCGGGTTTAGGCTATAGGTTTTGGTTTTGGTTTAGGTTATAGGTTTTGGGAATTGAGAATGGGCTCGAGTTCAGGTTACAGGTTTTGGTTAAGGTTTAGGTTTAGGTTTAGGTTATAGGTTTTTTAGGATTTAAGAATAGGTTCGGGATTAGGTTATAGGTTTTTTAGGATTTAAGAATAGGTTCGGGATTAGGTTATAGGTTTTGGGATTTGAGAATGGATTCGGGTTTAGGTTATAGGTTTGGTTTTGGTTTAGGTTATAGGTTTTGGTTAAGGTCTAGATTTAGGTTATAGGTTTTGGGATTTGAGAATGGGTCGGGTTTAGGTTATGTAACGCCCCGGATTTTTGCCAACCTGGGATTAGACGTCCTTAGGCAATGGGTCAATCCTAACACAGGTTTAACTTCTTAAACGCTTAATTAAAGTCTCAAATCGCTCCTTAAACCATTTTCTTCACAAATCCCACCCTTCACTACCTTGTGCTTTCAATTTTTCAAAGCACCTTCGCCCTAGACACTATCTTAAACTGGCTAAGTAGTATAACTTAGATCACTTTATATACAAACTACAATGGACTAAGTTCCACCTCAGACGAAAATCACTTAGGATTAAATCCTTTAGAAATTTGACAAAGTGAACTAGGTACTAAACTAGATTAGCCATGAAATCCATTTGAATCGCTTTAAATACGATCTGCAAGACCCAAAACTTGCAGAATCATTGACGCTAGGTTATCCTAAAATCTAGGATCAATCTCATTACCCGGCTGCTCTCGGGAGCACATCGAAACTTCGTATTAGGTCTAGACCGCACATCGGAAATCCGATTAACATGAAGTTAAGGAACTAGGACCGCCTTACTGGACTTGACAATCATCTCAAAAATCAGGTCCATCCGATGTCCCACGGCCATTTGTTTCGATTCGGAGCGAGGGTGTGTGAAAAACACTATTCCCATTTCAAAATAAATATCAGGAATAGTAATCTGGCACCATTCGTTGACGCGTCAGTATTAAGCAACCTGACCGTCAGAATCAGACCAAATTACACCCTCGGATCAGGAAAAATTTCAGGAACATTTACATGTACTTGGAATTTTGGATCGTGGCCCACCGACCGTCGAACTGAAAGTGGTCCGCCACGTGCGATCTGGGAATCCGATCGAGTCGAAAATGAAATCCCACATAGATCCATGTGTGGTGAGCTTAAGTCTGACGTTTGGCTCAAGGAGGGCCACCAGAACCTCTCTTTTGAGCTGAAAAAGTGACGAAATACCTATATTAGCAGTAACCCTTGAACCTGAGTCTATTTTGGGAAGGTTTTCCGGCGTCGTTTCTATGTAAGAAACCCTAACCCTAATCTGTTTTGGGGTTTAGATGTTGTAGGTTGTGAAATAGCTAACCTATTTCATTCTCTAGGTTGCCAAACTGCCGAATACGGAAGCTTAGCAAACCTATCGATTCCGTTGCGATTCTACGACAAAAGGTGCGGACTTTAGGTGTATAGGTTGCGGTTTTCAACGCTTTCAATGTCAGATAATGATAGAATCATGATCTGCATGCAATTGCACATGTACAAAATGCTTTCTGTTTTCTGTTTCGATTAGAATTGTAGAATTTGGAATTTCACATACTCTAGGTATTCGTATAAAATACTGTATACATATTTTTTATGGAAATGTGTTTGACATGTTTATTTGTCGTATGGATGTATGACGTATGGATAAAATACTTATTTGGTAAAAGGATTCGCCTAAATACATGTTTACTATTATACACCATGTATGTGGAAATACGGTATTGTAATAAGTACCGTATACATGTATATTTTAGTTGTGTGTTTGTCATGATTAATTGTCGTATCAATATATTATGTGCGTATAAAACATTTGCTTGGTGAAGGGAATCGTCGTAATACACGTTTGCTTGTATACACTATGTATGTTGAAAATGCGTATTCTAGAAAATATTGTATACGTATAAATATTGGGAGATGAATTTATCATGATTATTTGCTGTAGTAATATATTATACATGGATAAAATACACACTTGGCTAAGGGATAGCCCTAATATATGTTTTACTAACATACACCATGTATGTTGTAATACTGTATTCTAAGTGTTTATGAAAATGATTGAATGAGTATCGAATTCTCATTCGTACTCGCCATGACTAATTGTCATGGATTCATGATTGTTGTATTGGCTATACCCTTTTGACGAAAGGATTTGCCCTAAATCACGCCACGGCCAATATACACTATATATGCTAAAATGTGTGGCCCAAGTGTTTGCGGAAATGACCGAATGAATATGGAACTTGGATTCCTGCTTGCCATGAATTCCGTCGTGGGTGTACACGTGTTATGATAGGGGCAACTCCCTAGGGAAAGGATTTGGCCTAATGCCTATGTGATCGACATATGTCATGTATGTTGATGTATGTTTGTTTAAGTATTTCTTGGAATGTCTGAATGAGTAGTAGTTAGCAAATTGTAATGTATAAGGGTGTTGAGATATGATTCTTAACCTCTTTTAACTATGTGTATGATCTCCTTGGATTGTTGTGTGATTATGAATTGAACATGTATAAACTCATGCTTGTGTTGTGATTCATAACATGCTCAACTGCATTATGATTATAACTATGTAATGCATATGTTTAAATTTATATTTACGTTGTATGATCCGTCTTGGGTGATGGGGGAGCGGAGCAACGAGTGCGTGCAAAAGCCCTGACACGCCCTAAACGGATAATACTAGACCTTGATTGTATGAGTTAAATCTTGATCCATTACTGCTTTATCTATCTGCAAGTTATCATGTTTGGGGCTATGATTATAGTCCAGACAATCGGTACCAGAATTGAATTCGTGGCTGCGATTCATTTGCCACGTGAGATGTGTTCGACGAACCCGAGTCGTACTTCGGTTGACGATAGTGGTTGGCCACGCGAAGTGCTTATGCACTTCATGTCGTTCAACTTGTTGTGCGCTCGAGCTAGCCGAGCTCGTCAAGTAACCCGATCTGTCTTATGTATGTTCACCATGTTTGGTCGCTACTGCTTGAACCTAAGGTACCAAACTTACCAGTGAAATCCCTTTTAACTATGGTACCTCGATCCGCTAAGACTCATGAGTCGGGCATGGTGGTATGGGACACCGTGGTCGAGTACGCTGTCGGCCTCTGGCCGGGGCCACGTGCCTCCCCGCAGTAGTGACAAGTGAGCAACTAGACTCGTGAGCCGATTATGGTGGTATGGGACACTATATTCGAGTTGTCGATACTTACGGTGAGAGCCGAGTACGGTGAGACACATGTGCTCGTCTTGACGGCGACGAGTCCTCTGTAATATCTTCGAGTATACTCCAAGGTCTGTGATTGGCGACGAGTCTTTCACAGCAACTGGAGTATGAGTTGAGCCGAGTACGGTGAGACCTGTATTCGAGCTGACGGCTAGTGATTGAGCCGAGTACGGTGAGACCTGTACTCGAGCTGACAGTCAACAATTGAGCCGCTTACGGTGAGATCTGTATCCGTGCTGACGGGTGATGAGCCCTTTGTGATGCCTTCGCTACGCCTCTCAAACCATAATATCGTATGAGATTAACTAGGACTGACGACCCTAGAATAGATCATGTTTGGGAATGATACAAGGGAGGTACCTTAGTTTTCCAATCTTTTTGTTTGAAATGGACTAATAAAAACTTGGTAATCATGAGCATCATCGCACCGCATGTGCTTTGTAGATGTGGCGCACTGAGGGAGTAAGCATTCGCGAACGTAAGATGATGTCGCTTGAGGGTGGTTTGGCAAGGGCATACAGCATCATGTCATTTCATTTTCGCACTTAACAAGAGTAGTTAGAAATGTTTGATTTGTCTTGCTTTATCATTCTTGCTTGATTGAATTGATAACATGTTAACCTATGCTTTCTTGTTCCACTTGAGTTGATCACTCACTCCCACGTTACAGACGGTGTTGTACACACCAACCAGTTTGTTGAGTTTCGGTGGTGCGATGCTTGTGAAGCAGAGCGGACTACTTCTATGATGATAGGAGGAATTCTCCTATCTGTATCTCTCTGGCAGGTCAATGAAGACCTGATATTGTATTGACGGGGCTATGGTACATGGGATAGGAGGCATTACACTTCCTCACATTTGGTACATTTTAGAACTGCACTTGTATTTATTTAACTTGGTAATGTTATCACACTCTGGAGACTCATCATAAGTTATATATTTTATCTATCTATCACAGTCTTCCGCTTGCAAATTTAACTGTCTCTGGAGTATGATATGCTGTTTTGGCTTAATCTCACTCATGTTCAATGCACAAATACAGTCAACATTCAATCATCATTCATTTTGTTGCATAAGTGATGTTCTGGAACTCGGGAGTTGAGTTTATGCTCGACCCCCGATTTTCAGGGCGTTACAAGATGGTATCAGAGCATGATTTGGATTAAACCGGGCCTGGGTTATGGTCACACGACGCACTCTGACGCACTCTGACTTAGGAGGGAGCGGCGGAACGTAGAAACCGACGTAGGATTTTCCAATTTCCCCGAACGGCGAAACCGACAGAAATCAACTGCTGAGATTGGGCCCGTACACACCCATGATCACGCGAGACGATCCCGAATCACTTCTAGGCCGTCATTCGACGGGTTTGAGTCGTTCCCTAGAAATGAATGTTCTTAGGTTGTGGGTCAACCACAACACCAAAGCTTAAAACCCCTTTTTACCCAATTTCTTTAAAATCTCTCCTTGCACCACTTCACTCTTTAATTTTTTTTAATCCTTTCATACTAGACATAAATCCTAACGTATAAACGATGAAGAATAATATTTAAACAAAAATTTACTATAAATAGTAAATATATGTAGAAATTAGACTTTTGACCATTCAAATTGTTGAATATGACCAAATAAATGGGTTAGTTGGATGGATGAGCTCCTCCTACCCTAAAATCATATGCTACACATCATATAAAATCTTTCTGGTTTGCATTTTGGCCCCGATACAGCTCAAAATGAAGTCGGGGGCCAAACGGAGCACTTCCGGAGGGAACCAGGGTGGGCCCCATACTTTTTTGGAGCCTAGGGGACTGGAGGAACACGTCCCTGGTGCCCCCCTTTAAAAAATCCAAAAATTTTCGGCGAGGCCTCGCCACTTTTTTTGATGGGCCAGGCCGGCCGTCCGGGCCTATTGTGTTTGGGGGCTAGGGGAACCCCTTGGTATATGGACCGTCGACTAAAACGCCCCCAAACTAGTACTTCCTTCACAAAACGACCCTCCAAGCTCTCCCTTTCCTTCTAAAATCTGATTTTCTCTCTCTAACCTCCCTTCCAATTGCACATTCCGCTGTTTTCTATTAAAACCCGCACCCCTCCATCGTTTACGGAAATAACCACCCTCTACCCTTTCCGTTTTCTCTCGTTTGAGCTCCTACACCCCCTCATTTGAAGCTTAAACTTGTGTAAGCACTCAACCCAGTCCATCTCTTCGTTTCCTTTCTTTAAACCCTGTCTATTGAGCCTCTACAACATCTGTTGAGGCTCAGATCTATGGAGGAACAAACCTCCAACCCTTACTTTCTCTCCCCTTCACTTTTCATTCACTTTCCATGGCCCTATTCGAATTGGTTACGGCCATTTTCTCGATCTCATGGGATTTAGGTGCATCCCATGTTTTCTAATACCATATTTGGAGTGTAGGCAGTTAAACGTAAATCCCGAAATTTTCTTTCAAATTACACTTAGAAATTCCTCATCGTGGGATATGAAAATCCCATCTCACACTTTCCAACACAACCCTCATTTTTCAAAGCCTATAAAGTAATTTTAATCCCCGCCCACCCTCCTGCCAAATATGTCATTCCCAATCCTAAAGTGGGATTAGCAATACAGTCCCATTTTAATACAACTTAAGACCATTGGCCAAGTAGTGATGCAGTGATAAAGTCCCTTGATACACATTAACCCACCACACTCTGATAGCTTAAGCTTTTAGAGTAAATGGTTGTTTGACAAATAGACTCTTAGAGTTTTGGACCAAGAGCGTTACTCCTGGATTTCGACAGACTTGACCATATAGGAAACCCAACAAATTTATAATGTGACCCTTAGGATCTTCTTAGCTAGTATGAACATATGTGAAATGCTCGTGCGTAGTTAAATTCGAGTTCCGGCAACCCAATTCCAATCAGACAACTTTAACCCTAGGCGATAAAATAATTTCTTTATTTAGAAAGGGTATAAAATCATCTGGTGTATAAGCATAGACTTTAGATTACAACTAGTGGATTATCGCTGCTCAAAAGTTGAGCCTAGGCTGCTAATTAGACTAAGAAATGTAAACGACTAACAATGTTAAGATAATTGAGTGATAGACGTAGTTAGTTGGCTTGAATAGGTTGGAGCGAGACCCCGTTCCGTTGTTGAATCCCCTTAATACTTTAGGCTTCCTTAGTAACTCTTAGGGAGCTTGTTTGACGTAGAAACTATTCACGATTAGAGGAAACCTATATATCCCTTGGATTCAATGTTAGGTCCAATCAATACATCCCTTAGAATTTCCTTCTCAAGGACTTAGTACAATCGGGAACACGGAGTAGAGAAACTACATATAAGTGAGGTATTCGCGGTTTGAATTGAATCCTCAATCCTGGTAGTGACCAATGAACCCTATGCTCTGATCAAGCAGAGGGTCGGGATCGACTAGGATTAAGGAATGATATAGCAACTTTCTGTTTTAGCTAGGCAAGAGGTCCATGCATCCGACTCAGACCCACTACACAACATTCCTTCCGTGTTGGCCTGACCACTTACAACTAAAAGTTTATAACTTCGTCTTCGAGAAGTGTTAAGAACATATAGCCAATAGAGACTTTGTCTTTTAGGCCCAAGGAATTACCCAAATGGGCAACAAATAGTTAGGAATTAGGTCCCAAGTCGCATGCCATGTCGACATACATATTATGTTTATAACCGTAGAAAGATAGCATGCCTGTTAAACTAGACATGATTAAATAGGATAAGTCTGGGCCGCGATAAAACCCCTTGGTAGGATTAGGCATCTTGCCTCAAACTCACACCCATTCGTGATAGCCCCTTTCTATAATCCTAGGTACCAAGACTGATGTAGTGGGAGACCGCATCTCATTTCATGTCAAGGATAGGTTATAAATTACACCTTGTTTCGATGTACGGAGCAGGACATAAATCTTAAGCCTTGAGGGTGAAAATAAATTTTAAGGGGGGTAGAACATGATGAACCCGCTCTAGTTAGGTCACCTAATACACCTCTTTGACCTGGGTGGCGCAGCTGAAACATGGTGGACCCTATCCCACTGGCCCAGGATCGAAACGGTGCTCAATAAATACGAACATTATAGAAGCCCTAGTAAGTTCTACTATGAGAAACCGTTTTAAGATGATTTAGTAAGATTTGATTCACCCTTTCCTTGGACATAGATAATATCGAGGACTCTCTTAGACTAAGACCTAAAGGGCAGCTTTAGAATAAACAATTTGAGCATTTCAATGATGGACATTCCCTACTCTTAGAGAGTGATCGGACTACGGAGTTACTGACATCTACAACTGCGAAGTTTTGGCGGCTTGACCCAATTCCCAATCCTGGGTGACTACCGATGGACTCTCTGCTGACGAGCGGACGACCAGGATCCACCAGATTCGGAAGGGATACGATGAGCTTCCTACTCGGCCCAGATGATCGATGTATCGGGATCGAGCCCACTATTACCGTCTCTCCGTGTTGGTCAAACAATGAAAACAACTATCTTACTCTAAATTGTGGGAATTGTCGTCGAGACTCCAAATAGGTAAAGAAATAAATGGTAGCAAACCATCAGGGTATGAGAAATGGATAAAGAATTTTGTTTTAAGGGGGGTAGACTAAAATGAACTAGCTGGTATATACCCTACCACGCATAGAAACTTGGAATTAATAAGTCTTAGGCAAATGAAATAATAGAAATCTTCCCTTATTACCCTTAACCAATTTTGGGGACGAAATTTTGTTTTAAGGGGGGTATATTGTAATGCCCCGGATTTTTGCCAACCTGGGATTAGACGTCCTTAGGCAATGGGTCAATCCTAACACAGGTTTAACTTCTTAAACGCTCAATTAAAGTCTCAAATCGCTCCTTAAACCATTTTCTTCACAAATCCCACCCTTCACTACCTTGTGCTTTCAATTTTTCAAAGCACCTTCGCCCTAGACACTATCTTAAACTAGCTAAGTAGTATAACTTGGATCACTTTATATACAAACTACAATGGACTAAGTTCCACCTCGATTTAAAAATCACTTAGGATTAAATCCTTTAGAAATTTGACAAAGTGAACTAGGTGCTAAACTAGATTAGCCATGAAATCCATTTGAATCGCTTTAAATACAATCTGCAAGACCCAAAACTTGTAGAATCATTGACGCTAGGTTATCCTAAAATCTAGGATCAATCTCATTACCCGGCTGCTCTCGGGAGCACATCGAAACTTCGTATTAGGTCTAGACCGCACATCGAAAATTCGATTAATACGAAGTTAAGGAACTAGGACCGCCTTACTGGACTTGACAATCATCTCAAAAATCAGGTCCATCCGATGTCCCACGGCCATTTGTTTCGATTTGGAGCGAGGGTGTGTGAAAAACACTATTCCCATTTCAAAATAAATATCAGGAATAGTGATCTGGCACCATTTGTTGACGCGTCAGTATTAAGCAACCTGACCGTCAGAATCAGACCAAATTACACCCTCGGATCAGGAAAAATTTCAGGAACATTTACATGTACTTGGAATTTTGGATCGTGGCCACCGACCGTCGAACTGAAAGTGGTCCGCCACGTGCGATCTGGGAATCCGATCGAGTCGAAAACGAAATCCCACATAGATCCATGTATGGTGAGCTTAAGTCTGACGTTTGGCTCAAGGAGGGCCACCATAACCTCTCTTTTGAGCTGAAAAAGTGATGAAATACCTATATTAGCAGTAACCCTTGAACCCGAGTCTATTTTGGGAAGGTTTGAGACTATATAAGGACCTTAAACCCTCTCTCATGGCAGCCATACGAATTTGGGTTTTGAGAGAGGGAAAAGAGAGAGGAAGTGAGGGAGAAGTGAGAGAATCTCCCTGCCGTCGTTCCCTGCCACCACACGGGCTGCATCATCCCTTTCTTGACGCTTTTTCGGCGTTTCCGGCGTCGTTTCTAGGTAAGAAACCCTAACCCTAATCTGTTTTGGGGTTTAGACTATTGTAGGTTGTGAAATAGCTAACCTATTTCGTTCTCTAGGTTGCCAAACTGCCGAATACGGAAGCTTAGCAAACCTATCGATTCCGTTGCGATTCTACGACAAAAGGTGCAGACTTTAGGTGTATAGGTTGCGGTTTTCAACGCTTTCAATGTCAGATAATGATAGATTCATGATCTGCATGCAATTGCACATGTACAAAATGCTTTCCGTTTTCTGTTTCGATTAGAATTGTAGAATTTGGAATTTCACATACTCTAGGTATTCGTATAAAATACCGTATACGTATTTTTTATGGAAATGTGTTTGACATGTTTATTTGTCGTATGGATATATGACGTATGGATAAAATACTTATTTGGCGAAAGGATTCGCTTAAATACATGTTTACTATTATACACCATGTATGTGGAAATACGGTATTGTAAGAAGTACCATATACATGTATATTTTAGTGATGTGTTTGTCATGATTAATTTTCGTATCAATATATTATGTGCGTATAAAACATTTGCTTGGCGAAGGGAATTGCCGTAATACACGTTTGCTTGTATACACTATGTATGTTGAAAATGCGTATTCTAGAAAATACTGTATACGTATAAATATTGGGAGATGAATTTATCATGATTATTTGCTGTAGTAATATATTATACATGGATAAAATACCCACTTGGCTAAGGGATAGCCCTAATACATGTTTTACTAACATACACCATGTATGTTGTAATACTGTATTCTAAGTGTTTGTGAAAATGATTGAATGAGTATCGAATTCTCATTCGTACTCGCCATGACTAATTGTCATGGATTCATGATTGTTGTATTAGCTATACCCTTTTGACGAAAGGATTTGCCCTAAATCACGCCACGGCCAATATACACTATATATGCTACAATGTGTGGCCCAAGTGTTTGCGGAAATGACCAAATGAATATGGAACTTGGATTCCTGCTTGCCATGAATTCCGTCGTGGGTGTACGCGTGTTATGATTGGGGCAACTCCCTAGGGAAAGGATTTGGCCTAATGCCTATGTGATCGACATATGTCATGTATGTTGATGTATGTTTGTTTAAGTGTTTCTTGGAATGTCTGAATGAGTAGTAGTTAGCAAATTGTAATGTATAAGGGTGTTGAGATATGATTCTCAACCTCTTTTAACTATGTGTATGATCTCCTTGGATTGTTGTGTGATTATGAATTGAACATGTATAAACTCATGCTTGTGTTGTGATTCATAACATGCTCAACTGCTTTATGATTATAACTATGTAATGCATATGTTTAAATTTATATTTACGTTGTATGATCCGTCTTGGGTGATGGGGAAGCGGAGCAACGAGTGCGTGCAACAGCCCTGGCAGCCCTAAACGGATAATACTAGACCTTGATTGTATGAGTTAAATCTTGATCCATTACTGCTTTATCTATCTGCAAGTTATCATGTTTGGGGCTATGATTATAGTCCAAACAATCGGTACCAGAATTGAATTCGTGGCTGCGATTCATTTGCCACGTGAGATGTGTTCGACAAACCCGAGTTGTACTTCAGTTGACGATAGTGGTTGGCCACGCAAAGTGCTTATGCACTTCATGTCGTTCAACTTGTTGTGCGCTCGAGCTAGCCGAGCTCGTCAAGTAACCCGATCTGTCTTATGTATGTTCACCATGTTTGGTCGCTACTGCTTGAACCTAGGGTACCAAACTTACCAGTGAAATCCCTTTTAACCATGGTACCTTGATCCGCTAAGACTCATGAGCCGGGCATGGTGGTATGGGACACCGTGGTCGAGATGTCGGCCTACGCTGGGGCCACGTGCCTCCCCATAGTGACCAGTGAGCAACTAGACTCATGAGCTGATTATGGTGGTATGGGACACTATATTCGAGCTGTCGATACTTACGGCGAGAGCCGAGTACGGTAAGACCTGTGCTCGTCTTTGACTTTGGCGGCGAGTCCTCCGTAGTATCTTCGAGTATACTCCAAGGTCCGTGATTGGCGACGAGTTTTTCACAAAGAATTGGAGTATGAGTTGAGCCGAGTACGGTGAGACCTCGTATTCGGCCGACGGCTAGTGATTGAGCCGAGTACGGTAAGACCTGTACTCGAGCCGACAATCAAGAATTGAGCCGCATACTGATGAGATCTGTATCCGTCTTGACGGGTGACGAGCCCTTTGTGATGCCTTCGCTACGCCTCTCAAACCATAATATCGTATGAGATTAACTAGGACTGACGACCCTAGAATGGATCATGTTTGGGAATGATACAAGGGAGGTACCTTAGTTTCCCAATACTGCTGTTTGAAATGGACTAATAAAAACTTGGTAATCATGAGCATCATCGCACCGCATGTGCTTTGTAGATGTGGCGCACTAAGGGAGTAAGCATTCGCGAACGTAAGATGATGTCGCTTGAGGGTGGTTTGGCAAGGGCATACAGCATCATGTCATTTCATTTTCGCACTTAACAAGAGTAGTTAGAAATGTTTGATTTGTACTACTTTATCATTACTGCTTGATTGAATTGATAACATGTTAACCTATGCTTTACTGTTCCACTGAGTTGATCACTCACTCCCATGTTACGGGACGGTGTTGTACACACCAACCAGATTTGTTGAGTTTTAGGTGGTGGCGATGCTTGTGAAGCAGAGTCGGACTACTTCTATGATGATAGGAGGAATTCTCCTATCTGTATCTCTCTGGTAGGTCAATGAAGACCTGATATTGTATTGACGGGGCTATGGTACATGGGATAGGAGGCATTACACTTCCTCACATTTGGTACATTTTAGAACTGCACTTGTATTTATTTAACCTGGTAATGTTATCACACTCTGGAGACTCATCATAAGTTATATATTTTATCTATCTATCACAGTCTTCCGCTTACAAATTTAACTGTCTCTGGAGTATGATATGCTGTTTTGGCTTAATCTCACTCATGTTCAATGCACGAATACAGTCAACATTCAATCATCATTCATTTTGTTGCATAAGTGATGTTTTGGAACTCGGGAGTTGAGTTTATGCTCGACCCCTGATTTTCAGGGCGTTACAGGTTATAGGTTTTGGTTTAGGTTAAGGTTTAGGTTATAGGTTTTGGTTTAGGTTAAGGTTTAGGTTATAGGTTTTGGAATTTGAGAATGGGTTATGGTTTAGGTTTAGGAATCGGGTTCATGTTTGGGATTGGGTTTAAGTTTTGGTTTTCAAGTTTAGGTTTAGGTTTAGGTTAGAGAGTTGAGATTAGGATTAGGTGTAGGTTTAGCTCTAGGAATTAAGTTTAGGTTATAGGTTTAGGGAAAGGTTAGGTTTAGGTTATAGGTTTTGGGATTTGGGAATAGTTTTAGGTTATAAGTATAGGTTTATGTTAGGTTATAGGTTAAGGTTTAGGGATTTGAGTTTAGGTTATAGGTTTTGGTTTAGGTTAAGGTTTAGGTTTTGGATTTGAGAATGGGTTCGGGTTTAGGTTATAGGTTTTAGTTTTGGTTTTGGTTTTGGTTATAGGTTTTGGTTAAAGTTTAGGTTTTTGGATTTGAGAATGGGTTTAGGTTTAGGTTATAGGTTTTGTTTTTGGTTTAGGTTATAGGTCTTGGTTAAGGTTTAGGTTTTTAGATTTGAGAATGGGTTCGCGTTTAAGTTATAGGTTTTAGCTTTGGTTTAGGTTATATGTTATGGGATTTGGGAATGGGTTCGGGTTTAGGTTATAGGTTTTGGTTTAGGTTTAGGTTAAGGTTTAGGTTTAGGTTATAGGTTTTGGATTTGAGAATGAGTTCGGGTTTAGGTTATAAGTTTTGGGATTTGAGAGTGGGTTCGGGTTTAGGTTATAGGTTATGGTTTTGGTTTAGCTTACGTTTAGGTTTTTGGGATTTGAGAATGGGTTCGGGATTAGGTTATAGGTTTTGGTTTTGGTTTTGGTTATAAGTTTTGGTTAAGGTTTAGGTTTTGGATTTGAGAATGGGTTCGGGTTTAGGTTATAGGTTTGGTTTAGGTTAAGGTTTAGGTTTTGGATTTGAGAATGGGTTCGGGTTTAGGTTATAGGTTTTGGTGTAGGTTAAGGTTTAGGTTTTTGGATTTGAGAATGGGTTCGAGTTTAGCTTATAGGTTTTGGTTTAGGTTTAGGTTATAGGTTTTGGATTTGAGAATGGGTTATGGTTTAGGTTTAGAATCAAGTTCATGTTCGGGATTGGGTTTAAGTCTTGGTTTTCAAGTTTAGGTTTAGGTTTAGGTTTAGGTTAGAGAGTTGAGATTAGGATTAGGTGTAGGTTTAGCTCTAGGGAATTGAGTTTAGGTTATAAGTTTAGGAAAAGGTTAGGTTTAGGTTATAGGTTTTGGGATTTGGGAATAGTTTTAGGTTATAAGTATAGGTTTAGGTTAGGTTATAGGTTAAGGTTTAGGGATTTGAGTTTAGGTTATAGGGTTTGGTTTAGGTTAAGGTTTAGGTTTTGGATTTGAGAATGGGTTCGGGTTTAGGTTATAGGTTTTGGTTTTGGTTTTGGTTAAGGTTTAGGTTTTTGGATTTGAGAATGGGTTCGGGTTTAGGTTATAGGTTTTGGTTTTGGTTATAGGTTTTGGTTAAAGTTTAGGTTTTTGGATATGAGAATGGGTTCGGGTTTAGGTTATAGGTTTTGGTTTTGGTTTAGGTTATAGGTCTTGGTTAAGGTTTAGGTTTTGGATTTGAGAATGGGTTCGCGTTTAAGTTATAGGTTTTGGCTTTGGTTTAGGTTATAGGTTATGGGATTTGAGAATGGGTTCGGGTTTAGGGATTTGAGTTTAGGTTAAAGGTTAAGGTTTTAGGGATTTGAGTTTAGGTTATAGGTTTTGGTTTAGGTTATTGGTTTTGGTTTATGTTAAGGTTTAGGTTATTGGATTTGAGAATGGGTTCGGGTTTAGGTTATAGGTTTTGGTTAAGGTTTAGATTTTGGATTTGAGAATGTGTTTAGGTAGAGGTTATAGGTTTTGGGATTTGAGAATGGGTTCCGGTTTAGGTTATAGGTTTTGGTTTAGGTTAAGGTTTAGGTTTTTGGAATTGAGAACGGGTTTGGGTAGAGGTTATAGGCTTTGGTTTAGGGATTTGAGTTTAGGTTATAGGTTTTGGTTTAGGGATTTGAGTTTAGGTTATTAGTTTTGGTTTAGGTTAAGGTTTAGGTTATAGGTTTTGAGATTTAAGAATGGGCTCGGTTTAGGTTATAGGTTTTGGTTTTAGTTTAGGTTTAGGTTTAGGTTATAGAATTTTGGATTTGAGAATGGGTTATGGTTTAGGTTTAGAAATCGGGTTCGAGTTCGAGATTTGGTTTAAGTTTGGGTTTTCAAGTTGAGGTTTAGGTTTAGGTTAGGGAGTTGAGATTAGGATTAGGTGTAGGTTTAGCTTTAGGGAATTGAGTTTAGGTTATAGGTTTTAGTTTTGGTTTAGGTTAGAGGTTTTGATTTAGGTTATAGGCTATAGGTTATAGGTTTTGGTTATAGGTTATAGGATTTGAGAATGGGTTTGGGTGTGGTCCCTGCAAATACAAATATAAACACGGCTTGTTTGAATGGCCAGGCCCTTCCAATGCCGTTCATAGGAAATGGACAGCTTCATCATGGTCATAACAGTGGTTCCCACCTTCCAGGGACCCCCACTCTTCCAGATAGCTCCGACGCACATCCGGGTTTGTTCCATTAATCTCAAGCAAATATATAAACACGGCCTGTCCAAATGGCCAGGCCCCTCCAATGCTGTCCATAGGAAATGGACAGCTTCATCATGGTCATAACAACGGTTCCCACCTTCCAGGGACCCCTGCTCTTCCAGATAGCTCGGACGCACATTCGGGTCTGCTCCATTAATCTCGAGCAAATACATAAATACGGTTTGTCCAAATGGCCAGGCCCCTCCAATGCCGTCCATAGGAAATGGACAACTTCATCATGGTCATAACAGCGGTTCCCACCTTCCAGGGACCCCCGCTCTTCCAGATAGCTCCGACGCACATCCAGGTCTGCTCCGTTAATCTCGAGCAAATACATAAACACGGCCTGTCCAAATGGCCAGGCCCCTCCAATGCCGTCCATAGGAAATGGACAGCTTCATCATGGTCATAACAGCGGTTCTCACCTTCCAGGGACCCCCGCTCTTCCGAATAGCTCTGACGCACATCCGGGTCTGCTCAAAGGATGACAACAAGTCAAATTTACCTTGACCATGAATTGCCTAATGCACACCTTTTGTTTCCAACCAATACAGTCAATTCGCATGATTGCTTGCTCCTCAACTGCCAGATTCCACCACAGATCCTGTATATTTTATTCAGAAAATGGAAAGAAAAGAAACCCATGAAATAGAAACCATAAGTGAATGTGCACGCACGCACATTGGCAGGTTGGATTTAAGTGCCAAATGATGAAATTACCATTAAAAACACATTAGACACTACAGTCAGATTCAAGCCTATACCTCCAGCCTTCAAAGACATCAACAACACCTGAAAACCACGATTATGAATTTTAACATGAGATTAAATCATTTTCTTCAGAAAAAAAAGAAGAAAAAGAAAAAGATGCTAGAAAGATTTGTATCCTCATCAATTCATAGTTTCATTATGATGGTTTGTACATTCTTTTGAAAGAAAGCATGCATTACCCTTTCACCATGGCTGGTATGTGGCCCATCCCTCATTGCGAGCAGATGATTCTGTTGTAGAGGTGATACTTGCAGCTCAAAGGAGCAGATGGTGGCAACTGCTTGTCCAGAGCTACGCTAATACTTGTAGGTCCAAAGCCTAGATAAAGGAGGATTGCATCAAGTTCGTAGATGGTGTGAAACTTTTGTCATAGCTTTCATCATGAATCCTGATAATAGAGGAACAAGATTTGCACGGCCAACCCCAGTCAAGATAAGGCTTAGAGGATAATGATGATGATGAGACCAATTAAACATGTAGTTTGGTTATACCTTGAATTGGCATTCTGCAGCAATACCCATGGTTTAAAAATCAGTTTTTCCATATTGTATTGTTCACCACTGATACCGAGTAGTATCACATGCTTGCATCATCCTTTATCGTGCCATTTCAAATTGATCAATTTTGGACATTCATGGACAATTCCAGCACATATATCAGACCAGTTTTGGACAATACTTTAAACCTTGGAGATACCCCATGTTTCCACATAATAGATAAAAGAAAAAAAAATTGTGGAAATCACTCCTACCCACCACTCCTCGTTGTACCAAGCATCAACTTCTTCGAGCCGAGCAAAACTTTTGACCTTCGGTGTGTCAGGAGGGATAGGCAGGATGAGATTGGAATCCACAATTTCTTTCAGGAGCTCGGCCTCATCATCCGTTCTCAAGTGTTGGTACTCCACCAGGAAACTGTTCTTCCTAGTTGGATTAACAATCATTGTGGCGAACCAACCACCACAGAAACCTTCTTCATCACTACTTCAACAATCATCCCATCGTTTGACGTCTCACAATTTCTATGCGAACACGAGATAAAGGAAAACAACCAAGTATGTGCAAAACCAAGAAAACGGAATGGAAATCCATGGCAGAGAGAGTACCAGAAAGGAAATGAGCATCCAGGATTTAGACTGATATCAACTAATCTCCAGAATCTCAACATTATGCAAGCTGTTAGTCTTCAACACAATCCAGAAACTTTCTGAATTTCAAGATAACACAGATGTACCATCATGCATTTACAGAATTTCTCTACCTTTTTTCCACACATTCCTCAGTTTTCATATGTGATTATATTGATATTAACATTTAAACCACCGACCATATGATTTTTTTTTAAAAAGGGAGAAAATAATAGAAAAAAAAGGAAGAAAATCGAAATAAGATGAACATGTTAAAAAGAGGCCAAGGAAATAACCCATAAAGTAGAAAGAAACTGTCTACTAGGATTTTTATAAAGCCCATAATTCAAAGTAGGTCCATGTAGGAGGCAGCGGATACTTCTCTTGCCCTTACCAGCAACAAGAGGCTGTGGCTCCAACTTTCATGGCAATTGAAAAATATAAGTGCCCATCCATTTTTCTAAAAATTGATAAGGGTCAAATATTGCATATTAGACCCCGAACATTGCCTAATTTTACGTACATGATAAGGTTTAATGGAGTGTTTTAATTATATTTTTGTTATAGGAGGAAATTGGGAGCATGTATTGAAAAATGATGTTAAAGGCATGGATTTGACATTCCAAAATTACCAGAGCACGGGATGGACTCTAGAAAACAAATACTGAAGATTTTACACGCCTGGGATTTGAGGAAAGCAAGCCAAAGGGGCCCGAAAAGGGTCCAGAATGCAAGATCACATGTTTTCCGCCATCCGATCAACTCAAAAATTCATACATGTGATGAGGGCCATAAATCAACCGTACATATTAAATTTCAGCCCTTGATGATTTCGGGAAGTGCTCCAACTGACAGATCAGCCCATTAATCTTCAATTTGGGGCCCACCGATATCTGGAACCTCTCCAAAATTCACTGGACGGGTTAAATAACATGAGAAAAGGGATGGACGGAGCAGATTTCTCAAAAATTCACGGTGGGACCCATTTATAGGGCATGCATGTGCACAAGCACACGTGCACTGGGAGTGCACCGAACCCAAAGTCGGGTCAGCGCCCGCGCTGACCCGCGTTTTCTCCTCAAAGACGAAACAGCGTCTTCCGCGCCGTCCGCCGATTCTTAGTTGTGGGGCCCACCTAAGGTTCAAATAAACGATCCATACCGTCCATCAGCTTCCTAGGGCGGCTGTTGCCCACGCCTAGGTGGCAAAAATCGAAATAAAAGCAGATGTCAGATCCTAGCCGTTCAAACATGCAATGGACGGTAAGTTCAAATCTCTGGTGGACCACACCTAAAACAGAAAAAAAAAACTAGTCATTTTCGACCGGTTTTCCGTCCTCATTCCAGTGAACGGAGTGGATTTCTCAAGAAAACATTACAGTGGACCCCACCATTTCCGCAGCGGAAGGAGGTCCGCGTCGTTCGCCCGCGTAACGCACGGCGCGCCGCCGTTTTTCGGAAGACCGTGGGCCCCACCCGTCACTTGTACGTCCAATCCGAGCCATCCATCTTGTAGAGGGCCGAGAGCACTACAAACCCATGTTGATTTTCCACTCCCATGCGTACACACGTGCGCGCATGAAGGCCACAAACAGTGCTCGGCGACGTTCAAAACCGAGTTTTTCGTATTTTATTCTCAGTGGGCCGTGCCAATGAACCTTCAAAACCATCCATTCTTGATGAAATTTCGTCCCGAATCCAATGGACGGGGTGGATTTTCCAAAAAACACCTCTGTGGGGCCCACCGATCACGGTTGCGAAAATCCGCACTTCGAGTCCGTTTACGACTCTGCCACCGATTCCACCATCCAAGCAACTATAAAAGGGAAGTTTTGGACGTGGGGAAGGCATTCAGATCCAGAGAATTGGAGATCCAGAGCCAGGGAGAGAAGAAAGAGAAGGAGAAAGAGAGAGAGATTTTTCGGTTTGGAATTTTAATTTATGAATTTTATTTAATATTTATTTTTTTTATGGATTTTATGGGTAACTAATCTCTCAGCTAGGGCTGAGATGAAGCCCCTAATTTGATTAACTCTTGTATAGGTTGATTTACTTTGAATTTTAATTAATTTGTTTCTTTCTTTGAGTGGGCTTTATGGGTTTAAATTCTATATTTCTCCATCTATCAACTTGACTAAAGTATATAGATGGACGTTGTATGGATGCTTATTACAGGTGCTTGGGTCTGATCAAGAACAGGTTTCCTATAGAGGAAGGAACAGGGTGCTTTAATGAATTTTACATACCATGTGCCCGACCAAGGACATGGGATGTATTGTTCATGGCATTGCTTAAAGGAATTAGACAGTCTGTATGCCCGATTCAGGACACAGATTGTGCTTTCTCTATTTAAGTGGTATCAATCAAGGTCAAGGTGAATCAACAGACAAAACAAGGGTTAGGATAATTAGGGGTGGATTCGAAAGTCCTAGTGCTCTCTCTCTGATGGAATTTTCTTCCCTATTCTTAATTGTTTTTATTTTTTTAGAATTATGCTTAGTAGTTTATTCCTTGTTTTTGTTGGATTAGTTAAGGAGAGTCATAAATTTGAATTGTGACGACCAGTCCTCGTGGGATTCGACCTCGATCTTACCGAGTTTATTACTACATCACAACCCTATACTTGGGGAGTGAACAAGTTTTTGGCGGCGCGTTGCTTCAGGGTGTTGTTTCGTTCCAAATTGAATTTAGGATTCTCTCTTATCATAATTCATAGTCTTAGGATTTTACTAACTTTAGGTTAAAGTTTTATTTTATTTTTAGAAACTAACATATTTCTTGTTTTGTAGGATTCTGAGATAGAAACTTCTAATTTGGTGATATCTTCCTAATTTCTTTAATTTTTTTATTTTTTTATTTTTATTTATTTTATTTTTATTTTTAGAATTAGGATTTTATTTTTAGAAATTTTTTAACCTTAGATGTACTATTTTTAAAAACTAACTTGTTTTGTTTTGTTTTGCAGGTTTTTAACATAGGAACTTCTACTCTGGTAACATCCTTCTAACTTCTTCCTTACCTTCTGTATTGCTGTAGGATTTTGCTTTCTTTTAGGATTAGTCTCGAGTTAAGGTTCTACCATGGAATCGTGGGTAGATGCATATGCTGAGTTGGATAGGTTTTATTGGAAAATGCCTGAAGGTTGTGGAATTCAACGTATACCTCAAGATTTCTCTCCATCGAGAACAGACATTGAGAACCGACTAGAACGTTATGTTCCATCGGTTAATAGGGCCGTATACGATCGTAATTATGGGAATGAGGATTATTATCAACCATCATATTCTCCCATGTATGATCAGTATAACTATAACCAGTGGAACCATCAAAACTGGGAAGATGAACCAACAACATATTGTAATAATCATTCTCTTGGATCCCATACCTTTGAGATCCTACCAGAAACGATCCAAGAGGATTCATGTTTTGATCCAGAACTATTCAACCAACATGTTGCGAAATTGATGAAATCATTAGAAGCACTCAATTCGCGCATTAAAAAGATAGAGGAAGCTCGCTCATCCCAACTACAATCCAATCCAGAAATACAATGCGAGGATAGTGATCCTCACTCGCTTTTGACGAAATCTGGAATTTGGAATGAGGAGTTGGATTCCATTAATGAGCATACGGTTCAATTCCCCGATGAGTCGATCTCAATGACTGTTCAAAAGAATGATGGAGATACTTGGGTGTCTTTCAAATACAGTGATGATGACACACTTTCCTTACATGACACACAGGATCTCAATGATGAGGTAGAGGTTAGTTTATTCGAACCTCCACCAAATTTAAAATGTGAGGAAAGCGATCCCATCCCAAGTGTGCACTGCACAGAATTAGACAATTATGCGTATTGGGATGATGATCATGGATGTTCAGCCCCAATTCCCTTGGAATCAATCTCAAATTTGGTCCAAGTCAATGATCAAGACGTACACGAAGTGGTTAGTTATAATGAGCCACTCCCCTCACCTAACATGTCTGATTTTAAGGTAGAGGACGGGCCCCTTACAACCGACCCTTCTAACTCTTGTGAAATGTATTTGGACCACTCCTCTGAATTACACGATGATATGATTCGGGAGATGGACGAGCTACTCGATATGACTCTTGAATTTGAAACCACCCAGTTGAGGCCACCATCTGAACTATTGAATAATGATGATTCATCGCCTCTTCTGAGTAGTATCGATGAACAGAGTCCACACATCGATGCTACGTATATTGATCCTCAATCTGTCTGTGCAGGGATGGAGCAAGAGAGTACACCTCCGTTTACCTTCAAAAATGATGTATTCCTTGGGCAGATCATCACGACCTCTAATGTGGATAATGAGTCACTCTCAGCTGAATGTCCCAACTCTTTGGATGATTGCTTGGCACACTTTGCAGAGTCAGACGATCCCATGTTAAGAGACATAGTGAATGCCTTGCAAAACAATATCTCGGTAGTCATCACTGACCGAGAGGACCCTTACTCTGAAACCCCTCCTTCCACAAATCCTGAATATTTACCATTAAGGGAGGAGGAGCTAACAATTGAACCGAAGTCTGCTACTTCGGAATGTGTTGAGACTACGTCACTTTATGAGAAATTTTCTGATTTTCATCTATGTGTAGTCTCTGATTCACCATGGGATACTAACTTCGAAACTTCTTCTGTCGCAGGTGAATCATATATACTCTGGATACCTCAGGCGAATCAACGACAAATTTTTGATGAGGTACGTAAGTTTCTCTGGAATGTCATGCTCCAGGGCATCCAAGCCTATTGCAAAAAGGGCTTTTGGATGATCCTGTTGAGAAATCTACTGAGAAACTTATCAAGATATTGGCCTAAGAGGAACCTTGCGGCATGGACTGAGTAGTTTTCCCTGCTTTCTTAGGACTAGGGTAGTTTCCTTTATGCTGTTTTAGGATAGACGGTAAACTTAGCGCTCCTGGGAGGCAACCCAGTCTTTTGTTTGATTATTTTCATTTTTCTAGTTAGTTCCATCAATGTTTGTGGGTAACATTACTGCAAACCCTCACGAGACTACAACTCGTCCACTAGGGGTAACCTAGGGGTTTAAAGGCTTGTTGCATACGCTAAATGCAATCGAGAGCACCTGCGAAAGTGGTATAGGTAGGATTTTCTTTTTAGGATTTTATTTATTTTTATTTTTTTGTTTTGTTTTTGTTGATATCTCTCTTGTGCTAACTCGCTTTTATGTTGATATTTTTGAGAACGCCTCTTGATTCTCCATCCAGGTACTATCTTTCCCTCACTCCTCTTTTACTTTCATTGTCCCATGTGCATTGTATGCTTATTTCTTCTACATTGAGGACAATGTAGATTTTAGGTTGGGGGTGGGAGATTAGGTTACCTAATCAGTATTTTCTTGGTCTTGAGCAAGATTTGTGAAAATTTTAAAATTTTTTCTGGAATTTCTATTGAATTCTAAGTGATTTCGAAGGATAGTTGTGATTTTAACATTATAAGATACGTAATGGGTAATTTATGACTCTTGGATTCGGCCATCTGCTTAATTTCACAGTCAATTTTGAATTGTTAATCCATGATTAGAAGTGGTAAACATTGATTGAGCCATGATTTCACATATCAGATCTCACTTACACATTAAGTTTTCCGATTCGAAAATTAAATGATTAACTTGGTAAGCATTAAGCATGAAAGGAACTAGCCTGGAAAATAAATTTAAAAAAAAAAGAATCTTCACCATAGGTTTGCTCCCTATAGGTGCAGATTTGATTCTCCATAGTTGACATATGAAAAAAAAAAAAAAAGTTAGGCGACCAGTTTTCGCCATAGGTTTGCTCCCTATAAGTGAGAATTTGATTCCCCTCATTTGTGTTACTGCTCATAAAGAAAATCAAAGGCTGGTAAAATGAAAAGTTAATCTGTGAGATAAGTGTTGGTTTCAAGCTTGGTTGTCACGAATTACTAATGATATCATGAAATTAACAATTGGATCTCTTACTAATTATAAGTCGAGATTATACTTTACACTCGTGGAACTCAATGTTTAGGAATGTTCTAATTGATAGATTAATAATTTGAAATTAATTATGAAATCTGCCGAGAGCTTGCTTCCAGGAGAAAATTCTACTTACCATTCATGAATCTTAGATTTTTTTACATCTCAGCTATCTGTTCACTTGTCACTTGAATTTACAGGAATTATCTTTTATTTCTGAAATTATTTTTCGCATGTTTTGCTCGGGACTAGCAAAATGCTGGTTGGGGGTTGTGATAAGGGTCAAATATTGCATATTAGACCCCGAACATTGCCTAATTTTACGTACATGATAAGGTTTAATGGAGTGTTTTAATTATATTTTTGTTACAGGAGGAAATTGGGAGCATGTATTGAAAAATGATGTTAAAGGCATGGATTTGACATTCCAAAATTACCAGAGCACGGGATGGACTCTAGAAAACAAATACTGAAGATTTTACACGCCTGGGATTTGAGGAAAGCAAGCCAAAGGGGCCGAAAAGGGTCCAGAATGCAAGATCACATGTTTTCCGCCATCCGATCAACTCAAAAATTCATACATGTGATGAGGGCCATAAATCAACCGTACATATTAAATTTCAGCCCTTGATGATTTCGGGAAGTGCTCCAACTGACAGATCAGCCCATTAATCTTCAATTTGGGGCCCACCTGATATCTGGAACCTCTCCAAAATTCACCTGGACGGGTTAAATAACATGAGAAAAGGGATGGACGGAGCGATTTCTCAAAAATTCACGGTGGGACCCATTTACAGGGCATGCATGTGCACAAGCACACGTGCACTGGGAGTGCACCGAACCCAAAGTCGGGTCAGCGCCCGCGCTGACCCGCGTTTTCTCCTCAAAGACGAAACAGCGTCTTCCGCGCCGTCCGCCGATTCTTAGTTGTGGGGCCCACCTAAGGTTCAAATAAACGATCCATACCGTCCATCGCCTTCTGGGCGGTGCATGCCTGCCCACGCCAGGTGGCAAAAATCGAAATAAAAGCAGATGTCAGATCCTAGCCGTTCAAACATGCAATGGACGGTAAGTTCAAATCTCTGGTGGACCACACCTAAAACAGAAAAAAAAACTAGTCATTTTCGACCGGTTTTCCGTCCTCATTCCAGTGAACGGAGTGGATTTCTCAAGAAAACATTACAGTGGACCCCACCATTTCCGCAGCGGAAGGAGGTCCGCGTCGTTCGCCCGCGTAACGCACGGCGCTGGCCGTTTTTTCGGAAGACTGTGGGCCCCACCCGTCACTTGTACGTCCAATCCGAGCCGTCCATCTTGTAGAGGGCCGAGAGCACTACAAACCCATGTTGATTTTCCACTCCCATGCGTACACACGTGCGCAGTACAGAGGCCACAAACAGGCTGCTCGGCGACGTTCAAAACTGAGTTTTTCGTATTTTATTCTGTGGGCCGTGCCAATGAACCTTCAAAACCATCCATTCTTGATGAAATTTCGTCCGAATCCATGGACGGGGTGGATTTTCCAGAAAACACCTCTGTGGGGCCCACCGATCACGGTTGCGAAAATCCGCACTTCGAGTCCGTTTACGACTCTGCCACCGATTCCACCATCCAAGCAACTATAAAAGGGAAGTTTTGGACGTGGGGAAGGCATTCAGATCCAGAGAATTAGAGATCCAGAGCCAGGGAGAGAAGAAAGAGAAGGAGAAAGAGAGAGAGATTTTTCGGTTTGGAATTTTAATTTATGAATTTTATTTAATATTTATTTTTTTATATGGATTTTATGGGTAACTAATCTCTCAGCTAGGGCTGAGATGAAGCCCCTAATTTGATTAACTCTTGTATAGGTTGATTTACTTTGAATTTTAATTAATTTGTTTCTTTCTTTGAGTGGGCTTTATGGGTTTAAATTCTATATTTCTCCATCTATCAACTTGACTAAAGTATATAGATGGACGTTGTATGGATGCTTATTACAGGTGCTTGGGTCTGATCAAGAACAGGTTTCCTATAGAGGAAGGAACAGGGTGCTTTAATGAATTTTACATACCATGTGCCCGACCAAGGACATGGGATGTATTGTTCATGGCATTGCTTAAAGGAATTAGACAGTCTGTATGCCCGATTCAGGACACAGATTGTGCTTTCTCTATTTAAGTGGTATCAATCAAGGTCAAGGTGAATCAACAGACAAAACAAGGGTTAGGATAATTAGGGGTGGATTCGAAAGTCCTAGTGCTCTCTCTCTGATGGAATTTTCTTCCCTATTCTTAATTGTTTTTATTTTTTTAGAATTATGCTTAGTAGTTTATTCCTTGTTTTTGTTGGATTAGTTAAGGAGAGTCATAAATTTGAATTGTGACGACCAGTCCTCGTGGGATTCGACCTCGATCTTACCGAGTTTATTACTACATCACAACCCTATACTTGGGGAGTGAATAAAAATCCAGTGGGGACAACGTTCACAACACCAAAAAGTACAAGCAATGGCTGTGGTGTGTGCATGTGCATGTGATGGTTGTCGGGTGTGAGTGTTTGCACATGCCAAAGAAACTTGTGACATGGAGTTGAGGAATCTTTGGAAAGCTTCCGAGACTTTTCTCAAAGAATTTCTCTGTTCTAGTAATTGTTGAAGGTGATTCCAAGAATGACAAACTCACCATTTGCAAGCGTTGAAAATTGAGCTTTGGGTTCAATAGTATCTGCAACCATGCCACTAGATTAAAAATTCTGCTTGTCAATGTAGGGAGTCATTTGCTCAATGTTTTGGCAAAAGAAAGAATTTGTGACTGACTGATGCAGGACCATTGGATCCTCGGACTGGGTCAAGTAGACCCCATTGCTGCCTGAATATAAATCAAGAATGTATTTGCAGTTCAATTGGAGTTTGGTCCCACATATTCAATGGGATTTGTCCATTTAATGGTCTGATTGACCTGTGGGACCCATTATGCTTTGGTAATCGAGGGTAACCTCATAAAATTATAGAAGACAAAAGGAAAGAAACTTGCAATTGAATCAGCTACCTCAGAGAACACTTGTGACTTGCACAAACTTCCTTAGAACTCAATGGCTTCAAAGAAGGATCTTACAACTTCATAGCCTGCATTCTACTTCCATGACCCAACTTAAACCCCATTGCTTTGAATACTTTGAAAGAGCTAAAATTTCATGAAAATAGTAAAAATAAATAAATAATAATAATAATAATAATAAATTACAACAAATAATTCACAGAATGGAAGGCATTAGTAATCCTGACCTTTTTATCTCTGTCTTCCTTGTCAGCAATTTCTTTCTGCTTGTCCTTTTCAGAGCCCTGAGAATGTAACAAACAAGATAGTTATGATGTTTGCCTCCAGCTTAAAAAATTACAAGATGGGAGAAGGATAGGGAGCTTCCAAAGAACCATGGGATAGTTATGATGTTTGCCTCCAGCTTTGAAAATTACAAGATGGGAAAAAGATAGGGAGCTTCCAAAGAACCATAGGACAGTTATGATGTTTGCCTCCAGCCAACTACAAACAAATTCACTAAGGAGAATCCATGCCAAATGCCACAAAACCAAAACCCATCATGGTAATTGAGTCAAAATGAGTTGGAATTAATAAAATACCATATGTAGGAACAGTGTGAAAATGGATGGTACATATTGATTAGGTCCAATTACATCAGGAAATCAACAACATTCAAGAAAAATTAAAGAGTTCTTGGAATGGGGATTTCTCTACTATAATTACATCAGGTAATCAACAACATCCAATTACTTGATGGACAGTTTAGATCGATCTATTAGACTATCCAAGTTAACCAATGCAACTACGAGCACTATAACTTATAGTGCTCTGACAGCATTGGAGCATTTCTCATTAAAATAAATAGAAAATGCATATAGAATAAAGATAAGTCACCAGAGTTTGGACTGCACGATGGACAGATTCAACATCGACGCTAAATCCCCTCAAGTCACCGTGTAGTTCGGAAATCTATAAAAGAACAAACATAAATGAACCTCGACAAATAATTTGAACCAAACCCAAGAAAAAGAAAAGGAACAAATGAAAGAAAGCAATGAAGAATCTTGATTGCTTCACCAAGCTACGTGATCTCACCTCATCTCTAGTCGCAGCAGTAAACTCTTTACACTCATCTAAATTACTATCCACATGATTAATTGTGGTAGATAGCTGTTTCCTAGCATCCTACAATCAAAAGATATGGTTTCCAGAAGAGGTTTAATGTATTAGTTCAATACAGGGGATTATCTAATTAAGAACTACTAAAGCAACAAATAAGACTATCTGGTGTGGCTCCAGGTAGGTTATGATATGAATAAAGTAGTCTTAAAGCCAAGCAAATTTGCCATTTAGAATACAAGCCTGGTTTTATTAAAAAAGATGCATGTCCATTGAAATGGGTGTTACTATCTGCTCCAATACTAAATCAGTGGTTTGACTAAATGACTAAATAATATAGAAAGACCTTTCGCTTCGTCTCAGGTATATGGGTCTTATCAATTGGAAGATCTCCTATATGGCGAATACACATTCCAGTTGACCAAGCTTAATTTTAATTACATTGGTATAAAGCCATAGGTGCAAGAGATGGCCATTTCTGCCATGCTGAGACACAAGCCAAGAGTCTCCTCTTCAGTCTATCCATATGCAAATTGCCTAAGAATTTCTCCTTTGCAGATCAAATTGCCTGAGCAGACAATCTAAATCAATAGAGAAGGGCTGAAAAGGCAAAGCAGAACAGTGCATTCACAAACAAGGCTGGCAAGCAGAATTTTTTTTCTATTACATTACTTTTTAACTGATTAACAGATGACCACCATGCAAAATCAAAAACAAAAAGAAAAAAGAAAAAGAAAAAAGAGGGGGAAGTGATATCATACAAACTCTTATGAACATATATCTGCATATAGTTATTTGTATGCCTTATAAACTACAAGAGAATTCAATCAATGTTTCTAAAGAATAATACTGAAATGCCAAGGGCCAAATTATTAATGCTAAGAAAAGAAAGTTGATAAGAAGCTCTAAAGTCAGTTAATATGCTAGGGGCCATTTCTATGCATACTTAATGGTGGATCTTTCTTCTCTATAGCCAAGTGGGCTTTTTGAACAAAATTTTGTTATCAATAAAAAAGAAAGCATTGAAGGATAAAATGGGAAACTTGCCGATATAGATGAATAAACAATTATGAAGGGGATTTGGACTAGCATTAAAGAAAAGACTTGTAGAACAACCTGACCTGGATAAGTAAAGGCTAGAGGATAGAGAAACAAAAATAGAAGTTCCATCAAGAACAATTGATTATGAAGGGGATTTGGACTAGCATTAAAGAAAAGACATACATAATGTACCTAATTAACAGTTTAAATCAATGGATTGGACTGTCCAAGTGTCCAACTATAAGCAATGGAGCATTTCTCTTCTATGAATAAATCAAAAGTTCAAAACCTCAGTCATTCCCATGGACTGACAATTCATCTGACGTGTGGCTCAGAGTTAGCTAAGTGTAGTCCTGTTCAGCACTAGAAGTTAGCATTGAAAAATGAATCTAGATCCTCTGCTCGCCACAAGTAGAAAATTCAGTTTTTCTGCATCATGATTGGACCACATGATGGCCCACCATAGGCTTGGAATTACCTCAATTTTATCCAAGTTGTGCTTTGATGGGCTTATTATAATGACCAATATCCATAAGGCATTCTAGTTGCATGATGTAAAACATGATTAAGAATTTATTACATCTACAGCAGTACATAGAAAGTGATGGATGTGCATGTCGTGCTGTGAAAGAGTTGCATATTCACTCCTTTTTCTTCTTCTTCTTCTTCTTCTTCTTCTTCTTTTTTTTTGTTGTTGTTGTTGTTGTTGTTGTTGTTGTGGGGTGTGATTGTTGTTTCATAATGGTCATGCTTTATGAGAGAGTGAGACACACACACACACACACACACATCCTTTCTAAGGGAAAAAGGAGAAGACAATGTAACACCTTATTTTTAAGTTTTATAGGTCCCAAGTTAGTTACCTACCAAAAAGCAAAGTCAAACAAGTTTAATAGTCACCAAGGTTGAAAGTTGAAGAACGATAGACTCATTAGAGCCATCAAATCCAACCGATTATGCACAAGGTCAAGGGCTAACGATATATATATATATATATATATATATATATATATATATATATATAAATGGAGGGAAGGTTTTAAAAAATAAGGTTTTCCAGCTGGAGAAAGTCCTGGGGCATGACCGATATGCAATGGTGCCAATCTAGGCAATGATCCTATGGCAAGGTAAATTTTCTTCTATATACAATCTGTGGGATTTGCTAATTAATACAATTCTAGATATTATGGCAAGGTAAATTTTCTTCTACACTATCATTTGGAAGTTCTTTTATTAATGCTTGGGACCAGCAATAACTATAAAACTGAGGCTTTTTCAATTCACAATCCACTATTTCTTCCAACTTTTGAAGATAATGAGATGAGCGTGGTAATTACATGGAGCAGAAATGAACTGGAAAGATAGGGAGAAATCTCCAAAAACAAACCTCTGTTACAAGATGAGGTAGTTTTTCTTGCAAAAGGTTAACAAACAGAAACATTAAGGCTCTCGATCTCTCCATACTTGCTCAGCTCCTCAAATAGATCCTCATAGAAATCCTGCAGTTTTAAAGTCATTCAAACCAAAAAAAAAAAAAAAAAAAAAAAAAAAAAAAAAACTTAGAAGGATTAATCCAATCCTTTTTGTATATGAATTAGTATCCTTATCAACAGTGAAAATCACAAAGAAAAAAAGAAAAAGAGGGAACAGAAAAATGAGAAATCTTGATATGGAAGATCATTTTTTAGCACTAAAAATTAAATCAAGAAAAAAAAAACAGCAAGACAGTGAAGAAACCAGCTAAAATCACATCTAAGCATCAAATCAACCAAAAAAAAACTAATGAAACAAAGCAGAAATGCAGAACGATCTGAAGGAAAGATGAGAAAGAAAGCTAATTTGTTACCGTAAAAACAGATTAGAGGCAATCAAAGAGATAAGTCTCAAGAAAATCCAATGCACTAGGGCTTTATTTGAGGATATTTGACGTGGATAAAAAGGGATGGGTGATAGGGACTGTTGAAAGCTACTGTTGAAATTTGAAAGCTTTCTAGGGCCAAGTGATTGTTTGACTGTGCATATGCATGCCAGTGAATATCACCCAAAAGACTGACTGTGGAACAAATGAATATAAATAGAAATTATGTTAGAGAGACTCACTTGAGGGAGACAAGATGCAAGCTCTCCAAGTACCCAGTTTGTAGTTGCAACCAAGTAAGGTAGATAGGGAGATGACAAACATAATGGTAGCAATCGAGTCCAAAGGTACCATTTCTACTCTCCAAACGAGACGATCCTGTTTGGGTGCCCACTTAAAAATGAGTACTCATTTGAGTGTGCATTTGAAAATTCCTAATATTTGGTGCAACCAAACACACCCTCAATCATAATTATGCATTAGAAATCATGATTGTTTGTTATCAAAATTACTTTTAATCTGTACATATAAGATTAACTCTAATGAGATTGGCTCATTTTTAAGTGGCATCCAAACAGGCACTATGTTTTCTATTTTGTGTTTTTATATTTTGGTAATAGTGTAGTGGATCATACTCATGCAAAATCCAACATGGATCATGCATGCATGCTTGTCAATGCAGATTGTCTAAATCATGGGTCCCACCAGGTGAGGTTAGCACAAAAAAGTATGATTAAGTTAGATTCATCCAATTTGTGTGATTTCTAGAACATGCCCCCATCTAGAGTCGGCCTGATTTTGAATGGTCTGGATATACATATTCCAACAATTTTATGATTTCAACTTCAAATTTCTTTTTGTGCATGGTATAATAATTGGAAAAGAAGCCCTATAAATACATCTTATTTGTTTGAAAAAAAAAACTTGGCATATTTTGAGCTTTCCGGACATGTGACAAATGGCCATCCATCACTTATGTAGAGGCGGAAGCTACAAGGGGCCCACCAAGATGTTCGTAAGGAATCTACCTCTCCCATCACTTTTGCTAGCCAGCTCATGCTCTAGTACATGATTTGAAAAATGAGGTAGATCCAAAACTCAAGTGGGACACACTACACGAAACATTGAGAATGAATGGAAACACCCACCATTGAAAACTTCCTAGGTGCTTACCATGATGTTTGTATGCCATCCAAACAGGGGTTGTTTCGCTACCCATCCCCTTCCTATTTCTTCCCCCTAACAACTCTTTGATATTCACCAGTTTGATTGGTCGCACCAAAATTTCATGGTATTTCTTGCAACCAAAAACAACCTAAAACAAATATGAAATTATGAGAAGAGAAATGTCTCTGTGGTAAAGAGAGCTGAATCAGAAACCAATAAGATTAGAGTGAATCAGCTTAAGCATACCTTAGTCCTTTTGTGCACACCAAGACATCAAAACTCAAACCAAATGCTTGGTGACAGAAAGAAAGGCGGATTGACTAAACTGCCGTTTAGATTCAAATTTCCAGTACTGTGATTGAGCATAAGAAAGTACATTGGGCATAGCTGGCACTCAACCTACCAAAATCCCAATTTTTCAAGATCCCTTTTACCCAAACAGATACTTGTATGTATCCGCTCACAGCATTTTTCAGATTGAAATAGATAGTCTATTCCTCACATTTAAAATGAATATGCATTACAATTACTATAGCGCTACTATCCTTTCATAATCATATACATGAAATCCTTCTTATATACTACAAAAAAGATTTGAAGTACTGCATCAGACAGGCCTAAAACACAAAGAGGACAAACAACATTGATAGATTTCAAGAAATTAGCACAAATCCCAAAATACACCACTTGCAGAGCTAAACTCAGACAATGCAAATCCCCAACTTGGGATTTGACAATACACATCCCTAATTAGGGATTTGTTATACAAATCTCTAATTAGGGATTCAACAATGAGTATCCCTAATAAGATATTCTAAATTGCAGAAAGCAACAGTGAGAAGGGGAAAACCTTACCTCAAACCTGAGAATCCGAGATTTACGAGTAGTAGAGGACCGATGAGATGGGGAGATAGAGGACTAGGGTTTTGAGAGAGAGAGAGAGAGGGGAAGCGAGTGAAAGCACGCTATAGAGGGCCAGGGCTTTGAGAGAGAGAGAGAGTGCGCGGAGAGGGAGAGGGATAGGTAGAGAGAGAGAGAGTGCGGAGAGAGAGAGATCGACAGAGAGAGAGTGTGGAGAGAGAGAGATCGGCAGAGAGAGATCGGTAGAGAGAGTGTGTGAAGAGGGAGAGGGATAGGTAGCGAGAGGGAGAGTGCGAAGAGGGAGAGGGAATGAGGGATGTGGGCGCGAGAATGAAATTTGGTGGGTTTTTTTTGCGAGCGCGGACGACCACTTGAGACGTTGATGTGTTAGGGGCTATGTGTGGCCCACCATAACGTATATCATTTATCTGTGCCATCCAATAAATTCAAATAATTTTTTAGAGCTTTATTCCAAAAAAATTTGGAAATAGAAGGCTTACATGGACCACACCAGAAATCAACAATAAGCACTTAATCTCCATTGTTTCTGATGGTGTGGTCCATTTGAGATTTAAATTTATCTAATTTTTGGGTGTAATCCATTAAAATTAATTTCAAAAAGGATGGACGACTTAGATTAAATAAAAAAATTATGGTGGGCCCCATAGAAGTTCTAACAGATGTGCCTTTGCCAGAGTGGGGTACGACTATTTAGCTACGGATTAAATCCGTAGTAATATAGCTACGGTTTATATCCGTAGCTAAAACATCCCATAGTCCGCAGCCTTTGCTCATTTTTTTGGTAGTGATCGCTTGGTTTAAAGACGCTTTAGAGACGGCTGTAAACCGTCTCTAAAATTTTAGACGGCCCCTAACCGTCCTTAATTTTGTCTTAAAAATTTGAACGTCTATAAATCATTTAAGACGGTCGTTGACCGTCTTATATGGGTCGTTTGGGATGGTCATTGGCCGTCCGCATTAGAGACGTTCCTTGACCGTCTTAAATGCAGTCATCTGAGATGGTCATTGGCCGTCTGCATTAGAGACGGTCATTGACCGTCTTTTACTTGCAATCTGAGACTGTCAAAGACCGTCTCTATTAGAGACGGCCTAGACCGTCTCTATTAGAGACTGTCATGGACCGTCTCTATTAGAGACTGTCCTAAACTGTCTTATAGCCCTGTCAAAGACCATCTCTATCAGAGACTGTCAAAGACCGTCTCTATTAGAGACTATCGAAGACCGTCTCTATTAGAGACGGTCCTAAACCCTCTTATAGCCCTATCAAAGACCGTCTCTAATGCTCAGGTCAAAAATGAAAAGGCTCAAAAAAATTATAAATTTCAAAAAAAAAAAAAAAGTTCAGAAGCTTAGAAAAATAATTAACAATGTTTTAAAAAAAATTAAATTTTGAAAAAAAAAACTGTAATTTTATAAAAATCTAGATTTTGAAAAAAAAAATTAAGAACTTTGAATAATGTTGATAATTTTGAAAAAAACAATTCGATAAAAATATGATATTTTAAAAAGGAAAATTTTTTAAATTAAACAAATTTGTGAAAAAATTGATAAAATGTAAAAATAATATATATATTTTTTAAAAAAGAAAACTAGATTTTGTATTTTGACAACAAAATTTTAAAAGTTATATAACAAAAGTAAGATTAAAAAAAATGATATTTTGAAAAAGGAAATTTAAGAAATTAAACAAAATTGTGAAAAAAATTGACAAATTGTAAAAAAAAATATTTTTTAAAAAAGAAAACTAAATTTTGTATTTTGACAAGAAAAGTTGAAAAGTTAGATAACAAAAGTGAAATTTTGATGATGTATTGTATATCCTTGCCGCCCATACGTTTCTCCAACTCATTTTTGGGCCGGGTATAAAAAATTGTGTAGATTTAAATCTTAAGTGGACCACACCATTGGAAAAAATGAAAATATAGTACCTTGCCATTAAAAATTATAAAGAGCCCATCGTAAGGTTTTAGTAATGTTTATTTGCAAATATCCAACTTGTTGATAATGTAAAGAAGATCTAGATATGAAGGTAAACTACAAAGATCAAATTGATCCAAAACTTTTGTGGCCTTCAAAAGGTTTTTAATGGTTATTCATCATTGTTTTGATTGGTATGGCTCACCTGAGATTATTGAGTTCTCGTGATTTGAAATTACATCCTAAAATATGATGGAAAAATATATGGACGGTGTCGATATACATAAAATATATCAAGGTGGGCCCTACACGGTTAGAGTAACACCCATGAAGGAGTTACCTAAATAGTGAAATGGTACTATAAGGTCACCTCATGGGAACTTCCCATGAGGTTGACCTATGTGCGCCCCACCATGATGTGTGTAGAACATGAGCACCATGTATTTGATGTGTCCCCTTTAAGTCCAAAAATTAGTCGTATACGAAACTCAGGTGGGCCATAGCATCTAAAACTATGTGAAGACATTCCTAAAACATATAAAAGCATTTGATGGGGCCCACATGAGTTTTCGATGTGTATGAAACTTGGTCTGACTCCTCATCCAAGTGGGACACATAATGCATGAATGGGTTGGATCTATGAACCACATCTAGGTGGGCCCAATAAATGATTATGAATGTTTTAATGGGAGGGTAACCCTCTCAACTGTAGTATGTGGTGTGGCCCACCCAAGTCATGGATTGACTTTATTTTTAAGCTTGTGGCCCACCATGGAATGGTGCATCTGATTGACGGGGTAGATCCAAAGTTCAAGTGGACCCACCATAGAAAAGAGTAGGATAGTGACACCCACTATTGAAACCTTCTTAGGGCCCGTCGTGATGTTTATTTGAGATCCAATATGTTTATAAGTTAATACAGACATGGATGCGGTTGAAACTTGGTCTGATATCCCTCATCCAAGTGGGACACACATAATGAGTGGGTTGGATATGTGAATCACATTCAGGCAGGCCCAATATATGATTATGAATGTTTAAGGAAACCCTTCTCTACTACATTTAGGTGAGTTACTCATTACTTTTACCAGAGTAAACTCTGTGGGTACACTATTATTTATTTATTTTATCCACTCCATTCATCCATGTTAACAGATAATTTGAGGTCTAAAGAACAAAAAGGAAGCATATGCAAAGCTCAAGTGGAACACACCACAGGAAATAATGTGATTAAACCTCTACCATTTAAAATTTCTTAGAGGCCATAGAAGTTTTGGATCAAGCTGATGTTTGTGTTTTCTATTCATTCATATATTTTTTATATTATTAATAACCTTTAACTGTTTTTGGATAATTTGATCAGTCCAGATTGAAAAGTAAATAACTTCAGATGTTTAAATCAAAATTCACTCAAATTGTTGATCAATCTTGTTTGCCCAATATCTCTCTCATATGTAGCATGATCGGGGCGAGTAACTAGTCAATTTGAGGGTAATGATCAGTAAAATAGAGTGAATGGACCAGACATGTAAAATGAGCCAAATATTCTTGTCAAAATTGTGACCCAACTTGTTGACCTCGTGAGAACGTGTTATTTATTTATTTTATCCACTCCGTTAATCTATGTTAACGGATAATTTTAGGGTTTGATCACAAAAATGAAGAAAATTAAAATCTCAAGTGGACTACAGCACAGGAAACAGTTTGATTGAACATCTACCATTGAAAATATTTTGGAGGCCAAAGAAGTTTTGGATCAAGCTGATGTTTGTGCTTTCTCTTCATCCATGTCTTTGTGATCATATTAACAGGTTGGATGACAAATAAAAATTACTTTAGACCCTAGGCAGGTTTCAACAGTGGAAATCACTATTCCACACTGTTTCCTATGTAATGGTCCACTTGAGCTTTAAATCTACTTCAATTTTGGGACCAACCCCTAAAATTAGCATTAAAAATGGATGGACGGTGTGGATAAACCACATAAATTCATGGTGGGCCCAACTGAGTTTACTCAGTACGATAAAAGCGTATTGAGTAACTCAGTATGCAATCTGCTCTCTCTCTCTCTCTCTCTCTCTCTCTCGTCGGTAGCTAATCCGCATCCACTTGATATTATGAACATGTTGGATGGCAAATAAACATTATTGTGGGCCCAAGGAAGGTATCAACGGTGGAAATCATTATTCCACACTGTTTTGTGTGGCATGGTCCACTTGAGTTTTGGATTTACTGAAAATTTAGGATCAACACACACTGTTCATCCATTTTTTTTAAGATCATTTTATAGAATTATCTAAAAAATGAATCATATCCAAAGATTAAATGAACCACACCACAAATAAGGGGAACATATTGGCTACTCCCCCTAGACCATCCAATGGCTGGTGGTTGGTGCTTTGTGGGCCCCACCATGATGTACGGCCCCACACCATTTTTTATTTTATTTTATTTTTTATACTTTTGAACCAGTTGGATTTCAAATAAACATTACGATGGGTCTTAGGATAGTTTCAACGGTGAGAATCACCCTCCTGTTGGGAACGGATTGGCTAGGTGCTATGTGGGCCCCACCATGATGTATGTGTTTCATCCATGCCATCCATCTTTTTTTACAGATCATTTTACGGTATGAGTCCAAAAATGAGGTATATCCAACTCTCACGTGGACCACATTATAGGAAACAGTGTTGAATGAGGGTCAACCATTAAAAACATTTTGGGGGCCATAAAAGTTTTGGATCAAGCTGGTATTTGTTTTTTTATCTTCATCTGGGCCTGTATGACCTAATCAATAGATTGGATGTCAAATAAACAGTATAGTGGGCCTTAAGAGGATTTTAATAGTTGATATCCAATCACTATTATTTTCATGTGGTGTGGTCCACCTAAGATTTATATCCCTCTAATTTTTGGGATCAAGCAATAAAATGATCTGGAAAAATGGATGAATGGAATAGATGAAACACATACATCATGGTGGGGCCCACAGAGCACCGACCATTGGCCGTCGGTTGGGGCTGTATATTAAAAAAAAAAAGCCCTAGTTCATTTTGCGCTGACTCTCTCATCTCCCATTTTGCTCTCTCCCTCGATGGAGCTCGCACTCCGGCCCTCACCGCTCGCTCTCCGGCCCTCTCTGCTCTCTCTGCTCTCTCTCTCTCTGCCTCTGCCTGTCCCTCTCCCTCTCTGCTCTCTCTCCCTCGAGGTCTCCCTCTCCGCTCGCTCTCTCCATCTCCCTCTCCTCGCTCTCCGCTCCCCCCCCCTCTCTTCTCTTCCTGTCCCTCTCCCTCTCCCTCTCTGCTCGCTCTCCCTCGAGCTCTCACTCTCCGCTCGCCTCTCTTGATCTCAGGTCCTCTGTTGTAGTTCGACCTTCTACTGGTTGTAAATCTCAGATTCTCAGGTATGATGTTTGTTTGTTTGTTTGTCTTTTTTTATTTATTTATTTTGTTTTTTGAGGGGGGGGGGGGGATTTAAGGATTTGAGGATTTGGGGATTTGGGGATTTAGGGCGTGTTTGGGCAGTGGGATTATAAGGGATTAGGTGGGATGGAATTGCAATTGGTCCTGTGCCAATTCCACTCCATGTATTCTAGCAGACATTCATCTTTGGATTTTTGAAATCCAATCTCATGTATGATGAAATAAGGTCTGTTAGAGGTTTGTTAAGCCCATGTACAAGGCCTACCTTCTAATGGCATCACATGTACTACCATGGCAGACAATGCAATATCAAAGCCATCCATCAGGTTGGTCCAGCTGTCAAGATGTTCTCACCCAAAAAATCAGGCTGAAGGAGTAGAGCATGCATACCATTCTATTGTGTAGTTTAATGAGGTTTGTGGGGCTAGATTTTTTCGTGCTTTGCATGAGGGTGCATTTGCTTGCAACAAATGTCATGAACTTCATGATATTTTGTACTGAATTAGACTTATTAATCCTGAAATATCATGATATTTGGCTGCCCATCTTGTAATCGATCCTTATAGAAAAGCTTTTTGTTTCTTTTTTTTTGGTTTTCTTTGCTTGCTGTTTTTTTTTCCTACATGATTTATTATGGAAAATGTCATATGAGACCTTTGGCTTCACATGTCTTTCAAATTTGGTTTGGTTCTATAATTTGAGTAGAATTAATTGGCTTTCTATTTGAGGATGATGAATGTTTCAATTTCTTGGATGGATGATGAATGTATTTGCGAATGTAAATGAAAATAAAGAACTTATTATATATATATATATATATATATATATATATATGTTATGAATGGAGGATACCTTGTTTAGGGGGACATGAAATTCTTGTAGCTTATGGTATGGTGCCCCAATATTGGTTGTATGTTACTAGTATGTAGTAGATAATACTAGGTTTAATAGTAGATAATACTAGAGAATACCTAAACCCGATCCGAACCCAAAACCGAATCTGATTCCCTAAACCTAGACCTAAACCTATAGCTTAAACCTAAACCTAAACCTAAACCTAAACCTATGACCTATAACCTAAACCTATAACCTAAACCTAAACCTATAACCTTAACCTAAACCTAAAACCTAAATGTATTCTCAAATCCCTAAACCTATAACCTATAACCTAAACCCAAACCTAAACCTATAACCATAACCTAAACCTAAACCTAAACTTAAATCTGTAACCTATAACCTAAAATCCCTAAACCTATAACCTATAACCTAAACCCAAACCTAAACCTAAACCTAAAACCTAAACTTAAACCTACGCAAAACAGAGGAAGTTCCTTCTTTGTCACAGACAGGAATTTTAGACTCAGGCGAACAAAATTGTGGTTGGAGTTGAAAGTCAGTATGTTGCATAGTATTAAATAGTAGCGAATAAACAATATATTATCGTTCCTTTTAGTTTTTGCTGATTCTGATTTTTCTGTAGCTGATAAATTAACCTGGGCTGTCATCTTACTCCCATATATTTGGGTTTTGGCGATCTGTGTTCTTCTTTTTCTCTATTAGTTACTTAGACCATCAAATGCTGATTTTCTTTCATTGTTTAGTTTTTAGTGTATGTGATTGTCTGCATTACTGTAAGTTACTGTTCATTTTACCATTTTTGGAACCCACAAACAATCTTGGCTCGCTTAAGTTCGTCACAGAAAACTTGCCACCAATGCTTGTTACTAAAACTTAAATTACCGATGAGTACAATCCAATGATTGAATCTCTTTGGTGGTGGAAACTCTTTAAGTACTTGAGACTTTGTTCCCTAGTTCTTGCTCCCTCTTGATCTAGCATATACGGAAATATGGCCACTTTGATTGCAGTAATTTCAGCTTAAGAGGAGACATGCAGTTTCAGTTTCTTTTATATTAGATTTTTTTTTTTTGGTTTCATTCTCTCTTTTTTCCCTTTTTGTTTGGACAATTGGGAACTTAGGGGTGAGATCACTTACTGTTAGAGCAATTGGGCTTCCTCTTCTATCTTCTTCTGTTATCCAATTTCATAAATACTTAAATATAACATGTGTTGATACTCTATGATCTTAGTGAAAGTTTAAAGTGCAAGGCAAACTCACTTGCTTGGCAGATGCTATATATAGGCTTTCTTGGTTTATAGGCAAGAATAATGTATTGATGTAGTGCTTTGTGGACTATTATGTTTTTTTTATTCTTAGAAGATAATTTCAACATGCAATACTATGTATACCTTTGTGGTGTCGCTGTGGTTTATATACTGTGCAATAGTTGATTGCAAGTCATTAGATTTTCCTAGATTTGGGGGGTTCCCGCACAGTGGCAGTTTGGTAATTTTGGATTCCTTGGTTAGGGTTAGGTTGAAAGTATGAGTCTTGGAGCCGACGCTTTCGGAGTCCGAACTCATTCTTTTGAAAAATATAAAAATGGGAATATTAGTAAATATGGATTTTCTTGTTAAGAAGAAAATGGAAGATGGATTGAAAAAACATTTCTTATTTGGATTCTGTTGCAATTAATTTTCTATTTACAGAAGGGAATCTCACATGGGTATCACTATTTTTTAAGTTTCTTTGATTTTTTTTTTGGTGAAAATCAATTTGATTTTAGTAGATGTGTAGTTTTTTTTTTTTTTTGGAAAATCAATGAAATTTGGGATGTTTTGAAGCAATTTATGTATATTTTTCGATTTCGATGTTCATCAAATTTGGATTAGTTTAAAAAAGGAGTATTATGTCGGTTTTTTCTATTATATGTAACAGAATCTCATTTGAGTGCTTTTGCATTTATCAGTTCTTCAAGTCTGTCTAATCATTTGATGTGAATCCATTTGGATTCTACTGTAATAATTTCTCTATTGTCAAGAAGGAAATCTCATATAGGTATCTCTCCTTCCGAACTTTCTTTGATTTGGTGAAAATCAATGTGACTTTAGGATGATGTGTGGGCTATTTTCAATTGTTTTAGGATGAAAAACCAATGAAATTTGGGATGTTCTTAAGCAGTTTGATGCATATTGGTTGAAAAAATGAAGTGTTATGCAGATTTATTATAATTTTTTGTGGTTTAGATGATGGAATCTCGTGTGGGTGCTTTTGCATTTATCAATTCTTAAAATTTGTGGGATTACTTGATGTGAACCAATGGGAGTTTTTGATGATTAGTAGTTGCTTTTGGGTATTCTTGGACTGAAACCAATGAAATTTGGGGCACTTTCAAGTTATTTGATGCTAGTTGATTGATTTTAGTGTTATTTGGACTTGGCATAATTAATGGAGTGTTGTACACATCATTTATGTTAACATGTAAGCGAAACTCATGTGGGTACTTTTGCATTTGGCAGTTTTTGAAGTTTATGTGATCATGTTATATTAATTGATGGGAATTTAGGATGATGGGTACTTGTTTCTGGGGTTTTTTTTTTTTTTTTTTTGGGACCAAAATAAAGGAAACTTGGGATGTTCTCAAGCAATTTGATGCATATGTATTGACCTAGATGTTCTTCATACTTCGATTATCTGAAAAATGGAGTGGTCATGTAGATACTTTTCTGTTTATTAGTTTTTGAAGTTTGTGTTTATTTGATGAAAATTAATGGGAGTTCAGGATGCCGGGTACTTGTTTTCAGGTGTTTTGATTGGAGCTAAGGTAATTAGGGGCGTTTTCAAGTTATCTGATGCACGTTGATTAGTTTTAATGTTTTTCAAATTTTAATGATTGTATTTATATGCATGTGGTGTCCTCAGGTCTTACATGAACTAATTTATATACATGTGGTGTCCGCAAGTCTTACATGAACTAATACGACGCCCCAACCAGATTACGTGGAGCAAGAAATAAGTTAGTTTTCTTCCCTTTACCGTTGTTGTTTGATTGTTAATCCATGCAATGATTATTTTTTTATGCCATAGCTCTTGGCACTTGCTATTTTTCTTAGAATTTATTAGTTTAATAACCTAGCTATGTAAACTATTAGACTTTGTTTCATAAGCATAAATATGAATCACCTTCTTTCTTCTTTTTGCTAGGTGGCATCAAATCTAGATGTCGTAACAAATGTGTATGATTTCCTCCATTTGGTAAGCACTATGATAAAACAAATTATTTGTTCCAAACAGGACATTTATGATAAAAAAAAATTATTTGTTCCAAATAGGACATTTATCAAAGGAGCACTATTAAGTGATATTTAAGATTTTCATTATAAATAGATTAAGAACCAATGATAATTATAAGTAGACTTGCAGCCAAAAATAAAGAATTTGTTTTTTTTTCAAAACATGGAAAGACTAATCAGTCCTACTTCTTGTAACTTCAGCCACTGCTTCAAATGGAGGGACTGCACAAAGATTTACTGAGAGAGACTACTAATGGTGAACTAGTAGCTGCAACAAATATGAGAGTTACAAAGGTGAAAAGAAACATAAGGTGATCGGTAAGATAATTTTCCTTTTCAACTATTAGTCATAGATTGACAGTACTTAGGCAACAAATTGCTCATCAATTGTAGCTTGTAGACAAAAGGATGAGTAACCAACAATACAAATATGAGAGGCCTTTCTCAGGTATCCAAATGCTTTTAGATATATTTATGTTGTTTTTAAATGTATTTGCTCGAAAATAATGGAGCAAGTCCGGATGTGAGTCGGAGCTATCCGGATGAGTGGGGGTCCCTGGAAGGTAGGAACCGTTGACCATGATGAAGTTGTCCATTTTCTAGGGACAGCATTGGAAGGGCATGGCCATTTGGACAGGCCGTGTTAATGTATTTGCTCGAAAATAATAGAGTAAGCCCGGATGTGCATCGGAGCTATCCAGATGAGCGGGGGTCCCTAGAAGGTGGGAACCACTGACCATGATGAAGTTGTCCATTTCCTATAGACAGCATTAGAAGGGCCTGGCCATTTGGATAGGTCGTATTTATGTATTTGCTCGAAAATAATGGAGCAAGCCCGGATGTGCGTCGGAGCTATCCGGATGAGCAGGGGTCCCTGGAAGGTGGGAACCGCTGACCATGATGAAGTTGTTCATTTCCTATGGATAGCATTGGAAGAGCCTAGCCATTTGGACAGGCCGTATTTATGTATTTGCTCGAAAATAATGGAGCAAGCCCGGATGTGCGTCGGAGCTATCCGAATGAGCGGGGGTCCCTGGAAGGTGGGAACCGCTGACCATGATGAAGCTGTCCATTTCCTATGGACAACATTGGAAGGGCCTGGCCATTTGGACAAGTCGTGTTTATATCTGTATTTGCAGGGACCACACCCTTAACCTATAACCTAAACCTATTCTCATATCCCAAAACCTATAACTACAACATAAACCTTAACCTATAACCTAAACTCAATTCCCTAAACTTTAACCTACAACCTAACCTATTCTCAAATCCCTAAACCTACACCTACACCTAATCCTGATCTCAACTCCCTAACCTAAACCTAAACTTAAAAACCCAAACATAAACCCGATCCACGAACCCGAACCCGATTTCCTAAACCTAAACCTTTACCTATTCTCAATTCCCTAAACCTATAAACTTTATAACCTAAACCTTAACCAAAACCTTAACCTAAACCCAAACCTAAACCTATAACCTTAACCTAAACCAAAACCTATGACCTAAAACCCAAACATAAACCCGATCCAGAACCCGAACCCGATTTCCTAAACCTAAACCTTTACCTACTCTCAATTCCCTAAACCTATAGCTTATAACCTAAACTTTAACCAAAACCTTAACCCAAACCCAAACCTAAACCCAAACCTAAACCTATAACCTTAACCTAAACCAAAACCTATGACCTAAAACCAAACATAAACCCGAACCCGATTTCCTAAACCTAAACCTTTACCTATTCTCAATTCCCTAAACCTATAGCTTATAACCTAAACCTTAACCAAAACCTTAACCTAAACCCAAACCTAAACCTATAACCTTAACCTAAACCAAAACCTATGACCTAAAACCCAAACATAAACCCGATCCCGAACCCGAACCCGATTTCTAAACCTAAACCTTAACCTATTCTCAATTCCCTAAACCTAAATCTAAACCTTAACCTTAACCTATTCTCAATTCCCAAAACCTAAACCTTAACCTATTCTCAATTCCCTAAACCTAAACCTATAACCTAAACCTAAACCTAAAACCTAAATGTATTCTCAAATCCCCAAACCTAAACCTACATCTAATCCTAATCTCAACTCCCTAACCTAAACATAAACCTAAACTTGAAAATGTAAACCGAAACCCGATCCCGAACCCGAACCCGATTTCCTAAACCTAAACCTTTACCTATTCTCAATTCCCTTAACATGTAGCTAATAACCTAAACCTTAACCAAAACCTTAACCTAAACCGAAACCTAAACCTATAACCTTAACCTTAACCAAACCAAAACCTATGACCTAAAACCCAAACATAAACTGATCCCAGAACCCGAACCCGATTTCCTAAACCTAAACCTTAACCTATACGCAATTCCTAAACCTAAACCTTAACCTATTCTCAAATCCCTAATCCTACACCTACACCTAATCCTAATCTCAACTCCCTAACTTAAACATAAACCTAAACTTGAAAATGCAAACCGAAACACGATCTCGAACCCGAACCCGATTTCCTAAACCTAAACCTTTACCTATTCTCAATTCCCTTAACCTGTAGCTTATAACCTAAACCTTAACCAAAACCTTAACCTAAACCCAAACCTAAACCTATAACCTTAACCTAAACTAAAACCTATGACCTAAAACCCAAACAAAAACCCGATCCCGAACCCGAACCCGATTTCCTAAACCTAAACCTTTACCTATTCTCAATTCCCTAAACCTATAGCTTATAACCAAAACCTTAACCTAAACCCAAACCTAAACCTATAACCTTAACCTAAACCAAAACCTATGACCTAAAACCCAAACATAAACCCGATCACGAACCCGAACCCGATTTCCTAAACCTAAACCTTTACCTATTCTCAATTCCCCAAACCTATAGCTTATAACCTAAACCTTAACCAAAACCTTAACCTAAACCCAAACCTAAACCTATAACCTTAACCTAAACCAAAACCTATGACCTAAAACCCAAACATAAACCCGATCCAGAACCCGAACACGATTTCCTAAACCTAAACCTTAACCTATTCTCAATTCTCTAAACTAAACCTAAACCTTAACCTTAACCTATTCTCAAATCCCTAAACTCGCACCTACACCTAATTCTAATCTCAACTCCCTAACCTAAACCTAAACCCTAACTTAAAAACCCAAACCTAAACCCGATCCCAAACCCGAACCCGATTTCCTAAACCTAAACCTTTACCTATTCTCATTTCGCTAAACCTAAACCTCAACCAAAACCTTAACCTAAACCTAAACCTACACCCATAACCTTAACCTAAACCAAAACCTATGACTGAAAACTTAACCTATAATCTATAACCTAAACTTATAACCTTAACCTAAACCTTAACCTATAACTTTGAAACCTAAAACCTAAATGTATTCTCAAATCCCCAAACCTAAACCTACACCTTATCCTAATTTCAACTCCCTAACCTAAACTTAAATCTAAACTTAAAAACCCAAACATAAACTCGATCCCGAACGCATAACCCGATTTCCTAAACCTAAACCTTTACCTATTCTCAATTCCCTAAACCTATAGCTTATAACCTAAACCTTAAACAAAACCTTAACCTAAACCCAAACCTAAACCTATAACCTTAACCTAAACCAAAACCTATGACCTAAAACCCAAACATAAACCCGATCTCGAACACAACACGATTTCCTAAACCTAAACCTTAACCTATTCTCAATTCCCTAAACCTAAACCTAAACCTTAACCTTAACCTATTCTCAAATCCCTAAACCTACACCTACACCTAATCCTAATCTCAACTCCCTAACCTAAACCTAAACCCTAACTTGAAAACCCAAACCTAAACCTGATCCCGAACCCGAACTCGATTTCCTAAACCTAAACCTTTACCTATTCTTATTTCCTTAAAGCTAAACCTTAACCTAAACCTAAACCTATACCTATAACCTTAACCTAAACCAAAACCTATGACCTAAAACCTTAACCTATAACCTATAACCTAAACTTATAACCTATAACCTAAACCTTAACCTATAACCTGAAACCTAAAACTAAATGTATTCTCAAATCCCTAAACCTAAACCTACACCTAATCCTAGTCTCAACTCCCTAACCTAAACCTAAACCCTAACTTGAAAACCCAAACATAAACTCGATCCAGAACCCGAACCCGATTTCCTAAACCTAAACCTAAACCTAAACCTATAACCTAAAACCTAAATGTATTCTCAAATCCCCAAACCTAAACCTACATCTAATCCTAATCTCATCTCCCTAACCTAAACATAAACCTAAACTTGAAAATGCAAACCGAAACCCGATCCAGAACCCGAACCCGATTTCCTAAACCTAAATCTTAACTTATTCTCAATTCCCTAACTTAAACCTAAAACCTAAATGTATTCTCAAATCCCTAAACCTAAACCTACACCTAATCCTAATCTCAACTCCCTAACCTAAACCTAAACCTAAACTTAAAAACCCAAACATAAACCCGATTCCATACCCGAACCCGATTTCCTAAACCTAAACCTTAACCTATTCTTAATTCCCTAAACCTAAACCCAAACCTAAACCAATACCTAAACCTAAACTTGAAACCTAAATGTATTCTAAAATCCCCAAACCTAAACCTACATCTAATCCTAATCTCAACTCCCTAACCTAAACATAAACTTAAACTTGAAAATGTAAACCGAAACCTGATCCCGAACCCAAACCCGATTTCCTAAACCTAAACCTTAACCTTAACCTATTCTCAATTCCCTAAACCTATAACTTGTAACCTAAAACTAAACCTTAACCCAAACTTAAACCTAAAACCTAAATGTATTCTCAAATTCCTAAACCTAAACCTACACCTAATCCTAATCCCAACTCCCTAACCTAAACCTAAACCTAAACTTAAAAACCCAAACCTAAACCCGATCCCGAACCCGAACTCGATTTCCTAAACCTAAACCTTTACCTATTCTCAATTCCCTAAACCTATAGCTTATAACCTAACCCTAAACCTTAACCTAAACCTAAACCAAATCCTTAACCTAAACCTAAACCTATAACCTTAACCTAAACCAAAACCTATGGCCTAAAACCTTAACTTATAACCTATAACCTAAACTTATAACATATAACCTAACCTTAACCTATAACCTATAACCTAAACCTAAACCTAAAACTAAACGTATTCTCAAATCCCTAAACCTAAACCTACACCTAATCCTAATCTCAACTCCTAACCTAAACCTAAACCTAAACTTGAAAACCTTAACCTAAACCCGATCCAGAGCCCGAACCCGATTTCCTAAACCTAAACCTTAACCTATTCTCAATTCTCTAAACCTATAGCTTATAACTTAAACCTAAACCTAAACCTAAACCTTAACCTAAACCTAAACCGATAACCTATAACCTAAACCTAAATCAATAATCTAAATGTATTCTCAAATCCCTAAACCTAAACCTACACCTAATCCTAATCTCAACTCCCTAACTTAAACCTAAACCTGATCCCGACCCGAACACGATTTTCTAAACCTAAACCTTAACCTATTCTCAATTCCCTAAACCTTAATTTATAACCTAACCTAAACCTAAACCTAAACCTATAACCTGCACTTATAACCTAAACCTATAACCTAAACCTAAGCCTAAAAACTAAACCTAAAACCGATCGCCCTAATAAGATTGAGATGGCTCTGATGGATGTACACAAACAAGCCACTGAAAACCTACAAAGTGGAGATAAGAAGAAACATCTCCAATTGTTTATTATCATTTTACCTGACATGAGTTGTTCATATGGTGAGTACAAACAAGACCCTAAATCCTAGAGAGATGGAATGAATCAACTAAAGCATTTTATTTTCTGATTTTGCAGGAAAGATTAAACATGTTTGCGAAACGGAGTTGGGCATAGTGTCGCAGTGTTGCCAACCGAGACAGTCATCCAGAGTCAATAAACAGTATCTCGAAAATGTTGCCTTAAAACTTTATGTCAAGATTTGTGATTCTTTGAAGTGGTTGAACTTTGAATGTCTGATGTGTTTTTTTATTTTACCTCTTTTAAAGTTGTTCTCGGCACAGCCGCATTGGCAGGAGCTGATAAGAGATCTTTTTCAAGTTGTGCAGGATCCTCAGAGAGGTTCTATGAATGAAGGGATGATCCGATAAGTCTTTTTCTCCTTTGTTTTTGTATGATCTTTTGCAGGGTTGGTGTGAGCATGTTTATGCATGAATGAATGTAATGTGGATAAGATTATTTATGTTTGGATGAATGTAGTTTATGTTTGAATGGATTTATGTAGTTTGGGTTTAGATGGATGTGAATGTGATGAAATATATTATATAACAGGTGTATATAAGAGTACGATGTTGTAACAGGTGTATATTAGGAATAACATAATATTGTAACAGGTGTATATTATTTGTGTTTGGATAGATGTAGTTTATGTTTGGATGAATGTAGTTTTTGTTTGGATAAATTTACATAGTTTGGGTTTAGATGGATGTGAATGTGAATATGATGAAATATATTATATAACAGGTGTATATCAGGAAGAATATCATATAAACAGGTGTATATACAAATTTTAACCGTCCTTTTAAAGGACGGCTCACGACCATCCTTTCCAGGTTCATAAGAGACGGTCCATAACCGTCCTTTCCAGGTTCATAAGAGATGGTCCATGACCGTCCTTTTCTAGGTTATAAGAGACGGTCTATAACTGTCCTTATTATTGACGGTCATGGGCCGTCCTTTTTACGGATGGTCACCAACTTCCTTTTCAGGTTCAGAATGGAAAAATGTGGGCTCCCATTAGAGATGGTTTATGGCCGTCCTTTTTTAGAGATGGTCCATGACCGTCCTTATTGAGAGGCGATTTATGGCTGTCCTTTAAAAAATACGACACGTCAAAATTTGACGGCCGTTGCGACGGTCCAGGACCGTCCTTTTTGGGCTTTTGAGATGGTTTTCAACCGTCCTTTTTTCGCTGTTTTGGCGTAGTGACATGGGAATTTCCCCCTAATGTACTAGTTTAAGTTCCATAAGCAATCCACAAAAAGAAATCCACAAGCATGAACAATTATACAGGATGAATATTAAGCAAGCAATATAGCAATTCAATTTCCACCAGCTAACACGAGATAATAAGTGAGATATATAAATTTAAATAAAAACTATAACTTAAGCTAATGAGAAGATGGAAAGCTCAAGGTGAAAAATCATCACCTTATACTTGGGATCGCCTACTAGCATCGCAAAGTACTTGCACCTTTAGAATTTAATCCTAACACAATTCATGAACATGTACCATTAGATCCAAGTTCTACATACCACCTAGGGTTTAAGATTGTATCTTAGGGTTATCTTTTAGGATTTTTAGTGTAGAATTACGGTTTTATCTTAAGGTTTAGCTATAGGCTTTAGATTCTATGATTTGAATTCTAGTTAGTGTATTAGTTAAAATAAAATCTTGATAATTACAAGAATACTATTAGCATTAGGGTTATAACTCATATCTGCTACTATGTTAATAATGATAGTTCATAAACTCATAAAAAATATATCGATATTAGATTCTACACCTAAATCCAAACTCAACACAAACAAGAGTATCGACCTAAGGTTTAGATTACCTAAGTCTAAGATTTCATCCTAGAATTTAATTAAATGCTTAGATCTTAGGATTTGAATTCTGAATCATTAATATTAATAATAATATTATTATTATCATACTATGGATCAATTAATATTCACATTAATGATGGTTCATAAGTTCGTATTTGAATGTACTGACATTCTCGTAATATCTAGTATTTTCTTAGATAATACAAGTAATAATAATAATAGAATTCCTACAAATAGTGTTATAATAAGGACTAATGCCATTAATACTAAAAGTTTCAAAGCGATCGTTAATATTAGCAATATACTTAATGTTCGCTAGCAAGGCACTAATAGTTCTCATAATAAAATGAATAGCATGCACCAATCACTAACGATAATATTTAAGGTAGACAAAACAAAACTCAAATATTTAATAATGATAATCTTTATATGTAATGACTAATATTATTATAGATAATCTACTAGCGGTCATTCAAATACAATCTTAACAATTCTAATGATGATTGTGATAATAACAATATAACCGAAATAATCTTTATATGGATAGGAAATATGGCTCACCTAGTCGACTCGATTGAGTTAACTCGACTCATCGTCATTTGCCTCTCTCATCCTTTCCTCTCCTAGGCTAGCCCAAATCAGACTAAGTCCCACCTGACCCAACTGGAGTCGGCCTCCACTGAGTAGATTCAGTTCCAGCAGAGTCAACTCGGCCCAACACCTTCACCCACTTATTCTCCCTCTCTCCACTTCTCTCTCTTTCTTCTTCTCTTTGTCCCATTCTTTTCTCCATTGCTGGGATGTCTAGCAACAGGTCTGGACAGACTAACCCAACTCGACTCGCTCAGACTCGATGAGTTGACTCAGTTTGGGCCAAACAACCCATCTTCTTCTCCTTCGTTTTCTCTATTCTCTCTCTCTTTTCTGTTTCTTTTCTCCTCTCCTTCTTCTGCTGGAAGTGTCCAGCAATGGTTGTAGCATACCATTGCCTAACTCCGGCGAGATTCTGTGGCTTGGGCGAGTCAGTGAAGTGCGACACCCTCCACTAGCAGTGTGGTGCTCGGATTTCACTTAGACGCTCTTTGTCTTCTCATTTAGAGAGATCTAGAAACTTTTGGACACGACCCAGCACAGACCAAACTCGGCTCAGTTCGAGCTTTGCAGTGCAGCAACGCACTCTCTCTCGCTTTCCTTCTTTCCATTTCTTCTTATTTCCTTTCTTCCTTCCTCCTTTTCATCCTTTTCTCCTGCATGGGTTGTTGTAGACATGGCCAACCTTGTGAACGAAACTGATCAGGGGTTAACGGTTGTAACAGGGTCAGTGGTCATTTGTCTCAATGAGGGAGATGACTTATCATTAATGGTAGATCACAAACGCCCATGACTTTCTCCAAAACGAGGCATGGGAATAGTGTAGACAGATCTAAGGGAGCTTAGAGCATGGTTGGATTGAAGCTCTAAGGAGGTTTAGGCGGTGGGTTCGAGCGGATAGGAAAAATGGTGGTTTCTACGTTTTCTTTTGCTAAAGGATAGGAGGAGACATTTTCTCTTCTACATGTAGGAAAACCTAACTTTTCTAGGTTGTTGGATCGTCAACGAATGACCCAAATTCATTCTGGTGGATACCGCTTCCCAAAATGGTGGTTAGAAAATAAAACCGGATGTGGTTTTTGTTTGGAATACCCTAAGCCATCGAACGGCCAATATCTCCTCTTGCTTGGACGGTCCGGAATGCACAAACAATCCTCACACAGATGGCCAACCTGTCGCACGTAGATAGGTTTCCATTTTTGAAAATGTGGTTTTGTAAAGCCATGTTTCGGCGAGGGTTGTGTGCCCGCACACATGTTCTAACCTGTGAGATGGGTTAGGTTTTAGTCAGCTCCCCCACCCTGACTGAATGGATGATTCGGATCATGCACGTGACCCCACCAAGTGGGCCACTAGTCAACGATTCTAATGGCATTTTCAAATGCGTCACAGGAGGGAAGAGAAAGAAGAATTCTCCTAATATGGAAAGATCTGGTCAGCGCCTGCTGATCGAGCTTCCCAGCTCGGAGTACATCAGGTGCACACACTGGTGTACACACGAATGGCTAGGTGGGGTCCACGATGGTGTACTTTTCAAATCCACACCGCTCATTCGCCTTAGAGGCAATAATCAAACCTTCTGACCAAAAATCAGGCGGATCTAAAGTTTAGGTGGGCCCCACAGCTTGGTTTAGGTCTTATTTGTGGACTTTCGTTGATCTGACAATCAGATCATCTCGAAATCGAACGTCAATGGTTAAAGGGGCCCTAAGAACTTATTTAGATGACAGGGACCCCTGTTCTATGAATTTCGAACATTAAATGTTATTATTAGAATAATTTTAATATTTATTATTACTATTATTATTATTATTACTATCACTTATGTATTTTTGTATTATCACAGGTTGTTAACATAGAAATTGTACGAATATTAACAAGCAAAGATTAATGTCTATATTATTTGTACATTATTTGTAGGGTTACATGTGTGTTATGTTTTAATTTCATATGAGTTGTTAAATTGTGTGGAGTATGTTATTCATTGTAACTTTTTCCAGTCTATTTTATTTTCATGTATTATAGATTTTGTAATTTTATATTAATGATATCGTAAGTGTATACATATAATATGAGTTATAGTTACTCATCATTCTTAATATGAAAGTCTTAAATCTTACAAAGTATATAAATAACCTCCCATAGTGTATATGTTTACGTTGTATTATTTTTGTATTACATTACATTAGATTACATAGTAACACCCGAGTACTGGGAGGTACGGGGTGTTACAAACTACCCCTGTAAGACCCGTACCCTAGTCTGTACCGTTCCGTAGGCTTCTGCGATCCTTCCGGTCGAATTCCGGCAATCCTCAACTCGTATCTGACGTTGCGCACGATCCTAAGCCGAGTCCTGCCTACCGAAGGCAGCTCAATCCGAAACTCGTACGTTGGCGACCACGTTGTCGCCACAGTTCCAATGCGGCAACCCACGCACCGATCCGATACCCAGGGTAGAAGATGTCGGTCTGCGTTCATTCCGAAGAAACGCCGCGCGTTGCGAACTTTAAGGGAATCTCTATGAGATGTCCCATCAATCAAGTCAAGTACACCACCTTACCTCCATGCCACCTCACCTAGCAACAAGTACAAGTGGCCTCTCTCCCTTTTCCCATAAGTCAAACCTCTCCCTCACCTCACCACTCCTCTTTTTCACATTTTCAAACTAACCCTACCTCCTTTACAACTTTTTAACCCAACCCATACTCTTCCTTACACCCACCATCCCACCTATCCCTCTCACCATTAATTCTCCATTTCTCTCAAAACTCTCCCAAGCAACAAAGCATCCCACGTCCCAAGCATTTCCAAGCTCTCTTCTCTCCTCAAACCACAACAAGTGTGGCCCACTTTCCCCTATACTCTCATCTCTCATCCACACCATCAAAAATCCATCATCCACCATTAAAATTCAAGCAAAGGCGCATAGGAGTGCAAGGAAGCAAGGAGGAGTACAAGAGGTGGGTGATCTACCGTTGATTTCCATTTAAGGGCCCACTTATTGGTGGGACCCATTTTGATCTATGTATTGTATCAATGGAGGGCCCATAGTGGCGGGGTCCCTCTTCTCTATCATCGTCTCTCTCTCTCTCTCTCTCTCTCTCTCTCTCTCTCTCTCTCTCTCTCTCCCTAGAATGAAGTGGGTCCCACCAAATCATGTTAAATCCACTCCATTGTCATTAGTGTGGCCCACTACATTTTTAGGAGACATCCATCGTCCATTTTTGGGATGGTGGGAAGCCCCACATATTATATAATTTATTATATTTATTTTATATTAATACTATATTAATATATATATATATTATATGGTGGTGGGCCACATACATGTGGGACCCACCATGATGCAGTGTTTATCCAAACCGTCCAGTGTCTCTGGACGCTGGACGTAGGCGGCTAGCATGGAGTGCGTGTACTGCATGGGTGTATACTTGCAAGATTAAAAAAAAAAAAAAACAGAAGTTACTTTTTGAAGTGGGCTGCTCATGCAGGCCCCACCTTAATGTATGTATGTGATCCATGCCGTCCATTCCGTTCTCTAGCTCATTTTAGGCGTTGAGCCAAAAAATGAAGCTGATCCCATTTTCTGGTGGGCTGTGGCATTGAGAACACTAGTTTTCTTTGTTAAATTTTGAGAAAATAACTGCTGGGACCCACAAGGAGCTTGGACCCATCTGAAACTTGGTTTGGACCGTTAATATTGTGGGACTTACGCAATGGACGGAGTGGATCTAATAAATGTGGGCCCCATTAAAAAAAAGAAGGCAGCTGCTGCTGCCGCTGACAGGCGCAGGTAGCGCCTGCGCTGCATGGGCAGTGGGTGGATGGGCTGGGCCCTCACGGCTCCAGCCATGAGCCCCACCATGGTGCATTTCGACCATCAACACCGTGCATTTGATGGTTCCCCTTTAAATTATGGGGTATTCCAAAAAATCAGCCGTATACAGAACTCAGGAGGGCCATACCATCTAAAATCATGTGAACACATGCCAAAATCATTTAAAATCACTTGGTGGGGCCTACCTTAAATTTGGATGCGGATGAAACTTGGTCTAAACCCTCAGCCAAGTGGGACACACCTAATGGGTGGGCTAGATTTGTGAACCACATCACAGTGGCCCCCCCTTGACGGTGACCATATGAACAGGTTGGACGGCTGATAAATATCACGGTGGGCTCCCTGCCCACGTGACCCTATCAACAGATTGGCTGGCAAATAAACATCACCGTGGCCCCCCTGGCCCACGTGACCTTACGAATAGGTTGTATGGCAAATATACATCACCGTGGACCCCCCTGGCCCACATGATCATCACGGGCCCCCTTGGTCCACGTGACCTTATAAACAGGTTGAATGGCAAGTGAACATTGCAGTGGGCCCCTGGTCCACGTGGCCTTACCCACAGGTTGGATGAAAATAAACATTGCGGTGGGGCCCAGGTTTGAGTGACCTTGTGAACAGTTGGATGTCATATAAACAATATGGTGGGCCCCAGGTCTATATGACCTTATCAACTGGTTGGATGATAAATAAACATTACAGTGGGCCGTAGGCCCATGTGACCTTATGAATAGTTTGGATGGAAAATAAACATTATGTTGGGCCCTAGGTTGGGTGGGGAAATAAATATCATGGTGGGTCCTACTTAGGACCCACTTATGTATGTATTGTGTCCACACCTTTCATCACTGTGGATCTTCACCATGGAGTATGTGATTTATCTATGCCTTCCATCCCAATGAGACCTACCATGATGCATGAGTTTCATCCAAAACGTCCAAACATTTTGAGATTATTTAAGGCCATTGTTGAGGCCCATCTTAATATATTTGTGGCCCGCCCACTAAGACCCACTTTGATATATATGAGACTATGGTTTGAGGCCCATTTGATGTATTGAAGGCCTATGGGTCGAGGCCCAATGGGATGTACATGAGGCCCATTATAGCGTGATTCTACCATGGTTTATGTGTTGACTATTTTAGTGGGCCATGCCTACATGAGCGCGTGGTTCATGTAGCGTGGAGTTGCCCTACATGAGCGCGTGGTTCACGCAGTATTGTTGCATGACTGGTAGTGTGACTCATGCACTTGCATTGTGTGATTATAGTTACTGTATGCCTTAGCGACACCAGGGCCATAGCCTCCACAGACACATCGTGGGTGGCTGGATTGGATACCGAAAATGTTTGGTTCTAGCATACGGGCGCCATAGATGTCCCTGGGTGAAAATCCCTAAACCCGATGATACCAGAGGATGACTCCAACGACAAGACCGAGCGGATACACGAGCACGCGAGGGCCGTATACCAGTAGGTCGCGTCTCCCACTGTGTCGTGGTCGGTTGGAAAGGGGTGTGACCTTACCTGCCTAAGTAAGGGGGCAATTTCTAGGTTGAGTTTGACCACCTTGAGGAATCGGTCCGTTATCGACGAGCCGGGCCCGATATTGGCAAGCGGATAGTGAGGTCTCTTTCGCTCTTCCAGTTGTGCGTCCGGATAGGGACGGCAAGCTGGTGTAGAGTGTACTAGACCCCGGTGATTATCCAGACTGTTTACTGTATTGACATGAGGATTTGGATGAGGGTTGGCATGCTTGAGCTGCATCTTGCATCGCATGGTCTTGGTATGGCCGATTGCACTCATTTCTTGTACTGCATAGCCTTGGTATGGCTGGTTGCATTTATGTACTCATCCGTATAATTCTGCATTACTCTGACTCTGCATTTTAAGCACGCTCATATTGCGCACACACTTACACCACACTCTAAGCTTTCCATAAGCTTATGCACGATTGATGCGTGCAGGTGACGCCAGGACACGGCCGTAGACCCGCCGTAGTTGGAGTGTGCAGCCGAGCTTCTGGAGTTTTATTATTAGCACTATCTTGTATTTTCCTTTCCTATGCATTGTACTTAAAGTTTTTTATCATAGTGGAATTTGTGATGGTGTTCTTGTGGTTATTGTTCGTGGGTTATGCTTGTAGTTATGCTCATTACGAATCAAATTGATTATCAGAAATCCTCCTTGTAGCATCCCAGGATCGGAACCTAGTAAATGGGTGCCGGGAGACGAGAATGGGGTACTACGGAGGCTGTCGATGCCGGATTTCATGATCAGAAATTTTGTGAGCCCAGTTTTCGAGTTCAGGGCGTGACAACCCCCCTTAAAGAGAATTTCACCCCCAAAATTCAGCACTCCGACTGTGGATGTGGACAACAATCTATCTTACGATGTCCGCATGCATCTGCTAGTTCCCCACACTAAGTTTATTTATATATACAAGCGCTCATGACTTACTACTACAGCAAGGATCATTACAATTTACCCCCCTTAAAGAAGTCTTTACTAACGGGGTTTGCTGAAAGTGTGAAATCCTAACAAGTTATATATAGAGCCACCACCGCCCCTTAGGCATTTGGTCTATCAATCAACTGATGGGTTTTGGTTCCTCTGCAGGTTATAAATCGTTTAGGTATTGACTACGACTATGAAATCATTTCTAGTGCTCGTCAACCTCAGGATTTCTAATAGCATATACTAAGATTGTAAGTTCATTTATGTGGCTAATAACAGTATCTTATTTTCCCCTTAAATTTTCTTTTACCTTTTATGATAGTTCCCTGTTGTCTAAGGTACATTTTGATTTTTTTTTTCCAACATTCGAGCTAACACAGATAGATGGTTGTAGTAGGTTTGAGCTCGATACATCAATCCTTTGCCTATGTAAAACAGAGGATTTTCTGTATCAATCCCTAATCTTGGCAAATCTCGATCTTCTGCCTAATTAGGGCATTGAGATCATTGGAATCTACTAGGATATGGTGTTCGGATCAAACAACGCAACTTCGCTTAAATGTAGTTCCATCAATCCGTGATCTTGATTATTCTAGACTCCTCGGAGATATCAATTACTATTCTACCTCCATAATGGATAAGACCATGTGGCCCATTACACTTCCAATGCGCACTCTGATTATCTAAATACTACTTGGACAAGAATTTTTACATGGAACCTAGGTTTAAAGGTTGCCAAGTTCATTTAAAATTTCTAACCTAATTTCAATGTGCTTAGCCTAGGGTCGAAATTTTCTTACCTAAATTCTTATACCTCACTTCTAATTAATCCTAAGTGCTGAAATTTATGAAAGTCATCATTTCTATCTAATGAGATGCGTTAGGAAAATCAAATTGCGATTCTTAGTATGATTCTCTTAGATTCATGATGTTCCTATGTTTATACAATACGGTGGGTAAGGATCTTACTATGACGACTAAGTCTACTTCATATGCTGAATGTATGACAATGTTACTTCTAATCAATGAAGTTTTAGGAAAATTCAGTTCCTAGATTTCTAGAAAATCTTTCTTTGGAAGTCAAATATAGGAAACGTTCTTGTGTAGCCTCGTGTACATCATGATGAGTACTTGGTACACATATTTAATTGCTAAGTCCAAACAACCATTTTGGTAGTTTACAAGGGAACCGAAGTTTTTTATTTCTAAGTTCAAATGACTAAGCTTAAAATCTTAAGGAACCTAAGTTCATTTCTAGGTCCTATGACTATCCAAACAATTCCACAAGGAGCGTAGAATCTCAAGTTTCTACGTTCTCAATTTCTCCTAGCTACAAGGAGATTTCTCATAAGTTCAAATATTTGTTCTAATAATTTTTAAGGGGACCTAAGTTTGGGTTTCTACATTCTCAATTGTTCTTCTAAGTATAAGGAAAATTCACCTAAGTTCAAAATTTTAAATTCAACATCCTATCTTGAGACATTTATGGTTTGCATAAGATCATTTTCCAAGGCCAAGTTTGTCCAAACTATGCTCTGATACCAACTGTAACGCCCCGAATCTTCAGGACCCGAGTAGTGACCCGTGTCCCAAAAACCCGGGTGTTAACCTTAAAGGATGGTTAGATATAATAATTTTCTTTTATCAGAGTAAGTAGATAAGCGTAGAGTGGAAAAATCGGAATAAAAGAAATTTTCAATTTCATTTAGAGTATACAAGAGAGTGCCCATAATGACTTATACAAACCAATGTCTCCATTCTTACGAATACAAAATTGAAATAACATTACATGTGAAACAAAGTAAATTTGTAACAATCTTGAGCTGTGAAATCCTGTAGCATCCCATAGCAAATATAATCATGCACCCTTGTCAACCATAGCCTGCTCCTTGCCAATATGAATGTGAACATCATCAGGGCCACCTGTGCTACTTGTACGGTTATATATTTAATGGATGGGTGACCCACTCAGTGTGAATTCCCCTCAAGATTACACACCGTCGCATTAGGTAAGAAATAGTATAAAACATCCAGACAATCAAAATAGAGTAAATGCAGTCTTATTATATGTATGGATGCATGAATGCAATCATCGACCCGAGTAAAACATCTGGACGGTCGGTGCCCCGGGTAAAACGTCCGGACGGGCATTGGGGTCGTCACCCAAGGATGTGACTAGTCATCAGCGCAACACTCACGTAATCACATGGGCATGAAGATCCAAGTCATCATCATAAATCGAATGATTGGTCATTAGCGCAACACTCAGCATAATCGCATAGGCATAATAGTTATCGTAAATATGTCATGTATACATGATTAGCCAAGTCATTATTAGTCCATTTACAATCAGGCAATTTAGATAAGCTCAAAGGTCACTACGGGGAGCACATGGCCCAGTGTAGGTCGATAGTTCGTGCAGAGGTCACATACCACCATCCCCGGCTCATGAGACTACTATCTTAGGATATTTAATGGAAACCCATCGACTAGTGGCCAATCATATTACAATATATGGGGGTTACCATTGCATGGTTATACTATATAAAATATCAAACCCTTCTAGAGCCAGTACTAAAACAAAACCATGTAAGGTGAGTATCAAAATATGCCACATAGGGCCGATATCAAAACCATACGATAAAGACCATCCTTAAAAACCATTAGGCACAAGAACCCTGGATGGTAGGATCCATCTAGACCACCACTCAATAACCACCAAGTCGAAGGTCCATTACAATCACAACTAGTCAAGTTATATCCTAAGTATGGGTGTACATTCATACTCGGGATCGCCTATTAGCGTCGCAAAGTGCTTACGCCTTTAGAATTTAATCCTAACACAATTCATGAACTTGTATCATTAGATCCAAGTTCTACATACCACCTAGGGTTTAAGATCATAGCCTAGGGTTATCTTTTAGGATTTTTAGTGTAGAATTAGGGTTTTATCTTAAGGTTTAGCTATAGGCTTTAAATTCTATTATTTGAATTCTATTTAGTATATTAGTTAAAATTAAATCTTGATAATTGCAAGAATTCTATTAGCGTTAGGGTTATAACTCATATCTGCTACTATGTTAATAATGATAGTTCATAAACTCATATAAAATATACCGATATTAGATTCTACACATAGATCCAAACTCAGCACAAACAAGAGTCTCAACCTAGGGTTTAGATTACCTAGGTCTAAGATTTCATCCTAGAATTTAATTAAATGCTTAGATCTTAGGATTTGAATTTTGAATCATTATTATTATTATTATTATTATTATTATCATCATCATCATCATCATCATCATCATCATCATCATACTATGGATCAATTAATATTCACATTAATGATTGTTCATAAGTTAGTATTTGAATGTACTGACATTCTCATAATAGCTAGTATTTTCTTAGATAATACAAGTAATAATAATAATAGAATTCCTAATAATAGTGCTATAATAAGGACTAATGCCATTAATACTAAAATTTTCAAAGCGATCGTTAATATTAGCAATATACTTAATGATAGCTAACAAGGCACTAATAGTTATCATAATAAAATGAATAACATGCTCAAATCAGTAACGATAATATTTAAGGTTGACAAAACAAAACTCAAATATTTAATAATGATAATCTTTATATGTAATGACTAATATCGTTATAGATAATCTACTACCGGTCATCAAATATAATCTTAACAATTCTAATGATGATTGTGGTAATAACAATATAACCGAAATAATCTTTATATGGATAGGAAATATGGCTCACCTAGTCGACTCGGTTGAGTCAACTCGACTCATCGTCACTTGTCTCTCTCATCCTTTCAACTCCTAAGCTAACCCAAATCAGACCAGGTCCCACCTGACCGAGTTGGAGTCGACGTCCATCGAGTAAATTCAGTTCTAGTCGAGTCAACTCGGCCAAAAACATTCACCCACCTATTCTCACTCTCTCCTCTTCTCTCTCTTTCTTCTTCTCGTTTTCCCATTCTCTTCTCCCTTGCTGGGATGTCCAGCAATGGGTCTGGATAGACCAACCTAGCTTGACTTGCTCAGACTCGATGAGTTGACTCAGTATGGGTCGAACAACCCATCTTCTTCTCCTTCATTTTCTCTCTTCTCTCTCTCTCTTTTCTATTTCTTTCTTCTTCTTTTCTCCTCTCTTTCTGCTGCTGGAAGCGTCCAATAATGGGTGCAACATAACATGGCCTAACTTGGTCCAGATTCTGTGGCTTAGATGAGTCAGCGAAGTGCGACACCCTCCACTAGCAGTGTGGTGCTTAGATTTCTCCTAGACGCTCTCTGCCTTCTCATTTAGAGAGGTCTAGAAACTTCTGGACTCGACCCAGCACGGACCAAACTCGGCTCGGCCCAAACTCGGCTCAGTTCGAGCTTTGCTAGTGCAACAACACACTCTCTCTCGCTTTCCTTCTTTCCATTTCTTCTTCTTTCCTTTCTTCCTTCCTCCTTTTCATCCTTTTCTCCTGAATGGGTTGTTGTAGACATGGCCCACCTTGTGAACAAAACTAATCAGGGGTTAATGGTTGTAATAGGGCCAGTGGTCGTTCTTCTTAATGAGGGAGATGACCTGCCATTATTGGCAGATCACAAACGCCCATGACTTTCTCCAAGACGATGCATGGGAATGGTGTAGATGGATCTAAGGGAGCTTAGAGCATGGTTGGATTGAAGCTCTAAGGAGGTTTAGGCGGTGGGTTTGAGCAGATAGGAAAAACAGCTGTTTCTATGTTTTCTTTTGCTGAAGGATAGGAGGAGACATTTTCTCTTCTACATGTAGGAAAAACGGTTGTTTCTATAGATTGATTTGGATCAATCTAATTTTTGTGTTTTCCCATCACTATTAAGGTAGGCCCACATGGCCTGGACGGTGTAGATCCAACACGTCCATCAAGTGGGTCCCACAAAGGTGGACGACATGGATAATTTAAATACTTCATGTGGCCACCAACAAGGGAAAAAGGGAGAGAGAGAGAAAGAGAGGAAGATCGAGTGATGGAGGAACCCCGACACTATGGGCCCTCCCTTCCATACATCACAACATACATCAAGTGGCTCCCATTACAAGTGGGCCCACCGATCAAAATCAATGGTGGAGATCCTTTCTCCACTAAAATGTAAGGTCTAGATGACCCTATTTATGGAAGTAAAATAAACATCATGATAGGGTCCATGGAGAATGGCCCCAACATGGAATGATCATGAGAATTAAGGTGGGCCATCGGCCACACCTAGGGTCCAAATTGAGATCCATACCATCAATCGGTAGGCCTCACTTGGCCCATCATCAAAGCATTAAATCTAGGCCTATAAGGCACCCACCTTTGATCTTCTCCTCCTCCTTCCGCTAAAGCATCCTAGAGCTCCAAAGGATGAACTTCAACGGTTGAGATAGGTTTTGGAGGGAGGGGATGGGAGATTGGAAGTGGGCCACACAAATCTCTCTCTCATGAGCTTGCTTGGACATGGGTTGCTTAAGAGGAAATAAGTGAGAGAGATGAGAGAGAGAGAGAGAGGTGTAAGAGAGAGAGGGATGGGTGAGTGATGGGGTGTGATGGGTGAGTGAGTGATGGATGTGTACTTATGTAAGAGAGAGTGTTGACTTTTGGGGAGGGTGGTTGTACTTGGGAATGGGATGGAGTGATGAGTTGTACTTTGATTGATTGATGTAACATGTCGTAGAGATTCTCTCGGAATTGCAACACACTGTGTTTTCCTCGAACTGATCACGGGCCCACATCTCCTGGCCTGGGTATCACCTGGCATGCGTGACGCAGCATCAGAACCGCGGTGATGGCGCGGTCGCATTGGTACAAGTTTCCGGTCTAGCCAACTCAAATTGCCAGGTTGTAACTCAGGGATGCGCGCAACTGCTATCTACGCATCACGGGTCACCGGAATTCGATCGGGAGGACTGCGGAAGCCTACAAAACAGTACAGGCTAGAATACGGGTCTCATAGCTATCAAGTCTTTTCGTTTCGTTCCCACGGATGACACCAAAATGTTGATACAAATAATCTTGCTTCTCCAACCGTGCCCCGACTGCTAGCTCCGAGCCCTGTAAGCCTACACAAAGATAGACAAAGGAGACCCTGGATAGAGTAGGGGACCCTCCGATGCCAAAGTCAAGCTAGGAATCTGGGTCTAAGTAATGTTGCTGGGGGTTTGGAGTGTCAAATGTTGCGTACTTGTTCCAATGAATTCATCTCTTATTTATACCTGTGGATCAAGGGGAATGTGGCCATCAAGCTCGACATGATCTCTTCCATCAAGTGGGAGCTACGCATTCACTGATGTCGGCCGTTATCCTTAGATCGTGCACCGGACAACTCTCCAACATGCCTCATTGAGATTGATCCCTTAGTTCGACCGTATTCTGGTTTCTTCTAGGTTCTAGGCCGGTGCTAAAGCTCAGACACGTGATCCAGGGCTGTAGTTCTTCGAATGAGAGTTCCAGACATCAGTGTGGCCCAATCTTCCTCTCGTTCAGACTATAGTTTTGGTAGTTGGTAAGTGTGGTCGGTTCGGATGTAATGCTATTACGCCGAGGCTCTGCTCATTGATTACTCCAAGTTTGTCTTATTGGGTTCGGCTCTGATTTTTTCATAACAATATCTCCCTCTGTGGATAAGGAATTGCGGGGAAGCGGATTTTGCGTCATACCCCGGTCTGGCCTTGCAACGTCTGACCAGCTCTGCATCTGTTTATTCACGCTGCTATCCTTTTTTCTCTATCATGTTAAAGTATGGGCCCAAAAGTGAGGCAGATCCAAATCTCTAGTGGACCACACAAAATAGTATGGACAGATCTACACTGCCGGTCGCTGAGAAGATTCACTACAGCGTTAGATTTATCTCATTTTTGGGGCCATACATTAAAATGATTTGAGAAAATAGATTGACGGCGTGGATAAACAGATACATCTCGTGGAACCCACAGATTTGGTCGGACGTTGCTAGGTCCAACTTTGGTCGGACGCAATCCGCTTCCGAATTACGGGTCCACGTATACAGAAATATAATTTTTTGCTGCAGTGAACCTTTCGTTAGGAGCACAAAAGTCGCCTATGGCAACTGAGCAGGTTTCCGCCACTCAATTGAAAAATCTCAATGACCTTTCTAGTTTGGCCGTCAATATTGATTTAGTGGGTTAGCCAGACAAAGGAAATCACGAGAGCACGAGGCTCGAATTTTGTGGAACGCCTGCATGAGAATCAGACCATTCATCCGCTCAACCTACTCGGTTGGCTATATCCCACGGAAAGTACACCTTGAGATATTTTTGTCAGATATCATCCATCTGATAGATTATTATTATTATTATTATTATTAAAAATCCCATCTAATCCTCTATTGATCACATTGATATACCAGTCAATCATATAGAAAAAAAGTATTTGTTCCCCACGCTGGACAGTTTTTTCTAAGACATTCTCCGATCCCATCAACAAGCCTTAATGGATCCCATCGTTATGGAATGTCCAGTTGATAGAATTGTGTGATTTTGTCAAAGTGTGTATTTTATTTTCTAATTCAATTGTAACACTATGTAAGTATGTGTAATCAGAATTAGGGTATTTCAAGATGTTCCGAAGATGTTTTAGAGCAAAGCTAGTGTTGAGGCTGTTTTTTGGATTTTCCTCGCTAAACTGCCACGTACCTGCAAAAGAGAAGCAATGGAGACCTCGGCTTCTAGAGGGGATCCTCTGATGCTTAAGTTAGAACCAGGGATTTTGCTCTAGTTGAGTTAGGATTTTTGTACGTACCTTTCACTATAGATGAGGTCTCTATTTATAGTTTGTTATAGGTAAAAATGAACTAGTCAGAAACGTGAGGTCAGCTCAGATGTCTGTGCATGTCGCATGGTCGACTAGTACTAATCATGACCAATGAGCTCATTAACGACTAGAAAGAGGTAGTCCATTGTGCAAAGATCTATCCATCTAACGGTTCTGTCCCCCAGAAGATGAAGTACCTCCACTTCCTTTAGAAGAGGACGAGCAACAAGTTCTCCTACAGTCTCATCCATTTATGAGCTCTTGTTCAGATATCTCGAAGAGGCCTTTGAAGCATAATTCCGGAGACTTGCAAGGGAATCCCTTCACCATACGATAAGATGAGAAGATGGTCATCCCTGATGTCATCTATGCTCCACTAAGGAAGGGAGCTCGACATCAGTGCTTGAACACGACCCTCACGAGCAGATCGATAATCTGGTCAAGGTGCAGAGACTCAAGGCCGAAGACCTGATCCCACAACACGAACTGTAAATATCGGAGGGAAGTCCATCCACATCTCACCAAAGGTTAGCTTGGATGGTCGACCTTGGTCTCCTGTCACATATATCTTGAGATTCTGACCACTTGATCTTATCATTACTAGTAATCTCACGAAATAGTTGAGTAACAACTGCTAAACGCACACCCATAATTTAGGGAGGGTTTCTATAACACCCCGAAATTTTGCGCTTGAGTACATACTTGTGCCCGAAATTTGAGCTGTTAATAATGTAAGGTTTTGGATGCATTTCAAATATTATTTCAAATTTCCTTTCATTTGGTTCACATCCAATTACATTGACAAAGGTAATCATTCACGAGAGTAAAATCAACTGTATTTATTATTTTAATAGAAATAAAGTTCAACCAATTATCAAATGCTCTCTCCATGGCAGCTTATTATATCATCGAGTTTGCAGCGGAAATATAAATAAAACCAAATCATAAAACTATTTTCTTTATTCAATCAGTGTAGTCCTCCATCTGGAGATGGTCCTTTGGTTCATCAACCTGTATATCACATGTATCATCTACACGGTTGGAGAGGGTCAACACCCTACTCATAGTGATGGTTATCCTTTAAGATTATTAATAATTCAAGAAATTTATAAAAGTAATGTAATAGTTCTGATACGTCTCGTGCTCCACTACTACGAGAGTTATCATCATGCGCAAGCAACCTATATGAGATGCATTCCTAGCAAAGTATACGTGGTTCATCACACTTAACGATCGCTATAATGTGAAAAATGTTTAAAATTATCTCGCTTGCCCTGCATCCCATTCTACGAAGATTCGTCGGTATGTCCCACGTTAACGTGGATTTACACGGGTACCTCGACACGACACAACACATGACTTAGATGAATTACATGACATGATTTGTTCATGGAGTGACTAGTTGTGACATCCAATTCCGGAGGTGATATAACATGCATTGCGAATTACTTACATCAATTTGTGCACTACTACCCAAAATTCATGGAATTATGTGTCAACTCAGGGACTACCACTTGAATCGCATTACATCCATGACATTTATTTGATTGCTAGAAGTGGGATTTACAACATAATACTTGCATGTAAGATAGTTGAAAAGGTCGAGCTAAACGTCCTAGAGTGGGGTGGGGGGGGGGTGAATAAGACTATGTCATATTAAAAATAAATGTAGAATATAAAGATAGATAACACAATCAAATAATAAAGAAACACAAGTAAATAGCAACCTTAAATGTACTAGTCTTGAGAGGTTGATACAAACTTAGTTCTAAGGACAACCTAACACCAAAAACTAAAGAATATGGCAGGACAACCTAACTAGAATGTTTGTAAGTATCAAAAACCCAAATCAATAAAAAAGCAAAGAAAATAAACTAAGTTATTATAACTAAAAGTGCTTCGGTTTGTCAATTAGCGTGAGTGTTAAGTCAGCTAGACTGTGGAGCCTCATAGGAAGATCAATTCAAAGCGTCTACCTCAACCGGATGTGCGCAAGCTTGTCACAGGTAAATCTAAGCCTCACATCTCATATCCCAAAACACCAGGTAATTAAAACCCTTAAAATAAGTTAGAACATTATAGGGTTTTTAAGTTAAGAAAACTTTTTCAAAATCAGAAAATCTCTAAGTTTTCTTGCTTTGTCGATTTTATCGATACACAAATTGATATGATTGACCTACACTGTTGATGTCCTCGATTACAAATCGATTCCATCGGAATGAGGACAAAAGTGTCCAACAACCACATATATATCTGGACGGATTTATTGATGTATCGATATACTTATCGATATCATCGATATTTGAATCTCGAGTCCATCGAAGGTGACTCGATAATATCAACAGGCAGATCTTTGGTGCCCCTGTTTTCGCTTAAGAATATCATATGTGCATCAATATATTGAAGCCCTCCTCGATCCCATCGAAATTCAAATTTCGATGACATCGGAAGGCTCTTGATGATATCGGTCATGGGCACGAAGATTTCTTGCAAAATATTTTAGGATAGTTTATCTATGATCAAGGGTCACTCGATAGAATTGATATTCAAATATCGATGATATCGGTACAGTTTCGATGACATCGAATAGGGACAAAAACTGTCCAACAAGCTTAAATGAAAATCCCTTAGATTTATCGATGCCTCGACATAGCTATCGATATCATCGACATTCAAATTCCGATGATATCGAAGGTCCCTCGATCATTCTTTTAAACCTGAAATATTTTGAAACAAGTCTCTCTCATTTTCAAATGTCGAGGAATAAACCTCGCATCGATGAAATCGGAGTTCAAAATCTGATGACATCGACACGTGTTTCGATTCCCTTCACCAGCTTGCAATAGGTTTCAAAAGCGTATGACATTTGAGTTTGTGTCCTCGAGCGGACCGTCGATGCTATTGAGAGTATACGCTCGATGATATCGAACCTGCTAGATGATATCGAACTCTGCAAAAAATGTGACCGTTTTATATCCGTTGGAACCTTTTGCCTATATAAAGAGGACTTGTCTATTATTGCTAGTAGAGAAAGAAGAGAGTGATTTTGAGTGTTTTACCTTAGATCTTATACTCAAAGCCCTTTCTCTCAGGGAAGTTCATCCTCCAATCCACCCTCATTATTGATATTCAATAGAGTGAATTGGGGAATGAACTTCCGCATTTAAGGATCCTTCAGCTACTACCTTAATGTCAAATCTTTAAGCTGGGATGCCTTGAGTGCATAGATGATCGGAATCACTCTATCTTCCTTATAGGAAAATATTTTGTAGAGTAAGTTCCTTCTTCACCTTGACCCAACCCGAAGCCTTATATTGGTACATCATATGTGTTGCAGATCAAGGAAGCAAAAGATTCTTCATCAACAAAGGAGGAGATCTTCGACAACGTGCTGAATGAGACTCATCCACTTATTTGTAAGTTATTAGAGTCGAGAGGACACTTGTGATCATTCATTTTTAGGATTGGGTCTAAGGTGTTTCTCACCCTTTCAAGCCCTCGTAGGAGGCCTCCGGTAGGAGTGTATGTGGGGGGTGCGTTGTGTTGACCCTTGCTCTATAGAGAGCATAAACAGAGGTTCTTTGTGTGGATCCTTGGCAAGTGTGCCTAAAACTGGGTGTTATGTGTTGACCCTTGCTCGGGGAGTATAAACAAAGGTTCCTTATGTGAATCCTTAGCTAGTGTGCCTAAAACCAGGTGCTATGTATTGACCCTTGCTCCGGGAGCATAAACAGTCGGCCTGGGTGTAGGTTGTAAAGGTTGAAGGTGAACCTCATTTAAAACCTTAGGTTTGAGGTGAACCGCTGTGAAACCTCCTTAGTGAAATCTGGCACACTCAAGGGTTGAGTGCGTCCGCCGGGAGTGGAGTAGACAAGTAGTCGAGCCACTATAAAAATGACTGTGTTTGTGATTGTTCATTATCTTTGATTACTTGTGTGATTTCATTAACTGTCTCCATAACTACTTACACTTCACACAGTCACATCCATCATTAACTATAAATCATATCATGTTTATCATTTAAACAGTTTTGTGATTGGATCCTCAATTTGGCTTGGAAGCCATTTGAGTTTCTCGGATGATATCCTGATGCTTTCATGTCTATCTACTCAGGATTTGATTAATAGGATTTTTAACAAACATAAAACATTAAAAAGTCATATTCACCCCCTTTAGGACAAATTAACATATCCCTACTTTAACTTAAGCGGTCTTCACTGCTATTTCAATTGGTATCAAAGCGGGTCTCTCTATAAGGGCTTCACCGCCTAGAGAGTGATCTTGACTAAAGTTGGAAATATGACCAAAGGAGAGGGCTCATCAATCATTAGGCATCCAGTATTTGATGACTCAAATTATGCATACTTGAAGGCTAGAATGCACTACTTTTTGAGATCTTTGGATCATGATGTTTGGGATATAGTTGAAAGTGGATATGCGCCACCATCTGAACAATTATACTCGATAGTGGCACAACCATCACAAAACTCAAACCCAAAGAGAAGTGGACGACGTTCGATAAAGAAAAATAGACTGCTGAAGTTAAAGCTATGAACGCCATCTACTGTGTCATGTCCTAAGATATATTCAGTCAAATAAGTATGTGTGGGACATCTAAGGAAGCATGAGATCTATTGGAAACAACCCATGAAGGCACAAGCACTGTGAAGAGGTCCAAACTATAACTACTGACCTCACAGTTTGAAAGTCTCAGAATAGAAGAGCATGAGACCTTCATGGAGTTCTTCACAAAGTTGAATATCATTTGCAACTCCATGGGTGGATTGGGAGAAAAAGTTCCAGTTCAAAAACTCTTTAGGAAAATACTTAGATCACTGCCGGAACGGTTTAATCCCAAAGTAATAACTATTGAAGAGTATATGAATATTGATGAAATGTAAGTAGAAGAACTGGTAGGTTCCCTACAAACTTTTGAACTAAACTTCAAATAAACCCAAAAATCTAATACAACTATCCTAAAAACTTTAAAGAAAACAACAAATGAGGACAGTGGAAGTGAAAAAGAAGATGAAGATGGGGAAGTGGCTTTGCTGGCACAAAGATTCAGGAAATTCTTTCAGAAGAATGATGGTCGTCCTTCTAGAGGAAGGTGGGTGGACAACAAACCTTCTGCAAGTAAATTTGGTAACAAGGCCAAGGAACTACAATGTTATGCTTGTCAAAAGTATGGACACTTATCTACTGAATGCTCAAGCAGAAAAATAAAGGGTAAGGCAATGGCCGCCACATGGGATGATACAGAGGAGTCAAACTCAGAATCTAGCAACTCAGAAAGCGATGGAGGCCAAAAATCTTTGAAAATCCTTATGGTCTCCACTGCTTCAATCATTCCCATTGCAATTGATAATGTGTCAGAACTGCAAGGCACTGAATCATTTCCGTCTGATAATGAGGAAACTGGAGGAGAAGAAGAGGAAGAACAGAATAAACTACAAGATGCCTATAATCAACTTTACATTTATAGTATCAACATTGTTATAAAACTCAGTATATCTGAAAACAATAAGGAATTGCTATAAAAAGACTTGGATAAAACTCTGAAAATTAATACACATCTAATCAATGATTTATAGCAATATCATTCAGATAATGATAGACTTGAATGAATTAACACCTTCCTTAAAACAGAGTCTGAAAATCTAAACAAATAGGTTGAGCAATTAGAAGATAAAAACATGCTCCTTCAAAATGAGAATCACACTCTCCTATTTGATTTAGAAGAATCTAGAAAATTGCTAAGCTAAACTATAAGTTTTCCCAAAGCGGTGAGAAGTTAGAAAAACTTTTAGGCATGGGAAGACCTGGAAAGGACAAGAGTGGCATAGGATATGAAAATTTTAAATCAAAATCTAGAAATGCAGCACAAATGGCTGAAAAATCTGCTACTTTAGGAAGTAACACAAGAACCACTCCAGTTTGTCATTTGTGTGGTGATTCTAGTCATTATAAGTTCGAATGCATGTTTCCTAGGAGGACCCATCATAGCTCTAGTCAGAATCATATTGGTAAACTCAAATTAACCAGAGAAATGCAAAATGTCAGGTGCCCACCTAGGAATATGGATAGAAGAAAAACACATCCATCACCGCCTGGAATGAATGACAGAATAAAAGAGTTATTGAATCTAGTGGCTAAGTTAAACAAGAAAACTAAATCTACCACAGCCAAAGACCCTGTCATAAAATGGATAGTAAAAGAAAAGAAAAATTGTCTTATTACTCACTTAAATCATATAACAGGCAATGATACTAACTGGTACCTGGATAGCGGTTGCTCAAGACATGTCACGGGTGGCAAATCCCTTCTTTCTAACTATTCAGAACTTAACGATGGGATAGTCACCTACGGAGATGGAAACACTGCTGGGGTAATTGGACAAGGAATTATTAAAGGAATAAATTCTCTAAAAAATGAGGATGCTTTTTGCATAAAAGGATTAACATACAATCTTCTAAGCATCTCTCAGATATGTGACAATGAACATGTGGTTACATTTAACAAAGAAAAATATGAAATCCTAGACCTCTCAGGAAGATCAGTGATGAAAGGTTCTCTCACAAATAACCACTGCTATGTCATCAAAGGTAAAGGAAAAGATGATCCCTATGCCTAAAAAGATTTGGTATAGAAAAACAAGTCCAGGTCATGCATCAAGATCTGGATATTTGCTGAAATGATGGAATTTTTGTTGAACTCTTAATGTTATATCTGAGGTGTCTCTGCTCATCTTTTGTACATAAACATCTTGATGTTTATAATTTTGATTTGTACAAAACTTGGGCAAATTTTGCTATGTATATTGATTGATTCAAAGATATATTTCATTATACAGGAAAGGTTGTCAAAATGCTGAAAAATTGAAAAATATATACCTTCGATATGTCCATTGATAGGTCACGATTAAATTGATCATGGATGATATCATCGACAACTCTTCAGAATTTGAAAAGTCACGAAATCGAAAATGTATCGAAGTCATCTTCGATAAAATCAAATAGGGGATACCGATGTCATTGAAATAATGATCGATGATATCGAACCTCACTGCCCGATAAAAGGCTGACGATCAGGAAAATCATTTCTTGGCCTTCTTGCTCTATTTTCTCCGAGGTTCTCTTCCATGGCTCTCAACGTAGGTCAACCGCATGCTATCTAAAGTGTTCGTACTCAGGAAATCTCTAACACATATTCTTGATTCCTCAAAGTATACTTTTTTGTGTTGAGATCCTCCCTTTTAGGGAAATTTTTTGGTTGGTTGACAAGATTCTCAGAAACATCTCTCCTTCAACGCCTTCTTCCGAGCTGTCCTAATAAGTATAGAAAAAGGAAAGGCCCCAATCATCGGTGAATCATCTCGGCCTAGTAGAAAGAAAATTATGGCTTCAAGAGGAAAGGGCAGGATGCAGTCATCACATAGAGCAACTCCGACTGCAGCGCCAGCATCGCCAGACACTGTTGTAAATCCTCCTCCACACATTCTTGAAAAATATTCTGGGAGGCGTCTAGTGTATGAGCATAGGGTTGACAGGAACTATATAAAACCCTATAATATAGAAGCTCTATTAGAAGTAATCAACTGGCTTCCTCTTCTTGATTTTGGGGAAGCATGCCACGATGAGCGAACTTATCGGTTCTTTGCATATTTTCACTCACCAACACTAGAACCACCATCGTTTACTATCACAGTTGGAGATGATAGTGTTGAGATTACTGTAGAATCCATTGCTTGCATTCTCGACTTAACCATGTCCCCAGTTGGATTGTCTGACCTTGATCTTGAAAATCCTATCACTCGGTCTTCAATTACTAAATTCATGTGTCATGGTCGAGATATCCCATGGTATCAGGGAAATGCCCTAAAAGAAAAATATTTGTACCCTCGATACCGCATCTTGCATAAGATATTTTGTTCAAATGCTTATCCTCGTGGACCAAATCGCTCTGATCTTACCAGATATATGACTATAATCATATACTGTGTCGCCACTGGAGTCAAACTTTGTCTACCTACCTTGATACTCCACCAAATAGCAAGCGTCATCCATCAGTCCAGAGCAATATACTTACCCTTTCCTCACATCATCCATGAAATCTGTGATAAAATTGGTATCCCTCAAATAAGTGATCCTGTACATCCTTTTCAACATTTTAACAAGATCAATATACGAAAATCAGACCTTAAGTTTCACGAGTATAAGGATGAGGATTCTAAGGAGGCTATTCATGAAGATGAAGAAATGGGGAAAGGCACTCCTCCAACGAGTGTAGATTCGATAAAGCCACAATATGCTCCTAAACCAAGTGGTTCGGCTCCAACTCAGCGTGTTAAGTTCCACCAAGACAAAGTTGGTGCGATGCAGCGTGGTTTGGCTCAAATAGAAGACAAATTAGGGGGACATGATGCGAGATTTTCTGCACTTGAAAAGATGATGTCTAACGTCCAACAGTCAGTCCAATAATTGATCGACTTATTTACCTGTCGCAGAGATGATTCAACACCATCCTCAGCAGCCCCGTAGTATCAATGGTCTTCATACCATGTCAACACTCTGATTCTCAGCGCAACATTGGGCATGGATATCTTTTTGATTGCCCTACATTTTTACATGTGTATGAGATGGATACTCAACTGACAAATATGATATATATTTTTTTGTGTGTTGTTGCCCATGATGGGGACTTGTTCTCTTTTGATTTTAACGTTATACTACTGCCAACCTTGGGCAGTATATGTTTTTTTGGATATTGTGGGCCATGGCTAATTATAATTCTCACATCTTGATTGCCCTATTTTATGTGATACATTGGATCCAAATATGAGATGTTTAAATTCACTATTTTAATCATTATGCATCTATATTTTCTATATGTATGTTGTCTGAATGTTGGTTCTCCCAACAGTCAATATCAACTGTTATATTTACCTTTGTCAATGACTGACAAAAAGGGGGAAAATAGTTCAAAACACCCCGACAGAAAATATGTATTTGCTTGCGTATGATGTTGCAGGCGTTAGGGGGAGCAGCTGCACCAAGATAGGGGGAGTTTGCAGATAGGGGGAGCAGCTTCTGAATGTGTTGTGTATATGACATTATTAGCATTGTGCAATTGTGTAAAGAATATGTACACACAATTTAGAATGTCAGTATAGAAGCTGTTCTAGGGTGTTTTGGTATTTTGTCACGTAATTGACAAATGGGGAGATTGAAAGTGCCCTGGTTTGTCAATTAGCATGAGTGTTAAGTCAGCTAGACTGCAGAGCGTCATAGGAAGATCAATTCAAAGCGTCTGCCTCAACTAGATGTACGTAAGCTCGCCACAGGTAAATCTAAGCCTCACATCCCATGTCCCAAAACACCAAGTAATTAAAACCCTTAAAACAAGTTAGAACATCATAGAGTTTGTACGTTAAGAAAACTTTTTCAAAATCAGAAAATCTCTTATTTTTCTTGCTTTGTCGATTTTATCGATACACAGCTCGATATGATCGACCTGCACTTTCGATGTCCTCGATGACAAATTGATTCCTTTAGAATGAGGACAAAAGTATCTACCAACCACATATATATTTGGAATGATTTAGCGATGTATCGATATACCTATCGATAACATCGATATTTAAATCTCGAGTCCATTGAAGGTGATTCGATAATATCGATAGGCAGATGTCCGGTGCCCCTGTTTTTGCTTAAGAATATCATATGTGCATCGATATATCAAAACCCTCCTCGATCCCATCAAAATTCAAATTTTGTTGACATCGGAAGGCTCTCAATGATATCGGTCATGGGCACAAAGATTTCTAGCAAAATATTTTAGAATAGTTTATCTATGATCGAGGGTCACTCGATAGAATCGATATTCAAATATCGATGATATCAGCACGGTTTTGATGGCATCGAACAGGGACAGAAATTGTCTACCAAGCTTAAATGAAAATCCCTTAGATTTATTGATGCCTCGACACAACTATCGATATCATCGACATTCAAATTCCGATGATATCGAAGGTCCCTCGATCCTTCTTTTAAACCTGAAATATTTTAAAGCAAGTCTCTCTCATTTTCAAATGTCAAGGAATCAAACCTCGCATCGATGAAATCAAAGTTCGAAATCCGATGACATTGACACTTGTTTCGATTCCCTCAACCAACTGGCAATAGGTTTCAAAAGCGTATACCATTTGAGTTTATGTCATCGAGCGGACCGTCGATGCTATCGAGAGTATACGCTCGATGATATCGAACCCGCTCGAGGATATCGAACTCTGTCATAAATGTGACCGTTTTATATCCGTTGAAACCTTTTGCCTATATAAAGAGGACTTGTCAATTATTGTCGGTAGAGAAAGAAGAGAGTGTTTTTAAGTGTTTTACCTTAGATCTCATACCCAAAGCCCTTTCTCTCAGGGAAGTTCATCCTCCAATCCACCCTCATCACTAATATTCAATAGAGTGAATCGGGGAATGAACTTCCGCATTTAAGGATCCTTCAGCTACTACCTTAATGGCAAATCATTAAGCTGGGATACCTTGAATGCATAAATGATCGGAATCACTCTATCTTCCATATAGGAAAATATTTTGTAGAGTATGATTACGTCTTCACCTTAATCCAACCCGAAGCTTTGTATTGGTACATCATCTGTGTTGCAGATCAAGGAAGCAAAAGATTCTTAATCAACAAAGGAGGAGATCTTCGACAACATGTTGAATGGGACTCATCCACTTATTTGTAAGTTATTAGAGTCTAAAGGACACTTATGAGCATTCCTTTTTAGGATTGAGTTTAAGGTGTTTCTCACCCTTTCAAGCCCTCGTAGGAGGTCTCCGGCGGGAGTGTACGTGGTGGGTACGTTGTATTAATCCTTGCTCTGTGGAGAGCATAAACAGAGGTTTCTTATGTGGATCCTTGGCCAGTGTGCCTAAAATTTGGTGCTATATGTTGACCCTTGCTCAGGGGGCATAAACAGTAAGCCTAGGTGTAGGTTGTAAAGGTTAAAAGGTGAACCTGGTTTAAAACCTTAGGTTTAAGGTGAACCACTATGAAACCTCCTTAGTGAAATCTGGTACACTCAATGGTTGAGTGCATCTGCCGGGAGTAGAGTAGACAAGTAGTCGAATCACTATAAAAATGATTGTGTTTGTGATTGTTCATTATCTTTGATTACTCGTGTGATTTCATTAACTGTCTCCATAACTGCTCACACTTCACACACAGTACATCCATCATTAAGTATAAATAATTTCATGTTTATCATTTAAATAGTTTTGTGATTGGATCCTCAATTTGGCTTGGAAGCCATTTGAGTTACTCGGATGATATGCTGATGCTTTCATGCCTATCTACTCAGGATTAGATTAATATGATTTTTAACAAACATAAAACCTTAAAAAGTCCTATTCACCCACCTTTAGTATATATTGACATATTCCTACTTCAACTTAAGCGATCTTCACCGCTATTTCAACAACATTCACCACAAGTGCATAAAATAAATTACACCATTAACCACAAATGCTCAAAGTAAATTACAACATTCACACACATAAGCACATTCAATCATCCACCACAACTCCATCAATTATAGTGGTTCGTTTGTGTGTACACCAACTATTAGAAAATAGCCACATAACTACTCCACTCCCAATATCCACACCCACGGGATATTAGCTTTCACTATTGTAAGACCCTACCCGAGAGTGTGCATTTATTTTCTCTAGGTCTCGTGGTCCTACCGGTTGAATCCCAATGACCCGCGACCTATGGATAGTGTTTACAGTCATCCTCAAATCCGGTCACATAGACCTAACATGGATCAACCCAAATTTATTGCCATAGCGACCACATCATCGCCGCAACTCCAACGCCGCGTCTTATGCGCCAACCTGAGTTGTAGATCATGAGATGTAAGCCATGCATAATTTAGGCTGTTGATCGTGATTGTGGGGCCCACCTAGGATTTGGTGAAAATTCCTAGGTATAGGCTTCATCACCCTAGCCATCATAGGGTTGGTAGATTAGACTAGGTCCCTAGCCCTACCTAGGTAGCAAGTGATCATGAGTTCTCTATCCAAGAAAGCTCCTTTTTCTATCTCCTATGCAAAAGCTACTTTTCCCTCTTCCCTAAATCTAAAATTTTAGAATTTTTCTCTTCTCTAGAGAGAGAGAGAGAGGATCATATCGCTCTTTCCTAGTAAAACAATCACTACATTGCATATAACCCTCTCTTGCTAGCAATTTCATTCATTTGTCTCCCTCTCTCTCTTCTCCTCATCTCTCATTCTCCCTCTCTACCCTTGGAATGTCCCACCCTTCCCCTCATCTCCAGCCCCTTATACCCTAAAAAATCCCCTCATCTAACCTTCCATCTCGAATCTTAGTCATTGATTCTTGAAGCTTGAAGCATAGAAGTCCATTGGTAGGAGTTTAGTGAAGAACTATTGAGGTGGGTGTTTTTAGTTTAGGATTTCTTTTCTTCTTTCTTAGATCTTTTCATTCCTACCTCGAGGAGCTTGTGGGGCCCACAAAATAATGGTGGAGGTCCTCAAGTATCCATGGATGAGGCTTATGGCCAACCATCTTGCATGCATGTTCCATAAATGGGGCCATTCTCCATGGACCCCATCATGACCTTTTGCTTTTGATCCATGTTCTTGAGGGGTCATCTAGACCCTAGACCTTGGTGGGGATGGCATTCCAACCTTAGATCTGAAATTTTATTGAATGCATGTCTATGATGTAACTTGTAAATGAATATAGTGGAAGGTGTAATGTTGTGATGAAGGGAGGGCCTCAATGGTGGCGTAGACCCTCTCTTATAGCTGGATCTTACTTTCTTTCTTCATTTTCTTCATTTTCCCTATCCTCATGACCTGATCTCTGTGGTGTGTGGCCCAGTTGGAGGCCTTGCAACATCCAGACCGTCCAAACATTGTACACACCCTTTGTTGTCCATACTTAGGATGTTGGTGCCCCATTTCCCCCATATGTGATGCATGCAATGGGTCTTTTAGGTAGGGATATGGCATGGATATTTGTGGGGCCCACTAAGGTGGACCATGACACCAAATTTATGGGGTAATCTCCTTTTTATTTGACTCATATGCTTAGTACCATGTATATGTTGCTATTTAGAAAATTTTTGGATAGTTTCTGGTTGTTTTTGGACCAGATTTTGAGACTGATTGGGGGACCTTTCCTACCCTTCATATATACTTTTCTTAAAGGTGGGGACCCCACCTAGATGTCCTCCAAATTTCAACCCCATCCAACATTGATTGAGGTCCCAAAGGTGTGGCCCAAGTGGGGTGGATAGTCCAGATTTTCTAGACAGTCCAGCAGCATGTCTGTTTGGAAATCCAAAAATATAAAACAATTTTTGCATTGGTGGGCCACTTTTGTGTACCCGACCTTGTAGTATACATATGTAGGGATGTTAAAATCAATTCTCTCCAATTTTTGGAGATCTTGGGCCCACCCCATTGGGTGCTCAAAACAGGGTCAGCCATAATTCTGCACTAACCAGATTTTTGGACAGTCTATTTTCGTTTAATTCACAAAAATACTTTCCTAACTCAGAAAAATCTAAAATTTTAACTGAAAGTAGCCCACCCCTGCTAGGACCCACCTAGGCCCAATGGACCATCGAGGAATTTTTGGCAAGGTCTGGACTGGCCCATCAGGCTGGACGCCCAAGGCTGGGGCGTCCAGCAAGGGCTGGCCATCCACCCTATTTTGTGGCCCACCATGATGTGCGTTTCATCCCTCTAGCCTTCCTTTGTGTGTCCCACTTAAGTATAGTCCATCTAAGTGTGGAGTACCCAAGGTGGGGCCCGCCTTTTCGCTAGCACATGGGTTAGGAGTAGAACTATACACGAGCAGACTAAGGCTCGAGTACTCGCTCGACTTGACTTGGAATACTCAACTCGTACTCGACTCGTCTGAGTTAGAGTCGAGTACGAGCGAGTTTTCATGACTCGTTTAGATTATGAGTAGAGTATGAGTCTAGAGGTACTCGACTTGGTACTCGACTCGGTGCTCGACTCGGTACTCGACTCGTACACTTATATGTTAACCCGCCCAAAAAACAGAACCCTACCTCACCCGTCATTTTCAAGCAGCGCCTAAACCCTTCTTCCCTCCCAGCGAGTGTTCAAAAAAAACTCTCTCTCTCTCCCCTCCCTTTCCCAGCACCCATCCGACCGTCCCTCTTCTTCCCTCTCTCTCTCAGTCGCCCCTGTCCCCTGTCCGGTGGTGCTAGACCCTGTTGCTCGTCCCTACGGCCTGTCCAGTGATGGAGCTCGTCCCTGCCACTCATCTAGTGTCGTAGCTCGTCCCTGCCACATCCGTCATCGCCCAGCCCTTCACGCAGCTACCGGTCGTTCCTGCCTAGCTCGCCCTGCCTTGCACGACGCAGCTGCCACTCGTTCCTGCCTCTCGTTCCTATCCAATTCCTGCCAAGCTCGCCCGGTAAGGTTTTGGCCTTTTGGGATTAACCTGATATTTGTGTTTTCTCTTGATATTTAGGATTAACCTGAAATTTCTAAACTTCAAGTTGACCGTGCCCTAAAATGAGGAACCATCCTAACCGTTGATTACACTTTTGGGATTACCATTTGGACTATCAAACCAATAGCAACAAACAAGTCACTGTCCCAAATCAGATTGGCGGAACCATCCTAACCGTTGATTTCTACTCGTACTCGAACTCGCCTCGAAAACTTGGACTCGACTCGACTCATTTACTACTCGTACTCATCTTGTACTCGAGTGAGTAAAGTATGAGCAGGGAGTCCATGCTCGTTGGCCGAGTAGAGTTAAGTACGAGCAGCACTCGGGCGTTAAGAGCCGAGTACGAGAAGGGCGATGCTCGACTCGACTTGACTCGTGTACAGCTCTAGCTGGAAGTCCATGCCTAGGGACGCCCCATGTGGACTACCTGTCGAACCTTGGTCCAGCAGTATGTCCCACCTATTTCCCCAATTAATGTGATGTAATCCTATATGGTGGGGCCCTCTTACTTGAAGGTTGGACTACTTAGACTGATGTCCGAATAAATGGATCATTTTTTGGGCACCAACAGGCCCATAAACCTGTTGGGTTAAAAATTCCAGTAATGTGTTATAATTATACTTAGCCTTCAGGCTAAAATTTTGAGAATTGGGGCCCACTGCATTGTGAGTACTTAGAAGGAATAAAATCATGCTTAGAATCCCCTAATTTTGGGCTTAATTAATGCTTATTTTTCAGAACCAATGTAGTTGGATGTTAATAAGTCCATGTATGTATCAAGTTGTTGGACTCTTTAGGCCCATAAGGGCTAGAACTTTCTTGATAGGCCCATTGGACCTTTGGGCCATTTTTCCATATTATTATGTTAGGTTTATGGACCCGATTTCACAAGTGGTTGGGCCCTTGGTCGCCCACCAAATCAACTTTATACTTGGGCCGAGTTGTAGGCTCAACTCACTTGACTTACACGCGAGAATTGCACACGTGGTTTGAGTAATGGGCTGCTCACTAGGTCCACCATAATATGTGGACTAATGGCCCTTATGTTTGGGCCCAAACCTTATGTTTGGGCCTACGATATTGCTTATGGGTTGGGTCATGTGTGTTGCTCTCTAGACCCATGTATTGGAATAGGCCTTGGGCCTTGATCCTCGATTGATTATAGATGAACCACCTCTTGGGGACCAGTTGTGGTTGGATGTCCACAATGGTGGCCCTAAGGTAGGCCCATGGGTTTCTACAGGTGGTTAAAGGCCCATCATAGACCCATACTAGGACCGTTCATCTATTTAAGCCCATGTTATTATTCTCTTTAGCCTTGTGGGCTACCCCAAACTATTTGGCCCCCACTAGAGGATGACTCCTTAAAGAATTTGTCTAAGTACCTAGACTTAGTCCCTCCTTGGAAAGGAGGCGTATACTACGACATCATCACCATATGGTGCACCTAGTTCATCCTCATGACCCATGTGCATCATTGCGTGATTTGATTGCATTGTGTGTGGTCATTGGGCAGATGGGATAGTTTCCCAGATGGATGGAGTTTCCCCTCTTATGCACGTTGAGTGCTTAGACCTGATGCATGATTAGTATGCAGGACTCATGCATCCGGCGTTGCATTTCATGGATATTATTTGCCCTTGCTTTATCAAGGCCGATGCCTCCATAAAGATATCATGGATGGCCGTGTGTGGATACTAAAAATGTTACTTGAGCATTGAGGTGCATAGGATATCCCTGGGTGAAAGCCCCTAAACTTCCACGATACCGAGGGAATGCCCCAGCACCGAGACCAAGTGAAAAACATGAGTGCATATGAGGGCCTTATACCTTTAGGCTGTGACTCTCACCGCAACGTGGTCGGTTGGGATGGGGTGTGGGCTTACCCACCTGAGTGAGAGGGCAATAGCTAGGCTGATTTTGACAAGCTCGTGAATGGGTCTACTACCGTCGAGCCTCACTGGTGATTGACTGTCTACAGGCGGGTAGTGAGGTCTCCTACGCTCGTTTGACTGTGCGAGTCTATAAAGCAACAATCATCCTGTAGTGTACTTGACCCTGGTGGATTCCTTATAATGGAACTGTACTTGATATGTGGATTGGATATGAGGACTTACGTTACTTTGCATTGCATTTACATCGGCTGTATAAGCCTTATATTGCATCGCCTTGGTGTGGTGACCAGTACTCATGTATTGCATTGCATTGCCTTGGTACGACTTACAGCATTCATAGCTTAACCTCGGTATGGCTAATGGCATTGGTGTTATTCATGTTTCCTTCTGCATTCTCCCCTACCTTCTTCTGAACACCATTATCACACACCTTACACCACTATCTAAGCTTTCTATAAGCTTATGCACGATTGATGTGTGCAGGAGATCCTAAGTCAGCGTCGTAGTGGAGGAGTTTTGGGCTGGAGCGCGAACTGAGGACCCCTTGTTGCAGACCTTTCCTTTCTTCTTTGATATCATGTATTTCCTTCTGAGCTTTATGTACCTGTAAAAGCTTAAAATTTCTAATGGATTTTGTAATGCGTTCCTATGGTTACTTTATGAGATTTACTTGCTATGATCTTAAGTATGCTCGATTTGGGTTGGAATTGTATGATGAAATCCTCCTTGTAGGATCCCAAGAATGGAACCTGTCTCAGGAGCCGAGAATGGGGTACTACGGAGGCTGTTGCAGCCGAAATTGGCTATCCGGTTCCTTATGAGTCCGGTCACCAAGTCCGGGGTGTGACAACTATGAAAAAGGTTTTCCAAGGTTCACCTTGAAACCTTCACATTCGTGTCTTTAGTTGGACTTACACAATTACAAAAACACCACAGTCTAAGATTTTCTGGATTACTTCAGACAAAACTAAAAATGAGATTTTCCTGGCACAACCCTACAAACCACAAAAGATATACAAAATGTAAATGATACTTATCTGGAAATTCTCGTTCTGAAGAAGCCTGGTAGAACCAATTCGATGTAGACAAAGATGTTCAATGTCCAGTCTCACAGATGAAAAGGTTCTAGTTCTAAATGATTTTTAATTAAATCAACCTGGGCTAGCTTGATTTGATTTTGATCTCAAGAAAGTGTAAAGCACAAATCCCTTCTTAAGATAAGATTGGAATGAAGATCACAAAATCAAATTACAAAAGCTAACAAAAAGAATCTAAAATGAGCACAATATAGCTTAATAAATTCACAAACTTACCTCTCAGAGTGGTGTCTTGATTTTACTTAGAATCAATGAAAAAACTCTGAAATTCGTGCTCTATTTATAGGTGAAAATACTGTTCACTCGACTGGTTTAAGGGTCGGATCGACCGGTCGAAGGACCAACCACATTTCAAAATTTCTTGTGCGATAAGATAAGATCATTACTCGACTGGTCGAGTGGGTTGCTCGATCGGTTGAGTGGCCTGCTTGACTGGTTGAGCAATGTACTTGACTGGTCGAGTGGGAGCAGAAAAGCTTGCTAGACTTCGAGTCAAGCACTGCACGACTGGTCAAGTACTATTCATTCGACTGGTCGAGCAGTCTCCAAGACTGGTCAAGAGTCCAACAAAAAATTCTGAAAAATTGCAACAAACCTTAGACTGGTCGAAAAAACTCTTAGACTGGTCAAGATAGTACTTGGACTAGTCGAACAATGACTAAGACTAGTCGAGAAAATGACCTATAAACTTATGAAATAACCCACATAAAATATGCAATGAATATGAATCAACCTATGGTCAATCTAGGGTCATCCATACCTTATTTGTGAGTTAGAACAATTGAAACATCATTTGCTTCAGAACCTTGATTTCTTATGATACGTGAAGCTTGAGTTTGATCTCTTGAACTTGAGCTTGAGTTACGCTTGAGTTCTTGAGTCTTTAACTGACAGTATTTGAACTTCAAACTTGAACTTGAGTTCTTAAGCCTTAGTTCTTGAATTTGAGCTTGAAACCATGAACTTCAACAAGCTTCTCTTCTTCTTGAAAATGTAGGCAAGTTCAAAGAAGATGCAGACAACTTTAAAATGCACGAACTTAATCAATTCAACTCAAAGAATGATACAAATTCTAAATGGTTTGGCACAATAAAATTTGACAACTCATCGGGTGCTACATTTACACTATAGCATTTACAATCTCCCCCTTTGTCAAATTTGTGACAAATCAAAATAAAGGATCATGCACAATAAAGAATCATGCACCATATGAGCAACAAATGATAAATAGGCTCGTCTCCCCCTCAATCCAGGAGAGGTGATTTGCAGAACCTGTAAAAAAAATTCATACATCCCTACATTCCATATTCCACAATCACACAATCATCTCCACAATTTCTCCCCCCTTTTGTCACAATATGACAAAGGAAAGACATATAAAGATAAGAGATGTAAATGAAATAAGAGAGAAAAAAGCATCACCATGACCATCAGAAGATCAACTTAAAGCATAATATGATGTCCACATAATAAGAAGTAAAACTATAAGACTAAGAATTATCCAAACACACAAAGAGTAGAAAGAGCTAATACATGTCTAGAATAAAATAAAAAGCTAGTCAGATCCAGGTGATGGAGTAGGAATAGATGGATCTATCTGATGTAGTCCCTTGTTAATGCGCCTAAGGAATTTGCGCATGTATTTGAATTGATTTTCCTGGGACACATGCAAACCTTCCACCTTTTCCTCTAGGGATCTCATACGCTCATCAAAATTTGATGGTTGAAAATCTGGATCAACCGTAGAATCTGATTCTATCTCTTCAAACAAGTTATCCATATTAACATCATCAGGAGGTAAGGCATCTTCCTCTCTAGTTTCTTCAGCAGCTCCTCCAGCACCCCCATCAACTTGGCCAAGAGCCAACCTCAGATTCATCTTATTAATGTTAGAATTGTTGAAGGGAAGATGGTTAATAGGAGCTTCTCCAATAGGCATGACCACAAGACTATGAATGGCTAGTGTGGTCATCAGATATGCAAAGGAAATATCACTATGACTAAGATGGAGATGAAACTGAATGATAATGTAACAAATAAGAGATGGAAGACATACATGAACACCAGTAACAACTGAATGAAGGATGGACACCATGAAAGATGTTAACTCAGTTTTTTTACCTGACCAAGGATATACATTTGAAAGGAATATATGGTGAAGAACTTTGTATGTAGGTAACATATATTTGGAACTGAGCGCATTCCCAGAATTCCATTCTGCATTCATGTTGCACAATACTCTAGTTAACATTCATTTTTCTGATTCAAACGGTTTTGCTACTAATGTAGAGATAGGTATTCCTTCATCATTTACTGAAATATCCATCAATCCAGATATCAAGTGACGGTCTACATGGCCTGAGCAATGGACCGGTATGCAAGACCGCCCCAATTTAATATGTTAGACCATCTTACAGTTTGAAGGAGGAGAACAATGTTGAACGGTTCCAAATGATTTGAGTTAATAGTTTGCTCAACAATCACATTATGGAGGCCAATATCCTGCATGTATTTGGGGTCTTCTTCTGGTGAACGAAGATGATGCACCGTAATTGATGTGAAACGGGAAGAAGAGGGACCACAAGAGGATCTCTTCTTATTTCTACCTTCCATAGTACAAAAAATACAAGAAATGGAAGTAATGCAATAAAGGAAAGATGGGTTTCAAGGAAATCAAAAATTTTGGTAAAAACCCCAATAAACCACTAAAAACCTTGAAATAAACTACAAAATCAAGGAAATAGAAGTGCAAAGAATCTAAATCCACAAAGAAAATGAAAAATATGTACTAACCATGAAGTAATCGAAGGTGGTTCGACCGGTCGTCGTAAGGCTGGTTGGGGAAGATGAAAAAATAGAGGAAAAAGTGCTTTTTGCACATTAAAAAGCCCCAAACCTGAGCAACTCGACTGGCCGAGTACATACTCAAGTGGTCGTGCCACGACTGGTCGAGTGTGTACTCGACTGGTTGTGCACCATATAAATTTGCATTTTTTCATATTTTTGATATTTAAAAATTTGCAAAAATAAAAATAAAAACATGCAATATAGTACAAATACACACAAGCAATTCAGATCATATTGCACATACTCATATCCAATTTTAATTTAGCAAACTTGTTTCTGTCAAGCGATTTTGTAAAAATGTCTGCAAGTTGATTTTCAGTCTGAATATAATTCAAAGAAATAATCTTATCTTTTACTAATTCGCAAATATAATGATATCTAATGTCAATATGCTTAGTTTGTGAGTGCTGAATTGGATTTTTAGAAATGTTAATTGCACTAGAATTGTCGCAATATAACACCATTGAATCTTATGCAAATCTGTAATCACTTAACATCCTCTTCATCCACAAAAGCTGGGTGCATGCATTACCGGCTGCAATATACTAAGCCTCAGCTGTGGAAAGTGATACGGAACTTTGTTTCTTACTATGTCATGAAACTAGACAGTTCCTGACATAAAAACAACCATTGGTGGTAGACTTACGGTCATCAATATTGTCAGCCCAGTCAGCATTTAAATAACCAGCTAGTTGAACATTAGTATCATGAGGATCGAACTTGTGACATATCTCAAAATGCGCTATACAACAATCTAGTGGGTGCAATATCAGGTCGGTCGTAGTTAAATATAATAAACTACCTATCATGCTACGATACAACTTAAGATCTACACTTTTTCCTATCAAATCCTTAGAGAGTTTAAGTGTCATACTCATAGGAGTATTGAAATTTTTACCGCTCTCAAAACTAAACTTTTTCATCAAGTTTAGAGCGTATTTGGTTTGAGAGATAAAGAACCCATCAACAAGTGGTTTTACTTGCTAACCTAAGAAATAGTTCAGTTCTCCAACCATGCTCATTTCAAATTTGGACTTCATTAAATCTGAAAACTCAATAGTCATGTTAGAATAGGTAGATCCATAGATAATGTCATCAACATATATCTGTACTATCAGTATGTGATCAGTGTGTTTCTTTACAAAAAGTGTCTTATCAACACTCCCTATTATAAAGTTATGACTTAGTAAAACTTAGTCAATTTCTCGTACCATGCCCTGGGAGGTTGTTTTAATCAATAGAGTGCCTTTTTCAGGTGATAAACATGATTGGTATATTTAGGGTCTTCAAAACCCTTAGGCTGTTCAACATATACTTTCTCATGCAGATCACCGTTCAAGAAAGCACTTTTAACATCCATTTGATAAATTTTGAATTTTTTGTAATAAGCAATGGATATAAACAGTCTGATAGATTCAAGATGAGCTACTAGGGTAAAAGTTTCATCATAATTAATGCCTTCTATCTGAGTGTACCCTTATACAACCAGTCTAGCCTTGTTTCTTATAATATTACCAAGTTCATCAGACTTATTTTTAAAAATTTATTTAGTTCCAATAATATGTTTATCATCAGGTCTAAGAACTAAGTACCATACATCATTCCTTACGAATTGATTAAGTTCTTCTTGCATTGCTACTATCCAGTTTTCTTCAGCAAGCGCTTCTTTTACGTTGGCCGACTCAATCTGGGATGTGAAGCACACATAATTACAAATATTTTCTAATTGTCTATGATTGCACACACCAGTGAGAGGATTTCTAAGAATTTGATCAATTAGATGGTCTTTAACTAACTGCATTTCAGTGTCATTCTGACTGGATGAAGAGTCTGGTTTATCAAACAAAGAAACTTCATCATCTTCTAAACTTGAGACAGGTGTATTCAAGTGATCATCTATAACCACATTAATAGATTCTGAAATTACACCAGTCCTTTTGTTGAGAACACAATACGCTCGACTATTTAGAGCATACCCTAAGAATATCCCTTCATCACTTTTAGTATCGAATTTTCCCAGATTTTCCCGATCACATAAAATGTAGCACTTACTGCCAAAAACTCGAAAGTATTTGACAGTAGGCTTCTTATTGAACAATAGTTCATATGCAGTCTTATTATTAGATTTTCTAGTATAAATACAGTTAATGATATAACAAGTCGTGTTCACTGCTTTAGCCCAAAGGTTTTTTAGGAAGTTTCATGCTATTTAAAATCGCATTAGCCATTTCTTTAAGTACTCAATTTTTTCTTTTAACTACCCCATTCTGTTAAGGCGTCTTGGGTGCAGAATACTCATGCAATATTCCGTGATAGCTACAAAACTTCTCAAAATTGCAATTATTAAATTCGAAACCATGATCATTATGGATTTTAGAGACATGTGATTCCTTATCAGTTTGGATACGCTTGAGTATCCTTTTCACTTCATAGAGAGTTTCTGATTTCTCTCTCATGAAAACTACCCATGTATATCTGGTAAAGTCATCTACTATAGCCAAAATATATTTCTTACCTCCTCGAATCTCCATTCTAGTCGGTCTAATGAGATCCATGTGGAGGAGTTCAAGGGGTTTAGATGTGGTACTAGAGTTCACTTTCTTGTGAGCACTCCTAGTTTGTTTCCTAATCTAACATTCGCCACAAATTTTATCCAATTTCTCAATCTTGGGTAGACCTTTTATTACTTCACCTTTGCTTAGTCTATAAAGACTACGGTAATATACATGTGCTAGGCATTTATGCCTTAAATCAGTCTCATCAGTTTGGACCATGTAACATAATAACTTAGATGAACTCGAATTACTAACTATATAGCAGTTTTCAGATGTTCTGCGACTAGTTAATATCATAGAACTATTCTCATTAGAAATTTCACACCCTTGGTTGGTCAATTTTATGCTATGCTTATTATCACAAATTTGAGAAATGCTTAAGAGATTATGTTTAAGACTTTCTACAAACAAGACATTCTCAAATGGAAGAAGGTTAAAGAGTTGAACCGTACCTTGGCCAACAATTCTTCAGTTGCTACCATCACCAAATGTGACAAAACCATCAGTCATATGTTTGAGATTGGTGAACAAATCTTTGTCACCTATCATGTGTCTAGAGAAACCATTGTCTAGGTACCACTTTGATTGACTCGAAGCCTTGAAAGCGGTGTGGGCAACCAGACAAGTAACCTTAGGGACCCATATCATTACTGTTTTAGGTTTTGGAGTATAGTTGGTTTTTTTATGCCTGTATTTGTTACTTGTTCTACCCTTCGAGTTAGATTTTAATAGCTACTTGAGTAAATCAATAATTTTCTTAGCTAAGGGATTATGATTCTGATTTCTATAGTTGATATGGTTGCTTTTAGGTTTCATAGCCTGAAAAATTTTAGGATTTTTAAAATTATTTTGATTCATACTTTTCTCTTTTGAGTTCGAGGACTCCTATTTAACAAATTTAGGAGGAGTGTTCTTATATTTAGGAGGTGCATTCTTATCGTAGCCCAGACCAGATCTATGCCACATTTCTTTGATCCAGTTAACAATTTTTCTAGTTTAGGATCACCCTGGGCATACGTCGAAGTATCCTTCATACTCAAGAGAGAAGAGACTTCTAGTTCCAGTTTTTCATTTTCAGATTTTAGGTTTTCAACTTGGGATGTTTTGAAATCTAAATCACACTTGGTTTTTTCAAAACAATCTGAAAGGTGCAATTTTTCTAAAACTAGGTTATCAAAATTTTCTTTTAGTTTTAAAATTTTTTATTTTTGAAGTTTTAGTTTTACAGCTATCTTACAACTTTCCTTGTATAAGGCATCATAGGCATCTTATAAATCCTCATCATTCTCAGGATCACTTCTCAAATTTTCATTACAAGTTGAATCACAACTGTCTGAGTAAGTGACTTTGGCTAGAGTAATTAAGGATTTAACCTCATTAGTAGACTCGAGTTTAGAATCTTCTGACTTAAAAGAGGCTTCAGAGCAAGACGATTCATCCCATGTAGCCAATATGCCTTTCTTTTTAGATTTGTCCCTATTTGGACACTTGTTTTCCAGATGCCCGTATTCATGACAGTTGAAACATTGAATGTCTTTAATAGATTTCTAATTTTTAGATCTAGTCCTTTTCTTTTCTGAAGGTTTTTAAAAATCTACCCTCTTTTTACTTTTAAAAATTTTATAAAACTTCTTGGCTAATAGTGTCATATCATCTTTAGAGTTTTCATAATCAGAATTACTAGCATTTTCATGAGAAATATTTTTAGAAGCTTAAGGATGATGGACTTACCTTTAGGAGCCTTAAAATTTAACTCGTAGGTTTGTAAAGAACCAACCAGCTCTTCAACCTTCACAATTGTGTCTTTAGTTGAGCTTACACAATTAACAAAACCCCACACTCTAAGATTTTCTGGATTACCTCAAACAAAACCAAAAATCAAATTTTCCTGGCACAACCTCATAAACCACAAAAGATATACAAAATGTAAATGATACTTATCTGGAAATTCTCCTTCTAAAGAAGCCTGATAGAACCAATTCGATATAGACGAAGATGTTCAATGTCTGGTCTCACAAATCAAAAGGTTCTAGTTCTAAATGATTTTTAATTAAATCAACCTGGGCTACCTTGATTTTGTTTTGATCTCAAGAAATGGTAAAACACAAATCCCTTCTTAATATAAGATTGGAATGAAGATCACAATATCAAATTATAAAAGCTAACAAAAAGAATCTAAAATGAGCACAATATAGCTTAATAAATTCACAAACTTATCTCTCAGAGTGATGTCTTGATTTTGCTTAGAATCAATGAAAAATATCTAAAATTCGTGCTCTATTTATAGGTGAAAATATTATTCACTCGACTGGTCTAAGGGTCGGTTCAACTAATCGAAGGACCAACCACATTTTAAAATTTTTGGCGTGATAAGATAAGATCGTTAGTCGACTGGTCAAGTGGCCTGGTCGAGACTGGTCGAGTGGGACTAGAAAAGATTGCTGGACTTTGAGTCCAGTACTGCGCGACCGGCCGAGTACTGTTCACTCGACTAGTCGAGTGGTCTCCAGGACTAGTCGAGAGTCCAATAGAAAATTTTAAAAATTGTAACAAACCTTGGACTGGTCGAAAAAACTCTTAGACTAGTCAATCCAGTACTTGGACTAGTCGAACAATGACTAAGACTAGTTGAGAAAATGACTTATAAACTTATGAAACGACCCACATAAAATATGCAATGAATATGACTCAACCTATGGTCAATCTAGGGTCATCCATACATTGCTTTAAAACATCATTTGCTTAAGAACCTTGATTTCTTGTGATACGTGAAGCTTGAGTTTGATCTCTTGAACTTGAGCTTGAGTTACACTTGAGTTCTTGAATCTTTAGCGTACAGTATTGGAATTTTAAACATGAAGTTGAGTTCTTAAGCCTTAGTTCTTGAATTTGAGCTTGAAACCATGAACTTCAACAATCTTCTTTTCAGTTTGAAAATGTATACAAGTTCGATGAAGATGCATAAAACTTTAAAATGCATGAACCTGATCAATTCAACTCAAAGCATGATACAAATTCTAAATGGTTTGGCACAATAAAGTTTGACAACTCTTCGGGTGCTAGATTTACACTATAACATTTACAATAGTGACATAGTGTTTTGAATCACGCATCAATAGTTCGCAGTAATATTAGAGACTTGAAGCATGTAACATAGGTGCAAGTGATTCAATTCAAAATTTAAAGGAAAATAGTACTCACATAAATTTAGAAAGATCATGCATGATTAACATCATACCTTAACTATTATTTTCAAAGGATAAATTATTGAATTTGGTAAATTAAATATTTATAGGGAGGATTCAAAGCATGCGAGGGGACATAATTAAATCAAACCAACTCAAGTTAATATAAGCTTAAAGGAAATCCCTCACATTTGATGTTTGTTCCTTCTTCAAGTGTGAGTTGGTGTCACGGATTGAAGTTTTAGTCTAACGTTTTACAATCCAATGGTTAGATTTTTGTATAATCTTCCTTATGCAATTATAATTATGTATGATAATTTGTCTTGGGTTAGAACATGTCTTACCAATGTGATTGTATGGCTAGGAGTTTAAGAATTTTAACCTTATCTCAACTCGACTTAGTCTGGTTACCTTGAGTCAAACGGTTGAAAAGAAAAGAAAAAGAAGAAAGGAGGGAATCTAGAAGGAAGGGAGGACTGAGCACGGGCCTACCTTGATCTAGCTTAACTCGGCACTCAGCGAGTTGCCGCACACCTTTCTCGACTTCTTTCTTTTCATCCCGCTTACTTGATGAATTCCTCACCTTCTTTCTCTCTTTCCTTCTTCTCTCCTGGAGAAGATTGTATATTTCTCTAATCCTAACCCATGCTGGGTTTTTATAGCTTTCGGTCCAGCAAAAGGGGAGTCCTAGTCGAACGAAATTTATCCTCTGTAGCTCCATTTACACATGGAGACTTCGCAGTTGACCTGTGCATGGGCCCAGACTTGTGGACTTATAGCAACGATCGACCTCATCTGGTTTATAGGTGAGGTTTCTTTGGAGCAAGACCATCTAATGGACATCTCCAATTAATTCTTGATCGTCTGTCACTAATTTTGTTAGTCGATGTGCGATTGGGCAGATAGACATTGATTTACTTAGGGATTGGTTCCCCGCTTTTCTTAATTTGAGGTGGACCTTTCGAACGGCTTGGTAAAATTGTGGTTTATACCACTGACACCAAAGAACGAATATGAGACAATGTCCTAGAGGGTGTGAATAGGACTTTTCAATTATTTTGCCTATTTAAAAACTCCTAATTGCTTGACTTAAACAAATCTTCAGTTTAAAGCAAGTAAGGCAATACAATTCTAAAGGTTTCCAAGCTAGTAGAGGTTCCAATCATATAGGCTACTTAAGATATGTAAAGTAAGAGACTAGCATAGTGAACATGTGTGTGTGAAATATGTTACCTATCAATCTTAGGCATTCATCTAAATATGCATATATAATTTAAGCATTCAAATCATATACATAATTTAAACAGATGCGCAAATGACAATTCAAAACACAAGCACGTATAGTGGTTCATCTACTTGCCTACTCCACTCCCGACAATCACACTCACTCCTGGAGTGTTTGGATTTCACTATGAATGGTTTTAAATCAGTTTCACCATTAACCTTTGCAGTCCTACACAAAGGACTAGACGATTTATGCTCTTCACACAAACAAAGGTCCTACACTAAAAATATATGTTTAGGCCCACCGGCCAAGGTCCCATACAAGGCACCTACACAAGTTTGTTGATAGCAAGCTCTTAGCCTTAATCCTACATGAGAATAGAGACTAAACTTTGGACTCTTAGTAATGGTACTTACTTGTCGGAATGAGTCCTCTTTTGTAGCTTGTCTTGAGTTGCTTGACCTTCAATCTTTCATGCTTGAATTAGCTGCCCAATGCTCCCCCGATCGCCATACTATAGTTTACCTGTTATTTTAACTTCACGATCAAGAACCTTGCATATGATGTTCTTATAAAGGTAACCAAGGTAATGAGAGTTGGTTGAATCTCTAACGAAGGTTATGAATGAATTTCCTATGAGATTCAACTGATGGATACTCTAAAGTATCACGGAGACTATAGTTTTACCTATAGGTTCGGTCTCTATACTCTCAAGGAGACTTGGGATCAAGTTCTTCATTAATAAGAGCTTTGAATGCTTACGAGTGATGAATCACTGTGAAAAGAACATGAATCTCATGTGGATAGAGTCTAGGATAAGTGATTTGAGCTTGGGATAACCTAGGGACTCTGAAATGCCTAAATCCATGCTCTTTACAAAGTTCTAGGTCCTATATTTATAGAGAAAAAGTCTCAATGGATATAAAATGTCTAGTTTTCGGTTCTACCGAGTGAACCTTCGGTGGTACCAAATTCACTCAGTAGCACCAAAATATCACTCGGTGGTAGCAAATTAAATCCTGAAGTGCTGGATGAATTGTACTACTTTCGGTGGCACCAAAATTTGTACATCGGTAGGAGTCGGTGGTACCGAATTTTCTTTAAAAGCTACTGGAATGTTTTGGGCACTTTCGGTGGTACAGAAGGTATCTTCGGTACTACTGAAAGTGTCCTGCCAAACTAGGACAAATTTTTCGGTTTTAATTCTTTGTCCTATGATTCATTCAACAACTCGAACTTTCTCAAAGCCAACTCTATAATGGTGGAACTTATAAGGTTAGAATGGCTTATATAGATGATCTAAGAGGGTTTTCCTATTTATGGGTCAAGGTCATCTATATGAAGGATCCAAATCATAAAAGCTTTTCTTTTCTTGAATTTGTAGCTTGTGCTTCTGCTCCAGTTGCATCATCAGTCTTCATTTGCAAAGGACTAATTTGACTACTTGACACAACTAGTCATGTGCTTGACAAACATGTGGGCAAATAAGTGCACTAACAATCTCCCCATTTGTCAATTACGTGACAAAAAACAATATTTCCTAGAATACTATCATGATCCATACCATGACCTACCAAAACAATAAAAGATTACATATCATGAACTAAATTACAACTCAAACATAAGACTAGATATGTAACATAGAGATGTTTCTTCCCCATAGTTTCTTCCATGATCATCTTATATTCTGCAGAAAACAACGGAGTGTTTTGGTGGGTGGATAGGTTTCTTCTCCCCCTTTTTGTTAGTTTTTGGTAAAGGATTTACCAAGAAACAAGCTGATATATGATGAAATTCAGTGTAGAGAGAGAGAACATGTAAATCACATAAAGTTAAAATGGAATAGTTGTGAAATATATAAGCATTATGTAATCAAAAGAAAGATATAACCCATGTCAGAAGAAATATAACCATGAAAGAGAATAGCCAACATGAGCGTAAATATAGCAACATAGATCATCAAAATTACTACCCCAAGTTTGGATAGAATAATCCATTATCCAAAAATAAGCAAACAAACCCTAAGGGTATAATTATCTAAAAATTAAAGCTTAAGTAAAGAACAAAAGAACTCAGGCTACATGAGTGCAAATAAACAAACAGACCCTGATAGTCACTTTGGTGCTACCGAAGGTACTTCAAACAATGTATTCGCAGGTATTTCCAGGATGATGTACAAGAAAATATCTTTCATATGTATTTTTCACATCCAAAAAAATGGATAACATATATGTCTAAAAAGACGAGTAAAGCTCATGGATCAAAATTGAAATTACATATATGTTAAAAAAAAAAAAAAAAGACTGAGGCTAAGATTCCTCAAATATGACAGTTAAACACAGTGGGCCTTTAAGTAATGTTAAATTGCACAGACTCCAACAGATTTTTGGAGATCCTTAAATCTGTCGGCATCCAATGGTTTTGTTAAAAATTGAAAGTGCCCTAGTTTGTCAATTAGCGTGATGATTGAGTCTGCGAGACAAAAGAGCCCCATAGGAAGATTGATCAAGCGTCTACCTCAGCCAGATGTGTACCCGAACTTGCCATAGGAAAATCAAAGCCTCACATCCCATGTTCTAAAACACCAGGTAATTAAAACCCTTAAAATTGATTAGAATATCATAGGGTTTTTGGGTTAGAAAACTTTTTAAAACTTCAGAATATCTCTAAGTTTTCTACCTCTGTCGATTTATCGATAAACTGATCGATGTAATCGAATAGTGCTGTCGATGTCCTCGATGACCAATCGATACCATCGAAATGAGGACTAAAGATGTCTAGCAACCACATATATCTCTAGATGAAATTATCGATGTATCGATATACTTATCAATACCATCGATCTTTGAATCTCGAGTCTATCGAAGTTGACTCGATAAAATCGACATCACATCAATTGTGTCCCTGTTTTTTCTAAGAAAAATCATAAAATCTTTGATATATCGAAGTTCTCCTCGATATCCTCAGAATTTAAATTTTGATGATATCGAAAAGCCTTCGATGATATTGGTCTTGGACACACAGTTATCCAACAATATTTTCAGGTGTTTTTATCTTGGATCGAGCGTCACTCAATATAATCGATATTCAAATATCAATGATATCGAGGTTGGGTCGATTGCATCGAGAATGGAAATAAATTATCCAGCAAGCTTACTGGAAAATCCTTTGGATTTATCGATGCATCGACACTGCTATCGATATCATCGATATTCAAATTCCGATGATATCGAGTGTGCCTCGATCATATTTTAGACCTAAAATATTTCAAAGGCTAATCTCTCACATTTTCAAATGTCGAGGAATCGAACCTCGTATTGATGAAATTGGAGTTTGAAATCCGATGCCATTGACACTTGTTTCGATTCCCTTGATTAGCTGGCAAAAGGATTCAAAAGCGTTTGAAATTTGAGTTCGTGCTATCGTGCAGTCAGTTGATGCAATCAAGAGTATACGCTCGATGATATCGACCTTGCTCGATAATATCGAACTCTGTCATAAATGTGACCGTTTTATATCCGTTGGAACCTTTTGCCTATTTAATGAGAGCTTATCTTTAGTTGCTGGTAGAGAAAGAAGATAGTGTTTTTGAGTGTTTAACCTTATATCATATATCCAGAGCCCTTTCTCTCATGGAAGTTCATCCTCCAATCCACCCTTATCATTGATATTCAATAGAGTGGATTGGGGAATGAACTTTCGCATTCAAGGATCCTGCAGCTACCATCTTAATGGCAAATCATTAAGACGGGATACCTTGAATGCATAAATGATTAGAATCGCTCTATCTTTCTTATAGGAAAACATTTAAGAGAGTAGGATTCTATCATAACCTTGACCCAACCCGTCGCTATGTATTGGTACATCTTCTGAGTTGCGGTTCAAGGAAACAGAAGATTCTTCATCAACAAAGGAGGAGATCTTCGACAACGCGCTGAATGGGGCTCATCTGCTTATCTGTAAGTCATTAGAGTCCAGAGGACTCTTGTGATCATTCCTTTATAGGATTAGGTCTAAGGTGTTTCTCACCCCTTGCAAGTCCTCTAAGAGGCCTCCGATGGGAGTGTATGTGGTGGGTGCTTTGTGTTGACCCTTGCTTTGTGGAGAGCATAAACATTAGGTCCTTGTAATAGGTCCTTGACCAGGGTGGTCTAAAAGTTGGGTGTGTTGTGTTGACCCTTGCTCGTGGGAACATAAACTTGTGAGGTTCCTTGAGTGGATCCTTGACCAGTGTGCCTAAAATCGGGTGATATGTGTTGACCCTTGCTCGTGGGAGCATAAACTGTTAGCTTAGGTGTAGGTTGTACTGGTTAAAGGTGAACCTGATTTAAAACCTCTGATTTGAGGTGAACTTGTTGTGAAATCTCCTTAGTGAAATCTGACACACTCAAGGGTTGAGTGCGTCTGCCGGGAGTGGAGTAGACAAGTAGTCGAACCACTATAAAAATGACTATGTTTGCGATTGATATTTGTCTTTGATTACTTGTGTGATTTCTTTAAATGCTTTCATAATTGAATATCTAAGATCACACTTCACACACAATCACATCCATCATAATCTACATAATGCATCTTATTCATCTATCAGATAGTATTATGACTGGATCCTCTATTTGGCTTGGAAGCCATTAGAGTTACCTTGAACAAATCCTAATTTATTCATATTTGCTCAAGATAGGTTTAATAGGATTTTAAATAACCATAAACATTTTAAAAGGTCCTATTCACCCCCCTCTAGGACATATTGGCATATTCCTACTTCAACTAAAGCAGTCATTACCACAATTTCAATTGGTATCAGAGCGGGTCTCTCTTAAGGGCTTCATCGCCTAGAGAGTGATCTTCACTGAAGTTGGAATCATGGCCAAAAGTATCTCAGAGGGTGTGATAGATCGGAACAATTGCCTAATAAACCATACTGCTTTGAAAGTTAGCAATAGTTCAAAATGATACCTTGATAGTGGATGCTCCAGACACATGACTGGTGATCAAGCTCACTTTTGTGAGTATTTAGACTTTGATGGAAGATCAGTCACATTTGGAGATGGTAGCTCCGCCAGAATTATTGGACAAGGAACAATGGTTGTACCAGGCCTTCCAAGAATCAAACATATTCTGTGTGTAGAAGGTTTGAAACATAATCTTCTTAGTATCTCCCAAATCTGTGATAAGGAACATCTGGTCACCTTCTCCAAGGATGTGTGTAGGATCTTAGATCATAAAAGGAAAATCTCTCATAAAAGGTTTACGTACTAGTCATAACTGTTAGGTTATTGAAAGTACTAATGAGAGTGTGTTATCCACAAAGTGTAATATGGCTATAAAAAATGAATCCAAATTATGGTACTAAAGGTTGGGACATGTTTACTACCGAAATTTAGCTAAGCTTAGTTCAAAAAATTTGGTTAGAGGACTTCCCAAGATTAGAAAAGAAGAAAAAGTTATCTCTGGAGAATGTCTAAATGGAAAACAGATAAAAGTAGGTCATAAAAAGACAACCATTATAGCAACAACAAAACCGTTGAATCTACTGCATATAGACCTGGTTGGTCCAACCAAAGTATAAAGCCACGACAAAAAAAGATACTTCCTAGTGGTAGTAGATGACTACACCAAATTTACTTGGGTCGCATTTCTACGAGAAAAATCAGATGCCTTTGAGGAATTTGTGATTTTAGCAAAGCAACTTCAAAATGTAAAAGGATATTGCATCAATCGCATCAGAAGTGATCATGGTGGGGAATTTGAAAATGAGCGATTTGAAAAATATTGCGATGAGAAAGGAATTCGTCATGAATTCTTAGCCCAAAAAACCCCACAACAAGATGGAGTCGTTGAGAGGAAAAATCGAGTGTTGCAGGAAATGGGGTCAGTTATGCTGAATGGGAAAGATATGGTGAAAAGTTTCTAGGTAGAAGTTGTCAATACTGCCTGCTACATCATAAATAGAGTATATCTTAGAGCATGTTTGAGCAAAACTCCATAAAAACTATGGTATGGGAAACAACCTAGTGTGAAACATTTTCGGGTTTTTGGAAGTAAATGTTATATCTTGAGAGACAGAGATCACTTAGGGAATTTTGAGTTTAAAAGTGATGAAGGTATTTTTCTGGGGTATGCCTTGAATAGTCTAAGAACCCTCACTATTCAAGAATTAATCAATGTGGTAATCGATGACCAACCTCATGAAGAAGATACCTCTGTGAATGAATTAGAAGATGATATAGATTCATGCATACTAGAGAAATCAGATAACATATTTCCATCATCCAATGAACCCCAACCATCATCTAACATACCCATCATTAAGGATCATCCTCGAGAGCAAATTATTGGAGATCCTAATGACGGTGTGAGAACTCGACGCAAGATAGAAAATATCTATAGTCATTTTTGCTTTACCTCAAAGATTGAACCCAAGAATATTGTAGAAGCTCTTCAAGATGAACACTGGATAAATGTTATGCAAGAAGAACTTCAACAATTTCAGAGAAATGAGGTATGGCAATTGGTTTCCAGACCACCTGATACAAATGTCATTGGAACCAAATGGGTCTTCAAGAATAAATCCGATGAATCAGGAAATGTGATCAGGAACAAAGCAAGGCTTGTAGCTCAAGGGTACTCACGAATAGAAGGTATTGATTTTGATGAGACATTTGCTCCTATAGCTCGCCTTCAGTCTATGAGAATTCTTATGTCTGTTGCATGTGCATTAAAGTTTAAACTATTTCAAATGGACGTGAAAAGTGCTTTCCTTAATGGGGATCTTGCTAAAGAAGTTTATGTAGAACAACCAAAGGGATTTTCTGATCCTAAGCATCCCCATCATGTTTATCGTCTGAACAAAGCTCTCTATGGTCTTAAACAAGCACCACATGCTTGGTATGAACGTTTGACAAAATTTCTTTTAGATCATAAATTATGCAGAGGAAGTATAGATAAAACACTATTTACTCAAAGAATAAAGGACTCGCTACTTATTGCACAAATTTATGTGAACGATATAGTATTTGGTTCAACATGTGAAATTTGAATTTGAAATGAGTATGGTTGGCGAATTAAACTTCTTCCTAGGGTTACAAGTCAAGCAATTAAATGATGGAATCTTCATTTGTAAAACCAAGTATGTAAATGATTTGGTGAAAAAGTTTGGTCCCGACTTTGGTCGCACTTATCATACTCCTATGAGCACCATGCTCAAACTCTCCAAATATGTTAATGGCAAAAGTGTGGATCAACATCTTTATCAGAGTATGATAGGAAGCCTACTGTATCTCACAGCTAGTCATCCAGATATATCCTTTAGTGTGGGAGTGTGTGCTCGGTATCAGGCAGATCCTAAGGAATCTCACCTAACGGCTGTTAAGAGTATCATCAAATACATAGCAGGTACTACCTCCTTCAGACTGTGGTATCCATTTGAAACATCCACCATCATCGCTGGATATTCTAATGCTGATTGGGCTGGAAATTTGGATGATAAAAAATTAACAAGTGGAGGATGCTTTTATATTGGAAATTGTCTGGTCTCATGGCAAAGCAAGAAACAAAATTCCATATCATTGTCCACTGCCGAGGCTGAATACATTGTTGTAGGTAGTTGTTGTGCACAACTCCTTTGGATGAAACAAATGTTGTTGGATTATGGATTGAGCAACCCACATTGAGTCTTTTTTGTGATAACATAAGTGCTATCAACATCTCAAAGAATCCTGTTCAACATTCTCAGACTAAGCATATTGACATTCATCATCATTTCGTCTAGGAACTTGTTGAAGATAAGATCATCATTTTAGATTATGTAACTACTGAAAAGCAACTTGCTGATATCCTAACAAAACCTCTTGATATGAACAGGTTTTGGGATCTTCAAAAATCAATTGGAGTATGTACTCATTGATGATATCTCAGTAACAATGATCCACATAGGTAAATCTTAAATCTGAGATATTCATGGTTAATTGTCTACAATAAATCTAAATCTCATAAAATTAACCATGTTGAATGTGGGAACAAAAGTGCAAAATCTTCACATTCCCGATGATATGTAGGCTGTTTTAATATCATTGAGATTTAAACATCGATGTGATCGATACTCACCATCGATGCAATCGACGAGTCTCAGGAATGCAATGTCTTAACCACCGGTCTTTCCCAACGGTTGGACTGCCACAATATCCAATGGATATTTGCATCTTCCCAACGGCCATCAGCACGGTCTTTAATGTCATTATGAGCATGAGATCGATGTCATCGATGAGGGATTGATATGATCGACGACTCTGCTATAAAAGAGAAGGGTGCATTCGATTTCAAATCCTCATATCCCCTCTCCTCTGGTTGCTTCTTCTACCTTTACCTATCTCACTCACCGACAAATCATGATCAAAGGCAAAGGTAAGTCTCTTCCTCAATCTTCAAAATCAAAGAACAAGCAACCGAGTAAGCATCAACCCATTTCGGCGGAAAGACATCCAACCACTATTGTTGAACACCTGGTTCTTAACAGCGTCATTGAGCCTTTTGGTGTGGACCTTCTCCTAGAAGTGATAGGATGGCAGAATATCCTGAATCTTGGTGGATCTTATCAACTATGTTTGATCGATGAATTTTTCAATAGATGTCATGTCATTCATGATGATCCCCCTTGCATTCAAATCAAATTTGTACATTACTCAAAACTCATCACTCCCATCACCTTGGCTCATCTTCTAGATCTCGAGGTCACTAGCATCCCCGTGATCAATAGGAATTTCCATGGTCTAGGTGTTTAGGGAGAGATAACTCGGGCATTATGTCATGACACCACTGTCCCTCGGAATGATGACCAATCGCTGCACATTAATCATCTTGGACCCACTTTTAAAATCCTCCATATAGCATTCTAGGGTCCAATGTATATCCATGTGACGTAAAGGTTACTCATCTTCCTCCCTTTGTTCTCAATGTTCTTTATGTTGTGCATCAAGAAATCCAAGTGTGTCTGCCTACTCTTCTTCTCAAGCAGCTCATTCGCATAATCCAAGATCATCGAGATACACTACCCTTTCCCGCACTTATATGTAAACTCGCTAATCATGTGGGCCTCCCTGCCACATCCGACGTCGTTCATCCAGAAGCATGGTTTGACAGTGATGCAGTACAGGAGGCTCAACAGTTGTGTGTTAGTTCATCTCTCCCTGAGGATAGTCCTCCCAGGGAGCAGGCTAACTAACATGCTCAACTCTTATATCCTCCCACACCTTGGGGATCCAATCAGACACCGCTACTCAGTCCGGAGTCTATCACAAATTGTCAGGCTCATCATCTAGAACATCACCTACTTAACGAAATGGTTGGTATGGAAGAACGTCTCTCCAACTATGAACGGCGCCTATCCGCGATTGAAGAGAAAGTCGACGTCCTCCAGCAAACAAGCCAACAAGTAGTGGACTTACTCACACATGGCGATTCTCGAGGACTTTAGGAACCAACTGAAGCAGTACAATATTGTTGCGAGTCTACAAACATTCCTCATTTTGCTGTGCTCATTTTTGAGCGAACTCGGATGGTTTTTGTTGTTTTAAACTAAATGGGATAACTGTTATACTATTAGTAAAATTGGGCAGTGTGTACATTCTGGTTATTTTGGGATCTGGCAGGTTATCATTCACAGATATTTGCTACCATACGACCCCTATTTTATCTGCTCATAGCTCCCATGGTGTGTGATGCATGGGATGTCTTGATTTTGATACTATCTGCTTCTCTCATTGCTCTACCTAGTCTATTATGTATACATGATTTCTGTATGATCAGGGTCAAATATTACATATTAGACCCCGATTATTGCCCTATTTTATATACATGATAAGGCCTAATATCGGATTTTAATTATATTTTTGTTACAGGAGGAAATTAGGAGCGTGTATTGAAAATTAATGTTAAAAGCGTGGAATTGACGTTTCGAAGTCACCAGAGCACGGGATGGACTCCAGAGAACCAATGGTGACGATTTTACACGCTTGGGATCGGAGGAAAGCAAGCCAAAGGGGCCCGAAAAGGGTCCAGAATGCAAGATCACATGTTTCTCGCTATCCGATCAACTCGAAACTTCATACATGTGATGGGGGCCGTAAATTAACTGTACATATTAAATTTCAGCTATTGAGGATCTCGGGAAGTGGTCCAATGGACAGATCAGCCCATTAATCTTCACTTTGGGGCCCACCTGATATTTGGAACTGCCTCAACTTTTGTATCGACGGCTAAATTAATGAGGTTAAGAGGATGGACGGTGCAGATTTCTCGTAAACATCGCAGTGGGCCCTATGTACGGGGAGTGTGTACCCTGTATGCGTGGACCGGCTGTGCACCGCACCAGCGGTTCGGTCAGCGGATCGCTGACCCGCGCCCGTCTTAAAAAACGGCGTCCGCCGTTCTAGCGTCCGCGGCATCGACCTGCGGTCGTCTGTTGTGGGGCCCACCTATTGTCCAAATGGACAATCCAAACCGTCCATCAGCTTCCTGAGGCAGCAATCACCTTCGCCTAGGTGGCGAAATTGCAAAAGAGAGCGATGATCAGATCTTAACCGTTCAAACGCAGATTGGACGGCAAGACAGAAAGCCACGTGAACTGCACCGATCCACCCTAAAACCAGTCAATTCCTACTGGTTTTTCGAGGGAATACAATGAACGGCACTGATTCGCCATTTGATCAAAGAAGTGGGACCCACCATCATCCCAGCGCCGGTTTGCGTCGGCGAAACGCACGGATTTTAAAGATTTTACGAATTATTGTGGGCCCCACTCGTCAACCTTCCGGAAGATCTGATCCGTCCATCGTGTAGAGGGCCACGAATACTACAAAACCATGCTGATAGTTCACTCCCATGCGTACACACGTGTGCGGTACAGAGGCCACAAAAGGGCTACCCGGCGACGTTCAAATCTGATCTTTTTGAGATTTCTTCTGTAGGCCACGTTAATGGACCTTTAAAACCACCCATTCTTGACTGAAATTTCGTCCTGAATCCAATGGACGGGGTGGACTTTCCAAAAAACACCTCTGTGGGGCCCACCGATCACGGTTGCGAAAGTTTGTACTCCGAGTTCGTCTACTACTCTGCCACCGATTCCAGCCATCTAGCAGCTATAAAAGGGAAGTTTTAGACGTGGGAAAGACATTCAGATCCAGGGAATTTGAGATCTAGAGCCAGGGAGAGAAGAAAGAGAAGAAAGAAGAGAGGGAGATCGATTGGTTTGGTGTTCCGTTTTTTTTTAATGAATTTTATTTATCCATCTCTTTTTATGGATTTTATGGGTAACTAATCTCTCAGCTAGGGCTGAGATGAAGCCCCTAATTTGATTAGCTTTTGTGTTGGTTGATTTACTTTGAATATTAATTAATTTGTTTTTTTTCTCTAAGTGGGCTTGATTGGTTTAAATTCTATGCTTCTCCATCTATGAACTTGATCAAAGTATATATATGGATGTTGTTTAGATGCTTATTACAAGTGCTTGTGTCTGATCAAGAACAAGTTTCCTATAGAGGAAGAAATAGGGTGCTTTAATGAATGTACATTCCATGTTCCCGACCACGGACATGGAATTTGTTATTCATGGTATTGCTTAGAGGAATTAGACAGTCTGTATGCCCAATTAAGGACACAGATTGTGCTTTCTATATAAGTGGTATCAATTTAGATCAAGGTGAATCAACAGACAAAATAAGGGTTAGGATAATTAGGGGTGGATTCGAAAGTCCTAGTGCTCTCTCTCTGATTGAATCTTCTTCCCTGTTCTTAATTGGTTTTTTTTTCATAGAATTGTGCTTAGTAGTTCATTCCATTAATTGTTGGATTAGTTAAGGAGAGTCATAGATTTGAATTGTGACGACCAGTCCTCGTGGGAACGATCTCGTAATATGTATCATATCTACATCTGATTCGTATATTTGCGAGTTTAGAAATCATTTAAATCGTGTTGGTTTAAATAAAACATCAAGTTTTTGGCGCCGTTGCCGGGGACTGTTTCGTTCCAAATTGAATTTAAGATTCTCTCTTATCATAATTCATAGTTTAGGATTTTTTCTAACTTAGAGTTCTTTTCTTGATTTTTAGAAACTAACCTGTTTCCTGTTTTGTAGGGTACTGACATAAATTTCTAAGTTGATTCTAACATAGATCTCCAGATTGGAAGTAAAGGAGGAGCTCCCTATTTTTCTGACATCATTCATCTCTTTTTCCAGGTTCTTTCTTTCCATTCTTATTTACATAGTTTTAATTTTTTTTTCTAGGTCTAGTTTTATTTCTGTTAGGTTGCATCTTAGTTTAGTTTTCCTTCTTCCATTGCAATAACATAGTTTATGCTAGGACGTAGATCTCTGAATATAGAACTAGCACCGTTTGATCCTGAAATAGAAAGAACACTGCGTGAAAGATTGAGAAATAACTCTATTGAAATGGCGAATGAGACTGAAGTTAAGGCTCTCAAAGATTATTCAGCTCCTGTCCAATTTAATGCGCCTTCATGCATAGTGTTGCCAACCACTAAGGCAGCACACTTTGAACTGAAACTTGGAGTTATACAATTGTTGCCATCCTTTTATGGATTGGACAAGGAGGACCCATATCATCATGTGAAAGAATTCCTAGACATTTGCTCCACCTTTAAGTTCCAAAACTTCTCAGACGATTCAATCCGCCTACGCCTGTTTCCTTTTTCTTTGAAGGATAAGGCGAAAGCATGGTTGAATTCTCTAGAAGTAGGATCTATCACTACATGGGACCAACTGTCTAAGAAGTTCTTAAACAAGTTCTTCCCCGTTCACAAAACCAATGCCCTTCGTAGAGAAATTACTAACTTCACACAAAAAGAGGGCGAGCACTTTCATGAATGTTAGGAAAGATGGAAGGACTTGCTTCTTAAATGTCCTCACCATGGTTTTGAGAAGTGGCAATAAGTTCAATACTTTTATGACGGTCTGACACACCAGAACCGTCGCATGGTTGATGCCACCAGTGGAGGGTCATTCATGACCAAAAGTGAAGTCGAAGCGTGGAACTTCTTTGAAACCTTGTGCGAAAATTCCCAGCAATGGGACTATTCAAATAGAGGTGACAAACGTCCCCAACCACAAAAGAGAGGTGGTATATATGAGATAGGAGTCGTGCCAGAGCTGTGCACCAAGCTTGATAACCTGACAAAGAAAGTTGATGCTCTGGTATTAAATAATGGACCTCCACAAACAACTCAAGTGGAGGCATGGACCTCATGTTCTAGCCCTGCCCAGTCTTGTCCATCTGGGGCAGCATCCCCAGAACTTCTCTCTGAACAAGTTCATGCTATGAACACTTTTCAAAAACCTGGGAATGATCCTTACTCGAACACATACAACCCAGGGTGGGCTAGGCATCCAAATTTTTCTTGGGCAAAGGGACCACATCAAGGAGGACCATCTGGAAATCCTCCCATGCAACCGCACCTCCAAGTTGGCAGTCAACAAATTCCACAATATCAACAACTGCCTACACAATCAAGGAACCCATCTCTTGAGGATACACTCCATCTTTTTATGCAGAGTTCTCTCCAATTCTAAAAAGATACCCAACACACCTTACTGGCTAACCAGCAAAGCTTACATGCAAATGCACAATCCATTGCTAAGCTGGAAATACAAATGGGTTAACTAGCTGCCACATTGAGTGAGAGAGAGAAGGGCAAGTTCCCTAGCCAACCTGAGGCTAACCCAAAGGGACAGTATGAGATTGGCTCTAATTCTAACCAAGGGCAATATCATGAACAGGCCAAATTGATTACTACCCTTAGGTCAGGCAAGCAGATTGATAACAGAATAGAGATGCCTGGGGATGAATCAAATTCTAAAACAAAAGATCAAGATGAAGCAGAGATTCACACCAATACATCCAAAGTTCAAAAGCTCTCTGACTCTCCAGGAGCCACTAATGTGCCACCTTATGTGCCCAAAGCACCCTTTCCTCAACGTCTGGCACCAATGAAGAAAAAAAATAATTTTGATGAAATCTTGGATGTGTTCAAAAAAGTGCAAGTCAACATCCCATTGCTTGACGCTATCAAACAAGTCCCTGCTTACGCTAAGTTTCTGAAAGATTTATGCACTCAAAAGCGTAAGCAGAATGTTCATAAGAAAGTCTTCCTTGTAGAGCAGCTCAGCTCCATGATTCAACATAACACACCTCCGAAATTTAGGGATCCAGGAGCTCCCACCATTTCTTGCGGCATAGGAGATCATAAGATCGGGAAGGCATTACTCGATTTAGGGGCGAGCGTTAATTTGTTACCTTATTCGGTTTATGAGCAACTAGGACTTGGCGAGTTGAAACCGACTAAGGTAACATTACAACTGGCTGATAGATCTGTCAAGGTGCCCCGGGGTATGATTGAAGATGTGTTAATCTAGGTTGATAAATTTTATTTTCCAGTGGACTTCATAGTTATTGATACTCAGCCTGTCCAGAATCTTCATAGTCAGATCCCAGTCATCTTGGGTCGTCCATTTTTGGCCACATCTAATGCTATTATAAATTGCCGGAATGGAGTTATGAAATTGTCCTTTGGTAACATGAATATTAAACTCAATGTTTTTAATGCAGGACAACAATCCGCAGATTTGGATGACATATCTGAAGTGGACATGATCGAGAGCCTTGTGCAGGACTCCTTCCGTACATCTTTTGATGATTCTCTTGAGACCTGCTTAGCACAATCGGGCATGGACTTTGACATCGATAGTCCCATCCACGAAATCAATGCACTACTCGACGCTACTCCTATCTTGGAGACTGAAAAATGGAAAGCGAAAGTGGAACCTCTTCATCCCTCTGAGACGCCTCCTGACAGCACAGTTTATAACTCTGAGAAGACAAAGGCGAGCAGGCTGCTTAATTTTCTTAGAGCATATAAGGCAGCAATTGAAAGGAAGATAGCGAAAATATGGGGAGTGTGCCCTACTGTATGTATGGATCATGCTGTGGAAATGTCGCGTGAACTGCAAAGGAAGCGTGATCCTCACATGGAAGAAGTCATGTGAGCAGAAGTTCTTAAATTATTTGACGACAGTGTCAGTTACCTCCTTGCAGATAGCACAGCTCATGGGAACTCACATCACTTGTCTGGGATCGGTTAATCAAGGTATTGAGGTAATTTCTTTGGCGGACCCTAGTTATAAAGATTATTTCATTCATGGTCCGTTCTTGTCTGGCTGAAGACGTTAAACTTAGCGCTCCTGGGAGGCAACCCAGTCTTTTGTTTGATTATTTTCATTTTTCTAGTTAGTTCCATCAATGTTTGTGGGTAACATTACTGCAAACCCTCATGAGACTACAACTCATCCACTAGGGATAACATAGGGGTTTAAAGGCTTGTTGCATGCGCTAAATGCAATCGAGAGCACCTGCGAAAGTGGTATAGGTAGGATTCTCTTTTATTTATTTTATTTTATTTTATTTTATTTTATTTTTATATTTGCTTTTGTTGATTTCTCTCTTGAGCTAACCTGTTTTACGATGATATTTTTTCTGAGGACGCCTCTTGATTCTCCGTCCAGGTACTATCTTTCCATCACTCCTCTTTTAATTTCGTTGTCCCATGTGCATTGCATGTTTATTTCTTTTACATTGAGGACAATGTAGATTTTAAGTTGGGGGTGGGAGATTAGGTTACCTAATCAGTATTTTCTTGGTCTTGAGCAAAATTTGTGAAAATTTTAAAATTTTTTTTGGAATTTCTATTGAATTCAAAGTGATTTTGAAGGATAATTGTGATTCTAACATTATAAGATACATGATTGGTAACGTATGACTCCTGGATTCGGCCATCTGCTTGATTTCACAGTCAATTTTGAATTGTTAATCCATGATTAGAAGTTGTAAACATTGATTGAGCCATGATTTCTCATATTACATCTCGCTTACACATTAAGTTTTCGGTTCGATAACTGAATGATTAACTTGGTAAAAAGAAGAATTAAAAGGCTAAGTCACATAATCTTCACCATAGGTTTGCTCCCTATAGGTGCAGATTTGATTCTCCATAGTTGACATATAAAAAAAATAATTAAAAAATAATAATAAAAAAAAAAGAGTTATGTGACAAGTTTTCGCCATAGGTTTGCTCCCTATAGGTGAGAATTTGATTCCCCTCATTTGTGTTACTGCTCATAAAGAAAATCAAAGGCTGGTAAAACGCAAAGTTAATCTGTGAGATAAGTGTTGGTTTCAAGCTTGGTTGTCACGAATTACTAATGATATCATGAAATTGACAATTGGATCTTTTACTGATTGTAAGTCGAGATTATACTTTACACTCGTGGAACTCAATGTTTAGGAATGTTCTAATTGATGGATTAATATTTTAAACTTGATTATGAAATCTGCTGTAAGCTTGATTCCAAGAGAAAAATTCCACACACCAATCATGAATCTTAGAATTTTCACATCTCAGCTATCTGTTCACAAGTCACTTGAATTTACAGGAATTGTCTTTTATTTCTGAAATTATTTTTCGCATGTTTTGCTCGGGACTAGCAAAATGCTGGTTGGGGGTTGTGATCAGGGTCAAATATTACATATTAGACCCCAATTATTGCCCTATTTTATATACATGATAAGGCCTAATATCGGATTTTAATTATATTTTTGTTACAGGAGGAAATTAGGAGCGTGTATTGAAAATTAATGTTAAAAGCATGGAATTGACATTTCGAAGTCACCAGAGCACGGGATGGACTCCAGAGAACCAATGGTGACGATTTTACACGCTTGGGATTGGAGGAAAGCAAGCCAAAGGGGCCCGAAAAGGGTCCAGAATGCAAGATCACATGTTTCCCGCCATCCGATCAACTCGAAACTTCATACATGTGATGGGGGCCGTAAATTAACCGTACATATTAAATTTCAGCTATTGAGGATCTCGGGAAGTGGTCCAACAGACAGATCAGCCCATTAATCTTCACTTTGGGGCCCACCTGATATTTAGAACTGCCTTAACTTTTGTATCGACGGCCAAATTAATGAGGTTAAGAGGATGGACGGTGCAGATTTCTCGTAAACATCGCAGTGGGCCCTGTGTACGGGGAGTGTATACCCTACATGCGTGGCCGTGGCCAGGTGTGCACCACCGTGCCGGCCAATGGATCGCCGACCCGCGCCGTCTTCAAAAACGGCGTCCGCCGCCATCCCAAATGTCATGCGGCATCGACCTGCGGTCGTCTGTTGTGGGGCCCACCTATTGTCCAAATGGACAATCCAAACCGTCCATCAGCTTCCTGAGGCAGCAATCACCTTCGCCTAGGTGGCGGAATTGCGAAAGAGAGCAATGATCAGATCTTAACCGTTCAAACGCAGATTGGACGGCAAGACAGAAAGCCACGTGAACTGCATCGAATCCACCCCAAAACCAGTCAATTGCGACTGGTTTTTCAAGGGGAATACAATGAACGGCACTGATTCGCCATTTGATCAAAGAAGTGGGACCCACCCTCATCCCAGCGCCGGTTTGCGTCCGCGAAACGCACGGATTTTAAAGATTTTGTGAATTATTGTGGGCCCCACTCGTCAACCTTCCGGAAGATCTGATCCGTCCATCGTGTAGAGGGCCACGAATACTACAAAACCATGCTGATAGTTCACTCCCATGCGTACACATGTGTGCGGTACAGAGGCCACAAAAGGGCTACCCGACGACGTTCAAATCTGATCTTTTTGAGATTTCTTCTATGGGCCACGTTAATGGACCTTCAAAACCACCCATTCTTGACTGAAATTTTGTCCTGAATCCAATGGACGGGGTGGATTTTTCAGAAAACACCTATGTGGGGCCCACCGATCACGGTTGCGAAAGTTTATACTCCGAGTTCGTCTACGACTCTGCCACCGATTCCAGCCATCCAGCAGCTATAAAAGGGAAGTTTTGGACGTGGGAAAGACATTCAGATCCAGGGAATTTGAGATCCAGAGCCAGGGAGAGAAGAAAGAGAAGAAAGAAGAGAGGGAGATCGATTGGTTTGGTGTTCCGTTTTTTTTTTATGAATTTTATTTATCCATCTCTTTTTATGGATTTTATGGGTAACTAATCTCTCAGCTAGGGCTGAGATGAAGCCCCTAATTTGATTAGCTCTTGTGTTGGTTGATTTACTTTGAATACTACTGTACTAAAGTGTTTGTTTTACATCTATCTACTATATGCGTATGCTCCCTGAATGATGGTTCTCCCAGTTGCTTCAACCTCAGTCAATATCAACTATTACATTATCCTTTGCCGATGACTGACAAAAGCGGGGAGAACAAATTAACACCCCGAAGGAAAATTGTTGATTTTATCTTGGACCGAGGGTCACTTAATAGAATCGATATTCAAATATCGATGATATCGAGGCCAGGGCGATTGCAACGAGAATGGACACAAACTATCCAACAAGCTTACTGGAAAATCCTTTAGATTTATCAATGCATCGACACTACTATCGATATCATCGATATTCAAATTCCGATGATATCGAGTGTGCCTCGATCATATTTTAGACCTAAAATATTTCAAAGGTTGATCTCTCACATTTTCAAATGTCGAGGATTCAAACCTCGTATCAATGAAATCGAAGTTCAAAATTCGATGCCATCGACGCTTGTTTCAATTCCCTCGACCAGCTGGCAAAAGGTTTCAAAAGCGTTTGACATTTGAGTTCGTGCTATCGGGCAGTCAATCGATGCAATCGAGATTATACGCTCAATGATATCGACCCTGCTCGATGATATTGAACTTTGTCATAAATGTGACCATTTTATATCCGTTGAAACCTTTTGCCTATTTAATGAGAGCTTGTCTTCAGTTGTTGGTAGAGAAAGAAGAGTGTTTTTGAGTGTTTAACCTTAGATCATATATCCAAAGCCCTTTCTCTCATGGAAGTTCATCCTTCAATACACCCTCATCATTAATATTCAATAGAGCGGATTAGGGAATGAACTTCTGCATTCAAGGATCCTACAGCTACCATCTTAATGGCAAATCATTAACTTGGGATACCTTGAATGCATAGATGATTGGAATTGCTCTATCAAAGTATACACAATAAAAGAATATGCAAATAACAATCTCAAACACAGTCATTTTATAATGGTTTGGCTATTTACCTACTCTACTCCCAGCGGACGCACTCAACCATTGAGTGTACCAGATTTCACTAACAGAGGTTTCAAATTAGGTTTACCTCAAACCAGTACAACCTACACATGGCTGACTCTAAGTCTTACACAAGGTACCTAACATGTCTCCACGAGACACAAGTTTATACCCCACACAGAAGCAAGGGTCAACACACAACTCCCAGGTTTTATGCCCTAAACAAGAGCAAAGGATCTACACAAGGAACTTAGGGTTTTAGGCCACACAGGCCAAGGATCCACACAAGGAACCTAGAGTTTATGCCATACATAAGAGCTAAGGTCAACACACAGCACCTAGGTTTTAGGCCACACAAGCCAATGACCTACACTAAGGACCTAAGTTTATGCTTACCAAGAGCAAGGGTCAACACACAGCACCCACACGTATTCTCCCGTCAGAGGCCTCCTATGTGAACTTGAAAGGGGTGAGAATCACCTGTGACCCAATCCTATACAAAGGAATGATCAGCAGGGTCTCTAAACTCTAATGAGTTATAGATAAGTAGATGAGCCCCATTAAGCACGTTGATGAAGATCTCCTCTTTTGATGACGAGGAATCTTTAGTTCCCTTGATCCGCAACACTTATGATGCTCCAGTGTAAGGCGACGAGTTGGGTCAAGGTTATGTTGGAATCCTACTCTATTAAATGTTTTCCTGTTTCAGAGATGGAGTGATTCCAAGCATCTAAGCATTCAAGGTATCCCAGCTCAATGATTTGCCATATGATCCTTGAATGCAGAAGTTCATTCCCCAATCCACTCTATTGAATATCAATGATGAGGGTGGGTTGGAGTATGAACTCCCATGAGAAAAAGAGCTTAGGGTAAATAGTATGCGGGATTCTCTCAAGGCTCACTCTATTTTTCTCACTACAACAACCAATAACAAGCTCTCCTTAAATAGGTAAAGAGATTCAACGGTAATAAAGAGAAAATGAGTATCACTAACATTAATGGGGGCCCAATGGTTCGGGATAACTCAACAAGAGAAAATGGGTATCACTAACATTAATGGGGGCCCAACGGTTTGGGGGGTAAGCCCAATAAGAGGAGATGAGAATGTGCCTAACAATGGCCCTTAGAGAGATTACAACGTGAACATTTTACCATCATTGCTCCTAAGGTAATAGGCTTAACAAATAGCCCTAGGGAGGATTTCAACGGTGGACATTTAACCACTATTGTCTCCTAGTGTGTGGTCCACTTGGCATTTGAATCTAACTCTCTATGGAGCCTACGCCCTTATACAAATTGGGGAAACAGATGGACATCGTGTATGTAACACATACATCATGATGGGCCTCATAAGGCAGCCCCATGGTGGGCATATAATCCATAAATCAGGGTGGGCCTCTCAAGGTAATGGGGCCGATGACCTTAGAGAAATGGATGTACAATGAGAATATAACACATACATCGTGGTGGAATCACTCATTACAATTGGGCCTCATATAAGGGCCTCATATACATCACATCGGGTCTCACACATGGGCCACATATACATCACTTGGGCCTCATATACATCACAATGGGCCACATCCCATGGGCCTCAAATACATCACAATGGGCCACATCCCATGGGCCTCAAATACATCACATTAGGCCTCATCATCTGGGCCTCATACACATCATATTGGGCCTCAACAAGGGCCACATATACATCATATTGGGCCTTACCACATGGCCTCGTATACATCATAACGGGCCACATCCCATGGGCCTTGTACATCAGGTGGGCTTGTACATATGACAGGTGGGCCCTGCACAACAGGTGAGCCCTGCGTCCAGCAAAACAGATGGATGACTTGGATATGAAACACATGCACATTGGTAAGCCCCACCGTCCATGGCTAGACGGTGCGGATTTACAACACATACATCAAGTGGGACCCCACCGTCAGTACTAGATGGTGTGGATCAACACATATATCATGGAGGGGCCCACCGTCAGATGGGCGGTGAGGATAAAAATCATTTATCACGTTGGGTCCCATCGTCCCAACTAGACGGTGTGAACATCACACATGCAACATGGCCCACCGTCCCATCTGGACGGTGTGGGTGGAATACATACACCACAGTGGGTCCCCGTGTCCAGATGGACAATTTAGATATAAAACATGCCTCATGATCAAGCCCACAGAACTTGCTGATGTCAATACAACAGTTGTATAGCTGTTGTAAGGTACACCAGCCAATCTATGTACATAGAGGTGGGTCCCATGTGCGGCCCACCATATAATATTATACATATATACATATATATATATATAATTTTATTCTTTTAATCGCCCAGCCCTTGGATGTCCATTGATGGATGGTCTGGATGTAACATGAACACCATGTGGGACCCACTGTCCTTGTTACTGGATAGTGGAGTCACATGTGGGAAATCAAGTGGGTCCACACGTGTGGCCCACAGCTCTGGATACAAGCTAATATTTGAGTATTCACTCATCTAGGGTCTGCCCAAAAATGGGCAGCAGCAAAGTGGGCCTCACGATCAGACAGTGTGGATCTAATTCATTCATCAATGTGGGCCACAATAGGGAAATAGAGAGAGAGAGAGAGAGAGAGAGAGAGAGAGAGAGACGGTGGTGGACGGGAGGGGCTTCGCCACTATAAGCCCTCCCTAGGTGGGCCATGTAAATACAATACATACATCAAAATGGGTCCCAAATCATGTGGGCCCTAAATCATAAAAAGATCAAATGTGGAGATTCCTTTCAACAAAAAATGCAAGGTCTAGATGACCTTTTCACAATAGGAGAATAAACATCATGATGGAGTCCATGGAGAATGGCCCCATCATGGGATGATCATATGAATCATGGTGGGCCATAAACCACACCTACAGTCCAAAGTGAGATCTATACCATCAATCGGTAGGCCCCACTTGGCCCATCATAAAAAAACACAATCTAACCTACAAATCACGTATCGATTGCTAAACTTTTAGGCTCCTTTGAATGATAGGTTTCTTGGCTTCAACTTTGATGGAGGATGATGAAGATTGAAGGGCTAGGATGAGAGATGAGGGGATAGGAAGTGGGGCCACACTTAGCTCTCTTGGAAGCTTGGACAATCCTCTCTTGGTTGCTTGAAAAATGGTGGGGAGAATAAGAGGGAGAGAGAATGTGATGGGATGAAGAGGGATAGGTGAGAGTGATGGGTGTGAGTAATGGGTGTGAGTGACATGAGGGTTGACTTTGGGGATGGCTTGTGTAAGAGAGGGATGGGTTGTGTACTTGACTAGTACTTGATTTATTAATGTGATGTTTAGGTAGAGATTCTCTCGGGATTCATAATACACGGCGTTTATTCAAAATAAATGCGGGCCCATAACTCCTGGCCTGGGTATCGCATTAGTGCACAAGACACGGCGTTGGAACCGCGGTGATGGTGTGATTGTACTGTAACACCCCGAACTTTTCAAAACTCGAGCATCAAAAGTTCTCGAGCGTTACCAAGAAATTTAATATAATACATACGTGTGTAAGATACCAAACTAACTACCCTAATCTTATATCTATTCTATGATATGAATTTAATCATTGAGAATGATCTCCATGCATAGATCCAGCAATCTGACCATTAATTTTGGAGACAGGACCATCCATCATATGATTTGACGTACGTACCTTCCTTCAAATGAATCGGTGAATAACTCCTCATCTATAATAATTTATATATAAGTTCTTTTATAAGAATTACTTGAAAACATGTCTACAACTATGTGGAGCCATTAGATTTTCCAAAACTCACATATCAGAAATAATTATGAAAATACCACTAACCTAGACCTCTGAATTGTAGATCACATGGTTCCCACAATCCGCTTAATGTGAAAATTTATACCATACTTAATTATCATAAATTAACCATACATGTCGAATTTAAGCCCTTAGATCAAAATAGACTAGCTACTTGACCTCTACATTCGTCTGTACACTTATCAGATTAAGATTCTGATCCATTCATCTTGTTCACTCCATATGAATATGCTTTACCCACCATTATAATTACAATCCGAGGAACTTACACATGCGAACAAGTCACTCAAATCTAACGGTATACATGCTCTACCCCTAATCACTCTAAAACCCACTTTGTGTTCATCCATTTACAAAACTAACCATACATCCACCCATATACATGGTAAGAGTGCTAACCATAAAGTTTTCTTATTTTTAACAAGTCATTTGACCATCTATCAAGTTTGGATCCACCAAATGAGTCATCCGAATATTAGGATAAATCAGTCATTATGAAGATCTTCGTGTTTAAGTCTAAACTACCGGGTAGCTCGTCAATTAAATATTTACAAATGGTATTTTGAATTTCGGAGTAAGTTAGCCATCCAAAAAACATCTTGGCCATCCTTGACAGATCAAGGCCCAAATTTAACCGGTTGAGAGATCTCGAGAAATAAGGATTGCTGGTAAAGTTTCACTCCTTTTTGGACAGTCATAGGGAGAAACAGATGTCAGAAGTTACCGAAAAGGAAAATGACAAATTTGTAAATACCAAGTGCATGGCAAACCACGTGTGAAGAAGGATTGAGTTATACGGTGAATACTACCCCATGCATTGGTGGATAGTGTGGCCCACCTGAAGATAGGATTTGACTCATACTTGGGGCCATGGGCCACCACAACATGCAGAAGATGGTGGAAGCATGGATCCCCTAGAAGACCATCATAAGTGGCCCCCACTAATTCCCAACAACCATGTGGAATGTTGCCTAGTGGGCAGTGAAAACGTTAAAACAAAGGGACTCATCGCATATTCCCTTCTTTGATGTGGGCCATCTAATGGTTGGATCCACTCCAAACTTTAGCCATAAGCTAGCACCCTCACATAAAACAAATGAATGGTATGGATCTGTCGAAGGACTGCCATAAGTGGGCCCCACCAACTCCAACCATTCCAACTAAGGTCGGCATCTCTCCTTTCTCGCTATAAAGCGTCCGAAGAAGACTCGACCACGAGACTTCTTTGCACTTAGGATCTCTCAAGCATCCCTCTACCCTATCCTAGCCATCCAAACTTCCTCATGGTGGATTCTGACCAAAACAGTGGACCCCATCCACTCTCAAAGCACGCAGAGATGAACGATATTATGTTGTTTGAAAGAAGATAGGGTGTGGGAGTTCTTCCATCTAAGAAACCTGGCCGGACCGAAATAAATTCCCTGCTCGGGAACTTTGGATCTGATGTAATTTAAACTGTTCAATCCACACTTGGGGTAGTTCTGACCACATCTATGATAACCAAAAGAAGCAGGATGGTTTTCACATTCTAAAAAAACTGGAACCTTGTCGCTGCGCACTGCCTACAAGAAACTACACCGCCGGAGACATGTTCGTAGCAACAGGACCAGACGACCAGATCTCTGATCTGGTGGGCTAATCCAAGGCGTCTAGACCGTGAACCAATCAAACCTGTAATAGTCTGAGGAAGAAAGAAGAAGAAAATTTAAAACTGTAGGCATCGGTTTTCTGTTCCACGAACAGTGGAGTGTGTAAGGGAAACGCTCCCGGTTTCTTGCTGCGAAAACGGGTTTGCGAAAGGAAAGATCTGGTAAACCTCCAGGCCTATAAAGCCCCTCACGTCCGATCCTAGTGAAGGCACAAAAAAAAAAAGAGAAAGACAGAGAAAGAGAAAGAAATAAAGAAGGAAAGAAGGAGAAAGAGAAAGAGAAGAAAAGAAAGAAGGAAGGAGGAGCGTTCATACGTGGCACTTGAGCACACAACAAATTTCTTTGATGTCACAAGGTGCATTTATCCTGCCCATTTTATGCCTTTGTGTCATTTTATCCCACCTTTTTTGTACCTTTTGTCTTAATTGAGTTATACATTTTATCTCACCTTTACACTTGTCTTTTACATGCCTTTTATCTTATCTCAGATTTCTATTACTTTCCCTCTATTTTCATTTTAATTTGTTATCATCAATTATTGGCCCTTTTGAGATTTTTGCATGATATCCATTGTAAGAGGCTTTCCTAGATTCATGGGAGGCTATGGATACAAGCCTTGCTCTTGCCTTACCATTGATTTAGCTCTGCCACTCTCCATTACCAAGAATCGACAGTGGTCGCTCTTCTAATTACAGAGTTGGTCGTTGCCACCCTTATTAAAGAGTCGACCGTTGCTGCTCTTCTATTTATTGAGTTGGCTTTAACCACTCTTCTCACATTCGAATTGACTTTCGTCACTCGCCTCTTATTCGAGTTGTTTATTGTCACTCGTCCCTTTTTCCTTAAGGGCTCGGTAGGTATCTTGATATTCTTAACCTTCCATGGATAAATGAATTTTCTCTTTGTGCAAGTTCTATGATAGGAATCCCTCCTCTAGCGATCGATTAAATATCATGGACATAATACGTTTTCGGTAGTGGCCATGGGGCGACACGTAATTCCATATTTCTCGGATTGATGGTGTCCTGGTTGGTGTACATGAGACATTTTGTATAAGCAGTACATCAATTCCTTTTTTTATAGGGGTGTTGGTTGTCGCAAATAGTCGCTCCAATCTCTAGGGGCGTATTATCTTGGTTCATGTGTTATGGTCATCTTAGGACAACCGCGTAAAACCATGTTAAGTGTGGGACACGCCGGCGAATCTCCGTAGTATGGGATGCAGGGCCAGTCGGATAATTATAATCGTATTTCACATTGTGGCGATCGCTAAGTGTGATACACTGCATATACTTTGCTAGGCATACATCTCATATAGATTGATTGCGCATTGATACCTCTTGTAGTCTAGAGTACTTGACATATCAGAACATTTATATCGCTTTTATAAATCTCTTGATTTATTATTAATCTTAAAGGATAACCATCACTATGAGTAGGGCATTGACCCTCTCCCAAACATATAAATGTTGTAGGTGATGTACAAACTAAAGATTTAGAGGACCAACTTTTTATAGAAGACTACACCAAAAGAATATGAAGAAAGTTTATTTACTTAGTTTTATACTTCAGCTGTGAACTCGATTAGTGTAATAAGATTCCATTAGGAAGGCCTTTGATTATTCTTTTTAATATGATGAAATATAATCAATACAGTTGGTTTTATTCTTGTGAATGTTACCTTCATGAATGTATCTGAATGTAAGCCAAATGAAAAAAAAAAAATAAGGTACGATTTCAAAGCATCCAGTTTATAAATTATTAACACCCGGTTTTCTCGGGCACGAGTATAAACTCTGGCCGTGAAATTTCAGGATGTTACACGCACTGGTACAAGTCTCGGGTCAAGTCGATTCAGATCTACGGGATGCGACTTAGGGTCGCACGTGAACACCGATTATAAGTTACGGGTTGTTGGAATTTGACGGGGAGGATCGCAGGAGTCTAAGGAATGGTACGAACTAGGATACAGGTCTTAAAACTGAGGACTGTGACTCGCTAGCAATAATTCACCTAATTCTACAACTCCCGAGTGAAGGTGCGAAGGCGGGTAGGAGATCTAATCCTTCGTAGAACCTTCTAAAATACCAAGGAGCTCGGTTTGGGAACCTTAGGGCCAAATTGGGAAGGATCCTATGAAGTAATGGGTACGACCTGTCTAGGGACATATCGACTTGAAGATATGAATAGACGACCTCTAACATACCCATGGAACGCGAAACACTTGAAGATGTATTATCCCCGAAGACCGATCAGGTCTTCGATTGAAAATAATTTACTTACAAGGTCAGAATGACTTATCTATTTATGTTACAGAATCTACAATAAAAGTTCCTGAGTTCATGAGGTTTAAATTTTTACTTGTCATTTTAGCTACTTAGACTACACGGCCTACTACGAGGAATTCCCTTAGTGTAAGGGAGAATAATCCTCTTATTAAGCTACTCGGCCTATTGTGAATAGGTCGGTGTAGTGAATTCTTCTTGAATTCTATGAGGGTAGGGCTTCCTCAAAGAAAAAGGGAAGAACTTCTCCCAAACACTTCAACCACCTAAATTGTATTACTGACTATGAGGACTTCCCTTGATATAAGGGAAGAAAGTACTCCACCAAGCTCTGTTACAAGTGAACATCCCCCCCCCCCCCCCCAAGGCCAGTGGAGGATTCTTTTAGAACCAACTACCCATGCTACATGGACCCCTTGTGAAAAGAAAGAAGCTCATTGGTGCCCAGCTTAAGGGTAGGTTGACAATTTCAAGATGGAGTTAGCAGGAAGTCATTATGTCTGACCTAATGTTATCGACCCTACATACTAGTCATGCTATGAACGATTTATCAACTATGAGCTTATAAGCTCAGCCACTACATGCATAGTCAACAAGCAATCGTACAAAAAAGGATTAACATGTCATAGAAAGTAAAATTTCATTGACAAATTTTCAAAGTACAGAGGAAAAGATACAAGGATGGAGTGTGGTGGGGCTAGTTAGTCCAAGGAGGTTACTTGGGTTAGACCGCTTCAGGAGGACCTTAGGAGGATCCCTCACCCAGACCACTTATGTCGATCTTAGGATATCTCCCTTTGACCTCTTTGAGGCACTTCTCATAACCAAGGTTATAATAGACCTCCACCAAGTCGGCCATCTCCTTAGAGGCTTTATACTCTTCCACCAATGCAGCACAAGCTGATGGGATGGACACTTTCACCTCAGCTAAACGAGTCATCATCACGGCCAATTTCGCCTCTGACCTCACGGCCTTGGCCTTCGCTTCAGCCTTTCCTTCCTCGGACCCGATGAGGCATGTCCTCGTCCCCTCCAGGTTGGTCCACGCCTCCTCTAGTTAGATCTTTAGAGTGGCCAGCTCCCCCTAGAATTCTTTCGAGAGTCATCCACCAAGGCCCTTAGAACAACCTGCTCCTCCGTGGACTTCGTCAGGGCTTCACAGAGGGCCTTGACCTCCTTGATCTTCGACTTGAGGTCAGCTTCAACTTGCTCGTACTCCTCAACAACCTGCACTATCGAGCGGTAGATCGACAGGATAATAGGGACGAGCTGGAAAATAGAACCTGTTTAAGACACCAACGGTAAAGACAAAACAAAGAAAGGTACTGGAGAGAAACCAACCTTGTAGCAAATGGCTGCTAAGTCACCCAATATTATCTGAGGATGGATTTTGATCATCCTCGTGATCTGCTCCTTTGGGGCATTCTATGCAGTCCACGCGACCAAGCCATTCATGTAGTGGCTTGGAGGGATGACGTTTGGCCTTTCAGCCTTGTTTGCTGGTTGGGCCAAGGACTCACCCTCATTAGCCTAGACTTCAGCTACTGAAGTTTGAAGACCCCCAACTGAGGGAATATCTTCCTGAGTTGGAGAAGATTCCAAGTTTACTACCTCCAGAGTCGTCGACTGAGGAAGATCAACAAAAGAGGGGGCAGCCTGAGCCCCCTCACTCAGAATGGTCGGGGGCGGCTGCTCGGTCATAATTGGGGCAGCCAGGGATAACTGTTCACCTACGGGCCCCTCCACTCTAGTCTCCAACCTGGCCTCCACGGCCATGGAAGACCCCACCTACTTTGCCGGAGGCAAGACCACTCTCCTTTTTACAGGTGACTTCTTTTAAGTCACCTCAGCAATAAGGGAGCCCACAAACTCTTGGCAGGGCAGGCGAAATCATTCATTCCCACACAAACGACAAATGTTGAGTCAAAATGAAAATGAAAAGAAAGTTCAAATGAAGCTAATATGTTTACCTCCCGAGATAGATGAAGCGAGACCGAACTAATAAAGGAGTTAATAAGTGATCCACAAATTTTATGGTCTCTCAAAAGCATCTACCAACCTCGTGCGAGCGATCCGATCACATTCTGACCTAGTTAGCATAACAGGCTTCCTGGGCAGAACTGTAAACAAAACCCACTACAGTTAGATGTAAAACAAAACAAATGTAAACTATAAGGTCAGTCGTTCAGATATACCCAACCTGGGTTAACAAAGCGGGTCAGAACCTGAAGCCATAGCCCAGTAGCTGCCAAAGCTTCCCAATCTCCAAACGCCCATAACCACTTGTCCATCCAATTTTTGTTAGAGGACGGGTTGTCTATAATGAGGCCCTTACCCTCACTCGGCTAAGCCGAGAAGTAATACCAACCCGTATGCTTTAGGTTAGACTTCGCTTGGTGTAAGCTCCGTATTCTAGACCGTACTGTTTCGTAGGCTTCCACGGTCTTCCTGGTCGAATTCCAGCAATCTTCGACCCTTAATCGGTATTTGGGCACGACCCTGATTCACACGCCGTCAACCTGAGTCGACTTAACCCGAGGCTTGTACCGTGGCGACCGCGCAGTCGTTGTGGTTCTGATGCCGCGTCTCGTGTGCCGATCTGATACTCTGGCTAGGAGATGTGGGCCAGCGTTTGGTGCGGGGAAAACGTCGCTCGTGCGAAAGCCGAAGAGAATATCTATGACTTGTCATGTCCATCAATCAATCAATCAATCAACCCCATCATGTCAAGTATATGCAAGTACACATCACCTTTCACCCTTCCCCAAGCAACCCTTAAAGTCAAAAAGCTCTTACACAAGCCATACTTTTCTTACACCTTTTACCCCAAAAGTCAAAAAGAGCCTCTTACACCCATCACTGGCCACATCAACACATCCATCACCCATCTCTCTCCCTTTACAACTATCTCTCTCTCTCTCTCTCTCTCTCTCTCTCTCTCTCTCTCTCTCTCTCTCTCTCATTTTCAAACACATTCCCAAGCAAGAGAAGCATCCGACGTCCAAGCATCCCAAGAGAGAAAAGAGAGCTTTGTGTGTGGCCCACTTCTTCCCCTCTCATCTTCCATCTCAACCATCCAAACTCTATCTCCACCGTTGGAATCAAAGCTAAGAAGCTAAGGAAGCCTTGGGTGCAAGTAGAAGCCGGTGGATGATCTTGATCTCACATTTGTATTTTTTGTGATTAAAGGGCCACATGTACTGGGACCCACCTTGATGTACATTTTGTATCAAAGAGAGGCCCATAGTGGCGGGGCCCCTCCATCACCTTGTTATCGACGTTGTCTCTCTCTCTCTCCCTCTCTCTCTCATGTATTGAGGACCCCACTATAATGTATAATCCACGCCAACCCATCCGTAGGGCCCACCTTGCTGACCACCTTCGGGTGGGCCTGGATGCAGGGGAAACACAAATAGCGACTTGATCCAAAAAAATAAATAAATTAGGTGGACCACGTCCCTGTGGGACCCACCATGAGGATGGTGTTACACCCATACTCTCTAGCGTCCAGGGACGCTGGACGTGTGATGGAGTGAAGGGTGGGCTGCCAGGGGTGGCTAACAGTGATGTGAACTGACGGTGGGTCCATGGGACCCACTCCCGTCCTCCACCCCTCCAATGGACCACAACATAGGGTATGTGCTGTATCTAAACCGCCCACCACTCTAGACGGTCGACCATGCCCGTGTGGGGCCCATTTCCACGCCCAAATCCATGGCTCGCTGGCAGACTGAGTGGAGATACCTCGTTTTAACGGTGGGCCCCCATAGCTCACGTGGTAGACTGTGTGAAAGATACCTCATTTCAAAGCTGAGGTCTTGGCATTCATCCCTAGTGGCTGTGGCAGCAGTGAAGTGTCAGCTGGCGTGGAGTCTATGGGACCTACCCTATTCACGCCGTCCATTCATGTGGTGGGCCACACCGTGCAGCGTGTGGGGACGTCCAACGTCCCTGGACGGTGGGGCCACCTTAGTGTGTGCACCCGTCCAGGCCGTCCATGGCCTGAACGTTAGATATAGGTAATATATTATATATATATATATATATATATATATATATATATATATATATATATATATATATATTATATTATATTATATATATGATATATTATAATATAATATAATATGTATATATATATATACACATATATACTGCTGTGGTGAGCCCTACGTGGGACCCACATCTGTTTGTTTCAGAACAAAAAGAGGGAAAAGTTGCATGTGTAGCAGCTGGGTTTTTTAAAATATATATTATATATTATATGATGGTGGGGTCCGTGGGATCCACCTCTTTTTTTCTTCTTAAGGCAGCAATGCTGCACATGCTGCAGCTATGCAGCTGCTCTCTTGTCAGCAACCAGCCGCAGGCCCCACGTGATGTACGTGTCTTATCTACATCGTCCACGGTTTGGATGGTAGGGCCCACCATGATGCATGTGTTGCATCTATACTGTCCAACCATTTATGAGATCATTTTATGGCATGAGAGAATGAGTGAATTGGATCTAAAGTTCAAGTGGACCCCACCATTTAAATAGTGGACCGTGACATCCACCATTCAAACTCCTATGAACCACGGTGGTTTCCAATTAAATCGATATTTGTTGTCATTTCATCTATCTCTATGCTAGCTTATGAATGGGTTAGATCTCAAAAATACATAAGGGTGGGCCCATTTGCTCGGGCCATCGATTCGGCCCATTCGATCGACCCATTAATCGGCCCAAATGATTAGACCCATCTTGATGAAGTTAGGGCCAGCCATTGAGGGCCACCTGATATACATGAGGCCCATGTTATACGGCCCATTTGTTGTATCTAATTCCCATGGCTCGAGGCCCAATTGGATGTACACAAGTCCATTACAATGTGTGACTCTACCATGGTTTGTGTAAAGATGTTTATGACAGCCGTGCCTTGGGAGAAATCACTACCAAAAAATCGAGCAAAGGCTATGGAATGTGAAGGCTTTTGGCTACGGATTTAATCCGTAGCAATTTTGCTACGGATCTAAACCATAGCCAAAAGCCTAATTGATCAGTAGCTAAAGCCTTCCTCCTCACCATTTCGTATTAGCTATTGACGGTGCTTAAGGGGCTCCATGGGGCTCACTGAAATATATGTGTTTGATCTAAGCCGTCTATAAATTTGGATATATAATTTCAGTGGATTAGGCTAAAAATTATATAGATTAAAGGTATAAGTGGACCACACAATAAGAAATCATAAAAATTAAATTTCTATTATTAATTTGTTGTGTGGTTTTCTTACAGCTTTGATCTGACTCATTTTTTGCAACAGCCCTTAAAATATTATTTTAAAATTATTGGACGGAGTGGATAAATAACATACATCATGGTGGGCCCCACGGTCCGAAAACCCACGGTCCTAATGGGCCGTCCGTCACGCGCCCCACCCTCAAATAAAAAATCAATCCCCAATTTCTCCCGCCCGCACCCCAATTTCCATTTTCGCCTCTCTCTCTCTCTCTCTCGCACTCAGCCTCTCCCTTGCCATCTCTCGATCTCCCGCTCTCCCTCACCCTCTTCCCGTCTCTCGGCGCATTCCCCCCTCTCTCTGTTTCCCAAACCTCCCCCCCCCTCTCTCTCTCTCTCTCTCTCTCTCTCTCTCTCTCTCTCTCTCTCTCTCTCTCTCTCTCTCGCTAGCATTTTCAAAACCCACTTTCGCCGAGATCAGTCGAGGGTTTTCGCTGGGAAGGTCTCAACCATCGCTTTTATGTACATGAAACAAATACTCTTTTTTTCTTAGTTTTTATGTTGCGTAGAAGGTGTTTGATAAAATATATGTAATGTAAAACCATTGCTTTTATTTTACTTACAGTGGGATTTTGAAGTTGTAGTCCAGTTGTTTGTAAAAATGCCTCAATGGCGAACTCGACTTGATCTTGGCTCAAACTTAGCCTGAGTTGCTGACCAAACCAAGCCGAGGCGAGCTCGTACTGAGCTGTCAGCTTGACTCGGTTCAACTCGATGTGCACCCTTATTGATACATGGTATATTGATTTTGATAAAATGAGTTTTTTCTCAAACATGAACATTAGCTTGTACTAAAATTAGCTTACAAAACAAATGAACGTAGTATATTTCCTAAAAACATGGTGGTGGGCCCCACCTAGCATCACCTAGCATCTTTGCACAGGAACTTCCTGTGAACGGCTTTTGCAGGAAATCTGTGTCCATCCAATCCGCGCTCGGTGTACCACACGGAAAACCGATTGGCTAGTCCCGCTGCCACCAATGGCTGATGGTCAGTGCTCTATTGTCCCCACCATGATGTATGTGTTTCATCCATGCTAATGGCTGATGGTCAGTGCTCTATTGGCCCCACCATGATGTATGTGTTTCATCCATGTTGTCCATATATTTTTCCCAATCATTTTATAGTATGAGACAAAAAATGAGGTATATCCCAATCTCAAGTGGACCACATTATAGGAAACATTGTTGAATGAGCTTTGCCCATTGAAAACCTTTTGGGGGCCATAAAAGTTTTGGATCAAGCTGATTTTTGTTTTTTTTTTTTTTACTTCATCTTGGGAATGTATGACGTAATCAACATATTGGATGTCAAATAAACAGTACAGTGGACCCTAGGAGGATTTTAATGGTGGATATCCAATCACTATTATTTTCCTGTGGTGAGGTCCACCTGAGATTTATATCCCTCTTATTTATGGGATAAAGACATAAAATAAGATACATAAAAATAGATGAATGAAATGGATGAAACACATGCATCATGGGGGTCACATAGTATAGACCACCACCAACTGGGATGGTGGCAGGAGAGTAGCCAATACGGTTCCGTATCCAGCTATACAGCTGGTGTAGATGGGCACGGATTAGATACTGACAAGACTCAATACTGAAGTGGCGTCACCAAGTTCTGTGGACCCCACTATGATGTATGTGTTATATCCACAACGTCCTTTCATTTGGAGATATTATTTTAATGCATGGCCCTGAGAATGAGGCAGATCCAAAGCTTTAGCGGACCCCACCATAAAAAATAATGGGAAGATTGATGTCCACCGTTGAAACCTTCTTAAGGTCCACCATAATGTTTTTTCAAAATCTAAACTATTCAAAAGTTTAAAAAGCATTAAATAAGGGAAAACACAAACATCAGCTTGATCGAAAACTTTTGTGGCCTATAGAAGTTTTTAATGGTGGTGTCACTCTCTCCACTGTTTTTTTATGGTGGGGTCCACTAGATCTTTGTATGTAACTCATTCTTTAGATCTTGTCCTAAAATGATCTCTCCAAATGGATGGACGGCATGGATATAAAACATACATCATTGTGGGGCCCACATAACTTGGTGACGTCACTTCAATCCCGTCCCCGCCTAGGAAGTGGATTGCATACTGAGTAACTCAGTACAATAAGCACACTGAGTAAACTCTGTGGTCCCCACGGTCATTCATGCATTGTATCCATTCCGTCCATCTCTTTTATCACATAATTTTAAGCCTTTAACCTAAAAATTGAGCATATCCAAACCTCGAGTGGACCACACCACCAGAAACAGTGTAAATTGAACATTTACCATTGAAAAATTTTTGGGGGCAACGGTGATGTTTTTTTACCATCTGACCTATTTATTAGGTCATGTAGACGTGGATGAAGTGAAAAACACAAATATCAGCTTGATTCGAAACTTCTCCAACTCCTAAGAAGTTTTTAATGGTGGACGTTCAATCCCCACTTCGTGGTCCAGTTAATCCTTGGACCTACCTCTTTTTTTAGCTCACACTTTAAATTATATGAAAAAGTTGATGGACGGTGTGGATCAGTCACATAAATAATGGTGGGGAATAAAGAAATTTCAGAAGTTGAAAGTTGATTTCGTAGTGCGCGAACAATTTAAAGAGAAGCAATTGCCGTATTAACTTAAAAGGGGATAATTTTGGAAACAAAAATTTTTGTGTAATAATAAATTCACGAAGCGCATTCAACGTTCACCATTAAGCTAGACTCCTATCACGGAAAGAATTCAGTGAAAAACCACTTAGCGCTTTCCTTCTTCCGTGGTAACGTCGCGTTAACAAACACCACTAAATACGGAATATTTTCCCAATTCCACGTTAAGTACAAAAATTAAGTGTTAACAAACAGGCCCTTAGTGTGAATACTTGTATATGCAAGTTGGGCCCATGGTTTACTGATGCAGCCCTTGATTTAGTGGACCACATTTTGTATGGAACACTTGCATATTTTTAAAAAAATCCCCAAGATTGGATGATCCAAACCATCCAATCTTTAGCCTCTTTCTAGTTGAATGTGGACTGTTGCTGTATTTGTTTTCTTAACCATCTTAAAACTGAAAGTATCTTTCTTCTGAGACTTTTTATGAAATATCTCATTGTAGTGGTTTCACAGAAACCACATTGGGTAAAGCAAAATGTTAGCAACATTATTAATTTATTGTAAAAATACAATGATTGCAAACTTCTTAATACATTGTATTTGGTAGATAATATCTGTATGGGTTCAATCATCTGATAGCACTTCTCAAATCCCTAACTTTTAAGGAAGATGGTGCATGAGGCTAATTTCCAACTTTACTTTTCGGTAAGGTGCAGGTTGAAAATGGATCCCTTGTTTAATCGAGATCCGGCTGTAATGAATAGGGAGTGGATGACACTAAGTTTCTGTAACGCCCTGAAAATCGGGGGTCGAGCATAAACTCAACTCCCAAGTTCCAGAACATCACTTATGCAACAAAATGAATGATGATTGAATGTTGACTGTATTCGTGCATTGAACATGAGTGAGATTAAGCCAAAACAAAGATATCATACTCCGAGAGACAGTTAATTTTGCAAGCGGAAGACTATGATAGATAGATAAAATATATAAACTATGATGAGTCTCCAGAGTGTGATAACATTACCAGGTTAAATAAATACAAGTACAATTCTAAAAAAATACCAAATGTGTAAGTTTAATGTCTTCTATCCACAGTACCATAGCCCCGTCAATACAGTACCAGGTATTCAGAGACCCGTCAGAGAGTTACATGATAGGAGAACTCCTCCTCATCACCATAGAAGTAGTCCGGCTCTGCTTCATAAGCATCGCCATCATATGAAATTCAACAAATCTGTTTGGTGTGTACAACATCGTCCCGTAACGTGGGAGTGAGTAGCTAACTCAGTGGAACAATAAAGCATAGGTTAACATGTTATCGATGCAGTCAAGCAGTAATGATAACGCAGTAAATCAAACACTCCTAGTTACCCTGATTAATGCAAGTATGAATGCAGGTATGATGGATGCCCTCACCGCCATACTCCCTCATGCGACACCATCTCACGTTCGCGGCATGCTTACATCCCACAGTGCTCCACATCTTCCAGGCACATGCAATGCATGATGAGCATGATTACCGAGTTTTTAATTAGTCCATTTCAAACAGCAGGATTGGGAAACTAAGGTACCTCCCTTGTATCATTCTCAAACATGATCCATTCTAGGGTCGTCATCCTAGTTAATATCGACGATGGTGTGTTTTCTAGGTCACCGCAGAGGTCGCTGTGGTCATTACGCACAAAGGTTGCACCACTCCCCATCACCCCTTAAACGATTCATCACTATACAGAAACAGGCCTAGTTCATACTCTATATATCACGGCGAACCCTAAGGCGCACCGCGACTTCGAGAATATGCTCGCGGTCACTACAAAGGGCTGCCAGGGCTGGTCAGCACGCACAAAGGTTGCACCACTCCCCCATCACCTTATCAATGTAGGCCGACAGCGCGAATATAGTGTCCCATACCACCATAATCGGCTCACGAGTTAAGTTGCTCACTGGTCACTACGGGGAGGCACGTAGCCCCAGCGTAGGCCGACAGCTCGACCACGGTGTCCCATACCACCATGCCCGGCTCATGAGTCTTAGCGGATCGAGGTACCATGGTTAAAAGGGGTTTTCACTGGTAAGTTTGGTACCCTAGGTTCAAGCAGTAGCGACCAAACATGGTGAACATACATTAGACAAATCGGGTTACATGACGAGCTCGGCTAGCTCGAGCGCACAACAAGTTGAACGACATGAACTGCATAAGCACTTCGCGTGGCCAACCACTATCGCCAACCGAAGTACGACTCGAGTTCGTCGAACACATCACACGTGGTGACATGAAACTCAACCACGATCTCCAATCTAGTACCGATTGTCTGGACTATAATTATAGCCCCAAGCACAATCAATTGTCATCCATAGCATGTGGAGTAAAGCATGATAAACAAAGTAATTCAAGCATGATAAATAAAATAATTCAAACATGCTAGTAGGCATGTTATAAGCATATTATAAAGCATGATATAAAGCATGTTGTAAAACACTACATTAATAGGAATACAAACACATGTATTGTAAGTAAGCGGTTTAAGTGATAAACCTCATGGAGGTAATCATACATGTCGCTAGGGTAGTTGAGAATCCAATCTCAACACCCATAAACATTACAATTTACTAACTACTACTCATTCAGACATTTCAACAAACACTTTAAAATACAGGAATCAACATACATGACATATGTTGATCACAGAGGTATAAGGCCAAATCCTTTCACTAGGGAGTTACCCCAATCATAACACGCATACACCCATGACGGATAGTCATGGCAAGCAGGAAACCAAGTTCCATATTCATTCAGTCATTTCCACAAACACTTGGGCCACACATTTTAGCATATATAGTGTGTATTGGCCGTGGCGTGATTTAGGTAAATCCTTTCGTCAAAAGGGGTATTGCCAATACAACAATCAATTATCCATGACAATTAGTCATGGCGAGCACGAATGAGAATTCTATACTCATTCAGTCATTTTCACAACACTTAGAATACACTATTACAACATACATGGTGTATGTTAGCAAAACATGTATTAGGGCTATCCTTTAGCCAAGTGAGTATTTTATCCATGTATAATATATTACTACAGCAAATAATCATGATAACTATATCTCCAAAATTTATACGTATACAGTATTTTCTAGAATACGCATTTTCAACATACATAGTGTATACAAACAAACATGTATTACGGCGATTCTTTTCGCCAAATAAGTAATTTATCCATATGTCATATAATCATACGACACATAATCATGGCAAACACATTTCCAAAATATACATGTATACGGCACTCCTTACAATACAGTATTTCTACATACATAGTGTATATTAGTAAAACATGTATTTCGGCGAATCCTTTCGCCAAATAAGTCTTTTATCCATATGTCGTATATCCATACGACAAATAAACATGTCAAACACATTTCCATAAAAAATACGTATACGGTATTTTATACGAATACCTAGAGTATGTGAAATTCCAAATTCTACAATTCTAATCGAAACAGAAAACGGAAAGCACTTTGTACATGTGCAATTGTATGCAAATCATGAATCTACCATTATCTGACATTGAAAGCATTGAAAACTGCAACCTATACACCTAAAGTCCTCACCTTGTGTCGTAGAATCGTAACGGAGTCGATAGGTTCGCTAAGCTTCCGTATACGGGAGTTTGGCAACCTAGAGAATGAAATAGGTTAGCTATTTCCTAACCTACAACTGTCTAAATCCCCCAAACAGGTTAGGGTTAGGGTTTATTACCTAGAAATGACGCTGGAATCACCGGGAAAGCGGCAAGAATGAGGTGGTTAAGCACCGATAGCAGCAGGGAACAACAGCAGGGAGTTTCTCCCAGATCTCCCACACTTTCTCTCTCTTTTCTCTCCCTCAAATCCAAATTCGTATGGCTGCCATGAGAGAGGGTTTAAGGTCCTTATATAGTCTCAAAATTCCCTGAAATAGACTTAGGTTCAAGGGTTACTGCTAATATAGGTATTTCGTCACTTTTCCGGCTCAAAAGAGAGGTTCTGGTAGCCCTCCTTGAGCCAAACGTCAGACTTAAGCTCACCACCCATGGATCTATGTGGGTTACGTTTTCGACCCGATTGGATTCCCAGATCGCACGTGGTGGACCACTTTCAGTTCAACGGTCAGTGGGCCACGATCCGAAATTCCAAGTACATGTAAATGTTCCTGAAATTTTTCTTAATCCGAGGGTGTAATTTGGTCGGATTCTGACGATCAGGTTGCTTAATACTGACGCGCAAACGAAAGGTGCCAGATCACTATTCCTGATATTTATTTTGGAATAGGAATAGTGTTTTTCACACACCCTCGCTCCGAATCGAAATGAATGGCCGTGGGACATCGGATGGACCTGATTTTTAAGATGATTGTCAAGCCCAACGAGGCGATCCTAAGTCCTTAACTTTGCATTAATCGGATTTCCGATGTGCAGTCTAGACCTAATACAAAGTTTCGTTTCATTCCTGAGAGCAGTCGGGAAATGAGTTTGGTTCTAAACTTTAGGGTAACCTAGCGTCAATGATTCTACAAGTTTTGGGTCTTGCAGATTGTATTTAAAGCGATTCAAATGGATTTCGTAGCTAATCTGGTTTCGCACTTAGTTACTTTGTCTCATTTCTAAAGGATTTAGTCCTAAGTGAATTCTGGTCTAGGTGGTACTCAGGCCTTTGGAGTTTGTATATAGAGTGATCCAAGTTATACTACTTAGCTAGTTTAAGATAGTGTCTAGGGTGAAAGTTCTTAGAAAATTTGGAAGATCAAGGTGATGAAGGGTGAGATTTGTGAAGGAAATGAGTTCAAAGGCGGCTTTAGACTTTGGGATTCAGTTCTGACAAGTTAATGAGGTATTAAGATCGACCCATTGCCTAAGGAAATCTATCCCAGGTTGACAAAAATTCGGGGCGTTACAGTTTCCCAGACCCACGTTTTCTTTCTGGAATCAGAAGTTTTCAAAGTTTGCACAAGAAAACTTTTCTGGTAGAGAATTCGTTCCTTGTCCATGCACCACTTGCAGATGTGCACGTTTTCCAATTTCTTATGATGATATGGAAATACATCTAATGAAAAATGGATTCGACCCAAGCTATAGGGTATGCAAGTATAATTTTTTTTACTGTATTGAGCTTACAATTATATTATAAGCGCTAACAATACCAATGTGAATGTTATGTGTAAATGTAGCTGGATATTATATATATCGGTAAGAAATGCGACTTGCTTGGTTTTGGAAAACGTGGTGTAGTCGCTCGTGGTGAAGTACACGAAGTTAATCCAAATACAACTGTCCATTGCGAACTGTTGGAGGATGGAGCTTTTGTTGTTATCTTGACTGAGGTTGTACAACCTCACGCTCCTTTGTGGAAAGAAGATGGGTTCCCATCTACACTTGGAGAGGTCGGTCTGGGATCATTTGTGCAATGGGGGAAAGAGGCTTTGAGAATTTAATAATTTGAACAAATTTGGTACTCTAAAATTGAACATGTGTAGTGTGCATTTTGAACTAATTTTGAATGTGTAGTGTGCATTTTGAACTAATTTAGAACTAACTTGGCACTTGTTTTTTTTTTTTTTGTTTTTTTTCTTAAATATTGAATGAATTTTGTACTCTATATTTGAATGTATTTATAGTCTTAAGTTCCATTTGGTCATCACATTAGTGTTTATGAAAGCATTTTTTGTAAAAAACCAAATGGAGCCTAAGCCCTTTTTTAACTCTGCCAATGCAACTCCTTGCATTGCTGGTCCCAAGCCCGAATAAAGGAGGAGGGAGAAGGGCTTTAGAATGAGATCATCAACTATGGAGGAGATCCTGAAAATGCAGTGAGTATCTCTCAGGTTTTATGGTTTTACTTGTACATTCCTGTTTGATTACTCAAGCATGACAGTTATGCGCATTCTTTCGAGTGGATGTTGCATGCGGGAGGATTGAAGCTGCATATTTTAGATTCAAGCAACTGGTACGTCTCTTGTCATGAATGCACATGATTGGAGTGGCCTGGCTATTTGGACAGACCGTATTTATGTATTTGCTCGAAATTAATGGAGCAGACCCGGATGTGGGTCGGAGCTATCCGGAAGAGCGGGGGTCCCTGGAAAGTGGGAACTGCTGTTATGACCATGATGAAGCTGTCCATTTCCTATGGAGGGCATTGGAGGGGTTTGGCCATTTGGACAGGCTGTGTTTATATATTTGCTCGAAATTAATGGAGCAGACCTTAATGTGCGTCGGAGCAATCCGGATGAGCGGGGGTCCCAGGAAGGTGGGAACCGCTGTTATGACCATGATGAAGCTATCCATTTCCTATGGACGGCATTGGAAGGGCCTGGCCATTTGGACAAGCCATATTTATATTTGTATTTGCAGGGACCACACCCTTAACTTAAACCTGAACCCATTCCCAAATCCAAAAACCTATAACCTAAACCTAAACCGTAACCTAAACTGTTAACTTATAACCTAAATCAAAACCTATAACCTAAACCTAAACATAAACTTAAAAACCCAAACTTAAACTAGATGCCGAATCCGAACCCAATTTCCTCAACCTAAACCTTAACCTATTCTCAATTCCCTAAACCTTAACCTACAACCTAACCTAAACCGAAATACCTAACCTAAACCTAAACCTAAACTTGAAAACCCAAAATTAAACCCACTCCCGAACCCGAACCCGATTTCCTAAACTAAACCTTAACCTATTCTCGATTTCCTAAACCTTAACCTACAACCTAACCTAAACCTAACTACCTAACCTAAACCTAAACCTAAACTTGAAAACCCAAACTTAAACCCGATCCCGAACCCGAACCCGGTTTCTAAACCTAAACCTTAACCAATTCTCAATTCCCTAAACCTTAACCTACAACCTAACCCAAACCTAACAACCTAACCTAAACCTAACTACCTAACCTAAACCTAAACCTAAACTTGAAAACCCAAACTTAAACCCTATCTCCGAACACGAACCCGGTTTCTTAAAACTAAACCTTAACCTATTCTCAATTCCCTAAACCTTAACCTACAGCCTAACCTAAACCTAACTTTCTAACCTAAACATAAACCTAAACTTGAAAACCCAAACTTAAACCCGATGTCAAACCCGAACCCAATTTCCTCAACCTAAACCTTAACCTATTCTCAATTCCGTAAACCTTAACCTACAACCTAACCTAAACCTAACTCCCTAACCTAAACCTAAACTTAAACTTGAAAAGCCAACTTAAACCCTGTCCCGAACCCGAACCTAGTTTCCTCAACCTAAACCTTAACCTATTCTCAATTCCCTAAACCTTAACCTACAACCTAACCTAAACCTAACTCCCTAACCTAAACCTAAACCTAAACTTGAAAACCCAAAATTAAACCTGATCCCGAACCCGAACCCAGTTTCCTAAACCTAAACCTTAACCTATTCTCAACTCCCTAAACCTTAACCGACAACCTAACCTAAACCTAACTACCTAACCTAAACCTAAACCTAAACTTGAAAACCCAAACTTAAACCCTATCTCGAACCCGAACCCGTATTCCCGAACCTAAACCTTCACCTATTCTCAATTCCCTAAAACTTAACCTACAACCTAACCTAAACCTAAACCTAAACTTGAAAACCCAAACTTAAACCTAATCCCGAACTCGAACCCGCCATAAACCTAAACCTTAACCTATTCTCAATTCCCTAAAGTTTAACCTACAACCTAACCTAAACCTAACTCCCTAACCTAAACCTAAACCTAAACTTAAAAGCCCAAAATTAAACCCAATCCCGAACCCGAACCCGGTTTCCTAAACCTAAACCTTAACCTATTCTCGATTTCCTAAACCTTAACCTACAACCTAACCTAAACCTAACTACCTAACCTAAACCTAAACCTAAACTTAAACCCAATCCCAAACTCGAACCCAGTTTCCTAAACCTAAACCTTAACCTATTCTCAATTCCCTAAACCTTGACCTACAACCTAACCTAAACCTAACAACCTAACCTAAACCTAACTACCTAACCTAAACCTAAACCTAAACTTGAAAACCCAAACTTAAACCCGATCCCGAACCCGAACCCGGTTTCCTAAACCTAAACTTTAACCTATTCTCAATTCCCTAAACCTTAACCTACAACCTAACCTAAACCTAATTACCTAACCTAAACCTAAACATAAACTTGAAAACCCAAACTTAAACCCTATCCCGAACCCAAACCCAGTTTCCTAAACCTAAACCTTAACCTATTCTCAATTCCCTAAAACTTAACCTACAACCTAACCTAAACCTAATTACCTAACCTAAACCTAAACCTAAACTTGAAAATCCAAACTTAAACCCTATCCCGAACCTGAACCCAGTTTCCTAAACCTAAACCTTAACCTATTCTCAATTCCCTAAACCTTAACCTACAACCTAACTCCCTAACCTAAACTTAAACCTAAACTTGAAAACCCAAACTTAAACCCAATCCCAAACCCGAACCCGATTTCCTAAACCTATGTAACGACTCGAAAATTTCCGTACAATGGCCCGAGTACCACCTCGACCAAAAATGACTTAGGATTAAATCCTTTAGAAATTTGACAAAATTAACTAAGTGCTAAACTAGATTTGCCACGAAATCTATTTGCATCGCTTTAAATACGATCTGCAAGACTCAAAACTTATAGAATCATTAACGCTAGGTTACCCTAAAATTAAGATCAAACTCATTACCCGACTGCACTCGGGAGCACATTGAAACTCCGTATCAGGTCTAGACTGCACATCGGAAGTCCGAGTAATACGAAGTTAAGGACTTAGGACCGCCTCGCTGAGCTTGACAACCATCTTGGAAATCAAATCCAAATAGTGTCCTACGGCTGTTCGCTTGAGTCTGGAGCGAGGAGTGTGAAAATACTTGATTTTCTTTAAAAATAAATATCTCAAATAGTAATCTGAGACTTGTTACTTGTGGTCATTTTGTAAGCAACCAGACCATCAGAATCTGACCCAAATACACCTTCGGATAAGGAAAAATTTCATAAACATATCCATGTACTTGGAATTTCAGATCGAGATCCGCTAACCGTTGAACTGAAAACGGTCCGCCATGCATGATCTTGGACTCTGACTGAAATAAAAACTTAACTCCACCTGGATCCAAGGTCTGTGAGCTTAAGTCCGACTTTTGGCTCAAGGAGGCCCGCCAGAAGTCCTCCGTTGAGCTAGAAAAGAGTCGCTTTGGTTATAACCTAAGTATACCTTGTCCACAGGTCTATTTTGGAGTGTTTTTAGGCTATATAAGGACCTCAGAACCCTCTCTCTCACAGTCATACGAATTTGAGAGAAACCCTAGAGAGAGAAGTAAGAAAAGAGAGGAAAAGAGTGAGAGAAGTGGGAGAAGCTCCCTACTACTATCCCCTGCCGCTACACAACTCCACCACTCCATTCTTGTCATGTTCTCGGCGAATCTGACTTCGTTTCTAGGTAAGAAACCCTAACCCTAATCTATTTTGGATTCGTGAAGGTTGTAGGTTATGAAATAGCTAACCTATTTCATTCTATAGGTTACCAAACTGCCGAATACGGAAGCTTAGCAAACCTATCGTATTCGCGACGATTCTATGGTAAAAGGTGAGGACTTTAGGTGTATAGGTTATGGTTTTCAACGCTTTCAATGTCAGATAATGATAGATTCATGATCTTCATGCAATTGTACATGTACAAAGTGCTGTATGTATTTCGTTTCGATTAAAGACGAAGAAAATGGAATTTTACATATTCTAGGTATTCGTAGAAAAAACCGTATACATATAAATTTTGGAAATGTGTTTGCCATGATTATTTGTTGTATGAATATAATATATATGGATAAAATACTTAGTTGACGAAAGGTCTCGTCATAATACATGATTTGCTAATATACACTATATATGTAGAAATAGTGTATTCTAGAAAGTACCGTATACGTATAAATTTTGGAGATGTGTTTGCCATGATTATTTGCTGTATGAATATATTATATATGCGTAAAATACTTGCTTGGTGAAAAGACTCGCCCTAATACATGTTTTGCTAATATACACTGTGTATGTTATAATAGTGTATTCTAAGTGTTTGTGAAAATGCTTGTGAGAGTAAGTGTTTGGATGATGGTGCCTTAGGTAGGTGTTAAGATGGGATTCTCAACTACCTTAGAGATGTGTATGATTTCCTCCATGTGGTTGTTTACTTTAACCACTTAATTATAAAATATATGTGTTTGTATTATTGTTTATATAGTGTTTTGGAACATGCTTTATAACATGCTTTATAACATGCTTTATGATATGCTTGTTACCTTGCTTGAATTACTTTGTTTATTATGCTTTACTCCACATGCTTTGAATAAGGATTGATTGCGTTTGGGACTATGATTATAGTCCAGACATTCGGTACCAGACTTGAGATCGTGGTTGAGATTCATTTCGCCACGAAGGATGTGTTTGACGAACCCGAGTCGTACTTCGGTGGGCGACAGTGGTTAGGCCACACGAAGTGCTTATGCACTTCATGTCGTTCAGTTGATTGTGCGCTCGAGCTAGTCAGGCTCGTCAAGTAACCCGATATGTCTAATGTATGTTCACCATGTTTGGACGCTACTGCTTGAACCTAGGGTACCAAACTTACCAGTGAAATCCCGTTAACCATGGTACCTCGATCCGCTAAGACTCATGAGCTGGGCATGGTGGTATGGGACACCGTGGTCGGGCTGTCGGCCTACGCTTGGGCCACGTGCCTCCCCGTAGTGACCAGTGAGCAACTAAACTCGTGAGCCGATTATGGTGGTATGGGACACTATATTCGTGCTGTCAGCCTACATTGATAAGGTGATGGGGGAGTGGTGTAACCATTGTGTGTAACAGCCCTGACAGCCCTTTGTAGTGACCTCGAGCATACTGTGAATTTGCGGTGAGGCGACGAGTTTTACCGCGGTGTATAGAGTATGAACTAGGCCTATATCTGTATAGTGCTGAATCGTTAAAGAGGTGATGGGGGAGTGGGGTAACCATTGTACGTAACAGCCCTGACAGCCTCTGTAGCAACTTAGAAACACATTATCGTATGAGATTAACTAGGACTGATGACCCTAGAATGGATCATGTTTGGGAATGATAAAAGGGAGGTACCTTAGTTTCCCAATCCTGTTGTTTGAAAGGACTAATAACTACTCGGTAATCATGCTCATCATCGCGCTACATGTGCCTGGTAGATGTAGAGCACTGAGGGATGAACGCATATCGCGAACATAAGATGGTGCCGCATGAGGGTGGTTTGGCAAGGGCATTCATCATGTCATTTCATACTTGCATTAAATAAGAGTAGTTAGGATTGTTTGATTGTACTACTTTATCATTACTGCTTGACTGAATTGATAACATGTTAACCTATACTTTATTGTTCCACTGAGTTAGCTATTCACTCCCACGTTACGGGACGGTGTTGTACACACCAACCAGACTCTGTCTCAGGTGTAGATGATACGTCGATTCAGGAGGCCGAGCCAGACTACGATGAGGACCAGGACGAGTTCTCATACATCCAATACTCAGACGGCTTTGCTTAGGCTGACTGGATCATGGAGATTTCAGGATTTATCTTTTTAGTTGTATTTTGACCTTTTGATTCAGAAATAATACATGTATATGGTTACTCAGTTAGTGTTCATACTCTGGAGATTGAGATGGTTTTGTTTCTTTACATACCTTATATATATAGTTTCAGTTTTCCACTTGCCTTTATATAATTGATTTGGAGTATGAATTACTGTTTTGGTATAATTTCACTCATGTTTATTGCACTGACATAGACAACATTCAATCATAATCATCTATGTTGTATAAGTGATGTTCTGGAACTCGAGAGTTGAGTTGCTACTCGACCCTCGAATTTTAGGGCGTTACAACAGAAACCTAAACCTATTCTCAAATCCCTAAACCTAAACCTACACCTAATCCTAATCTCAACTCCCTAACCTAAACCTAAACCTAAACTTGAAAACCCAAACTTAAACCCTATCCCGAACCCGAACCCAATTTCTTCAACCTAAACCTTAACCTATTCTCAATTCCCTAAAACTTAACCTACAACCTAACCTAAACCTAAACCTAAACTTGAAAACCCAAAATTAAATCCGATCCCGAACCCGAAACCGGTTTCCTAAACCTAAACATTAACCTATTCTCAATTCCCTAAACCTTAACCTACAACCTAACCAAAACCTACCTCCCTAACCTAAACCTAAAACTAAACTTGAAAACCCAAACTTAAACCCAATCCAGAACTCAGAACTCGATTTCCTAAACCTAAACCTTAACCTAATCTCAAATCCCTTAACCTAAACCTATACCTAATCCTAATCTCAACTCCTTAACCTAAACCGAAACCTAAACCTAAACCTAAACTTGAAAACCCAAACTTAAACCCGATCCAGACCCGAACCCAATTTCCTCAACCTAAACCTTAACCTATTCTCAATTCCCTAAACCTTAACCTACAACCTAACCTAAACCTAACTACCTAACCTAAACCTAAACTTGAAAACCCAAACTTAAACCCGATCCAGAACCCGAACCCGAACCCGGTTTCTCAACCTAAACTTTAACCTATTCTCAATTACCTAAACCTTAACCTACAACCTAACCTAAACCTAACTCCCTAACCTAAACATAAACCTAAACTTGAAAACCAAAACTTAAACCCTACGTCGAACCCGAACCCAATTTCCTCAACCCGAACCTTAACCTATTCTCAATTCCTAAACCTTAACCTACAACCTAACCTAAACCTAACTCCCTAACCTAAACCTAAACCTAAACTTGAAAACCCAAACTTAAACCCGGTCCCGAACCCGAACCTAGTTTCCTCAACCTAAACCTTAACCTATTCTTAATTCCCTAAACCTTAACCTACAACCTAACCTAAACCTAACTCCCTAACCTAAACCTAAACCTAAACTTGAAAACCCAAAATTAAACCCGATCCCAAACCCAAACCCGGTTTCCTAAACGTAAACCTTAACCTATTCTCAATTCCATAAACCTTAACCTACTACCTAACCTAAATCTAACTACTTAATTAACCTAAACCTAAACCTAAACTTGAAAACCCAAACTTAAACCCTATCCCGAACCCGAACCCGCTTTCATAAACCTAAACCTTAAACTATTCTCAATTCCCTAAACCTTAACCTACAACCTTACCTAAACCAAACTCCCTAACCTAAACCTAAACCTAAACTTGAAACCCAAACTTAAACCCGGTCCCAAACCTGAACCCAGTTTCCTCAACCTAAACCTTAACCTATTCTCAATTCCCTAAACCTTAACCTACAACCTAACTTAAACCTAACTACCTAACCTAAACTTAAACCTAAACTTGAAAACCCAAACTTAAACCCCATCCCGAACCCGAACCCGAACACGATTTCCTAAACCTAAACCTTAACCTATTCTCAAATCCCTTAACCTAAACCTACACCTAATCCTAATCTCAACTCCCTAACCTAAACCTAAACCTAAACCTAAACCTAAACTTGAAAACCCAAACTTAAACCCTATTGTAACGACCCGTAAATTTCCGTATAAGGGCTCGAGTATCACCTCGACCAGAAATCACTTAGGATTAAATCCTTTAGAAATTTAACAAAGTTAACTAAGTGTTAAACTAGATTAGCCATGAAATCCATTGGAATCGATTTAAACACGATCTGCAAGACCCAAAACTTGTAGAATCATTGACGCTAGGTTACCCTAAAGTCTAGGATCAAACTCATTACCCGACTACTCTCGGGAACGAATTGAAACTCCGTATCAGGTTTGGAATGCACATCGGGAGTCTGAATAATACGAGGTTAAGGACTTAGGACCGCCTCGCTGGGCTTGACAACCATCTCGAAAATCAAGTCCAGACGATGTCCCACGGCCGTTCGCTCGAGTCCGGAGCGAGTGAGTGTGAAAACTCCTGTTTTCTTTACAAAATAAATATCTTAAATAGTGATCTGGCACCTATCGCTTGCATACATTTTATAAGCAACCAGACCGTCAGAATCTCACCCAAATACACCCTCGGGCTTAAAAAAATTTCAGGAACATTTATATGTACTTGGAATTTCGGATCGAGGCCCACTGACCGTTGAACTGAGAATGGTCCGCCACACTTGATCTGGGATTCCGACCAAGACGAAAACATAACCCCACGTAGATCCAAGGTTAGAGAGCTTAAGTCCAACGTTTGGCTTAAGGAGGGCTGCCAGAAACCCTCTTTTGAGCTGAATTAACGCCGATTTGCTTATAACTTAAGTATACCTTGAACATAAGTCTATTCCGGAGAGTTTTTAGGCTATATAAGGACCTTAGGGCAGCCCCTCTCATAGCCATACGAATTTGGGATAAAACCCTAAGGAGAAGAGAGGAAAAGTGAGAGAAAGCTTGAGAGTTGTGGGAGAAACTCCCCCCTACCGTTTCCAACCACCACACGGGCTGCACCACCCCTTCCTTACCGCTTTCTCGGTGATACCGACTTCTTTTTAAGGTAAGAAACCCTAACCCTAGATCTGTTTAAGAGTGTGAAGGTTATAGGTTATGAAATAGCTCATCGGTTTTACTCTTTAGGCTACAAATTCGCCGGATACGGAAGCCTAACGAACCTAGCTGATTCGTTGCAATCCTAAGGTGTAAGGTGAGGACTTTAGGCGTATAGGTTATAGTTTTCAACGCTTTCAATGTCAGATAATGATAGATTCATGATCTGCATGTATTTGCACATGTACAAAGTGCTTTTCGTTTCCTGTTTCGATTAAAGATGCAAAATATGGAATTTTACATACTCTAGGTATACGTAGAAATACCGTATACATACAAATTTTGGAAATGTGTTTGCCATGATTAATTGTTGTATGATTATATAGTATATGGATAAAATACTTATTTGGTGAAAGGAATCGCCGTAATACATGTTTGCTTATATACACTATGTATATTGAAATTGTGTATTCTAGAAAATACCACATATGTATAAATTTTGGAGATGTAATTGTTATGATTATTTGCTGTGTGAATATGATATATACGAATAAAATACTAGTTTGGTGAAAGGACAGCCCTAATACATATTTTACTAACATACGTCATGTATGTTCAAATAGTGCACCCTAAGTGTTTATGAAATTGCTTGTGGGAGTAAGTGCTTAGATGTTAGTGCCTTAGGTAGGTGCTAAGATGAGGTTCTCAACTACCTTAAAGACATGTATGATTCCCTCCATGTGGTTGTTTACTTTAACCACTCACTTATGAAATATATGCGTTTATACCCCTATTTGTATAGTGCTCTATAACATGCTTTTTAATATGCTTTGTAACTTGTTTTATAACATGCTTTATAATATGCTTTATGACATGCTTGCTAGTGTGCTTGAATTACTTTATTTATCATGCTTTACTCCAAATGTTATGATTGAGAATTGATTGAGTTTGGGACTATGTCCATAGTCCAGATATTCGGTACCAGACTTGAGATCATGGTTGAGATTCATCTCGCCACATATGATGTGTTTGGCGAACCCATGTCGTACTTCGGTTGGCGATAGTGGTTGGCCACACGAAGTGCTTCTGCGCTTCATATCGCTCAACTTGTTGTGCACTCGAGCTAGCCGAGCACGTCAAGTAACCCGTGTGTCTTATGTATGTTCACCATGTTTGGTCGCTAATACTTGAACTTAGGGTACCAAACTTACCAGTGAGAATCCCGTTAACCATGGTACCTCGATCCGCTAAGACTCATGAGCTGGGCATGGTGGTATGGGACACCGTGGTCCAGCTGTCGGCCTACGCTAGGGCCACGTGCCTCCCCGTAGTGACCAGTGAGCAACCAAACTCGTGAGCCGATTATGGTGGTATGGGACACTATATTTGTACTGTCGGCCTACATTGATAAGCTGATGGGGGAGCGGTGCAACCTTTGTGTGTAACAGCCCTGATAGCCCTTTGTAGTGACCTCGAGCATACTCTGAAATCGCAGTGCGTCTTAGGGTTTGCCACGTTATATAGAGTATGAACTAGGCCTGTTTCTGTATAGTGATGAATCGTTTAAGAGGTGATGGAGGAGTGGTGTAACCTTTGTGCGTAACAGCCCTGGCAGCCTTTGCAGTGACCTAGAAAATACACCATCGTCTGATATTAACTAGGACTGACGACCCTAGAACGGATCATTTTTGGGAATGATACAAGGGAGGTACCTTAGTTTCCCAATCCTGCTATTTGAAATAGACTAATAAAAACTCGGTAATCATGCTCATCATGCATTGCATGTGCCTGGAAGATGTGGAGCACTGAGGGATGAAAGCATGCCGCGATCGTAAGATGGTGTCGTACGAGGGAGGGTGTGGTGAGGGCATCCATCATACCTGCATTCATACTTGCATTAATGAGAGTAATTAGGAGTGTTTGATTTTACTGCTTTATCATTACTGCTTGACTGTATTGATAACATGTTAACCTATGCTTTATTGTTCCACTGAGTTAGCTACTCACTCCCATGTTACGGGACGATGTTGCTGTAATGACCCGAAAATTTCCGTACATTGGGTCGAGTACCACATCGACCAGAAATCACGTAGGATTAAATACTTTAGAAATTTAACAAAGTTAACTAAGTACTAAACTCGATTAGTCATGAAATCCGATAGGATCGCTTTAAATATGATCTGCAAGACCCAAAAGTTGCAGAATCATTGACGCTAAGTTACCCTAAAGTTTAGAACCAAACTCATTTCCCGTCTGCTCTCGGGAATGAAACGAAACTTCGTATTAGGTCTAGATCGCACATCGGGAGTCCGATTAACCCGAAGCTAAGGAACTATGACCGCCCCACTGGGCTTAACAATCATCTCAAAAATCAGCTCCATCCGATGTTCCACGGCTATTCGTTTCGATTCGGAGCGAGGGAGTGTGAAAAACACTATTCCCATGCCAAAATAAGTATCTGGAATAGTGATCTGGCATCATTCGTTGACGCGTCAGTATTAAGCAACCTGACCGTCAGAATCAGACCAAATTACACCCTCTAATTAAGAAAAATTTCAGGAACATTTACATGTACTTAGAATTTCTGATCGTGGCCTACTGACCGTCGAACTGAAAGTGGTCCGCCACGTGCGATCTGGGAATCCGATCGAGTCAAAAACGTAATCCCACGTAGATCCATAGATGGTGAGCTTAAGTCTGACGTTTGGTTCAAGGAGGGCCACCAGAACCTGAGTCTAATTTCAGAATGTTTTTGGCTATAAAAGGGGCTTAGAACAGCCCCTCTCACAGCCATACGAATTTTGGAGAAAAACCCTAGAGGGAGAGAGAGAAAAGAGAGAGAAGAGCTTGGGTTTTGTTGCCGATCTTCCTCCTACTGCGTTGGATTGTTACACGGCCTACACCGCCCTGTTCTAGGCTCTTTCTCGGCGGTATCCATCCCATTTGAAGGTACAAAACCCTAACCCTAGGTCTGATTTAAGGTAGAATCGATGTGGGATGTGTAACGACTAACCGATTCCGCTCTTTAGGCTAGAAATCTCCTGTATACGGAAGTTCTACTACTCTTGCTGATTCATTGACTTTCAAAAGGCAAAGGTGAGGACTTTAAGTGTATAAGTTACGGTTTTCAACGCTTTCAATGTCAGATAATGGTAGATTCATGATCTGCTTACAATTGCACATGCACAAAGTGCTTTCCGTTTCCTGTTTCGATTAACGTTGTGAAATATGAAATTTCACATATTCTAGGTATACGAAGAAATACCATATACGTATTTTTTTTGGATAAATGTTTGACATGTTTATTTAATGTATGATTATATATTATATGAATAAAATACTAGTTTGGCGAAAGGAATCGCCAAAATACATGTTCACTTGTAAATGCGACGTATGTTGAAATTGTGTATGTTAGAAATACCGTATACGTATTTCTTTTGAAATAATGTTTGACATATTTATTTAATATATGATTATACAATATATGAATAAAATACTAGCTTGGCGAAAGGAATCGCCGAGATCTATGTTCACTTGAAAACACTATGTATGTTGAAATTGCGTATTCCAGAAATACCGCTTATGTACAAATTTTGGAAATAAAATTGTCATGATTATTTGTCATATGAATATGGCATGCGCGGATAAAATAACCGCTTGGCGAAATAATCGCCCTAATACGCATTTGCTAACATACGTCGTGTATGTTGGAATAGTGTATTCTAAGTGTTTGCGTACATGCTTTGTGTGTGTAAATGTTTGATTGATAGTGCCTTAGAGAGGTGCTGACATGGGATTCCCGACTCCCTTAGAAACATGTAGGACCCCCCTCCACGCGGTGGTTCGCTATAACCACTCACTTGTGATGCGTATGTAATTGTATCCCTATGTGTATAACATGCTTTATAACATGCTTTACTTCATGCTTTACTTCATGCTTTATAATATGCCTGCTAATATGCTTTACTTCATGCTCTACTTCATACTTTACAACTGTTTGAGTTTGGGACTATGCCTATAGTCCAAACATTCGGTACCAGACTTGCGGTTGTGGCCGAGATTCATATCGCCACAACGGACGTGTCTGGCGAACCCGAGTCGTACTTCGGTTGGCGATAGTGGTTGGCCACACGGAGTGCTTTTGCGCTCCATATCGCTCAACTTGTGGTGCGCTCGAGCTAGTCAGGCTCGTCAAGCAAACCGATATGTGTATATGTATGTTCACCATGTTTGGTCGCTACTGCTTGAACCTAGGGTACCAAACTTACCAGTGGCGATCCCGTTAACCATGGTACCTCGATCCGCTAAGACGCATGAGCCGGGCATGGTGGTATGGGACACCGTGGTCGAGCTGTCTGCCTACGTTGGGGTCATGTGCCTCCCCGTAGTGACCATTGCGCAACCAAACTCGTGAGCCGATTATGGTGGTATGGGACACTATATTCGAGCTGTCGATACTTACGGTGAGAGCCGAGTATGGTGAGACCTGTGCTCGTGCTGACGGGCGACGAGTCCTCCGTAGTATCTTCGAGTATACTCCAAGTGTCTGTGATTGGCGACGAGTCTTTCACAGTAACTAGAGTATGAGTTGAGCCGAGTACGGTGAGACCTGTACTCGAGCTGACGGCTAGTGATTGAGCCAAGTACGGTGAGATATGTACTTGAGCTGACGGCCAGCAATTGAGCCGCATACGGTGAGATCTGTATCCGAGCTGACGGGTGACGAGCCCTTTGCGATGCCTTCACTACGCTTCTCAAACCATAATATCGTATGAGATTAGCTAGGATTGACGACCCTAGAATGGATCATGTTTGGGAATGATACAAGGGAGGTACCTTAGTTTCCTAATACTGCTGGTTGAAATGGATTAATAAAAACTTGGTAATCATGAGCATCATCGCACCGCATGTGCTTTGTAGATGTGGCGCACTGAGGGAGTTAGCATTCGCGAACGTAAGATGATGTCGCTTGAGGGTGGTTTGGCAAGGGCATACAGCATCATGTCATATCATTTTTGCATTTAACAAGAGTAGTTAGAAATGTTTGAATTGTACTGTGTTATCATTACTGCTTGATTGATTTGATAACATGTTAACCTATGCTTTATTGTTCCACTGAGTTAGCTACTTACTCCCACGTTACGGGACGGTGTTTGCAACACCCACCAGACTCTGTCGCAGGTGTAGATGGCGCCTCTATTCAGGAGCCGGAGCTCGACTTCAAGGAGGATCAGGAGGAGTTCTCCTTTATGCAGTACTCTGACGGCTATGCTTAGGCCGACTGCATCGCGGGGATTCTAGGGTTTATTTACAGAGTTGTCTTTGATTTTTGACTTAGAAACGATACATGTATATTGGTACTCAGTTAGTACTCATACTCTGAAGTTCACAAAATTTTGATACTATACATACTTTAATATAAAATTTCAGTCTTCCGCTTGCCTTTATACAATTGAACTGGAGTAAATTACTGTTTTGGTATAATCTCATTCATGTTCATTGTGCTAACTCAGACAACATTTAACCATCATTGTGTATGTTGCATAAGTGATGCGTTGGAACTCGGGAGTTGAGTTCATACTCGACCCCCGAATTTCAGGGCGTTACAAGTTGGTATCAGAGCATGATTTTGATTAAACCGGACCTGATTTATGTCCCCACTACGTACGCTGACGTGTTACAACTTAGGAGGGTGCGCAAAAATATAGCAACAGTCTTAGGGTCTCCCGATTCCGCCGTACGGCGAAGTTCATTACAAATGGACATTTTGATCGAATTCGTACTCGATCCTAACCGCACTTATGTACCCCAAGTCACCTCTAGACCGTCTATTGACGTGTCTAGATCCTTATCCACCCAATCCAGTTGCTAAGAAGGTCAGAAATATCAGTCAAGATCAGAAATTCCTCGGAACCACCCGTTTGGGAGCTAAACTGAGTCGGGGGGGCCCTCCACGTTAATACACTAAGCATCCAGATTGAACCAGGGTACATTTGGCACCCTGGGCATGTGGGAAACAAGGCCCCACCGCGGCGACGCGGTTCCGGCCAAGTCCGACCGCGGCGGCGCCGCGGCACCGGCGGCGGACCGCGGTCCGGTCGCTTTTCCGGCGAAAATCCAAACGTGGCTTGGGTTTTAAAGGGTTTTCGGCCCAACCCCCTCTACCCCCTGGCACGTGCCAAATTTCATTTGGGTTGGGTTTTAAAGGGCTGGAACATCCCTTTCTCTCATTTCACCCCCTTTTCAAGCACCTTCACCCCCATTTCCGATTTTTCTGAAAACCCATCCCTCCAAACCTTCAAATCTCCCATTTCCTTCCATAACTCACACACCCCTACCTTCCACAACAGCCCTAGCCTCTTCCTTTCCCCATTTTCACAAGTTGGAGCTCTCATACCCCTCCTTGGAGCTCAAAATCGGGTAATCTCCTAACCCATTCCATTTTCTTTTTATTCCTTCTTCATTTCCTACCTCTAGTGCCCCTTCCACACCTATTGGATCCTTATTTGTGGGGATCAAAGAGATCAGCCCCTTGTTTTCCCATTTTGGCAATTTTCCATGGCCCTCCTTGGTGTGGTGGCTACCATTTTCTCCATTTCCTCCATCCTATCTTTCATGGGAAAGAGGAAAACCGCGGCCGATGACGCCTGCCCAAGTAGGCCAGCCCATTCCCGAAGAAGATCCGATGTTGGGGCCGGCACAAGCACCGTGCGGGAGTTTAGGTCGAAGCGAGACCTGGATCCTGACCACCCCGCCAGGAATGCTTATCCGATAGGCATGGAATATGGGCGCTTCGCGGGCCGCAAGGTTGTGTTTGAAGCTCATGTGGATGAAAGGAGTTTGGCCTACACCCGATGATGGACCACTTGGTGGATATCAGATGGAATTCTATTTTTGAAGGCGAGTCCCCCGCATGTGAGAACACAGTTCGCGCTTTCTACGCTCACATCGTGGACTCATCAGTAGAGCCTCTTCAGTTTACTGTCTCTTTGAGAGGCATAAGGCGCACAATCACTGTGGACGAGGTGGTTCGAATCACGAAGATCCCGTTTATTCAAGTGCATCCTAGTGATGACTTCTCTAGAAGTGCGCGGGAGAGGGATCGTCGCACGCGATTTCTCAGTGGTCGCCGGGTTACTTGGAAGCGAGGAAATTGTATTGCGGCGACAAAGATGACCGAAGACTTCCATTTACTCCATCACATTTTCACATACAATGTATACCCACGGTGGGGTAACCGCACGGAATGTACTAGGATGATGGTGGACTTTCTATACAAGATGGGACGCGGGGACAACATATGCCTGCCCACATTCATCCTATCCCAGATAGTTCATGTTGTTCGTTCTGCCAGGAACGATCTTTCGCTCTCATTTGGCCGACTGATCTGCAGGATGGCTCGTGATGTAGGCTACAGATTGAATATGGAGGATCTTGCACCAGTCCGAGTCATAAGTGAAGTGACACTCAAGAATATGAAGATCGGCCCTCAACAGCGGCAAGCACGACTCGACGAGTCTGGAGATGAGTCGGATAGCGCCGGCAAGCAGAGTGTTGACCTCCAGGCTGAGAGTGATGAGGAGCGTGGTGATGACATACAGGAAGAAGAATCTGAGGCTCAGGACACAAGGGAGAGTTCACCCCTACGGCTCGGGAGCAGGGTGTGGATCGAGATGCTTTTGATGCGCGATTGGCCCGTCTTGAGGAGGGGCAAGCCGCCCTGCAGCAAGAGTTTGGTCAAGTTCGAACCAAGCTTGAAGAGAATGAAGCCTACATGAAGAAGAGTTTCAAGAAGATGTCTCATACGTTGAAGGCCATCCTGTGCTGTGCGCAGGATAAGAATGCTCCTCCTCCACCGCCTACTTCGGATGCTTAGTCATCCATGTTGTTGTATGTTGTGTTTGCTTTGGTTACCGCGATAGGCGGTTTGTGTTTTCGTACAGATATTGTATTAGGTAGTAGCATGTTTAGGTGTTTGATGTAGTAGATGTATTGGCTATAATGTGATTTTCTGTCGTGATTCATGTAACTCTGTAGTCCATGTATTATGACAATTTTGGGTAAATGAAAAGCATATAGCCTCTTTTGTTTGATGATGTGTGGAATGCTTAAGTGCTTTATGGAGTGTATTATGCTGTATCTCACAAATGTTGTACCCTATGTTGTATAGGGCATGCCGCGACAGTATACGCGGAGCACGGCACATCTCCGTCTGACTGGCTCTATGGACCAGACTCCTTCTGGTAGTAGTGGTCCTGCGGACCGTGGATTGGGATCTGATCAGCCTCCTGCTGGTCCTATCGGTGGACAGCCACCTTATACGCCCCCGGTCCGCGAGCAGTATCGGCCGTCTTCTTCTGCGCAGCATGACTCTCAGGCTGCTCCGTCGACTGATAGGTTTGAGCAGCTGATGATGATGATGCATCAGCAGCAGATACAGCAGCAGCACCAGCACCAGCAGCTTATGGCCACTATCGCTGAGGCCTTGTCCCGTGGTGGTAGTGCGACTCCACCTACGACATCTACACATCCTGATGAGCATTCTGGGCCTCCTGCTCAGGTTGAGGATGTGCCTCTACCCCCATCCGTTGCACCTCCTACTGGAGAGGTCGGTACACGCGGTCTACTCGAGCGATTTCAGCACTTGAGGCCTCCCTCATTTATGGGTTCTCACAGACCCGAGGAGGCGGAGTTCTGGTTAGACCGCATCTCCAAGATGCTACGGATGCTTCACTGTTCGGAGGCAGAGCAGGTCGAGCTGGCTTCCTTCATGTTTGAGAGGGAGGCCAGTTTATGGTGGGACAGCGTGCTGCGCACGGTCGCAGTAGATTTCGTGTGGACCTGGGAGGCTTTCGAGTCTCGGTTCCACGAGAAGTACTACCCGCAGACTTATCGGCATGAGCGGGAGGAAGAGTTTTTGCGCCTCAGGCAGGGAGGCATGACGATCACGGAGTACGAGCACCGCTTCACAGAGTTGGGCCGCTTTGTCCCGACTATACTGGTGGATGAGCAGATGCGGATGCGTCGTTTCTCCTTGGGTTTGCGACCGGAGATTCGGTCGAGGATATGCTGCCACAGTATTCCTACATATGCGGCGTTGGTCCACATGTCTATGACGGCCGAGCAGGATGTGGACCGTTTGGCCAGATCACGTGGTACTATGGTTGCGAGACCGCGACAGGATTTACAGAGCAGGCCTATCTTAGGCAAGAGGCCTCGGCTGATTCTCCCCCCGGGGCGCCGCCGCTATTCCTATGAGACGCCCGTTGGTGACCCGCACGTTTTGCGGGAAACCCGGACACCGTGCTTTGAGAGTCGCTCGCGCATGAGGGCTAGCGGATTTGCGCCACCGCGAGATTGGGTCGCCCTTATCCACAAGCCATATCGCTCCGCCACTGCACCGTTCCTGCACATCCTTCTTCCGACCTCCCGTGCCGTCCTTCGGGCCGCCACAAGGTGACCCTTGGCTCCTCAGCCGAACCGCCAGCAGCAGGCTCGCGTTCATACGCTTGTGGCTGAGGCACCTGAGACGTCGGTTTCAGCTCCGACGGCTTTCGAGGGTACGACTTTTATTCATGGCACTCCTGTTTCTTTATTGGTAGACACTGGGTCCACCACTTCTATTGTTTCTTGTGGGGCGGTGAAACGCCTATCTTTGCATACGATTCCCACTAAGGGAATGAGACTCACTATGGCTACCGGGACCTGTTCGGATGTCACACGGTTATGCGAGGGTTGCTCGGTAGTTTTGGGTAGCAGCACAGTGCTCGTCGACCTCATTGTTGCTCCACTATGGCACTACGACGTTATCCTTGGTATGGATTGGCTCACCAGGATGAGGGCGGAGATAGATTGCGATACTCGGATCGTGACTGCCTATGGATCTGACGGCACAGCTTTCACGTTCCTAGTGCAGGTCAGTTAGCCCTGCCGTGTTGATTGTTATGCTGCTTTACTTGTGCCGATTGATGGTCCGACAGTAGATGGTACGCCGGTGGTTCGAGAATTTGTAGGCGTGTTTGAGACTATCCCTGGTTTACCTCCTCGGCGTGAGATTGATTTTACGATTGACCTTACGCCTGGTGCGACGCCCATCTCGTTGCCGACTTATCGTATGCCTCCATGTGAGATGGAGGAGCTGTGGAAACAGATTGACGGACTTGTAGAGAAAGGTTTTATTTGACCTAGTGTGTCTCCTTGGGGAGCACCTGTGTTGTTCGTGAAGAAGAAGGACTGGTCGCTACGGTTGTGTATTGATTACCGTAGGTTGAACCAGGTCACGGTGAAGAACAAGTATCCTTTGCCCAGGATTGATGATCCGTTCGATCAGTTGAGGGGGCGAAGTATTTCTCGAAGATTGACCTTCGGTCCGTGGTACCACCACCGCGCGTGAGAGAGGAGGACGTGCGAGAGACGGCCGGGACGTGCTTTGGGCACTATGAGTTCTTGGTGATGTCGTTCGGTCCGACGAACGCACCGGCCCGTGTTCATGGATCCGATGAACCGGGTATTTCGGCCCTTCCTTTACCGATTCGTCATCGTCATCTTTATCGATGACATCTTGATATACTCCACGATTCGGGAGGAGCACGAGGAGCACTTGCGAGCGGTATTGGATACACCGAAGAAGAACCAGGTTGTTTGCGCAATACAAGAAGTGCGACTTCGGGAGGAAGTCAAGTTCTGGGACATGTAGTGTCCAAGGATGGGATAGCGATGGACCTTGCTAAGGTAGTCGCGGTTCGGATTGGCGCACTGAATCGGTTCGAGGTGAGGAGTTTCCTTGGTCTGGTTGGGTACTACAGACGTTTCATTCGGGATTTCTTGAAGATCGCCAGGCCATTGTCTCAGCTGACTCGGAAGGACCTGAAGCTCGCCTGGAATGAGAAGGCGGAGGCAGCTTTTAAGGAGCCGAAGGACAAGTTGACGTCCCTCCGTGCTAGTATTGCCGCAGCAAGGGGTGAAATACACGGTATATCGACGCGTCTCGCGTTGGTTTGGGTTGTGTCTTTGATGCGAAGGATAGGGTGATTTCGTATGCCTCGAGATAATTAAGGAAGCACGAGGAGAATTACCCTACACATGACCTGAGTTGGCAGATGTCATCTTTGCATTGAAGCTCTGGAGACATTACCTCTATGGTGAGGAGTTCGAGCTTTTCTGCGACCACAAGAGCCTTAAATACATATTCACGCAGCGGGATTTGAATATGAGTTGGTACAGGCGACTACAGAGAAGGTAGACATTATCAGGCGTCGATTACTCACAGCGCAGAGCAGGCAGAAGAGTTACGCCGATACGAGGCGGCGACCGCTGGAGTTCGAGGTCGGTGATCATGTGTTCCTTCGGGTTTCCCCCCTATGAAGGAGTCCTTCGGTTTGGGAAGAAGGGGAAGCTCACACCGAGGTTTATCGGTCCATTTCAGATACTGGATCGAGTGGGTGTTGTGGCGTATCGTCTCGCCTTGCCTACACCACTTGCTTCCGTACACAACGTATTTCATGTATCTATGCTGAAGAAGTACGTTCCTGATCCTTCGCATATCATCAGATGGGAGCAGGTACAGTTGAGTGAGGATACTACGTACGAGCTGCGCCCGACGCGTATCCTTGATAGGAAGGAGCAGATGCTACGTAGCAAGGTCATCCCACTTGTGAAGGTGCTTTGGACACAACATTCCGAAGAGGAAGCTACCTGGGAGACTGAGACCGAGGTCAGGAAGAACTACCCTCAGCTTCTCGAGGAGTACGAAAAGGTATAAATTTTGAGGACGAAATTTTTTGTTTATGGGGGGTAGATTGTAACGACCCGAAAATTTTCGTACATTGGTTCGAGTACCACCTCGACCAGAAATCACGTAGGATTAAATACTTTAGAAGTTTAACAAAGTTAACTAAGTACTAAACTCGATTAGTCATGAAATCCGATAGGATCACTTTAAATATGATCTGCAAGACCCAAAAGTTGCAGAATCATTGACGCTAAGTTACCCTAAAGTTTAGAACCAAACTCATTTCCCGTCTGCTCTCGGGAATGAAACGAAACTTCGTATTAGGTCTAGATCGCACATCGGGAGTCCGATTAACCCGAAGCTAAGGAACTATGACCGCCCCACTGGGCTTAACAATCATCTCAAAAATCAGCTCCATCCGATGTTCCACGGCTATTCATTTCGATTCGGAGCGAGGGAGTGTGAAAAACACTATTCCCATGCCAAAATAAATATCTGGAATAGTGATCTGGCATCATTCGTTGACGCGTCAGTGTTAAGCAACCTGACCGTCAGAATCAGACCAAATTACACCCTCGGATTAAGAAAAATTTCAGGAACATTTACATGTACTTAGAATTTCTGATCATGGCCCACTGACCGTCGAACTGAAAGTGGTCCGCCACGTGCGATCTGGGAATCCGATCGAGTCAAAAACGTAATCCCACGTAGATCCATAGATGGTGAGCTTAAGTCTGACGTTTGGTTCAAGGAGGGCCACCAGAACCTCCCTTTTGAGTTGGAAAAGTGACGAATATCCTATATTAGAAGTATCCCTTGAACCTGAGTCTAATTTCAGAATGTTTTTGGCTATAAAAGGGGCTTAGAACAGCCCCTCTCACAGCCATACGAATTTTGGAGAAAAACCCTAGAGGGAGAGAGAAAAGAGAGAGAAGAGCTTGGGTTTTGTTGCCGATCTTCCTCCTACTGCGTTGGATTGTTACACGGCCTACACCGCCCTGTTCTAGGCGCTTTCCCGGCGGTATCCATCCCATTTGAAGGTAAGAAACCCTAACCCTAGGTCTGATTTAAGGTAGAATCGATGTGGGATGTGTAACGACTAACCGATTCCGTTCTTTAGGCTAGAAATCTCCCGTATACGGAAGTTCTACTACTCTTGCTGATTCGTTGAGTTTCAAAAGGCAAAGGTGAGGACTTTAAGTGTATAAGTTACGGTTTTCAACGCTTTCAATGTCAGATAATGGTAGATTCATGATCTGCTTGCAATTGCACATGTGCAAAGTACTTTCCGTTTCCTGTTTCGATTAACGTTGTGAAATATGGAATTTCACATATTCTAGGTATACGTAGAAATACCGTATACGTATTTTTTTTGGATAAATGTTTAACATGTTTATTTAATGTATGATTATATATTATATGAATAAAATACTAGTTTGGCGAAAGGAATCGCCAAAATACATGTTCACTTGTAAATGCGACGTATGTTGAAATTGTGTATGTTAGAAATACCGTATACGTATTTCTTTTGGAATAATGTTTGACATATTTATTTAATATATGATTATACAATATATGAATAAAATATTAGCTTGGCGAAAGGAATCGCCGAGATCTATGTTCACTTGAAAACACTATGTATGTTGAAATTGCGTATTCCAGAAATACCGCTTATGTACAAATTTTGGAAATAAAATTGTCATGATTATTTGTCATATGAATATGGCATGCGTGGATAAAATAACCGCTTGGCGAAATAATCGCCCTAATACGCATTTGCTAACATACGTCGTGTATGTTGGAATAGTGTATTCTAAGTGTTCGCGTACATGCTTTGTGTGTGAAAATGTTTGATTGATAGTGCCTTAGAGAGGTGCTGACATGGGATTCCCGACTCCCTTAGAGACATGTAGGACCCCCCTCCACGCGGTGGTTCCCTATAACCACTCACTTGTGATGCGTATGTAATTGTATCCCTATGTGTATAACATGCTTTATAACATGCTTTACTTCATGCTTTACTTCATGCTTTATAATATGCCTGCTAATATGCTTTACTTCATGCTCTACTTCATACTTTACAACTGTTTGAGTTTGGGACTATGCCTATAGTCCAAACATTCGGTACCAGACTTGCGGTTGTGGCCGAGATTCATATCGCCACAACGGACGTGTCTGGCGAACCCGAGTCGTACTTCGGTTGGCGATAGTGGTTGGCCACACGGAGTGCTTTTGCGCTCCATATCGCTCAACTTGTGGTGCGCTCGAGCTAGTCAGGCTCGTCAAGCAAACCGATATGTGTATATGTATGTTCACCATGTTTGGTCGCTACTGCTTGAACCTAGGGTACCAAACTTACCAGTGGCGATCCCGTTAACCATGGTACCTCAATCCGCTAAGACGCATGAGCCGGGCATGGTGGTATGGGACACCGTGGTCGAGCTGTCGGCCTACGCTGGGGTCATGTGCCTCCCCGTAGTGACCATTGCGCAACCAAACTCGTGAGCCGATTATGGTGGTATGGGACACTATATTCGAGCTGTCGATACTTACGGCGAGAGCCGAGTATGGTGAGACCTGTGCTCATGCTGACGGGCGACGAGTCCTCCGTAGTATCTTCGAGTATACTCCAAGTGTCTGTGATTGGCGACGAGTCTTTCACAGTAACTAGAGTATGAGTTGAGCCGAGTACGGTGAGACCTGTACTCGAGCTGACCGCTAGTGATTGAGCCAAGTACGGTGAGATATGTACTTGAGCTGACGGCCAGCAATTGAGCCGCATACGGTGAGATCTGTATCCGCGCTGACGGGTGACGAGCCCTTTGCGATGCCTTCACTACGCTTCTCAAACCATAATATCGTATGAGATTAGCTAGGATTGACGACCCTAGAATGGATCATGTTTGGGAATGATACAAGGGAGGTACCTTAGTTTCCTAATACTGCTGGTTGAAATGGATTAATAAAAACTTGGTAATCATGAGCATCATCGCACCGCATGTGCTTTGTAGATGTGGCGCACTGAGGGAGTTAGCATTCGCGAACGTAAGATGATGTCGCTTGAGGGTGGTTTGGCAAGGGCATACAACGATCATGTCATATCATTTTTGCATTTAACAAGAGTAGTTAGAAATGTTTGAATTGTACTGTGTTATCATTACTGCTTGATTGATTTGATAACATGTTAACCTATGCTTTATTGTTCCACTGAGTTAGCTACTCACTCCCACGTTACGGGACGGTGTTTGCAACACCCACCAGACTCTGTCGCAGGTGTAGATGGCGCCTCTGTTCAGGAGCCGGAGCTCGACTTCGTGGAGGATCAGGAGGAGTTCTCCTTTATGTAGTACTCTGACGGCTATGCTTAGGCCGACTGCATCGCGGGGATTCCAGGGTTTATTTACAGAGTTGTCTTTGATTTTTGACTTAGAAACGATACATGTATATTGGTACTCAGTTAGTACTCATACTCTGAAGTTCACAAAATTTTGATACTATACATACTTTAATATAAAATTTCAGTCTTCCGCTTGCCTTTATATAATTGAACTGGAGTATGAATTACTGTTTTGGTATAATCTCATTCATGTTCATTGTGCTAACTCAGACAACATTTAACCATCATTGTGTATGTTGCATAAGTGATGCGTTGGAACTCGGGAGTTGAGTTCATACTCGACCCCCGAATTTCAGGGCGTTACAGTTGTCCACACCAACCAGACTCTGTCTCAGGTTTAGGTGAGCCGATGACTCAGGAGGCAGAGCCTGATTATGATGAGGACCAGGAGGAGTTCTCCTATATGTAGTACTCTGGCGGCTTTGACTGGGCTGCCAGGATTGACGGGTTTTACAGGGATTGTTACTTAGTTTTATTTTTGACATTTTGTTTATAAAACAGACATGTATATGGTGACTCAGATGGATTCATACTCTGGAGAATGAAACGATTTTTGTTTCTTTACATACATATATATACAGTTCAGTCTTCCGCTTGCTTTTATACAAATGATCTGGAGTATGAATTACTGTTTTGGTATAATCTCACTCATGTTTATTGCTCTAACACAGACAACATTTAATCATCATTAATTATGTTGCATAAGTGATGCGTTGGAACTTGGGAGTTGAGTTATACTCGACCCCCGATTTTCACGGCGTTACACCTATCTCGAACCCGAACCCAATTTCCTCAACCTTAACCTTAACCTATTCTCAATTCCCTAAACCTTAACCTACAACTTAACCTAAACCTAACTCCCTAACCTAAACCTAAACCTAAACTTGAAAACCCAAACTTAAACCCGAACCCGATTTCCTAAACCTAAACCTTAACCTATTCTCAAATCCCTAAACCTAAACCTACACCTAATCCTAATCTCAACTCCCTAACCTAAACCTAAACCTAAACTTAAAAACCCAAACCTAAACCCGATCTTGAACCTGAACCTGATTTCCTGACGTTTATTTTGGCTCTACAAACCATTTGGTGAGACCATTCCTTTTGTGTCAATTTCATTCCTCTTTGAGTTTTTATTAATTTATTAAGAAAAAAAAAAGAAGAAAAAAATGGTTATACATGATGCACTTCTTTCACTTTGTTTTTCTTTCCTCCAATGGTCATTTTGATTTATGAATTCCATGACTATTTGTGGGATGATGGAATATACGAAGCTGTTGCAGGAAGTGACTTTGTCATTACTAGAGGTTCATTTTGAGACGACTCTTCAAAGTACTACATAAATGACTGTGGAAGTAATTTTACAAAGGTCACTAAGAAATTGAAAGGAAAAGGAGTGGACTTGGACAACAACCGGTTTTTTATTCTTCAGGTGGGTGATGGCTGAAAAAGGCCTATTTACTTGTGAAAAAAATATCATACCATCAAAATATATTTTTTCAATTCTTTTTCTTTGAAATTTCAAGGTGAAGTCGAGTAAATTTCTCTAATGAAGACAAAGATTTGTATTTTCAGCATTATTGTAATTATAATTGTAATTGTAATTGATTGAATGAAGGATTGTAATTAATTATAATTGTAATTATAATTGTAATTGATTGAATGAAGGATTGTAATTGGTTGTAATTGAATGAATGAATGATTGTAATTGATTGTAATGGAATGAATGAATGATTATGCAGGTGGTAATTGAATGAACACGTAATTGTATATATATTTTTTTAAAATAAGATTTGCTATGGATTATATCCATAGTTGTTGTAAACTATAGCTACAAATTAAATCCGTGGCTATTATAATTAAATACGTAGCTATTGTAACCTACAACTACGAATAAAATTGCTACGGCTTAGATCTGTAGTGTTTGCCAGATATAGTTATGGAGGAAATTCGTAGCGGTGGTGATTAAATTCGTAGCGCTTCTAACTTATAGCTATGGCCTTAATTGCTACGGATTAAATTCGTGGCTGTTTGGACCTATAGCTACGAATTTAATCCATAGCTATAGGTTCCAGACCTATTGTTACTGCACCTACGCCTATGGCCGTGCTACGGACTAGATCCGTAGCTATATGTCTATGACTATGGATTTAGTCCGTAGCCTTTGCCCATTTTTTTGGTAGTGAATGTTGGTTTGATGTCCACATTGTAAGAATAATGTTGGTTAAATGTCTGCATTATAATTATCCCTAGGGCCCATTGTTAGGCCCATACCTGTAGGCCGTCTAGGCTCATCTTCGTTATGAACAACATTTATCCCTTATAACATGTTTAGTATAGTTCCATGATTCATGATCATACGCATCATATGTATGCTTGATATGAGAAGTGACTGATCATAGCATATGCCTTTGGGCAGATTGTTTAGGGGCTCCCGGATAGGAGGTGTTGCCCCACATGAGCGCATGATATGCACAGGATTGCTGCATGACCAGATAGTGTGATTCATGCATTTCGCATTGCATGACATGGTTACTATATGCCCTAGCGACATCCGGGTCGTAGCAGCCATAGACATATCGTAGTTGGCAGGATTGGATACCGAAAATCTTGCTCTACATGGGGTGCTATAGATATCCTTGGGTGAAAGTACCTAAACCCTTATGGTACTAAGAGGTTGCACCAACATATAGACCGAGTGCCGATTACCAGAAGGCCGCGCTCTCCACTGTGTCGTGGTCAGTTGGAAGGGGGTATGGCCTTACCCGCCTGAGTGGAGGGGGCAAAGCTAGGCTGAGTTTGACCAGCTCGAGGAATGGATCCACTATCGACGAGTTGAGCCCAATATTGACAGGCGGATAGTGAGGTCTCTTCCACTTACCTTATTGCGCGCGATGGGGCGGCAATCTGATTTAGAGTGTACTAGACCCTGGTGATATTTCAGAGTTGAACTGTATTGATATGTGGACTTAGATGAGGATTTGCATGCTTGAGTTGCATCTCGCACTGCATGGCTTTGGTATGCCCGACATCATTCATGATTTACATCGCATGGCCTTGGTATGGCCGACATCATTCATGCCTTGTATCGCATAGCCTTGGTACAGTTAACAGTATTTATGGATTCACCAGCATGTTCCGCATTACTCTAATACTGCATAATCATTTTACTACCTTGCACACACACATTCACCGCCCTTTAAGCTTTCGATAAGCTTATGCACGATTGTTGCGTGCAGGTGATGTCAGACTGCAACAGCTTTGAGGCAAGAGCGCGTGGCAGATAGTCTTAGATCTTTTGTCCTTTATCATTGTATTTCCCTTTATGCTCATTGGAATTGTAAAGTTTTTTATTATAGTGAAAATTTGATGGAGTTTTTAGTTGTTGTTTGTGGGTTATACCTTTAGTTATGCTTAGTACGAATTAAACAAATATTAGAAATCCTCCTCATAGCATCATAGGATCGGAACCTGGTGAATGGGCGACGGGAGCTGAGAATGGGGTTCTGAGTTTGGGGAGTGACAGAAGTTGGTATCAGAGCATAACTCGGGAATAACTAAGAACAACATTACATGTCTGCTATGAGTTTAGGATGATTGAGTCCCAAGTCCGGATAACTTAGTAATATTTTGTTATAGACTTTTAACATCCATGCCTTCGAGAGTTTTGAAGTTGATAAGGTACCTTTGCCCTTTCCTGTAAGACATGCCGCCCAGGAGAGTGACCCGATCGACTCCCGCACCACCACCTAAGACTCCCGCACCACCACCTGAGACCCTCGCACTACCAACGACGATCCTCGCTCCACCAACAGAGATTCCTACTGCCCAACCTATGGATGCAGCTCCTTTACCAAAGACCGGTACTGATCTGACTGTATCCTTAAGTGCCTCCCAGTTACAGCAGATGTTGCAAGCTGTGATGATCGCACTTCAGGGCAGGGCAGACACCCCATTGTTTCACCGAATCAGGCTGAGCAGGATAGCGCGAGTGCCCTTCTTCGTGAGTTTCGACGGCTCGATCCCCCACGTTTTCAGGGCGAGCCAGACCCGACGGCAGCCGAGAGATGGCTTGTCGATGTGGAGAAGATATGATACGATGGGATGCACAACCAAGCAGTGAGTCCGATTAGTAGTATTTCTTCTCCATGGTGAGGCTGAGCATTGGTAGACGTCAGTCTCCCGAGCGGCGGGCGTCGATTTTGTGTGGACGTGGGAGGATTTTGTGGATCGGTTTGATAGACAGTACTTTCCTGATCACATCCGGCGATAGTAAGCGTTGGAGTTCGAGGCCTTGGTGCAGGGTGATATGATAGTGGCTCAGTATGCCGCTTTGTGGCGCTGTCCAGATTTGTGTCGTATTTGCTAGATGACGAGGAGCGGAGAGCCCGCTGATTTGAGGATGGCTTGCATTACAGTCTTCGAGGCCGTGTCATTGGGCATGAGCTCCCAACTTTTGAGGGAGTGGTACGAAAAGCTCAGATTTTTTAAGCAGACTGTGCTGGTTCTCAGTCTGATCATGGTCAGAGGAGAGACCAGAAGAGGCACGCTCCTTCCGGTGACTCGTAGCAGCATCGACTACAGCAGTCGAGCACACAGGTCGTCTAGCCTTTCGAGCACCAGCAACACCTCCAGCACCACCTCTGAGGCAGTTTACTGGCACGTGTTTAGGGTGTAGTGTGAGGGGCACAGTATATGGGAGTGTCCCTGCCCGCAGCAGCAGCAGAGACCTCCACAACAACAGTGACAGTAGCCCCCACCACCGAGACCACCTTAGCAGTAACATCAGCACCAACTTCCGAGACTGCCACATCAGAGACAGCAGTTTCGACCACCTAAACGATCGCAGCAGCAGCAACACGTTAAGAGGAGACAGGCACCTCCCCAGCCGGCTCAAGTTAGATTTTATGCGGCCCAGCAGGATCCTCAGTCATCTGGAGGAGTCGTTAAGGGTACACTTCCAGTCTGTACATGCATTGGTCGAGTTTTGTTTGATTTCGGTGCTTCGCACTCGTTTATGTCCAAGGGATTCTGTCATTCAACTGGATTACCGACAGAGTCTGCTCGAGAGAGGTTGACCGTATTGATGCCCTTGGGGAAGACTAGAGTATTAGGCCACTTCTGTTCATCTTGCCTCATGCTAGTGGGAGAGATTTTCTTGCCCGCTGACTTGTACATGCTACCGATGTCAGATTTCGACGTTATCTTAGGTATGAACTGGCTTGCCGAGTGTCACGCTATCTTAGACTGCTCCGCGAGGACTGTCACATTCTATATATCAAGCTTGCCGCAGTTCCAGTTCATTGTAGAGCCCCAAGGAGAGCCATTGTCTTGCTTAATGTCCTACGCCATTGAGGACCCTGTCGCCACTTGTATTGATCAGTTGCCGATTGTTTGCGATTTTCCCGATGTGTTTCAGGAGATTCTGGGATTACCGCATCACCGACTCACCGAGTTTCGGATTGATCTCGTGCCCGGTACCATACCTATTTCGAAGGCCCCGTATCGTATGGCACTGTTGGAGTTGTGAGAACTGAAGAAGCAGTTGGACGAGTTGCATGAGTTAGGCTTTATCTGTCTGAGCAGTTCACCGTGGGGAGTGCCAGTACTCTTCGTAAAGAAGAAGGATAGCTCATTGAGGTTCTGGGTAGACTACCGCGAGCTCAACAAGGTCACGATCAAGAACAAATACCGGCTCCAGAGGATCGATGATTTTTTTTATCAGCTGCAGGGTGCACAGTTCTTTTCAAAGATTGACTTGCGTTCCGGTGATCATCGATTCAAGTCCGAGAGGAGGACATTCCGAAGACAGCTTTCAGGATGCGCTACGGTCATTTTGAGTTCCAGGTCATGTCCTTCGGACTGACCAATGCACTCACGGTCTTCATGCAATTGATGAATGAGGTCTTCCGCCCTTATCTTGATCAGTTTGTTGTAGTCTTCATCGATGATATTCTGATCTATTCGAGGACCCGTGAGGAGCACGAGCAGCATCTGAAGGTTACGTCGTAGACCTCCACGCACACCAGCTATGTGAAGCTAGAGAAGTACGAGTTCTGGCAGGATGAGGTGCAGTTCTTCGATTATGTGGTGACGAGGGAAGGTGTCGCAGTGGACCCCTCGAAGGTTGAGGCAGTGCGTCGGTGGGGCCAGCCCACGACCGCATCCGAGATCCACAGTTTTCTTAGTTTGGAAAGCTACTACCGACGTTTTATTGAGGGTTTCTCTCGTATTGCAGCTCCACTGACCAAGTTGACTCAAAAGGGCGCGAAGTTATTTGGAGCGACGCCTGCGAGCTAGTATTTATGGAGTTAAAGGACTGCCTCACGTTCACTCTTGTCCTCACTCTTCTCTTTGGGAGTGACGGATTTATTATATTCATTGATGCCTCGCATATTGGTTTGGGTGCTGTCTTGATGCAGCATGGGAGACCGTTGGCCTTCGCTTCTCACCAGCTCAAGATCCATGAGCTGAACTACCCCATACATGATTTGGAGCTGGCTACAGTTGTCTTCGCACTGAAGGTGTGGAGACATTATCTCTATGGGGTTAGGTTCGAGCTCTTCTCCAACCACAAAACCTTGAAGTACCTCTTCTCGCAGTCTGAGTTGAACATGAGCAGAGGCGCTGGATGGAACTCCTGAAGGACTATGACTTCGATCTTCAGTACCACCCGGGTAAGGTGAACGTGGTGGCAGATGCCCTCAGCCATTAGCCACGAGGCTTGGTGGTGCATATGATGATTCAGGAGTGGCGGATGCTTGAGGATATAATAGAGTATGATTTTGAGTTCGGCTTGTGGTCTTCTATCGTGCAGTTATCGAGCCTGTCGATTCAACCCTCTCTTGTAGCAAGGGTGATTGAGGCTCAGCAAGCTGATGAGTCATTACAGAGTTATATGGCTGAGGCGGCATTTGAGAGTCAGGTAGATTGGCAGATTGGTTCAGATGTGGACTTCACTTTAGAGGCCGATTATGTGTCCCGGATATTCTTGAGTTACGGGGAGATTTTATGACCGACGCGCATCGATTGTGATTTTCTATCCACCCCGGCTCGATGAAGATGTACCGTGACATGATGCGACAGTATTTTTAGGCGGGGATGAAACTCCAGATCGTCAGTTTTGGAGCTGAGTGTGACACGTGCCAGCATGTCAAGGTCGATCATCAGAGACCCCCTGGTCTATTGCAGCCATTGAGTGTCCCGATGAGGAAGTGGGAGCACATGTTGACCATTTCATTATGGGCTTGCCGAGGACTCAGCGTCGTCATGACGTCATCTGGGTTGTTGTGGATCGTCTGACGAAGTCGCCACATTTTCTTGCGATTCGTGTGACTTAGCCTTTGGACCAGCTTGCGAGGTTATTTGTTGAGGAGATTGTGAGACTGAATGGTGTTCCAGTCTCAATCGTTTCTGACCGAGACCCGAGGTTCATGTATCAATTTTGGGGGAGCTTCTAGAGAGCGATGGGGACTAAGTTGCAGCTCAGCACCGCATACCATCCGCTGACCGATGGCCAGACCGAGAGGGTCAACCAGATCCTTGAGGATATGCTTCGAGCCTGCGCGATTGATTTCGGGGGTAGCTGGGATGAGCATCTGCAATTGGCTGAGTTCGCATAAAATAACAGCTATCAGGCGACCACCGGCATAGCTCCTTTTAAGGTACTATATGACAGACCATACAAATCATCGAGTTGTTGTACCGGGATTGGAGAGCGCCATCTCCTAGGTCCCAAGCTTGTGCAAGAGACGTCAGAGGCTATTGATATCATCAGGCAGGGGATGCGCACAGCTCAGAGCTGGCAGAAGAGTTTTGTTGATCATCGACATCATCCCTTGGAGTTTGATGTAGGGGATCATATGTATCTCAAGGTCTCACCCATGAAGGGGTAGTCCGATTTGGAGCGAAGGGCAAGCTTGCCCCGAGATTCATAAGACCTTTTAAGATCACTAGGCACGTTGGCACCTTGGCCTATCAGCTTGCCTTATCATCTCAGTTGTCTGGCGTCTACAACATTTTTCATGTCTCCATGATGAGGAAGTGTAGGTCAAACATCATTCTTGTTATTGACTGACAGCCATTAGAGTTTCGGGAGGATGCTTCCTATATTGAGTAGCCAGTTCATATCCTTGATCTGAAGGAGCAGGTCCTCCGGACTAAGGTCATTCCGTTGGTGAAGGTTCAGTGGGGTCACCACTCTGTTGAGGAGGCTTCTTGGGAACGCGAGGCCAAGATTCGAAAGCATTATCCCCATCTCTTTGATGATTGATCACGTGTTGTATTTTGTATGTTATCTCTAATTTTATATTATGATGTTATGTTTCTTCTCCCTCATGAGTTATGACTGGTTGTGATGATTGTGTAAATTTCGAGGATGAAATTTTTATTAGGAGGGGAGAGTTGTAATCCCCATATTCTAGACCATACTGTTCCATAGGCTTCTACGGTCTTCCCGATCGAATTCCGGTAACCTTCGACCCTTAACCAGTATTTGCGTGCGACCTGATTCACACGCCATCAACCCGAGTCGACTTAACCTAAGGTTTGTACCATGGAGACCGCGCTGTCGCCGCGATTCTGATGCCTCGTCTCACGTGCCGATCCAATACTCTGGCCAGGAGATGTGGGTCAGCGTTCGGTGCAAGGAAAACGCTGCTCGTACAAAAACCGAAGAGCATCTTTACGACTTTTCATGTCCATCAATCAATCAATCAACCCCATCATGTCAAGTACACATCACCTCTCACCCTTCCCCAAGCAACCCCTAAAGTCAAAAAGCTCTTACACAAGCCATACTTTTCTTACACCTTTTACCCCAAAAGTCAAAAAGAGTCTCTTACACCCATCACTTACCACATCAACACATCCATCATCCATCTCTCTCCCTTTACAACTCTCTTTCTCTCTCATTTTCAAACACATTCCCAAGCAAGAGAAGCATCCCACGTCCAAGCATCCCAGGAGAGAAAAGAGAGCTTTATGTGTGGCCCACTTCCTCCCCTCTCATCTTCCATCTCAACCATCCAAACTTCATCTCCACCATTGGAATCGAAGCTAAGGAGCTAAGGAAGCCTTGGGTGCAAGTAGAAGCTGGTGGGTGATCTTGATCCCACATTTATATTTTTTTGTGATTAAAGGGCCACATGTAGTAGGACCCACCTTGACGTACAGTTTGTATCAAAGAGGTGCCCATAGTGGCGGGGCCCCTCCATCACCTCATTATCGACGTTGTCTCTCTCTCCCTCTCTCTCATGTATTGTGGACCCCACTATAATGTATAATCCACATCGTCCCATCCGTAGGGCCCACCTTGCTGACCACCTTTAGGTGGGCCTGGATATAGGGGAAACACAAATAGCTACTTGATCCAAAAAAAATATTTAGGTGGACCACGTCCCTGTGGGACCCACCATGAGGATGGTGTTACACCCACACTCTCCAGCGTCCAGGGACGCTGGACGTGTGCTGAAGTGAAGGGTGGGCTGCCAGGGGTGGCTAATAGTGATGTGAACTGATGGTGGTTCCATGGAACCCACTCCCGTCCTCCACCCCTCCAATGGACCACACCATAGGGTATGTGATGTATCCAAACCGCCCACCACTCTGGACGGTGGACCATGCCTGTGTGGGGCCCATTTCCATGCCCGAATCCATGGCTTGCTGGCAGACTGAGTGGAGATCAACGGTGGGTCCCCATAGCTCACGTGGTAGACTGTGTGAAAGATACCTCATTTCAAGGCTGAGGTCTTGGAATCCATCCCTAGTGGCGATGGCAGCAGTGAAGTGTCAGCTAACATGAAGTCCGTGGGACCCACCTCATTCACGTCGTCCATTCACGTGGTGGGCCACACCGTGCAGCGTGTGGGGACGTCCATCGTCCCTGGACAGTGGGACCCACCCCACATGTGGGGCCACCTTAATATGTGCACCCGTCCAGGCCATCCATGGCCTGGACGTTAAATATAGGTAATATATATTATATATGTTATATTATATAATATATTATATTATATAATATATATATATATATATATATATATATATATATATATATATATATATATATATATATATATATATATGCTGCTGTGGTGGGCCCTACGTGGGACCCACCTCTGTTTGTTTTAGAACAAAAAAAAAAAGGGAAAAGTCGCATGTGCAACAGCTTGGTTTTTTAAAATATATATTATATATTATATGATGGTGGGGTCCATGGGATCCACCTCTTTTTTTCTTCTTAAGGCAGCAATGTTGCATGTTCTGCAGCTATGTAGCTGCTCTCTGGTCAGCAACCAGCCCGCAGGCCCCACATGATGTATGTGTCTTATCTACACCATCCACGGTTTGGATGGTGGGGCCCACCATAATGCATGTGTTGCATCCATACCGCCCAACCATTTATGAGATCATTTTATGGCATGGGAGAATGAGTGAATTGGATCTAAAGTTTAAGTAGAACCCACCATTTAAATAGTGGACCGTGAAATCCACCGTTCAAACTCCTATGAACCACGGTAGTTTCCAATTAAATTGATACTTGTTATCACTTCTTCTATCTCTATGCTAACTTATGAATGGGTCGGATCTCAAAAATACATAAGGGTGGGCCCATTTGTTATGCCCATCGATTCGGCCCATTCGATTGGCCCATATGATTAGGCCCATCTTGATGAAGTTAGGGCTTATCCATTGAGGCCCACCTGATATACATAAGGCCCATGTTATGCGGCCCATTTTTTATATCTAATGCCCATGGGTCGAGGCCCAATTGGATGTACACAAGTCTATTACAATGTGTGACTCTACCATAGTTTGTGTAAAAATGTTTATGACAGCTGTGCCTTGGGAGCAATGTTGGTTTGACGTCCACATTGTAAGAATAATGTTGGTTAAATGTCCGCATTATAATTCCCCCTAAGGCCCATTGTTAGGCCCATACCTGTAGGCCGTCTAGGCTCATCTTCATTATGAATGACATTTATCCCATATAACATGTTTAGTATAGTTACATGATTCATGGTCATACGCATCATATGTATGCTTGATATGAGAAGTGGCTGATCATAGCATATGCCTTTGGGCAGATTGTTTAGGGGTTCTCAAATAGGTAGTGTTACCCCACATGAGCGTACGATATGCACAGGATTGTTACATGAATGATAGTGCAATTCATGCATTTTGCATTGTGTAACATGGTTATTGTACGCCCTAGCGACATCGAGGTCGTAGCAGCCACAGACATATCGTGGTTGGCAGGATTGGATACCGAAAATCTTGTTCTACATGGGGTGCTATAGATATCCCTGGGTGAAAGTCTCTAAACCCTTATGGTATCAAGAGGTTGCTTCAGCGTCTAGTCCGAGTGGCTGCACGAGTGCCGAGTGCCGATTACCAGAAGACTGCGCTCTCCACTGTATCGTGGTTGGTTAGAAGGGGGTGCGGCCTTACCCGCTCGAGTGAAGGAGGCAAAGCTAGGCTGAGTTTGACCAGCTCGAGGAATGGATCTGCTATCGACGAGCTGAGCCCGATATTGGTAGGCGGATAGTGAGTTCTCTTCCACTTACCTTATTGCGCGCGATGGGGCGATAGTCTGGTTTAGAGTGTACTAGACCCTGGTGATATTCCAGAGTTGAACTGTATTGATATGTGGACTTAGATGAGGATTCGCATGCTTGAGTTGCATCTCGCATTGCATGGCTTTGGTATGCCCAACATCATTCATGATTTACATCGCATGACCATGGTATAGCCAACATCATTCATGCCTTGTATCCATGGATTCACCAACATGTTCCGCATTACTCTAATACTGCATAATCATATTACTACCTTGTGCACACACTTTTACCACCATCTAAACTTTCTATAAGCTTATGCACGACCGTTGTGCGCAGGTGATGTCAGACCATGGCAGCGTTGAGGCTAAAGCGCGTGGCAGATCGTCTTGGAGCTTTTGTCCTTTATCATTGTATTTCCCTTTATGCTCATTGTACTTGTAAAATTTTTTATCATAGTACAAATGTGATTGAGTTTTTGGTTATTGTTTGTGGGTTATGCCTTTGGTTATGCTTAGTACAAATTAAACTGATATTGGAAATCCTCCTCGTAGCATCCCAGGATCGGAACCTGTCGAATGGACGCTGGGACCCGAGAATGGGGTTCTACGAAGGTTGTCGGCGCCGGATTCAGTGATCGGAAATTTTATGAGCCCAGTTTTCGAGTTTGGGGCATGACACTTGGTATAGATGCAGAAATTTGTTGGCAGTCAGCTCAGAATTCCCAAGCTGAAACCATAGTATGAAGGCCCCCTGCAAAGACCTCCAAGCATATACGATTATTTGGCCTAGGGCCAACCTCAGATGGGATATGACGTACCTAATGATAGAGTGAAAGGGAAGTCTGAGGCATCATTGCAACTCGACTAGATACACGGCTACCTCGCCCTCGCTAGGATCACCTGGAATTTTTCCAAGTATAGGAGTTTGGAGTACCATCAATTCAAGGATGTGGTACTCTGACCTAATCTGCACTAGGTCAGATTCCTTCAATCTCGACCTGAATAGGTGGATCTCTTCGTACCCATCCACAGGGGATTGAACTGCATGTAAGGCCCGTATCATAGTCCATACCGTACCTTAGACTTCCGCGTTCCTCCTCGTCGAATTCCAGTGACCAGCGACCTGTAAACAACATTTGCGCTGACCCTAAGTCGCATACCGTAGATCTGAGTCTACTCGACCCAAGACTTGTACCCTAACGACTGTACCATCGCCGTGGTTCCAACTTCACGTCTTGCACGCCGATGCGATACCGAGGCCAGGAGTTGTGGGCCCACATATATTTCAAAGAAACGCTGCACATTTTGAGTCCCGAGAGAATCTCTACCCAATCTATCACATCAATCAATCAAGTACTAATCAAGTACATATCTCATCACTAGCTATACTTTCTTTCTCCCTAAGACAAGCAACCTATCCTCTTAAGTCAACTCTCATGTCACTAACACCCATCACTCTATCCCATCCCCTTTCTCTCTCATTTTTCTCCACCCATCCTAAGCAACCCAAGAGAGAGCCAACATTCAAGCATTCTAAGGAGATAAGAACCCAAGATCAAGGCCCACTCCCTACCCCAAATCTCTCATCATAACCCTTCAGTCTTCATCATCCTCCATTAAAGAAGAAGCTAAGGAGCTTAGCATTCCAAGTAACCAAGAAGAAGTGTAATCGGTGGGTGTTTAAAGGACTAAATTTGTGATTTTGATGATGGGCCAACCGGGGCCTAGCTATTGATGGTATGGATCTCACTTTGGACCCTAGGTGTGACCGATTGCCCACCATGATTCATATGTTCATCCCATGATGGGGCCATTCTCCGTGGACCCCATCATAATGTTTATTTTCCTATTGTAAGAAGGTCATCTAGACCTTGGATTTGATTGGTGAGAAAGGGGTTTCCACCATTGATTTATATTTGTGGGCCCACAAGAATTGGGACCCAAGCTGATGTATGTTTTATAATCCTAAGAGGGCTCATAGTGGCAGAGCCCTCCATCACACATCTCTCTCTCCCTCCATCACACATCTCTCTCTCTCTCTCTCTCTCTCTCTCTCTCTCTCTCTCTCTCTCTCTCTCTCTCTCTTCCCTGTTTGAGGCCCACCATGATGCAAGTATTTTATCCATGTTGTCCATTTAGTGGACCGCATCCACTGTCCAAACTGGGAACCCAGCCTGCTACCATCCTTGCCAGCCGTTTTCGGGCCGAACTAGGCATAGGAAAACATAAATACCAGCTTGATCGGTTGACCCCACCGTGCATGTATCCCATCCACACCGTCCACCAAGCAGGGCCACCCTGCTAGTCGTCTAGCGGCAAGTCCACCTGCTTGTCCGTCTGGACAGGCCCAGATGAAGAGAAAATATAAATATCAGCTTTATCCAAAGCTGGTGGGCCACACATGTGGACCCACCTTGATGTATGCCTTGTGACCGCACCGTCCAGCAAGGGATGGTGGGTTCCCTTTGATGTATGTATCTCACCCACCGTCCACGTGGACGGTGGGGCCTGTAATGTGATGTGTGTGGAGTCCACACCGTCCAGATGGACAGGACGGTGGGACCCACCAAATGTATGCATTTTATATTCACAATGTCCAGACCCTGGATAGTGAGACCCACTGTGATGTATGGTTTTGATCCACACTGTCCAGTCTAGCATGGACAGTGGGTCCCACAATGATGTATATGTTGTATTTCCACACCGTCCACATGTGAGACATGGACCCCACGTGATGTATGTCTTTCATCCACACCGTCCAGCATCTGGACGGTGGGCTCCCAACTGATGCACGTGTGGCATCCACACCGTCCAACAAGGGACGGTGGGATCCACCATGATGTATGTGTGTTATCCACACTGTCCAGTTGGGACGGTGGGACCCACCGGACACATGTGTTTCATCCATGCCATCCACCCCGTCAGGGGTAGTGGCCCAAAAGGTCCACCTACTATGCAGGACCCCCCTGCTATGCCGAGCCCACCTGCTGGCTGTGTAGGGCCCACCTATTGTATATGAGGCCCTTGTATGAGGCACAATGTGATGTATATGATGCCCTTGTTTGAGACTCATTGTGATGTATATGAGGCCCTTGTGTGAGGCCCATTGTGATGTTTATTAGGCCCTTGTGTGGGGCCCAATGTGATTTATATGACGCCCTTGTGTAAGGCCCATTGTGATGTACATGAGGCCTGTGTGATGTGGCCCAATTGTGACGTGTGATTCCACCATGATATATGTATTATGTACACACCCTTAGCCCATCTTTCTAGGCCGTGGGCTGCCCCCACGAGGCCCACTTTAATGTATGTGTTACACACACTATCCACCCATTCTTCCTAGGCTATGGGCTGCTTTGTGAGGCCCACCTTGATGTATGTGTTGTACACACATTACCCATCATCTTTCTCGATAGTATTAGGGCCGTGGGCCCCCATTATACGCTAGATTCCATATCCCAAATGGGCCGCACCTTAAGAGCGATGGTGGTTAAATGCCCACGTTGTAAACCTCCTTAGGGCCCACCGTTAAGTCCATTTCCACCCTCCCCCTTTCGGGCTAACCCAAGTCGTTAGGCCCCATTTGATAGTGATGCTCTCCACCATACCCTGTAGGACTACCCAAACCTTGGAGCCCATCTTGTGTTCATACCGGGCCTTCCATAGGGAATGTGGCCACCTAGATGTGTCTTGCCTAAGTTTAGTGAATATATCAAAGGCCCACTTAGATGATGAGAGGGCTACCCAATCCATGTGTGAGGACACACAGTCCTAAATGTTTGGACCCTCACTAAAACCCACCTCGTATACGTATTGGGCCCCCTTCGGAAGCCCAACTTACTGTATGATAAAAAGGATGAGGAAGCCCACTTGTTGTACTTAGACTTACCCTCTTCATTCACCTTATTGTAGACTCATTTAACTCACCCCATGAGGCCCATTCCTGATGTAAGAACGTCATCTAGGCCATCCACTATCTATAGGAGAGTTCATCATCACCCGTTACCGTAGATGGAAGAATATGTGGTATCAGATTTGGTATATCCACTGTGTGGAGACTACCTTAATACATGGGTTAGATCCACCGTCCTTTTAGTGGACCCTGCCTTAGGATAAAAGTTATGCTAGTACCTTGAGTAGGTTATGATAGTCTAATATGGACCATTCCATATAGACTTCTATATGTCTAGTGGGGTATATCATTCAGCCCCTATTCTTGTAAGTGACATACCGGTTAAGGCCGATCATCGCCTTCTATATCTGATAATCATGCTAGTGTACTTAGTCTAGTAGGACACACTGAGAACATGCTTAGTATTACATCATGATACATGTTATACTGTCATGATCCATACCATGACCTACCAAAACAATAAAAGATTTCATATCATGTATCAAATTACAACTTAAACATAAGACTAGATATGTAACATAGAGATGTTGCTCCCCTGTAGTTTCTTCCATGATCAACCTATATTCTGTAGAAAACAATAGAGTGTTTTGGTGGGTGGATAGGTTTTCTTCTCCCCATTTTTATTAGTTATTGGTAAAGGATTTACCAAGAAGCACACCAATATATGATGAAATTCAGTGCAGAGAGAGAACATGTTAATCACATAAAGTTAGAATTGAAGAGTTATGAAATATATAAACATTATGTGATCAAAAGAAAAATATAACCCATGTAAGAAGAAATATAACCATGACATAGAATAGCCAACATGAGTATAAATATGGAAACATAGATGCATTAAAATTACTACCCCAAGTTTGGGTAGAATAATATCCATCATCCAAAAACCAACAAGCCCTTAAGGGCATAATTATCCAAAAAGAAAATGTACTACGATCCAGCAACAACGCAAACAAATCATCTGGACGATCCACTTTCAGATGGAGGGATATAAGGGCGGCGAGTCAGAAGCGATTCAGTGATGTGCTCCCCAGTATGAAGCGATTCAGTGATGTGCTCCCCAGTATGTTGAAGAGTGTCAAGACGCAGTTCAATCATGGAGAGTCAATTTTTGCACTACTGAAGATGAGCTTTTATATTTGACTACCTTTTAAGAAAGTTGACGAGTTGCATCATTTTGGCAAAGAAGACGCCCAGTGCTGACTGATAATGGACTTGGTGCAGGAACTGGGGTGCGACAAGAGTCCTAGCCAGTGGCCATGGGAGTGTCTTGAGACTCTTCACCATTCCTGCATTCCTGATTCTTCTTAAATGTAGTTGCAAACACATTTAGTTGAATTAGAATTTCCTTGGTAAAGCACACAGTAGGATATACCATATCTGTCACGCCCCAAACTCAGAAATCGGGCTCACGGAATTCCTGATTGCCGAATCCGGCGCTAACAACCTTCGTAGTACCCCACTCTCGGCTTCCAGCACCCATACGCTAGAATCTGATCCTGGGATCTTATAGAGAGGATTTTCAGTGTGATTTTTTTTTTTTGTAAAGGAGCATAACTAAGTCACAAATGACAACATCAACACCACATATTCACTAATATAAACATTTAAGTATAATTCTAAAAAGGAATACATAACTAACAAAATCTCCAAAGTGATTTGCCATAAGCTCCTACCTCAATGCTGCTACGACCTAACGTCACCTGCACTCAACGGTCGTTCATAAACTTATAGAAAGCTTAAAGGGTAGTGTAAGTATATGCGTAAGATAAGTCCCAAGCACACAAATATCAGAGTAAGCGAAAATACTTGCATATCCATAAGTCATACAATATCAGAGTATGCAATGCAGATCGGCTATGCAAATGCGGAGTCATAGTGAGCTAAATATTAGATGTCGAGGATGCAATGAAATATACAATTCTTGACAAACCATGATTACCATCAGCCTCATCTAAGCCATATAAATGCCTCATAAGGAGCTATGCCAATGGTCGCCTGATAGTCGTTGTTATATGCGAACTCAACCAATCACAAGTGTTCGTCCCATCTACTTGAAAAGTAAATCATGCAAGCCCGAAGCATATCCTCAAGGATCTGGTTGACCCTCTTGGTCTGCCCATCGATCCGCGGATGATATGCAGTGATGAGCTGTAAAATAGACCCCATCACTCTCTAAAAGCTCCTCCAAAACTGAAACGTGAACCTCGAGTCTCGGTCAGAAATAATCGAGACTGGAACACCATGCAGTCTCACAATCTCCTCGATGAATATCCTCACAAGAAAATGTGCCAACTTCGTTAGATGATCGACGACAACCAAGATGGCATCATGACTACGCTGAGTCCTCGGCAAGCCCATAATAAAATCGGTAGATACATGCTCCCACTTCCACAACGGGACACTCAACGGTTACAATGGACTCAGAGGTCATCGATATCGTCAGGCAGAGGATGCACACATCTCAGAGCCGGCAGAAGAGTTTTGTTGATCATCGACATTGTCCCTTAGAGTTTGTCGTTAGGGACCATGTGTATCTTAAGGTCTCACCCATGAAAGGTGTGGTTCATTTTAGAGCGAAGGGTAAGCTTGCCCCGAGATTTATTGGATCTTTTGAGATCACTAAGCGTGTTGGCGTCATGGCCTATCAGCTTGCCTTGCCATCTCAGTTGTCTAGGGTCCACAACATTTTTCATATCTCTATGTTGAGGAAGTGTGGGTCAGACATCATTCCTGTTATTGATTGGCAACCGTTAGAGGTTCGTGAGGACGCTTCTTACATTGAGCAGTTAGTTCGTATCCTTGATCGAAAGGAGCAAGTCCTCCAGACCAAGGTCATTCCCTTGGTGAAGGTGTAGTGGGGTCATCATTCTTCTAATGAGGCATCTTGGGAACGTTAGGCTGAGATTGGAGCATGTAACGGACTTCTGGAGTTTTCGATATTGTTCTTGTATTTATTTTTATGCATTATACTTAAAAGTTTTGATCATAATGGAAATGTGATGGACTTGTTTGTTATTGTTCATGGGTTATGCTTATAGTTATGCTCCTTATGAATCAAATTCATGTTAAAAATCCTCCTTGTAGGATCCCAAGATTAGAACCTGGTATATATGTACCGAGAGCCGAGAATCGGGTACTAAGGAGGCTGTCGGCACCGGATTCGGCGATCAGGAATTTTGTGAGCCCGATTTTTGAGTCTAGGGTGTGACAGTATTGTAGGTAGATGTCAGACCAAAGAATTTTGAGAGTTTGCAGATAACACTTGGAAAGGAAAGGATAGTACAATGAACACCCTTGACAACCAGGATCAATTGTTTCAGGATAAGAGTTTGTAGGCATATTTCAATCCCGTGAAAGATGTCATACATGATATTTAGAACAAATGGAAGATCATATCTTCAGAAACTTCATATGGGTACACATTTGTACTCATAATGTTATGCAATACTTTGGTGGTTGAGTCCCAATGCGATGATGGGAGGAAGTTTCGTTTATTCCAGGGGATTGTGGCACTAGTAGACAATGCTCAAGTTAATTCACCCCAAACTCCAAGACGATTAAGAGGACGATCAGTTGGGGGAATTTGTGTTACTCTGAGGTGCAATAGTTGACTCAGCACCAAAGTAGTGATCTCCTTGGTTTTGTTCATGAAGTTGATGCTAATGGATGGAGGATCATCATGAGTGTCATGACAAGAATTTAGGAATTGATGAATGAGGTCATGCTGAACTTCTCCTCCAAACTATAGTAAGTTATCCCACCCAATTGATCCTAAGTAGAGATCAATCCCATATGGTTCGATGAGAAGGGATCTGATCAATCTGTCAAGGATTGTTTTGTTTGACATAGCCATTTTAGTAGGATTGGAATAAGGAGAACGACAAATATTAGTTCATCTAGTGTAGTGTTCTCCTTTTGTAGGAGCCTTGCCCTTGTCTTTAACCATTATTGTGTTGTAATCATATATTAAAAATATTAATGGAAGGGTTAACAAATCTCAATAATATGCATATGAAGTTTCATATTTTTCAGATATGCCAAGAGAAGCAGATGAAATATTTCAACAAGAATTAACTTATGCATATGCGACTTTAGATAAACTTATCTCCAAAATAAGGTTCCAACTATAAATATACTAATACAACAAAAGGCTGGAGTCCTCTAGTTTCCTTAGATAATCAGTTATCAAGGAAATGGATGATTGATGCGTCAATATACAAAAAGAAAAAAAATCACTGTAAAATATATTATGCAAAAGAAAAATCACAAAAGAAAATGATCCTGCTACACAGTTAATCTATGAAGATCTATGACAGATGTGTCATAATCTGCTCCACCAACTATTGGAGTAAGTAGAGCCTTTCTTCCATTGACTTCATCATCTCAGCGAGTCTTGATTGTTCCTCCAAGATTTGTATGAGAGTATTATTCTAGGAGGTAGAAGCTGTAGGAGTAGAGGTGGGTAGATGAGTATCTGGGCCTTCCTGTATTGTCTCATCCTCCTTGTCCAAAAATTCTTCTTCTATTTGATTATCAGTTTCATGGATAGAAGGAAGATTCATTTTTCCTAATATTATGTACATTGATTTCTGGGGCTAATATTAATTCACCTTCGGGCACCCTGAACCCACATTGATGGGCCAACTTATATAACAAGTGTTCGAAAGGTATTGCTATGAAGTTAGACTCAAATTTGGAAACTATTTCATCGTATACTAAAGTAGACAGGTATAATGGTTCCCCTTTACCAATGTGATATAAGGTCTCCACCATGAATGGTGTAAGCTTAGTATGATTCTCAAATATAGGATAGATGTTGGAAATGCAAATCAGATGAAGTATACGATTATCACTGGACATATTTGTAGCTCATAGTACATTCCTGTGATGCCAAGGTACATTCTTCCCATTGCACAAAAATTTAGTCCAAACAACCCTTTTTGCTTTAGTGGGTAGGTTTAATTCAGTGGGTTGTTTAGAGCTCAATGGTATTCCTATAAGGGTTGAAATGTGATATGGAGTAATTTTAACTATTCGACCATTATAGTCAACTTCAAAAAACCTTAAATAGAGTGCAATGAGACAAGAATGATTGGAATAACATTTCGTTAACTGGCCCTCCAAACGATCGAACTTGTAGCCATCCTTGTTGTGAAAGAGACATTTCACATCTACTCTTCTTTCACATACAATCCTTATCTTAAAAAATCTGGCAACAATGAGACTAGTAGAGTCAAGATTTGAAGAGGATAAGGGTCTAGACAATTGGTTAAAAGATCGTCCATGCTTTGGAACGCAGAGTTTTTGTCTAGTTCTGGTTGGGACTTCCCTATCATGCTTCATCTTAGATCTATTTTCTCTAGGCGGTGATGACTCCATTTAGGGAAATGAAGTGGAATGACAAAGGACCTATCAAGAGAAGACAAACCTAAGACAAATGATCCTAATTTTTGAGATGTAAAGAGAAGGCATTAGGAGATACCTTAGATTTTGTTGATTTTGGTTGCACAGCCCTTCAACCAAACTTGGGAAGAAACAAGAGAGGTGACAGTCTAAACAGAGCGAAGAAGTGAGGGATTTAAGTAACTTGACGCAGTTTGATTTTGGTAGTACTGAAGGTAAGTTCGGTGGTACCAAAGTATCCCTTAAACTAAGAAGTTGCTATAACAGATTTTACTAATATACACATTGTGTTCATGATATGATCAGCATGAAATCACCAAAATGTTTAAATGATAAAAATCCTCAGATATATCAATTTGGCCAATCATCAGGATCAATCATTTGATTTAACTTTAATGTTTATATGGGAGGCATGATCCTCATATATCACGATTCAGCTCAAGTGGACCACTGGGGTCGGTTTTCAATATTCTTGAGGGGATGATGTGATGTGAGCCAGTAGACTGCACATTTGGCTCTCATCCTTCATATTTATATGTTTTTCTTCTATTTTGTTCTTCAATTTGGGAATGACTGTAGTGGTAGATACCATGAGTATTTTTAGTGATTTTTGGTCATCTTCACCTTTGGATTCACTATTTTTAGAATTAGATTCATCTCTGTCATCCCATGCGGCTGCCATAGCTTTTCCTTTTGATTTATTGGATGGACACTTAGTGAATATATATCCATACTTTTGGCAATTATAAGATTGGAGTTCTTTGGACTTCCTAAAGGTTTTACCTATTTGGCGTCTGTGGTCCAGTTGAACTCCTTTGTTATTGTATGGTCTCCCACGGTTCTTGTTAAAGAATTTTTTAAACCGTTGAGCTAACAGAGCTACCTCCTTATCAACATCTTCATCTTCATTTTCTACTTCCTCTATTATATTCATGTCTTTGGTAATTTTGAAGGCATTGTTCTTGGTTTTTATAGAAGGTTTGAAGTGTAATTCAAAGGTTTATAGGGAACCTACTAGTTCTTCTGCCTTCATTTTATATTTTTACATTCTTCTATAGTAGTGACTTTGGAGTTAAAATGTTCTGGTAGGGATCTCAGAATTTTCCTACATATTTTGGGCACCAGAATTCTTTCACCAAGTCCTCCCATGGAGTTGCATATACCATCTAATCTTGTGAAAAAACTCCATGAATGTCTCATCTTCTTCTATCTTTATGTGTGTAAACTGAGATGTTAGAAGTTAAAGCCTTGACATTTTTACCATATTAGTTCCTTCATGGGTAGTTTCTCTTAACTTCCATGCTGCCTTAGAGTTTGCACATATACTTATCTGATGAAATACTTCCTGTGAAACTCCGCAGCAAATTGCATTCATGGCTTTAGCTTCATACATCCTTATCTCTTTATCATACTGGGTCCATTTGGCATTTAGTTTTAATTTGGTGATTGTTGTACCATCCTCGAGAACAATTTGTTCTGTTGTTGTAATATATCCATTTTCAATAATCTCCCATACATCATCATCTAAGGCATGGAGAAAATATATCATTCTGGCCTTCCAATATGCATAGTTTGTACCATTAAAGATGGGTGGTCATGAGATGGATGGTCCCTCTCCTGTACGCATAATTCTTTTTTCAGTCAAGATCTTCCTCTAGGTTGTTAGACCTTTTTTAGAGGAACCTCTCTTTGATACCAATTGAAATTGTGGTTTATACCACTGATACTGAAGAATGAATATGAGATAAGGTCCTGGAGGGGGGTGAATAGGACTTTTCAAATGTTTTGCCTATTTAAAAATCCTAATTTCCTAACTTAAACAATCATTCAGTTTAAAACAAGTAAGGAAATATACTTTAAAGGCTTCTAAGCCAATAGAGGGTCCAATCACAAAGGCTATTTAAGTTGTAAAAAAATAACTAGCTCAGTGTTGTGAGCTTGTGTGTGGAATGTGCTTCCTATAAATCTTAAGCATTCATCTAATCATGTATAAACAATCAATCATTCAAACTTAAATAAACATGATTAAATAGATGCACAAATGACAATTTCAAATAGAAGCATATATAGTTGTTCGACTACTTACCTACTCCACTCCCTACAACTGCACTCTTTCCTAGAGTGTGCCGGATTTCACTATGCATGATTTTAAATCAGGTTCACCATTAACCTTCACTGCCCTACACAAAGGACTCAATAATTTATGTTCTTCACACGAGCAAAGGTCCTACACCAAGAACCTACGTTTAGGCCCACCAGCCAAGGTCCCACACAAGGCACCTACACGAGTTTATTGATAGCAAACTCTTAGCCTCAATCCTACATGAGGATAGAGACTAAACTTTGGACTCTTGAAAATGACACTTGTCGGAATGAGTCCTCTCTTATAGCTCATCTTGGGTTGCTTGATCTTCGCTCTTCCGTACTTGAATAAGCTCCCTGATGCTCCCCCGATCGCTATGTTATAGTTTACCTATTGTTTCAGCTTCACGATCAAGAACCTTGCATATGAGGTTCCTATAAAGGTAACCAAGGTAATGGGAAGTGGTTGAATCTCTAACAAAGGTTATGAATGGATTTCTTAAGAGATTCAAGTGATGGATGCTCTAGAGTATCATGGAGACTAAGGTTTTACCTATAAGTTTGGTCTCTATACTCTAGAGGAGGCTTGAGATCTTGTTCTTCATTAATAGGAGCTTTGAATGGTCATGAGCGAAGAATCACAATGAAGAGAACATGAATCTCATGTGGATAGAGTCTAGGATGAGTGATTTGAGCTTGGAACAACCTAATGACTTTGAAATGCCTAAATCCACACTTTCCACAAAGTTTTGGTCCTATATCTATAAAGAAAAGGGCCCAATAGATCTATAATGACTAGTTTTTAGTGCTACTGAGGGAACATTCGATAGTACCGAAATATAGTTGGTGGTACCGAAATATCACTCAGTGGTGCTGTATTAGATCCTAAAGTTGTTGGAAGATATTTGTCACTTTTGGTAGTATTAAAAGTTATTCGTCGATAGGAGTCGGTGGTACCGAAAGTCCAGTCGGTGGTACCGAATTACCTTCGAAAGTTGTTGGACTATTTTGGGCACTTTCGATAATACCGAAGGCATCTTCGGTACTACCGAAGGTGTCATTTAGTGGCACCTTTTCCTACCGAATGTGGACAAATTTTCCTGTTTTAACTTCTTGTCTATTAAATCATTTAACAACTTGGAACTTCCTAAAGCCAAGTCCATAAGGGTAGACAATATGAACTTAGAATGGCTTGAAATAGATTATCTACGTGGGTTTTCCTATTTGGGTTATAATCATTTATAGGAAAGATCCAGATCGTAGAAACCTCTTTGAAATCTGTCTTTGTAGCTTGGGCTTTTGCTCCAGTTGCGTCGTCGGTCTTCATTTGCAAAGGACTCATCCGACTACTTGACACAACTAGTCACTTGATTGACAAACATGAGTGCAAATAAGTGGACTAACATAACCATCCTTTGATTCAACGCTCTGCCCTAGGGGTAGTGATCGGGTGATGGAGGAGTTTGTTGTGACCAATGATGACCACCTCTTTCAGTCCTTCTTGAGGCCATGTGTTGACCTTGTGTCCTAAGTCGAGGAGGCCCTCCTTAACCTGAGATATTTCTTTTAGCACATCGGTCACACAATTGTGAACCTCGACCATCTTGCTGAACTGCACTCAATTAGTTGACAGTCGACGGGGAAGGTTGATATCGCCCCTGCCCTTGTTGTTGTGACCCACCTTCGCGGTTAGCTGGGCTGAGATTGACCCTCTCTCATGGATGATCAATGTAACATCCCATACTTCTTAATACTTGAGTGTTACTATGAGAACCTAACTTTGTATAAATGTAATCTCGATTTATGTGAACATTCACACTCTCTAGCCTAAATCTGACTGTTAATGGTGATCTTCATCTGTAGACCAACCCATCCATCTGTTAAATTCTCAAGATGAGCCATCACATCACTCTAAAACTAAACCACATGTCACAAATCTGATATCTTAAGTCACACCATCCAATGTTTTGTGCATCCTTAATAACTTAGAGGATGAATCACACTTAAAAAGTACAAGATGACTAATCAACACTTAAATCGCCATTAAGTTCCCTATAAAATTAACTAGGAATCCATGTGAAACTTGAATATCAAATCTAGAGGTGATCAGACCATTAGATCAGTGAAAATCCAACCATCATCAGCTTTAGAAATGGGTGTGGATGACACATGACTAGAATTTAAGGATTGGGTCTCAAATCTAGTCTTAAATCATTAGTCCTTAGAGCCTTAAAAACCTTTGGATAACTGTTGATCATGTTTATAAGAAATTTAACCATCGGATTGATGAAAACCTACAATTAAGGACCCCAAACCACAAAGCATGGCCCACCTAAACCTTGGATCTACCTCACCTTTAATCATATGTCCTAACAGGACCCACAAAACTTTATGAATGGAGTGGATTTTATCAGGACATCACCATGGAGCCCACATTTATCACGTGTGCACGACGTATGCATGCGCTCGTGGTGCACCGACCTCCAGCACGGTCAAATGAGCATTGAGCCACAGTCGTCCAAAAAAGAAAACTTTCTCCTGCCTTTCCTACTTCTAAAAATTTTAAACGGACAACGTCCGTTTGGATGTAATGTGGCCCACCATCATGGATCCCTTGTCTGATCCAAACCATCCATCTTATAGAGGACCCGAAGGAGACCATTCCCTGCTAAATTTCACTCGTTAAATCACATAGCTGTGCGCACAATGTTAGCCACAAATCAAGCTGCGTGCGGCTATTTTGCTGAAAACAGAAAACCTCGCTTTTCCTTCCATGTTGGCGATCCGCACACGCTTACAACTAGGAATCTTGACCCTCCATTAGTGCAAATCTTTGCCATCCACCCTAGGGCATCCATAGCTACCGTTTGGATCTTTTCATTATTGCCGCAAGTTGAAACCAAACGCACTAAGCAGAAACGATAATCATTGGCCGTTTGGTGGGTCCCACAATGATCATAGGACCTATCCACACCATCTAAATGCATTGGATCACGAGATCATACATCGAATTCAAATCCACCATTGGTGGATGAGTCATCTTTTCCGTTTGCTGAAAGAACCTACCACCTTCTAGTGGGGCCCATTCATCAACCGACCTATCCATTAGGTGGACCAGGAGCTCAGAAGATCATCACCGGTGTCTAATAAGGGCCATGCAGACGCGGGGCATTAATCCAACCATGTGATCGGGTTGCTCATAATAGAGCAAAGCATATAACTAACTGGGATTAGTGGGATGGGAGCATTAGGAAATTGATTAAAAGAGCTCTATTTAAGCTCTCTTTTGGTTAGGGTAGCCTAACTAAAAAGAAAGAAAAGAAAAATGAGAGAGGAGGCGTCGTTTCCTTGCCACACTAGCTCGACTCAACTCGAGTCTCACATGGAGCCCGGACACTACTGGAAGCATCGGAGGAAGAGGAGAAGAAATCCAAGAAGAAGAGAGGAAGTAGAAGAATGGAGAAGATGGAGAGATAAAGAGAGAAAGAAAGAAGACAAGGGAGAAATGAAGAGGACGCTTGTTGTTGCATGCACTACCTCGACATGACTCGTTGGGTTGCGAGTTGGGTCTGGTGCATTGGGGCTGAGTTTAAGCTATCTCTAGCCATCCCAAAAAGGAGAAAAAGAGAAGAAGGTAGAAAAAAGAGTGGGGTTGTTTAGCTCACATAAATCTGTAAGTCTAGTTTGCCAAGTTTGGGGTGCATCAGCTCGCTGAGTTGATTGAAATTTCACCAAAGTTGAGTTGGGCCTTCACTGCCAACGTGTGGTCTGCTGTTGGGTTGGACAAAAACTCAATCCCATATGTGTATGTGAACACTATTGTTAGTCTCGAGGATCTGATGAGTTGTGCAACTGGTTCGAGACTAAGTTGTGACTGTACAATCGTCGAGCCGTTGTTCCGTGGACTCAGTGAGTTGGGTCAATTTTGTGCTGGCATGGGAAGTCCAGGGGTGGAAGAATCATGGGAGAGAGTTGTTGTGGAGTTTTTTTCAAGTCGAGATGCTTATATAGATCTTGACTAACTGTCGAGTCATTTTATCAAGTCGAGGGTTGCTACCGAGTTTGGCTGACTCATTCGCCGGATTGGTTGCTATGGTTCCAGCAAGTTATTGGTCATTTTGTTGCTGTTTTATGGAGTTTGGAAAGAAGAAGCGAAAGAGGGAGAGAGGGAGAGACATTTGGGCATTGGTTGCACTAACCGAGTCAACTCGGTTGAGTTGTCAGCCAAGTTCGGGCCTGACTTGAGTTTGGGCCTTGTAATGGTCTAAGGAAAGAGTAAAGGGAAATGAGGAGAGAAAAGAATTGAGAGAGGTGGAGCTACTGAGTCATGGTTGAGTCAACTTAGCCACTTACCAAGTTTTACTATCAAGTTAAGTACTTTAACTCGTCGAGGCTGAGTCCAAGTTGCATCAAATAGATCACACCTCAAGGTGAGTTAAAGACCTTGTAACTTTAGCCTTCCGAAAGAATCTTAGTTATTAAATTCTTAATTGTGAAGATTATCTATTTCCCTCCTTGTCCTCATCTAGTTTCTCAACCATGCTAGATTCATACTAGTGAAGGTGATCCGAGTTGAACCCATTTCAATCAAAATTTGAGGTGAGGACTCACGCTTTGAGCTTCCCACTTAATTTCATCAATCTGGACATATATGATGATATAATTTCTCTCATTGAGTTACTTACCTTGCTATTAAATATGCTAAATTGTTGCATAATTATTTCTTGTGTTAGATGATAGACATCTCTCTTTAATTATAGTACGCATAAATGATTTGATGATAACATGTTATCTTTAGTTGTACATACTTGCGATTAAGTGATGGAATGAATGGAACATGTCATGGACTTACCATCTTGCAGTCCATATTTGACTTACGCGGCTTGGATCGTACATTGCTTTACATGGCTTGGACTGAATATTTTCCCCTATGGCTTTGATGGATATTGACACCCTTTTGTGGCTCATTGGTTATATTTACATATCTTGTTGATTATGAGGAGTTCGTTATAATTTTCGGGTGAAGCTAAAGTTTACTTGTTAATTTTTTAGCCATCTCATGGTGTTCATACGATTTTCGGATGATGCTAGAGTTCCTATGTTGATTCTCTCTTCATCTTGCGGTGTTTAGTCGTATGGTGCTTTCCGGGTGGAACTAAAGTTCTCTTGTTAATTTTATAGCTATCTTCCGGTGTTCACATATGATATGATTTCTGAGTGAAGTAGAGGTTTATATGTTGGTTTTCTAGCCATCTAGCGGTATTCAGTCGTACTGTGATTTTCAGGTGGAGCTGAAGTTCACTTATCAATTTTTTAACTATCTTTTGATGTTCATGTACAATATGATTTTCGGATGGTTTAGAGTTTGTATGTCGATTTTCTCTTCATATTGCGAAGTTCAGTCGTACCATGATTTCTAGGTGGAGCTACAGTTCACTTACCAAATTTCTAGCCATCTTGTGGAGTTCACGTATGATATGATTGTTAGGTGAAGTAGAGTTTGTACGTTGATTCCCATTATGCGAAGTTCGTTATGATTTCCAGGTGGAGCGGGAGTTCACTTATCAATTTTCTAGCCATCTTGTGGAGTTCACTTATGATATGATTTCCGGGTGAAGTAGAGGTTTAAAGGTTGATATTCTATTCATCTTATGGAGTTCACTTGTATTGTGATTTTCGTGTGAAGTGGGAGTTCGCTTATCAATTTTCTAGCCATCTTGCGGAGTTCACATACAATGTGATTTTTGGGTGCAATAAAAAGTTGTATGATTGATTATTTGACTATCTGGACACATTCACTTGCATTGTGATTACTATTATATTTTGCTAATGATGAGATTATGTTTATTGACTTAATTTTTGAGTATATGCTCATGATTATGAATTGCGTTGTTTAATATATCCATTCTCATGACTTGCAATGTATCCTGGATTATGAATAATAAGTTTGTAATCTTAGAGGAAACTCCTTACTGTGATAACTTTTGATGCTAACAAACCATATCAGTTGATGCAGGTGTAGAGTAAGCCAATGTTGTTTAATGGATTGTTAGATCAGTTCAGGTGGTTAAGGAGCTAGACGTGGTCCTTGCGGCCCATATTGACTTTCATCATTAGATGATAAAATTTTATTTTTGTTTAATGAACCTTATTATTTGGGATTGTATAAGTCATGTATGAATGCTACATTTGAATTTTTATGATGATCATAATGTTTTTATATAATACATGGTTTACTCCACCAACATTTGCTGCTAACTCTGATATTTGATAAGATGGTTTAAATTTGACTGAATTTTAATGGCTAACACTCGAATTTTTGGAAAACGAGTCATATACACGGGTTTTAAAAACCAAGGCATTACAATCAACCATTCATAGGTTCTTTGTAGGAATATTGACTTTAAGATTGGGAGGGAATGGATCGGTATCGATTAGCATTGCTTCCTTACCTATCGTAGGGAATTTTAGCAACCCGCGATCAATGTTATCCTTAACCACATTCCTGAATATAACACATTTGTTAGTAGAATGGGAACGAGTTCCGTGCCATTTATAATACTCAAATTTTCACAATTTGTCAACCAATGGCATCTTGTGGTTTATATGTATCTTGATAAACTTCCCAACTAACAAAATTTCAAATATTTCATGAGCACAAATGATATAAAAAGTATATACTTTGTGGGCCTTTTGCGTGGTCGATATGATCGATTCTGCCTTGACTAACGCCGAGCATATAACTGGCTTCTTCGCCAATATTTTGACAATCGCGACCTTGTAATTTTAGTCATGATAATGTACAAATTGACGAGTTCTTCTGCGTGGCACCTTCCTGAAGAAGTTCTTCATACCTAGAGAACTTCTTAGTTAGGTCATATAGGTCCATGAATTTTATTCCAATGAATTTCTTATAGAGTTTGTATTCAAGACTGTCTTTTATAAGCTGCACAAATTCGGCCTCGGTCATAACAACCTTACAATGGGCTCTTTGCTTTCTTGAACTAGGCAATATAGCTCTCGCAAATTTCTCTCTGTAACGGTCGAAAATGGGTGAGATCAACCATGGTTATTTTCATTTTCTTTATATAAAAAAAAAAAAAAAAAAAGCATTTAATTTTTCTTCCATCTCTTGCCAAGTATGAACCAAATTTGGCAAATAGGTTAGAATACCACTTGAAAGCAGCTACCGTTAGTGAATGACCAAATAATTGTTGCTTATGATAGTCATTATTTGCTAGCTCCCCACATTGTATGGTGAACCAATCAACATGCTCGATGGTTGATTGTCCGGTATTACCTGAAATACGGCAAAGTCCGGTTAATAAATCCTCGGCAAATGATGTAGTCAATGATCCATTCAGGATAGTGTAAGTGCTATAATGTATAAAGCACACTCTTGTTTGTCAAATTTCGATGGAAAGTTCATGACATGATTTCACGACATGCTTTTTACTAAAGATCAAGACCTTCCTGAAGTTAAAGTCAAGAAGTAGATCAAGATGAAAAGTTCAACTTCAAGATAAATTCTACTTCAATTCAAGTAAAAGATTAAGCTCCATCTTCGAGTCCTATTGAAGATTCAACTAGAAGATCAAGCTCCAAAAAGTTTAAACTACTTCATGTCAGTCTTTTCAGGTATAATTGACCCTAGAAAGACCTTAGGCTTAGGTCCTTTCAAAATGTAATCATATATGGGTTTTTATGCTTAATATAGACTAATCTTTGGCTAGTTTAAGCTGTGGCTCAACCACTCTAAGATATTTTCAACTAGTCTAAGTTCAAAATGCAGAAAATCAGATTTTTTCGTTACTTCCTCAACTAGTGAGTAGACTGCTCGACTAGTCAAAGAGGGACCTTCGACCAGTCAAGGGTTGCTCGACTCGGAATCTAGCAACCATATTTTGGCACCCTCGACCAGTCGAAGCCCATGCTCAACCAGTCAAGTAGGGCCCTCGACTAGTCCAGCAGGGCCTTCAACCAGTTGAAGAATCATTTTATCCGATCGCGCACAAAATTTGAAATTTTGTTAGATCTTAAACGAGTCGAAGGAGACCTTAGATGAGTTAAAGCAACAACATTTCTAACTATAAATAGAGGCATTCTCTCATTCCAAAATTACTCATCCAAGCTAGTAAAAACCTTCACCAAGAGAGAGAGAGAGAGAGAGAGAGAGAGAGAGAGAAGACCCCACTATCTTCAAACTATTGTATGGTATTTTAATATTTTATTTAAATAGCTTTTGGTTTTAATTTATTGATTTCTTTTCATGAATCTTATTCTTTCAAGAGAATAATTACTCTTCTTTGAGATCTTGAGGTATTCAAATAAGTAGCCTTTGGTTTGAATTAATTTAAAATTAATCTAAAACCTAGAACCCTTGTTTATGTGACTAGACATTGAACATTTTACTTCAAGAGAAGCGGTTCTATAGGCTACATCAAGAGATACATCTTCAAGGAGAAGATAAGCACATTTCTATTCTTTGTATTTTGGTTTCTTTGAGATAGCTAGAAAATCTCATGTGTTGGTTTTGACTGAGATAGCCAAAAAATCTCAGTGCGAAGTTTTTGTTTGTGATAGCCCTTCTAAAATCACAACTGTATAAGGTTTTAAGGTGAACCTATGAAAACCTTAGTTTTAGTGAAAGTTAATATCACGTGATTTATGATTATTGGGAGTGGAGTAGGTGTGGTTGTTTGAGAACAGTTGGCGTACACACCGAACCACTATAACTCCTAGTGTTGTAGTGAATAATTTTTATATATGTGATGAATGATTGTAATTTTATTTCTCCAATAGTGGTAAATGTTTGTAATAGATAGCTTTATTATCTCTTGCTTGGTTAGAATTCTTGATCCTTACAAATGTTTGTGAAATAAGGTTGCCTAAAACATTATTTTTGGTGAAGGTTGTCCTACGAACTAAGTTTGAATCAATTTTTCAATACTAGTGCTATTAAGATTTCTGTTTTATTATGATTTATTTATTATTTCAGTACTTACTTTAAGTTTTTATTTGGCATAGTCCCATTCACCCCCCCCCCCCCCCTCCCTTTAAGACTGTTAAGCTCGCCTTTTACAAGTGGTATCAGAGCTAAGTTGCTCATATTTTTGGATTAAGTTCCTTGAGTTTAAATATTTAGAGCTTTCATTATGTCGAATTTCAATAACTTGTCTTTTACCAGGCCACCACCTTTTGATGGCTCTAACTATGCATACTGGAAAGGCAGAATGAGGAATTTTCTAAAATCCTCAGATGAAAGTGTTTGACAAGTGTCATGCCCCAAACTCGGAAACCAGGGTGACAAATTCCTGATTGTCGAATCTGGTGCCAACAGCCTCCGTAGTACCCCATTCTCAACTCCCAGCACCTATACGCCAGATTCCGATCCTAGGATCCTACAAGGAGGATTTTTATAATGAATTTATCCCATATGAAGCATAACCACAAGTATACCTAAATCACAAGAACAACATCATCACCACATATCCACTAATATAAATATTCAAGTACAATGCTGAAAGGGAAATACGTGTATATAATAAAATCTCCACAAAGCTTGGTCGCATGCTCCTGCTCCTGCTCAGCTACGATTGCGTCCAGGTGTCACACGAAAATGGGCAGCAAGGTGGGCCCTTGGATGGACAGCGGCGTGGTCCACGTGGTGGATGGCATGGATAAAAAATACATCATGGTGGGCCATAAGATGGGAAAGAGAGAGAGAAAGAGCGGTGAAATGGAGGGACCCCACCACTATGGGTCCCTCCTTATTACAACATATACATGGAAAGTGGGTCCCATCATAAATGGGCCATATATAAAAAATCACGATCTAAAGTTATGAACACCCACCATTAGATCTTGGACTCCTCTTTCCACCGATGCGTTCTAGAGCTCTAAGGGATGAATTTCAATGGTTGAGGTGATCTTTGGAGGGTGAGATTGGGTGGTAAGAAGTGGGCCACACCTAGTTTCTCCTTGGGAGGCTTGGATGTTGGCTCCCTTGGTTGCTTGAGAGATGGTTTGAGAATGAGAGAGAGAGAAGATGTAATATATAAAAATATAGATATGATGGTGGGCCCCACATGGGACTCACCTAGATTTGGAAACGAATTGATTGGTGTACCTCACACCAGCTATATAGCTGAGGTAGTGATGTCACCAAATTCTATGGGACCCACCTGATGCGTGGATTCCATCCACACCATCTGTCCATTTAGATGGAGCCCACCATGATGTATGTGATGGTCCACACCATCTAGATAGCTGGATGGTGGAACATGCCATGATGTATGTTTCATACCCACACCATCCACATGGGACGTGGGCCCCACGTGATATATTTTATCCACGCCATCCTGGGCAGGTAGCCCATTATGATGTATGCATTGTATATCCATGTTGTCCATCTGGTGGGGTCCATCTAACTTGTGCAGGCCCACCTGCTGTATGTACAGGGCCCACCTGTTGTACATGAGGCCATGTGTGAGGCCCAATGTGTTGTACATGAGGCCCATGAGACGAGGCCCATTGTGATGTATTTGGGGCCCAGGCGTGAGGCCCATTGTGATGTATTTGGCCCATTAAGATTATATGTGGCCATTGTGATGTGTATTAGTCCCATGTTATGCGGCCCATTGTGACATGTATTAGGCCCATGCAATAAGGCCCATTGTGACGTATTTGTGGCCTTTGATAAAGCTCAATGTGATGTATGAGAGGCCCATATGTGCGGTTCAATGTGATATATTTGTGACCCATTTGGCGAGGCCCATTATGATGTAATTGTGGCCCAGGTATGAGGCCCATATGTATTTGAGGCCCATGAGTAAGGCCCAATGTGATGTATATATAGCCCATGTAATGCACCCATTGTGATGTATATAGGCCCATGTGATGTATATTAGGCCCATGTGATGCGGCCCATTGTGATATATGAGACCCTTGTGTAAGGCCCATCGTGATTGTATAAGGCCCATTATGATTGTATGAGGCCCATTGAGATTTTATGCAACCCATTATGTTGTGTATGAGGCCTTTGTATGAGGTCATGGGCCCACTATATGTTTGGTCCTATGAGGGTCATTCCTTGAGAGAGATGTTGGTTAAATGTCCACATTGATGGGCAATGATGGTTAAATATCCACATTGTGACCTTCCCTTAGGCCGATTATCGAGGCCAATTATCGATGTCGGTTATCGATACCAGTTATCGATATCGATTATGAATATGTGACAGCATAGCATCATGATACCTACACCGTGGAGCCCACCTTATGTATATATTGGGCCCCATAGGGAAGTCCAATTTATTGCGTGATAAAGAGGTAAAGAAGCCCACTTATTGTACTTAGACTCGGCTCTATCCTCTGTGGGGATATTATGACGCTCTATCACTATTGCACACATGGGCGGACACTGATGTGGGTAGGGCTTGAGAGCCTGTGCAAGCTACCGGTGATTGGTAGGCTACTGTGCATACAGTGAAGGTAAAACTTTATCCCACATCGGAAGCATCGTCCAATACTGTGGTGGCTATAAGTTGGATCCCTTCCTTAACTGATATGTGCATTTTAAATCAGTGAGCTTCAGCAAAGCAATCTATATCACCCCTTGCCGTAGACAGAAGGATATGTAGTATTAGGTTTTGGCGTATCCACTATTTAGAGTCTATCTTGATATTTGGACTAGATCCGCTGTCCTTCTATGGACCTCATCATTTGTATGCATGTTGTGAGGGATGATTGATTAAAGTATATGTCATTGGGCTAAGATGTTTATGGGACTCCTTGTGAGACGGAGTTGCCCCCACATGATTACACGATACATGCAGGTTTGATGCATGGCCTAGATACGGCTGACGGTATTTGTGGACTCGTCAGGATTTGCATATTGCATTACATCCTCAGTATATGATATTTGGATTACTATGTCTCTGCATTGCATAGTTGATCTACATTGCTTCCTCAGTATATGATATTAGCTTGTTATATTTTTGCATCGCATAGCATGGATACAGCTGATGGTATTTATAGACTTATTGGCATGTTTTCGCATTACTCTGATATTGCGTACTTAGCACTTATCTTGTGCACACACTTACACCGCCCTCTAAGCTTTCTATAAGCTTATGCACGATATATACATACAGGTGGCGTTAGGTCGCAGCAACATTGAGCTTGGAGCGTGCAACTATCTTCTGGATCTTTGATTTTCGATATATGTATTTCCCTTTCAACACTGTATTCAACTGTTTATATTAGTGGATATGTGATGATGATGTTACCTTTGTGATTTGGGTAAACTCGTGGTTATGTTTACTACGGGTTAAATGTATGTTAGAAAATCCTCCTTGTAGGATCCCAGGATCGGAATCTGGCGTATGGGCACTGGGAACCAAGAATGGGGTACTACGGAGGTTGTCGGCATCGGATTCGGCGATCGGGAATTTTGTGAGCTCGGTTTTCAAGTTTGGGGCGTAACAGCAAGCCACTATAACCAAATGGAAACCTCCTATGACCGAAGTTCTAGGCAGTGATGGAACTAAATCTATGAAAGAAACTGCATTCTATTTATGGACTACACCTCAGAAAAGTGAAAGCAGTGCAAATACTAAAGCCTTTAATGCCATAACTTGTGCTCTATCACCCGATGAATTTAAGAGAATTATTTCATGGATATAGCCAAACAAGCTTGGGGTATTCTTGAGATAACACATGAAGGAACCTTTGTAGTCAAGAAATGAAAAGTTCAAATCATCACTATAAGATTTGAGGAAATATATATGGAAGAAAATGAAACTTTCATGGACTTCTATACGAAACTAAATGATATGGTAAATTCCATGTAGGGTCTAGGAGATGGAATCTCAGAAAGCAAGGTTTGTGCTAAAATACTGTGATCTCTTCTTGAGAGATTCAATTCCAAAGTAACTTCATTCATGAATTAAGAGATACTGATCCAATGAAGGTTGAAGAGTTAGTTTGTTCTCTCCAAACGTATGAGTTAAATTTTAAAGTTCCTAAAGGTAAGTCCATTACTCTTAAATTATCAAAGTCTATTTCAAAAGATAAATGTGTTAATTCTGATGTTGAAAATATAGAAGATGATATGGCTTTACTTGCTAAGAAATTTTATAGAATTTTCAAAAACAAGAAAAGATTTGATTTTCAAAAACCATCTGACAAAAGGAAAAGGAAAATCTAAATATTGGAAATCTATAAAAGACAGTCAATGTTTCAACTGCCATGAATACAGGCATTTAACAAATAAATGTATTAAAAGGAATAGATAAAAAAGAAAGGGCATGATAGCTATTTGGGATAAATCATCCGGCTCTGAAAGTTCTTCTGAGTCAGATGAATCAGAACAAGAAAATTCAAATGAAGTGAAATCCCTGATGACTATAGCCAGAGCCACCTCCTCAAATAGCTATAACTCATCTAATTATGATAATCTCAGGAGTGACCCTGAAAATGAGAATGAGGATGATCTTCAAGACGCCTACAATGCCTTATACAGGGAAAGTTGCAAAATTGTTGTTAAATTAAAAATTCAAAGGGAAAAATATCTTAAGTTAAAAGAAGCACTTGAAAATAATATTTTAGAAAAATCTCATTTTTCAAATTGTTTTGAAAAAACAAAACTAGACTTTAATTTCAAAACCTCAGAGATAGAAAAAATCAGAATTGAAAATGAGAATCTAAAACTTGAAGTTTCTTCCCTTTTGAGTTCTAAGGATACTTGGAGATATACCCACGAAGACTCAAAAATGGAAAAAGTATTATCATCATGAAGAAAATGTGGTGATAAACCAAGTTTGGGTTATATCAAAGATAACTCTCAGAAAAAAGAAGAATTTATCTCATATATTTGTAAAAGGAGAATCCTCAAACTCTAAAGGTAACTTGAGAAATTTTGGTCGAAATGATTTTAAAAATCCAAAACCTTTTAAAGTTTCTAAGATTAATTCTAATACTATGAGCTATAGAAATCAAAGATTTAATAAACCTCATTTAGCTGAAAAAGTAGTGGACTTACTCAAAAGCTTCTTAAATATAACTCAAATGGAATCGGAGTTAATAGACAGTGGAGTAATTCCAACTCCAACTCCCAAAAATGGAGAAAATCCAATGAAACTCCTAAACCTAGAACCATATTGAAATGGGTTTGAAAGGTTACATGTTTCGTTGCCCACACAGCCTTCAAAGCCACTAGCCATTCAAAATGGTACCTGAACAGTGGATGTTCAAGACATATAACAAGTGACAAAACAATATTCACCAACTTCAGAGAAGTAAAGGACGGCTCAGTTACTTTCGGTGATGTAAGCAACCGCAGAATCATAGGCCAAGGCACTATTCAACTCTCTAATCTCCCTCCCTTTGAGAATGTACTGTATGTTAAAGGTCTAAAACATAATCTCCTAAGTACATATCAAATCTGCGATAACAAACATAACGTGAAATTTATAAATCACGGATGTGAGATATCAAATGAGAAGGGAAGTGTGATATTAAATGGTCATAGGACTTCTGAGAATTGCTACATTATTAATGACTCATGCTCTTCTAATTTTTCTTGTTACATGTTCCAAATAGATGAAATAAAACTATGGCATAAATGTCTTGGACATGTCAACTTTAGATATCTTTATAACTTGAGTATAAGAGATCATATTCGTGGATTACCCAAATTAAAAAAGGTAGAAAAAATTTGCAGCGCATGTCAAATTAACAAACAAATCAGGAGTAGTCACAAGAAAGTGAACTCCTTAGCCACATCCAAACCTCTTGAACTACTCAATATGGATTTGGTAGGACCAACGAGAACGGAGAATAGAGGTGGAAAGAAGTATTTTCTGGTTATTGTAGATGATTTTACCAGATATATCTGGATAGCCTTCTTGAGAGAAAATTTTGAAACTCTTGATGAAGTTATAAGAATTCTAAAATGAATTCAGACAGAGAAATAAGTACAAGTGATCAAGATCAGAAGTAATCATGGTACTGAGTTTGAAAATAACAGTTTTGAGAAGTATCGTACAAACCATGGTATATCACATGCGTTCTTAGCTCCTAAAATGCCTCAACAGAATGTGGTTGTTAAAAGAAAGAACAAAGTGTTATAGGAATTAGCCAATGTAATGTTAAATAGCATGAATTTACCGAAAAACTTATAGGTTAAAGCTGTTAATACTGCTTGCTACATTATAAATCGTGTGTATGTTAGAAAAGTAAAACATAAAACATCCTACAAGCTTTTTAATAAGAAGTCAATTGTTAAATACTTTCAAACTTTTGGAAGTAAATGTTATATTTTACATGACTGAAAAATTTTGAGTAAGTTTAAAGCAAAGAGTGATGAAGGAATATTCTTGGGTTATGCCCTGAATAGTCGAGCATATCGTGTTCTTAATAAAAAGAACAGGAGTGATTCAGGAATCTATTAACATTGTTATTAACGATCACCTAATCACACCCACACTAAGTCAAGATGATGATGAAGTCAACCTAATTGACAAACCTAACTCTTCATCTAAATCAGATAATTCTGAATAAGGATCAATCAAAGACCATTCGACTGATCGAATATTAAGTAACCCTCGTACTAGTGTTCAGACAAGAAAATAGTTAGAAAATATTTGTAATTACATCTGCTTCACTTTCCAAATTGAACCAGCAAATGTAAATGAAGCGCTTGCCAATGAAAGTTGAATATTAGCTATGCAAGAAGAGTTAAATCAATTCGTGAGAAATGATGTTTGGTATTTGGTTCCTAGACCTTCAGATAAACATATAATTGGAACCAAATAGATTTTTAAGAACAAATCTGATGAAATGGGAAATATTAATAGAAACAAGGCTTGACCGGTTGTACAAGGCTACACTTAGATAGAAGGAATTGACTACGATGAAACCTTTGCACCAGTTGTACGCCCTAAATCCATTAGATTATTTATTTCAATTGCTTACTATAAAAAAATTTAAGATATATCAAATGGATGTTAAAAGTGTGTTTCTAAATGGTGATTTACATGAAGAGGTATATGTTGAACAACCTAAGGGTTTTGAGGACCCTAAACTCTCAGATCATGCATATCATCTTAAAAAGACACTTTGTGGATTAAAACAAGCTCTCAGGGCATGGTACGAAAAGTTGACAAAATTTTTGCTAAGTACTTTATCATGGGAAGCGTTGATAAAACTTTATTTGTCAATGGATATAATGAAACATATATTGATTGTACAGATCTACATTGATGATATTATTTATGGATCTACATGCTCTAACTTGTCTATTGAGTTTGCAGAACTGATGAAATCCAAGTTTGAAATGAGTATGGTTAGAGAATTAAATTACTTTCTTTGATTACAAGTAAAACAACAGGAAGATGGAATATTCATCTCTCAAACCAAATATGCTTTGAGTTTAGTAACGAAATTTGGGTTTCAAAATGGGAAAAAGTTTGATACTCCTATGAGTACAACTCTCAAACTTTCTAAAGATGAAACAGGTAAAAGTATAGATTCTAGTTTATATTGAAGCATGATTGGTAGTCTTCTATACTTAATTGATAGTAGACCTGATATTGCTTTTAGCGTTGGAATATGTGCTAGATATCAGTCTGACCCTAAGGAATCTCATCTAATTGCTGTTAAACAAATAATTCGATATGTCGCAAGTATCGCTAATTTCAGTTTTTGGTATCTAAAGGATACAAATGTACAACATGCCAGATATACCGGTGCTGACTTGGCAGGAAACATCGACGATAGAAAATCTACCAGTGGTGGATGTTTCTACGTAGGAAATTGTTTAGTTTCCTAGCTCAGTAAGAAACAAAATTTTATATCCCTCTCAACTACTGAAGCTGAATATATTGTAGCTGGCATTGCTAGAACCCAGTTGATCTAGATGAAAAGGATGTTAGCTAATTATAGGATTGCGCAAGATACAATGATACCATATTGTGATAACTCAAGCGCTATTAATATTTCAAAAAATCTCATTTAACATTCATGTACGAAACATATTGACATTCGATATCATTACATTCAAGAATTAGTTAAGGACTAAAGCATTTCATTAGAATACATTCAGACAGAAAAGCATCTTGCAGACATTATGACCAAACCGCTTGACATGAATAGATTTTCTAAATTAAAAGATGATATTGGTCTATGCACTTTTAATTAAATAAATCATGTTGTTTATGCATTTTTATTATTTACATGTATATAATTTTTTTTTAAATGTAAAACATATAAATTATATATATATATATATATATATATATATATATTTGAAATTTTCTAGTTGCACGACCGGTCGAGCACGTCCTTAACCAGTCCAGTTTCGACGGGTCGAGGACCATACTTGATCAGTCGAAGTGCACAGGTGGGCCTCTTAAAAAGAGGGAAAATCCATTTTTCTTCCTCATTTCACCCTTATTCCTCGACTAGCCTTTGCTCGACTCGCTGAACCCATCTCCATAGAGTCTTTGTAAGTGGTTTACTTTCGATTTCTTTTTAGATTTGGGTTCCTTGTTGCTAGTTATTCTTCATTTTGTAATTCATTTCAAATTTATATCCTTTCCATAGAAGATTTTTGTGTAAAAATCTGATTTAAGCCAAACCCATTTTTAATATCTTCTTTTGTAAACTCTACATGGAGCATTGGTCTAAGAAGAAGGCTATATGCAAGGGCCCTAGCAGCTCCTCCTCTCGGACAATTCCAGTTAGAGTGAGAACCCTAAGAGCTCCTGAAGAAGATTCGGAGCATGTAAAGGATCTCCGCTCTAGAGATATTATTATAAAAAAAAAACTGTGAATATTGATCACATTGCTCCATTCAAACTCATGCCTATTCTGTCTACTATCGGTTGAGAAAATATTCTAGGTTGGGGCCGAACAACATACTCCTCCATATCTCAAGGGATGTATGCATCAATAGGAGAGTTGTCTCTTGATAACGTTACATTGTCACAAGTCTTCCATGAAATATATGTGAAAATACTTTCATTGCATTACTAGAGGACTTCACCAGATTGACCCATCTAAATCTCCTCCATCCTCTTCTTCTGGATCCAACTAGGTTGATGTTATTTTATTTTATGCTTAGGTTGTATAACTTTATACTATGTGTGTTAGATGATAACTCTCTCAAACTCCTATCTTAAATCCTTGTTGATGACTTTATGTTAATTCTTAATTACCATTCTCTATGCATTTTCCTCTTATTGGTCTATTATTTCTGCTATGATTTATTGATTTTGCTCACATGTGTATTCTTCCCTTTGTCATTTTGTGACAAAAAGGGGGAGAGATTTGTAATTTGATAAGTGGATTCAATGAAGTTATGCATTATATTGAATGTTGATATACTGATATAAGGATGATTGTTGGGAGTTTTGTATTGGAAATGTATTATTTTTCATAACACTAGATAATCTCACATTGAGGGGGAGTAAATTTTTGCTGATTCAGTAGAGCTACATCTTCTACAAACATGGAAATCAAGCTAACAGTATGGGTGTTGTTATGCTAAGTGTTTTGTCACAAATTTGACAAAGGGGGAGAATATAAGTGCTATAATGTATAAAGCACACTCTTGTTTGTCAAATTTCGATGAGACAAAACAACTTATGATGTGGTTCACATAAAGTTAATCAAGATGGAAAGTTCATGACATGACTTCAAGACATGCTTTTTACTAAAGATCAAGACCTTCCTGAAGTTCAAGTCAAGAAGTAGATCAAGATGGAAAGTTCACTTTTAAGATAAATTCTACTTCAATTCAAGTAAAAGATCAAGCTCCATCTTCGAGTCCTATTGAAGATTCAACTAGAAGATCAAGCTCTAAAAAGTTTGAACTACTGCATGTCAGTCTTTTCAGATATAATTGACCCTAGAAAGACCTTAGGCTTAGGTCCTTTCAAAACATAATCATACATGGTTTTTCATGCTTAATATAGACTAATCTTCGACTAGTCTAGGCTTAGGTTCAACTAGTCTAAGTTGTGGCTCGACCAGTCTAAGATATTTTCGATTAGTCTAAATTCAAAATGCAGAAAAGTGGATTTTTCCACTACTTCCTCAACCAGTCGAAGAGGAACCTTCAACCAGTCGAGAGTTGCTCAACTTGAGTCTAGCAACCATATTTTGGCACCCTCGACCAGTCGAGCAGGGCCCTCGACCAGTCGAACAGGACCTTCGACCACTCGAAGAATCATTTTATCCAATCGCACCCAAATTTTAAAATTTTGTTAGATCTTACACGAGTCGAAGGACATTAGATGAGTCGAAGCAACAACATTTCTAACTATAAATAGAGACACTGTCATTTCGAAATTACTCATCCAAACTAGTAAAGCCTTCACCGAGAGAGAGAGAGAGAGAGAGAGAGAGAGAGAGAGAGGTCCCCACTATCTTCAAGCTATTGCATGGTATTTTAATATTTTATTTGAACAGCTTTTGTTTTAATTCATTGATATCTTTTCATGAATCTTATTCTTTCAAGAGAGTAATTGCTCTCCTTTAAGATCTTGAGGAATTCAAACAAGTATCCTTTGGTTTGAATTAATTTAAAATTAATCTAGAACCTAGAACCCTTATTTATGTGACTAGACATTGAACATTCTACTTCAAGAGAAGCGGTTCTACCAGATACATCAAGAGATACGTCTTCAAGGAGAAGATAAATACATTTCTATTCTTTGTATTTTGGTTTCTTTGAGATAGAAAAAAAAAATCTCATGTGTTGGTTTTGACTGAGATAGCCATAAAATCTCAGTGTGGGGTTTTTTTTTTGTGATAGCCCTTATAAAATCACAATTGTATAAGGTTTTAAGGATTTGTGAAAACCTTGGTTTTAGTGAAAGCCAATATCATGTGGGTTGTGATTATTAGGAGTAGAGTAGGTGTGGTTGTTTGAGAACAACTGGTGTACACAACGAACTACTATAACTCCTAGTGTTGTGGTCAATGTTTAATTTTTGTATATGTGGTGAATAATTATAATTTTATTTCTGCAATAGTGGTGAATGTTTGTAATAGATAGTTTTATTACCTCTTGCTTGGTTTGAAGTCTTGATCCTTACAAACGTTCATGAAATAAGGTTGTCCTGCCTAAAACATTATTTTTTTTAAAGTTTGTCCTACGAACTAAGTTTGAATCAATTTTTCAATACTAGTGCTATTGAGATTTCTATTTTATTATAATTTATTTATTATTTCAATCCTTTAAGTTTTTATTTGGCATAGTCCTATTCACCCACCCTCTATGACTATTAAGCATGCCTTTTTCAGATAGGGCTTATGATAAACTAGGATGGTATTGCGTCTGAGTACTTGGTCTACCACTTCTTGAACCATCTGTATTATTTGGTCACGATCCACTTGTGGAGGTTCTGTCATCAGCGGTAGATTAAGACCTACTCGATTTGATCCCTCTTAGAACAATGGGTTTCTAGAGAATTGTTGGAGATTATGCCTTCCCGGTAAACCTTGACTTTGAACTTCAGGAATGAAATTCCCAGCCTCCCACTTTGGTGGTCGAAATTTAGTGGGTGGCAGAGCATTTTGTATCTCCTGAACTAAAATTGTTGGTGGATTCCATTGTGGGGGAGGCATCGGTGGTAGTTGGACTGCATTGCCAATAGAACTTCCATCGGCATTATATTATATTGTCGAAGGTGTTCTTTTGGCCATTATAACCATATATCATGCATAGCCTCGGTCTGGGTAGTCATGTATCTGTTAGTATTCTCAGTTTGAATACAGAAATGCTCGACCTAGGCTCTTTCTTATTCTTAAACATGTTTGATACTTAATTGTATATATCAGAATGCGACCATTATCTCTTTAGGAGAAACGATATAAGAGGTCAAAGCCCCTTCTTGATTCCTGGTAGCAAGTGTTAGACTACTATTCAAATTTAAAGCTTCGGGGGCCATTTGAACTGGTACATTCTCAGTCGGAGATGGTGCAATTGGTGTGGAGGGTTCGACCTTAGCTATTCGATTATTGATTCTATTCATATTTCTAATTGGCGACATTATGTTGATGAATTAGCAACAGGGTCCCATCGGGCATGCCAAAAACCTAGTTGGTGCTCAATTTCCTGTTTTAATCACGTGATAAGTGCAAGTTTTCTAGAATTGAATTTATGGCTTAATTCAAACCGCCCAACTATGACCCCAAGCGTCGAGATAGGAAAATACGTAGTACATGATTGGGATCGAATGAGATCGGCCACCTATTCAACCACTCGCTCAGTAAGTAAATAGGATCAAGCGATATTCAGAGGGTATGGTTCATCCTTTGATGATGGGTTATAGCTACGCCTTCCATACGAATGGACTTTTCAATACAGATAAAAGAGAAACAAGAAAGGAAACCTTATAATCGGTTGTGAAGAGCAGCTGAAAAAATACATTCCTAGATGGGGAATTGAATCCAATGTATGAGCGTAGATCTAAATTACAATTAATGTTATGGATTACATTATGGAATGTAAACAGCAGGCAAAAACTAAAGTATTACACTAAGAAATGCAATTGATTGACAATCGAAAAGTAGAGTGGTTACACTAAGGAATGTAAATGACAGGTAATTAAAAGATATGTTAGGTTTAATTCGATTGGTATGAGACAAATCTTTCTAATGAATTCCTTTGCTATTTATAGCCTCAATTTAGTCATTATCAAATGCTTCTCATGATCTGAAGGTTACTATAATCATTTAACACATCTTAAGCCTTCTTACTTCTACTCTTGCCAATTTGTTTTATAACCACTTCTACACAATTGCTCTCTAGTTGACCACTCAGTGGAGAATGTGGCATTGCTCGATGTGCTCTAATTTTATTATTGTAGTATTCTCTTTGTATATCTTTAAAGATCTTCAGATACGCCATGCAAATCCATCCAGATCATACATAACTCAATCTAATTGCCTTTTGCAGTAATTGGCGACAATGGGTATGAACACAGTGTAGAGGTCCTGATGTTAGGTTTTGGTCAGCACCTCTGTAACGCCTTGGTCTTCAGAACTCGAGTATGAAACTCATTTCCTAAAAACCGAGAGTTAGTTAATAAGATAATTTAGCTATTTGTCAAAATTAGAGTGCGATAGCATAAACTAAGCATAGATAAACATCATATAACCAAATATCAAAATCCAGGTTTACTTAACTGAGGATCCTATGTACAAAACTCAAAGTTCCAAATGTATCAAGATAAATATAAGGGAAATATCTACAACTATTGATTAAGCCCTTAGTATTCTGTCGCCTCCTAATGTGGCTCTTCCTCATAGTATCCCTCCTCCAATCCCATTACCACGACATCGTGACCTGCACCATAGCCGTTCTCGCCTAAACCTACATTCTCTGTACGGTTGAATATTCAATGAATGAGTTGCCAACTCAGTGTGAATTCCCCTCAAAATTACACACCACCGTCTTAGCTAAGCATAGTTAAAAACAACAAGGCATTCAAAACAATATATGATGTGGTCTTATTTAAATGCATGAATGCATGAATGCACATCGACCTGGGGATGCTCATCCAGTCGGACTTGGGCTCATCACCCATGCATAAACCGGTCACCAGCATAGCACATCACGTGCGTACATCATGTACAGCATAATGACCAGGCCATCATACATCACATAGGTGGGTCGATAGTCGATGGTCTGAGAGCTAGCGAAGAGCTAGCGAAATAATACCCCACTAAGCCTAAGGGCACGTGCTACAACATCCAGAATTAGCCACCCATCATCAACCATATGCCATGAATGCATGATTAGCCAAACCTTTATTATTCCAATTGCAATCAGCCGATTTAGGTAAACTCAAAGGTCACTACGGGGGGTTCGTCACCCAGCGTAGGTCGACAACTCAGGCATTATGTCCCATGACCACCATCCCCAACTCATGAGATTTCCCGCCTTAGGATATTTTATGGATACCCATCGACTAGTGGACAATCAATTTCAGTATGTAGGAACTACCATCGCATGGGTATATGGGAATGGACCATCGAAGCCACACAGGGCAAATATCAAATTATAGGATGAATATTAAATCGAAGTGAAAAAAGGGTTGCACGGAACATTAAATCAAAACAGTAAAGGGGTTAGGTGGGGCAATATTAAATCAGAGCGGTAAAGAAGTCATTCCCAAAGTCACATAAGCAGTACAACCTATGGATGGTAAACCCACATTAGTATTCCACATACTAGATAACCTCCAAGTCGAGGGTCCATCTCTTAACACATTTTGTCTTGTTACATCCTAATTATGGGTTCACATACACAAGTGAGGTTGTCCACTAGTAAGTGTAGTGAGTTGAGATTCATAAGCGACTTACAATAATTCATGTGAAAGCGTATAGACACAAAATGCCAGATATTATTGCAATAGATCATGTTTCAAGTATATGAACTATCAATTGGAATTAAATGAAGTTATCATGTGAGTAACCATTGCATACAACCATAGTTCACAACTATCAATTGTAATTCATTATAAGCCATGCTTTAAGAGTTTGATAACTAATGTTAGAGACCAAACGTTTTAAGATAATATTTGTGATTCCAATAAAGACTACTCCTTAACCTAATTTAGAAATGGAAAGCTTAAGGGGAAGAAGTCATTACCTTGTTAGTGGAGCTTTCTTGTAAGACCTGCATCATAGTCCGTACCATTCCGTAGGTTCCCATGATTCCCACTGTCGAATTCCGGCAACCCTCGACCTGTATCCAACGTTTGCAAGCGATCCTAAGTCGAGTCCTGCAAACCAGAGTTGGCTCAACCTGAGACTTTTACCCTAGCGACCGCGCCATCTTCTCAATTCCGATGCCGCATCTCGCACGCCGAGGCGATACCCAGGCCAGGAGATGTGGGCCTACATTCAGTTCGACAAAATGCCGCGCGTTGCTAAACCCAAGAGAATCTCTACCCAATGTCACATCCATCAATCAATCAATCCCATAAAAAAATCTAAGTACATGCCAAGTACACCATCACCTCACATCCATCCCTAAGCAACCCCATAAGTCAATAATTTCTTACACACCCCATACCCTTCTTACACCATCTACCCCTAAAGTCAACAAAGTTCTTACACACCCATCACTCACGACATCCATCACTCCATCACCCATCTCTCTCTCTCTCTCTCTCTCATTTCTCAAACTCACTTTCCCAAGCAAAAATAAAATAAAATCACACGTCCAAGCATTTTCAAACCTCCAAGAGAGCTTTGTGTGTGGCCCACTTTCTACCCTCTCATCTCTCATCTCAACCATCCAAACCCATCTCTTCCGTTAGGATCGAAGCTAAGGAGAAAAGGAAGTCAAGGGAACAAGAAGAAGTGGACGGTGGGTGATCTTACACCCACATTTTTATTCTTTTGAGATCTAAGGGCCCACATATGGTGGGACCCACTTTGATGTATGCTTGTATCCAAGAGGGGTCCATAGTGGTGGGCCCCTCTGTTATCTCCGATCACTCTTCTCTCTTTCTCTCTCTCCCTCTCTTTCTACGATCATGACCCACTTATGATGTGTGTATTTTACCGATGCCATCCAACTAGTGGGCCACCTTGATCCCTATTTGGGGCCTGCATGACCGGACGGTCTCATAGGCCCAAATGAAAGGGAAACACAAATATTAGATCAATCCAATCAGGTGGTCCACATCCATGTGGGACCCACCATGATGCCTGTGTTGTATCCATACCCAATGAAGTGTGGCCGCCAGTGAAGTGTGATCTTACGGTGGGACCCAGATCCATAGCTCACGTGGTAGACTGAGTGAAAGATACCTCGTTTCAACATTGAGGTCTTAGCATTGATTCCCTAGTGCGGTGGCTACCAGTGAAGTGTGGGTTAACAGTGGGGCCATGGGACCCATCTGCGTCCTCCATCCATTCAGATGGGCCACACCATAGTGTATGTGTTTATCCAAACCGTCCACCATCCTTGGATGGTGGGACACACCCCACATGTGGGGCCACAATGACGTATGCGTCTGTCCAGGACGTTCAGAGCCTAGACATTGTAGATATGTCATATACATACATATATATATATATTATATTACATTATATATATTATATAATATATACATGCTGTAGGGGCCCAGCTATGATGGAGTGGCCATCCCTACCGTCCATCAATGGATACCCTGGATGGTGATGGGAGGGGCCCTCCTTAATGAATGTATACAAGTCGTCCATCCATCCTGACAGTGGGACCACTTGGATGATGCGCTGCATCCACCGTCCAGCCTATGGACGGTGGATCCCAACCATGATGTATGTGTTTTACACATGCTGTCCATCTATTTTTTATGGTGGGACCCACTGCCATCTGACGTGAGTAAGTTCTGTGGGTCCCACTGCTAAGGACGTTAGCAAGTGGTTTGGGACCCCACCATAATGTATGTTTTATATCACACTGTCCAGCTGGCTGGACGGTAGGCCCATGCTTGATGTTTACATCCAAACTGTCCATCCATAGGGCGAGCTCAGTTTAAGGCTTAAGACCAAAATGAGACAGATCTAATATCAAGAGGACCACACTACAGAAAACAGTGTTGAGTGAACATCGACCATTGAAACCCTTCTTGGGGTCACAGTACTTCTGGATCAATTTGAAATTTGTTTTTCATCTTAATTCAGGTCTGTCTGACCTTATGAACAGATTGTATGAGAAATAAATGTTATGGTGGGCCTTGAGAATTTTAATGGTGGGAATCATTATCACCACTGTTATTTGTAGTGTAGTCCATGTGATTTAAATTTTTTATATATACTCTAAAATGATCCCTAAAGATAGATGAATGGTGTAGATGGTGTGACCCACTTTGATGAAGGTTAGGCCCATGCCATGCAGTCCTTGTGATGTGTATAGGGCCCATTAGTGTCACCCATATAATGCGGCCCATGTAATGCGGCCCACTTGATATATGAGGCCCATAGGTGAGGCCCATTGTGATGTATTTAAGGCCAATGGGCATGGCCCATTGTGGTACAATCGAGGCCCTTATATAAGGCCCAACGCGATGTATGTGAGGGCCATGAGCGGGGCCCGATGTGATGTATGTGTGGCCGTTACATTATGTATGAATTCCTTATGTAGGCCACTTCTTGGGAGCAATGTTGGTTGGATGTCCACATTGATGGGCAATGATGGTTAGATGTCCTCATTGTGACCTTCCCTTAGGCCTTGTTAGGCCCATTCTCTTCGTGGGTTAACCCAAATAAGTAGGCCCCATTCTCCATAAATGGATGGTTTCGTCTATCGGATTTAATATAACCACGGCTGAGGGCCGACCTTCATATTATGGTTTAATCAGCTGTTCATATGTGGACTCCGCCTTGCTTATAGGTTGATTATCGATTCTGATTATCGGTTTCAATTTTCGATTTCGATTTTCGATTCTGATTATGAGTATATGACAATATAGCATTATGATACATCTCCATACGCATCATCTGCATGCTTATAATGAGATGAGTGAATGATCATAGCACATGCCATTGGGTAGATTGTTATGGACTTCTTGATAAGGGGAGTTGCCCACATGAGTACGCGATACGCGCATCTTTACTATATGACTGGATTACATGATTCATGCATCTTGCATTGTGTGAACATGTATACTGTATGCCCTAGTGACATCAGGTCATAGCCTCCACAAGCATATCGTGGTTGGCAGGATTGGACACCGAAAATCTTGTTCTACATGGGGTGCTATAGATATCCCTGGGTGAAAGTCCCTAAACTCTTATGGTACTAAAAGGTTGCTCCAATGTCTAGACCGAGTGGGTACATGAGCGCCAAGTGCCGATTATCAGAAGGTTGCGCTTTCCACTATGTTGTGGTTAGTTGGAAGGGGGTGCGGCCTTACCCGCCCGAGAGGAGGGGGCAAAGCTAGGCTGAGTTTGACCAGCTCGAGGAATGGGTACGCTATTAACGAGCCGAGTTCGATATTGGCAGGCGGATAGTGAGGCCTTTTCCACTCACCTTATTGCATGTGATGGGGCGACAATCTGGTTGGAGTGTACTAGACCCCGTTGATATTCCAGAGTTGAGTTGTATTGATATGTGGACTTAGATGAGAAGTGTTGTGCTTGGTTTACATCTTGCATCGCATGGCCTTGGTATGACCAACATCATTCATGCCTTGCATCGCATGGCCTTGGTATGACCGACATCATTCATGTTTTACATCGCATGGCCTTAGTACGGCTAATAATATTCATGGATTCATCAGCATATCCCGCATTACTCTGATATTGCATCATTGTATTAGTACACTGCACACACACTTCCACCACCCTCTAAGCTTTCCATAAGCTTATGCACGACCGTTGTGTGCAAGTGACATTAGACCGCAACAACATTGAGGCAGGAGCACTTAACAGATCATCTTGGAGTTTTTTGTCTATTATCATTATATTTTCCTTTATGCTCATTGTACTTATAAGTTTTTTATCATTGTGGAAATGTGATAGAGTTTTTGGTTGTTGTTTGTGGGTTATGCCTTTGGTTATGCTTATTACTAATCAAACTGATGCTGAAAATTCTCCTCGTAGCATCCCAGGATCGGAACCTGGCGAATGGGCGCTGGGAGCCGAGAATGGGGTACTACGGAGGCTGTCGGCGCCGGATTCTACAATCGGGAATTTTGTAAACCCGGTTTTTGAGTTTGGGGCATGACATTTCTGGTTATAGAAGTACATATTTTAGTGATAGAGGAAACCCAACCTCTTGTTGCCTAGTCTTTGCCTTATAATTTAACGTTAGGCTTGTTCTCACCCTAGTAGGATGTGAGCTTAGAGTAAGTCAAGATCAATGATCACATATTTAAGTCACATTCCAATTTATTTTCAAATAAGGGAATCCTACTAACCTTATCTTGAGTTAGGAATGTGTAACTGGCTAAGCTAGCTAGACACTTTGGTCCATATGGATGTGCCTGGTTGATCCTGAGTCTAAATTGAAATGGTAGTTACATATTATTAAAGTTTGGCTGATATGACTAATTTAAGTTCGGTTATGGGCTTTTACCTGGCTAGTTACGACCATGGAAGAGGTGAGCTTTGTTTGAGTTTGTCTTGGCAACAGTTGTACGCAGTTCAATAGCCCTGTTTTAGTGTCAACCTGCATGTGCTGATTCTTTCAGTTGGAATCATATGACACTAAGTGAGTCGATCCAAGAACCGAGTTCACCTGTCGCGTTTAGGTGGTTACCTGATGGCAATAGGTGCAAATCGTTGTTCAACACTTGAACTTGGAGAGAAAAGTGGCTATGAGAGAGTCCACGACTGCACCATGGATTTAACGAACCAAGGCCTAGGTCAAACTCAGTTTGGCTCGGCAGTCGGCCAGCTCCCTTCCTCCCCTACTGTCTCCTTCTTTTCACCCCTCTTTCTAGACAAACAGAGGCCCAACGATGACTAGCTGGTCGACGTGGGACCCGACGGACTCGTTTCAGCCTTATAATGGAGGATGATGGACCATTAGAGTCCAGCCATCCGTCCCTCCATACTCCCTCCTGAGGGTATGTCCGGATGAGACTGAAATGGTGCTACTGGTTGCAGCTGTTGTTGTGACGAGTCAAGTTGGTTAGCTTAGTTCAATCAGGGACTTCAGCTCAATTGAACGGTAGTGAGAGATGACATTTGGTTTCGGAGCTCAACTCAGATGGCACCGGTTAGTCCAACCATCGAGGTAAGATGGTTGAACCAACTCAACTAACCTCACCTACACAGGCATCCAACCCTGACTTGACTCGAATCAAGGTATAGGGTCGACCAGGTGCAGTGCTCAACAAGCCCTCCTTCCTTTCCTCTTTTCACTCTCTCCCTTTCTCTCCTTTCTCCTTGCCGTGATGTCTCTGGTCTACACTGACCCAACTCGGTCCAAACTGATCGGTTCGACTTGGTGTAGTGTGGCACCGAGTTCACTATGCTTGCACTCACTCGCCCTATCCTTTCCTTCTTTCTCTCCTATTTCTTCTCCTTCTCTCCCTGATTCCTTGGTGGGAATCTTGAGATGAATGATCCCCATTTATAGCCGTGAAGCACGCTTGAATTGTCCCAGCGAACAGTTGAGATGAGGGGGCTGTATGCCCCTATCTCGGTTTCTTGCATGCATGAGACCAATCCATTATAAGGGATAAATTCCCAACATCGTGGCCCACTGGAAAAGCATTTTTCTATATGCAATGGGGTTCACTTCATCACGATGGGTTTCTTAATTTAACAGGGAAGATGATGTGGCCATTAATGGCCGATTTTTATCTATGGCCCAACCAGGTGATCTGGTCCATTTGAACGAGTTGGATGGGACCACTGATCATTATGGGGGCCACTAATCCCACCACTCATTACAGTTTCCTTATTTCTAACGAGACTTTCCGCCTCTCATGGTCTTCTTGTGAGACGAGAAGCTCTCTTCGAGGGAGCCGTTATCGCCCTAATAGGAACATTGGAGATCGCCCTACGTGGCTCCATGGGAGGTCTAGATTGTGCTAGCATGACTTTCCCGAAGTGGAAATGTCTCCCACGCCTTTCTGTTCCACAGTCGGGTGCCTGCCCATTTCTGGCACTGAAAAAAATGCTGAGATGCATCCTTAGCGAACGACCGAGATTGAAGGCGGGTTGCTGCTTCGAATCACCAACATGGCAGCCGCCTAGCTCCCCTTTTTGGAAGGAATCACCACACGTTTCTGTTGCACCACTGCTAGGGCACATGCACGGCTACATGGACCCATACAATTGTCATGGCCCTGGTCAGATCTGTCGTCTAGTTAAGATGGACGGTCCAGATCATGATGGCGGGCCTCAGTTTAGGTGGACGGGCATCGTCCATTTTAAATCCATGTTGGCGGGAAGGTCGAGCGATAGAATTCTGTCTTTTACGCATTTCTTTGGGTCAAACGCTCTTTGACCCGATACTGAGTTCGGTGCATGGCAGGTGCATGTCTCAGGTGTAACACGCCACGTATGTGGGGCCCACAGAGGTGTCTGTGAGAGATCTACTCTGACCATCATCTTTGGTGGCCACAATCGAGGCCTCTGATCGAAGGTTGACCATATTTAAGGCTCAGGTGGGCCACACTATGCGAACCTTTTCCCGATACAGTTGATTCCCATTAGTCCCATGGCTGGATCAGTTTAAAAACTGCTATTCCATGGTCATACGGGATCCTAAGTAATATTGGTCGGTTAGCTAGCTATTTATTAGCTTCTTTGGACAATTTTAACTGTATTAATCCTTGTCAATTAATGATTAGATGATTATTTTTAACTTTGAGGTGGTCAGTTAGGTCATGTGAATGTTTTTTTTTTTTTTTTGGTTAATTAGGCTCAGTTAATGCTTGATCAGGCTTTCTTGGTAACACCCGAGCATGGAAAAATGTAGGGTGTTACAACCTCGGGTTATAATTCAGGTTAGGTTGGGTTGCAGGTTCGGTCTTCTTAAGGTCAGTTTCACCCTTGGCCTGATCCAACCTGTCAAAGTTAATCCCTTTGTCTGGGCTAGGCTTGTGTTTAAGTTGGTTTTCCACAAAGACACTATTAGATGATCAGGCCTGGCCTAACTCATTGAACACAATTGGGCTAAGCATTTTGATGGTAAGCTGAGTCTCGGTTAGATTCATTTCTTCGCTCATAGGTTGGCCTAGTAACGTCTAGTGGTTGTAGCACTTCCTATGATTCACGAAAGCATGATAACAATATGTGCGCGATATCATGCATGGTTTGGGGTGTACACGAATCGAGCTAGCTCGGTTAGCTCGCTCGACTTGACTCAAAAAAGCTCGATTCGACTCGGTTTGAAGCTGAGTTCGAGCCGAGTTGAATTAATTTTTTTAAGCTCGAAAATGAGTTCAAGTTGGCCCCAGCTCGAATCGACTCGGATCGAACCAAACTCGAATTGAACTCGGATCGAACTCGGATTGAACCAGTTCGGTGGCTCGGTTACTTTGATATTGATGTTGCTCACCAAGTGTTTGATGAAATGACTCAATGAAGTGTGGCTGGTGGCAAGGAAGGTGCGTATATGAAATAAATAGCCCTTTTTTTTCTTGATTTTTATGTTGCTTAGAAGGTGTTTGATAAAATACCTGTAAAACAACTGTTAATGTTTTAGATACAATGAGATTTTGAAGGTGCAATCCATGTGTTTGTGAAAATGCTGCATAGGCAAACCTGGCTTGAACTTAGCTTGAACTTGGCTCGAACTAGCCCGAGATGCTAACCAAACTGAGCTGAGCTGGCCAATCAGGCTAGAGGACCAAGCCGAGCTGAGTCGAGCTGAGGCCAACTCGACTCAGTTTGACTCGGTGTACACCCCCATGCATGGTATGTTGGTTATATGAAAATCACTTTGATTGGACAACCATAGCATGATATAATGTATTGTCCACATTAGGTAAATTACCTAGGTTTTAGCCGTACGACATTTGTCATAGGAATGTAGCTCAAGGCTGACATGGGGCAGTCAGGACAAAGTACATCCATCCGCAGCTCAGGAGCTATGGACCTGACTCCAAACCCAACCTAGATTGCAATCACTACAAGAAAAAGAGGAATAGCTGACGGTTGGGATTACCCTTTGCCATCGGCCCGTTTTACCGGCCGCCAGTAAAGAGGCCCTATAAAAAGAAAAATACGAATGCCCTAATTCATTTGCGCCCAATTCTCTCTCTCTCTCTCTCTCTCTCTCTCTCTCTCTCTCTCTCTCTCTCTCTCTCTCTCTCTCTCTCTCTCTCTCTCTCTCTCTCCTCCCTCCCTCCCTCCCTCTCTCAAAACCCTAGTCCTCTCGTATCTCTATCTCCTCGGCCCTTTGTTGCACTTTGCCTTCTGCTAGTCATAAATCTTAGATTCTCAGGGTTTTTTTTTTTTTTTTTTGTTTTTTTAACTTCACAATCTGAAGATTTATTATTATTATTTTTTTGTCTTTCCTGCTTTACTTCTTAAAAAATCGTTAAATGGTTACAATAGCATATTTCCGAGAAAAGAAGGGAATGATATTTTGCATTTGGTTGTAAGCGATAAACCTTTGATGAATTTCCTACATGTAGGGCAGGTGGTTGGTGATCTAAACACTTGATTTTGCCTCGGCCCTTTGTTGCACTTTGCCTTCTGCTAGTCATAAATCTCAGATTCTCAGGTTTTTTTTTTGTTTTTTTAACTTCACAATCTGAAGATTTTTTATTATTATTTTTTTTTGTCTTTCCTGCTTTACTTCTTAAAAAATCGTTAAATGGTAACAATAGCATATTTCCGAGAAAAGAAGGGAATGATATTTTCCATTTGGTTGTAAGCGATAAACCTTTGATGAATTTCCTACATGTAGGGCAGGTGGTTGGTGATCTAAACACTTGATTTTGTGGGCCCCACTGCTAATTCCGCTTGGCCCACAATAACCTTCTGATTAGAAACAATCCATGGTCAAGGGCCGATCGCGTTAGAACAGATCTTTGCAGCCCCAATCACCCTTTAAAAGAAAGAAGTCTTTGTAGATCAAGCCAAACCGCGTCCATTATCTATCGGCCAGGCTGGCATGTTGAACATTATGGTTTGGGGTGCGGCTTCAGCGGATCGGGATTCCCAGGTGGGTGGTTCCCTGACTGCGGGGCCTATCTTGATGTATTTTACTTACGTCCATACCATCGATGTCTTTAAAGATCATTCTACGGTACAGTCCCAAAAATGAAGCATATCCAAATCTCAGGTAGACCACAGCACACGAAACAGTGGGGATTTGATCATTAAAAACTTTTTGTAGGCCACAAAAGTTTTGGGTCAAACTGATATCTCCGTGGTTACTTTATTCAAGTCTTTGTGACCTTATTAACAGGTTAGATGTCACACCCTATCTCAAGTGGTAGACGTGAAAGATACCTGGTTGAAACACTGAGGTCTTGGTATGAATCCGTGGGGGTGGCTAACAGTGAAGTGTGAACTGACAGTGGGGTTTACTAACAAGCTAACAAAAAAGTAAAAAAAAGTTAGATGTCAAATAAATATTCTGGTGCCCCAATAAGTTTTTAATGGTGAGTATTCAATCACCACGGTTTCCTGTAGTGTGGTCCATCTGAGATTTAGATATGCTTCATTTTTTGGACTGTGCCCTAACATGATCGGTAAAGAGAGATGCACAGCGTGGATGTAATGAAAACACGTCACGGTTGACACACAGTCAACGATCCACTCACCTCAGTGGATCCAGCGAAGCCGCGGCCAAGGTTCGGATGCGAATTGCCTCGAAATTCGTAAGCTAGTGGGGCCACCATGATGTTTACGAGAAATCCACCCCATCTGTTTTTCAAATCATGTTGGACATGGCCCAAAAATTAGGCAGATCCAAAACTCAAGTGAGCCGCAAGAAAGGAAAAAGTGGGTAACTGAAAGGATACGGTTGAAACCTCCCTGGTCCATCGTGATGTTTATATCCAATCCATACAATTCATAAGATCATTCCTATGCGATGATCTGAAAACACAAGAATATTACCCTTATCCAAAAATTATGTGGCCCTGCCAATATTTCAACAGTGTATTTTCAATCCTCAATGCTTCCAGTCATGTGACCGACTTTAATTTTGGATCTGCATGCAATTGCTATGCATTTCGGCTAGACAAATGTTTGTTTTTCCAAATGAAATGCACACATTTCATGAGCTAATGTAAGAATTTTTGTGCTTGTGTGGTACGTAGTTGTCTCTTGTTATGTTGGCTTTGTTCAAATTGCTTTCTTTTAATACAGAAAATTCTTGTTCATTAGAGGGCAATGTTAGTTTATTTTGACTTGTTTTTCCAATACATGTTTGCTTATCTATGAGCTGGAACTTGCATTGAAGATAATTGGCTGGTTCTTGTTTTTCTTTTTACAATTTTAGTGCTCTTCTACAGTTTTAGTGCTCTTTTACACAATAAAACATTTACCGGTTCTTGTTTTTCTTTTTACAGTTTTAGTGCTCTTTGCTGCATTGCAGTGTGCACTCTTATCATTTGGTGGTGAGGTGAAAGATGATCATATCTCTCTCTTAATCAATGCTAGTCTTCTTGTGAGTGAATCTTCGTATCCTCATAAATTTTTTGTGTTGGTTATTAGGTCTCACAGTTTGTCATTCACGTATGAGGCTTACATATTGTGGATATAGTTGTCAATTTCTGTAAGGCTTGCATATTGTGGATTAGTCATCAATTTCTGTAGGTTGGGTTGCTTTTGCATTTCATCTTGCTTGGGGATCTGTTTCCTTTTCATTTCATCAATTTCATTACTATATTTTTCTTATCTTTTTGAATTATCTCTGTTCTAATGTGCTTAATCATGTCATTGTTTGTTTCTAGTTTCAATGTTATTATTTTATTTATTATCTTTTTACAGTTTTTGACTGTTTCATTTCATGTGCGATGTGAGAACTCAAAAAGCCCCATGATTTGGTCATGTATATGGAGTTTGGTAATGAGATAAGAACTTGCTTCTTAAATTAATGTTTCTTTTAGTCTTCATTTGGAAGTGCGCAAATTCCCCGTTGCACTCCATCTCAATAGTGCCCACTAGTTCTTTGAAATTGGGTTTGTTAGGAAGGCAGAAGCAGAATGGAGAAACTTCATGAAAGAAGCTCCAAATGCCAGTGAGATCAATCCACAAAGAGCAAAATTAAATGTTTCTGATCTCCCCAAGCTATTCAAGGGCCGCTACCTTCTGGATAAAACGGGTATCGAGTCTTTCAAAAAAGTTTAAGGGCCCCTCTTTGTATAGACATGATAGGCGGACCAGCTTTTTGTCTCTGGTTGCTGCCTGAATGAGTTTTAAAATTTGGTGAGGCCCGGTCATTTTGTGGTGCCCTCCCATTCTCTGTATAGCATCTTTCTGAGCTTTGAAATCCAGGTGGTGTGCTCCCACCTTTAAAAAGAAGGTCATATAGACTTGGATGAAGGTGAAAAATATATATCAGCTTCATTCAAAACTTTGGCCCCAAGAAGTTTTTAATGGTGAGCATTCAATCAACACTGTGCTGTCCACTTGAGATTTGGGTAAAAAATAATAATAATTATTATTATTATTATAATGGCCATTTCAGCCAATGTCCATTTAGCCAAATGCAAATGTAGTAATTACTAAACTTAGCAATTTTGTCATGAGAGGTTAAGGAGTTCGGTTGCTAAGGACTGTCTTAAGAAGGGACAGTCGTTGACTCTTAATGCCTTTGTCTTAGCTTTCCTTTCTAACACTACACCAAAATCGTCATTTAGGAACAGTTTAAAACCGTTCCTAAATGCTTCAAGAGTTCCTAAATGAGGCGTCGCAGAAAAACAGGAACGGTTCAAAACCGTTTTGGGTACCGTTTCAATTTTTTGAAACGGAATTTCAGGAACGGTTTTAAACCGTTCTGGTGCCAACGGTCACATTTTGGAAACGGTTTTGAATGCTTATTAATGTTGCCAACGGTCACATTCTAGTACACATTTTAATTTGTTGCCAACAGTCACATTCTAGTACACGTCAACGTTTGCCTATTGAAAGTTATGATCGTCCCGTCAATTGATTTCAGTTTTGTCCCATCCATATTGCTTTCCTTGATTTAGATGTTTTAATTTTGAGTCCCTCGCTTATCAGCTACATCGCTCTGCTGGAGTATCAATCCAAATGCACAAAAATGTATTGAGCCTGACAAAGCGATCAGGGATAGTGTGTATACATGCACACCACAAGATTCGTGCGTTGTTGAATGATCATCATCGCACCATGACCACAATATTCACTCCCTGCATAGGTGTGGGGCCCATTTTTTCAGTGGCATGTGCAAAATTAGCGGAACCACCATCTTCCTAATGGAAGGCGAAGAACAGAAGTACAACCATAATACATCATAGGCAGACAATCGCCGTGCAGGATCTTTCAATCTAAAAGATATTCTATGAATACCTCAACTACAATGGGCCCCACCATTCCAATGGTCTAGATCACCTGAATTGTACGAAAAAAAAAAAAACTAGAACTAAAACCAGAGTGTCCAGTGCATATCCACAGATCACATCAAACGGACGAAATGAAAGCTCCATCGACACCGTTACATCGCACCATCCGTGATTGCCTCAGACATGTCCCATGAGTCCTTGGACGCGAAACACCACATCTTCCATAATCGGCGAAAATCACGCTCTTCTTTGTTGGCTTGAATCACCGTACTGAAGGAGAAGGCCTAGAGAATGCTGTTGCCTGCTGTTTTCAGCTTGTGGGTTGTGCTGGTAATACATGCTATCCAAGCTTAGAGAAATAGAAGCCACAGTAGCCCAAATATGCTAGTCGACTGCACAAACCACCATCTCCACCATCTTGCCATTGTTTCATCTTCACAGTCTCTAAAATAATAAGTTCCTTGTCAACCTAGAGTGCGTTGTATCAATAGCATACCTGCCAAAATCAACCATTAACAGGATATCATTACATGCATTGGAAATGATAAAATATCAAAACCCAGAATACAGTAGCATGAGGTGACCCTCTGATGAATGAGTTGGATGGCCTACATACATGTGGGCCCCATATCTACTAGGTGCCATCATTAGCTTACGGAGGTATCAGTATCGCTGGAGCACGGCAGCTTATTAACCAAAAATCAAACTGATCAGACTTTCATATCCATCAGATTAGTGCATTTGGTAATGCTATCTATAAATTCGAGAGAAAAATGAGCGACGGTCCACATTCAATGGAAGTAACGAAGAAAGATCGGAAGATCTGGAGTTTAAAATTGAAGAGAGATCGGAAGAAACCGATTTGCAACTAATTGGTTCATCTGTTAGTTTCGGGCATGTCATGCTACTCGCTAATTCAGTAGCATCATCACTTATTAGTCTGCGTGATGTAGGAAGAATAGTTTCCTGCAGAGCATTTTCAACATGGAGCTTCTCATCACTAGATGGCAACTGCTCTTGTTGATCAGAAGACCGGCCGTCTATATTCATGTACTTGGAAGAGATTCACATGATAATCGGAGCCTTTCTTCTTGTTTAACCTTTTGCAGCATCTCCTCAATATACTGTAAGAGAGTATAAAATGGCAGGGGTTTAGAAACATAGATAAGAGGGCATTCCAATGCAACACATATTGGCAAAAGCATGTGTTCAAACCCCTCAGTTTAACTAAATAAATACAAAATGGAGAAAAGAAAAAAAAAAAACCATGGTAAAAGAAATGTAGCCTATCAAAAGCTCCTGGCAGATTATAATGAGAAAGAATTAAAACATTTTTAAAAATCAACAAGGATATCGATGTATGGAAAGAAAATGAATTTAGCAAATCCAATAATGATGATGATGCAACTGTTGCCTAGGCCCAGAAGTCAGTCTGATCCAGTAATCAGATGGCCAATACATGTAGGAGAAGATGAATATATATACTCCTAGCCATATCCCACAGAGAATAGGATTGGACTTCAGGAACCCTCACACAAGTAGTGGCCTGCCAAAGGAAGAGTCAACAGCAGTGGTCTACACTCAACAAAGTAAAACTCACAACTATTGGATAGTCAAATAGTTGTCTCATCATCCACATATATTGTGGCCCACCAGATCAACATAATCAAGACAGTTTCACCACCAACTATGTTATTGGAGAAAAGTGCAGGAAGCCATCTGAATACTACCCTTCGCGATCTCCGGACTGTTGATTTGGTGGTGCTTCTGCATATGCATTATAGCAAAAAAATCAGGCCAGATCTGTCGTTCATTTGATCTAATTTGTATTTCTTGTACATGTGCTAGTGTGGCATACGTTTGATGCAGGGCCATTGATCTGGTGCCGCTTTTGTTTTTTTTTTTTTGAGAAACAACTGGACTCCACAGTAAAACCGAATGTGCAGCAACATCTACAGCCAATACTTTTTGACACGCTTCCTGATCACCCCTAAGCCCATGTTGTCAAGAACCAGGAGGCCTACAAATAGATGGTTAATGAGAAAATACAGCAATGGTCCATATTCAATGGGAGATAGTTCAATGATTATAATGTTATATATATCAACCTGGGAGATAGTTCAATGGTCCAGATACCTGAGCATCTTCGATCATTGAATCAGCCTCATTTAGGATAATGATCTCGAACAAATGGACAAGGGTAACCACTGGTGTTGACAAGAGAAAGCATGCAAATGAAAACGAATAATTGTATGTAATCTAGAACAGGCAAATTTACTACACAAACCATAAATGGAGTGTAAATTTGCAACATACCCATGGCGATTACGAGAACCTACAGCTACAGCTGCAAAATCCTTGATCTTAGTGCGGACTACATTGATCCCACGATCATCACTTGCATATAGCTCCAAAGACTCTTGACTTGTACAATTCAGGTACTTAAAAACAAGTACAGAGATTAAACCTTCTATTGGTTTAAAACATTTAAAATATTTAAAGATCTTTTTGATACAGAAGCCTCATTATTGCCTTTGTCCTTGAGTTACTAGTAATGCAATAGGGAGATTCTCGTACTGACATTAGCTTTGCTTCTAGCGGCCCCAAATCAATGCAAAGACAAAAAGCCGATCCAATAGTTCATTATCTAAAGGGAAAAAAAAAGGGACACGTAAGTAAAACAATGACAAGATGAGAAATGTCTTGTCTTGCTTAGAAAAAAAAAAAAAAAAAAAAAAAAAAAAAAGCAAAGGCTAATCAAAGCAACTAGACATGTTGATCAAACCAACTAGACATACCCACATAGAGGCAAATATTTATTTGAACCACAAAAGAAGACATGAAACTCAACAGTGGCATGTTTCTCGGATTGAATAATTCTAATACGAGGGTTATACTCAAAGCAATGGAGAAAAAGAAATCAATGCATGATAGTGCCACTCTTTGGGTTATAACAGTGAGAGTTGTTGCTACATTTCTCATGATAGAGTAGGGTTCCAAAGAAAAAGGTTGCTTCTAGCCACAGACCTAAATACACTTTCAATTGGAAGGCATGAGAAGTAGATTGATCAAACAAGAAAGTTGTCATAGTTGAAATGTAGCGATCCACTACCAGCTTACTTTGTAAACAGAAATCAATGACAGATATCTTTTAACCTTTTGGGTGACCATGCTGTTTTACATTCAAAAGATCATGCATAGGTATAAAGGAATTTTTAATCACAAGATGGTAGTTGCATGTATCTAACTTGTGCACTTCTAATTTCCACAGTTCTTCAGAATCTGGAGGGTTCATAGACTGTAACTTCATTGAGAAGAATCAATTTGAGGTAATAGGATTTTGTTACCATCATGCCTTTTGTTTTGCTCTTTTTCTTTACTAGGTAATAGGATTTTGTTAATATCATCATCACCTTTGGAGCTGTAAAATGAAAGCCAAAAAGGAAAGTCTCAATAGACAAAGTATCTACATAAACTATTATATTATTACTAGAGATTTAGTTGACACTCACTATGAGATAGTATACTTCATTCTCATATAGCTCATTCAGCATTTGTATGTTAAAAAGCTGGAAATCATACCTGAGACTAATGTAAATGCAAATCGGGCCCTTAATTGATTTGGCTTTATTTTCTATGGCCATCCATTTTGGAACAGATGGATAGGATAGTTACAAGTGCCAAACAAAAGTGATTCTTTAGAATCATAAATAATCCATGATAAGCATTAACAACACAATGTGCGTTGGAATATTTTTTTTTTCTCAAAAAGAAACAATGGAACATGTTAACACATTTACAAGCTAACTTGTTAGGATTTATTTCTCAAAAAGAAAAGAACTTGTTAAGCTTCATTCATACCTGCTTCTAATTCTAGCACAAACAAAATTAGTATAAAATGGCTACGCAATAGAGGTCCATCATCCTAAGAACTAACATAAAAGAACTAAAATGAGATTGCTTAAAACTTATTCAGTTTTCATGTTTGTATTCGAAAAAAAATGAACATGAAAGTCATACCTATAACAGAAACACAAGCTTGCAGACATCCAAGAAAGGTTTGGTCAACATTTCCCCTTCATTGGATTTTACAGATGTCATTCCTTCCAGATAGGGGGTGAACACAATCCCCTCCATTTTCTTTACTCAGGTCCTGCCTAAGGAGAAAATCGTAAACCAAATATCAGAAGCCATCCTTATTACTTCATCACAATTCACAAGATTCGATGCATTACAATGTGTGCAAGCAAGCACAAAGAGAACTGGGAGAAAATGCAGCAGGTCTGTGTGTGCATATCCATATATGGAAGTATAAGAAAATATCGTCTCTCTCATGTCCATAGGAATTTACTATTCCAGAACACCAACAGTAAGCCATGTTGGGCTCAAGTGGTCTAGCTATGATCAATAGAGACTGATAGGAGAGGACCACTGCGGATTGAACAATGCTCCAGATTTCCCTGTCCAAATAAAGGCCTGCAAAATGGATGCAAAGACCATGTTTAAACTTATTGTCCATTTGCATGTCCTTAATTTTATGGTTGTGATTATCCAATCATGTTTACTTGGAATAGCCTGGATCATATATATCGGATTCGTGAAACCATCACATAATTAAATCAGCTCACTTATCATAATTAAACATGGGAATAGTAGACAAGCAACTCCCATGCCAATCATGGGAAGAAGTTTTTTTTTTTTTTTTTTTTTGAGAGGTGGAAGTATAAAAGATTTCATTTCAATGCCTTAAACAATTACACAACAGCATATTTGAGTACTCACCATCCAAACCGGATTTAAGGTACGAAACAATGAAAGATGAGGGGTTCACTTGATCAAGGCCGCTATCCAGCAATGTGTCAACACATTCAAAAGCAGCGATCACTCTTCTACCTTTGTATAAGCTAAAATGAAAATGTTCTGTTTCAGAAAGATAATATTTTCAGAAAGCACAAGTTCACCAACAAGAGGAGAAACAGTCAATTCATGAACTGACAAACCTTGCAGTTATGAACCATGGACCCCACATATATGGATTGAAAAATCAAGATCCTGTAAGATGTCTATCCAATAATCCTATAAGAGCTAGAAATAAAGTAATAGCCAGTTGAATCACAATGGTAGGGAAACAAAGATGATATATTTGAAAAATAAGTGATATGCATATAAAGAAGATTGACCGTGCCTGAGATTTTATGACTTGGATGCCTTTCACAAAGTTCTCCTTTGAAGCAGAAGTATGCAACGATCCTAGCAAGGTACCTTTCTCTAAAGGATCCCCAATCCTCACTTGCTTGTAAACTCCAACCAGCTCATCAAGTACATTTTGATATATGCTTTCATGAAGAAGCTGTATTCAAAGGAAAACAAGAGGAAAAAAAAATCAACTACAACAACTTCCATCTTCTTTGAACATTGAAGATTAATGAAAGTGATGAGAAGACCCCAGGGATGGGGTTAGTTGACAATTAGGCGCTCGAACAACACCCTCGTTGTATGAATATTTATGAATAATGGAGATCGAGAAAACATTGTAGATGACCTACATTTGACAAGAAAATTAAAAATAATGGGTATGAATATTTATGAATAATGGAATAAGCACTGAAGAGACACCATAGGCTTAGTCACAAAATTGAGAAGGAATTCCGATCAATTTAATCAAACCCATATAAATTGGACAGATGTAAAGCTTTATAAGTTCTTCATCGATGAACTGTACCACAGTCATAGGGTCCCTTACCATGAAACCCTCACCAACATTCACATCATTGTAAAGATCATCATACTCATCATCTTCCCCCATTAGCTCCTCATCGGCAAGTGCGAGATCGCTCTGCTTGCCTTGAAACCTGCAGTTTCTGACTTCCCCATATTCATCATCCTCATAATCTAATTGTTCTTCACCCATTGGATCCATTTATGCCAATTGAACAAGAATTAGATTAGAGATCTCTAAAGCCAACCTAATAAAAAATAAGATATCATTAGTAGTTGTTGATAAAATTATGTAAAGGAAATTTTCAACAACCAATCTAACATCAAATAGAAAAATACAGAAATCTCTAGAAAAAAAGGCTTCCCTACAACCCATATAAATATTAGAACTGAAAAAACACAGAAATCTATGATGCACGTAACAAAGAAAAAACATGGTAATCTCCAATACCTACCATCAAAAACAAGGAAACAATGGAACTTCTATAAATCATCTGAGTTTTTTAATTTTATTTTAAGGTAACAACTCCTATGATATTATTTTAGGAAGAACAACCCCTGTGATATTAAATTCAAAAATACAGAACTCTCAAATACCCACCAATAAAAACAGAGAATCATGGAATTTAAACATAATCCATGTAACATTAGACACGAAAAAGGGGAAAACCTCTAATGCCACCAATGATAACAGAAAAACTTGTAAATTTTTTTTAATATATAAATGGACATTGAAGATGAAAATACAGAGAAGTCTCTCAACAACAAAAGCAGAGAGATCTTTGAATTTTCAACAATCCACCTTTTTTTGTTTTTTCTTTTTTGAAGGACCACAGACGATCTAATGTTAAACAGAAACCTCATAGAAATCTCAAATACCCATAAAAACAATGGATTTCCACAAATCATCAAACATTAAACAGAAGAAACACAATATATCTAACAGGGAATCAATGACATTGCGCCAGAGGATTGGTTTAGCGTTCTGAGACGCCCAAATCCAGTTATCTAGACCATTGATCTGATGGACCCAACATGAACATGGACACGAGCAAGTCCCAGACTAGAAGATCCTAGCATTCCAATCTTTTTGGCCTTTTCCATTGAATGATCCTTGACACAAAAATCTCCTGTAATAGAAGATTCCATCCATCCAACCTTCACCCTTCTCCATTGAATGGAGACCATCACTGAGCAGGCCACTGACAAACTGATCAGGAATGTCTCATCAAAGGGGATTCTTAAGGCATGGAGCTATAAACGGTGGAACTCATCCTATCAACTGTCTGGATTACAAAACCATGGCCCCGCTTTGTACAAGCTCGAGCCCAAGGACACTGCAAATATCCAAGGCCGAAGATCTACCCACAAAATAAAATTATAAAAGAACACCATAAAAGCATTTTATCGAACGGTATGCGTGCATCATTGATCTGACCACAGTTTACATACACATTATTAAAGAAGATCACCTCTCTTGCCATGTTGTATCCCAAATCTGAGCTTTGATGAGCTTCCCATTGACGTTCAAGCTATGCCATTCGAACTCGACTCCGATTGTGACTTCGATTTGAGACTAAGCTTGTTCTTGGTGAACCTCGATAGCAAATTCGACTTCCCAGCTCCCGGAGAGGGAGATCGAGAAAGAGGGTTGAGATCGGGAGGAGATCGAGGGAGATGGAGATCGAGAAAGAGGTTGAGATCGGGAGGGAGATCGAGGAGATGGAGATCGGGAGGAGATCGAGGGAGATGGAGATCGAGAAAGAGGATCGGGAGGGAGATCGAGGAGATGGAGATCGGGAGGGAGATGGAGATCGAAAAAGAGGGTTGAGATCGGGAGGGAGATCGAGGGAGATGGAGATCGAGAGAGGAGGGAGAGTGAGAGGGAGATCGAGAGAGAGGGTTAAGACCGGAAGATCGAAAGAGAGGAAGATTGAGAGAGGAAGACGGAGATGGAGACGGAGACGGCGATGGAGATTTAGATGCAAAATGAGGAAGTTTGGGCTTTTGGCGTAAGAAAAGGTTAAAACCCATCGGTAGTCTGCGACAGATATTGAGCAATGTGCCTCTTGGGCCTCGAGGGGTCCACTCAGAGGTTTTTAATCTAATCCATTCCGTCCATCTGTTTCAAAATAAAACAATAAAACAAAATAAAAAGAAATAAGAAAATCCAACACTCAATTGGGACACACCAACAAAATAGTGAAAAGAACAGTATATAACACACTAACTCTAGTACGGTTCCGTACCGTTTCAAATCAGAAACGGCTTAAAGCCGTTTCTGAACCAAAATCTAAACCGTACCAGTTTAACGATTTTGGTGTAGTGTAATTTTATTTGCTCCTTTGTTATAAAACTATGACTGTCTATAAGAAAGGGTCCTCATCATTTGCTTTTCAAGCTATGGAAGTTTAAGATGGCTACTCCTATTTGCAATGTACTTTGGTTATTTACTTCTTATTTAATTAAAAAAAAAAAACTTTTTCTATTTAATTAAGGAAGCATACGAGGAGTTTAAGCACGTGCATCTTACATTTATATTTGACAAAGAAGATCAGACATCTCCTGTGGCAAATGAGGTATGCTGGAAGTTTATCTTTTATGCTAGATATCACTTCACTGTATCTATTGGGGCACTTCTTGTTTTTAGAAATAAATTTCGGTCAATATTTGATTCTTTCACTGTTTCAACCTTGAGTTCTAATCTTAATGCTCATCTCTCACTAGTCCATATAAGAACCATCCACGCATGTCATCTCTCAGAGACCAGCCTTCTTTCATGTATCAAGTCCTACTTAATGACTAGCGACATCATTCAAGCCTTAGTAGTCTAAATAGCATTTTCTTTAATGCAACAGTGCTAGGTTGAAATTTTCTTCCATATTTATTTAATGCAGCAGTGTTAGGTTGAAATTTTCAGCATTTCTACAGGTTGAGAAGTGGGTAGATCCAAAATTCTGTTGATAGTGTAATTCTTCTTATTTATGCTTGTGGAGGGGATGGCGCACTTGCTTTTGTAAGAAATTCCAATAAGATAAAATGTGTTTTAGTCCAGTTGATATGGTGGGCGTCACCATTGATGGTATTATATGGGTTTCAAATGGTTTTGGATGTTCTGTTATTAGAATTTCATGACATTGAAATGTATGGGCATGAAATTCTCACAATTGAATGTTATTTCCATCATGATTTCATGAGTGGTTTCACTAGGTCAAAACCGTGGATTTGCGATGCAAAAATTGCTTGGTTTAACGACGGATTTAATCCGTCGCTAACAGAAAATGTCCGTCGCTAATTCCATCTTTCTCGAAAATCCGTAGTTCAAAATGGTGGAATTTTGCAACGAACCAAAATTTGTCGCTAAAATCTGATTTACGACAGATTTACAACGGATTGTGGTCCGTTGTAAAATGGCGACGGACAAAATCCGTCGCAAATTTTTATTTTGTGATAGAATATGATTAGTTGCAAATTCCCGCCCAAAATAGCAATTCGCGTCAGTTTTTAGTTGCTTTTGCGACGGATCACGGTTCGTCATGAAAGGGCTTTTGCCTTAAAACATTTATTTTTTCATTTTTTTTTAAAAAGAATATGGTGGAAAATATGTTTTTTTTTTTGTCTAATAATTGTTTTTTAATATAATTTCACTGGTTTAATTGTACATATTTCTATATAAGATTATTTTTTAACAATTGAATGAATGCAATATATATATATATATATATATATATATATATATATATATATATATATATATATATATAAATATTGTTTTTATATCATAAATAGAAATTATTTTTTTTAAATTAAAATTAATATTTAAATGATTTGTAATATCACATGAAAAAGAATATTGAGAAGTTTAAAATTTTTAACAATGTTTGAGAAGAAATGGGATTTTGAAAAAATAAAAGTCGTGATTTAATAAAAATCTATTTTGTGGGAAAAAAAAAAAGAATTTGATTTCGAGAAAAAAATAATATCCTGAAAAAGAAAATTAAAAATATTTTTTTAAAATGTGAAAATTTTCACAATGTTGAAAATTGGAAATATTTTGAAAAAGAAAATGAGATTTTGTATTTTGTAAAATAAAATAAATTTGAGAAGTTCGATAAAAATTGACATATTCGAAAAAAAAAATGCTTTAAAAAAAATGGAGAAGTTAGAAAGAATTGAAAATTTTAAAATAAAACGATATTAAAAAATTGATACTTTATCAAAAAAACAAACATTCTGAAACGAAAATTAAAGAAGTTGAAAATTTTTGTGATTTTGAAAAATAATTGAAAATGTTTAAAATTTGAAATTTAAAAGAAAAAGTTATTTATAAAAAGACTAAGATTTTGAAAAAATATATATATCATTTTTAAAAAGAAAATTGAAAAGTTGAAAACAAAATGATGCTTTTGAAGAAAAAAAATTTGGCATTTTGGAATTTTTGGGAAAAAAAAAATTAATTTGTGAAAATTTTAGAGATTTGGAAAATAAAAATTCAAAATTTGTATTTTAATTTATTTTATTTTTTTGGAAATATTTTATAATAAAAATGATATTTTGTTAAAAGTTTTTCAAAGAAAAATTAAGAGTAAAAATATATATATTTTGAAAAAAATGTTATTTTTCAATGGAAATTGAAATTTATTTGTGAAAACGAAAATATTTTTTAATAAATTATTAGGCACATCCACTAATTGAACATTTAACTATTTTTGGACAATCGAATTAGTCCAGATTGAAGAGTAAATAACTTTAGATGTTTAAATCAAATTTCACTCAAATTGTTGATCAATCTTGTATGCTCAATATCTTTCTCATATGTAGCTAGCCTGATCAGAGCGAGTAATTAGTCAAATTGCGGGTATTGATTAGTAAAATAGAGTGAATGGACCAGACATATAAAATGGGCCAAATATTCTAGTCAAAATTGTGACCCAAAATACTGACTTCGTGAAAACCTAAGAATTGATGTTAGTAAGTTTTGTGGGCCCCATCATAAGTGTGTCAAACATCAACACCGTGCATTTGATGTGTCCCCTTAAGGTTATGAGATAGCTCAAAAATCATCCGTATACGAAACTCAGTTGGGCCATACCATTTAAAACTATGTGAAGACATCCAAAAAAAAATATAAAAGCACTTGGTGGGGCCCAGATGAGTTTTGGATGCGGCTGAAACGTAGTCTACCTCTCATCCAAGTGGGACACACATAATGAATGGGCTGGATCTGTGAATCACATTTAGGTATGCCCAATATATGATTATGAATGTTACCCCTCTCCACTATATTATGTGGTGTGGCCCACCCAAGTCATGGATTGAGTTTGATTTTATTTTTAAGCTCTTGGCCCACCCAAGTCATGGATTGACTTTCTCCATACCACTCAATGCTTTTCTCGGATCATTTTAAGATATTAACCAAAAAATGGGGTGGGTCCAAGGCATAAGTGGACTACGGAGTGGGGATTGAACGTTCGCCATTAAAAACTTCTTGGGAGCTAGAAAAGTTTTAGATGTAGTTGATATCTGTGTTTTCACTTCATAAGCGTCTACATGACCTTATGAATAGGTTGTATGGATTAAAAAAAAATTAAAAAAAAAAAAAAAAAACATCACGCTGGCCCTTAGAAAGGTTTCAACGGTGGGTGGCATTATCACTACAGCTTCGTTTGGTGTGGTCCACTAGAGCCCTTTACCTACCTCATTTATTTTTGCTCATACCTTATAATAAACTGAGAAAAATGATGAACGGCGTGAATAAAACACTTACATCACTGTGGGCTAAAAATGAAGCATATCCAAAGCTCAAATGGACCACACTACCGGAAAGAGTGTGAATTGAACATATACCATTGAAAATTTCATGGGGTCCACAGAAGTTTTAGATCAATCTACTATTTGTGTTTTCACTTCATCCATGTCTTTGTGATATTACGAACAGGTTGGATGACAAATAAGCGTCACCATGGGCCATAGAAAGGTTTCAATGGTGGAAACATTATTCCCACAGTTTCCTATGGTATGGTCCACTTGAGCTTTAAATATACCTCAATTTTAGGCTGAACCACTAAAATGATTTGAAAACATGGATGGACAGAGTGGATAAGACAAATACATTCATGGTGGGCCCCACTGAGTTTAGGATATCATTTTAGAGAATTATCTTTTAAAAAATGAATAATATCCCAAAATTAAATGGACCACACCACAAATACCAACAGGGGATGATGATTTTCACCGTTAAAAATTTTGTAGGGCCCATCATAACATTTTTTTCCATCCAATTTGTTCATAAGGTCACAAAGACTCGAATGAAGAGGAAAAACAAATTTCATATTGATCCAAAACTTCTGTGACCCCAAAAGGGTTTCAATGGTAGACGTTCATTCCCCCACTAATTTTTACAGCGTGGTTCACTTGATTGTTAGATCTGTCTTATTTTTTGTCTCAAGCCTTAACACGAGCTTGCCAAATGGATGGACAGTTTGGATATAACACATACCTCATGATGGGACCGACAGAAGTTGCTGACGTCAGCCTTTGAAACGCATTAATCTCCCTTAAGCGGACTGGTTAAGGCGTCGGCCCTAACCAATCCCTGTTTCATCTCCCTCATATGCTCCCCTCTCTCCACTCTCTCCTCTCTCCTCTCTCTCTTCTTAGATCTTTCCTCCCTCTTTCTCTTCCTGTCGATCTCTCTCCCTCTCTCTTCCTTGCTCGATCTCTCTTCCCACTGTCTCTCTCTCTATCCCCACCCAAGATCTTGTTGCCGACCGCCCTACCCCCACACGCCCTCTCACTCTCTCTGAATCTGTGGTTGAAGGCTTAAATCTCTAGGAACATTGAGGTATTTCTCTCTCTGTCTCTCTCAATCTCTAGGAACATTGAGGTATTTCTCTCTCTCTCTCTCAATCTCTATCAATCTCAATGTCGATTTAGGGTTTTTCGAATTTGAGGGTGGATTCGATTTTTTTTGGCACCGATTTCTTGCTTAGGAGTACCTTGGCGTAACCTCTATGGGCCACATTTAGACGTCAGCACAAAAAATGTGGTAGATCTAAAACTTGTGGGCCATGGCAGGGATTGAATGCATGAACAGCCTGCCCTGCCACCATCCTACAAACTGAACATCAACAAGGGTGTGAGCATCCCACCACCCAAACAAACTAATCAAAGGGTGTGTGGACATTGGATCGGAAGAGCACGATTCTGGAGAAGCCAATTAAGATAAGCTTTTTGAAAGGGGTGACAATGGGCCATGTTAGCCCCTTGAGTTTCAGGTTCCAGCCTAATAGAAGACTGCTTGAGGGCCATGATGATGGTTAGATATGGGCTTACATATTTGAATGTGGACCCCTAATTGGGGTTTTTCTGATTTTACAAATTAGGGATTTGGGAATTTTGGGGATCGATGGATTTTTGGAATTGGGGATTTCACCTTCTGTGTTTTATTTATTTATTTCTCTTTCTTTATTGACATTTTGAATTACCCAATCCATTGATCTAGACTGTTCATTAGGTCCAAGGCACATTTCATGGGGTTGCCATGTAAACATCATACCAATCTGAGCCAGATCTTAGGGCCTGTCAAGCAAATTTGAATGTGGACCCTTATTTTAGGATTTAGAGATTTTAGGGCTTACAGATTTGAATGTGGACCCCAAATTGGGTTTTTCTGATTTTACAAATTGGGGATTTAGGGATTTTAGGATTTTGGGGATTTGAGAACTTTTAAAATTGGGGATTTTCTGATTTTACAAATTGGGGTTTTTAGGAATTGGGGATGTGAAGATTTTAGGAATTTTGGATTTTAGGATTAAAGAATAAGTTTTTAATCTTGGGTTTGAAGGTTAAGCAGTGGCTAATTGATGTGGGTGTTTGACATTTTATATGACTCATACTAGAACCCAACATTTTGGGTACTTATATGAGTAACAACAATCAAGTACTAGATCGAAATCCTTGTTTTAGCATTAATTCGATCTGGTCTAATTTCAGTCATGATTCATATAGAATCTGGTCTAGTTTGGATCTGGATTCAAATAAGCATGATTTTTTTAAGGCTTAATTTTTGCATTCCTTGTGTTGTGGCCTAAGTTTTGGATTGGAATGATTTTTAAGAACTCATGGTGAAAATCTGTGTTGATCATTGGTGATTTTTCAAATTCTAAAATGTTTAAGACATGAATTTGATCCTAGTTTACCAATCAAACGTATATATTTACCAACAAAGGAAGAGAATATTTAACGTACTTTGTTTCCTTGCCCTTGCCAATTTCTACTCTTGTTTTTGGTTCTAGCACTAAATAGATTTTTTTTTAGTTTATGAATGTGAAAGCAATGCAAAGAGATGCCCTCTACATTTCTAATGCCCAAATGTGATTAGAAAAGCCATTTGATCAGAGGTAGAAGACCCAATTACCTATGCAAGGAAACTCCGGATTACTCTATTGATGCATTGGCTCCAAGTACTGCACCTTATTTACAGTCCATAGTCTAATGTACATCTGTGTCAATAGTTACACCATGTGGCATATTGTCCTATACGTGGCCCTTTTTGGATGGTCAATACATATAGAGAAATGGTCCTCAAAATTCTTTATAGATTGAATGTTGAAACCCATTTGCTGTATTTTTTGAGAAATGGACCATCCATAAGTGGGCTATGAATTGGTCAGTCCAACAATCCACTGTCTAAAGTACATGTGTCTCCATTTTGAGGAGTGTAGGGTCCTGATTTTGGCACCAAGTCATCTCCATACAGAGCACTATGGCCCAAAAATTACACCATTTGGTGTACTCTCATTATACATGGCCTTTTTTGGGTGGTCAATAAACCTAGAGAAATCGTCGTGAAAATTGTTTATGGAGTATCCGTAGGTGGACTATGAATTGGTCAGTCCAACAAGCAGTCTATTGTACATGTGCATCCATTTTTAGGTGTACAGTCCTGATTTTTGGTACCACACCCATCTCCATAGTGAGGGCTATTGCCCAAAAGTTACACCATTTGATCTTTGTGAAATATGATCTATTGGACCAGAGCATCCTAGTTGCATATGATCAATTGTGAATTTTAATTGGTCAGCTTTCGTTTCATATAGACATTGAATTGGAGTAGCTAGTCTTCCCAGCTTTGTTAATATAACAGTTAATAGATCCATTTAATTCATTTTGAAAGTTTGGAGAAAGAAATAATTGACCGATTTAATCTGTATATGTGTGTGGCTTGTTTTAATCCCATAAAACTAGTTGTCCCCTCCCTGATTTCATTGTGAGTATGAATTTGAGAGACATTTATTGGGCAAACAGAACATTTAAACACCATAATTTCATCAATGAATGCAAGTGGGACTCTTACAAATGAGATGGAGAAGGGGCCTAGCAGCACGTGCTATCCTCGTATAGTTGTAGGAAAATGAGTAAAGGGCAGCTGGTTGTTGAACTAAAAATCAGGCCAGCCTGCTTATCAGGTAAACGATAAGCTTACATTGAATGTTAATCAATAGTTATTTTCTTTGCAAACTTTTCATTTTTGTGCTACAAATGTGGTGCAACCAAAGTGGAGTGTTTGCCATCTAGGTTGCAACTTAACAAACTTTAAATGTCTACAAATCTATGGCTGTCTCCATTTACAGATGGGATGCGAGAAGGAGAAAGGCGATGATTGGCACAAGATTGCACACATTATAGACATTCAGATTGGATGGCCTCCCGATTGTAAGCACCCACTTCTTGCTCAACCTTATCAATAGGACGAGTTTTGATTTTAGTGAGTTTTAGAACTATGCTTTAAAATGTAGATGCTATTTGTCACTTGGGTTTGTTTTGTGAGGAAAAATGGTAATTCTATAGTACGAGTATGATGGTTCTTATGCATGTATGACTCAAAATCAAACCATCCAAATTGTAGGTCCTACTTTTGATTTTAATCTTACCTTTTACATTCCATCATATTGTTGCATCTACTAATGTATTGTAAACATAACATTCTCTATAAGCTCAGTTAACAGTTATAGCATCATTGATACGTGTAGGATTTGCAAAATTGGTTACAACTTTTGCATGAAATGCTCACACATGAGAAGTATAGATTGAGGTGGAGTTTTGTCTGTAGCCATAGTTTCTTGGACTTCAAAGTTGTTGCATTGTTTGTCTTTGTATTTCATGCATAGAAGCAAACACTTGTAGCCTACAAAAGGATTCCTGAAGTTTCTGGGACAAGATTCTTCAACCTATTTGTTTGGGTAATTTGAATTTTGCATTGAAGTACTTCCTGCTTTCTGGTTGCAGAAAGAATCAATTGTGGTAATCTGTGTGCTAGAGTGGCAGGTTCGGATTATATTTTTGGATTTTGAAATGTCTAAATTAAACATCAAATAATATGATAAATGTCTACTATGATTTATGTTCATTCACCATTCTTGGTGGTTATGGCTAAATAGAAACCTGATCATTTCTTTGATGTGGCATATGCTTGTGAACTTTACCTTATTAGTTGTACAAAGATGGGAGATGAACATTAGAACTACTAGCCTGCTACCTTCCTTACTTCTCTAAGATATCTACTTTGGCTACAAAAAGTTGGAGAAAGATTAGTAACACTTTTGTGGAGACACATTGCTATTGCATGGGCCTTTTTCTTACTTTGTTTTTTTGTTTTTTTAAAATGTTGTTTCCTACTTATAAGGTTGATTGTTTTCCAGCAAAAACAACCTAGGATCCATTAGTTATGAGAGTGTTTGATGCCATTCTTGTTGACATTTTATATGACTCGTACTAGAACCCAACATTTTGGGTACTGATATGAGTAACAACAATTAGGTCCTAGATCGAAATCCTTAGTGTAAATATGCAAATATTCTTTACTCTTCTGGTGGACCATGTACGATTTGATTATGAAACTTCGATTGTATGCAATTACTTGTCGTCTATTATTATCTTCAATTCATTTAAAAGCCATCCATTAGATAGTTCACTGTTTCAGTGGGTATTTTAAGGAAGTGAGATTTCTAAGAGGACTGGAAGATTGCATTTTCTCAGTTTAAAACTCTAGTAAGCGACTGAGCCATTGTCAAAGATCATGAGTATCCATAGAATCATTACTTTGAAACGAAGTGAGTCTTATAAAGGAGTATCACTGTCTTCTTGTAAAGCCCCCTCAATTCGTAATCTATTCAATGTTGAATCAAATGGCCAAGAGGTGTTGGATAAGAGCTTTTCACCCACTCATCCATCCTTGAATGCACAAACAGAGTCACTTGGTTCATCCAGACCACAGCAAGGACCTAAATTCCATCCTAAGATGTTAAGCCCGCACTCTAATCCAAGCAGTCCTATTTCTTATAGTTCTCATCCACAAGACCCCAAACAGCTTTGTTCTCAATCTTCTTCTTTCTGTACCAATCTGTACTTATCATCTTCGACAAGCTCAGAGACCCATCAGCAGCTCAGCAACCTACCCTTCCTTCCTCTTCCTCTAAAGTGGGACCAACCTATATATTTAAAGTCTCCATTGCATTTGGGTGAGGTTCTAGGTGATCAATGGGATGAGGGTGACTGCTCAAAGGATCTTATGAATTACTTTCTTAATTTCCTTGGGGATGCTTCTAACGGTAGCTTTGATAATGAGACTTACACGAGCAAAAGTTTAGCAGTTTGTGGAAGCTGTTAACAAGCTTGATGGGGCCGAGAGTGTGCATATAATTTTTTCTATTTCCTTTTTTGTCAAGTAAGGTCAATGACTGATGATCCCTCTTATGAGGATTTAACCACTGTCATCTTGCTCGTTGTTGAGGGTATTTACAAGTGCACAACTTCAAGTAATGCACACACACACACAAGGCATTTTTCATCTCACATAGGTCAGTATGAAATGTAGAGGCAACTCTGAAGGGTATATTGAAGGTAATGAATGTTCAGGGTTTGACAATCTATCATGTAAAAAGTCACCTACAGGTATTTTTAGTTTTTTTTCCACGAATTATCATGTTTTAACAATTCATTCAGCTGCTATCACACTCGATTACTTTATGTATTTAGCTTCTCAAGAATTACCTAGATCTTTAATATTGAATCAGTTTTAATGCCATTTGATACCTAATAGTTTTGTATGTGGTCGTAATTTACAGAAATACCGACTTGCCAAGTATCTTCCGGAGGCAAAGGAAGGTAATATATGATAACGTTAACACATATGGACTTGTTCTTATGCTGAGTAATGAAGTGCTTACTACGTAATCTAGTAACATGATATGTTAACCACCAGTCAGTTATCTTGAGTTAAAACTATATATTTGTTAATGGCATGTATAGTTGTTGGAAAACGCGGAAGATGAGCCCTCAAGATCTGACGGTCTACACGTAATTTGGAACCCTTACAAAGCTGAAGAACAGTGCTCCAATGGCCCGCCTATCTACTACTGGAGCAGATCGAACTTTTCACACCTCTGATCCTACGGTATATAGTGGCCCCGGATTACTATGGATGGACCAGATCGTCCTAAGGACAAGCTAATATGAACAGACTATAGGATACTCTCTTCCTCTCTATATTCTCTCCGTGTTTCGTATGAATCGATTGCTTTTCATGAGAGAAGCGCACTCCTTATATAACAGAGGAAAGAGAGTTTAAGTGGGATTGTGATAAGGCCACATGAGCCGATCACATCCCTAACAGAAGAAGGAGAGTTTGGGTGGGATTGGGATAAGGCCACATCATCCTGGTCTTATCCCTATCTCCTATCATAAATCAAATTCAAAATTGAATTTGAAATATAACAGAAGAGGAAAAAGGCCGTAAGAAGCCAAAGCCCGTGGGACCCACCCACTAGTGATTGCTCACCAGTAGGCCCCACTGGCCCACGTCCAACATCTCCCACTCAATCACATAGTGGGATAGGCACATAAATCTGTCCAATTAACTTGCCTTATAACAATCAAATACCAAACATCGCGATCAAAAGAATCAGGCGTGGGACCAGCTGGATCACCATAATCTTCTCACAGGTGTTTAAGTACTCAAGTGACCACCTAACTAGTACTCAATAACCCAAGCTTTGCAATGCCTGTCCTAGTCCGCATGACCACAGGATGGAGTTAACTCCGATCTGGAGTACTCGGCCAACATACGCACTTATCCAACTTATCGAGTTATTCTAAAACTTGATTTTTCACAAACTTCGATTAAAACCAATTCAAAGCAATACTTATTTATATATATGCTTTTTAAGAAAAGTCTTGTTTGCAAAAGACTAATAAAAACAACTCGATCTTCGCCGGATAAGTCTTCAAGTGCGTATTAATAGTTCTAGAAACTTGGTGTAGTCATGGGATCTTCCCCCACGCAAATGTGTAATTTGGAATTAATCAAGCCGCTTTCCTAGCGTAACCGAGTCTGGCCAATCAAGGACCTTTCGTCATTGTACACTAAAGTAGCGACACTCAATCTCATCCTCATATACACAAGAGGAGGGTAGCTAAGGACACAAAGAGTCACCTACGGGACTGGCTACTCGCACGTTGCAATGATTAGATCGAATCAAAGCAATCTGTAGCTAAGAACAAGCTAATATGAACAGATCTGGTCGAGTAAGAAAAAGCCTCAGATTGCTGTTACAGCGCAAGACTATCACGCCCTCAAGAGAATTTCCACCAAAATTCTCCACCGAAAAACTAGGGGCTGATGTCAGAGTAAAGACAAGATTACTGCTGTTATGGACCAGATCGTCCTAAGGACAAGCTAATATGAACAGACTATAGGATACTCTCTTCCTCTCTATATTCTCTCCGTGTTTCGTATGAATCGATTGCTTTTCATGAGAGAAGCGCACTCCTTATATAACAGAGGAAAGAGAGTTTAAGTGGGATTGTGATAAGGCCACATGAGCCGATCACATCCCTAACAGAAGAAGGAGAGTTTGGGTGGGATTGGGATAAGGCCACATCATCCGGTCTTATCCCTATCTCCTATCATAAATCAAATTCAAAATTGAATTTGAAATATAACAGAAGAGAAAAAAGGCCGTAAGAAGCCAAAGCCCGTGGGACCCACCCACTAGTGATTGCTCACCAGTAGGCCCCACTGGCCCACGTCCAACAATAGTGATATCTAATCTGTGCTCCTAATTGATTAAGTCGGGAGGAAAGATGACTTCTCCAAATGTTCTGGTAGAATAATGAGCTCATCTTAATTAAGTAGACATGTTTGCAAATTCTATACATCTCCCTTAGAGGCAGACTTGTAATTGTCATTTACTTTTGACAGTCTTGTCTTTAGTTATGTTTTTTCTCATTTTATTCTTGGGTAATTGTTTGTATTTGGGAGAACACCTCATTTCTTGCTATTGCAAGCATGATTTTTCCACCATCACCTTCTCTCAACTGGAAGCATCTATGTTGTGGGCTCTTGGAGGCTTGAAATGGTACCGAAAAAAAAAATCAAATATTTGTAGAGAAATTCATAACCCCACAAAAGGGTACTTTTCATAGGAAGGTCCTCATGTAGTAGTGGAACTTAGATTTCTTTATGATTTTTGGTTTTGACTACGTGTTGTATAGAGAAAAAGTCTTCATCTGAAGACATGAAGGGAGCTTCTGTTGGTACTAAATCCGATCCAAGCATCGAAAGGTAAGCCTTCATCCTATCTTTTTTCTCTCTCTTCTCTTTTGTTCTTTTACCCACAAATTTGTCAAGTAACTCTTCATTATTTAGTATTCTTTTAATTTTTTATTATATATTTTTAATTTCCCAGATTCTCAAAACCATATAGCATATAATGGACACTTAATCCCTGATGCTTCCTTAACCTGCCAAGTTGCCTTTTTAGTCAGTTTACTTATTTATTTATTTTTAAATCTATAAATTAAAAACAGTGATGTGAACCATTATCTATCACTGATTTTTGGATTTACTAAATGGGCAGAACTAAGCACATGTTGCATGAGATGGAAAAGTCCCAAACTGAGTTATGGGTGAGATTGGTTTCTTACAAACCCAATGTTAATTTGGGTGAGCTTCAAACACTATCCATTAGTTCTACTACAATTTGATCTTCACATGGAAATGGCTCTATCCACTTCTTCAGTTACTGGTGAGTTGAATTAGGGAATGTTCGTAATCTTTTGTGCATAGTAGTGGAAGAAGAATGGGTTGGACCTAATGGATGGTCCAAGTAAGTGACATGCTCATGAGGCCAAATGTTACCGTGTATGGGAAGGTTTCTATACACTTCGCCCACTAAATCATTTCTCTTTAGAAAATTATGAAAGAGGAATATGGCATGTAAAGACCAAGGTATTAAAAAGTAGTTATGTAATGGCCGCTACATTGTTACATTAAACCCTTTCGTTTAGACGGTTGCTCTGCTCTCTTTATTAAACTGTTTTGGTTTGTACTTGAAAAGCAATCTGCTTTTATTCTTGTCTTAAATGATTTGTTTGGATGCACACAATTGAACTATCTTGTTGTACGTTGTTAATCCAAAATCTTAGATCTTTCTATTTGTAGTACATTGCAGATAACAATCTTGAGAACAACCCATGGCATGGATTTGATGAGTGGTCACTCAAGATAAAAACCAATGCGCCTGAATGAAGTTCTGAAAATGTTGTTGGTTTTTCTTCTTCAATTATTCTTGAAAGTAATATTGGTTGCTTTCAAAAGATAAGCAACAAGGCCCTCAGTATTCAAATAAAATCTTATTAGTTGTTGCATGGTTTCTTTCACAAGTTCTGGTATATTGCCTCAAGAAGTTGTTACTCCCACACCTACGTGAAGCCTTTCCCATCCACATGCAGGCACACATGCCAATGTGGCACACATGTACAGGATATGAGATTTTCATTAGGTATGCGACACGGTTTAGATATTCTGGCCAAAATAAGGCCATTTCACTCAGATGAGCAACAGTTAACAAAAGAAATGCTTGGCTAAAACTTTTTTTTTCTAGCCATCCATTTGTTTTGTACACTTTGGTTGACCTGAGTGGAACAACCTAGTTTTGATCTAAACAAGTGCAGCCCACCTGATGGATAGCTTGGATCTTGCACAAGTGTGCCATATTGGCACGTGTTCTTTTATGTGGATGGGCAGTAGTTCACTTGTGTGTGAGCTCAACAAACTTGTTGTCTCAGTTCTCAGTCTCCTTTAGTAGTTAGTCTTATAAAATACCAAATTTCTTCTCATTTTCAAGATGAAGTGAACAAGCTTATTAGTTCTACCCTAGGTGAAAGGGAGAGATATAATATGCCTTTACTATGGCCTGGATAAAGAATTCCATACATGGGAAGACATTAGTAGACAGTATGTGGCTGAAGTTTTTGTCTCATTTTCTTTTTTCATTTTTTAATGAAAAATGACAGAGTGATGCTTATCTAGCCACGGGTTGCTACAACCTCCTATGCTATGATGTGCAAAATTGTAATAATGGGATTAGCACTTTCACTTGGGTTGAGTTGTTTAGTTATTAATGGATGGGTGGAATTTTGGTGTTGGGTGTTTTGAGCATATGGGCTTAGGTTTTACTATTTAGGTTTTTACGTGTTTGGATGCTCAGTTCAATTGCATATCAATTTATTAGGATTGTTGTGTAATTTGGAGTTAAGTCTTCCAAAGTGAGGGGAAGTTGGGCTAGCCCCAAATTCATTTAGGACTTGTTTGCTTGGATGGGCCTGATGAAAATGGATAGGATAGGCCATCCATTTTGTTTCTAGCTTTGATGAAAAGGCAGTAAATTGGAAATGGGTGCATTTTTAATGTTTACTTGCTTTCAAACAAAACATTTTGATTGACCAAACACCTGATTCTTTTAATGATGAGTTCAATCACCACTTCTTTCAATCTAATGTTTATGTATCCTCATCATAGATGTAGAGCTAAAGGCGAGTGGTGACCTTACCAAGGATGTAGAGCTAAGGGCGTGTTCTTAGCCATTGGTTAAGAGTGAGAGGCTACAGGGGCTATTGATGTCTATTGGTTGAAATTTAAGTTTATTCAGGTAAGCATGATTTTCGAACATGGATTTTCTCAGACTTGAGTCTATTTCTATGATAAGAGTACTCATCTATACATAAATGTGGCAATGCTTATTAGTTGGAATGGGTTTTATATGTGGCCATGGGCATTTGCATGATATAGTTGATGTGGGCATTTCATTAGCATGGTTAAAAAGTGAGCTTTAGACAGGGACTACGTTGGATGTGTACTTGGCATGGTCACTTTTATGTGTTTTTTTTTTCTTTTCATATGTATTTAATGTATTGTTTATGTATTTGGATGGTATCCTCACTGTTGCATGTTTGATGTTTGCTTTGGTAGTTGGAATGCTGAAGTTAAAAGAATTAGCAGAGGCTTCTATTGTTGTTCTCAGATGTCAAAGAGCATCAAAGCATGCCTGCCATATCACCGACTGGTCTCATCTTCTGTTTTATGGCTGTGATTTGCCAAGGAGATGTTGCAGATACTTTTAGTCCCAACTGATGTACGGTTTTGCCTATGACATTCATGTGCATTTTGAAAAGGCCAAGCTATATGTCCTAGAAGGGGGGGTGAATAGGACTATGCTAAATTTAAAATAAAATCAGCGGAAATAAAGTAAACCAATATCCTTACAATTATGAATCAATTCACAATGCTAAATTTAAATCACCTTGATAAATAAGTATTGAGAGATTGATACAAATTCAGTTCTAAGGACAACCTTACACCATAATAAACAAGGGCTTATGGTAGGACAACCTTATTTCTAGAACCTCTTTTGGATCAAGGACTCAATTTTAATATAAGTAAATGAAATAGCAAGGAATTGAAATTAAATGCAGAAGTATAGATCTAAATTATTACAACAATCCCCACACTTGCTTGAAATGTAAATAGTTACAACATTCACATCCACTTGTACATTCCACACAATCGAATGATAAAAGATATGAAAATTAAGCAAGCATTCAATCCACAAGACAAAGAGTTATAGTGGTTCGCCTGTGTGTACACCAACTGTTTTCCAACAGCCACACAAAAAGCTACTCCACTCCTAATATCCTCACACAGGGGATATTAGCGTTCACTATCAAATAGGTTTTCACAGGTTCACCAAAAACCTTTACAATTGTGTCTTTTTCACTTGGGCTTACACAATTCAAAAACCCTCATTTCTGAGTTTTCTGGTTTTCCTCAGACAACCAATACAATGAGATTTTTCTGGCTCAACCTCAAACAAAACCAAGACAATGAGATTTTTCTGGCTTAACCTCAAACAAAACCAAAAGTAAATAAATTTTACAGAATTGTAAAATACCTGGATTTCTCCTTTTCTTAGCAGCCCGGTAGAACCAATCGGAGTAGATGATTGAATGTCAAAGTTCAATTTCTAATACTCACATTCATAAGGTTCTAAATTCTAATAGATTTTAGATTTAACTTGTTGGGCGTAGCTATATTTGATTTTGATTCCAAGAAGAAGGAATAAGATAATTCCTCTTTTCAAATAAGATTGGAATATAGAAACAAAATCAAATTAAATAAGCTAGCAAAAAGGAATATTAAATAAGCACAATGTAGCTTAAAATAAACACAGACTTATCTCGAGTGATCACTTAAAAATTCTTGAATTGAATAGAGTTGAAGTGTGAAAACTCAATTTCGTGTTCAATTTATAGAAGCAAAAATCATTCCTACGACCGGTCTTAGAAACCTTCGATTGGTCGTAGTAGCTCTAACAATTTTTGAAAAATTAAGCGCGATCTTTGAAAGTCGTTCCACGACTGGTCGTGAGTAGCCTACGACTGGTCGTGGGTCACCTACGACTGGTCGTGGGTCACCTACGACTGGTCGTAGGACCATAGATTACGTTGCTAAACTTTGAGTCGTAGCTCCACGACTGGTCGTGGACGAGTCGAAGCCACACCTACGACCGGTCGAAGGACCTCCAGGACTGGTCGTGGGCGTACCAAAAATTCCGAAAAATCTTCAACTACTTAGGACTGGTCGTGGAATTTCTTGGACTAGTCGAACCAATGCCAGGACTGGTCGAACAAGAGCTAGGATTGGTCGTAGAATAGACCAAACTTATGTAAAATAAATATTTAATTTATGTATCCAAAGTGACCTACTTAAAGGGTCAACCTAAGGTCATTCAAACCTGAATCATGTCGTATGGACATTGAACTTCAACTATTCAACGAATGTAGATTGTTTGAACCATATCAGGCTTAAGATCTTGAACTTGTTGTAGCTTCAAACTTGAGATCTTCATCAGCATAACAACTACTTCATGCATTGCTTATTAGTCTTGAAGTCATGAGTTGTTTCTTAAGACTTGAACATCAACATTGTAGCTTCTTGAGACTTCAACATGTAGCTTCTTGAACTTCAATATGTAACTTCTTGAAAAGTTCAACTTGTAGCTTCTTGAAGTGTTTATGCAGTGTCTTAAATTCATATAAATCATCATACAAGCACAAGACACAGATAGATGTTTTGACACATCAAAATTTGACAATCAAAGGAGTATGAGACCATAACACTTACACATTTATAGTCTGAAAACATTAAATAAACTAGTAACTATTTTATTGGTATTGTGCTGATTATTGTCTTGATGAATGTTAAATGGGTGAAACATGCACGCACATGTTTAATCATTGATTGATTATGATGGTGTGAATTATTTTCTAAATGACTATCAGGTGTAAGATTAAAAAAAAATACAAACAAATCTAACAATTTTTTTTTCGCAGATATTTTAGCGACGGACCAAATCGGTCGCTAATTTCAAAACAAGACTGGACGACGGATTGGAGGTTCGTCGCTCTCCTCATATTCGCGACGGACCTTATCCGTCACTAATATTTTAAATGACGCACTGCAACGGACCTTATCCATTGTAGATTCAATGACAGATTTTATATGTTGGAGACAAAAAAAAAGACCCAGTAAACAGCGACGGACCAACCGAAGGACGAAATCCGTCGTTTATTTGGCTTTACGACGGATTTGGTCCGTCGCAAATCCGCAATTTCGACATAGTGTTTTTGTTTTTGTTTCTACTGGATATATGGTCCAGATTCTATTTTAGATTATGATGTAGAGCAGGTCGTGGATAGTTATATGGCCAAGATCGATCAGAAAAGGCCCGGTCGACGACAGAAGTAATCCAGACCATCGGACCTTAAATCGGGCGTATCTTGCAACCGGAATGAGTTATCTGACGTAAAATATATGATTTTGGGGTAGAACGAGCTACTTTACCCAACCAACCCTGCTATGTCGGGTTACGCAACTCGGATTTGTGAAATACCACTGGATCGACGATCATTTCCCTGTTTTAATTTCATTTTTACTATAAATAGTAAGATTTAGTTTGATAATAACTCTTCATCCGTTGGGCTTTAGGAGTTGTGCCCAACATAAAAAGAGCTTAGAATAATTAGGAGAATGGTTTGGTGAAGCCAAATAGGACACTTGCTATTTTTGGCCGAAAACCTTGCGCACTAGTAGACATCACGACCGTCTATAAATAGTTTCTTATTTACTGTAAGTCGCGAATTCTAGGAGTTTTAGTTGTAGTTTGATTCTAATTCCTTTCCCATTGCTTGGTACCCCTATTTAAAGAGTTGTGAACTTATTTTTATTCATTCATTAATCAATTTCAAATTTATTAGAATTTATTTCTATTTCCTGCTTTCTTTCCTCGTGGATTCGAGAAGTCTCTGTGAGGAGTCCAGAGAAGTTACGTGGATTCGGAATAGTTATCCTCTTGAAGAAGATGGTGCTCGACCTCATGTCTTCCCCTGTGTCAGATTATTACTTGGAATACATGCTATTGCAGTTCCCTACAAATGTGACTGCATGGATCTGTCACAGACTGGTGACATTGAGCCTCCAAAAGGTGCTTTGAAATTGTTAAATGCTTTTTTTCTTTCTTTCTTTCACATATTGTGTTTCTTTGTGAATATGAACTAAGGGATTAATGGACCTTCATTATGTTAGTCACAGTATCATCTGATAGAAAATTTCTTTTTTCTTTATCTTTTTATTTGAAATTAGTTTATGCATTCATTTAGGTGAAATTGAGATTTTTGACTATCAGTTAGGCTGCGAAAGTTTGCTTTATGAGATATCGATGTGTAGTTTCTCTCCTATAAATACAACGCTTCTATTTAATTTTAGAGTAAACAATTCATAAATAACGTTTTCTAACTTAAAATTACAATTCAAGTTGCATACCTTGAGATGATTATGATTCAACTGTATATGTTTTACTTTCTAAGTAATACTTGAATCAGTTTACTATTCTCTAATTGTATTAAATTAATAGTTAAAATACCTATCTAGTTATGGCACTAGTTATTTCATTGTTGCCATAACATATTATGTTTTGACTAGGAAATGGAACTAGCCAGCCATGATATCTCTGTGGGAAATGCAAGTCATTTTACCTCTTCTCATGATATGTCATTTTATAATTGGTTCCTTATCCTGAAACATATGATATTAGTTTTGATTAAGGAAATCATTAATTTACAAGTTTGACTATATTGAATGAGATTGCCGAGCTTGTGGCCTTGGTTGCAATTTTGAATTTCAGATGCATGTCTGGAGAACTTTCAAATTTCAGATTACCTCTTTGTTTCCATGGATTGGTTATGCAAAATGTATGTCCATTGTAATTTTCAATTTCATTTTGTTGCTGGCAGGTTAATGGAATGCATTTTTGGATTGCATATTTTGTATATTTTTTCTTGTTTTTTTTTTTTCCTTTATATATTCTCTTCCTTCGTATATTTTGTATATTCTTCTTCAGCTGCTGATGGGGAAGGTGGCGGTACCAGTAAATGGTGGGCTCGACTTGGCTACGTGGGTTCATTCAGTCATTAGAGAAGTATGGACTGTTGAAGTCTTTGATAAGAGCCTGCTTGCTGAAGGTGCAAGCGAAGAGAGGATGCTTAACTGGCTGTACGTTCCCCCTTGAATCAATACTCTGTATTGTTTGTTTAGAATCAATACTCATGTTAGCTATAGGAAATTATCCTGAAAATTAGGCCACGTCAAAGTTCAAGTGGGCCACACTATAGGGAAGGATGAAGATTAATTTCCTACTAGGCAGTTTCACCAACGGAGGCATCATTTCATCAAATCATAATTTCTAAATAATTTTGACTTATTTATTTTTATGTAGGTTCTCAAGCCTTCATCCAGTATCAGTCACGTCAGAGTGCCGTTCAAGCAAGAAATGCTTTGCAAGTGAGTTGACTATATCCATGCAAACTTTTATTTACTTGTTTTATGAAATTCGGAAGTTTTCATTGAGTTTGGAAAGTTGATTTGAGAAGCTTTGTCTGGGTTACTTCTCTGTAGGGACGCAATATCTACGACGGTTGTTGTCAGCTAGATATTCGGTTCTCCAAGCATGTAACTTTTGGAATGCCATTATTTTCTGCTTTCAGTTTTTGCACCTGACACGGCTCTTCTTTCTTCTGTTCAGAATCCAACCTCCGTGAGTTACAGGTGAACTATAATAACGAGCGAATCGATCTAGATGCATTTGTCATATGCTGCCGGGTCTCTCCAAAGCAGAAAGCCCTCGTAGGATTTGTGAGCCTTCTGTTCACATTTTTTGCTGTGGTCTTAAAATTAAGCAGATTCAAATCTCAGGTGGACCACACCACAGGAAACGGTGGTAATTGAAAGCCCACCATTAAATTCTTCCTAGGACCTATCGTAAGGTTTTCGCAATGTTTAGCTTTTGATAATGTCAACTAGACCTGGATGAAAGGAAAAATACAAATATCAGTTTGATCCAAAACTTGTGGCCTACAAAATTTAAACACCCAAGATTTGGATAGGCTAAGGTTTGTTATCTCATCCTAAAATGAGATGAAAAAACAGATGGCTTGCTGCATGAATTCAAATGTAGTCCTGGAAAATTGACACTCAAAGCACAAAAATCTCACTGACTAATTATCTTGGAAAGAAGGGAAATTCTCTGACCGATTATGATGCTTAATATTCATGCATTCAGAATTTGTACAGATGTACATTAACTCAATGTTTATTTTATTTATTTATTTTTATTTTTTAAAAAAGGAAAAAAGAAAAAGTGGTATCTGTTGTAGCTAAGTCAGTCCCAAAATCAGATTGGTGGAATGATCCTAACCACCGACTCATGGACACTTGTTTGTTGAAATAGGACCATTGGATATTTTTCTTTTTAATCTGTTTAATGAACACCCACTAATACCATAGTCAGATAGTTTAATAAGTGTATTGGTTTGTGATGAATCCTAACTGGGACCCTTAATTCGAACAGTTTAGTGTGATTCGCTTGTATGCTACACACTGGATTTCTATGTAATTTCTAAGTGTCCCAGTATCAGCCTTCACACTCTGTTAGAGTATAATAGTCTCTCTTTAAAGAATGCATGTAGAGAAATTCTGAGGCAATTCATGTGGCCGATTGAAGAGCTGGTTCTTTGCCAATTTGCGAATGTGGCAGCAGGCGCAAGTTCCAGGTGGGCCCTAATGCGACATGTTCTTGCCAAAAAGTCAATCAGGCAGGTTGGCAAGATGTGTGCGATGGATATAGACAATGCGCCATTTTCTTTTCTAATGTAAATGTGTGGCTCACCGCTCACATGATGAGTGGACTAGCCTGATTTTCTATACGTCAACATTCATGGTGGAACCCTGATTTTCCATTGTACATGACATTGGAATGAATATTGTTTCCTTAGAATTTTTAATTTTTTTTTTTTTTTTTGGATTCTCTTGTAGGGTCATAAGTAGTGGGTGGCAGAGGTTCAATTCCTTGACACACCAACACGCGCGCGTAAGGGATCCATTGACATGCCACCACACCCACACATGCAATCAAATACCTACACTTGTGCCGGCTCTTTCGCTGGCCTTTACTGGCGGTTGTAAAAATGCCGGTTGTTGGGAAGCGTGGAAGTGTGAGCCCTAAAGATCTGACGGTTTATATGATTTTTGGAACCTTCATGAAGCTGAAGATTAACGCTTCAGATCCAACAGCCCACCTATTTACTACTGGAGCAGATGAATCTATTCACCCATTTGATTCAACAGTACAGATGGCCCAGGATCACAATTTATGGATTAGATCGTTCGAAGGACAAGCCAAAATGAACAGATTACTGTGCACACTATATCTCTCTGTATACTCTTGGTATTTCTTATGATTGATTTTTTACGAGAGAAGCTCATTCCTTTATGTAGGAAAAGATGTAATATGGATGAGACCAGATTATTCGGTCTTCTCCATATCTCCCATCCAAAATCAAATTCAAAATTGAATTTGAAAACTAATTGAAAGGAAGAGGCCGCACCCACTAGTGATTGCTCACCAGTAGGCCCCACTGGTATACGTCCAACATCTCTCACTCAATCACATTGTGGGATAGGCACAAAGAATTTGTCCATATAACTCACCTAATAACAATCAAAACCAAATATCACGATCATAAGAATCAGAGGCGTGGGACCAGCTGGATCACTATAATATTCTCACAGGTGTTTAAGTACTAAATGACCACCTTACTAGTACTCAATAACCTAAGCTTTGCAATGCCTATCCTAGTCCGCATGACCACACCGGATGGAGTTAACTCCCGATCTGGAGTACTCGGCCAACATACGCACTTATCCAACTTATCGAGTTATTCTAAAAATTTGATTTTTCACAAACTTCGACTAAAACTAATTTAAAGCTATATATATATATATATATATATATATATGTTTTTTTTTTAAATTGTTTGCAAAAGTCTAATAAAAACAACTTGATACTGCCAGTGGATAAGTCTTCAAGTGCATATTTATAGCTCTAGAAACTTGGTGTAGCTGTCACGGGATCTTTCCCATGCAGTTGTATAATTTGGAATCAATTAAGCCACTTTCCAAACCTGAGTCTGGCCAATCAAGGACCTTTCGTCATAGTACACTAAAGTAGCGACACTCAATTTCATCCTCATATACACAAGAGGAGGGTATTTAAGGACACAAAGATTCACTTACAGGACTGGCTACTCGCACGTTGCAATAATCATATCGAATCAAAGCAATCTATAGGTAAAAGGTCCCAGCACGTGGATACAATCCACGTCGTAAAGTAGACAATACTAGGTGTATAAATTCGGGTCTACAATTTGCAGGTCATTCTACATGAGGTACGACTCATTTCATAACCTCATAACCTGGCTATAAATTCAAGTCATAATATTGATCGCATGAAAAGGAATGGTGCGATTATGTTATTCGACTTTATCAGTCTCATCTTCAATCTTTTTAAGATTATAGGCGGATACAACTCACTCATATCCTTATCTTTTATTATTCACAATAAAGAGAAGTTCATACCTCAGTGTATGAACATGACCCAAAATGTATATCTCTTGTACATTCAAGGTTGGTCAACTCATGCGAGTGGGTGACCGGCCTACCGACAAAAAATAGAAATCCTACATGATCTCAAGGTAAATGTTGATGATCTACTTACCTAGTTTATAGTAGTGTTCAACACTGAATAAATGGAATGTGTATTCATTAATGAAAGATCAAAGGTACTAAAAACAAGTACATCACTCAAGCTTTCCACAATCCCATCTGCTTGACGTGAACCTAAAATAGATCTCTTGCTATAGGTTTCGTCATGAGATCAGCCATCATCTCCTTAGTAGGAATGTAGCTGAGAGCTACCTTCTTATCTCTCACTTGATTGTGGACGTAATGATACTTGATCTCAATGTGCTTACACTTCTGGTGGTGTTTGGGGTCCTTTGCCAAGTCAGTGGCAAAAGTGTTATCTATCTTTAGCGATATAGGCTGACAAACACTCGGTACAATACCTAGACCCAATAAAAATCTTCAAACCCATACACACTCCTGAACTGCAGTACAACATGCAATGTACTCAACCTTCATAGATGAAAGAGCTGCAGATGTCTGTTTCTTACTCGACCATGAGATAGCTCCTCCTCCGAGTAAGAATACATATCCTAAAGTAGACTTTCCCTCGCCGGCGTCATTATCCCAAGCAGCATCAGAATATCTTTTGAACTCGAGGCTTGTGCCTTCATAATACAACATTATATCTTTTGTTCTTCTGAGATAAAAGAATATATGTTTGACAGCTTGTCAATGAGACTGTCTCAGGTTACTCTAATAACGACTGACTATGCCAACTACATAGCTAATATACGGTCTGGTGCCAAGCATAACATACATTAAGCTCCCTACTGCGCTTGTATAAGGTACTGAGGACATAGACAATTTCTCAGCTTCAGTCTGGGGACACGATTTCCTGTCTAACTTGGTAGCTTTATCATAGGGGTTTCAACATCTTTTGAATTTTTTATCCTGAACTGCTCTAAGACTTTTGTATATAGGTGGCTTGAGACAAGCTTAAAATTTCTTAGGGCGATCCCTGATGATTTTTACCCCAAGAATAAAGTTGGATTCAGCGCGATCTTTCGTCTCAAAGTTTGAGAATATCCAATCTTTAGTCAATATCAACAATTGCATGTCATTACTAGCTAGTAAGATATCGTCTACATATAGAGATAGTATCAGAAAAGATCTTTCAGACCGTTTCATGTATACACAATGATCTTCTTCACTCATTGTGAATCCAAAAGTAGTGATGACTAAGTGGAACCTCATGTACCGTTATCTTGAAAATTGTTTTAGCCCATATATAGATTTCAGCAATTTGCAGACATTCTTTGGATGCTTGTTGTCCACATAACCCATGGGCTGTTGCATATATATCTCTTCATCTAAATCACCATTTAAGAATGCGGTCTTTATATCCATCTGATATAACTCTAAGTTTAAACTTGCAACAATGGACAAGATTATGCGGATTAAGGAGAACTTTGCAACAGGTGAGAAAGTCTCTTCGTAATCAATGTCTTCTTTCTGTGTAAAACCTTTAGCAATTAATCATGCTTTATACTTGTTCATTGTACCATCTTCCTTTTTTATCTTTAGTACTCATTTATTACCTATCGCTTTGCGATTGGATGACAGATTAATAAGTTTCTAGACTTTATTATTATCCATAAAAGTGATCTCTTCGTCCATAGCATTCACCCAATTGGCCGAGTTGGAAGATAATAATGCATCCTGATACGAATCAGGTTCATCATCATCAACTGCAACACAAGAGAATATCTGCCCCTCAATATCGAAGTATCTTTAGGGAATCAATCCTCTCTCGCTTCAACATAACTCAAGAGTCTGCTGAGATGTGCTTCCACTGTGCTGACGAACTATAGGAGCATCATCGTTATGAGAAGCAGAACTCCGACTCTCCTAAGATATATCGGGTATTTCAAAAAGTTCTATTGAAACCTTTTGCTTCATCGGCTGGGGTATTTATCTTCGATGAAAGTCATGTCTCGGGATTCTATCTCAATCCATCATCCATGGTCCTCATAAACTAGAATGTATCCCTTTGAATGCATAAGGTACCTTATGAACACGCATTCAATGGTTTTATTATCAAGTTTACCTCTGTGCGGAGTAGGCAACAAAACATATCCCAAATATCCCCAAGGGCGTAGGTTGGCTAAAGAATGAATCCTCCCAGACCACATCTCATATGGAGTCTTAGGAATGAATTTAGATGAGACTCTATTAAGGACATATATGACTGTTAATAGTGCATCTCCCCAGAATGTGGCAGAGAGATTGGCTTGTGTCATCATCAATCTAACCATGTCCAATAGCGTCCTATTCCTTCTCTCTGCAATATCATTTTGTTGTGGAGTGTAAGCCATTATGTATTGTCGAATAATACCAACATTTTCACAATATGATTTAAACGTTTTAGATGTATACTTGTCACCTCTATCAGATTGAAGGATTTTAATCTTTTTCTCAAGCTAATTTTCCACATCATCTTTATATTTAAGAAAACAATCAAAAACCTCAATTTGTGTGAGATGAGATACACATATTCATAACGCAAGTAATCGTCAATGAAAGTCACAAAGTATTGACATCCATTTCTGGCATGTACATTGAAGGGTCCATAGATATCTGAATGGATTATCTCTAGTGTGCCCTTAGACCTAGCCGCTTTAGGAAATGGTTTCTTCAAAGTCTTTCCGAACACACAATGTTAACAAAATGATAAATCAACTTTAGATAAGGAGTCTAACAGACCAGAACGTACTAGTCTTGTCATACGATCCTTTCCAATATGACCTAACATTGTGTGCCATTTTGGAGATTCAAATACTATAGTTTCATTCGACATAACAGATAAAACAAGATGTGCATTATCACTATATATGTCCAGAATAAATAAATCGAAATTAAATTTCCCCATATAAAGATGAGGTTATTTATTCTCAAAGAAACTCTTATCCTGAAAAAATGAATATCAAAACCATCAAATAATAACCTAAAAACAGAAATTAAATTCTGACGTATGCCTGGTACATAAAGAGTATCACAGAGGATTATTGCTGGCCCTATGCGCGTACGAAGATGGGAAATAACAATCCCTAGTACGTCTTCAACAACATTATTTCTCATATACACCTTATAACTTCCTTTGGCTAAAGGTTGGAATTCCTCGAGTCATCGACGACTCGTGTCACGTACTTTGTTGCATCTGAATCCAAAATCTACTCGTTAGATATAGTATCAATGGAAAGGATTTTAGAACAAACGCTTACATATAAAGTATTTGGTGACCTAAGAATTACCATCTTTTTATGGGCACACTGCCAGATATAATGACCGAAATTTTCGCAGACGAAGTAGACTATATTTGCCTTTTTCTGCTTCTTCTTTTCATTCCCCTTCTTGAGATTTGGAGGAGGTACTGTAGATTTCTGTTCTTGGTTATTCTTTTTAACCTTCTTGCATACTTTGAACCGTTTCTTATTAGTTTTCTGCTTATGAGTATCTACTGCAAAGGCCTTGACTGAACCTGACTGAATTGCATTCATTTCAACCTCACATACTAAATGGCCACAAAAGTCTATGAACGTAATGATAGAATCAATATGGTTCAGAATTCTTTTGATTGGAGCCCAAGATTCAGGCAAGGAACGGTGCATGGCTATTATCTTTTGATATTCAGTCAATTTACACCAACATTCCTAAGGGCACCTATCATTTGCTCTATCTTAAGGATATGATCTTTGATGAGACAGCCGATTGGTATCTTATACTCTTGGAATTTTAATTTCATTGCCCGAACTTTCGCATCTGACTTCTACGCATTAGCATTTGTCAGTGCTTCCCAGATTCTCTTAGTGGTGTCATGCACTTCATACATAGGTATGAGTTCTTTGTGCATAATGGTAAGAAGGACATTATGAGCTGAACGATTCTGTTTTTGCCATTTATTGCAGTGGGTTATCGCAACTCTATGTTCTTGTAAATTTCTATTTTCAGCCAATATGGGTTCCTCTTGAACCTTATCAAGTATGTGCGATATGTCGTCCTCGTCTAAAAGGCTTCGCATCGCACGAGACCAATCTTCATAGTTGTTATCATCGAATTGCTGTCCTTTTAGCTATTCAGCGATTAACGCTTTGGCGGCCATCTCTACTTTGAAAATTTGAATAACACGTAGAAATGATGATGATTAGAATCAATACCATAAATTAGTAGTCAACACATCTTAACAAGATTTGAAAGTCCACATACCCGAATGGGCGATGTAGCTCAATCAAGTTCTCTATTTATGACGAATTTAATGCTTTTATAAGAATAAATTTGTATAACATGTAACCTTTCATTACTTGGTTGCATGCATCATTTGGTGGAGGAGAATTAACTCCCACTCAGGTTATGCACAACCTTTTAATTTAGAGCTCATTTTAGCACTAAGTTTTATATTTTTCAATGAAAAAATGAAGAGGGCTTAGATCTAATCACATCAACCCTAATTATATCATACATATAAACATCATCATCAGATTTTGTTTTTTTTTTTTTTTTTAAAGAAAAGCTTAGCCATAAAGAGAGCTCTCTCATCATTAATGATCATGACCATTAGCGATGGATCCGATCATTACTGTTAATGATCATTGTTGATGATGGATCCTATTATTAACATTGATTATCATGGTTGATGACGTTTTAATCACTAATGATCCCTAGATTACTAATTCTCAAAGCAGATTTTATCTACACCATCCATCCATTTTTGTTTGATATATTAGGATCATTTATCACAATCAAGAATAACCAATACACAAAAGTCATGGTGTACACACTGAGTGATCTAATTCCATTCAAAAACCATAGACGGGAATCTTGTCCAAAGAAAAAGGGCCACTTACCTTTTTAGATAAAAATAATCGGAGATTCGCCGTTGAAGTGTTGGGAAGCGTGGAAGTGTGAGCCCTCAAGATCTAACGGTCTACACGATTTTTAGAACCTTCATGAAGCTGAAGATTAACGCTGCAGATCCAGCAGCCCGCCTATTTACTATTGGAGTAGATGGGTCTATTCACCCCTCTGATTCAATGGTACAGATGGCCCCGGATCACAATCTATGGATTAAATCGTCCTAAGGACAAGCCAAGATGGACAGATTACTGTGCACGCTATATCTCTCTGTATACTCTCGGTATTTCTTATGATTGATCTTTTACGAGAGAAGCTCATTCCTTTATATAGGAAAAGATGGAATATGGATGAGACCAGATTATTCGGTCTTCTCCATATCTCCCATCCAAAATCAAATTCAAATTTGAAATTGAAACTAACTGAAAGGAAGAGGCCGGATCACCTAAAAACATGGGACGCACCCACTAGTGATTGCTCACCAGTGGGCCCCACTAGTCTACATCCAACATCGATAAACCATACATACAGGGGCATCCACCACAACAGCTGGTAAAAGTAACCGACCGCCGGCAAAACCTTTGCCGACGCTGCCTTTACTAGTGGTTTCTAGACCGTCGGCTGGCCATTTTGCGGGCCTTTACCGGTGGTTTTAATCGCCAGTAAAGGTCAATTTTCTTGTTGTTGAGAATTTTGTATTTGATTAAATTAAACAATACATTTGAAAATTAAAATTAAAATTTCAAATTTTGAATTGAAAATTTTATTTCCCTTTAAATCATTTTAAATTTTATTTCCTTTGAAATCATTTTAAAATTTATCTCCCTTTAAATCATTTAGAAAAGGCGCAAAAGAATGGGTTTTTGTTTAGTTTGACATCGGTTAAAGATGGGAGTTATTTGGGATTTATAAACTTTTTGGTAGTGAGTTTAGTTACTTGGAAAAGAAGAAGAAAGAGTTTGGGTTGCATGCGCTGGTGTGGGGTGTAGAGATGCTATTGGCGCACTTTGCACTTAATTTAACTGAATGAAGCATTTTGATTAATGAGTCAACGTTTTTACAGCATTCTGATCATTGATGGCCTCTGGTGCAACGATCTATTCAGCTATCTACGTAAACCGGACCATCAATCATCACAAATCCAATCAATTTTCTCAACAAGAATAGATTTATTTATTTCTTTAATAAGTTAGTAACTTATATACTTCTTGAGCTCACTGAGTCTTGAGTTGGATTGCTCACTAAGTCTGTTAGATACAGTGACTGTGTTAGCAAAGTTCCTAAGGTGATTCACTGGTGATTGTTACACGCAGTACGAAAAAAGGCTTATCATTCTTGTAAGCAATTTCTTAGCAATCCGTGAGCCATCTTTAATGTGAGAGAAGATGGGGCGAATTGTGCTTTAAAGACATCGTATTTGATATATGCTTCAATCTAGGTCAAAATAATTTTTCTATATTCAAATTCTTTATTTTAGAATATTTTCCGAACACATGCCTCTATGGTAGGGGTGCAATTCGAGGAGGTCAGGTTAAGATGAGGATCAACTCAAGGCTCAAGCGGGAGTTAGCGTGAGGCCCAACCCAACACCATACCCCACCCAAGCCATCCAACCTAAGGTATCGAATGCTCAACCCTGACTTAGTTAGATTAAGTTGGGTAGAGTTAACACCTATTAACAGTAAATTAACATATAAAATCAAACATCTATCTATTAAAGTAGCACTTGTTTTGTTGTTGTGGTGGGCAGGTTGAGTCGTATAGGTTTTTTTTATAGCGTGGACCCCGTTTTGTCATGCCCTCGCAATTGGTTGATTGACGGCAACACGATAAGCGAAGCACGTTCCTTTGTGGCTAGCTATGAATAATACTAATAAAGTAAAAATTACAATCATCACTCATAGAAAATAAAATTAAAAAAATATATTAAAAACTCATTAATAATAACTCCACCGTCCATTGCTAATCCAGTCACAAGTTCTATTTTTCAAGCATGCCATGATTTTGCATTTAAGCCCAACTCAACCTCAACCCAACCTGACCTAAAGTTTGGTTGGGTTGAGCCAAACAAATTCGGGTTGACCCTACCCAAGTTGCACCCTTGCTCTCGCTTAGACCTAACCCGACCTAAAAGTGCTGTACCTGGGCCGACCCTGGTCCAGCCCAGCCCAGTTACCGGTCGTGGCTTGTTTTAGCCGATGGCAATCGCACACGGTTAGCTTCGCATGGTCTATAAAAGAGGCTCACGTGACCCACATAGATGATTGTGAGCACAACAGATTTTTAAATATCTATTTATTGCGCACACATACATTCCCCGACGAGCATTTTAAAACTCCCTTCTTATCACCGACTGTAAGTGTCTGACTATACAAATCCCTACAGAAAAGGTGGGAACTTCCCACCGAAATTGGCGTGTCCGTTTGCACCTAAGGCAAGGAGATGCCAGGGACATGTCCCTCCCACCCCATGTCTCGAGATAGATGAAAACAAAAAGGTTGGGGAGTTTTCCAGTTCATCCCGCAAGGAACCAGACATGGTTAGTTGCAGATTTTCAGTTCACTTATTTCAATCTGGGCTGTTCAAATGTTGCATACTGGACCTTGTATGATTTTCTTCTCTGGTTCATCAGTATTAAGGGCCACCATGTGGACAGTCCCGATTCACTTGCACTACAGCCAAGTGTATGTTGGAAGCGAATTAGGTGAGACTCAGGTAACAGCTCAGTAGGTGAGGCCCTGACCGTGGGGCCCACTATGATACATGTGTTGTGTATCCACACAAATAGCGGCCCAAGAAGTTTTTACTGGTGGGCATTCAATCCCTACTTTGTGGTTCACTTGAGATTTGGATCTGCTTCATTTTTGGGACCGTGCCCTAAAATGAACTGGAGAAACCGATGGACGGTATGGATATCCAGCATATCCATCAAGGTGGGCCCTGCGGTCAAGGCCTCATCCACTAAGATGTTACCCGGGCCTCACCTAATCCGCTCCCGTGTATGTTGTGGCGGTGACAAAGCATATGACTGTATAAGTAACCATTGTGCAAACTAGCGTATAAAGACGTGAAGGCAGCAACTATTTGGATACATTCTTTTACATAGAAACGCCCTTCTCTCAACTTGTGGTAATACAATTGTCGAAGGTTGTAGTATTCTATTGGAAAAAGTAGAAAAAAGAGCAAGTGATTACAAAAGAAGTAGGTCTAAATGTCATTTCCCTTTAGGAAATAAAAAGATAATGAGCAACATGTATTATAAGCTCTCTTATTCCTCATTGCACTAAGAAAGGAAAAGGAAACCATCTTCCATGCTTTTGATGTGATGATTTCAATCATTCTGCCTCATATGATGCCTGGACACTGATCCACACCTTAAAAGCTTTTCTTCTTTTTTGCCAACTTACTGGAAGAATTACGAGTGGAGCGTCTCTCTCTCCATTTTGTACGGCAAAATGGCAATGGGGCGACATAAGGGGCCCAATGGAGGCGCCGAGCGATCGATCACCTTTCCGTTGATTCTGCACGCACGTCTATCCGGTCTCCAATAGCCATCGATCCATTTCCTCGAATACCGACAGATCAAGATGTTCAATGATGATGAACCGCGGAAAGAAGCCCCTAAACAAGAAGGAGAAGAACGGTAGGAGATCATCGGTTCGAGAGTATGGGCAATTGGTTAAGGTGCTGCATTTCATGTATTCTTCCATGCGGTGCCCTCGACGTGGTGCGAGTGTTGCATGTTGATGGACGTATTGACGAATACGGGAGGAGAGTTACAGCCCGAGAAGTGATGAAAGCTAATCCAAAACATGTCCTGGCGCAGCCCATCTGTGACGCCATCGTCAAGAAACCTTCCTTGTTACACCCTGATACTGAGCTGCAGAAGGGAAAGATTTATTTCCTTATCCCCACATATACATTGCAAAAGGACCCGAAATCGGAATCCAAGCCACTCAAAATCAGAGCATCGACAACGAGTGCACCGGAAACGATTACATCTAGACTGTCACCTCCGCCTCCGCCTCTGAAGTCGGAGAATGCGGCCCAGCCTGAGAGAGCACCACACCAGCCCAGTCGGCGGAGAAACGATTCTCGGCAAGATGGCATTGTTTGGAAGCCTATTTTGCAAAGCATATCTGAATCAGATGACACTACCTAGAGGAGAATGTTGTTATTTTCTTCAAGCTGTAGAAGAGGTATTCAATGTTTTTTCTTTGTTCTTTTTCTTTTTAGACTTTTCCTCTTTATATATATATATATATATAATATATATATATATATATATATATATATATATATATATATATATATGGATGTAGAAATGGGCGGGATTGGCGTATGGAGGATTTGGATGATTTCCCTTTAAGAAAGAGAGAATTGATACTTTGCGTAGTGTGATGGTCCATACACATCACACAGATATCGTATGAGTTCGCATAACTGTGCCACCTCGCATTAAACTGCCTGACTATGGATCCGCCGTTGATGGCTTGCGATTGTTTAGAAGCCCTGGCTTCTTGTTAATAGGCATTTTTTTGTTTTTTCTTTTTTTAAAAAAAGGAATTTGGACAGTTGAACAATGACCCATCTAATGTGGGGTCTACGACTTGTATGGTTTAATCTTAGCGTATATATGGTACAATTAAAATGTTTAGGTGCACGCGTATGAATCCTCACACTTTGGCAGAGTACCAAAGTTTTTTTAAACTAAGACTAGAATGGAAGCGTTGGTCTGGTTCTTGTCTGGCTTGTCAAGAACAGCATTATTGATAGAAGGGAGAGATGGTACAATGAGTCAGATGTGTGTCCACCAACTTGAGATAGAGGAGGGGCTTCATTCCTTTTCTTTTCCTTTTTATTTATTTATTTATTTAAATTTTAAAATCCTTAGGGTAAGGTAAAGTAGGGATATTTTCCTGAATAAGATGGATGGGAGAATGCGTTCAACGTTATGCGGTGTTTGTCAACAGTCGCAACACATACCCACCAGCATGTGCTGCCTAATGATGCTCATATGCAGCAATGGCTAGACTATCTGGACCATCCATTTTCTGTTAGCTAACGTGGATGTGTGATATTGACAATTGGATATTGCCTTCATATGGAAATTTAAAAAATCAAAGGTTGACGGTTCATATTCGATGGGAAATTTTAATAAACAGGATCACTAGTTCAGTGTAAATATTGGAAAGTGGCCCATCAACATTTTTGGCACATGACAAATGGTCCCAGCTTTTCAACTTGAAAGGAACTGGGTCCCATACTGCCCCACGCTATGGATGGGCACTAACACTCTCGATCGACGAGCGGTAATGCGTGAAGCAATGAAGCCTAAATCAATCGTTCATGACAACTTGGAATTTTAGTAGCCGCAACTCAATAGTGACATTTGCTCCAATACATCATGAAAAATTATACGCTGGAAATGGAGGTACCGGGTCTCCAGAATTGGGATGATTAAGAGTGCATGGTTGCAAGGTTAGATTCTTTAATGTGCTGAGAGAAGGGAATGCCAAAGTGGCCGACAGTCTAACCCATCAGGGAGGTGATAACCAAGCCCTTAGCATTTCAGTCTACTTCAGACCTCCCAGTGAGCATTCGAGGACAGTTTCTTCTAAACAAGGTAGGACTGGGCTCCATCAGGCAGTCCCCTCTTTGAAGTGGATTCATAGTTAAATGTATTCTCTGGCTTCTTAAGATAGGCACCTCCTCGTCATTTTTTCACGGGAGCGTGCCTGAATGTGTTTAGATGTTGTATAGTCCAAAGGTAATATAAAAAGTGTTTTTATTTTATTTTTATTTTTTATTTTTTTTTAAAATAAAATAAAATAAAAAATTTAGAAGTGATTTCAACCGCATGTAACAAGTACATTGGATCCCAGTTCTAAGATTTACTGCATGCAACAAGTACAATATTGGATCCTACTTCTAAAAAAAATAAACTGTAACAAGACAATTACTGCATGTACATTGGATCCTACTTCTAAGATTTACAAATCACTTGTAATAATTTTTACAACTTTTTAAATATAGAACGCCTCCCACATCATGAAGCATGCATGTAAGCAAGAAGTACTTTCATCCTACAAGTCCATATTGCTTTACTCTTATTATATGAAAGTTATGATTGCTGTTGATCGTAACACCTAAAAAGCCGTATTATCATAGGGTTGAAATGATACACCTATGGAACTTTTATTTTTCGATATCTACTGTAGAAATCTTGCATCATTCCACGGTGAATAAGATTCAATATCAAAAGTCCGGACCCAGGATGTATTGGAGCAAACACATTCCCAGCGCTAGCGAGTTCTAGGTCAGCATTCTTTGTGGACTGACTGGAGAAGTGCCGACGGATTCATAGACGACACACATGCTGATAATGCACATTTTGGGCAATACTGGCCACTCATCAGGTGGTGGCACCCTGAACATGCCCTAGACGAAATACTATGAAGGTTCAGTCGTCATGCAAGCTACACATATACACTGAATATCAGCTATCGCCCATCCTTTCCCAATCCATTTTCCTTTGGAAAGTGTGGTCCACCAGATGAATGCATCGATATGAATTTTGTGCCAGACCATGTTAATGGTTGTCCCCTGCTACCAGCCAATGGCTGGTGGTCGGTGCTCTGTGGGCCCCAATATGATGTACGTGTTTCATACATGCCATCCATCTATTATTCTAGATCATTTTATGGTATGAGACCAAAAATGAGGTTTATCCCAGTCTCAAATGGACCACATTACAGGAAACAGTGTTTAATGAATGTCGACAATTAAATAACTTTTAGGGGACCATAAAAGTTTTGGATCAAGCTGATCTTTGTTTTTTTTTTTTTTTTCCCTTCATCTGGGTCTTTATGACCTAATCAACAGATTGGATGTTAAATAAAAAGTACAGTGGGCCTTAGGAGGATTTTAATGGTGGATATCCAATCACTATTGTTTTCCTGTGGTGTGGTGTGGTCCACTTGAGATTTTTAACACTCTTATTTTTGGCATCAGATAATAAAATGATTTGTAAAAATGGATGAACGGAATGGATGAAGCATATACATCATTGTGGGGCCCACAGAGCATCGACCACCAGCCAGCCAATCCGTTTCCGTGTGTGTGCCCAAAATCACATTGTGTGTGACTCGTAGCGGATATCTCCCTGGCATTTCTGATGGCAACGATCCGACGATGCACATTCATCTTAGAGGAATTTTTGGGCATCCTACACAGTTTTTACTCTGAGATCTCAATATATAAGCCTATGGAAGGTAAGAATGCACTTAATGGGAATGCAATCACCTTCCAAAGACAAACCAGCGGCCATTCCAAACATCTTTTTCCTATCTTTCTTATCTTTAATTTTTTTCCTTTTTTCCTTTTTACGTTCTGGGAAAAGGTTGATGCGCACGGACGCAGATTGCCTCTTGCCCTGTGGTCTTGGCAGAAGATCGTGGGCCCATCATGATGCCTAATTTTTATCCATGCCATCCATCCATTTTCCCAGATCATTTTTAGGCATGAGCCCAAAAAGTAGGTGGATCCAAGGCTCAAGTGGACCACACCACCGGAAGCAGTGGTGATGATGATTCCACCATTCAAACCTTCACAAGGGCCATCCAACCTGCTCATAAGGTCACATAGACCTGGATGAAGGGAAATCGCAATATCAGCTTGATCACAAACTTCTGCGGCTCTAAAGAAGTTTTTAATGATTGGCGTTCAATCCCAGCTGTGTGGTCCCGTTGAGTGTGCAAAATGGATTCACGGAGATACAAAACGTATACATCATCGTGGGTCCACAGATTTCCTGCGAGGGCCTGATAGGACACTATCTACGTCCAATGCACACAACCTATAGTATGGACATGTGACAGCCTATCTCCACCCAAAAGCTAAGTGGGGCCAACCGTCATGTTTTTATGAAACCTTCCATCCATCCATTTTTGCCAAATCATACTAAGGACAGAAGCCCTAAAACCAAGCACATCAAAAACTATAGTGGGGCATATGACAGCAAACAATGTGAATTAAACGTCCACAGTTGAAATTAGGGGCGTCAATGGGCCAGGATCCAGCCTGCAAAATCAGAAATTTGAATAGGGCTGGCCTGATGGCCCAGCCCGAGACAGTTCAAAATTTAGGCCAAGACCAACCCCAGGCCTGGCCTGTTGACAGCCCTGGTTGAAATATTCTTGGGGCCACCGAAGTTTTAGATCAGGCTAATATTTATGTGTTTTCAGTTCATTCTAACAGGAATGACGTCATGAAGAATATGAATAGCATATAGACATTGTGCAAATGCCTATGGAGCTTTAAACAGTAGGAATTTCCCTACCTACGTTTTTTTTCTTTTTTCCTTCTGTTATGTGCTCATAAAGTTTTAGATTAACTAATTTCAAAATTGATGGATCAGTTGGATTTCTGCCAAATATTATAGTGGGCCATGCCTAGCACTAGTGTCGTAGCCTGCAACAATTCTTCAGCTTGTAAGGTAGGTGGGGTCCATCATGATGTTTGCCAGAAATTAACCTATCCATTAATTTTGCTAGTTGATTTTAAGATAAGATTAAAAAATGAGGAGGATTCAAAAATCAAGTGGGCCACATGAGAGAAAGTGAGGATTGAGCAACCACCATTGAAACAATTTTTCTTTTTTTGGGGTTCAGTTGATCCTGTAGGGAACAACTTTGTGAACGTTTTTTATGGCATATATATGAACGTCAAGGTGGACCTCATGAAGATATTAACTGTTGCCATTTCTTTTCCCAGTACTTTTTCCTCTTAATTGTGTTTTGGAGCCTTCTTATTTTTTGTGCAAGCACTACACCAAAAATGTCATTTAGGAACGGTTTTAAACTGTTCCTAAACAAGGCATATAATCTGGAACAGTTCAATACCATATCAATACCGTTTCAAAATTTAAGAACATACTCTTAGGAACGGTTTTAGGGTTTAAACCGTTCCTAGGTTGCAAACGGTCAATTTCAAATTTTAGGAACGGTTTTAAACCGTTCTCAATGGTCAAATTTTAAATTTTTGGACCAGTATTTTTCATTATTTCGAATGGCCAACAAAAGCTATACATTATATATATATATATGTATATATATATATATATTAGCCAAAGAATATTATATACAATGAAAAATTAATATTGAACAAATTGCTGACAACTTTATAATAAAAATTATATATATTTACAACAATAAGTTTACAATTGCATGAATACAATAAAAATAAATAAATAATTCTCTGTTGAGGCATAAAAATGAGTGAGAGGAAAAAGAGTAAGCAAGAGATGTTGTGCGGAAATCAGCTGTTGTACGAAATCAGCTGTTGTGCGGAATTCAGCCATCGTACGGAAATTCATCATTAAGTAGGTTTCCGCACAAAGGAGTTCGCGCAAAGAAGAGCACACACCAGAATCTACGCAAAGAGGAGTGCACAGCAACGTCTGCACAAATGGGGGCGTGCGGTGCTGACATGGCACATTCACACGTGTGAGAAGGCTATAAATACCCCTCAACCCCTCTGAAGGGGTCATTAGCAATCGATTGGAGAGGAGTGGATCAAGAAGAGAGAAGGTAGAATTCGTTGTCTGTTGTGTGGAACAGCCATTGTGCGGCGCACAAAGGCTTGTAGTGCACAAAGCCTATTTGCGCACAAAGCCTCTAGCGCACAGAGCCTCCAGTGCACAAAGGCTTCAATGCACAATGGACCCTTTCAATGGCTTTCAGTCTGATATTTGATATAATCAAATATCTGTTTTCCATTACAATCTATGAATATTCTATTTTAGAATCAAGGGAGAATAGGATGTAAAAGAACTTGGAATAAATAAATGAATAAAAGTGATTATCTTTCCTGCTTTCTTCTGTTAATTATAAAGTGAATAAATCTCCTCAAACAAAACACATTTGTTTCTTGTTCGAAACAAAATGGCGACTCTGCTGGGGAATAGTTTTTTTTTCACTTGAATATTAACTTAGGGATCGCAAGGGAGATAATCGCGACTGTTTGGTGCCTTCAAGGCACCAAAATGGTCACTCTCAACGGGAACATCCTATCTTTCATCTCCAAAATAGAATACGACTTAATATAAGTATTAATTTTGTTTTTTTTTTGTTGGAAGGAGGAGAACAGAGAGAAGAATACCGCAACCAATCAAGCAATGACAATCATTCAAGGAAAAACAGTTTTCTACTTCACTGCGACAGGGTTTGTCATGGAGTATGCCGATAAATAAACTGGGGATAGCAAAGATAAAGTAGTGCCAAGCCAGCAAACAGAATCGCAAACAGCTGTTACAGTCGTAACTGCTTCACTGATAGCACAAGAAGAAAGAGATAAATGGATCATCGTCACTTGCAGGAGGATAAGGACCTAAGGTGTAACTGCAGCAAGAACGAATTCACCACTGACAAGATTCAGCGGTAACGCGTAATATTGCCAGGAGGTACCCTAAACTCGCTCCCCTTGCGATATATGTCGGGCAAACAGTTCTGTAGTTAGCGTCGCGTGACTTCCCAGCTTTGATCGCCTCGAGGGCCAGATGGACGAGAGAGCAGAAAGGTAAGGCATTATTAACAGGCTCACCAATGATCATATCGCCGCGATCGATCAATAACACTGAAAGTGTTCAGAAGTCGAATGAAACCTCATCCTCTCCTCTCTTCGTAAGCCCTATTATGTTGACGTACTCTCGCCCCACTCCAACTACATCTTCGTCAAAGAGCAGAGAAGCTACAGTATATATCGCCGGGATAAATCAAGACGATATGCCGACTACAAAAGATTGTATGAATGCCATGGCAGAAGCGCAAAGAACTGTAATGGAAGAATGCAGAAATCTCAGAGAGGCTTTATTAACCCTTGAACATAATGTAGCCCAGATAGCATCTCCACTAATGACGGGCACGATGAACGGACAAGAAAACCAGCCCGAAGGTTTTCAACCACAGGGGGCAGGATCACGAGAGGTTGTCCCAGCCGCGAGAACTGCGACACAAGACGAAGTGAGAAAAGTTCAAGACGAAGTGAGAAAAGTTGTTGAAGAAGCTGTCAGAGTAGAAAGAGACCGAGAAAATACTAGCCGTTTCAGATACCGAATGTCGTACCTAAGAGAGGTAGAAGATATCCCGTTTCCAGCCAACTTCAAGCATCCAGATTTTTAGAAGTTTAATAGGGAGGGATCACCAGAAGAACACTTAATGCACTTCATTACTAGCATGTGAAATTTTTCTACGATACTGCAGTATTGCTTACGATTATTTGGGTTGTCACTAACACACAAGGCATTTCGATGGTACTCCATCTCGACTCCAGGGTCGATATGTACTTGGGAGCAAATGCAGGACACCTTTATGTCAAACTTCTTCTCTTCGTAGCATAATGTTAGTATTACGGAATTGGCCTCCGTGCGGCAGAGGGAAGGAGAACCGGTAGAAAAGTTTATAGACAGATGGAAGACATTGGGAGCTTCATGTAGACATCTGCTGAAAGAAAAAGAACAAGTCAAAATGTGTCTGAATTCTATGGAGACAGGGATCACGTTTGGACTTACCAGCACCGACATCAGAACTTTTCATGACCTGGTCACCAAGGCTCTTGCTTTGGAATTGATGACCTGCAAGATGCCAGCATTTTACCATGAGACATCTAGGAGAGTGCCCAGTAGAATGTCCGTAAATACTGTCAATCATGATAAGAGAAGCAAAGATACAAGGGACTCAATGGAAAAGAGGTCAGAACGAAAAGAAGAATAGAACCAATCAAGAAATAGATACAGTGGAAAGAGGTTCAGGATGCTTAATTTTCATGAAGGGTTTGCATTCGATAAGGAAGATGTTATTCCTATGATGAACCAATTGTTAAAAGCCGATACGATTGAATTACTAGAACCCAAGCGCCCTGAAGATGTGACAAAAACCAGAGAAAGAAATTTTTACCACTATCATCGCCTAATGGGACATCCTATGGAGAATTGTTATACATTGAAGTGCATAATACAACAGATGATAGACAGGGGTGAAATAGTAATTGAAAAGGAAAAAGGAAAGGGTTACAATGGCAATGGTGAATATGCTTGCAATTCGAGAAAGGGGCCGCGAAATGAGAGAGAGAGGACCGCAAGACGACAAAGAAGGTGGCATTGATTACATTGCGATCAGGAAGGAATATAACAAGCCCTACAAAGCAAAAAGTAGGGATTGTAAAGAGAGAAGTCACTGAAAAGCAGAATGATGATGACGGGAAAGAAAAGAAGAGTGAGACGGGGAAAGTGACTTACCAACACTAGGGCCACTTTCTCTAAAGTCGAATATTTCATTTCTGTCGAGACAAGAGCTTTGCTGATGTAATAAACTGGAAATTGTTTACCCTCATGCTTGTGAATTAAGGCCGAGCTTACGGCCGTGTCAGAGACTACTACGTAGATCAGTAGCGGTTCACCAGGCTCGAGCTTGGAGAGCAAGGGCGGCAACTCGAAATATTCTTTGAGCTACTGGAAGGCCGTCTCACATGCTTCTATCCAATCGACTATCTGTTGACCCTTCAATAGGGTTTAGGAGGCCCTGGCTTGACCAGGGGACCCTACGATGCTAAAGTCAGAATATGGGTCTAGGAGTAATGGTGTTAAGGTGAGAATGTGTGTACCTTTCACCTATCAGCATCCCCATTTATAGAGTTGAAGTCCTCAAAGAGCTTTCCTAACTGGAATAGATCTCTATCTTAAGAGATCCCGTAATCTTTGATCTTCTTAGATTTTTGGGATCAAAGCTTATCTCCCAAAGATCTCGGGTGGAGATGTGAGGCCAATTTCTTGAATCGGCTAAGTCAGAGCCTAATAAACAGCTTCCGAAAGAGGAGCGATGCGGCTCGGTTGACCATTATCTTTTGAACATTGCCATGTTCGAATAGGTCATGCAGCAAATCTTCGACCGCTCTATTGGCCGACCGAAAGGGTAGGTCGGACTAGAGCTCGGTCAGAACTAGGGCTCAACCAATGAAATGGGTCAGCGTATAGTTGCCTCTGTAAGATCCTCAGGGGGGCCGAGAGGTGTATTGATCTCACTTGGAGGTCTCGCTTCATGTCTTAGGGCATGCAAGCCACGGTCAGGCTCGATGCCTAGTGAGTTCGAGTTATGTCTCTCCATCCAGCAATTCGGGCATGGGCTGTAGTCAGACTTAGTGCCTAGTAAGTCTGAGCCATATCAACAAGGTCAGTCTAACGCCTAAGCCGACTTAAGGACTTGTTATATTTTTCCCCAACAGTTCGTATGGAACCGAGGCTAAAAAGTTGACTTATAGCTTCACTTTCCTAGTAACTGAGGCTAAAAATTAAACTTTTAACCTCAGTTTCTTACTAACTGAGGTAAAATAATAGACTTTTAGCCTCAGTTCTTATGCAACTGAGGCTAGAAAGTTGACTTATAGATTCACTTTCCTAGCAACTAAGGCTAAAAAGTGAACTTTTAACCTCATTTTCTTACTAACTGAGGCAAAATAGTAGACTTATAGCCTCGGTTCTTATGCAACTGAAGCTAAAAAGTTAACTTATCGCTTCATTTTCCTAGTAACTGAGGTTAAAAAGTGAACTTTTAACCTCAGTTTCATAGTAACTGAGGAAAAATTGTGAACTTTTAGTGTCGATTCCTATGCAACTGAGGCTAAAAAGTTGACTTATAGCTTCACTTTCCTAGCAATTGAGGTAAAAAAAATAAACTTTTAACCTCAGTTTCTTACTAACTGAAGCAAAATTGTAATCTTTTAACCTCGACTTTTTACCAAGTCAAAATGAAATACTTTTAGACTCAGTTTCCCACCAACAGAGGCAAAATGGTAGACTTTTAGCCTCAATTTCTTCTGAACCGAGGAAAAAAATACTTTTAACATCAATTCCTTTAAAACTGAGGCAGAAAAGCAAAACTATTAGCCTCGATTTTCTAACAAATGAGGCTAAAAAGTGGACTTTAACCTTGATTTATTATTAAATGAGGCAAAATACTAGACTTTAACCTCAATTTCTCATCAACCGAGGCAAAATTGTAGACTTTTAGCCTCGATTTTTCACTAACTGAGGTAAAATGGTAAATTTTTAACCTCAGTTTATTCACAACCGAGGTGAAATAGTAAACTTTTAACCTCTGTTTTGCACCAACAGAGGTGAAATAATGGACTTTTAGCCTCAATTCCTTAGCAACTGAGGTGAAAAATGAACTTTTAGCCTGGTTCCTTGGCAACCGAGTCTAAAAAGCACATTTAACCTCCGTTTTTTCAACTGAGGCTAAAAAATTGTGTCTAAAGGCCTTTTTCTTTTGTATTGAGTACAACATTGACCTCCACATCGTTTTGCCTTTGAGAAAATGTGAGAGCGATATTTTTTTATTCTCCAACATCATAAATGCAATCGATCGTTAATACACATGTTTTTTCCCCATTGATTCTACTCAACCAATGTTGTATCAAGAGATATTATTTTTCTCATACTTTTAAGTTGTCCATGTGACATGTTGCATAAAATCTTATTATACAAGGAATCATGATAACCTCTTCATTAATGCTCACCTATCACGACCGATACATAAGCAACCCTTAAGTCAATACTTTTCCATTTTCACTCTTCTTCTCTTTCATCAAACTCTTCTTGATTTCCTCTCTGTAAGTCACCATGGTCGCATCTTATTCTTCTTCTTTTGCTCTGGCTTTTCACTTGGAATCTTTTATTAAAGACCTTATGTCTTATCGTCTAAAGTAATTAATGATATTTTATTCAACACTCTATCCGAACCAGACACCGCATTGCTGATGCTCAGTTCTGCTTTCCATTAGACAATTTGTTGAGGCTCAAATATTACATATTATCCCCCATTTATTACTTGCTTTTATAAACATGATAATAGTTAATATTCTATTTTAATCATGTTTGTGTTGTAAGGTGAATTTAAGAGCTTGGATTGAAAAGGATGTTAAAAGCATGGATTTAGTGCTTAAGAATTACCAAGGCAAAGGCGGGATCTTAGGAAACCTAGAACGGAGAATTTTCATGCCAAAGATCCAAGGAAACTAAGTGCAAAGGATGGAGAAACGATTGGTAAAATCACAAGTTAAACAGCAAAAACAACCAATTTTGGGGCCACCTAAGCTAATTTTGGTGCCACCGAAAGTGCACAAAACATTCCAATAAGAAAATAGCTTAATTCAGTGTCACCTATGCTAAATTCGGTGCCATTAAAACCAATTTTGGTACCACCTACTGCCATTTCAATGCCACCTAAGTACTCTGTACATACAATTTCAAAAGCCAACTTTGGTGCTACCGAAATCGCGCAGAGTTGTAACGCAAGGCTAACGCGAATTACGTAAATTGAGGCCTTTTGCAAGCGATTTCTAGAAATTTCAATTTGGTGTGTAAGAGGGGGATGTACAACTATAAATATGAGTCCCTAGGACATTTTTAGGGATCATTTAGGGTTTAAGGAGCATAGAAAAAGTGTGGAGAGCCGCCGTCAAAAGTCTTTCTTCTTATTCCTTAGTTATTTTTATGCTTTTCTTAAAAGATTCTAATTCAATCATTCTATGGTTGCCTAATCGCTTAGCTAGGGCTAAGAGGTGAAGCTTGTAGCATGATTGAGATGTTTAATTCATGTTTACATTTGAACTTCATTCAATTATAGTTGATTCTAAGGAATATTTTCAGTTTTTTATGGTTTGTTGTGACTCAAATTACATTAGATCTACAGTATCTTTAAATATCTTCTTTTCTATTTGAGATTGTGGATTTGGTAAATCCTATTCTTTGCCATCATCCCCTGGGCATGGTTGGGTGATGGAATCCCTTCTAATTCACCACAATTCTCCTTCATTGAGCATAGATCAATGAGAAGTTCAGAGATTTAACCATCTCTTCTTCTAACTAGATAGGATAGGACTCTAATTCTAGTTGGATCTCTTAAATTAAGCAAGGTAGCATCTCAATTGCTACAAGTGGATCCTTGTCACCCTAGTTCCCACCTTTAAATTTACAAGTTCTAATTACGTAAATCACAATTACTTTCTTCAATTATTCAGATTTAGTTTTACTTCTTCATCTAGTTCTAGTTCAAGTTACTTTTAGAAGATACATAGAAGTCAGTCCCAATGGATTCAACCTCGGTCTCACTGAGATTATTACTACATCACGACCCTACACTTGGAGTTATGAACAAGTTTTTGGCGTTGTTGCCGGGGACTAACAGTTGTATTTTTCTAAGATTGACTAGTTTTAAAATTAGGTTAAGATTAGGATTTTTCTACTTTCTATTTTTAGGTTAGGGTTTTTTCTGAGTTATTTTAGAAACTAACTTCTCTATCTAATTCTTGGTTTAGAAACTTTCATTTTCTGTTTTTAGAAACTACTTTCTAATTCTTGGTTTAGAAACTTTCCTTTTCTGTTTTTATAAACTACTTTCTAATTCTAAGATAGAAACTTTCCTAATTTGTTTTTAGAAACTAATTCTTTTTAGAAACTTTCTGTTTTCTGTTTTTAGAAACTAGGTTGCTTTCTTTATTTTCTTTTTAGAAACTAATTGCTTTCCTTTTTTCTTTTACAAGATCGCAATATAGAAACTTCTAATTTCGTGACTTCTTTCTAATTCTCTCTATCTTTCTATTTCCCTTCTTTCTTTTAGGTCTATGTTAGATTCTGAAATTGAGGGCTGAGAGTGTTTCATGCTCAAGTGGGTCCGTGACAACACTCAACGTCTCTTGAGTGAAGGAGGATTGGTTGAGGGGTTATTTATCCATCACAGGATTAGACACCACTTGAGCTCCTCAAAATTAATTAAGGTTACAGCTGCAAATCAACTTATAAATCAATCGGTGAATTAACCGTAACCTCGGGTTGTGAAAATCTAGGATGAGAATGAGGTGCACCATGCACCCCCGCCTCGTACTTTACGAGATTACTTACAACTGGTAGGGGTGAGCACCCCTTCCTTTATGGTTTTTTCAGAAAACATGGATATCATGTAAGGCCTGTATCCTAGTCCGTACCATTCCTTACACTCCCGCGATCCTCCCCATCGAATTTCGGTGACCCACGACTTATAGACAAAATTTTTACACATCCCTAAGTCACATCCTTTAGATCTAAGTCGACTCGACTTGAAACCTATACCCTAGCGACCGCATCGTCACCGCGGTTCCAACGCCGTGACTTGCGCACCAATACGATACCCAAGCTAGGACTTGTGGACCCGTGTTTATCTCGAAGAAATGTCACACATTGCGAATCCCGAGAGAATCTCTACCCAATCTATCACATCAATCAATCAAGTACAAGTCAAGTACCAACCATCACTCCACCCATCCCTCTCTTATACAAGCCATCCCCAAAGTCAACTCTCTCTTACGCACACCCATCCCTTTCTTATACACACACCCATCCCTTTCTTATACACAACCCATCCCTTTTCATCCCATTACATTCCCTTTCCCTCTCTCTACCATTTTCAATCAACCAAAGAGAGGATCGTCTAAGCATTCCAAGGAGAGCCAAGTGTGTGGCCCACTCCCTACCCCAAATCTCTCATCCTAACCCTTCAATATTCATCATCCTCCTTCAAAGAAGAAGCCAAGGAGCTTAACATATCAAGGAACCAAGAAGAAGTGTAATCGGTGGGTAAATCTTCCTTGTTGCTAGGAAAGGGATTTCCATCATTGATTTTTTTATGATTTGAGGGCCCACATGTGGTGGGACCCACTTGATGTATGCTTTGTATCATGTATAGGGAGGGCTTATAATGGTGGAGCCCCTCCCATCCATCGTGCCGCTCTCTCTCTCTCTCTCTCTCTCTTTTGTGATGGCGTGTGGCCCACCTGATCCATACCGTCTGCTTGTGAGGCCCACCTTGATACCCATCTAGTGGACGAGCTTGCTGCTTGTTTGTTTGGATAGGCCTGGATGAGGGAAATCACAAAGATCAGCTTGAATCCTAACTGGTGGGCCACCACGTGGACCAACCTTAAGGTGTAGATGGTGTCCACACCGTCCAGCCCAATAGGAGCAGCAGCCCAGCAGGCCCATGTACCTCATCCAGGCCGTCCGTCCACTGGAAGTCTAGCAGGCCTGGATGAGGTAAAACACAAGTATCGGCTTGATCTACGCAGGTCGACCACACGTGTGGACCCACCTGATATGTATGTTTTATCCATGCAGTCTGTCCCAGGGACGGTGGGACCCACCCTGCACATGTAGGGTCTTCACCATCAAGCTGGGACGTGGACCCCACCATGATTTATGTATTATATCCTCACCGTCTAACTTGCTAGAGGGTGGGATCTGCCATGATGAATGTGGCCGTCCACACCGTCCACATGGGACATGGACCCCACAATGATGTATGTATTGTATATCCACATAGTCTGGCCATGGAAGGTGGGCCCACCTGCTATGTAAATGCAGGGCCTACCTTGATATTTGTGTTGTATCTGCACCATTCAGGTGAGCAGGACAGTGGTACCCACCGTAATGTAAGTGTTTCATCCACACCGTCCAGACCCTAGACGGTGGGGTACACCATGATGTGCACGTTTTATATCCAGACCGCCCAGCGGTGGGGCCCTGACATGATGTATGTATTATATATCTATGTCGTCCACTTGTGCAGCCCACCGTAATGTATGATGAATCCATGCTGCCTGTCCGTTTTGATAGGCCTGGATGAAGGAAAATGTAAATATTTGTTTGATTTAAATTGTGATGGGCCACTCATGTGGACCCATCTACTGTATGTGCATGGCCCACCTTGTTGTACACATGTGATGCCCCATAGGCCCAATGTAATGTATATGTTAGCCATGTGGTGAGGCCCAATCTAATGTATATGTGGCCCTTGTGTGAGGCCCAATGTGATGTATATGTGGGCCATGTGGTGAGGCCCAATATGATGTATATGTGGCCCTTGTGTGAGGCCCAATGTGATGTATATGAGGCCTATGTTGTGAGGCCCATGTGGTAAGGCCCAATGTAATGTACATGAGGCCCTTGTGAGAGGCCCATTGAGGTGCATATGAGGCCTATGTGATGAGGCCCAATTGTGATGTGTGACTCCACCATGATGTATGTGATAACATTTATGATGATCATCCATTCCTAACAAGTATTAGGACCATGGACCCCATTATAAGATAGATTCTAATGGGCCACACCTTGGGAGCAATGGTGGTTAAATGTCCACGTTGTAAACAATGGTTAAATGTCCCCGTTATACATCTCCCTAAGGCCGTTATTAAGCCCATGACCTTCTTACATTATTGGGCTAACCCAAATTATTGGGCCCGTTGGTATTAGTATTACCCATTTATTCATAATGGGCTAACCACAAAATATTGGGCCCCCATTAATGTTAGCCCATTTGTACCTATTGGGCCCCATCGGTAGCCCAACCGGCTTTATAATAGGGTGGGTAAGGAAGCCCACTTGTTGTGTGATTCACCCTTGCTGTAGATGGATGATTGTGTGGTATCAGATTTCGTATATCCACTGTTGAAGACTGATCTTGATACTTAGATTCACTGTCCTTTTGTAGGATACTTAGATTCACTGTCCTTTTGTAGACATTGCCATGTATATAGGCTGATTAATTATTTATAACCATGCTAGTATACTTTACCTAGTAAGACTCACTGAGTACGTGCTAGCATAATATCATGATACATGCCCATATGCATCATTTGTATGCTTAATATAGGGAGTGACTGATCATAACATATGCCATTGGGCAGATTGTTTATGGAACACCTTGATAGACGGAGTCGCCCCACATGATCGCGTAATACGTGCAAGATTGTTGTATGATTAGATAGTGTGATTCATTCACCTTGCATTTTATGATTTGATTATTGTATGCCCTAGCGATATTAGGGCAGTAGCTTCCACAGGCATATCGTGAATGACAAGATTGGATACCAGAAATGCTTGTTTCTAGCATTGAGGCACTATATATGGATGTCCCTGGGTGAAAGTCCCAGAACCCTTATGGTACTAAGAGGATGCTCCAACGTCGAGACCGAGTGAATGTATGAGTGCATGAGTGCTGAATACCATTAGGTTGCATCTCCCACTGTGTCATAATTGGTTGAAAGGGGGTGTGACCTTATCCAGCCTAGGGTAGGAGGCAAGGCTAGGCTAAGTTTGACCAGCTTATAAATGGGTTCGCTATCGACATGCCAGGTAAATATTAGCAAACTACTGGCCAAGAGGATAGTGAGGTCTCTTCCACTTGCATGGTTGTGCATCCAATTAGGGTGGCAATCTGGTGTAGAGTGTACTAGACCCCCGTGATATTTCATAGATGAGTTATATTATTATATGGATTCAGATGAGGACTGACATGCTTGAGTTGCATTTTGCATATGACATTTGGCCATGTAGGCCTTGCATCGAATAGCTTTGGTATGACTAATAGCATTCATGGGCATACCAGCATGATTCCGCATTACTCTGTTATTATATTCTTGGCACATACCTTGCATACACACTCACACCACCTTCTAAGCTTTCTATAAGCTCATACACGATCGTTGTGTGCAGGTGACGTTAAGACATCGTAACAGTATTGAGATTGGAGCACGCAACTATCTTCTGGAGCTTTCGATATTGATATCGTATTTCCCTTATCCATTGTACTTAAAGTTTTTTTTATCATAGTGGATTTGTGACGATGTTGTTGGTTGTTGTTTGTGAGTTATGCTTATGGTTATGCTTCTTATGGAATAAATTTATGTTGAAGATCCTCCTTGTAGGATCTTAAGATCGAAACCTGGTATATGGGTGCCAGGAGCTAAGGATAGGGTACTACGGAGGCTCTCGGCGCTGGATTCGGTGATCGAAAATTTTGCAAGCCCGGTTTCCAAGTCTGGGGTGTGACATATCAAGCCTGGAGTGATTCAACTCCTTTTAAAGCTCCCTGGACTTGAATCTGAAAGTTCATACCTACACTTGCAAGAGTTTGTGTCATGCCCCGAATTAGGAGACCGGGCTCACAAGATTCCCGATCGCCGAATTCGGTGCCGACATCCACCGTAGTACCCCATTCTCGGCTCCTAGCATCCATACGCCAGATTCCAATCATGGGATCCTACAAGGAGGATTTTTTTTGTACATTTAACTCGTAATAAGCATAACCACAAGATTACCCATTTCATAAAGGCAACATCAACATCACATATCCACTAATACAATCATTTGAGTACAATGCTGAAAGAGAAATACATAAATCGAAAATCAAGCTCCAGAAGACCGTTGTACGCTCCAAGCTCAACAATGCTGCAACCTAACATTACCTGCACGCATCTATCGTGCATAAGCTTATAGAAAGCTTAGAGGGTGGTGTAAGTGTGTGCCCAAGGTAAGTGCCAGTAAGCATATCGAGTAATCGAGTGAATACTAGCAAGCCTATAAATCATACAATATCAGAAATAAGTAGAAATACTGACAATAGCATGAATTATTCGAGTAAATAACATTATTAATAAGGTCATAAATCATGCGATAACAGAGTAAGCAAAAATACAGACAAGTCCCTGAGTCAATCAATATCAGAATACGCATTATAAAACATCTATACAAATGAAGAGTCATAAGGAGCCAAACATCATATGCTAAGGATGCGATGCAGTATGCAATTCCTGATGAGTGCACGAATACCGTCAGTCGTATCTAGACCGTATAAATGCATAAACATAGTAACCCGGAATGCCATATGCAGTAGATGTAATGCGCTATGTGGTGCGAATGGAATGACCATGCTGGAGTGTGAAGTCGGGATGATAGTACATAGTATCGCAGGCTATGGGGTCCATCACAAGGGCCTTCTATCCAAATGTAACGCCTTGAAAATCGGGGGTCGAGTGTAACTCAACTCACGAGTTCCAACACATCACTTATGCAACATGTTTAATGATATTTGAATGTTGTCTGTGTTAGAGCAGTAAACATGAATGAGATTATACCAAAGCAGTAATTCATACTCCAGATCAATTGTATAAAAGCAAGCGGAAGACTGAACTGTATATATGTGTATGTAAATAAACAAAATAAACATTTCATTTCCAGAGTATGAATCCTTCAGTCACAATATACATGTCTGTTTATAAACAAAAGGTCAAAATAAACTAAGTACAATCCTCAGTAAGTCCCATCGATCCCGTGACCTAGTCGAAGCCGCCATTATATATACGAGAACTCCTCCTGGTCCTCGTCGTGTCGGGACTCGCCTCCCGAGAATAGTCTAATCGCCTAAACCTGAGAGTGCAGTCCTGGTTGGTGTGCGCAACACCGTCCCCGTAACGTGGGAGTGAGTAGCTAACTCGGTGGAACGATAAGACATAAGTTATCATGTTATCAATACGATCAGCAAGTAATGATAAAGCGATAAATCAAACACTCCTAGTTACTCGATTAATGCAAGTATGAATGCGGTATGATGGATGCCCTCTCCGACATACTCCCTCAGCGACACCATCTCACGTTCGCGCATGCTTACATCCCACGGTGCTCCACATCTTCTAGGCACATGCGATGCATGATGAGTATGATTATCGAGTTTTTAATTAGTTCGTTTCAAACGACGGGATTGGGAAACTAAGGTACCTCCCTTGTATCATTCCCAAACATGATCCAATCTAGGGTCGTCGATCCTAGTTAATATCGAACGATGGTGTGTTTTCTAGGTCACTGCCCGGACGCCGCCAGGAACATTACGTACAAAGGTTGCACCACTCCCCATCACCCCTAAAACGATTCATCACGATACAACTATTTGCGAGAAACAGGCCTAGTTCATACTCTATATATCGCGGCGAACCCTAAGGCACGCTGCAGACTTCGAGTATGCTCGCGATCACTACAAAGGCTGCGCTGAGTACATTACGCACAAAGGTTGCACCACTCCCCATCACCTTATTAATGTAGGCCGACGGCGCGAATATGTGTCCCATACCACCATAATCGGCTCACGAGTTGAGTTGCTCCTTTGGTCACTACGAGGAGGCACGTAGCCCCAGGCGTAGGCCGACAGCTCGACCACGGTGTCCCATACCACCATGCCCGGCTCATGAGTCTTAGCGGATCGAGGTACCATGGTTAACGGGATTATCACTGGTAAGTTTGGTACCCTAGGTTCAAGCATTTGTGACCAAACATGGTGAACATACATAAGGCACACGGTTTACTTGACGTGTTCGGCTAGCACGAGCGCACAACAAGTTGGGCGATATGAGGCGCAGAAGCACCTCGTGTGGCCAACCACTATCGCCAACCGAAGTACGACACGGGTTCGCCAACAATATCATGCGTGGCGGAACGAATCCCAACCACATCTTCAAGTCTGATACCGGATGCCTGGACTATGAACATAGTCCCAAGCTCAGTCAAATTCTAACCATAACATGCGAAATACGGCATGATAACATGGTAATTCAAGAACACTAGCAAGCATATTATAAAGCATAACATGAAGCATGTTAATAAACAAGTCACAAAGCATGTTCAAGCATGTTATAAAGCATTATGTAAATAGGGATACAAATACTTAAATTTCGTAGGCGAGTGGTTAGAGTGAACAACCACATGGAGAGTGTCATATGTGACTCTAAGGTAACAGAATCCCAACTCGGCACCTACCTAAGATTAACACTTAAGCACTTACACTCACAAGTGAATTCACCAACACTTGGAATGCAATAGTTCAACATACATGACGTATGTTAGGGAAGTGTGTACTAGGGTTGTCCCTTTACCAAACTAGTATTTTATACATATACATCATATTCATACAACAATCAAACATGGCAATCACTTCAGCAAATTTTATACGTATAGGGTACCTTCACGTATACCCAATTTCGACATACATAGTGTTTACAAAGGAACATAGATTTCGGCGATTCCTTTAAGCGCGAGTATTTTAATCATGTATTGTATAATCATACATTAAATACATATGTCAAACATTATTCCAAAAGAAATACGTATACGGTATTTCTACAATACGTAATTTCAACATACGGCGCATTTACATGTAAACATATATTTTGGCGATTCCTTTCGCCAAACTAGTATTTTATTCATATGTTATATAATTATACATTAAATAAACATGTCAAGCATTTATCCAAAAAATACGTATCACGGTATTTCTACGTATACCTAGAATATGTGAAATTCCATATTTCACAGTTAATCAAAACGAGGAAACGGAAAGCACTTTGTACATGTGCAATTTCAAGCGAGATCATGAATCTACCATTAAGCGACATTGAAAGCGTTGAAAACCGTAACTTATAAGCTTAAAGTCCTCACCTTTGCCTTTGGAAACGGAGCGAATCGGCAAGGGTAATGGATCTTCCGTCTACGGGCGATTTCTAGCCTAAAGAGCGGAATCGGTTAGTCGGTATACATCCTACCTCGATTCCACCCCAAATCAGACCTAGGGTTAGGTTTTCTTACCTTGAATGAGGCGGAAAATGCGGAAAACGCCGAGAATAAGGCGGTGTAGGCCGTGTAAAGCAAACGGGGGAGGAGGAAGATCGACGCGATCTCCAAGTCTTTCTCTCTTTTCTCTCTCTCTCTCTGGGTTTCCTCCAAAATTCGTATGGTTGTGAGAGGGGCATGTTCTAAGCCCCTTTTATAGCCACAAACATTACGAAAATAGACTTAGGTTCATGGTGTACTGCTTATACAGGATTTTTGCCGCTTTTCTAGCTCAAAAGGGAAGTTCTGGTGGCCCTCTTTGAACCAAACGTCAGACTTAAGCTCACCATCGATGGATCTACGCGGGATTACGTTTTTGACTCATTCGGATACCCAAATTGCACGTGGCGGACCACTTTCAGTTCGGCGGTCAGTGGGCCACGATCGAAATTCCAAGTACATGTAAATGTTCTGAAATTTTCTTAATCCGAGGTGTAATTTGGTCGATTCGACGGTCGGGTTGCTTATCTTGACGCGTCAACGAACGATGCGAGATCACTATTCCGGATATTTATTTTGGCATATGAATAGTATTTTTCACACTACCTCGCTCCGATTCGAAACGAATGGCGTGGAGCATCGGATAAAGCGATTTTTGAGATGATTGTTAAGCCCGGTGGGCGGTCCTAGTTCCTTAGCTTCGGGTTAATCGGACTCCCGATGTGCGATCTAGACCTAATCGATTTCATTTCATTCCCAAAGCGAGACGGGAAATGAGTTTGGTTCTAAACTTTAGGGTAACCTAGCGTCAATGATTAACGCAATTTTGGGTCTTGCGATCGTATTTAAAGTGATCCTAACGGATTTCATAGCTAATTGAGTTTAGTACTTAGTTAACTTTGTTAAATTTCTAAAGGATTTAATCCTACGTGATTTCTGGTCGAGGTGGTACTCGACCCAATGTACGGAAATTTTCAGGTCGTTACACCAAACCAGTCTCATACCTAAATTTGGATAGTCAGACACAATGTGGTAAACTCCTGATCTCAGGTTAGTCGCGCGCCCCAACCGAAATCCTTGCCATAACGAAGGCACACAACAATTAGTTGCGCACCACTAGCCCGAGTGGATAGTGAATGAATGAATGAATGAGCATGCAACTCCTACTCAATAAGTCCACATATCAGTACAGTTCGTCTCTGGGATCATCACCGGGGTTTAGTACACTCCAAATGGCACTATCTCTCTCCAAGCAGCACAGTCCAAGTGAGCGTAAGAAACCTCACTATCCGCCTGGCCAATAGTCAGCTAATACCTATCCGGCACGTCGATAGCGAACCCATTTCCGAGCTGGTCAAACTCAGCCTAGTAATGCCCCCTGCTCTCGGGCGAGTAAGGCCACCACTCCTTTCCAACCGACCACGACACAGTGGGAGACGCGGCCTCCTGGTATTCGACCCTCGTGCGCTCATATATCCACTCGGTCTCGACGTTGAAGTCATCTCCTGGCCACGGAGGTTTAGGGATTTTCACCCAGGGACATCTATGGCGCCCGTATGCTAGAACCAAATATTTTCGGTGTCCCGTCCGGCCATCCACGATATGCTGTGGAGGCTACGACCATGATGTCGCTGGGCGTATAGTAATCACAGCACACAATGCAAGATGCATGAGTCATACAATCCAGGCATGCATCAATCCTGCGCATACCATGCACTCATGTGAGATGACCTCCGCCTATCAGGGAGTCTCATAACAACACGCTCAATGACATATGCAATGATCAACCACATCTCATAACAAACATACAGATGATGCGTATGGGCATGTATCATGATGCTATACTATCACCTACTCATAATCGGTATCAATAACCGGCACCGACAATCAGCCTCGATAATGTGGACATTTAACCAACATTGTCCCTAAGGAATGGCCCACATAGAGCCTAACATGCAATGGGCCCACGGCCTCACACAAAGGCCTGTTATTCAACATAGTGGTCCTTACTCACAGACCACCTATACACAATAGGTGGGCCCTGCTCATGGGCCTCAAATACAAGACATGTGGGCCCCACACATGGGTCTCAAATATATCAAATGGGCCATGCATCATGGGCCTAATACATATCCCAATGGGCCTTGCCCATAGGCCACAAATACATCATAGTGGGTTCCATCGCCTAGCCCTTAAATGCATCACAATGGGCCTCATATACACCACATTGGGCCTGAAACACGGGTTGAATACACATCACAACGGGCCTCAAATACAGGCCGCATATACATCACATTGGGCCTCGACAATCAGAATCGGCAATCAACCACGATAATCAGCATAGGCAATCGGCCACGATAATCGACCTCGATCGATAATCGGTCAATCGGCCACGACAAACAGAATCGACAATCGATCACGATCGGTAATCAGTCATGATAATCGGCCTCGATCGGTTGTCGGTCAATCGGCCATGACAAGAAGAATTGACATTCGGCCGCGATCGATAATCAGTCACGATAATCGGCCTCGATCGGTAATCAGTCAATTGGCTACGACAAGCAGAATCGGCACTCGGCCACGATCGGTAATCAGTCACGATAATCGGAATCGGTAATCAGCAGATAAACAAAACAGGGTTCATAGATAATCAGCTGATCAACTATGGCATAAAGATCAGCACTCGGCCGTGGTTATATCAAATTCGATAACACGGAGCCATCCGTCTACGGCGAATGGGGCCCACTTATTTGGGTTAACCCATTGAGGGAATGATGAGAATGGGCTTAACAAGGCTGGGGAAGGTCACAATGTGGACATTCAACCTTCATTGCCCCTTTCAATGTGGCCATTTAACCGACATTGCTCCCAAGGAGTCGCCCACATAAGGGCTTCATATGCAACGTAGCGGCCACACATACATCACATTGGGCCTCATTCATGGGCCTCAAGTATGTCACAATGGGCCACTCATACGGGCCTAATACACATCACCATGGGCCACGACCCATGGGCCCTAAATACATCACAATGGGCTACGATCCATGGGTCTCAAATACACAATAGGTGGTCCCCACACATGGGCCTAATATACATAACAAGTGGGCCCTGTACATGGGCCTCATTTCATCACATCAGGGCTTGCCAAATGGGTCTTAAATACTTCGCACATGGGCCTCAAATACACAACTGGTGGGCCCCATCTCATGCCAACAGGTGGGCCTCATGGATACATAACACATACAAAACTATGGGCCACTTACTGGACGTTCAGTCCACCAACGTGGGGGGACACATGAATGGATGGTGGATACAACGCATATCTCATGTGGGCTCCACTAGCTGGAGATGGACGGCATAGATAAAACACGATTATCAAGGTGGACCCCACCCGTTTTTGGCTGTTCAGTCTCCACTAATTAATAATAGTGGGGCCCATATGAGTCAGGGATCAAGCTGACACTTGTATTTCCCTACATGCAAGTCTGTGTGACCCAGTGCACAGATTAGATGGAAAATAAACATCAAGATGGGCCTTGGAAAAGTTTCAACGGTGAACATCAATATCTCCACTGTTCCCGTGGTGTGGCCCAGCGGGGGATCGGGATCCTCCTTCTTGGCCTCACGCCCTAAAATTATCTAGAGAAATGGAGGGACGGTGTGGATCTGATACATACATCATGGTGGTAGCCCATGCAGCAAATGGAGGTGGATGGCATAGACACAAAAATCAAGGTGGGCCCCACAGAAATTGCTGACGTCAACTGACCAGCTACTCTGCTGGTGTGAAGTACACTAGCCAATCTTCTTCCCTTGGACAGTGAGGGTACAAACACATATCTCATGGTGGATACCCACACATGTACGGTGTGGATCCAAAGCATACATCGATGTGGGATTTCCAACGGTGTGAATAAAATACGTGAATCAGGGTTGGGGGTCCACGGACCTGCTGACATCCTATAGCAGCCATATAGCTGGTGTGGTCCACATAGATGGACGGTCCAGATAAATGGCGGTGTAGATGTAATAAATACATCATGGTGGGGTCCTTCAACAGATGAGTGGATGGTGTGGATTTAAATCCATATGTTAGTGGGTTCCACGGCACTTGGGACGTCCACACAGCAGCTATATAGGTGGGTCCCACTGAGATGGACGACTGGGATAAAACTCATACGTCAGGTGGATCTTCCACCGTCCAGACAGTGGACGGTGTGGATCACAACCCTCAAGACCAAGCCGTCCCCAGCTGTACGGTCTGGATATAATACAAACCTCACATGGGCTACACAGATTTTGGTGACGTCAACCCAGAAACTGCAGCTGCTGGAGTTCCCACAAACGGACGGTGTGAGATGTAACACATACATCACGATCAGGCCCACACCGCTTATAGTCACTGCACAACAGCTGGAGCTGCTGGCCAAATCAGATGAACAGCGTGGGATAGAACACATATCATCAAAGATGGGTCCCACCGTCAATGGACGGTGGATGTACACATACCGCATGATCTGACCTACAGATCTTGCCGGTACCAATACATCAGCTATATGTAGCCGAGTAAGGCACACCGGCCAATCAGCTGACAGCAGGTGGGTTAGGCCCACCACAAATACATACATATACATATTTATATATATAATACTATTATTATTATTATTATATTACTCTCTTTCTTCCCCTTTCTCTTTATTTTTTTTTATTATTTTTTTTTTAACGTCTTCTGGACGTCCATTGATGGACGGTCTGGATATAAATCCATGTGGGATCCACAGAACTCCCTGACGTCACTTCTGCAGCTGCATACTTCTGGTGAGACCTGTAGATGAACGGTTTGGATATAAAACATATACCTGAAAGGCGGGTCCGTCCTGAAATTTAGATTAGTCTCAATCCAATGCCGTAAAACTATCTTTCAAATGGTTGGACGGTTGGATGGGATAGATGAAACCCGTACATCACAGTGGGGTCCACGTGGGTGGACCACATGGTTTTAGATCAGCTGATATTTGATTTTTTTTGCCTTCGTCCAGGGGTGCTGAACGGTGCCAGCAACTGGTTCGTCCACGCCATCTGGCCGTTTGGATGGGCCTGGCCGTCCAAACCTTGGGTCCACTTGCTGGACAGGGGGGGTGCACACATCTCAATGGGTCCACCATCCCAGCTGGACGGCTGGATAACATATAAACATCAAGGTGCGTCTCACTTGGATGGGGTCCACGGTGTTGATAAAACCCATACATCAATGGTCGGCCCTACCTAGCATGTCAAATGGACGGCTGGATGGCATGGATACATCACAGTGGGCCACACAACCATCACAGAGAGAGAGAGAGAGATCAGTGAGATAGAGGGAGGGACCCCGCCACTATGGGCCCTCCCTATATGATGCATACATCAAGTGGGTCCCAAATCTTGTGGACCCTACATCAAAATCAAGGAAATGAACACCCACCTTTCCTTCTTCCTCCCATGAGTGCTCCAAGGCTCCTAAGAAGCTCTTTCAATGGTGGAGATGATGATCTAAAGGTTGGATGGTGAGGTTTGAGGGGTGTAGAAAGTGGGCCACACCAATCTCTCTCTTAGAAGGCTTAGACGTTGGATCTCTCCTTGGGGTTGCTTGAGAAAAATGGAATGAAGAGAGAGAGGAGTGATGTAAGGGAGAGATGGGTGATGGGTGGTATAATAGATGATGGGAGCATGGTGCTTGTTGACTTTTAGGTGAAAAGAGGAATGGGTGTCATTCTTTGTTGGTGAAAAAGGGATGGCTAGGTAAGGTTGTGTACTTGACCCTCATTAATGGATTGATGTGATGTTTGGGGTAGAGATTCTCTTGGAAATTGTGACGTGCGGTATTTTCCTCGAACTAAACGTGGGCCCACATCTCCTGGCCTGGGTATCGGGTCGGTGCGTGAATCGCGGCATTGGAACCGCGGCGATGGCACGGTCGCCAAGGTATAGGTTTCGGGTCGAGTCGACTTTGGCATGCAAGTCTCGTCTTAGGATCATGCGCAACATTGACTTTAGGTCGAGGATTGCCGGAATTCGACCGGAAGGATCGCGGAAGCCTTCGGAACAGTACGGACTAGGATGCGAGTCTTATAGTTTGATGAGGTAATAGCCGCTTTATACTTTCCTAATGTGTTTGAGGACATGGTCAGGCTGAAACACTTTCCTTTCTCCTTGAAAGAAAAAGCTAAGACATGGTTGCACTCACTACGTTTGTGATCTATTAGCACATGGAATGACATGATGAAGGAGTTCATAATTTTTTTTTCCATACCATAAGACGAACACCATCAGGAAATCGATCATGAACTTTGCGCAAAAGGAAGATGAAACATTCTTCTAATTTTGGGAGCGGTTCAAGGATCTCGTCAATTTATGCCGACAACATAGTTTTGAAACGTGGTGCATAACAAATTTCTTCCACGATGGACTGACATCTTCCATGCACCAATTCGTCGAAACGATGTGCAATGGGGAGTTCATGAATAAAAATGTTGATGAGGTATGAGATTACTTTGATAAACTTGCTGAAACCACACAATCATGAGACATCTCCCCAAAACCTAACACCACATCTAAGCCTACTCAAAGAAGGGAGAGGGGTGGGATATACTTGTTGAAAGAGGATGATGATTTAAATGTTAAAGTGGCCAGTCTCGCAAGGAAAGTTGAGGTCATGGAACTTAAGAAAGATAAGGCTAAGGAAGTTGTTTACGGTATCTGTGTTTGCAAAATATACACAATTGAAAATTTCCCGACGATACCTGCTTTTCAAGAGGTACTGAACGAGCAATCGAATGTCGTGAACAACTACCAAAGACCTTTCAATGGACCCATCTTTATCACATACAATCTTAGTTGGAGAAATCATCCGAACTTTAGTTAGAGGTATGGACAAACTGCTAGTCCTCAAGAAATCCCTAACCAATTCTTAAATTAAAGGAAACCTCGAGAGGATCTGGTCTGGAAACATATTCAAAACCAAGAGCTTATCAATCAGAGTATATTAGAAACCCTTCAAGACCTTTCAAAGGCCGTACAAGAGCGTGAGACAAAAAATTCAATTAGGGAGAAAGGGATCCTACCAGCTCAACCTCTTCCCAATCCAAAATTGCAATACGAAATTTCCCAATTCAAAATTGCAATACGAAATTAATGATCCAAGCTCTTCAAAGCAAGTGGAGCAAGCCAAGTCTATTGTAAGTGTTATGTTTTCTAGCTCCTATAATTGTCAAATTTTGTATTGTTAAAACCTCTTGGAATCTAATTCTTGTGTAGCTCATCTACATATTCAAGATCATGCATCTCATGTACAAGAACAAAGGTCTTTACCTCAAGAACTTCAAATGCAAGATCAAGAGATATACAAGTTCAAGTATAACACCAAGTGTTAGTTCAATCTTTCAAGCTTCAACAGTTAAAGGTTTCAAAGCTTCATCCATGTCAAGACAAAGTTATTTACTTTTGTACTTAAAGCTCAAGATGAAATACAAGTTAAGTATCTCAAGCTCAAGCTTCAAAGCATTTCAAATTTAAGCTTCAAATAGTTACAAGTTCAAGCTTCAGCACACTTCAAGATGTCAAGCTTCATGTATGCCAAAAACAACTATTAACCAAAGAAAAAAAAGATTCAATGTTCATATATCGCTTATAAGATATGAATGACCCTAAATTAATTATAGGTTAGGTCATATTGATTGCATACTTTAATTGGGTCACTTTATAGGTGTATAGACTGTTTTCTCAACTAGTCTTAGCCTATGTTCGACTAGTCCTAGTACTGGCTCGACCAGTCTAAGAAATTCCTCGACCAATCCAACGTTTGTTACTAATTTTTAGGATTTTCTATTATAGCCTCAACCAGTCCTGGAGATTGCTCGACTAGCTGAGCAGGCTTGACTCAAAGTCCAACAACCAAATTGGGTCCCACACAACCAGCCGTGGGCATAGCTCGACTGTTCGTGAAGGCCACTCGACCGGTCGAGCAAGTCCTTCGACCAATTGTGGAATGACCTTATCTTATCGTGCCTAAATTTTCAAAAGTTTATTGGTCCTTTGACCAATCGAGCTGTCCTTTGGGCCAGTCAAGTGGGCAGTTTCTGCACTTATAAATAGAGCACGATTTTCAGATTTTTTCAACTAATTCATGCAAATTCAAGACACCACTCTGAGAGATAAGTTTATGATATTCTTAAGCTATTTAGTGCTCATTTAATATTCTCTTTAATTAGCTTTTGTATTTGATTTTGTATTCTACATTCTAATCTTATTTGAAGAAGGGATTGAAATTTTCTCATTTCTTAGAATCAAAATCAAATCAAGTTAGCTCAAAGTGATTTAATCTAAAAATCATTTAGAACTTAGAACCTTTTCATAAGTGAGTGTGGATATTGAACATCTACGTTGAACTTCTACTCCAAATTGGTTCTACCGGGCTGCATCAAAGGAGAATATCTATATAAGTATTTTACAGTTTTGTAAATCTCTTTCTTTTGGTTTCTTTAAGATTATGCCAGAAAAATCTTTCTTTTGGTTTGTCTGAGGTGATCCAAAAAACTCAGAGTGTGGGGTTTTTTGAATTGTGTAAGCCTACTTGAAAGACACAATTGTGAAGGTTTTAGGTGAACCTTGAAAAACCTATTGCATAATGAACGCTAATATCCACTGTGTGAGGATATTAGGAGTGGAGTAGTTATGTGGCTGTTTTTCTAAATAGTTAGTGTACACATAAGAGAACCACTATAATTTCTGGTCTTGTGGTGAATGATTGATTGTGGCATTGTGTGGATGTTGTAATTTCCTTTGACGCATTTGTGGAGAATGTTGTAATTTCTTTTATGCAAGTGTGAGAATTTTGTAATAGCTTGGTTATTTTCTTTGCTATTTATTCTTTATTCCTCTATATCGGTTTGAGATTTTGATACATAGACCATTCTAGGAATCAGGTTGTCCTACCATAAGCCATTGGTTTTTGGTGTAAGCTTGTCCTTAGAAAAACATCTGTATCAACCTCTCGATACTTGTACATTTGAGGTTGTTATTCATTTCTGCGTTGTGTGATTGATTAAGTGCTATCTTTATTTATATTTGTTAAATTCCGCATTTAATTTTTATTTTGGCATAGTCCTATTCACCCCCCCCCCCCCCCCTTTCTAGGACTCTTAGCTCGGCCTTTTCATCTATCACCACTCTTAGGAGTGGAAAAACAATTGACAAATCTATTCCGGTAAGGACTGAAGCGTCCATGGACCTAGGAGAAGAAATAGAGGATAGAATTAGCATTGCTCCACATGGATTAGAACTAGGACCTCTGAGCACGTTGATTGCTCCATTCCCCCAACGGTTAATTGCACCAAAATCTCTCTCTAACTCTCAGGACATTCTAGAGGCACTTAAACAAGTGAAGGTCTACATCCCTCTCCTGGATGTCGTGAAACAAATTCCTTCATATGCCAAAGTTTTGAAAGACCTATGCACGACCAAAAGGAGACAACGTAACAAAAGGAAAAAATTTTGATGGAAAAAGTGAGTGCCATCCTCAAGTAAGATGTGCCACAAAAATATAAAGATCCCGGTAGCCCAACCATCCCTTGTGTAATTGGGAACTACCGGATTGAGCACGCACTTCTTGACTTAGGAGCAAGCGTAAATCTAATCCCTTACTCAGTCTACGGACAACTGGGTCTAGTTAAATTAAAACCCACTCGGACCACATTACAACTTGTTGATCGCTCAATTCGTGTACCGAGAGGGATAATTAAGGATGTGTTGGTATAGGTTGACAAATTCTACTACCCAGTAGATTTTATTATCCTGGATACTCAACCCATCATGGACATGAGCACTCGAATTCCTATAATTCTTGGTCATCCATTCCTTGCCACATCAAATGCAATCATTAATTGAAGGAATAGAGTCATAAGTTTGTCTTTTGGAAATATGATAATAGAGTTGAATATCTTTTTCAATACAGGCAAACAATTAGAGAATGATGACAATACCCACGACATTAAAATGATTGACTCTTTCGTGGAAGATAGAACACTTTTGACCTTATCCTCTGACCCTCTAAAGATATTCCTGGCCCACTACCATAATTTTGATGATGATATGATTATGGAGATGGGGACCATGCTGGATACCATGCCGGTACTTGAAGTTAACTGGTGGAGGCCACAATTTGAAGAATTACCCCAAACCGATGTAATGCCTCTACCGTTTAACTTCGAGGCGCCGAAGTTTGACCTAAAACCTTTACCCTCTGATTTGAAATATATCTATTTAGGTCAAAATGAGACATACCCGGTGGTGATTTCTTCCCACCTTAAGCACGAACAGGAGAGTATGCTCATCTCTACTCTCATTAAGCATAAGGGAGCCCTTGGATGGTTGATTGTAGACCTAAAGGGAATTGACCCTCCGATTTGTACTCACCGCATTTATCTAGAGGATAATGTGAAGACCTTCAGATAACCACAACGTAGATTAAATCTAAACATAAAGGAAGTAGTTAAAGCTGAGGTTCTTAAGCTATTAGATGTGGGTATCATATACCCTATATCGGATAGCCAATGGGTGCGTCCAACTCAGGTGGTTCCTAAGAAGTCCAGAATCACCATCGTAGCCAATGCCGACAATGAACTCGTGCCAACTAGAGTCACTACTGGTTGGAGAATGTGCATTAAGTATAAGAAGTTGAATACTGTTACAAGGAAGGACCACTTTCCTTTGCCCTTCATTAATCAAATCTTAGAAAGGCTAGCTGGTCATTCCTATTACTGTTTCCTTGATGGGTATTTGGGATACAGCCAAATAGAGATAGCCTTTGAAGATCAGGAAAAGACCACATTCACATGTCCCTTTGGCTCCTTTGCTTACCGAAGGATGCCATTCGGACTGTATAATGCCCCCGTCACTTTTCAAAGATGCATGTTGAGTACTTTTTCTAACATGGTGGGGCAATATCTAGAGGTCTTCATGGACGACTTCTCTGTCTTTGGTCCATCCTCCAGCGATTGCTTAGAAAATCTTAAATGTGTGCTAAGCGATGTGATGAAAAGAATTTGGTACTAAATCGGGAGAAGTGTCATTTCATGGTTCATAAGGGGATTGTCCTTGGACATATCATCTTGTTAAAAGGAATTGAGGTAGATAAGGTTAAGATTGATCATATCTCTAACTTACCTCCACCCAAGAACATACGAGACGTGTGATCCTTTTTAGGACATGCTGAATTTTACAGAAGATTCATAAAGGACTTTAATAACCCCTCTCATCCTTTATGCAATATACTTCAAAAGGATGTGCCATACGAGTGGACTGATCAATGCCAGGAAGCTTTTTCTATGCTCAAGGGCATGCTAACCATCGCACCTATCATGTAGCCACCCGATTGGAGCATCCCTTTTGAACTTATGTGCAATGCATCCGATTATGCTCTTGGGGCCGTATTAGGTCAGAGAAAAGATAAGAATCCCTACATTATATATAATGCAAATATAACCTTAAATCCTGCCCAAGTGAATTACTCTACTACGAAGAAGGAACTCTTAGCCGTAGTATTCGCTTTAGATAAATTCAAGTCCTACTTGATCAAATTCAAGATCATCATCTACACTGATCATGCAACACTTAAGTATCTTCTTTCTAAGAATGATGATAAGCCCCGCTTGATAAGATGGGTACTTCTACTTCAGGAATTTAATTTGGAAATAAAAGATAAGGAGTAGAGAACGTAGTGGCTGACCATCTTTCCCGCCTTGATCTCTCTGATTCCCTTGAGACAACGCATATAAATGATATGTTCCCTGACGAACAATTATTCAAAGTCTCCCATTCACCCTGGTTTGCTAATATTGTTAATTATCTTGCTACAGTTATCACGCCAACACATTAGACTACGCAAGATAAGAAGAAATTATTTACCGAGGTATACAAATTCTTCTGGGACGATCATTACTTGTTTAAATATTGCCCAAACCAAATCTTAAGGAGATGTGCGCCCGATAATGAACACCAAAGTGTCATTTCCTTCTGTCATTCTCAGGTCTATGGTGGCAACCTTTCTGCCAAAAAGACCACGGCCAAAATTTTGCAGTGCGGCTTTTACTGGCTCACTATGTTCAAGGACACTCATGAGTTTTGCAAAGCTTGTGAGCGTAATAAAAAATTGGAAGCATTTTCCCGTCAAAACATGATGCCTTTGAACTCCATTCTAATCATTGAAGCATTTGATTACTGGGGCATCAATTTCATAGGACCATTCCCCCAATCTTTTGGGAATTTATACATTTCGCTAGCTATAGACTATGTCACTAAATGGATCATTAAATTTTTAAAAGAGAATATCCTTTCCTGGCTCAGAATACCTCGGACCATCATTAGTGATGGAAGCTCACATTTCAGTAATAGGCCATTTGCAAACTTAATGAAAAAATATGACATCTCTCATAAGGTAAGCACTCCATACTACCCACAAACAAGTGGGCAAGCTGAGATTTTCAATAGGAAGATCAAACACATTTTGGAGAAAATGGTTTACCCTCATCGAAAGGATTGGTCCATCCGATTGACTAATGCTTTATGGGCTTACCGTACTGCATTTAAAACCCCTATTGGAATGTCTCCCTTTAGACTTGTCTATGGGAAGGCTTGCCACTTACCTGTGGAGTTTGAACATAGAGCCTAATGGGCTATTAAAAACTAAATTTTAATTTGGACAATGTTGGCTCGTTGCATAAACTTAGCTGGATGAACTTGAAGAGATCCAGAATGACGCATACAAGAATTAGAGAATTTACAAGGATAGAATGAAGGTGTTTCATGACCAACACATTCTCAGAAAATCATTCACACTAGGTCAGAAAGTCCTTTATACAATTCTCGGTTACATCTCTTCCTGGGAAAACTCCAATCTCGTTGGACCGGCCCTTTCACTATTACTAATGTCTATCCTCATGTGGCTGTCGAGATTCAAAATCTAAACAATGGCAATGATTTCAAAGTAAATGGACATCGTTTAAAGCCATTTGTTAAAAATTGGATTCAGAAGACATGTCCATACCTCTGAATATCCACTTTACCAGGATTAACCTCCTAGTCTGACGGAGGTGTACTTAGGTGCCACGCCCCAGATTCGGTGACCGAAACTCACAAGAATCCCAATTCTCGGCTCCTGGCACCCATTCACCAGGTTTCGATCCTGAGATCCTATAAGGAGAATTTTCTATAACACAAGTCTAATCCATAAGAGCATACCCGAGATCATAACATAATAACCACAGAAAGTAACCACGGGAACACATCACAAAATCCACTAAGAATTAAAACTTTATACAAGGTACAATGATGAAAAGGGAAATACAAGATCTAAGCAATAGGTAACTCTAAAAAGGTCCTCGACCCGCTCCTTGCTCCTCCTCAGCTACGGCTACTACCTTGAATCTCCTGCACGCATCAATCGTACATAAGCTTATAGAAAGCTTAGAGAGATGTGTAAGTGTGTGAAATACTAGTGTCGGGAAAGCAATACCAGAGAATGCGGAAATGCGGCATGAACCATGAGTACCATCAATGCCAACAGCCATACCGAGGCTTTGCTATACCAAGCATGAATGTAGTAAGTCGTACCAAGGCTATGCAATGCAACATATGAGTATTGGGCGCCATACTAAGGCGATACACAAGAGGCCTACATAGCCAATGCCATATGCAAAGTGCAAATGTGATTCATGCCAATCCTCATATCTAGTCCACATATCCATCCAGTTCCACTTTAGGGAAACCACCGAGGTCAAATACACTGCTAACCGACTGCCGCTCTCCTAGCCGCACAGTCTAACAAGAGTAAGAGACCTCACTACCCACTTATGGACAACCAATCACCAGCAAGGTTCGATGGTAACGGACCCATTCACGAGCTGGTCAACCTTAGCCTATCTATTATTGTCACGCCACGAACTCAGAAACCAGGCTCACAAAATTCCCGATCACTGAATCTGGGGCTGACAGCCTCCGGAGTACCTCATTCTTGGCTCCCGGTACCCATACACCAGGTTCTGATCCTGGGATGCTACAAGGAGGATTTCTAATCATCAATTATATTTGTAATGAGTATAACCACAAGCATAATCCTCGAACAATAACCACAAGAACACCATCACAAAATCCGCTATGAAAAAAAACTTTGAGTACAGTGCGTATGAAGGGAAATACAAGATAGTACTAATAACTGAAACTCCAAAAGCTCGACTGTACGCTCCTGCTGCTACTATGCTACGGCTGCATCCTAGCGTCACCTGCACACATCAACCGTGCATAAGCTTATAGAAAGCTTAGAGGGTGGTGTAAGTGTGTGCGCAATATAAGCGTGCTCAGAATGCAAGGTTAGAGTAATGCGGAGTCATGCTGATGGGTATATGAATGCAATCAGCCGTACCAAGGCTATGCGGTGCAGAATATAAATGCTATCGGCCATATTAAGGCCATGCGAATCAAAATGCAAGTCAAGCATGCCAATCCACATCCACATATTAATGTAGCTCCTCACTAGAGCATCAAATCAGTACGGTTCTCAGTCTGGATAATCACTAAGGTCTAGTACACTCTACGCCAGCTTGTCACCCCTATCCGAACGTACAATTGGGAGAGTAAAAGAGACCTCACTATCCGCCTGCTCATATCGGGCCCGGCTCATCGATAGCGAACCGATTCCTCAAGGTGGTCAAATTCAACCTAGAAGTTGCCCCCTCACTTTGGCTGGTAAAGTCACACCCCTTCCCAACCAACCACGACACAGTGGGAGACATGGCCTATTGGTATACGGCCCCTGCGCGCTCGTGTATCCACTTGGTCTCGACATTGGAGTCATCCTCTGGTACCATCGGGTTTAGGGATTTTCACTCAGGGACATCTATGGTGTCCCGATGTTAGAAACAGTATTTTCAGTATCCAATCCAGCCATCCACGATGTATCTGTGGAGGATATGGCCCTAATGTCGCTAGGGCATACAGTAACCACAATCACACAAATGCAAGTGCATGAATCACACCACCAGTCATGCAACAATCCTGTGTGTACCACACGCTCATGTAGGGCAACTCCGCCTATCAGGGAGCCCATAAACAATCTTCCTGAAGGCATATTAAATGATCAGTCACTCCTCATATCAAGCATACATATGATGCGTATGATCATGAATTATGTGATACAGTGATGGACTCAGTACATAGCAAAAATGGGCCTAGACGGCCTACATATTACAAGTATGGGCCTATCAATGGGCCTTAGGGCGAGTGATAATGCGGACATTTAACCAACATCATCCTACAATGTGGACCTCAAACCATCATTGTTCCCAAGGCACGCCCCACCATCGAGATCATCACAAGAACCACGGTGGAAATACATTACAATGGGCCTTATGTACATCTCATTGGGCCTCGACCCATGGGCCTCCAATACGTCAAATGGGCCTCATACCATGGGTCTCATATATATATATATATATATATATATATATATATATATATCAAAATGGGCCTTAGTAGGCGGGCCACAAATACATCAAGTTGGGCCTAACACATGAGCCTTGCATGTGTCACAATGGGCCTCATACAAATCAAGGTGAGCCTCAACAATGGTCTATAATATGGTAAGTGGGCCACACCACATGGCCACATATATATCAGATGGGCCACACTCAAATATAAGTGGTGATAAGGACTTCCACCATTAAAATTTCTAAGGGTTCAATGGTGGACGTTCAAACCCACTATTTCCTATAATGTGGTCCACCTAATCCTAGATCTGTCTTATATATATATATATATATATATATATATATATATATATATATATATATGTATATATATATCCATCACAGGCCTTAAAATAGTCTCCAAAATGGTTGGATAGTTTGGATGAAACACATGCATCATGGTGGATCCCATAGTGATTGAAAGGATGGATGACATAGATGAGGTACATACCCAGGGTGGGGCCCACACTAATGAGAGGTGTGAGTTACAATACATGCATCAGTGGGGTCCCATGTGGGGCCCACCATAATGTTTATTTTCCACCTAGCCTGTTGACATGGTTACACAGACATGGGGGCCCACTACAGTGTTTGTTTTCCATCCGACCCGTTGATAAGGTCATTCAGACCTGGGAGCCCACAGTAATGTCTATTTTCCACCCAACCTGGGCCCACTGTAATGTCTATTTTCCACCCAACCTGGGCCCACTGTAATGTTTATATACCATCTAAACTGTTCATGAGGTCACGTGAACATGGGTCCACGGTGATGTTTGTCTGCCATCCAAACTGTCGATAAGGCCACTCGAACCTGGGGCCCACCGTACTATCTATATGCCATCCAACCTATGAATGAGGTCACGCAGACCAAATGAAGAGGAAAAACAAATATCATATCTGATCCAAAACTTTTGTAACCCAAAAGGGTTTCAATGGTAGGCGTCCAATCCAACTTTTCTCTGTGATATGGGCCACCTAAGCGCCACATGTGGCTAATTTTTGGGTGTCCCATAGCTGGGAGGAGGGCCCACCATATGTAAGGTGTTGATGTTCGACACACATCATGGTGGGGTCTATAGCTGGGGCCATGTGTCCCAGCCCGCCCAGCGTCCACGCAGACGTTGCTGCCTCATTATTTTTTTTAATGTTTTCTTGGAGTTTCTCTTAAGTGGGGCCCACATCAACAAAATCCACTCCATCCACTCATTCTTATGGCTCAAGAGAAGTCAAACGAGTCTAATAACTAAGATATTTTGGTGTATAGGATCATTAGGTGGATTTTTAACGGAAAAGACCACCATTTTCCAAGATACGGCCCACTAGATACTCGGGTTAACTTCATTTTTCGGCTCAATGCCTAAAAAGATATGAGAAACGGGATAGACGGCGTAGATTACATACATACATCAAGGTGGGGCCTATATGGGTGGCCCACCCCAAAAGTACTTTTTTTTATTAGCTTGACAGTACACGCACTCCATGCTAACCACCCCTACATCCAGCGTCCAGGGATGCTGGACGACATGGATAAACACAACATCATGGTGGGTCCCACATGTACATGGCCCAGCTGTTTGGATCAGCCGAATGTTTGTGTTTTCCCTACGTCCAGCCCGCTAATGGGCTGGATGGTGTAGGTCCAACACATCTATCAGGTGGGTCCCATGAAGATGGTTGGCTTGGATAATATATGCTTCATGGTGGGACACACCCGCACCAAATGGGCCATACACCCCCATCTTCATCATCATCATCATATAAAGAGAGAGAGAGAGAGAGAGAGAGAGATGATGATAGAGGGACCCCGCCACTATGGGCCCCTCTTGGTTAAATCACTTACATCAAATGGGTCCCACCAACAAGTGGGCCCTAAAATAAGAAATAACGGTGGATCACCCACCTCTAGGCCTTCTCCTTGGTCCCTTAGCCTCCTTAGCTCCTTACCTACACTTTCGATGGTGGTTGATGGGGTTTTGATGGTGTGGATGAGAGATGAGAGGGTGGAGAAAGTGGGACACACTTGGCTTTGGGGAAGCGAGGGCTTGGACGTGTGGAATTTTTTTGTTGCTTGGGAGATATTTTGAGAAATGAGGGAGAGAGAGAAGTGATGGGATGATAAGGATGGGTGATGGGTTGAGTGATGGATGAAGTGATGTAAGGGTTGACTTTGGGTAACTTGTGTAAAAGAGAGGTAAGGATAAGGTATGGGTTGCTTATACTTAATAGATGTAAGGATAAGGAAATCATACACATCCCTAAGGTACTTGAGAATCCTATCTCAACACCCACCTAAAGCACAATCTCCTAAGTACTTACTCATACAAGCATTTTTACAAACACTTATTAACACACATAACGTATGTTGGCCAAAACATGTATTTGGGCGAATCCTTTCACCGAGGAGTTGTTACGCATATACCTAGCATATACACACAGTAGTTAATCATGGCAAACATACTTTCATATTCCATATTCATTCAAACATATCAACAAACACATCGAATACAATATATTCAACATAGTTCATATATATGTGTAAAGTGCGGGAAACATTGTATCTAATTATGTGATACCATTCAAGTCAGTCATAAATCATTACTGACATTAAAAGCCTTGAAAACCATAACCTATACATCTATAGTCTGCACCTTACGCCGGTAGACGCGTAACGAACTCAGTTCGTTCACCCACGCTTCGTCTACGGCACAACGGCAACCTATGACATGAAATAGGTTAACTATTTCACCATTTCAACTATTAGAAACCCTAGAATGGATTAGAGTTAGGTTTCCTTACCTAAGAATGGGATCGTTATCGCTAGTAGATCGATACGGAAGTGGTGGTAAGGCACGTGGAGTAGCAGGGATCGAATCCCAGGAGTAACTCTAACTTCGCTCTCACTTTCTCTCTCTTTGCTCTCTTCTCTCTCCTAGGGTTTTTCCCAAATTCGTATGGAGTGAATGAGAGAGGATTTAAGGTCCTTATATAGGCCTAAACTGATGGAAATGGCCCCAGGGCCAAGGTATACTTATGTTATGTCCAAAGAGCATCTGTTTCAGCTCAACGGAGCACTTCCGGAGCCCCTCCCCTTAAGCCAAAGGTCGGACTTAAGCTCTATGACCATGGATCTAGGTCGAGTTAAGTTTTCAGTCCTATTGGATTTATAGATCGACCGCGACGGACCAGTTTCCGTTCAATGGTTACCGAAAATCGATCAGGGCCACAAGTACATTACCATGTATGGGAAATTTCTCCTGATCCAAGGGTTAATTTGGGTCAGATTCTGACGGTCTGAATCCTTATATTCGGTCCGCAAGCGACAAGTCTCAAATTACTTAAATTTAGATTTTTATTTCTAAGATATCCACGTTTCTCACATACTTCACTCCGGGCTCAAGCGAATAGCTTCGGGACACTATCTAGACTTGATTTCTGAGGTGGTTGTCAAGTCTAGCAAGGCAGTCTTAATTATATAATTTCGTAGTAATTGGACTTTCGACGTGCGGTCTAGGTCCGATACGAAGTTTCAATGTGCTCCCGAGGGAAACTGGGTAATGAGATTGATCCTAGATTTTAGGGTAACCTAGCGTCAATGATTCTACAAGTTTTGGGTCTTGCAGATCGTATTAAAAGTGATTAGTGTTGATTTCGCATGTAATCTAGTTTAACACTAGTTAATCCTTGTCTAATTCCTAGAGGATTTGATCCTGAGTGATTTCTACTTGAGGTGGTACTCGAGTCTTTGTACTGATTTTTTTAAGTCGTTACAATCTACCCCCCTTAAAGAAAAATTTCATCCTCAAAATTAGTACCTTTTTGTACTCCTCGAGAAGCTGAGGGTAGTTCTTACGGACCTTGACTTCTGTCTCACAAGTAGCCTCTTCCTCAGTGTGATGCGTCCACAATACCTTTACAAGTGGGATGACCTTGCTATGCAACACGTGCTCCTTCCTGTTTAGAATATGCGTCGGTCATAGTATATATATAGCATCCTCGCTCAACTGCACCTACTCCCATCTGATAATGTGGGAAGGATCAGGAACATATTTTTTCAGCATAGATACATGAAATACGTTGTACAATCCCGCGAGTGGTGTGGGCAAAGCAAGGCGGTATGCTACCACACCCACTCGATCCAGTATCTGGAATGGGCCAATGAATCTCGGCGTAATCTTCCCTTTCTTGCGAAAATGCATGACTCCCTTCATGGGGAAAACTTAGAGGAATACATGGTCCCCAACTTCAAACTCAAGCAGTCGCCGCCTCATATCGGCATAACTCTTCTGTCTGCTCTGGGCTGTCAGGAGTCGACGCTTGATAATATCGATCTTTTCTGAGGTCGTCTGTACAACTCTGGGCCAATCAAACTACGCTCGCCAACCTCAGCCCAACAATGCGGTGCTGGCAAGGGCGCCCATACAAGGCCTCATAGGGAGCCATGCCAATACTCGCCTAAAAGCTGTTATTGTAGGCGAACTCTGCATACGGGAGACAGTTATCCCAACTATCCTTGAAGTCTAAAACACAAGCCCACAGCATATCCTTTAAAATCTGATTCTCCCGCTCCGTCTACCCGTCGGTCTGTGGGTGGAACGTGGTACTGAACTTCAACTTCACACCCATCGCTTCCTGGATACGAGTCCAGAAAATGGATGTGAATCGCGTGTCTCGGTCTGACACGATCTCAAAGGGAACTCCATGCAGATGCACTATTTCTTTGATGTACAATCTGGCCAAGTCGTCTGCCGAGTTCGAAACTCTGATAGGGAGGAAATGGGCCAATTTCGTTAATCGGTCCACAATCACCCAAATGGAATCATGTCCCTTCCTTGTCTTCGGTAGCCCTGAGATGAAATCCATGGAAATGAAATCCCATTTCCATTCTACTATGGGCATGGGCTGAAGCAGTCCAGGAGGTCAGCGATGCTCTGCCTTGACCTGCTAGTAGGCGAGACAACGGGATACATAATCTGCTATGTGGAGCTTCATGTTATCCCACCAGTACGATCTCTTCATATCTCGATACATCTTCGTGCTTCCAGGATGCACTGCCAATTTCGAACTATGTGCAGCCTCGAGGACTTCCTATCTCAAGCCATGAAGATTTGAGACGCATAGGCAGCCATGGTAACGTAAGCCCCCATCCGTGCCAACTCTCCATTCGGTGCCCTCATCACTGCTAGCCTACTCTCGAAGCTCAGACAATTATTCATCGTCCTTCTGAGCCTCGATAATCCTTTCATCAATAAGTGGCTGCACCTGAATGTGCACGACACTCTCAAATGGCTCCTCCACGGTGAGTTTTTGCTCGAAGTCCTGCACGAACTCTACCATATCCCACTCTGTTGTCATCAGCGGAGACACAAATGTTATATCCTTCTTGCGGCTCAACGTGTCTGCCACAAGGTTGGCCTTGCCAGGATGGTAGGAAACCTAGAACTTAAAGTCCTTCAATGTCTCCATCCATTGCCTTTGCCTCATATTCAGGTCCCTTTGAGTGAATATATAGCGAAGGCTCTTGTGGTCGCAGAAAAGCTCGAACTCCTCTCCATAGAGGTAATGTCTCCAGAGTTTCAGTGCAAAGATGACAGCTGCTAACTCCAAGTTGTGCGTAGGGTAATTCTCCTCATGTTTCCTCAACTGTCGCGAAGCATAGGCTATCACCCTGTCCTTCTGCATAAAGACACAACCTAAATCAACACGAGACGCATCGGTGTATATAGTATACTTGACCCCTTGCTCTGGCAATACTAGCATAGGGGCAGATGTCAACCTGTCCTTTAGCTCCTGAAAAGCTGCTTTCGACTTCTCATTCCATGCGAACTTAAGATCCTTCCGAGTCAACTGAGACAAAGGTCTGGCTATCTTGAAGAAGTCCCGAATGAATCGTCGATAGTAGCCAGCGAGTCCCAAAAAACTCCTCACCTCAGTAACCGAACCAGGCTGGCCCCAGTCGTGTACTGCGGCTACCTTAGCTAAATCCACCGGTGTTCCTTCCTTGGACACCACATGTCCCAGGAACTTGACTTCTTCCTTCCAAAAGTCACACTTCTTGTACTATGTGAATAACTAGTTCTTCTTCAGAGTAGCCAAGACTGCTCGTAGGTGTTCCTCATGCTCTTCCTGACTCTTAGAGTATATCAAAATGTCATCTATAAACACGATGATGAATCGGAATAGAAACGGACGAAACGCCTTGTTCATCAAGTCCATGAACACGGCTGGTGTGTTCGTAAGGCCGAACGACATGACGAGGAACTCATAATACCCAAAACTGGTCCTGAAAACCGTCTTCTGCACGTCCTCATCCCTGACGCTCAACTGGTGATACCCTAACTGTAAGTCAACCTTTGAGAAATACTATGCCCCTTCAACTAATCAAACAGATCATCTATCTTGGGTAGAGGGTACTTGTTCTTTACCGTCACTTAGTTCAACCTGCGACAATTAATACACAATCGCAGTGAACCATCCTTCTTCTTCACAAACAACACCGGCGCTCCCCATGGAAACACACTAGGTCGTATAAAGCCTGCACTCGATAGATCATCGATCTATTTCCTTAGTTCCTCCATCTCACATGGAGGCATGCGATATGTCGGCAATGAAATAGGTGTCGCACCAGGCACAAGATCAATAGTAAAGTCGATCTCGAGCTGATGAGGTAGTCCTGGGATCTTCTCAAATATGTCTGTAAAGTCCTGAACCACAGGTGTATCTTCCAACGTCAGACCATCAATACATTCTAACAAGGCAGCGCAACAACTAACTCGACAGGGCCAACTGACCTGAATTGGAAAAGTAAAGACCGTGCCCTCAGGTCTGTAGGCTGTCACGACCCTGGTCTCGCAATTTATCTCCGCCCTCATCTCGGTGAGCCAATCCATATCGAGAACAACATCATAGTGCCATAATAGGGCGACAATCAGGTCGACGCACACTATCCTGCTACCCAAATCTATCGAGCAAGCCTCACAAATCTGGGTAACGTCTGAAAAGTTTCCTGTAGCGGTAGTAAGCCTCACTCCCTTCGTAGGAGCAGTAACCAACGCTAGTCGCTTAACTGCAGCGCACGAGATGATCAAAATAGTGGACCCTGTATCCACCAATAAGAAGATAGGCGTACCTTGGATCTGGGCTATGACTTTAAAAGCCACGGGTGCTACGTCTGATCCCTCGGATGCCTTAGCTGTAAGTGAGTGCACACCAGCCTACTGCTGACGGTTCGGCTGCAGAACCATGGGCCGTTGAGTCGGCCTGAAGCGAGGTACAAGTGGCCTGAAAGATGGATGTGCAGGTGCTGTCCGTAGAGGTGGTGCTGAAATGGCCTGAGGAACCTGGTGGTTGATCCTCCGCGGTGACGAAAACCCACTGTCTCTCATACGTGTGAAATAGCTCTCCGCAGCGTGACTTGGTCTTCCACAATACGTACAGGTCACACCAAGTCACCTCATCGGAACTAGTGGCACCGCGATCCTGGGAGGAGAGTCAGTACGGGACCTCTTACCAAGGAATAGCATGCTCGACATATCTGGTCATGGCCTAGGGATCATAGGCCCACGAGAACGTGACAATCGATCCCCGTCCTGCTTTGCTCGCATAGACATGTGTACTAGCTCAACATAGGAGGGTATGCTAGCGCAGCACATCTTCGAGCGAATATTAAGTAGCAGGCCCTCGAAAAAATACCGCATCCGCATCTGTGCATCAGCAAGTATAGTAGGGACGTATCAGCCCAGCTCCGTAAACCAGTGCTCATACTCTGTCACTGACATGCCTCCCTGTCTGAGGCGTAAGAATTTATTCTCCTTCTCGTGCCGGTACGTAAGGGGATAGTACTTCTCATGGAAGCGGTTCTCAAATGCTGCCCACGTCCATACATAGTCAACTGCAACGGTCCGTAGGGCACTATCACACCACAAGCTGGCCTCCTTCTCAAACATGAAGGTTACCAACTCGACTTGTTTCGGCTCTGTACAGTGTAGCATCCTCAGCATCTTGGAGATGCGGTCCAGCTAATATTCAGCCTCCTTGGGTCTATGAGAACCCGTAAAGATAAGGGACTGCAAGCGCTGGAATCGCTCGAGAAGGCCACTAGTACCCAAGTTCCCCATATGGTATACAGCAGGAGCAGGTAAAGTCACACCCTAATCCTGAGCGGAAGGCCCTATAGTCTCAGCAGGGTGTACATATTGTGAAGGTGGAGTCGCACTCCCACCCTGAGCTAGGGCCCTTGCAATAGTGGCCAAAAGCTGCTGCTGCTGCTGCTGCCGATCTCTTGCATCTGCTGGCCGTGGTCTTTGCTGCTTTTCTTTGGTGCATCATCATCAATAACTGCTCTAACTTATCCGTAGGTGGGGCTGCCTGAGGCACATGCTGCATTGAAGAAGACGCACGGTTCTGCTCACGAACCGGTGGTGTGTAAGGTGGTGGCTCAACTGTAGGACTAGTAGAAAGCTGAGACTCAAGCATAGCCTCACGAACTGGGCCCGAACTAGCGTCCGTACGACCATCACTCTGGGGAGGTGCCTGGTCCATCAAATCAGTAAGTGTGAGGTGTGTCGTGCTCTACATGACCGCAGGTGGCATTCCCTATATTCAACATAAGGTGTAACCCAGGTCAGATTCAGCATACACACAAATTTACTACGCAACATTCATACATAAATTAAAGAAACTTCATGCATTTCATTTACCAAAATTGTCATAATACATGAGACACAGTGTTACATGAATCATGACAGAAGATGCATGTGAGCTAATACAACCAAGACTTCAAATATTTAAAATATTCTACCAACCACTGTACTAGTAGGCCTATCAACATGAAAACACAAAGATCATAATATAGCATCAAGCAAACACACAGGGCGATGGCGTGGATAACTAGGCATCCGAGTCTGGCGAAGGAAGAGGGGCGCCCTTATCCTGTAGACAGCACAGGATAGTTTTCAAGGTGCGAGTCACCTTCTTAAACTTATGTTTCACGAGGCCCCGAAAATCCATCATATCCTGTCGTAGGACAGCCTGACCCTCCTCAAGTCGAGCTAAACGGGCATCCCTAGCGGCCCGATCAGTGTCCTGCTCTTGTGTCGTAGGAGGGGAGATCTCCTCCGTGTCCTGGGCCTCCTCTTCTTCCTCGCTCTCTTCCTCTTCTATTTCAGCTCCACCTTCTTCCTCACTCTCTTCCTCTTCACTCTCCGTCTCATCTCCACTCTCCTCAAGTCAGACTTGTCGTTGTCGTGGCCCAATTTTCATCTGATTGAGAGTAGTTTTATTGATGAAATGTTGCGGCAGTGGGAGTTCTGTGCCAAGTCCGTAGCCGAACTCGCGTGCAATCTTACATATGAGTCAGCCGAAGGGGAGCGAATCAGTCCTTCTATTAGAGCGTGGGGTATGAACTATCTGTCACAACATGAACGTAGGCACGCACAACTTCTCTCCCTGCCCCACATGATACAGAAAATCTACCATCAGGCGCGTACACTCGCTGCGATTGCTCCACCTGGGGTAGACGTTAAACGTGTAGACATGGTGGAGTAGGCAGAAATCATCCGTCATGTTTGGCCCCAGTAGGCTATTATTTGGCTACCATTGAACTGGTCGACCACAAAGGAAGCGCGTACGGCGATCCCTTTCACGTGCACTCTTCAGATTCTTCTTGCTCGCGTAAACTTGGCCAAGCGGTATTTTCATGAGTCGAGCTATCAAGCCAGCGTTAATTGTGGCCTCCCGACCTCTTCCCGCGGAAATCTTGAACCGCAAGGGCTCCAGTGTAGGCTCTTGAATATGGGCATAGAATGCATGGACAGTGCCCACATTTCCACGATATTTTCTCTCAAACATAGGGCCCCAACCAGCCTCACCCAGGCGCTCCAACAACAGATACTACCCAAAGAGCTTCTCATCCATGTGTGCTTCAAAAAGGATCCTACAGTCTGCATATCTTCCATGGGACATATCCGCCAGGAGAGCTCTTGGGAGAGGAGCCTGGGGATCGAGTTCCCGCTTAGTTTGTATCTCACGTTCAACGCATGTGCTTGCGGTGATGCCTTTCTTTTTCCTTGAACGAGTAGGGCGACTAGGCCCGGCTTCATCCATGGCACCCTTTCTCTTTCCCATGAGAGAGAGAAAGGTGGAAATTGAAAATACGGCCGTAATAAGCTCAAATAGAGCCATGGAAAAGTGAAGAAAAGGGAGGAAAGGGATGAGATCTTTGGGTCTCCATGGATTTGAGCCTCAACTGAGGGTGTAAAGGCTCAAATGAAAGGGGATAACGAGGGAAAATGAAGAGATGGGATGGGTGAGTGGGTGTACATGAATTTGAGACTCAAATGGGGGTTTAAGAGCTCAAATGAGAGAGAATGGAGATGGTAGGCAGCAATGGAGAAGGGTTTACAGTAGGATAGTGGAGAGAGTGCACGAAAATAGAGGAAGAAGGGCTTGGAGGGGGGATTTGAGTGGGGATTTGGAGGTTTTCTTAGGAAAAAGGAAACTTGGAGGGGTAGGTTGTGAAGGAGGGGTGTGCTAGAAGGGGTTTAAATCAAAAACCCGTGTACAAGTGAGCCACACAACCCCAAAAACACGTTAGCCCAAGCCGGCTCGCCTGGCCAGGCCCATTTGGCGGCCAAGCCTCGTCAAACCGGCGAGGTCCTCACCGACCTCCCGGCGAGGGCCCCTAGGTCTAAAAACATGTGGGGCCCACCTTAGGTCACCCTGGACTTGTTCGGTTTGGCCCCCAACTCCGATTCAAGTCGTTTCGGGTATGTTTCTAATGTATAGCTGCACATGGAGATTTTTGAAGGCTGGGATGGGGTCAACCATGGTCTAAACCAGTCGCTTGACGGCCTAGGGGTGATCCGGAATAATCTCATGTGATCACGGAGGTGTATAGACTCGATCTTGGCGGTCCATTTCGGTGAATTTCACCAATTGGCGAAACTAGGAAACCTAAGCTTGTTTATACTTATTCTCACACCCACCTAAGTGGAAAATGTGTCAGCATACATCGTGCGACCATAACCCAGGTCCATTTTAATCCAAATCATTCTCTGATACCAACTTGTAACGCCTTAAAAATTGGGGTTGAGTAGCAACTCAACTCCCGAGTTTCAAAACATCACTTATGCAACATATATGCTTATGATTAAAATGTTGTTTATGTTAGTGCATTAATCATGAGTGGGATTATACCAAAACAGTAATTCATACTCCAGATCAATTTATACAACGCAAGCGGAAGACTGAAAGATGTATATAAAGATGTGTATGAGCCAAAAGTTCACGATCAGTCTTCAGAATATGAATACATCACTGAGTCACCATATAAATATAATAGTCCAAAAATCAAAATATCAAAAAAATTAGTTCAACTACATTGATAAGCCTTATAGCCCCGTCGATCTGGATGGCCTAAGCGAAACCGCCGGAGAATTGCATATACAAGAACTCGTCCTGATCATCATAGTAATCAGGCTCCGCCTCCTAAGTTACATCATCATCTGCAACTAAGACAGAGTCTGGTGGGTGTTCAGAACACCGTCCCAAAATGTGGCAGTGAGTGATCAACTCAGTGGAACTATACAGCAAAGGTTAACATGTTATCAATTCAGTCAAGCAGTAATGATAAAGTAGTAAAATCAAACTTCCCTAAATACTCTTATTAATGCAAGAATGATATGAACAATGATGCATACCCTCGCCTACACTCCCTCGTGCGACACCATCTTACGGTCGCAACATGTTTTCTTCCCTCTGTGTTCTTCAACCCGGGGCACATGCAGCACGATGTTATGAGCATGATTACCGAGTTCTTATTAGTCTTTTTCATATAGCAGGATTGGAAAACTAAGGTACCTCCCTTATGTCATTCCCCAAACAATGATCCATTCTAGGGTCATTAGTCCTAGAAAATCTCATACAATGTTGCGGTTCTAGGTCGTTACAAAGGGCTCATCACCTAATCAGTGCAGGCTTAGTTTATACTCTTGTTGCTGCGGAAGGGTTGTCACCTCCACGTAGACTCAGAGTATGCTTGAGATCACTATAAAGAGCTTGTCACCTTATCAGTGTAAGCCGACAGCTCGAATATAGTGTCCCATACCACCGTATTGGGTTCACGAGGCGATGTTGCGCACTAGTCACTATGGGGAGGCTCGTCGCCCCAGCATAGGCTGACAGCTCGACCACTATGTCCCATACCACTATGTCCGACTCATGAGTCTTAGCGGATCAAGGTACCAAGGTTAACGGGGTTTTTACTGGTGAGTTTAGTACCTTAGGTTCAAGCAATAGCATCCATACATGGTGAACATACATCGGGTCAATCGAGTTACTTGACGAGCTAGACTATTATGAGCGCACCTGAAGTTGATCGACATGAAGTGCGTAAACACTCTGTATGGCCTAACCACTACCGACAACTCTAGTACGGCTCGGGTTCGTCAAACACGTCCTACGTGACGAATGAATCTTAGCCACGAACTCAAAGCCTGTTACCGATTACCAAGATTATACTATAGTCCCAAACACATTCAATCCTTAACCAGTAACCAAGTAGTTCAAACATGTTAACAAGCATGTTATAAAACACAACTTAAACAGGAAATCCAAACACATACATTTCATAAGTAAGCGATTAAACTAAACAACTTGTATGGAGGAAATCATACACATCCCTAAGGTAGTTGAGAATCCTATCTCAACACCCACCTAAAGCACTATCTCCTAAGTACTTACTCATACAAGCATTTTTACAAACACTTAGACTACACTTATTAACACACATAACGTATGTTGGCCAAAACATGTATTAGGGTGAATCCTTTCACCGAGGAGTTGTTACACATATAACTAGCATATACACACAGTAGTTCATCATGGCAAACACACTTTCATATTCCATATTCATTCAGACATATCAACAAACACATAGAATACACTATATTCAATATAGTTCATATATTTGTGTAAAGTGCGGGAAACATCGTATCTAAGCATGTGATAGCATTCAAGTCAGTCATAAATCATTACTGACATTGAAAGCCTTGAAAACTATAACCTATACGTCTATAGTCTGCACCTTACGCCGGTAAACGCGTAACGAACTTAGTTCGTTCACTTACGCTTCATCTGCAGCACAACGGCAACATATTATATGAAATAGGTTAGCTACTTCACCATTTCAACTATTAGAAACCCTAGAACGGATTAGGGTTAGGTTTTCTTACCTAAGAACGGGATCGGTATCGCTGGTAGAGTCACGTGGAGTAGCAGGGATCGAATCCCAGGAGTGACTCCAACTTCTCTCTCACTTTCTCTCTCTTTACTCTCTTCTCTCCTAGGGTTTTCCCCAAATTCGTATGGAGTAAATGAGAGAGGATTTAAGGTCCTTATATAGGCCTAAAACTGATGGAAATGACCCCGGGGCCAAGGTATACTTATGTTATGTCCAAAGAGCGTCTGTTTCAGATCAACGGAGCACTTCTGGAGCCCCCCTTTGAGATAAAGGTCGGACTTAAGCTCCTTGACCATGGATCTAAGTCGAGTTAAGTTTTTAGTCCGATCGGATTTACAGATCGATCGTGGCAGACCAGTTTCCGTTCAACGGTCACCAAAACTCGATCAGGGCCACAAGTACACCGTCATGTATGGAAAATTTCTCCTTATCCAGGGGTGTATTTGGGTCAGATTCTGATGGTCTGAATCTTTATATTTGGCCCGCAAACGACAAGTCTCAGATTACTTAAATTTAGATTTTTATTTCTAAGATATCCACGTTTCTCACATACTTCACTCCAGGCTCAAGCGAATAGCTTCGGGACACTATCTGGACTTGATTTCTGAGGTGGTTGTCAAGTTTAGCTAGGCGGTCTTAATTATATAACTTTGCAATAATCAGACTTTCGACATGCAATTCAGGTCCGATACGAAGTTTCAATGTGCTCCCGAGGGCAACTGGGTAATGAGATTGATCCTAGATTTTAGGGTAACCTAGCGTCAATGATTCTATAAGTTTTGGGTCTTGCAGATCATATTTAAAGTGATTAGTGCTGATTTTGTATGTAATTTAGTTTAACACTAGTTAATCCTCGTCTAATTCCTAAAGGATTTGATCCTGAGTGATTTCTGCTTGAGGTGATACTTGGGTCTTTGTATGGATTTTTTCGAGTCGTTACAATAGCCCAACCCATATGCAATACTACGGGCCCATAAGGGAGGTTTGGGCCCAACATAAGGATCACCAAATCCATATATTGTGGTGGGCCTAGTGGACAACCCATTACCCCAACTACATAGGCAATAATCATGTTCTAGCCAAGTAAGTTGGGCCTATATTCTAACCCAAGGATATAGTTAATTTGGTGAGCAACTAAGGGCCTAACCACTGGTATAATCTAGCCAACTAACCCAACATAATATCATGGGGAATATAACCCAAGAGTCCGTTGGGCCTATCTAGAAAGTTCCAGCCCTTTTGGGCCTAAAGAGTCCAAAAATATTATTACATACATGGACCCAAATAACTCAACTATGGTGGGCCTCAAGAGTGCACTAATTAAGCCTAAATTTTGGGGATTAAAGGCATGAATTTATCCCTCCAAAGTCCTCACAATATGGTGGGCTCCACTCCTTAAAACTTCAACCCAAAATCCATGTACATTTGTAACATCTTGCTGGATTTTTATTCCACCAGCTTTATGGTCCTGCTTGAGCCTAAAAAATGTTCATCTAATTGGGATACGAGTCCAGGTGGTCCAGTAATAAGGTCAAAGGGTCCCACCACATAGGAGTGAACCCAACAACATAAAGAAGTATGTGGGCCACACTGCTGGACCAAAGTCCAGCAGCAACCCACCATGAGCGTCCCATAGTTGGGCTGGGCGATGCAATGGACTGGATGCCCAGCCCTATACCAATGCACACGGTGGGCCCCACCATGGACGTTCCACACTAAGGTGCAACACGTCTAAGTGGGTCATAAAGTGGATGGACATGTGGATAAAATACAACATCATGGTGGGCCATAATCAAGGTGGACGGCCAGCCTTGCTGGACGTCACCACCATGGACGTCCAGCCAAGTGGCCCATTCCAGCCCCTACACACCAAAATCTAGTGGCCCAATTGGCCCTAAATCTAGTAAGGCGGGTCCCAACAAGGGTGGGCCACCTTAGGAATTAATTTCACAATTTTACAGATATGATAAATATTTTTAATAATTAGGACAGCAATACATATCCAAAAATCTGGTCAGTGCAGAAATTCTTCTTACCCCATGTTTGGCACCAAATGGGGTGGGCCTAAGCTCATCCAAACCCCTGAAAAATTTGTGGGAAGGGTAGTCCCACATGTGGACAGTAAGTGAGGTCCACTGGGGTGGCCTACTTCCTCTACAAAATAAAGTAAACATACTCATTTCTATCATAAAGTATTGCTGAACTGTCCAGAAATTTCTGGACAGTTAGCCCTCTTTGGCCCATCCCATGGGCCTTAAGCATGGGTAAAATGGTGTGTGTCCCATTCCACATCAAAGTGGGGTCCATACACTACAAAACCTCTAAAGAAATTTGGAAGAAAAGGACATGCAAACAGATCTAAACATCAGCTCAAAAGTCATGTTCCAACTAGGCTTGAAATCTGGACAGCAACATATTTTGTCCATATTTTGGCCCATATAATTAAATCAAAGGGTTTATTGCCCTGATCCATCATGTGGGATCCACCTTGATGGGTTAGCAAAATTCCAGACTCATAATTTCACCATATCCTCCTTGGAAAAACCATTTTGGAGGCCACACAACCCATGCATGCATGGTGGGCCTGGACTTCCAATAATGGTGGGCTTAGACATTCCATCTTGCTATAGGTCTGAGATGTTGTTGACCTTCTTGGTGGACCACACATCATCAGAAATACACAGAAGAAAATAAAGAGACAGGGAGAGAGAAGGAGAGAGATCGGTCATTGGTGGAAGGTCCCGCCACTAATGGACCTTCCACATCACAATCCACACCTTCCACTATGTTGTATGATACATGCATGTTATAATATATCAAGAAAACTTACTGAATGGTAGGGACACCTTACCTACGTGAATGCAAAGGCCTAGATGGCCTATGAGATGTAAGAAATAAAAGGAAAGCATCATGGTGGGTCCATGGAGAATAGCCCACCATGGAATGAATTATGTAGGATATAGGCCCTTGGCCTTTATCCTAGGAGCCATGTAGGACCTCCACCATGGATTGGTGGGTCCTACATACTTCCAAGCATGCTAGGAAAAGAAAGGAAGAAGAATGAGAAGAGATGATCTTCTAGGTTGCACCCACCTCCAAAGATGCCTTCAAAACTTCAAGGATGGTGTTTTAGGCTCCAAGGGAAGAAGATTCAAGGGTATAGATGGGATTCTAAGGGCTAGATAGAGGGAAAATTGGGGAAGAAGGGGCTAGAGTAGAGAGGGAAGCTTGGACGTTTTGGCTATGTAGGAAAGGAGGAATGGAAGAATGAGAAGGAGAGAGAGAGAGAGAGAGAGAGAGAGAGAGAGAGGAGAGTGTATATCTAGGTAATCATTTCTCTCTAAGATAGGGAAGAACAACCAAATGATGGTGCATTGGGGGTGAAGCCCAAGGCACGTGATTGCCTCTCTAGGAAAGGTAGCCTAGGCTAAGCTATAATGGGTTAGTAGCTAGGTAGAGTAGGTTAGACATAGGCTTTCTAGGAAAATGTTGCTAGGTGGGGCCCACCTTGAAAAATGTGCAAGCTAGTAAGTGGGTCCCACCACATGATGCATCTCCAAGAAATGCTTGGATTGATAAGTCAAGATGCACATGCCAGATTTATGCATGAGACGTGGCGTTGGAACTGTAGTGCCGATGCGGTCACAAGGCATAGGCTTTGAGTTGATCCGGGTCAGGTCTACATAACGCGACTTAAGGATGACCGCAAACACTATCCACAGGTCGTAGGTTGTTGGAATTGGACTGGTATGACCGCGGGACCTAGGGGAATGAAATGAATACTCTGGGTAGGGTCTTACAGCTCTCCCCACCAATAAGGAAATTTTGTCCTCAAAATTGCCAAAACTAGGACAAAGGAAATACATAAACATCATCATACATATCATCAATAATCACAGGAGAAGGCAATACATAAAGCAATATAACAATCAATCAGTAAACAAATGGGGATAGCGCTCTCGAATCTTTACTTCACACTCCCAAGACTCTTTGGCTTCTGAATGATGACCCCACTACACCTTCACCAGGGGAACAACTTAGTCCTGAGAACCTGCTCCTTCCGATCAAGGATACGAATAAGTTGTTCAATGTAAGAAGCATCCTCACGGACCTCCAGGGGCTACCAATCAATCACCGGAATGATACCCGACCCACACTTCCGCAACATCGATACAAGGAATACATCATGGATCTCGGACAACTTTGAAGGTAAGGCATAGCACCCACATGCCCGATAATCTTAAAAGGTCCAATGAAGCTCGAGGCAAGCTTGCACTTCGCTCCAAACCAAACTATACCTTCATGGGTGAGACCTTGAGATATACCATGTCCCCAACTGCAAACTCGAGGGGTCGACACCGACGATCAGTAAAAATCTTTTGCCGACTCTGAGCTGTGTGCATCCTCTGCTTGATAATATCAACAATCTCTGATGTCTACTGCACAAGCTCAGGACCTAGGAGACGATGCTCTTGAAAAGGCCTAGCTATATGTCTTAGAGGGGGGTGAATAGGACTATGCCAAATTTAAAACTTTAATAGCGAAATTTTAATGAATAAAGGAATGATAGCACTTTAAACAAATCATAATATGGAAATGTAAAACAACCTCAAATACTAGAATAGAGAGGATGATACCAATGTTATTCTAAGGACAACCTTGCACCATAAAACCAAGGGTTTATGGCAGGACAACCTTACTAGAACAAATTGAATATCAAAAACTCAAAACGAAAGGAAATAAAGGAAATAACAAGAAATAAATTCTAAACTATTACAACATTCCCCACAATGCTTGAAATATAAATATTACAACATTCACATCCACACATACATCCCACAAACTTGAATGATAAAAGATAAAGAAATTAAACAAACATTTAAACCACAAGACAGAAAGAATTATAGTGGTTCACCTGTGTGTACACAAACTATTAAACAACAGCCACACAGCTTGCTACTCCGCTCCTGATATCCTCACAAGGGGGATATTAGCGTTCACTATGAAAATAAGTTTCTCAGATTCACCTAAAACCTTCACAATTGTGTCTTTCAAATGGGCTTACACAATTCAAAAATCTCACTTTCTGAGTTTTTTGGCTCTCCTCATATAACCAACACAATGAGATTTTTGTAGCTCAATCTCAAAAGAAACCAAAAACATACAAGATTTACACAAATGTAAAATACCTGGATTTCTCCTTTTGTAGCAGCCCGGAAGAACCAAATCGGAGTAGAAGTTCGAATATAGAAGTTCAATTGTCCAATACTCACTTTGAAATGGTTCTAGATTCTAGATTGATTTTAAATTAAACCAGTTGGGCTAGCTCTATTTGATTTTGATTCCAAGAAGAATGAATATAGCAATTCCTCTTTTCAAATCAGATTGAAATAATAAAATAAAATCAAATTGACAAAGCTAACAAAAGAGAATATTAAATATGCACAATGTATCTTAAAAATAACACAAACTTATCTCTCAGAGTGATGCCTTGATTTTACTTGAATTGGATATCAAACTCTGAAATTCGTATTCTATTTATAGATGTAGAAACCATGTTTATGACTACTCGTGTGGCCACCACGACTGGTCGTAGGACGAATCGCATTTTGAAATTTTAAGCGTGATCGGATAAAACCGTTCCACGACTGGTCGTAGGCACTTCACGACTGATCTTGAGGCCTCCCACGACTGGTCGTGAAATACCCACGACTGGTCGTGAGAAACCAGAATTCGTTGTTGGAGTTTGAGTCGTAACTGCAGGACTGGTTGTGAATGAGTCGGAACTGATCCTACGACCGGTCGAGCAGTCTCCAGGACTGGTCGTAGCTCAACTAAAAATTTTAAAAATTTGCAACAACTTAGGACTAGTCTTGGAATTACCTGGACTAGTCGAGACAGTTCTAGGACTAGTCGAACAAGGTCTATGACTAGTCTTAGAACAGACCAAACACTTATAAAATGATTCAATTTGAATTATGTATACAAAATGACCTACCATAAGGTCAATCTAAAGTCATTCATACCTTGAATGTGAAGTATGGACATTAAGACTTCATTTCTTCATATGATGGTTGACCTTTGAAGATTATGAAGCTTGAGATCTCTATACTTGATGTAACTTGAATTTGAGATCTTCTAAAGCTTGGATTTGAATTATACTTCATCTTGTACTTTAGTCTTGAGTTGTACTTGAGACTTTGAACTTATAATGTAGCTTTTCAAAGACTTTGAACTTTGAAGCTTACAGGAGTGGACAATGTACCTGACCTTACATGTCTTAAAGTAGATCACCGTTCTTAACTTGTAGCATTGTGATGCAGTGTCTTGAACATATAAACTAACATACTACACAAGACACAGATTATATTTTTGGCACCAGAAAATTTGACAAACAAAGGAGCAAGAAACCATAACACTTACAATCTCCCCCTTTGTCAAATTTGTGACAAAACACTCCAATAAAAATAAGAGCAGCATTACATGCTCAATAAGGAATCATACACCAGTCATATATAAGAGAACCAGTTACAGCCTGGTTAAAGAATCATGCACCAGTTATCATTAACTAGCACAAATTCCTCATTACTTACTCCCCCTGAATAACACATACAGATCCATAAAAATTATGATAAAAATTATGCTGCTCCCCCCAATCCATATACATTCCATATTTATCAATCAATCCAACACGTAAAATATTCTCCCCCTTTTTGTCACAATAAGAGAAAGGAAGAAAGGAATAAATGGAAGTGGAAGACCAATAGGAGAGTAATAAAGGAGTTAAATAGACAAAAGAAATATAAGCAAATGCAAAGTGCATATCCAAAGTAAGTTTAGCACACTGAAAGAAACCAAAATAGTCTAACAGTTATTATAGACCAATGAATAAAAAAACTTAATCAGATCCAGAAGGAGCAAGTATGGTAGGATAAGTTGATGAAGGCCCTTGTTTAAGCGCCTAAGATACTTGCGCGTATATTTAAATTGCAAATCATGGGTAACATTCATGTTCTCTACCTTTTCCTCAAGTGCACGAAGACGCGCATCAAAATCGGATGGCTCATAGTCTGGATCATTAGTAGAGTCTGATTCAATTTCATCAAAAATGTCATCCATATTAATATCATCAGGAGGAAGATCACCAGCCTCATCTACATTCCCTGCTTCAGCTTCACCACCACCAACACCCACTTAGCCAGGAGCCAATTCCAATTTGATCTTATTTATATTAGAATTGTTAAAAATAAGATGATGAATAGGAGCCTCTCCAACAGGCATAGCAACTAGCATGTGAGTAGCTAACACAGTCATAAGATATGCAAATGGAATATCATTGTGTCCTGGATGGAGACGAAACTGAATGATGAAATGACATATTAAATAAGGCAACCAAACTTTAGTACCAGAGATGATAGAATGCAAAACCCGAACCATAAAGGAAGTCAGTTCTGTTTTGTTACTAGAATGCGAATACAGATTTGAAGTAAAGATTCTGTGAAGAACCCTGTATCTGGGAAACAAGTACTTTGAGGGGAGCACATTCCCCTTATAAGTCCATTGCACATCCATATTGCATAAATCTCTAGCGAGCATGCGTTTTTCTGATTTTGAGGGTTTCTCAACTAGAGTATGAATAGGAATACCCTCGTCATTAACAGGTATATTCATTAGAGCTGAGATCAAATGACGGTCTACTTCAAATGGACCTTCTCTAATTGTTATATTAAATGTTAAATTCACGGTCAAAAATTCAGAAATGCATGCAAACATGGCCCGAGCAATAGACTACTATGCAAGCCCACCCCAGTGTAGGATGTTATCCCAACCTACAGATTGGAGAAGAGGAAGGAGATCAAAAGGAACAATGTGTTCAATATGAACAGGTCTTTCAACAATAACGTTTCGCAATCACAAATCCCGTACATGAGAAGGATCATCTTCGAGTGACCGAAGATGGTGCCGAGTGGTAGGAGTTGATCTAGAAGATGATGGATCACGGGAAGTTCTCTTTTTTCCTCTAGCATCCATTTGCAATAGGAGAATCAAAGAAACAAGGAGTTTCAAAATATGTGGAGTGGGGTTTTACTAGATCATATTTTTCAAAAGAAAACCCCAAATTTGCAATGAATCACAAAATAAATTACTTCAAGAGTGAAAATGAAGTAATATTGACTAGAATCTATAAGAAAAATGCAAATGATGCACTAACCTTGAAGATCTAGGAAGGTGGGTACGACTGGTCAGGAGTCGGCTCGTTGGAGAGAAGAGTTGAAATGAAGAAGAAGTTTTCCCCAAATTTTAAAAGGTCCAACATGCTACACTACTAGTCGTGTACTGACTAAAATATGCATTTTTCATAAAAATTTGAAATTTAAACCACTAAATTATCAAATATATATATATACTAAGATATAAGCATGCATTTAATTTAGATTGCACATACCAAGATTAAATTTTAATTTATTAAACCTGCTTTTGTCAAGCAGCTTAGTAAAAATGTCAGCAAGTTGAGTCTCGGTCGGAATGTAATCCAAAGAGATAGTCTTTTCTTCCACTAATTCACGAATATAGTGGTATTTAATATCAATGTGCTTGGTACGTGAATGTTGAATTAGATTTTTAGATATATTTATAGCACTGGAATTATCACAATGTAAAACCATTGAATCCTATGCAATTCCGTAATCGCCTAATATATGTTTCATCCAAACAAGCTGAGTACATGCATTTCCAGCTGCGATGTATTCAGCCTCAACAGTAGAAAACAATATAGAACTTTACTTCTTACTAAACCAAGAAACTAAACAATTTCCAATATAGAAAAAACCACCACTGGTTGACTTTTTATCATCGATATTACCAGCCCAATTGGCATCGGAGTACCCCGCCAACTAAACACTAGTATCATATGGATACCAAAGACCCAAATTAGCTGAACTTGCGACATATCCCATAATCCACTTAACAGCAGTTAGATGAGACTCTTTAGGATCAGATTGATATCTAGCACAAATACCAACACTAAAAGCAATATCAGGTCTACTTGCAGTTAAATAAAGTAAACTGCCAATCATACTGCGATATACTTTAGGATCCACATTTTTACCCATAAAGTCTTTTGAAAGTCTTAAGGTTGTACTCATAGGAGTATCAAAATTCTTACCATTCTCAAATTCAAATTTTTTTTATTAAGTTCAAAGCATATCTGGTTTGAAAAATAAAAATACCATCAGGTTGTTGCTTTACTTGCAACCCAAGGAAATAATTCAATTCCCCAACCATGCTCATTTCAAACTTAGATTTCATTAAATTTGTAAACTCAACAGTCATGTTAGTACAGGTAGATCCATAAATAATATCATCAACATAGATTTGCACCATTAAGATATGATCGTTATGTTTCTTAACGAAAAGAATCTTATTAACACTTCCTATTAGAAAATTATGACTTAGTAAAAACTTAGTCAATTTTTTATACCATGCCCTAGGAGCTTGTTTTAAACCGTAGAGAGCCTTTTTTAGGCAATAGACATGATCATCATTCTTAGGGTCTTCAAAACCCGTTGGTTATTCAACATAAACTTCTTCATGCAAATCGCCATTTAAGAAGGCACTCTTTACATCCATTTGATAAATTTGAATTTTCTAAAGCAAGCAATAGATATGAATAGTCTAATTGATTCAAGACGAGCTACTGGGGTAAAGGTTTCATCATAGTCGATGCCTTTAATTTGAGTGTACCCTTGTACAACCAGTCTAGCCTTGTTTTGAATTATATTATGCAGTTCATCAGACTTATTTTTGAAAATCTACTTAGTTCCTATAATGTTTTTATCTTTAGGTCTATGAACAAGATACCAAACATCATTTCTCACAAATTGGTTAAGCTGTTCTTGTATAGCTATTATCTAGTTTTCATCAGTAAGAGCTTCTTTTACATTAGTAGGTTCTATCTGAGATGTAAAGCACACATAATTACATATTGAAAGTGCCTTGATTTGTCAAGTTATGTGAGTGGTGGGTCAGACTGTCTACAGAACTTGATAGGAAGATCAATTCAAGCATCTGCCTCAACCGGATGTGTGCAAGCTCGTCACAGGTAAAACTAAAGCCTCACATTCTATGTCCCAAAACACCAGGTAATTAAAACCCTTAAAATAAGATAGAAATCATAGGGTTTTAGGGTGAGAAAACTTTTTGCAAAATAGGAAAATCTCTAAGTTTTTCTTGCCTTATCGATTTTATCGATGCACCCTCAATATGATCGCCCTACACTGTCGATGTCCTCGATACCTTAACGATATTATCAATAAGATGACCAAAAGTGTCCAGCAACTAAATATTCATCTGGACGGATTTATCGATGTATCGATACACCTATCGATATCATCGATATAAGCACTAAATATGTCCAGTAACTTCACAATATATCTGGACAAATTATCAATGTATCGATATATATATAGATATCATCAATGTTCAAATCTCGACTCCATCGAAAGTGGCTCGATAAGATCGACAGGCAGATTTTTGGCGCCTCTGTTTTTTAATGAAAATCTCAAATTCCCTCGATATATCGATGACCGTTCAATATGATCTGAATTCAAATATCGATAAGATCGGATGTCCATCGATGATATCGATAGTGGGTGCGCATTTCTTACAGCAGATATTTCAGGTTGTTTTTAACTATGATCGGGGGCCCTTCGATAGAATCGATATTCAAATATCGATGATATCGGCACCAGGTCGATTGCATCGAACAAGGACACAAATCGTCCAGCAAGCTTAAAGACAATCCTCTGGATTTATCGATGCATCGACTTTGATTTCGATATCATCGACATTCAAATTCCGATGATCTCGACGGTTCCCCCGATCATTCATGAAAACCTGAAATATTTCAAAGTCAAGTCTCTCTCATTTTTCGAGTGTCGATGGATCGAACATGTCATCGATGGAGTCGGAGTTCAAAATCCGATGACATCAACAACTGTTTCGATTCATCGACCAATTGACAAAGAGTTTCAAAAGCGCATGGCATTGAGTCTGAGTCATCGAGCAGACCATCGATGTTATCGAGAGTATACGCTCGATGATATCGAACCTGCTCGATGATATCGAACTCTGTCATAAATGTGACCGTTTTATATCCATTAGAACTTTTTGCCTATATATAGAGGACTTGTCTCTTGTTGGTGTGAGAGAAATTAGAGAGAGCTTTTGAGTGTTTCAACTTATATCTTATATCTAAAGCCCTTTCTCTCAAGGGAGTTCATCCTCCAATCCACCCTCACCATTGACATTCAATAGAGTGGATTGGGGAATGAACTTCCGCATTCAAGGATCCTCCAGCTACTACCTTAATGGTAAATCATTAAGCTGGGATGCCTTGAATGCATAAGATTGGAACTGCTCTATCTTCCTTATAGGAAAATCTTTAGAGAGTATGATTCCATCATAACCTTGACCCAACCCGAAGCCTAGTACTGGTACATCTTTTGTGTTGTGGATCAAGGAAGTCGAAGACTCTTCAACAATAAGGAGGAGATCTTTGTCACTGCACTAAATGGGACTCATCAACTTATTTGTAAGTATTCAGAGTCCAGGAGAACACTTGTGATCATTCCTTTCTAGGATTAGGTCTTAAGTGGTTCTCACCCTTTGGGTCTTAAGTGGTGCTCACCCTTGTGATCAAACCACTATAAAATGACTGTGTTTGAGATTATTATTTTGATTAAGTGATTTGCTTTAATATTTCCATATCTGAATATCTTATCACTTCTCACACACCTACATAGTCATATCCATCATGAACTAGACTTTATATTTTTACTCTTTAAGCAGTTTATGATTGGATCCTCTACCAGGCTTAGAAGCCAGTAGAGTTACATTTGAGTAATCCTGAGAATTGCATGATCATAGGATTAGTGAAGTAGGTTTTGTTTATAAATCATAAAAAATTTAAAAAGTCCTATTCACCCCCCTCTAGGACATATTGGCATATTCCTTCTTCAACTCAAGCGATCTTCACCACTATTTCAATTGGTATCAGAGCGGGTCTCTCTTTAAGAGCTTCACCGCTTAGAGAGTGATCTTGACTGAAGTTGGGAATATGACCAAAGGAGAGGGCTCATCAGTCACTAGACCTCCAGTATTTGACAGCTCAAACTATGCATACTGGAAGGCTAGGATGCATTACTTTCTGAGATCTTTGGATCATAACGTTTGGGATATAGTTGAAAGCGGATATGTGCCACCAACTGAACAATTCATACTTGACAGTGGCACAACAATCACAAAGCCCAAATCCAAAGAAAAATGGACAGCATTCGACAAAGAAAGGCAAACATCTGAAGCCAAGGCTATGAATGCTATCTACTGTGCCGTGTCCCAGGATATTTTTAATCAAATAAGTATGTGTGGGACATCCAATGAAGCATGGGATTTATTGGAAATAACCCATGAAGGCACAAGCACTGTGAAGCGATCCAAACTTCAACTCCTAACTTTACAGTTCGAAAGTCTCAGAATGGAAGAGCATGAGACATTTATGGAGTTTTTTCACAAAGTTAAAATATAATTTGCAACTCCATGGGTGGATTGGGAGAGAAAGTTCCGGTACTGAAAATTTGTGAGAAAATTCTAAGATTCCTACCGGAATGGTTTAATCCCAAGGTTACAAAGAAGTGTAGGAACATAAATGAAATGAAAGTAGAAGAACTAGTAGGTTCCCTACAAACTTTTGAACTACACTTCACACAACCCCAAAAATTCAAAAACACTGTCCTAAAAATCTCAAAGAAAATAATTCATAAGGACAGCGAAAGTGAAAAGGAAGATGAAGATGAAGAAGTGGCTTTGTTGGCACAAAAATTCAGAAGATTCTTTTATAAGAATCGCGACCATCCTTCTAGAGGAAGAAAGGTGAACAACAAACCTTCTACAGGCAAATTTGGTAAAAGGACCAAAGAACCACAATGTTATGCCTGTCAAGAGTATGACACCTATCTACCAAATGCCCAAACAGAAAAACCAAGGGTAAGGCCATGGCTGCCATGTGGGATGATACAGATGAGTCAAATTCAAAATCCAGTGACTCAGAAAGCAATAGAGATCAGAAATCATTGAAAATACTTATGGTCTCCACTGCTTTAATCACTCCGACCGAATCAGAAAATGAGAAAGAACAACTAGCCATGGAATCATCTTCATCCGACAATGGAAAAGAAGAAGAAGAAATTGAAAGGGATAAATTACAAGATGCGTATAATCAACTCTATATTCATAGCATAATATTCTTAAGAGACTTGGAATATCAGAAAATAAAGGTAAGGTGCTGCAGAAAGATTTGGATAAAGCATTGGAAATCAACACACAATTGATAAATGATTTGCAACAATATCATATGGATAATGATAGACTTGAACAAGCTAATACTCTTCTTTAAAACGAGTCTAAAAAACTGAACAAACAGGTTGAGCAATTAGAAGATGAAAATATGCTTCTTCAAAACGAAAATCATGCACTCCTGTTTGATCTAGAAGAATCCAAGAAGATAGCCAAGATAAATTACAAGTTTTCCCAGAGTGGCGAAAAGCTAGAAAAATTGTTAGGAATGGGAAGGCCTGGAAAGGATAAAAGCGGCCTTGGATATGAAAAACACAAATCAAAGACTGGAAATGTAGCTCCTAGAACTGAAAAATCTGCTGCTTCTAGAAGCAAAACCAGAACAACTCCAGCATGTTATTTGTGTGGTGATCTAGGACATTATAATTTTGAATGCATAACTCCTAGGAGGATACAATTTAACTCTGGCCAGAACAAATTGACAACCAGAGAAATACAGAACTTCAAGAGTCCTCTTAAGAATACGGATAGAAGCAATGTCCTTACATCACCACCCAAATTAATTAACAAGGCAAAATGGGTAAGGAAGAATTAGTTCAGATCATGTATCAGAATCTGGACCAATGCTAAAATGAAGAAATTTTTTTGCTGAGCTTCAAATGATATATCTGAGGTACTTCACCTCCATTATTTTTGTATAAACATTCAAATGTTTATAATTTTGTTGTATACAGTGTGTGTACATAATTTTTGTTGAGTATACTGATGGTAGAGATATGAAAAGTATACTTGAAGATCTGTCTGAATGTTGAAAACTGAAAACCTTCATCTTCAATATGACTATCGATATGACATTCTCGATTTATCGATAGAAGGTCGCTATTATCGACAGTTCCTTAGAATATGGATCGTCGGGTGGCCAAGAATGATATCGAAGACAGAGTCGATAGAAGCAACCTCTTGATATTATCGAAACAATGGTCGATCATATCGACAGATGCCGCCCGATAAAAAGCCAGCGAAATGAAAAAGGGGGTAATTTTCTCAAGGTTTTCACTATCACCCTCTCTGCTCGATTCTCTCGACCAAATCAATTGGAGCCACTTCGAACGACCTGAAGCATTCTACAAATCTAGTAATACCCTTCTAAATGTCAAAAGTTCTTTCTCTATTGGGTATTTATCATTTCTGTCAATTTTTTTTTGTCATCTTTCCCAAATCGTTCATCTTTCTATCTGTCATATGGGTAAGGACAAAGGGGTTGTGTCCGGCCCTGGGGAATCTTCAATAGCCACCCGACAAAAGGTACTCGCCTCGAGAGTCAGGGCGAGGGCCCCAGAAAGTGGGATCCCCACTCGGCAAAGATCACAGACCTCACGAGGTGGGTCCCAGACCGAATCTCCAGCACCGCCTCCTCCAACTGGAGCAAGTGCACGACCACCCAAATACATGGCCAGGAAGCTTATTCATGAAAGAAGGGTAGACAGGGAATGCCTCAAACCATACAAATTGGAACCCCTATTTACCGCAATAGATTGGTTACCTGTTCTGAACTTTGGTGGGCCATGCCAACTTGAGAGAACACACAACTTCCTTGCTGCATGTCATTCACTGGTGGCTGATCCTCCATCGTTCATGGTATCTATGGATGGTGATGATGTGTTTATCACGCCGGCCACAATAGCTGAGACTATCGGGCTTAACATGGTCCCGAAAGGTATCCCAGAGATGGATCTTGATAACACGGACATTCGATCCAGGGTCACTAAGTATCTTTACAATGGTAGGGACATCCCCTAGCATCAAGGGAATGCATTAAAGGTCAGGTATATGGATCCCAGATTTCGGATATTGCATGGTATCTTCCCTAACAGGTCCAATCTGACTGGCCTCATGACCATGATCATATACTCAGTTGCTAGAGTGTCAAAGATCTGCCTTCCATCTCTAATTGTCTCTCAGTTGGTAAACGTCATCCACACATCTAGGGACCTCCATCTGCCGTACCCCTGGATTATCAACATGATTTGCAACAAAATCGAGTTCCCATCGACTACTGATCCAGTATTCCCACTCCAAGTTTTCAATAAGAGAAATATCTGAAAAATGGACTTGGAGTTTCACAAGTACAAGGAGAACCCTGAGGAAGAAATCCAGGTGGAAGAAGTTGAAGGAGAAGGTGGCGATCCCATAGAAGGGGCTGCAATGGCTGAAGATGCACCTCGTGGACCTGATCCAGCTCTGTCCATATCGTCAGTCAGGCATGGCAAAAGATTCAAACTGGATAGGATTGGGGTAATCCAGAAGGATATCCACTCAGTCAAAGAAAGGCTTGCAGTCCTGAAAAGAATGGTTTAAGGAGTGCAGAGTACGGTACAACAGCTGGTGGATCTAATGATGTGCCGACAGGACGACACGATGTCATCTCATTCTGCTCCATAAGGCCGGTTCATGCATGTTATCATACACACTTTACTCTTATCTTGCATTTGAACATCAGTATCTTTTTAGATGTTCTACGCTATCATTGGTGTATATGACAACCTTCTAGATGTGTATAGTTTTTTCTATATATATATGCCCACACCAGGGCTAATGTTAATGGATGTTGTTGGGTGCCCATATATGGGCTTGATATTTTTTTTGGTAACTGCTGTGTGGAGCAGTATATTTTCTGGTTGGACTGAATAGTTTTTTATTGCTTGGAATCTACTGTTGTCTGAGGCAGTTTTGGTACTTTTATGGCTGAATATAATGCTCAATCTTTAATGCCATATTTCTGTTTTTAAGCTCCCCCTGGTTTATCAAGTTCTGGAATGCATGTGATCTCCTTAACGAATATTTTTCACTGCTATATAATTGTTCTATTTTATTAAATATGCATCCACAAGTTCTTGAATTGATGTTTGCTTAAATTGCATTACCTATTAAACATCTCTTGATCTGCTTCTACCTGATTGGTTCTCCCATGCAATTCATGCTTCAGTCAATATCACTTGTTATAAACCTTTGCCAAGGACTGACAAAAAGGGGGAGAACAGTTTAAAACACCCCGAGGGAAAATTGTATATCTAATGGCGTTGCAGGTTGTAGGGGGAGCAGCTGCATCAAGGGGGAGTTTTTGAAGTAAGGGGGAGCAGATACTGGGTTGTGTACATGGTTCATTAGATTTTATAAAATTCTGTAAAAACATGTACACACAATTTAGGATATGTCTATCTAGATATTATCCTAGGGTGTTTTGGGGATTTTGTCACGTAATTGACAAAGGGGGAGATTGAAAGTGCCTTGGTTTGTCAAGTTACGTGAGTAGTGGGTCAGACTATCTACAAAACTCGATAGGAAGATCAATTCAAGCGTCTGCCTCAACCGGATGTGTGCAGGCTCGTCACAGGTAAAACTAAAGCCTCACATCCCATGTCCCAAAACACTAGGTAATTAAAACCTTTAAAACAAGATAGAAATCATAGGGTTTTAGGGTGAGAAAACTTTTTGCAAAATAGGAAAATCTCTAAGTTTTTCTCGCCTTGTCGATTTTATCGATGCACCCTCGATATGATTGACCTGCACTGTCGATGTCGTGATACCTTAACGATATTATCGATAAGAGGACCAAAAGTGTCCAGCAACTAAATATTCATCTATACAGATTTATCGATGTATCGATACACCTATCGATATCATCGATATAAGTACTAAATATGTCCAGTAACTTCACAACATATCTGGACAAATTATTGATGTATCGATACACATCGATATCATTGATATTCAAATCTCGAGTCCATCGAAAGTGACTCGATAAGATCGACAGACAGATTTTCGGTGCCTCTGTTTTTTAATGAAAATCTCAAATTCCTTCGATATATCGATGACCGTTCAATATGATCTGAATTCAAATATCGATAAGATCAGATGTCCATCGATGATATCAATAGTGGGCGCGCATTTCTTACAGTAGATATTTTAGGTTGTTTTTAACTATGATCGGGGGCCCTTTAATAGAATCGATATTCAAATATCGATGATATCGGCACCAGGTCGATTGCATCAAACAAGGACACAAGTCGTCCAGCAAGCTTAAAGACAAATCCTCTGGATTTATCGATGTATCGGCTCTGATTTCGATATCATCGACATTCAAATTCCGATGATCTCGACGATTCCCCCGATCATTCATGAAAATCGAAAATATTTCAAAGTCAAGTCTCTCTCATTTTTCAAGTGTCGATGGATCGAACATGTCATCGATGGAATCAGAGTTTAAAATCTGATAACATCGACAACTGTTTCGATTCATCGACCAATTGGCAAAGAGTTTCAAAAACGCATGGCATTGAGTCCGAGTCATCGAGCAGACCATCGATGCTATCGAGAGTATACGCTCGATGATATCGAACCTGCTCAATGATATCGAACTCTATCATAAATGTGACCATTTTATATCCGTTAGAACTTTTTGCTTATATATAGAGGACTTGTCTTTTGTTGCTGTTAGAGAAAGTAGAGAGAGCTTTTGAGTGTTTCAACTTATATCTTATATCTAAAGCCCTTTCTCTCAAGGGAGTTCATCCTCCAATCCACCCTCACCATTGACATTCAATAGAGTGGATTGGGGAATGAACTTTTACATTCAAGGATCCTCTAGCTAGTACCTTAATGGAAAATCATTAAGCTGGATGCCTTGAATGCATAAGATTGGAACTACTCTATCTTCCTTATAGGAAAATCTTTAAAGAGTAGGATTCCATCATAACCTTGACCCAACCTGAAGCCTAGTACTGGTACATCTTTTGTTTTGTGGATCAAGGAAGCCAAAGACTCTTCAACAACAAGGAGGAGATCTTCGTCACTGCACTGAATGGGACTCATCAAATTATTTGTAAGTATTCAGAGTCTAGGAGGATACTTATGATCATTCCTTTATAGGATTGGGTCTTAAGTGGTTCTCACCCTTTGAAGTCCTCAAGGAGACCTCCGGCGGGAGTGTACGTAGTGGGTGTGTTGTGTGGACCCTTGCTCTATGGAGAGCATAAATATCCGGGTGCATTGTGTGGACCCTTGCTCTATGGAGAGCATAAACATCTGGTTAGGAGTGAACCAGTAAAACTCCAAGGTTAGAGGTGAACCGAGTAGAAACCTCTGTGTAAAAGTTGAAGGTGAACCTGATTTAAAACCTTAGGTTTGATGTGAACCCTGGAAAACCTCGTTAGTGAAATCTGGTACACTCAAGGGTTGAGTGTGGCAGCCAGGAGTGGAGTAGACTTATCGTCAAACCACTATAAAATAACTGTGTTTGAAATTATTATTTTGATTGAGTGATTTTCTTTAATATTTCCATATCTAAATATCTGATCACTTCTCATACACCTACACAGTCATATCCATCATGAACTAGACTTTATATTGTTTACTCTTTAAGCAGTTTGTGATTGGATCCTCTACCAGGCTTGGAAGCCAGTAGTGTTACATTTGAGTAATCCTGAGAATTGCATGATCATAGGATTAGTGAAGTAGGTTTTGTTTATAAATCATAAAAAATTTAAAAAGTCCTATTCACCCCCCTCTAAGACATATTGGCATATTCCTTCTTCAACTCAAGCAGTCTTCACCGCTATTTTACATATGTCTTCTAGTTGTCTACGAGTGCACACACCAGTGAGAGGGTTTCCAAGAATTTGAGTGGTTAGATGATCTTTAACAGTCCTCAATTCAGAATTAGTTTCATTTGATGAAGTATCTGGTTTGTCAATTGAAAGAACTTCATCATTATCTGAACTTGGGGTAGGTGTATTCAAGTGATCATCAATGACAACATTGATGGACTCTTGAATCACACTGGTCCTCTTGTTCAGTACTCGATATGTACAATTGTTCAAAGAATACCCTAAAAAGATCCATTCATCACTTTTAGTGTTAAGCTTTTTCAGATTTTCACGGTCACGTAAAATATAGCACTTGCTGCCAAAAACTCGAAAGTATTTGACAGTAGGCTTCTTATCAAACCACATTTCATAAGCCATTTTATTATAAGTTTTACTTGTATAAACCCAGTTGATTATATAGCATGCAGTATTTACGGCTTCAGCCCAAAGATTTTTATGGAGCTTCATACTATTTAACATTACATTAGCCATTTCTTGAAGCACTCTATTTTTTCTTTCAACAATTCCATTTTATTGTGGTGTTTTGGGCACGGAGAATTCATGTGATATTCCCTGATCACAACAGAATTTCTCAAAGCTGCTATTTTCAAATTCTGATCCATGATAACTACAGATCTTACTAACTTGAGAACTTTTTCAGTTTGGATCCATTTGAGAATCCTTTTTACTTCATCAAGGGTTTCTGATTTATCTCTTAAGAAGGTTACCCAAGTAAATCTGGTATAATTATCCACGATCACCAGTATGTATTTTTCATCACCTCGACTCTCCATCCTGGTTGGTCCTACAAGATTCATGTGGAGAAGTTCAAGAGGTTTAGATATGGCATTAGAGTTTACTTTTTTGTGAGCACTCCTAGTTTGTTTGCCAATCTGGCATTCGCCACATATTTTGTCTACTTTTTGTAGTTTAGGTAGACCTTTTATTAGTTCTCTTTTGCTCAATCTATATAGATTGCGGTAGTATACATGTCCAAGGCATTTATGTCATAACTCAATTTCATCAGTATGGACCATGTAATATAGTTGATTAGATGATCTAAAATCACTTATGATGTAGCATTTTCAGAAGTTCTACGACCAGTTAATATTACTGAACCATTTTTGTTTAATATTTCACACCCTAGGTTATAAAATTTAACACTATGATTTTTATCGCATATTTGAGAAATGCTTAATAAGTTATGTTTTAAAACCTTCAACATACAGAACATTCTCAAATAAGGGGAGGTTAGAAAGTTGAACCATACCTTGGCCAATAATCCTGCAGTTGCTACCATCACCAAATGTGACAAAGCCATCAGTCATGTCTTTAAGAGTGGTGAACAGACCTTTATCACCAGTCATGTGCCTAAAGCATCCACTGTCTAGGTACCACTTTGAATGGCTTGAAGCTTTAAAAGTCATGTGAGCAACCAAGCAAGTAACCTTAGGAACCCATTTCATAACTGTTTTGGGTTTAGGAGTATAGTCGGTCTTCTTATGTTTGTAGTTGTTGTAAGAATGACCCACTGAGTTAGATTTTAAGAGCTCCTTAAGTAGATTAACTATTTTCTCAGCTACAGAGTTTCGGTTCTGATTTTTATAGTTGATATGGTTACTTTTAGTTTTGAAAGATTGAAAAGTTAGCATTTTTAGAAAACTTTTGATTAGAACTTTTTTATTTTGAGTTTGAGGACTCTCCTTTTACAAACTTAGGAGTATTCTTCTGTTTAGGAGGAACATTTCTATTATAGCCCAAACCGGATCGATCGCCACTTTTTCTTGATATAGATAAAAGTTTTTCTAATTTTGGATCACCTTGGGCATACCTCCATGTATCCTTTAAACTCAAAAGTGAAGAGATTTCAAGTTTAAGTTTTTCATTTTCGGATTTAAGATTTTCAATAAGAGTGGTTTTGAATTCTAAATCGCATTTCAATTTTTCAAAACAATCTGAAATGTGGGATTTTTCTAAAATAAGAGAATTAAAGTTTTCTTTAAGCTTTGAAAACTTTTCTTTTTGAAGTTTAAGTTTGACAGCAATTTTACAACTTTCCTTATATAGGGCATTGTAAGCATCTTGAAGATCTTCTTCATTTTCATGATCACTATTCAGATTTTCTTCACTAGTAAAATCATCATGATCTGAAAAAGTGAACTTGGCTAGAGTCATAAGGGCCCATTTGGCCAGGTGGATTGGAAGGGAGTGAATGGTATTAGGGTGGATGGCGTGGATTTCTAGGTAATGATGGTGTTGTTAGCGAATTGTCTTGAGATCCATGGGATTGCTATATCCCTGGATTGATACATCTAGTCCGTTTGGCCCGCCCGGCCAATCCGGAGATTAAAGCTTCCGATCACTTCCAATCCCACGAACCAAACACCTCGCAGGCTAATTTGAACGGATTAGGATGGATTGGATGGGATTTAAAGGTAATGATGGTGTTGTCAATGGATTGTCTGAAGATCCATCGGATTTGGATCAGATTACCTACACTGTTTGGCACGCCCGGCCATTCCCGAGATTTACCATCCAATCCCTTCCACTACCATCTAATCCCTTCCAATCCAACCGGCCAAACGAGCCCTAAGAGCTTTGACTTCATTGCCTGACTCAGTTTCAGAATCTTCTGATTCAGAAGAAGCTTTAGAACCGGAAGATTCATCCCAAGTAGCCAACATACTCTTCTTTTTGGGTTTGTCCTTTTTAGGACACTTGTTTGCCAAATGCCCATATTCTTGGCAGTTGTAACATTAACTGTCTTTTAATGATTTCTAAGTTTTAGTTTTAGATCTTTTCTTATCATTAGCTTTTTGAAAATCAATCCTCTTTTTACTTTTAAAAATTTTATAAAACTTTTTCGCTAAAAGGGCCATATCATCTTCTGAGTTTTCTAAATTAGAATTGTTATTGTTTTCTTGAGAAACATTTTTAGAAGACATAAGGGCAATAGATTTACCTTTAATAGCTTAAAATTTTAAAAATTTAACTCCTGGGTTTGTAAAGACCTAACTAATTCTTCTACCCTCATATTGTCCGTATTACGAAGTTCCTGGATCGCAATCACCTTTGAGTTGAACCGTTCAGGTAATGAGCATAGTATCTTTGCACACACTTTACTTTTTGCGATTTTATCGCCAAGATGTCACATAGAGTTCACAATGTCATTCAATCTTGTATAGAAGTCCATGAACATTTCATTTTCTTCCATATGTATTTCCACAAATTTGGTTTGAGGATTTGGACTTTAGATTTCTTGACAATTGATGTACCCTCGTGTGTCATTTCTAAAATTCTCAAGCTTGCTTTGGAGTATCACAAGATATAATTCTTTTGAATTCATCCGGTGATAATGCGCAAGTAATTACATTTAGTGCTTTTCAATTGGCACAACTCTCGCTTTTCTGAAGAGTGGTCCAGGTAAAATAAGGTGAGACATTCATTGATTTTAATCCATCGATACCAATCACTTCAGTGGTAGGAAAGATCCATTCAGTCACTGTGGCTTGCCACATACTCTCATCCATGGATTTTAAGAAAATTCTCATCCTGGCTTTCCAACAGGCATAATTGGAGCTATCAAATGGTGGAGGCCTAGTGACTGAAAGGCTATCAAAATTTGACATCTTATAAATAGCTTAGATCGATTAGATCAGGAAATAAATCCAAAAATATAGCAATTAGAACAACCTATTAGGCTCTGATACCACTTGAAAAGGCCTAGCTATATGTCCTAGAGGGGGGGTGAATAGGACTGCCAAATTTAAAACTTTAACAACAGAATTTTAATGAATAAAGGAATGATAGCACTTTAAACAAACCACAATATGGAAATGTAAAACACCTCAAATACTAGAATAGAGAAGATGATACCAATGTTGTTCTAAGGATAACCTTGCACCATAAAAACCAAGGGTTTATGGCAGGACAACCTTATAGAACAAATTGAATAACAAAAGCTCAAACTTAAAAGAAATAAAGGAAATAGCAAGAAATAAATTCTAAACTATTACAACATTCCCTACAATTCTTGAAATATAAATATTATAATATTCACATCCACACATACATCCCACAAACTTGAATGATAAAAGATATAGAAATTAAACAAACATTCAAACCATAAGACACGAAGAATTATAGTGGTTCGCCTGTGTGTATACCAACTGTTAAACAACAGCCACACAACTTGCTACTCCACTCCTAATATACTCACACAGGGGATATTAGCGTTCACTATGAAAATAAGTTTCTCAGGTTCACCTAAAACCTTCATAATTGTGTCTTTCAAATGGGCTTACACAATTTAAAAACCCCACTTTCTGAGTTTTCTGGCTCTCTCAGATAACCAACACAATGAGATTTTTGTAGCTCAATCTCAAAAGAAACCAAAAACATACAAGATTTACACAAATGTAAAATACCTGGATTTCTCCTTTTGTAGCAGCCCGGAAGAGCCAAATCAGAGTAGAAGTTTGAATATAGAAGTTCAATTGTCCAATACTCGCTTTGAAATGGTTCTAGATTCTAGATTGATTTTAAATTAAACCAGTTGGGCTAGCTCTATTTGATTTTAATTTCAAAAAGAAGAATACAACAATTCCTCTTTTCAAATCAGATTGGAATATTGAAACAAAATCAAATTGACAAAGTTAACAAAAGAGAATATTAAATATGCACAATGTAGCTTTAAAATAACATAAACTTATCTCTCAGAGTGATGCCTTGATTTTACTTGAATTGGATATCAAACTCTGAAATTTATGTTATATTTATAGATGCAGAAACCACATCTATGACTAGTCGTGTAGCCACCACAACTAGTCATAGGACGAACTACATTTTAAAATTTTAAGCGCGATCACATAAAACCGTTCCACGACTGGTCGTAGGCACTTCACGACCGATCGTGAGGCCTCTACGACTTATCATGACATACCCACAACTGGTCGTGAGAAACCAGAATTCATTGCTGGAGTTTGAGTCGTAACTGTAGGACTGGTTATGAATGAGTCGGCACTGATCCTATGACCGGTCGGGCAGTCTCCAGAACTGGTCGTGGCTCAACCAAAAAATTTCAAAAATTTGCAACAACTTAGGACTGGTCTTGGAATTACCTGGACTGGTCGAGCCAGTTCTAAGACTAGTCGAACAAGGTCCAGGACTAATCTTAGAACAGACCAAACACTCATAAAATGACTCAATTTAAATTATGTATACAAAATGACCTACACTAAGGTTAATCTAAGGTCATTCATACCTTGAATGTGAAGTATGGACATTGAGACTTCATTTCTTCATATGATGGTTGACCTTTGAAGATTATGAAGCTTAAGATCTCTATACTTGATGTAGCTTGAATTTGAGATCTTCTAAAGCTTGGATTTGAATTATACTTCATCTTGTACTTTAGTCTTAAGTTGTACTTGATCTTGAGTTGTACTTAAGACTTTGAATTTTTGATGTAGCTTTTCAAAGACTCTGAACTTTGAAGCTTATAGGAGTGGACAATGTACCTGACCTTACATATCTTGAAGTAGATCACCGTTCTTAACTTATAGCATTGTGATACAGTGTCTTGAACATATAAACCAACATGCTACACAAGACACAGATTGTATTTTTGGCACCACAAAATTTGACAAACAAAGGAGCAAGAAACCATAGCACTTACAGCTCTCCAACCTCGATCTAACAGCTGGGAGATTTGCATGGTCAACCATATAGCGCCTCAAAAGGAGTCATGTCAATGATTGCCTGATAACTGTTGTTGTATGTGAACTCAGCAAGGTGCAAATGCTCATCCCAACTACTCGCAAAGTCAATCACATGAGCTCTGAGCATATTCTCAAGGATCTGGTTGACCCTTTCGATCTTCCCATCTGTCTAGGGATGATAAGAGGTGCTAAGCTGCAAAGTAGACCCCATCTCTTGATGAAAACTCCTCTAAAATTGAGACGTAAATCTGGGGCCTCGATCCGAAATGATCGAAACTGGAATGCCGTGCAATCTCACTATCTCATCAATAAATACCTTCGCAAGCCGATCCAATGTCCAGGTCTCACGCATCAGAATAAAATGTGTCGACTTCGTCAGATGATCGATGACAACCAAATGGCATCATGACCGCGTTGAGTCTTTCGCAAGCCCATGATGAAATCAGTCGACACGTGCCCCCACTTCCACACTGGAACACTCAACGGATGCAAGGGACTAGGGGGTCTCTGGTGATCGGCCTTGACATGCTGGCAAGTGTCGCACTCAGCTACGAAGCTAGCAATCTACTGCTTCATCCCCAACCAAAAGTACTGCCTCCTTATATCTCTGTACATCTTTGTGGAGCCCACGTGGATCATAAGTCTCGATCGGTGTGCCTTAGTCAGCAGATCTCTATGTAACTCTTATACGTCCTGAACACACAATCGGCCTCTATAGCGAAGTCCACCATCAGAACCAATCTGCTAGTCTGACTACTCCACGGCTACTACCTCTGCTCAGTACCCTTGTAACGACTCATCCGTCTGCTGAGCCTCAATCACCCTGGGCACCAGAGAGGGTTGAATCGACAAGCTTGAAAGTTGAACGATAGAAGAATGTAGACTGAACTCAAAGTTGAACTCTGATACATTCTTAAGCATCTACCACTCTCGAACCATCATCCGTGCCACTAGGCCTCGTGGCTGACGGCTGAGTGTGTCCTCCACCACATTCACCTTACCCAGGTGGTACTGAAGGTCGAAGTCATAATCCTTCAACAACTCCATCCATCGTCTCTGTCGCATGTTCAACTCTGATTGCGAAAACAATTACTTCAGGCTCTTATGGTCCTAAAATAGCTCGAACCTGACCCCATAGAGCTAATGCATCCACACCTTCAGTGCGAAGACAACTGCTGCCAACTCTAGATCATGCGTGGGGTAGTTCAGCTCATGAACCTTGAGCTGACGTGAGGCATATGCCACTGTCTTCCCGTGCTACATCAGAACAACACCCAAGCCAACTCTGGAGGCATGGGTAAAAACAACGAAACCATCACTCCCTCCAGGAAGAGCGAGGATAGGAGTGAACGTGAGGCAGTCCTTCAACTCCATAAATGCCTCCTTACAAGCATCACTCCAGATGAACTCGTTGCCTTTCCACGTCAACCGGGTTAGTGGTACTGCAATACAGGAGAAACCATAGATGAATCATCGATAATATCCCGCTAGAACAAGGAAGCTATGGATCTCGGACGCGTTCGTGGGTTAGCCCTACTGACACATTGCATCAATCTTCAAGGAATCCACAGGACACCCTCCCTCGTCACCACGTGACTGAGGAACTTCACCTCCTCCTGCTAGAACTCACACTTCTCCAGCTTTACATATAGTTGGTGGGTAAGGAGGGTACCGAGCACAATCTGTAAGTACTCCTCATGGTCCTCCTAGGTCCTCGAATACACAAGAATATCATCAATGAATACAACTATAATCTAATCAAGGTGGGGCCGGAAGACCTCGTTCATCAATAGTATGAACACGGCGGGAACATTGGTCGGCCCAAATGACATGACCAGAAACTCAAAGTGACCATAGCGCGTCCAAAATGTTATCTTCGGAATGTCCTCCTCTCGGACCCAAATCTGATGGTAACCAAAACGCAAGTCAATCTTGGAAAAGAATTGAGCACCCTACAGCTGGTCAAACAAATCATCAATCATGGGAAACGGGTATCTGTTACTAATAGTGACCCTGTCGAGCTCATGATAATCAACGCAGAGCTTCAATGAGCCATCCTTCTTCTTCATGAACAATGCCCGGGCTCCCCACGGTGAACTGCAGAGATGAATAAAACCTAACTCCCAGAGCTCATCCAAGTGCTCCTACAGTTCCCACAATTCCATTGGTGCCATCAGGTAGGGGGCTTTCGAAATAAGCACAATACCGAGCAGCAAATCAATCTGAAACTCTATCTGCCGGCACGGCGGTAAACCCGGGATCTCCTGAAACACATCCGGGAACTCACAAACAATCGGCAACTACTCAAAACACCTTGCTACTGACTCCTCAACAACACAAGCCAATATCAGTGGGCAAGAACATCTCACCAACCAAAACAGGACAAGATGAACAGAGGCGGCTCAAAACTGTGGACTTCCCCAAGGGAGTCAAAACTAATAGGGCCTCATGAGCGGACTCTGATGGAAGACCAGTCGATCGGCAGAACTCCTCGGCCACGAATGAATGGAATGCGCCAGAATCAAATAGCACATGGGCAATACAAGCAGAAATAGGAAGAATACCCTTGACTACTCCTCCAAAAGATGACTATGGGTCCTACTGGGCGGTGTAGAATCTACCCTGATCTCACAAGGGAAGTAAACCTGAAGTTTGTGGATCCTGAACCTGCACTTGCTGTGCGGTGTATACTCGACCCTGGGTCTACGGGGGAGGTGCCTGTCCCCTCTGCTGCGGTCTCTACTGCTGCTATGACCGCTACGGTGACCTACCCTGCTGCTTCTGTTGCTGGGGAGGAGGCCTATGAATAAGAGTCTAATGTTGGGGTTGCTACTGCTGTTGATGTGGAAGATGGGCCGGGGGCAACTACGGTGCCCTCTACTGCTGCTGCGGATGAGAACACTCACATTTACGATGCCCAGACTGTCCACATCCATAACATATGCTAGAAAATGGCCCAAATGAAGGAGCTAACTGCGACAAGGATGAAGTTGTCTGCGCTGCAGGCGGTTTGAATCCAAAACGGCCCTGATGCCATCAGTGTTGGTGCTGACGAGAGCTACCAGAGGGTATCTTCCTCTTCCGGTCTCCGCTAGAACTCTGCTCTCTAGTCCTCTAGGACAAGGACCTGTCCTCCTCATAAACCAAGGCCCGATGCACGCCCTCATCAAATGTCGTCAACAGATGTCCCAAGACGCGACTGCGAAGGGCGAGACACAAGCCGCTCAAAAAACGGCGAGCCTTCCACTTCTCATCATCAACGAGGTAGGAGGTAAAACAAGACAATGCAACATATTGGGCCTCGTACTAAGACACCGTCATCTCACCCTGCACCAGGGTCTTGAACTCTAGGGTTCTCTGCTCTTGAATGTGCTCAGGGAAGAACTTCTGGTTGAAACGATCCACGAAGTCCTTCCAGGTCCATACAAAATCTGGCCCGGCCATCCAAGAAAGTGACGTCCACCAATGTCTCGCCCCACACTAAAGAAGGAAGATGGCCAAAGGAACTCTCTACTCACTGGTGTACTATATGGTGTCGAATATCTTCTCCACCTCGGTGCGCCATAACTTTGCTGCAGACGGGTCCGACTCACCCCGAAACCATGGGGGATCCTGCTGCCTAAAGTCTCGGAGTAGTGCGCTTGCTCACAACTGTTGAGACTGCTCAAGGATCTCAAAAACTGGTTGACGGGTCTAAAGAGCAGCAGTGACAGCCTGCATCATCTGCTGGAAATGCTCAGCCTGAACTGGGATCGTCAGAAATGTGGGGGCAGCAATGGCCTTAGGCAGAGGAACAGGTGCTGCGGGAGCCTTGGGAATAGGTACAGCAGGCTCAGGTGGGGGTACGGGTGCCCTAGGAGGTGAAATCACAACCTTAGGTACATGGTCCTCAATAACTGGAGCAGGATTTTCTCAGGTCGCTCTAGTGGAATGAGAACCACGGCCACGAGCACCATGGCCATAGGCGCCTCATTTAGGCGGCAACGTCTACAAAACAACAAGAACGATGGATGCATTGAGATCAGAACCTCAAAGGCTCAAACGGAAAGAAGGGATATGCACTCAGGACATGACTTATCCTAAGCTCGCAGCAGATATGTGATGTCGACCTAAGTTATTCCGTAGGTTACTTGTTAAACTCTAATACCAACAACTGTCACGCCCCAGATTTGATGACCGGAGCTCACAAGAATCCCAATAGTCGATTCTGGAACCGATCATAACATAGTAAGCACAAAAAGTAACCATAGGAACACATCACAAAATCCGCTAAGAATTAAAACTTTATACAAGGTACAATGATAAAAAGGAAAATACAAGATCTGAGCAATAGGTAACTCCAAAAAGGTCCTCGACACGCTCCTCGCTCCTCCTCAGCTACAGCTACTGCCTTAAATCTCTTGCATGCATCAATCATGCATAAGCTTATAGAAAGTTTAGAGGGAGGTGTAAGTGTGTATAATACCAGTGTCGGGAAAGCAATACCAAAGAATGTGGAAATGCGACATGAACCATGAGTACCATTAATGCCAAAAGCCATACTAAGGCTATGCTATACCAAGCATGAATGTAGTAAGGTGTACTAAGGCTATGCAATGCAACATATGAGTACCGGGTGCCAAAAGAAGGCGATGCACAAGAGGCCTACATAGTCAATGTCATATGCAAAGTGCAAATGCGATTCATGTCAATCCTCATATCCAGTCCATATATCCATATAGTTCCACTTTAGGGAAACCACTGGGGTCAAATACACTACTAGCCAACTGCCGCTCTCCTAGACGTATAGTCTAACAAGTGTAAGAGACATCACTACCCGCCTGTGGACAGCCAATCACCAGCAAGGCTCAACGGTAGCGGACCCATTCATGAGCTCGTCAAACTCAGCCTAGCTATTGCCCTCTCACTTAGGTGGGTAAGGCCACACCCCATCTCAACTGACCATGCTACAGTGGGAGTCGCGGCCTAATGGTATAAGGCACACGGGCGCTCATGTTTTCCACTCGGTCTCGACATTGAGGCGTCTACTGATACCATGAAGGTTTAGGGGCTTTCACCAAAGGACATCCTACGTGCCCTAAATGCTCAAGTAACATTGGTGTCCAAATCCAGCCATCCATGATATGCCTATGGAGGTTACAGCCCTGATGAAGTAAGGAAGAATATCCACATGCTATGTAATGTCAGATGCATGAATCACACAAACAATCATGCATCAGTCCCAAGCATCCAACGTGCTCAAGAGGGGAACTCCATCCCTCGGGAAAGCCATAATAACCTGCCTAATGGCACAACCATGACCAACACAATGCCATCCAAGAACATTATGATGCATATGGGTCATGAAGATGAGTAAGATATGCCATGTGGCGAAGCTAGGGTCTATGGTGGACCTTTAACCACTTATAGAAGCAAGTGGGCCTACATTGGGGCCACCAATGTGGACATTCAACCACTATTGTCCCGAGATGGTAGCCCATCACTAATCGATCATAGATTAAAGCCTAAGGCCCAAATATTACCATGAATAAGAAATGCACAACCATAACATTCCACATACATTCATATTGGGCCTTAAATAAATGGCCCAAGGCCTATTCAATACATAGGTCCAAAGGGCATCATACATAGCCCAACCCATATGCAATACTACGGGCCCATAAGGGAGGTTAGGGCCCATCATAAGGATCACCAAATCCATATATTGTGGTGGGCCTAGTGGGTAGCCCATTACCCCAACCGCATGGGCAATAATCATGTTCTAGCCAAGCAAGTTGGACCTATATTCTATCCCAAGGATATAATTGATTTGGTGGGCAACCAAGGGTACAACCACTCGTATAATCCAGCCCACTAAGCTAACATAACATCATGGGGAATATAGCCCGAGAGTCCACTGGGCTTATCTAGAAAGTTCCAACCCTTTTAGGCCTAAAGAGTCTAAAAATCTTATTACATACATGGACCCAAAATTTTCAACTATGGTGGGCCTCAAGAGTGCATTAATTAAGCCCAAAATTTGGGGATTAAATGCATGAATTTATCCCTCCGAAGTCCTCACAATATGGTGGGCTCCACTCCTTAAAACTTCAGCCCAAAAGCCATGTACATTTATAACACTTGTTGGATTTTTATTCCACCAGCTTTATGGGCTTGCTAGAGCCCAGAAAATGTTCATTTGATTGGGACACGAGTCCAGGTGGTCTAGCAATAAGGTCAGAGGGTCCCACCACATAGGAGTGAACCCAATAACATAAAGAAGTAGGTGGGCCACACTACTGGACCAAAGTCCAGCAACAACTCACCATGGGCATCCCACAGTTGGGCTTGGGCGGTCTAATGGACTAGATGTCGAGCCCTATACCAATGCACACAGTGGGCCCCACCTTGGACGTTCCACACCAAGGTGGGCCATGTCCAAGTGGGTCACAAAGTGGATGGACATGTGGATAAAATACAACATCATGGTGGACCACAATCAAGGTGGATGGCTAGCCTTGCTAGACGTCACCACCATAGACGTCCAGCCAGGTGGGCCGGTCCAGCCCCTACACACTGGAATCCAGTGGCCCAATTGGCCCTAAATCTAGTTAGGTGGGTCCCAACAAGGGTGGCACTCCTTAGGAATTAATTTCACAATTTTACAGATATGATAAATATTTTTAATAATTAGGACAGCAAGTTGGCCGTCTTTGGCCCATCCCATGGGCGCCGAGCATGGGGGAAATGGTGTTAGCCCCATTCCACATCAAAGTGGGATCCATACACTACAAAATTCCCAAAGAAATTTGGAAGAAAAGGATATGCAAATAGATCTAAACATCAACTCAAAAGTCATATTTCAACTAGGCTTGAAATTTGGACAGCAACATGTGTTGTCCATATTTTGACCCATATAATTAAATCAAATGGTTTATTGCCCTGATCCATCATGTGGGGTCCACCTTGATGGGTCAGCAAAATTCCAGACCGATGAGTTCACCATATCCTCCATGCAAAAACCATTTTGGAGGCCACCTAACCCATGCATGCATGGTGGGCCTGGATGTCCAACAATGGTGGGCTTGTACGTCCCATCTTGTTATGGGTCTGAGATGTTGTTGCAACATCCTTGGTGGGCCACAGCCAAAATGCCCAACCTTCCCTCTCTACTTCAGCCCCTTCTACCCCATTTCCCCTCCATCTAGCCCTTAAAATCCCATCTACACCCTTGAATCTTCTTCCCTTGGAGCCTGGAACATCATCCTCGAAGTTTTGAAGGCATCTTTGGAGGTGGGTGCAACCTAGAAGATTATCTCTTCTCCTTCTTCTTCCTTTCTTTTCCTAGCATGCTTGGAAGCATGTAGGACCCACCAATCCATGGTGGAGGTCCTACATGGCTCCTAGGATAAAGGCCAAGGACCTAGATCCTACACAATCCATTCCATGGTGGACTATTCTCCATAGACCCACCTTGATGCTTTCCTTTTATTTCTTACATCTCATAGGCCATCTACGCCTTTGCATGCATGTTGGAAAGGTGTCTCTACCATTCAGTAAGTTTTCTTGATATATTATAGCATGCATGTATCATACAACATAGTGAAAGGTGTGGATTGTGGTGTGGAAGGTCCATTAGTGGTAGGACCTTCCACCAATGGTCGATCTCTCTCCTTCTCTCTCCCTTTCTCTTTATTTTCTTCTATGTATTTCTGATCCTTAGTCTCCTTTTATATCTTAAACAACTCGACCACACTCCACATCTTTCCATGTAAACCGTTCGACCATTATCACGCCCTAAGCTCAAAAACCGGGCTCACAAAATTCCCAATCGCCGAATCCGGCGCCAACAGCCTCCATAGTACCCCATTCTCAGCTCCCAGCACCCATATACTAGATTCCGATCCTAGGATCCTACAATGAGAATTTTTAATATGAATTTTTTTTGTAAGAAGCATAACCATAAGCATAACCCAGACACAAATAATAACATCACCACATATCCACTATAATTTTTTTTAAAAAATAGAGTACAATACATAAAGGGGAAATACAAGATAGATATCAAAACTCTAGAATCTCAGCCGCATGCTCCTGCCTCAGCTCAGCTGTGTCCTAACGTCACCTGCACGCAACGGTCATGCATAAGCTTACAGGAAGCTTAGAGGGTGGTGTAAGTGTGTGCGTAATATAGGTGTCAAGCATACAATATCAGAGAATGCGGAAAATGTTGTTAAGTCTATAAATGAGAAGGTGCTGCAAATCCATGAATGCTATCAGCCATACTAAGGCTATGCGATGCAAGGCCTACGTAGCCAAATGTCATATGTAAGATGCAATGTAAGCACACCAGTCTCAGGTTGATCCACATATCAGTAAAGTTCACCTCTAGAACATCACCGGGGTCTAGTACACTATACACTAGATTGTCGCCCTACACAAAGAGCACAACTAGGCAAATGGAAGAGACCTCACTATCCACCTGGCCAGTAGTCTACTAATATCTATCGGCTCGTCGATAGTAGACCCATTCCTCGAGCTAGTCAAACTCAACCTAGCTATGCCCCCTTCACCCTGGTGGGTAAGGTCACACCCCCTTCCAACCGACCACAACATAGTGGGTGACGCGACCTACTAGTATTCGGCACTCGGCATTCATACATCCACTCGGTCTCGACATTAGAGCAACCTCCTAACACCATAAGGGTTTAGGGACTTTCACAAAGGGACATCCTAAGTGCCCCAGTGCTCGAACCAAAATATTTTCGGTGTCCAATCTTGCCATCCACGATATGTCTGTGGAGGCCATAGCCTTGATGTCGCTAAGGCGTACAGTTATCATATCACACAAATTGCAAGATGTACTATTCACACTATCCGGTCATACATCAAACTTGCGCATATCGCGCGGTCATGTGGGGCAACTCCATCTCTTAGGGAGTCTCATAAACAACTTAGCCCAATGGCGTATACTATGATCAATCCTCATAACAGGCACATCTCAACCCAATGGCATATGCTATGACCAATCACTCCTCATAACAAGCATGTAAATGATGCATATGGGCATATATCATGATGCTCTACTAAGTATATCCAACGGTGATGATGTACTCTCAACAATCAATAGATGGCCTAAGTGGTATACTCACATCAAGGATGGGCCTAAGTACAAAGAGTGGGTTTCCTCACCCTCTCCATCACGTAGTAAACTGGGCTTCCTATGGGGCCCATGTAACGTCCCAAAAAAATTCGTATAAAGACCCGTGTACTACTTTAGGCAGAAATCACTAAGGATCAAATTATGAATAAATTAGATGAAAATTAATTAAGTACTAAACAAGATTAATTAGGAGATTAGCTTGAACCACTTTCTATACAAACTACAAGACCCAAAACCAGTAGAATCACTAACTCTACATTACTTAAAAACCTAGGATCGATCTCAAAACCCAGTTGCTCTCGGGAGCACATTGAAACTCCATATCAGACCTGGACTGCACATCGAAATTTTGAAAACTGCGAAACTATATGGTTATGACCACCTTACTGGGCTTGATAACTATCAAGGGAATTGGGCCCGAATAGTGCCCAGAAATGCACAACTAGAGCCCTGAGTAAAGTGTGTGAGAAATGCGAATATCTTTAAAAAAAGAACTCAGATTTAAGTGAATTAGTTTGTTCGCTTGCAGGCCAAATTTAAGGGTTCAGACCATCAGATTCTGACCCAAATACGCCCCTGGATTAGAGAAAATTTCTAACATAGGTCAATGCACTTGTAGCCTCGATCGAGTGACGATGACCATTGAACTGAAACTGGTCCTCCGTGGTCGATCCATAAATTCGATCAAACCAAAATCTTAACCTGGTATAGATCCATCGTTAGGGGACTTTCTCCAGACCGTACGTAGGTAATGGACCTCCAAATGAGTATTGTTGGGCCGAAAAAGATGCCTTTTGGCTATAATCTAAGTATACAATGGCCCTGGGGCCATTAACATTAGTTCTGGGCTTATAAATAGCCCTTAACCCACCCTCTCTCATTCCATATGAATTCTTTAACCCTAGGAGAGAGAAAAGGGAAAAAAAGGATGAAAGAGTGAGGAGAAGAGTGAGAAAGAGGAAGATCGTTGCTGGGCTTCGATCCCATCACTCCACGTGCCGAATCATTCTTCTTGTATCGCTATTCCGGCGATTTCGACTCCATTCTTGGATAAGAAATCCTAACCATAATTTGTTTGAAGGATCCAAATAGAGTAAGTGATGAAATAGCTAACCTATTTCATGCTATAAGTTACCGTTGTATCGTAGGCAAAGGCATAGTGTTCAAACTAAGCTCGTTATGAGTTTACCGATGAAAGGTGTGGACTATAAATGTTTAGGTTACGGTTTTCAAGGCTTTTAATGTTAGTAATGATTTAAGACTGACTTGATTGCTGTCACATGCACTTAGATGCGATGTTTTCCGCATATTACACATATATATGAACTATGTTAAATATAATGCATTCCATGTGTTTGTTAAAATGTTCGAATGAATTTATTATCATGATTTGTACTTGTCATGACTATTAATCTTGAATACATGCTTGTTGTATGTATAAAAACTCCTTTGTGAAAGGATTTGCTATAATATAAGCTACAACTATATTAAGGTATGTACGTAGTAATGTGTACGCTAAGTGTTTGATAAATTGCCTGAATGAGTAATTGTTCGTTGGATTGGGATTATTAAGGGTGGTGAGATAGGTTTCTCACTACCTTATCTATGTGTATAAATTCTTTCATGTAATCTACCTTACTACTACGTGATCTGTGGATGAAATACATATGTATGGTAATATGCTCACTATGTGTTTGTTAAAATGCTCGAATGAGATTTTGGTTGATGGATTGTACTTATTAAGTGCATTAAGACAGGATCCTTAGTTCCCTTAGTCATATGAATAAGTTTTCTTCATGTATTGTAAATCACCACTATATGATTCATGTATAGCATGCCTATGTGTGATAACATGTTCTATGAGTTTTGATAAAATGCTCATATGAATGTTGTACTTAGATTGTTTGTTAAATGCCTATATGATTATCACATGTCTTCATATGCTGCACTTGAGTGTGATTGGGACTACTACGTAGTCTAGGCAATCGGTAACAATTCCTACTAAGTGGCCAAATTAGTCTCGCCACATAAGACGCGTTTGGTGAATCCGAGTCGTACGATGATTGTTGACAGTGGTACTATGTTGATTAATTCAGCATGTGCTCGTACCAGTCGAACTTGTCTAATAAACCGATTTGCCTATTGTGTGTTTACCATGTATGGACGTTATTGCTTAAATCTAAGGTACCCCTTACCATTGCAAACCCGTTTCAACTATGGTACCAAGATCCTTTAAAACTCATGAGCCAGGCATATTGGTATGGGACACCTTGGTCAAGCTGTCAGCCTACGCTGTGGTGACGAGCCTCCCCGTAGTAACCAGTGAGCAACCCAAACTCGTGAGCCGAATACAGTGGTATAGGATACTATATTCGAGCTGTCAGCCTACACTAAGGTGACGAGCCTTCCCATAGTGACCTCGAGTACAAACAAGGCCTACCCCGGTGCAGCCTGGCTGTGGTCCCCAGTCGGGTTAGTGACGAGCCTTCAAAAATAGATTTCCAGTGGGTAGGGCGTCGGTGGAGTAACCTCGAGTATAAAATTTGCCTACGCTGAGGTGACGAGCCTCTCCATAGCGACCAGAACTTGTCTGTCCACTATTTTTAAATCAGGGGTATTGTTGCCCTATAACTTGTCTATCGTATGTGATTAACTAGGATTGACGACCCTAGATGGATCATCATTTGGGTCAATGAGATAATAGGTGGTACCTTAGCTTTCCAAACCTGTTGTATGAATGAGTCTAATTAAGAACTTGGCTAATCACGCACATGCATCGCATTTGTATGCGCCTTTGTCGTTGGAGTTGAGCACAGAGGAAGGGGTGCATGCCGCGATCATGAGATGATGTCGTAGAGGGAGTGTAGGCGAGGGCATGCATCATTAACTCATATCATCCCTGCATTAACCAGAGTACCTAGGAATGCTTGTTGTATTGCTTTATCATTACTGCTTGACTGAATTGATAACATGTTAACCTTTACCTTATAGCTCCACTGAGTTGATCACTCACTCCCACTCTGGGATGGTGTTTTAAAACACCAACCAGACCTTATTGTAGTTACAGATGATGACGAGGCTTATGTGATGGAGCCAGACTTCTATGATGACGAGGAGTTCTCCTACATGCGGTCTATGTAGACCATGTTCTGATCGACGGGGTTACAAGGATGCTAACTAGATGCCACTACACTTGTTATTTTACATTTTAGAACACACACGTATATTCGTTTTGTCCATTTTAGGAGTATACATGTATATATTTAACCTGGTAACATGTTCACACTCTAGAGACCTACAACAAGGTATACGGTATATATATCTATCACAGTCTTCTGCTTACTTAAATTTAATCATCTCTGGAGTATGATATGCTAATTTAGTTTAATCTCATTCATGTTTAAGGTGCTAATACAAACAAAATTTAATCTTCATTATCTTGGTTACATAAGTGATGCGTTAAAACTCGGGAGTTGGGCTCCTGCTCGACCCCCGATTTTCAGGGCATTACAAGTTAGTATTAGAGCATGATTTGGATTAAACTAGACCTGGGTTATGGTCACACGATGCACACTGACGTATTCTGACTTAGGAGGGTGTGATAAAATGTAGAAACAGTCATAGGACGCTCAGTTTTGCCAATCAAAGAAAGTGACCGAAATTGACCATTGAAACAAGGCCTGTAGGCCTCTGTGATCATGTGAGATGGCCTTAAATCCTTTCTTAGACCGTCAATCAACAATTTTAGATGAGGATTTGGTGCATTTTACACTCAAAGAACCTAAAAAGTGTGAATATACACGTGATCGGACCTGAAAACGCTTCAAACAGACTCGGGGGCCCAAATGACGCAAATCGGGGGGATCCGAGGTGGGTCCTGTGCACATCCGGTGTCCTGGGGGATGGCATCGCCGGTTTGGGGAGGCATCCCTCCACTGTCGAGTGACTAGGGATGGCATCCCCGAATAGGGGATACATCCCCTATTTTGGACAGCGAGCCTGTCGGGCCGCGCCGGGCCGGGCGGGACGATGCCCATACATTGTAGTGGGGCCCACAAAAATGTGTGGGGACCCCTATAACACCCCCATTTGCTTCCTTTTCCTCCCTTACACACCTCCAAGCTTTCCAATCTCTCAAAGATTCCATTTTTCTCTCTCAAATCTCCCCTTCATTCTCATTTTATCTTTTTTCTTCATTACATACACTCCTCCACCTTCTTCATCAAAACCCATCTCTTATCTCTCTTATTTCCTTCCATCTGAGTGCACAAACTCTCATTTGTGTCTCTAGAATCTCAAGGTTCAATGACTCACCCAATCCCTCCATTTTATTTCACTTTCATGGCTCTTTTGAGCTCATGGCGACAATTTTCTCCCTTTCCACTCTTCTTTCTCTTATGGGGAGGAAGAGGGCTTCCACTGATGAAGTCGGGCCTATCCGCCCTACCTGCTCAAGGAGGCAGAAAGGCTCTGAATTAAGCTCAAGTGATGATCAAGAGATAAGGACTAAGCGGGATCTCGATCCCCACCTTCCTCTCGAAAGGGCTCTACTAGCAGATATGGCACGTGGAAGATTACAAGGATGTAGGGTCCTCTTTGAAGCACACGTGGAAGAGAAACTATTTGGGCTGTATCTGATGATGGATCTCCTATTGAACGTCACGTGGGGTCCCATATTTGAGGGCAAGTCTCGTGTGAATGAGAGCATTGTCCGAGCCTTCTACACCCATATACGAGAGTTATCGCTAGAGCCTTTACAGTTCACAAATCCCATGGGAAGGCGGAAAGCCATAGTTGATGTTGGTTTGATAGCCCGAATCATGGGGATGCCACATGGCGAGGTCCATGCTAGTGAGAAGAGTCTCAGGAGTGTGCGTGAAAGAGATTGACGTACGTGATTTCTTTGTGGCCAACTGGTGTAACGACTCGAAAAATTCCGTACAATGGCCCGAGTACCACCTCAGGCAGAAATCATTTAGGATCAAATCCTTTAGAAATTAGACAAAGTTAACTAAGTGTTAAACTAAATTAGCCATGAAATCCTCTTGAGTCACTTTAAATACGATTTGCAAGACCCAAAACTTGTAGAATCATTGACGCTAGGTTACCCTAAAATCTAGGATCAAACTCATTACCCGACTGCTCTCGGGAGCACATTGAGACTCTGTATTAGATCTGGACTACACATCGAAAGTTCGAATAATACGAGGTTATAGAATTAGGACCGCCTTGCTGGGCTTGACAACCATCTCGGACGTCGAAACCAGATTGTATTCTAGGGCTATTCGCTTCAGCCCAGAGCGAGGAGTGTGAGAAAACCTAGTTTTCTTTAGAAATTAAATGAGATTTAAGTAATCTAAGACTTGATGTTTGTGGGCCAAATATAAGCAATCAGACCGTCAGAATCTGACCCAAATACACCCTCGGATCAGGAGAAATTTCATATACATGGCAGTGTACTTGAAATCTCTGATCGAGTTTCAAAGACCGTTGAACTGAAATTGGTCTACCATGCGTGATCTGAGAATCCTACTGGAACAAAAACTTAACTCCACCTAGATCCAAGGTTGGTGAGCTTAATTCCGACCGCACGCAAAAAAGAGGCCGCCAGAAGTGCTCCGTTGAGCTGGAACAAGCTCACTTTGGTTATAACCTAAGTATACCTTGACCTTAGGTCTATTTTGGTGATGTTTTAGGCTATATAAGGACCTTAAACACTCTCTCATTCATCCCATACGAATTTGAGAAAAACCCTAGGAGAGAGAAGAGAGAAAAGTGAGAGAAAGTGTGAGAGAAGTGGGAGGATCTCCCTGCTATCTTACCCTGCCACTCTGCAAGCTTAACCACTCCATTCTAATCACTTTCCCGGCGATTCCGACTTCGTTTCTAGGTAAGAAACCCTAACCCTAATCTGTTTTGGGGTTTTGATAGTTGTGAGTTATGAAATAACTAACCTAAAACATATTATAGGTTGCCACATAACTGTAGACAAAAGCTTAGCAAATCTATCGAGTTCATTACGCTTCTACAGCGTAAGGTGTAGACTTTAGACGTATAGGTTATGGTTTTCAAAGCTTTCAATGTCAGATAATGATAGATTCATGATCTGTATGTTATTACACATGTACAAAGTGCTGTCCGTTTCATTTTTCGGTTATACGTTAACTATGTTGAATATACTGTATTCTTCGTATTTATAGAAAGTACCGTATACGTATAAATTTTGAAAGTGTGTTTGCCATGATTAATTATTGTATGAACATGCTATATATGTGTATAATACTTACTTGGTGAGAGGGTTCGCCCTAATACATGTTTTTGCTAGTATACGCCATGTATGTTGAAAGAGTGTATCCTAAGTGTTTGTGAAAATGCTTGTAAGAGTAAGTACTTAGAGGATTGTTCATTAGGTAGTTGAAATAGGATTCTCAGCTACCTTAGAGATGTATATGATTTCCTCCATGTTGTTTGTTTAATTTAACCGCTTACTTATGAAATAAATGTGTTTGTATTTCCTGTTTATATTGTGCTTTATAACATGCTTTGTAACATGCTTGAATTACTTTGTTTATTCTGCTTTAGTCTACATACTTCTGAATAAGGATTAATTGTGTTTGGGGCTATGATTATAGTCCAGGCAATCGGAAATGGAAATGAATGCGTGACTGAGATTCATTCGCCATGCGAGATGTGTTCGACGAACCCGAGTCGTACTTCGGTTGACGATAGTGGCTGGCAACACGAAATGCTTATGCTCTTCATATCATTCAACTTGTTGTGCACTCGAGCTAGCCGAGCTCGTCAAGTAACCCGATCTATCTAATATATGTTCACCATGTTTGGACGCTACTGATTGAACCTGAGGTATTAACCTTACCAGTGAAATCCCGTTAACTGTGATACCTCGATCCGCCAAGACTCATGAGCCGGGCATGGTGGTATGGGACACCGTGGTCAAGCTGTCGGCCTAAGCTGGGGCCACGAGCCTCCCCGTAGTGACCATTGAGCAAACAAACTCGTGAGCCGATTATGGTGGTATGGGACACTATATTCAAGCTGTCGGCCTACACTGCTTTGATGGGTGATGGAGGAGTGGTGCAACAATTCCCGGTAATAGCCCTGGCAGCCCTGACTGTACCCGATGTAGTGACCTCGAGCATACTCTAAATCTGCGGTGAGGCGACGAGCCTTCCTGTAGTAACAGAGTATAAACTAGGCCTGTATTGATAAGGTGATGGGGGAGTGGTGTAACGATTCCATGTAATAGCCCTGGCAGCCCTTGCAATGACCTAAAAACACACCATTGTATGAGATTATATAGGACTGATGACCCTAGAATAGATCATTGTTTGGAAATGATATAAGGAAGGTACCTTAGTTTCCCAATACTGCTGTTTGAAATGGACTAATAACAACTCGGTAATCATGCTCATCATCGCATTGCATGTGCCTGAAAGATGTGGAGCACTGAGGGTGACAGCATGCCGCAGACGTAAGATGGTGCCGCATCTCATCCTTTCATTAATTAATAATCGCATCTCATCCTTTCATTAATTACAGTACTTAGGAATGTTGATTGTACTGTTTTATTATTACTGCTTGACTGAATTGATAACATGTTAACCTATGCTTTATTGTTCCACTGAGTTAGCTACTCACTCCCATGTTACGGGATGGTTTCTGGACACCCACCAGACTCTGTCTTAGATGCAGGTACCGACGATTCACAGGAGGCTGAGCTTGATTATTATGAAGATCAGGATGAGTTTTCCTTCATGCAGTTCTCCAGCGGTTTTGCTTAGGCAATCTGAATTTACGGGATTACTGGGCTATCACGACAGTTGGACTATTTTTTACATTTTATTTTTGATTCAGTATATGTATATGATGACTCAGCAAAGTAATTATACTCTAGAGACAGATCGAGATCGTTTTATTTTTATACATATATATATATATATATTTTTCAGTCTTTCGCTTGTGTTTTATACATTGATCTAGAGTATGGATTACTGTTTTGGTAATATGCATTTGTGTTGCATAAGTGATGTTTTGGAACTCGGGTGTTGAGTTGCTACTCGACCCCCAATTTTTAGGGCGTTATAAGTTGGTATCAAAGCATGATTTGGATTAAACTGGACCTGAGTTATGGTCCCACGACGTATGCTGACACATTTTGACTTAGGTGGGTGTGAGAAAAATGTAGAAACAGCCCTAGATTTCCCCGATTTTGCCATTTGGCGAAGTTCATCGAAATTGATCACTTTGATTGAGTCCGTACTCGTCCGTGACTGCACGAGGCCACCTCAAACCACTTCTAGACCGTCACACGACGGGTCTAGACCACAATTCACCCCATCCTAGCCGTTGAAAATCAGTAAATGCTGATATGTATCAGAAAACACCTGAACTGACCCAAAACGGAGTGAAACGGAGTCGAGGGCCTACCCACGCATGTCCAAGGGTACCCAGGGTGGGACCCATATGTTTTTAGGGCTAAGGAGGCACGAGGACCTCGCCCACCTATCCAAGGAGTGGCGAGGCCCTCGCCCGGTCGGTGAGGCCTCGTCGGTCAGCGGGCTGGGCTGGGCCTGCGGCTCGGGCCGACACACTTTGGGGCTTAAGGTAACCCCCCTGATGGTGGGCCGTCCCTTAAAACATATCTGAACGCACCCCTCCTTCACAAATCCCACCTCCAAGCTCTCCCTTTCTTGCAAAAGTGTTATTTTTTCTCCCAAACCTCTACTCCAATCGCTCAATCCGTCATTTTCTGTTATCACCCAACCATCTCCATCGTCTACAACAATCCCTTCCTCCCTACCCTCTCCATTCTCTCTTATTTGAGCTCTCACACTCCCATTTGAAGCTCAAAATTGTGTAAGCTTCCTCATCCATCCTATCTCTCCACTTTCCTCCTTCAATCTCTATCATTTGGGCCTCTGCAACGTCTGTTAAGGCTCTAATCCATGGGAAACCAAACCTCCAGCCCTTTCTCTCTCTCTATCACTTATCCTTCATTTTCCATGGCCCTATTTGAGCTCATTATAGTCATTTTCTCCATCTCCACTATCCTTTCTCTTATGGAAAAGAGGAAGAGTGCTGCGGATGAGACTGGGCCTAGTCGCCCTACACGTTCAAGGCGGCCGAGAGGCACCGCCGCTAGCACAAGCGTCGCTCGAGAGTTTCAAACAAAACGGGATCTTGATCCCCGGATTCCTGCTGAAAGAGCTCAGTTGGTGGCACTACCTCATGGAATTTATGAGGACTGTAGGGTTCACTTTGAAGCTCAGGTGGATGGACGACTCTTCGGTGAATACTACTTGTTCGAGCAAGTGGAGTCGGCCCATTGGGGTCCGCTATTTGAGGCCAAAGGTTGCACCAATGCAGGTACTATCTGAGCCTTCTACACCAACATTCATGAGCCTATACTGGAACCTTTGCAGTTCCGGCTCTTTTGTGGAGTGGATCGGTTTGCCACAATTGATGTTAGATTGATTTCGTGGCTTATGGATATGCCCCTTGGCGAAGTACATGCTAGTGATCAGAATATGGGGAGTGCATGTGAAAGAGATCGTCGCACACGTTTCCTTTGTGGTGGCCAACTGGTTGAGTGGCAGCCAAACAAAAGCCTTTTAGCATCCCATATGTCAGACGACTTCTGCCTACTACATCACATCTTCACATATAATCTCTACCCCAGACACAGTAATTGTAGCGAGTGTACACGACTCATGGTAGACTTTTTGTACTAAGTGGGGCAGAGGGCGAACTTGTGCATGCCACATTCGTGTTACGACATATTGTGAGTACTGCACACTCCACCAGAAGCTCTGATTCGCGTCCCTTCGGCCGACTCATATGCAAGATTGCACGGGAGTTTGGCTACAGTCTGGGGATGGAAAGGCCAGCACTGATTCATCAAATCGATGAGAATACTCTCCATCAGAAGGAACTCGAGGCACGGCGATGATGAGCCCAACATGAGGAGAGTGAGGATGAGGCGGAGAGTGAAGAAGAAGAGAGTGAGGAAGGGAGTGAAGCTGAAATAGAAGAAGAAGAAGAGGAACCTGAGGCTCAGGATATCGAGGAGAGCTCCCCTCCTACGCCATGCCAGCAGGACGCGATTCAGGCTGCGAGGGATGCTCATATGGTTCGCATTAAGGAGGGCCAAGCTGCCCTGCAGTAAGAGATTGGGCAGGTTCGGGCCGAGCTTGGTGAGACCCGAGCCAAGCTTGAGGTGACCGAAGCCTTCATGAAACAGAATTTTAAGAAGGTGTCTCGCACATTGAGGACTATCCTGTACTATGTACAGGACAAGGATGCCCCTCCTCCATCACCTGACTCAGATGCCTAGTCACCCATGTTGTTGTTTGTAGTTTGTTTTGTTTACCGCTTTAGGCGGTTTATGTTTTCATGTTGATGGATGTAGCAGTTAGTAGTATGTTTTTAGTAGTTGAAGCTTGGTTGTAATTATCTCACATGCATCTTCTGTCATGATTCATGCAACTCTGTATTCCATGTATTATGACAATTTTGGTAATGAAATGCATACAGCCTCTTTTGCTATAAAGTGTGTGGAATGCTTAAGTGATTATGTATTGTGTTGCTATGCTTCATCTTACATGTGTTGTACCCTATGCTGTATAGGGCATGCCATGGAAGTATACGAGAAGCACGACACCCCTCTTGCTCACTGATTCGATGGACCAGACTCCTTCCCGCAGGGGTGGTCCTACGGACCTGGGTTTAGGCTCAGATCAACCTTCTACTAGTCCTATAGGTGGACTGCCACCTTTTACACCAACGGTTCATGAGCAGAACCGGGCATCCTCTTCGACAAAGTATCAACCACAGGCTGCTCCACCTGCTGATAGGTTTGAGCAGATGATGATGGTGATGCAGCAGTAGCACCAGCAGCTCTTGGCGGTCTTATCTTAGGGTGGGAGTGCGACTCCACCTCCACCATCCACAGGCCCTACCGAGACTGTCGAGCCTCTTGCTCAGGCTGAGGATGTACCTCCACCTTCACTTGCTGCCTACACTGCGGGAGACGTAGGTACTCGCAGTCTTCTCGAGCGATTCCAGCGCTTGAGACCTCCTACTTTCAGGGTTCTCACAGACCCGAGGAGGCTGAATACTGGTTAGACCGCATCTCTAAGATACTAAAGATGTTACATTGTACTGAGGTTAAGCAGGTCGAGTTAGCCACCTTTATGTTTGAGAAGGAGGCTAGCTTGTGGTGGGACAGTATACTGCGGACCGTCGCAGTAGGATATGTATGGACCTGGGCTACCTTTGAGTTCTGTTTCCACGAGAAATACTATCCTCAGGCCTATCGAAATAAGAGGGAGAACGAGTTCCTACGCCTCAGACAGGGAGGCATGACAGTTACCGAGTATGAGCATCGATTCACTGAGCTGGGTCATTTTGTTCCGACTATCCTTGCTGATGAGCAGATGTGGATTAGGCATTTTTTTGAGGGCTTACGACCTGACATCCGGTCGAAGATGTGTTGTATCTGTATACCATCTTATGCAGAGTTGATTCATATGTCTATTCAGGTGGAGTAAGATGTAGACCGTTTGACACACTCTCGCGGCCCTATGGTGCCTAGGCCACAACCGGATATGCTGAGCAGGCCTTTCCTCTACAAGAAGCCTCGTACTGATTCGCCTCCCAGGATCACAGCACCAGTAATTCTGATGAGGCGTCTAGGTGTGACCTGTACATAGTGCAGGAGACCAGGTCACCCTGTTGAGAGCTACTTTGCTCGGATGAGGGATAGCGGGTTCTCTTCGCCACAGAAAATTGATCGCCCTCACCCTCAGGCTTTATCGGCTCCACCACTATGGATTGCCCCTGTACATCCATCTTTCAGACCTCCTGCACCTCGCTTTAGGCCGCCACAGTGACCTATGGTGCCTCAGCCCAACCGACCTAGCAGGCACGCATTCATGCACTTACTGCGGAGGAGCCAGAGACAGTACCTTCAGCACCTATGGCCTTCGAGGTCACTGCACACGTCCAAGGTATTCCTATCTTCTTATTGGTGGACACAGGGTCCACTACCTCTATGATCTCATGCACAACAGTCAAGCGACTGGGTTTGAATACTGCTCCTACGAAGGGAGTAAGGGTCATCACTTCCACAGAGACTTTCCCCGATGTTACTAGTATGTGTGAGGGTTACTCCGTGGATTTGGGTAGCAGGACGGTATTAGTTGACCTCATTGTCGCTCCACTATGGCACTACGACATTGTCCTCGATATGGATTGGCTCACTGAGATGCAAGCAGAGATCGACTGCGAGACTAGGGTGGTGACAGCCTATGGACTTGATGGCACGGTCTTTACTTTTCCTGTTCAGGTCAGTCACGTTACTTGGTTGAGATGTTACGCTTCTTCACTGAAGGATATTGATGGTCCAGTGCTCGTAGAGACGCCTGTAGTCCAAGATTTTATGGATGTCTTTGAGACGATCCCTGGTTTGCCACCTCGACGCGAGATCGACTTCACCATTGATCTTACGCCCGGTGCGACACCCATCTCTCTGCCGACTTATCGTATGCCTCCGTGTGAGATGGAGGAACTGTGGAAACAGATTGACGTGCTGGTAGAGAAGGGCTTTATACGGCCTAATGTGTCTCCCTAGGGAGCACCTATACTATTTTTGAAGAAGAAAGATGGCTCACTACGGTTGTGTATTGATTACCATAGGTTGAACTAAGTCACCTTGAAGAACAAGTATCCTTTGCCCAGGATAGATGATCTGTTTGATCAGTTGAAGGGGGCAAAGCATTTCTCAAAGATCAACTTGCAGTTAGGGTACCACCAGTTGCGCATCAGAGATGAAGACGTGCAGAAGACAGCTTTCAGGACCTGTTTTGGACATTACGAGTTCCTAGTGATGTCGTTCGGTCTTACGAATGCACCGGCCCTGTTCATGGACTTGATGAATAGGGTATTTTGGCCATTCTTATACCGATTCGTCATCATATTCATTGATGACATCCTGATATATTCCACGTGTCGGGAAGAGCACGAGGAGCACCTGAGAGCGGTGTTGGATACTTTGAAGAAGAACCAGTTATTCGCGCAGTATAAGAAGTGCGACTTCTGGCAGGAGGAAGTTAAGTTCCTAGGACATGTAGTGTCCAAGGAAGGGATAGCAGTAAACCTGGCTAAGGTAGCCGCCATTCAGGACTGGAAGCAGCCTGGTTCGGTTACTGAGGTGAAGAGTTTCCTTGGTCTAGCAGGCTACTACCGACGCTTCATTCAAGACTTCTCGAAGATTACCAGGCCGTTGTCACAGTTGACACGTAAGGATCTGAAGTTTACCTGGAATGAGAAGGCAAAAGTAGCTTTTCAGGAGCTGAAGAACAAACTGACGTCCGCCCCTGTGCTAGTATTGCTAGAGCAAGGGGTTAAGTACACTATATACACTGACGCATCATGCATTGGTTTAGGTTGTGTCCTTATGCAAAAGGACAGGGTGATTGCGTATGCCTCGAGACAATTAAGGAAGTACGAGAAGAATTACCCTACGCACGACCTGGAGTTAGTAGCGGTCATATTCGCATTGAAGCTCTGGAGACATTACCTCTATGGAGAGGAGTTCAAGCTTTTCTGCGACCACAAGAGCCTTAAGTATATATTCACTCAGCGGGACTTGAATATGAGGCAGTGCCGATGGATGGAGACCTTGAAAGACTTCAAGTTCGAGGTTTCCTACCATCTTGGCAAGGCTAACCTTGTGACAGACGCGTTGAGCGGCAAGAAGGCGATCATATTTGCGGCTCCGCTGATGATAGCAGAGTGGGGTATGTTGGAGTTCATGTGGGACTTCGAGCAAAAGCTCACGGTGGAGGAGCCATTTGAGTGTGCCGCGCACGTTTGGGTGCGGCCACTTATTGATGATAGGATTAGCGAGGCCCAGAACGTGTTGAGGGTCAAATATTATATATTAGACCCAATTTATTACCTGGATTTACTGGTATGATACTGTTTAACGCCCGGTTTTAATTGTGTTTTGTTGCAGGATGCAATCAGGAGCTTAAACTGAAATTGGGTATTAAAAGTATGGATTTGGCACTCCGATGTCACAAAAGCAGGGGACGGACTCCTGGGGATTGGGATCAACGATTTTACACAGCCAAGATCTGAAAAAATCAAGAAACTGAAGCTCCAGTGGCTCAAGTCAGCCATAATGCAAGATCACAGGGTTTCCACCATCCGTTCAGCTCGAAACTTCACATATGGCCTGAAGACCATAATTTAACCGTACATGTCGAATTTCATCCGTTCGATCCCTGTGGAAGTGTCCTAACGGACATATCAGACCATAGATCTGTGAATTGGGGCCCGCTTGATATCTGGATATGTTTCAATTTTTTTCTCAACATGTTTAAGGAAGTGCCTGAGAGGTTGGACGGAGAAGATTCCACATATACATTACAGTGGACCCCATGTATAAGATGAGAGTGTACCACACGATGCGCTCCCGCGCTGCACCGAATGCATGGGCTGGGTCAAACCACATTTGACCCGAGCCTTTTGCAGCTTAAACAGCGGACGAACAGCGTCCGTCCGGTTCCGAGTTGTGGGGTCCATACGCTGTTCAAACGGAAGATCTGGACCGTTCATTCGATTCGTACGAAAGACAAGACCAACGTCTAGGTGTCCTTTTGTCACCTTTCAAGAAATCGTGTGACAATCTCAAATTTAAAGATGGACTCGTCATACAAGGCACGGTTCAGGGCCACACCAAAATCAATTAAATCTACTCCTTCCCGGACGGTTTTTCGCCCTGAAGACAATGGACGGAGTGGATTTCACAGATGACATCAATCAATGGTCTTATGATGTCACAGCGCACGGGTGTGCGATTTCTGTTTCGCAACAAGGAGTTGCGGACGAAGTGCAGTGGGCCACCATCATCACACATAGTGATGATCCAAGCCGCTCATTGTAATCAGAGGGTCAAACCGACCACACTCCTACGAAATTCCGGATTTCCGTGAATGTTACAGGAAGATGAAGGCTTCAACACAGGTTGGAGGGTCACAAGAAAAACGCCTTAAGTCTCAACGAAGCTAACCCAAAACTGATCATGGTCGACCGGTTTTCCAAGGGGAATTCGATGGACGGCGTGGATTTCTCATTAGAGCTTGATCGGGACCCCCACTAAGATACAACGTAAATCTTACGCCGTCCCTGTTTCACAGACATCCAGGAAAACCGAAATTTCAAGAAAGTAGCGGCCCACCACTACGAATCAGATGTATGATCTAGACCGTCCATATTGTAGTCCATCCAAAACCGTTCAAAGGGACGTGTTTTTAAAGCTTTTGGCACGCCAGGAGAACAATGGGCAAAAGATTCTTAGGTTTCTATCATTACGTTCGCATGGTGCTGCGTAAAGAGTTGCGAGAGCTCTCCCAGCCACCGTCACTGGCACGCACGCCTTCACCAATTTTGCTGCCTATAAAAGGAGAGGGAGAAGTGGAGATCAAGATCGGCTGAAAGCTGGAGGCTTGGGGCTGACGTGAACAGGGAAGGAGAGAAAGGAGTTTTTGGGATTTTAATTTTTTTTTATTTCTGTTCCTTTTTCTGTTTTATTTTCAATGGAGTCTATGGAGATTAGCCTACCCATGTCGGGCTAAACCTCTTAGCTAGGGCTAAGAGGTGAAGCTTGTAGTGTGATGAGAATTCTTTGCTTGTGCCTCTGTCTAGACTGAATTTGATATTGATTTGGGTTTTATTATGGGAATGTGTTTTTAGTCTTTAAGGGTCTGTTGTGACTGAAATTACAATGGGTTTGCAATGGCTTTGAGCATGTTCTTTTCCTCTTCATGTTTATGACGCCAGGAAGCCCTGTTGTTCACCATCGTCTCTTGGGCATGGTTGGATGTCAGTACCCTTCCTAACCTGCATGGCATGTTGATTGGTTGGTAATTAGATTAATTCTGTTGTTTACTTTGTCTCCTGGGCATAGTTTGGTGATGGAATCCATTCTAATTCATACACCTTTCATCTCTTGAAATCTATATCAATGGCAGTTCAGTTAATTTTCCTGATTTGTAATACAGGCATAAGATCTCCTTAATCTCTACAAGTGGATCCTCTGAATCCCTAGTTTCTCATCTCTGATTTTTCCTAAAGTTTTACATTATTATTTCATCATTATTCTTCAAATTACAATCGGTTTAGAATTCATTTTAGCCTAGTTCTAGATCTGGTTATTTTCAGATAACGTACAGGTTTCAGTCCCTGTGGATTCGACCTCGTTCTTACCGAGTTTATTACTACATCACAACCCTATAATTGGGGTGTGAACAAGTTTTTGGCGCCGTTGCCGGGGACTGACGGCTACGATTTTCTGAAATTAATTAGTTTTAGAGTTAGTTTAAGATTAGGATTTTACTAATTTTAATTTTTAATTTTGTTTTCTATTTGATTCATAGAACTAACCTATTTCCTATTCTGTAGGTTGTTAGGATAGAACTTCTAATTTGGTAAACTCTTTCTAAATTTCTAGATTTTCTAACTCTTTAGATTTGGTTTACTTCAGAAACTAACTTATTTTGTTTTGTTTTGCAGGTCTTTAGCTTAGGGACTCCAATTTGGTAACTTCCTCCCAACCCTCTCTTTCTTTCTAGATTTTCATTTTCTTTCTTAGGATTAGGGTTAGAATTTGATTGAGGGCTGCGAGTGTTTCATGCCCAAGTGGGCCCGTGACGACACTCGACGTCTCTTGACTGAAGGAGGATTAGTTGAGGGGTTGACTGTCCATCGCAGGATTAGACACCGCTCGAATTCCCCTGAGTTAATTGAGGTTATGGCTGAAAATCAACCTCAAGCACTACCTCAACAAATGGATGAGGAAGTACATGATGAGAATGAGGTGCTTCTAGCACCCCCGCCTCGTACCTTACGAGATTATTTACAACCGGCGGGGGTGAGCACGCCCTCATGCATGATTTTTCCGAAAACACAGGACATATGGACATCAAGCCAGGAGTTATCCAACTCCTTCCTAAATTCCATGGGCTTGAATCAGAAAGTCCATACTTACATTTGAAAGAGTTCGATGAGATTATAGCTACCTTATACTTTTCCAATGTATCCGAGGATACAATCAGGCTGAAACTCTTTCCTTTTTCCTTGAAAGAGAAGGCTAAGACGTGGTTACATTCACTGCGTCCTAGATCCATTGGCACATGGAATGATTTGCAGAGAGAATTCATAAAGAAATTTTTCCCACACCATAAAACAATTACCCTCAGAAAGGCAATCATGAACTTCGCCTAAAAGGAAGATGAAACATTCTACCAATGTTGGGAAAGGTTCAAGGATCTTGTCAGTTCATGCCCACAACACGGTTTTGAAATGTGGCGCATTACAAATTTTTTCTACGATCGACTGACATCTTCCATGCGCCAACTGGTCGAGACAATGTGTAATGGAGAATTCATGAATAAAGAAGTCGATGAGGTATGGGATTACCTCGATAGACTTGCCGAGAATGTACAATCATAGGACCATTACCCAAAATCAAACACCACGCCTAGGCCAACTTAATCTAAGGAGAAAGGTGGAGTATATCTCCTGAAAGAAGAGGACGATGTAAATTTTAAAGTGACTAATCTCACTCGAAGAGTCGAGGCCATGGAAGGAAAGAAGGATAAGGTTAATGAAATTGTTTGCGGCATCTGTGATTACAACATTCACACAACTGAAAATTGTCCTACCATATCTGCCTTTCGAGGAGTGTTAAATGAGCAAGCTAATGCCGTAAATAACTATCAAAGACCTTTCAATGGATCTACCTCCAATACATACAATCCTGGTTGGAGAAATCATCCAAATTTTAGTTGGAGGAATGGACAAACTGCTACCCCTCAAAGTTTCTTCAATCAAAATCAAAATCAGGGGAAACCTCAAAAAGAACCGGTTCAAAATTCCATACAAGAGCTAACTCAGGCAGTGTGTGGACTTACAGACTTTATGCAGAAAATAGATTCACGTATGACGGTTATAAAAAAGGGGATGCTTCCTGCACAACCGCTCCCCAATCCTAAACCGCAATACGAGATAAATGATCCCAACTCTTCAAATCAAATGGAACACGCTAAATCCATCACCACTCTTAGGAGTGGGAAGATCATTGATAAAACTCTTCCTAAGTTAGGGCCCGAAAAGCCTCAAGAACCGAAGAGGACAATAATGATGGATCTCGTGATGTCCCACAAAATTTAGAACCGAACTTCTAGAGAAGCCGTTGTTGCTCCGTTCCCCCAACGGTTGGTTGCACCAAAACGTCTTTCTAACTCTCGGGATATTCGGAGGTGTTGAAACAAGTGAAAGTCAACATTCCTCTACTTGATGTCGTAAACAGTTCCTCTATATGCAAAATTTCGAAAGACCTATGCACGACCAAAAGACGGCAAAGCATTCAAAAGAAGATCTTCTTGACCGAGAAAGTGAGTGCCATCCAAGCAAGACGTGCCACGAAATTCAAGGATCCCGTAGCCCAACCATATCATGTGTAATCGGGAACCATCGAATTGATCACGCACTTCTTGACTTGGGAGCGAAGCGTCAATCCGATCCCCTACTCGGTATACAAACAGCTTAGGATTGGGTGAGTTAAAACCTACCCTAACTACACTACAACTTGCCGATCGAATCGTTCGTGTACCAAGAGGGATTATTGAGGATGTGTTAGTCCAAGTCGATAGATTTTACTACCACCTCGTAGATTTTATCATCCCGGACACCGAACCCATCAACAACATGAGCACTCGATTCCCGTCATTCTTGGTCGCCCATTCCTTGCCACGTCAAATGCAATCATCAATTGCGGGAATGGTGTCATGACTATGTCTTTTGGAAATTTGACATTGGAGTCAAACATCTTTTTAATAACGGCAAAGAACGTTGTGAGAGGATGATGACGATGTCCATGACATTAACATGATCGATACTTTTGTGGAAGATAGGACACCCCTTACCTTATCCTCTGATCCTCTAGAGACGTGCTTGGCCCACTCCCATGAGTTTGATGATGATATGATTAGGGAGACGTGTGTCTTGCTTGATACTGCACCCAGTACTTGAAGTTAACCTATGGAGGCCACAATTTGAAGAATTGCCACAAACTGATGTAGTGCCTCTACCGTCTAACCTCAAGGCACCGAAGATTGACCTAAAACCTTTGCCCTCTGATTTGAAATATGCCTATTTAGGTCAAGATGAGACATACCCGGTGGTGATCTCTGCCCACCTGGAGAAAGAACAGGAGAGTATGGTCATATCTACTCTCATTAAGTATAAAGGAGCCCTAGGATGGATGATAGCGGACCTCAAGGGAATCGATCCCTCGATTTGTACTCACCACATATATCTTGAGGAAAATGCAAAGACCGCTCGGCAACCACAACGTAGACTAAATCCAAACATGAAGGAAGTGGTTAAGGCCGAGGTTCTTAAACTATTGGATGTGGGTATCATATACCCTATATCTGATAGTCAATGGGTGAGTCCAACTCAGGTGGTTCCTAAGAAGTCCGGAATCACCATCGTAGCTAATGCTAATAATGAACTCGTGCCAACCAGAGTCACTACTAGTTGGAGAATGTGCATTGACTACAGAAAGTTGAATACCGTCACAAGGAAGGATCACTTTCCTCTGCCCTTCATCGATCAAATCTTGGAAAGGCTACCTGGTCATTCCTATTACTGTTTTCTTGACAGGTATTCGGGCTACAATCAGATTGAAATTGCCCCTGAGGACCAGGAAAAGACCACATTTACATGTCCCTATGGCACCTTTGCTTATCGAAGGATGCCATTTGGATTATGTAATGCCCCTGCCACCTTTCGATGTATGTTGAGTATCTTTTCGATATGGTGGGGCAATATCTTGAGGTCTTCATGGACGATTTCTCTGTTTATGGCTCATCTTTCGGCAAGTGCTTGGAAAGTCTTAAATGTGTCTTTGAAAAGATGTGAAGAAAAGAATCGGTACTTAATTGGGAGAAGTGCCATTTCATGGTTCATAAGGGGATTGTCCTTGGACATATCATCTCGTCCAAGGGAATTGAGGTAGATAAGGCAAAAATCGATCTTATCTCTAACCTACCTCCACCTAAGAACATCAGGGACGTGCGATCCTTCTTAGGACACGCAGGATTTTACAGGCGATTCATAAAGGACTTTAGTCTTCTCTCTCGTCCTTTATGTAATCTTCTTCAAAAGGATATTCCATACGAGTGGACTGAGCAATGTCAGGAAGCTTTCACCAAGCTTAAAGGCATGTTAACCACTGCACCCATCATGCGACCACCGACCTTCCTTTTTTGAGCTTATGTGCGACGCCTCTGATTATGCTCTTAAAGCGGTTCTAGGCCAGAGAAAAGATAAGAGGCCCTACGTCATCCATTACGCGAGTAGGACTTTAAATCCTGCCCAAGTGAACTACTCGACTACAGAGAAGGAACTCTTAGCCGTAGTGTTCGCCTTGGACAAATTTAGGTCCTACTTGATCGGATCCAAGATCATTATCTATACAGATCATGCGGCACTGAAGTATCTTCTTTCTAAGAATGATTCTAAGCCTCGCCTGATACGATGGATCCTTCTACTCCAAGAATTTGATCTGGAAATTAAAGATAAAAAGGGAGTAGAGAACGTAGTGGCCGATCACCTTTCTCGCCTTAATACCTCTAATTCCCTTGAGGCGACCCATATCAATGACATGTTCCCTGATGAACAACTGTTCAGAATCTCCCATTCACCTTGGTTCGCTGATATTGTTAATTATCTTACTACAGGTTCTATACCGACACACTGGACTGCGCAAGATAAGAAGAAATTTTTCACCGAGGTGCGCAAATTCTTCTGGGATGATCCATACTTGTTTAAATATTGCCCAGATCAAATTTTGAGGAGATGTGTGCCAGACGATGAACATCAGAGTGTCATCTCCTTCTGTCACTCACAGCTTGGTGGTCACTTTTCTCGCAAAAAGACTACGGCCAAGATTCTGCAAAGGTGGGCTTCTATTGGCCTACTATGTTCGGACACTCATGAGTTTTGCAAAGCTTGTGAGCATCGCCGTAAATTGGGAGCATTGTCCCGTCGAAATATGATGCCCTTGAATCCCATTCTTATCATAGAGGCATTTGATTGCTGGGGCATCGATTTCATGGGACCATTCCCCCAATCTTTTGGGAATTTATATATTTTGCTTGTCAGAGACTATGTCACTAAATGGGTCGGTGATTCCGTGTCGGAATAATGACCATCGCACGGTCATTAAATTCCTAAAAGAAAACATCCTTTCCCGATTTGGAACGCCTCGAGCCATTATTAGTGATGGGGGCTCACACTTTTGTAATAGGCCATTCGAGAGTTTAATGAAGAAATATGGTATCTCTCATAAGGTGAGCACCCCATACCACCCACAGACAAGTGGTCAAGCTGAGATTTCTAATAGGGAAATCAAACACATTTTGGAGAAAACGGTTAATCCTGACCGTAAGGATTGGTCAATTCGATTGACCGATGCCTTATGGGCATACCGTACTGCTTTTAAAACCCCTATTGGAATGTCTCCCTTTAGACTCGTCTATGGGAAGGCTTGCCACTTACCTGTGGAGTTGGAACATAGAGCCTACTGGGCAATCAAAAATTTAAATTTCAATCTGAACAACGCTGGCTCGCTACGCAAACTTCAATTGAATGAACTTGAAGAAATCCGGAACGACGCATACGAGAATTCGAGAATTTACAAGGATAGGATGAAGGCGTTTCATGACTAACATATTCTACGGAAATCATTCACGCCAGGTTAGAAAGTCCTTTTGTATAATTCTCGATTACATCTCTTTCCGGGTAAGCTTCGATCTCGTTGGACCGGCCCTTACATTGTTGTTACTGCATATCCCCATGGGGCCGTTGAGATAAGAGATCCCGACAATGGTAAGGAATTTAAAGTAAATGGACAACGCTTAAAGCCATTTGTCGAGAAATTTGATTCAGAGGACATGTCCATGCCTCTGACTGATCCTGTCTACCAGGACTGATCTCCTAGTCTGATGGAGGTATAGGTAGGTTTATTGCTTTCATAGGACTAGACTAGTTGCTTTGGTCTGGCTGAAGACGATAAACTTAGCGCTTCTGGGAGGCAACCCATCTTTTCATGCTATTTCATTTTCCTAGATAGTTCAATGTTTGTGGGTAACATTACTGCAAACCCTCACGAGACTACAACTCGTCCACTAGGGGCAACCTAGGGGTTTAAAGGCTTGTTGCATGCGCTAAATGCAATCGAGAGCACCTGCGAAAGTGGTACAGGTAGGATTTTATTTCTTGTTATTTTTGTGTTTTTTTTTTTTCTCATGCTCACCCGCTCTCATGTTGAGATCTCTTGGAAAGTCTCTTACGATTCATCATCCAGGTACTATCTTCCCATCACTTCACATTTACTTTTGTTGTCCCATGTGCATTCCATGCTCATATCTTTTACATTGAGGACAATGTAGCTTTTAGGTTGGGGGTGGGGGATTAGGTAACCTAATCAGTGTTTTCTTGGTCTTGAGCAAAAATTGTGAAAATTTTTAAATTTTTTCTGGAAATTCTTGTGAATTTAAAGTGATTTTGACGACCATCTTGGATTTATAATGTTAAGATACGTATTGTTGGTAATTCATGACTTTTGGATTCAGTTATCTGTAGATTTCACAGTTAAGTTTGAATTGTTAACCCATGATTAGAAGTTGTAAACATTGATTGAGTCATGATTTCACATACCACATCTCACTTACACATTGAGATTTCAGTTTGATATTGAATGATTAACTTGGTAATCACTGAGCATAAAAGAAACCAGCCTAAAAGATTTGGCCATCAGGGTATAAAAAAAGAATTGCACCATGGGTTTGCTCCTTATAGGTGTGGATTCGATTTTTCCATGATTAACAGTTGGAAAGAGTTGGGTGACTAGTTTCACCATAGGTTTGCTCCCTATAAGTGAAAATTTGATTCCCATCTAGTCTTTAAAAATTTTAAAAAAAAAAAAAAAAAAAAAAAAAAAAAAAACTAAAAAGAAAGATCTATGAGGGACGCTTTGGTTTAGGTTTTGGGTGTCCTGAATGCTCTTGCTGGTAATCAATGATATTCGGGAATAACAAATTGAATCTTAATGTTGACAAGCCAAGATTTCACTATACACCCATGGAACTCAATGTTTAGAATTATTCTAGTTTATGGATTAATATTTGAACTTGATTGTGAAATTCACCGTGCATGAGAGGCCAAGAGAAATTGATAATCAACATTCATGAATCTTAGATTTCTCATATCTGAATCGTTCTTCAAAAATATCACTCGGTTTCATGGAAATTGCCCTGTAGTTCTCAACTTATTTTAAACATATTTTGCTCGGGACTAGCAAAATGCTGGTTGGGGGTTGTGTTGAGGGTCAAATATTATATATTAGACCCAATTTATTACCTGGATTTACTGGTATGATACTGTTTAACGCCCGGTTTTAATTGTGTTTTGTTGCAGGATGCAATCAGGAGCTTAAACTGAAATTGGGTATTAAAAGCATGGATTTGGCACTCCGATGTCACAAAAGCAGGGGACGGACTCCTGGGGATTGGGATCAACGATTTTACACAGCCAAGATCCGAAAAAATCAAGAAACTGAAGCTCCAGTGGCCTGGAAGTCAGCCAAAATGCAAGATCACAGGGTTTCCACCATCCGTTCAGCTCGAAACTTCATATATGGCCTGAAGACCATAATTTAACCGTACATGTCGAATTTCATCCGTTCGATCCCTGTGGAAGTGTCCTAACGGACATATCAAACCATATATCTGTGAATTGGGGCCCGCCTGATATCTGGATATGTTTCAATTTTTTTCTCAACATGTTTAAGGAAGTGCCTGAGAGGTTGGACGGAGAAGATTCCACATATACATTACAGTGGACCCCATGTATAAGGTGAGAGTGTACCACACGGTGCGCTCCCGCGCTGCACCGAATGCATGGGCTGGGTCAAACCACGTTTGACCCGAGCCTTTTGCAGCTTAAACAGCGGACGAACAGCGTCCGTCCGGTTCCGAGTTGTGGGGTCCATACGCTGTTCAAACGGAAGATCTGGACCGTTCATTCGATTCGTACGAAAGACAAGACCAACGTCTAGGTGTCCTTTTGTCACCTTTCAAGAAATCGTGTGACGATCTCAGCCGAACGGAAGATGGACGGTACATTGCACAGTTTCGTGGGCCACACCGAAATCAATTAAATCTACTCCTTCCCGGATGGTTTTTCGCCCTGAAGACAATGGACGGAGTGGATTTCACAGATGACATCAATCAATGGTCTTATGATGTCACAGCGCACGGGTGTGCGATTTCTGTTTCGCAACAGGGAGTTGCGGACGAAGTGCAGTGGGCCACCATCATCACACATAATGATGATCCAAGCCGCTCATTGTAATCAGAGGGTCAAACTGACCACACTCCTACAAAATTCTGGATTTCCGTGAATGTTACAGGAAGATGAAGACTTCAACGCAGGTTGGAGGGTCACAAGAAAAACGCCTTGAGTCTCAATGAAGCTGACCCAAAACTGATCATGGTCAACCGGTTTTCCGAGGGGAATTTAATGGACGGCGTGGATTTCTCATCAGAGCTTGATCGGGACCCCCACTAAGATCCAACGTAAATCTTACGCCGTCCCTGTTTCGCAGACATCCAGGAAAACCGAAATTTCAAGAAAGTAGCGGCCCACCACTACGAATCAGATGTATGATCTAGACCGTCCATATTGTAGTCCATCCAAAACCGTTCAAAGGGACGTGTTTTTAAAGATTTTGGTGGACGCTAGGAGAACCAGCGGGGCAGCATTCTTGGGTTTCTATCATTAGGTTTGCATGGTGCTGCGTAAAGAGTTGCGAGAGCTCTCCCAGCCACCGTCACTGGCACGCACGCCTTCACCAATTTTGCTGCCTATAAAAGGAGAGGGAGAAGTGGAGATCAGGATCGGCTGGAAGCTGGAGGCTTGGGGCTGACGTGAACAGGGAAGGAGAGAAAGGAGTTTTTGGGATTTTAATTTTTTTATTTCTGTTCCTTTTTCTGTTTTATTTTCAATGGAGTCTATGGAGATTAGCCTACCCATGTCGGGCTAAACCTCTTAGCTAGGGCTAAGAGGTGAAGCTTGTAGTGTGATGAGAATTCTTTGCTTGTGCCTCTGTCTAGACTGAATTTGATATTGATTTGGGTTTTATTATGGGAATGTGTTTTTAGTCTTTAAGGGTCTGTTGTGACTGAAATTACAATGGGTTTGCAATGGCTTTGAGCATGTTCTTTTCCTCTTCATGTTTATGACACCAGGAAGCCCTGTTGTTCACCATCGTCTCCTGGGCATAGTTGGATGTCAGTACCCTTCCTAACCTGCATGGCATGTTGATTGGTTGGTAATTAGATTAATTCTGTTGTTTACTTTGTCTCCAGGCATAGTTTGGTGATGGAATCCATTCTAATTCATACACCTTTCTTCTCTTGAAATCTATATCAATGGCAGTTCAGTTAATTTTCCTGATTTGTAATACAGGCATAAGATCTCCCTGATCTCTACAAGTGGATCCTCTGAATCCCTAGTTTCCCATCTCTGATTTTTCCTAAAGTTTTACATTATTATTTCATCATTATTCTTCAAATTAAAATCGGTTTAGAATTCATCTTAGCCTAGTTCTAGATCTGGTTATTTTCAGATAACGTACAGGTTTCAGTCCCTGTGGATTCGACCTCGGTCTTATCGAGTTTATTACTACATCACAACCCTATACTTGGGGTGTGAACAGAAGGGCGATGAGCGGTTGTCTGAACTTCGAGAGTAAGCTAGCGACGCCGAGGACTCTGAGTAGAGAGTTGGCACAAATGGGGGTCTACGATACCGTGGCCACCTATGCGTTCCAAATATTCATGACTTGAGACGGAGCTTCTCGAGACTACCCACAAATCGAAGCTTGCGATGCATCCTAGTAGCACGAAGATGTACCAGGACATGAGGCGATCGTATTAGCGGGACAATATGAAGGTTCATATCGCCGAATATGTTTCACATTGTCTCACATGTCAGTAGGTCAAGGCCGAGCATCGCCGACCTCCTGGACTCCTTTAGCCCATGCCCATAGCTGAATAGAAGTAGGACTTTATCTCTATAGATTTCATATCGGGGCTGCCGAAGACAAGGAAGGGACACGATTCCATCTGGGTAATCGTGGACCAATTGACGAAATCGGCTCATTTTCTCCCTATCAGAGTCACGAACTCTACAGACAAGTTGTACATCAGAGAGATAGTCCGTCTGCATGGAGTTCCTTTAGAGATCGTGTTGGACAACCGCGACACGCGATTCACATCTATCTTTTAGACTCGTGTCTAGGAAGTGATGGGTGTGAAGCTGAAGTTCAGTACTGCGTTTCACCCTCAGACCGACGGGTAGATAGAGCGGGTGAATCAGATTTTAGAAGATATGTTGCAGGCTTATGTTTTGGACTTTAAGGACAGTTGGGATGACTGTCTTCCTTATGCAGAGTTTACATACAACAACAGCTTTCAGGCGAGTATTAGCATGGCTCCTTACAAGGCCTTGTATGGGCGCCCTTGCAGAGCACCGCATTGCTGGGCAGAAGTTGGTGAGAAGAGCTTGATTGGCCCAGAGTTGGTTCAGGCGACCTCTGAGAAGATCGACATTATCAGGCGTCGACTTCTTACAGCACAGGCGTCGACCTCTGAGAAGGCGACCGCTTGAGTTCGAGGTTGGAGATCACGTATTCCTCAGAGTTTCCCCTATGAAGGGAGTTCTTCGGTTTGAGAAGAAGGGGAATCTTACGCCACGGTTTATCGGGCCATTTCAGATACTTGACCGAGTGGGTGCAGTAGTATATCGTCTCACTTTACCCACACCACTCGCGAGCGTGCACAACATATTTCATGTATCTATGCTGAAGAAATACGTTCCTGATCCTTTACACATCATCCATTGGGAGCAGGTGCAGTTGAGCAATGATGATACATATGTACTGCGTCCGACGCATATCCTAGACAGAAAGGAGCAGGTGTTGCGCAGTAAAGTGATTCCACTCGTGAAGGTACTTTGGACGCATCATACAGAGGAGGAAGCTACCTGGGAGACAGAAGCTGAGATCCGAAAGAACTATCCTCAGCTTCTCGAGGAGTACGAAAAGGTACTAATTTCGAGGATAAAATTTTTCATTAAGGGGGGTAGATTGTAACGACTCGAAAAATTCCGTAAAATGGCCCGAGTAGCGACCTCAGGCAGAAATCACTTAGGATCAAATCCTTTAAAAATTAGACAAAGTTAACTAAGTGCTAAACTAGATTAGCCATGAAATTCATTTAAATCACTTTAAATACGATCTGCAAGACCCAAAACTTGTAGAATCATTGACGCTAGGTTACCCTAAAATCTAGGATCAAACTCATTACCCGACTACTCTCAGGAGTACATTGAAACTCTGTATCAGATTTGGACTGCACATCGAAAGTCCAAATGATACGAGGTTATAGAATTAGGACCGCCTTGTTGGGCTTGACAACCATCTCGGACATCAAAACCAGATTGTATTCTGGGGCTATTCGCTTCAGCCTAGAGTGAGGAGTGTGAGAAAACCTAGTTTTCTTTAGAAATTAAATGAGATTTAAGTAATCTGAGACTTGATGTTTGCGGGTCAAATATAAGAAATTAGACAGTCGGAATCTGACCCAAATACACCCTCGGATTAGGAGAAATTTCATATACATGGCAGTGTACTTGAAATCCCTGATCGAGTTTCAGAGACTGTTGAACTGAAATTGGTCTGCCACGCGTGATCTGAGAATCCGACTGGAACAAAAACTTAACTCCACCTAGATCTAAGGTTGGTGAGCTTAAGTCCGACCACACGCAGAAAAGTGGCTGCCAGAAGTGCTCCGTTGAGCTGGAACAAGCTTACTTTGGTTATAACCTAAGTATACCTTGACCTTAGGTCTATTTTGGTGATGTTTTAAGCTATATAAGGACCTTAAACACTCTCTCATTCAGCCCATACAAATTTGAGAAAAACCGTAGGAGAGAAGAGAGAAAAGTGAGAGAAAGTGTGAGAAAAGTGGGAGGATCTCCCTGCTATCTTACCCTACCACTCTACAAGCTTAACCGCTCCATTCTAATCGCTTTCCCAGCAATTCCGACTTCGTTTCTAGGTAAGAAACCCTAACCCTAATCTGTTTTGGGATTTTGATAGTTGTGAGTTATGAAATAACTAACCTAAAACATATTATAGGTTGCCACATAACTGTAGACAGAAGCTTAGCAAATCTATCGAGTTCATTACGCTTCTACAGCGTAAGGTGCGGACTTTAAACGTATAGGTTATGGTTTTCAATGCTTTCAATGTCAGATAATGATATATTCATGATCTGTATGTTATTACACATGTACAAAGTGCTGTCCATTTCATTTTTCGATTATACGTTAACTATGTTGAATATACTGTATTCTTCGTATTTGTAGAAAGTACCGTATACGTATAAATTTTGAAAGTGTGTTTGCCATGATTAATTACTGTATGAACATGCTATATATGTGTATAATACTTACTTGGTGAGAGGGTTCACCCTAATACATGTTTTTGCTAGTATACGCTATGTATGTTGAAAGAGTGTATCCTAAGTGTTTGTGAAAATGCTTGTAAGAGTAAGTACTTAGAGGATTGTGCTTTAGGTAGGTGTTGAGATAGGATTCTCAGCTACCTTAGAGATGTATATGATTTCCTCCATGTTGTTTGTTTAATTTAACCGCTTATGAAATAAATGTGTTTGTATTTCCTGTTTATATTGTGTTTTCTAACATGCTTTATAACATGCTTGAATTACTTTGTTTATTCTGCTTTACTCTACATGCTTCTGAATAAGGATTGATTGTGTTTGGGGCTATGATTATAGTCCAGGCAATCGAAAACGGAAATGAATGCGTGGCTGAGATTCATTCGCTATGCGAGATGTGTTCGACGAACCCGAGTCGTACTTCAGTTGACTATAGCGGTTGGCCACACGAAGTGCTTATGCGCTTTATATCGTTCAACTTGTTGTGCACTCGAGCTAGCCGAGCTCGTCAAGTAACCCGATCTGTCTAATGTATGTTCACCATGTTTGGATGCTACTGCTTGAACCTGAGGTACTAACCTTACCAATGAAATACCATTAACCATGGTACTTCGATCCACTAAGACTCATGAGCCGAGCATGGTGGTATGGGACACCATGGTCGAGCTGTCGGCCTACGCTGGGGCCACGAGCCTCCCTGTAGTGACCATTGAGCAACCAGACTCGTGAGCCGATTATGGTGGTATGGGACACTATATTCGAGCTGTCGACCTGCACTACTTTGATGGGTGATGGGGGAGTGGTGCAACAATTCCTTGTAATAGCCCTGGTAGCCCTGACCGTACCCGATGTAGTGACCTCGAGTATACTCTAAATCTGCGGTGAGGCGACGAGCCTTCCCGTAGTAACAAAGTATAAACTAGGCATGTATTGATAAGGTGATGGGGGAGTGGTGTAACGATTCCGTGTAACAACCCTGGCAGCCCTTGCAACGGCCTAAAAACACACCATTATATGAGATTATCTAGGACTAACGACCCTAGAATGGATCATTGTTTGGGAATGATATAAGCAAGGTACCTTAGTTTTCCAATACTGCAGTTTGAAATGGACTAATAACAACTCGGTAATCATGCTCATTATCGCATTGCATGTGCCTAAAAGATGTGGAGCACTGAGGGTGACAACATGTCACAGACGTAAGATGGTGCCGCACAAGGGAGTATGTTGGCGAGGGCATGCATCATAATCGCATCTCATCCTTGCATTACTTACAGTACTTAGGAATGTTGATTGTACTGCTTTATTATTACTGCTTGACTGAATTGATAACATGTTAACCTATGCTTTATTGTTCCACTAAGTTAGCTACTCACTCCCACGTTACGGGACGGTGTTCTGGACCCCACCAGACTTTGACTTAGACGCAGGTACTGACAATTCACTGGAGGCTGAGCCTGATTATTATGAAGATCAGGATGAGTTTTCCTTCATGCAGTTCTCCGGCGGCTTTACTTAGGCAATCCAAATTTACGGGACTACTGAGCTATCACAACAGTTGGACTATTTTTGACATTTTGTTTTTGATTCAGTACATGTATATGATGACTCAACGAAGTAATTATACTCTAGAGACAGATCGAGATCGTTTTATTTTTATACACATCTATATATATTTTTCAGTCTTCCGCTTGCGTTTTATACATTGATCTGGAGTATGGATTATTGTTTTAGTATAATCTCACTCATGTTTATTGCACTAATACAGACAATATTCAATCATAAGCATTTGTGTTGCATAAGTGATGTTTTGGAACTCGAGTGTTGAGTTGCTACTCGACCCCCGATTTTCAGGGCGTTACAACTGGTCCACCAGAATCGAGGCAACTGCCTCTTAGCAACCAAGATGACTCATGACTTCTGCCTGCTCCACCATATCTTCACCCACAATGTGTATCCTAGGTGGAGCAATCGCAACAAATGCACACGTCTGATGGTAGATTTCTTATACCGAGCTGGCCAAGGAGACAAGCTGTGCTTGCATACGTATGTACTACTACAGATAGTTCAGACCGCACGCTCTCCTACGACAACCATTTCACTCCCATTCGACCGACTCATATGCAAGATTGCTCGTGAATTCAGCTACGGACGTGTTGCAGATAATCTTGCGCCGATCCACTTCATCAATGACCCTACGCTTAACAACATAGGTATTTGGCCACGACAATGTAGAGCCCGACTTGATGGGTCCAGGGACGAGATAAGAGAGGGCAGTGAAGACGAAAAATGTAGTGATGAAGAAGAAAATGAAATAGAAGAAGGAAGTGAGGAAGAAGAGGAGTGGTCCTAAGACTCAGGTGGGGAGCCTCCTCCTACTACAGAGAAAGATTGTCATGATCAGGCTGGCCTGGAAGCCCACCTGGCTCAAATTGAAGAGAACCAGGCCACCCTAAGACAAGAGGTCAATGAGAATCAGGCCTCCATAAAACAGAAATTCATGAAGGTGTCTCGCACCTTAAAGGCTGTGTTGTCTACAGGACAAGGGTGCCCCTTCTCTATCTCTAGATTCTGACTAGTCTTATGTTGTTGTCATCCTTGAGTTTTCTTTGCTTTCCTGTTTTTTGTGTTATAGCCTTGATAGGCTTAATAGTAGGGTAGGTTGATGGTGTGTTTGTTGTTTAAGGCTTTGATTAAGCTAGCTCACATGCATCTTCTGTCATAGTTCATGTAAAACCATATCTCATGTACCATGATAAATTTTGTTAAATGGAATGCATGCTGCTCCTTTTGCCATGAAATGTGTAGGATGCTTGAGGAATTGAGTGTTGTTATGCTAAATCTTACATAAGTTGCACCCTATGTTGTACATAGGGAATGCCACCTAAGGCCACTCGAAGTGCGGCACATCTTACAATTGGCGAATCGAGTGATGGGGCACCTCCCCTAAGCGATAGCCATACGGACCCCAGCTCGGGCCTGAGTCACGCAAATATGCTGGATTCTCTGTCACCCACTGGCCCCACCAATGGGCCAACACCTTCTGTACCACTGGTTCCCAAGCAAAATTGTGCGTCTACCTCGACACCTCACATGCCACAAGCGGCTTCTCCTCCTGATAGGTTGGAGCAAATGATACTCTTGATGCAGCAGCAGCAATAGGTTTTTGCCACCATTGCTGGGGTCCTTGCCCAGAACATGAGCGCAGTTCCACCTGCACCACATGTAAACTCGGCTGGAAACGTGGGTGCTAGCGGCTTGTTTGAGCGATTTCAGCGCTTTCGACCTCCTACATTTGCAGGTACTCACAGACCTAAGGAGGCCGAGTATTGGCTCGACCACAGCTCTAAGATGTTAAAGCCGCTACATTGCACTGAGGCAGAGTAGGTAAAGTTGGCCACCTACATGTTTGAGAAGGAGGCCAGTCTCTGGTGGGACAGCTGCTGGATATGTATGGACATGGGAGGCTTTTGAGACACGCTTCCATGGGAAGTATTTCCCTCTCACCTACTGCAATGAGAAAGAGGGAGAGTTTCTTCACCTCCGACAGGGAACGATGACTGTGTCAGATTACGAGAACAAATTTACGGAGCTAGCCAGATATCCTCCTTTAATACTAGCAGATGAGCCGATGAAAATGCAGCATTTTTTAGATGGGTTGTTGCCCGATATCCACACAAAGATGTGTTGCGCTAGCATTCCCAATTACGCCGAGCTAGTTAACATGTCTCTACAGACTAAGTAAGATGGAGGCAAAGTTTCTCAGACACGTATACTAATGGGCCCAAGGCCTCGGCCTGAATTACAGTACCGGTCAGTCCTAGGTAAGCGGCCACATGTACACTCGCCTCCCAAGCCCATGGCTCCGCCGACCCAGCAGAGGCGAACGAACCATTGATGTACATATTGCAACAAAGGGGGACATATTGACCTCTTTTGTTTTACTAAGATGAAAGACAACGGTACTAAGCCACCTCAGAAGATCTACCGTTAGCCACCACGTGTTATAGCGACTCCACCTCAGCGACCTATGGCAGCACAACCAAATCATTCTCAATAAGCCTATGTGCAAGCATTTGCAACTGAAACACCTGAGTCAGCAACTGCAGCGCCTTTGGCCTTTGAGATCACTGCCCACATTCAAGGTACACCAATTCATATGAAAGAATAAGCCTAACAATGGAGTACTATCCACATTATAAAAATAATATAGTAACTAGAGGAGACAAATATGTTCTAAATAATAGAAGGGTTGAAACAAAAAAAAAAATGTCTACAACTTCGAGTTACCAATAGACTGGTCATATCTTTTCATATTAAAGTTAGTGTGTGGTGTCTATTTAAGAATTATTTATAATCATACTAGGAATCATTATGTGATTAAATTTAATTATACATACATATATATATATATTTACATTAGTTGTTTTTGTGCAATTAAAATAGGATCCTTGAGTAGGATTGAGTTTCATAGTTTAATACTCCGTGAACTCATGTTTGAGGCGGACTACAGTAAAATATTCTAAGTTTCTTACCCACTTGTAAATTCAAGGTTCAGACCGCATTGAGGAGATGTCCCTCTTCTTTCCTTTCCCGCGGCGTTACATTGCTAATAATCCAAACTTTTGTAATATTTTAGAACTCTCGACTCTTCTTTCCCTCCCGAAGTTAATGAAACCGAAGTGCAATCTGCCCATAACCCCCTAGCCGTATGATAAAAATTGTGACATACACATATAGTTTTAGGAGTTTGAAAACCCTTCTAGTATAGTCTTTTGACTATGAGCACCATGGAAGAACTTATTATCCATCAAGTTAAACATAGGTTAAACAAGAGCTCTCGTTGAGTAAGACCTGAATAACAACCTTATAAACATGAGGCTTAAACTTCCTAGCGAATTATAATATTCCTTAAATACTTAAGATGATCAAATTTCAGAATTTCAAAACCATATCCCAACGAGGAATTCGCGGCTTAACTCAATTCTCAATTCTCAATCCTGGGTGATTACCAAAGGACTCACTGCTTTGACTAAGTAGAAGACTAGGATCCATCAAGATTAGGAAGGGATACAATGTGTTATCTGCCCTGATCAGGCGGGTAATCAACGTATCGGGTTCAAACCTACCACAACTGACTTTCTGTATTAGCCCAATCATAAAGAGTAGATCATACCACCTTTAGGTAAACTTTATCATCAAACACTTAGCACAATAATAATGATTTGGACATTTGTTTTCAAACCTCAAAGGTAGAAACTTTTAAGGGGGGTAGACCATTATGAGCTAGGCTAGTGTAATCATTATATGCCCTAACACGTATATAAACCTGAAACCAACAAAACTAAGCAAATGAAATAATCAAGCCTTTACTTATTACCTTTAGGCAATTTCGGGGATGAAATTGTTTCTTTAAGGGGGGTAGATTGTAACGTCCTGGAAAAATCCGTACAAAGACCCGTGTACCACTTTAGGCAGAAATCACTAAGGATCAAATTATAAAAAAATTAGATGAAAATTAATTAAGTACTAAACTAACTTAATTAGGAGATTAACTTGAACCGCTTTCTATACGAACTGCAAGACCCAAAACCAGTAGAATCACTAACTCTACCTAAAAATCTAGGATCGATCTCAAAACCCAGTTGCTCTCGGGAGCACATTGAAACTCCGTATCAGACCTGGACCGCGCGTTGAAAATCTGATAATCGCGAAACTATACGGTTATGACCACCTTACTGGGCTTGACAACTATCGCGAGAATCGGGCACAAATAGTGTCTAGAAACGCACAACTAGAGCCCTGAGTAAAGTGTGTGAGAAACGTGAATATCTTAGAAAAAAAAACTTAGATTTAAGTAAATTGGGCCATTCGTTTGTAGGCCAAATTTAAGGATTTAGGCAGTCAAATTCTAACCCAAATACACCCTCGGATCAGAGAATTTTTCCTACACAGGTCAGTGCACTTGTGGCCCCGATCGAGTGACGATAACCGTTAAACTGAAACTGGTCCTTCGCGGTCGATCCATAAATCCGATCAGATCGAAATCTTAACCTGGCGTAGATCTATTGTCAGGGGACTTTCTCCAGACTGTACGCAGGTAATAGACCTCCAGATGAGTCCCGTTGGGTCGAAACAGATGCCTTTTGACTATAACCTAAGTATACCATGGCCCTGGGGCCATTAACATCAGTTTTGGGCTTATAAATAGCCCTTAACTCACCCCTCTCTCATTCCATACGAATTCTCTAACCCTAGGAAAGAGAAGAGAGAAAAGAGGAGGAAAGAGTGAGGAGAAGAGTGAGAGAGAGGGAGATCGTTGCTGGGCTTCGATCCCACCACTCCACGTGCCAAATCATCCTTCCCGTATCGCTATTTCGGCAATTTCAACTCCATTCTTGGGTAAGAAATCCTAACCCTAATTTGTTTGAGGGATCCAAATAGAGTAAGTGATGAAATAGCTAACCTATTTCATGCTATAAGTTGTCGTTGTATCGTAGGCAAAGGCATAGTGTTCAAACTGAGCTCGTTACGAGTTTACCGACGAAAGGTGCGGACTATAAATGTTTAGGTTATAGTTTTCAATGCTTTCAATGTCAGTTAGTGATTTATGACTAGCTTGATTGTTGTCACATGCACTTAGATGCGATGTTTTCCACATATTACACATATATATATGAACTATGTTAAATATAATGCATTCCATGTGTTTGTTGAAATGTTTGAATGAATTTATTATCATGATTTGTACTTGTCATGACTATTAATCTTGAATACACGCTTGTTGTATGTATAAAAACTCTTTTGTGAAAGGATTTTCTATAATATAAGCTACAACTATATTAGGGTATGTACGTAGTAATGTGTAAGCTAAGTGTTTGATAAATTGCCTGAATGAGTAATTGTTCGTTGGATTGGGATTATTAAGGGTGGTGAGATAAGTTTCTCACTACCTTATTTATGTGTATAAATTCTTTCATGTAATCTACTTTACTACTACGTGATCCGTGGATGAAATACATATGTATGGTAATATGCTCACTATGTGTTTGTTAAAATGCTCAAATGAGATTTTGGTTGATGGATTGTACTTATTACGTGCATTAAGACGGGATCCTTAGTTCCTCTAGTCATATGAATAAGTTTTCTTCATGTATTGTAAATCATCACTGTATGATTCATGTATAGCATGCCTATGTGTGATAACATGTTCTATGAGTTTTGATAAAATGCTCATATGAATGTTATGCTTGGATTGTTTGTTAAATGCCTATATGATTATCACATGTCTCCTTATGCTACACTTGAGTGTGATTGAGACTACTGAAATGGCCAAGCTATATGTCCTAGAGGGGGGGTGAATAGGACTATGCCAAATTAAAATAAAATCAGTAGAATAAAATTAAATAGATAGCCTTACAATTATAGATCAATTCACAATGCTGTAATCAATTCAATCTCAACAAATAAGTATTGAGAGGTTGATACAAATTCAGTTCTAAGGACAACCTTACACCATAATAAATAAGCGCTTATGGTAGGACAACCTTATTTCGAGAACGTCTTTTGAATCAATAACTCAATCTGAATAGAAATAACTGAATAATAAGGAATTGAAATAAAGTGCAGAAATAAAGATCTAACTTATTACAACACTCCCCAAACTTGCTTGAAATATAAATTGTTACAACACTCACATCCACACGTACATCCCACAAAATTGAATGATAAATGATATAAAATTTAAGCAAGCATTCAATCCATAAGATAAAGAGTATAGTGGTTCGCCTGTGTGTACACCAACTATTTTTCAATAGCCACGTAGAATGCTACTCCACTCCTAATATCCTCACACGGGGGATACTAGCGTTTACTATCAAATAGGTTTTCACAGGTTCACCCAAAACCTTTATAATTGTGTCTTTTTAACTTGGGCTTACACAATTCAAAAACCCACACTTCTGAGTTTTTTGGCTCTCCTCAGACAACCACACAAATTGAGATTTTTCTAGCGAATCTCAAATAAAAACCAAAACATAATTGAATTTACAAAATTGTAAAATACCTGGATTTCTCCTTTTCGTAGCAGCCCGATAAAACTAATCAGAGTAGATATTCGAATATAGAAGTTCAATATCCACTATTCACTTTAATATGGTTCTAAGTTCTAATTGATTTTAGATTTAAACCAGTTGGGCGTAGCTATATTTGATTTTGATTCCAAGAAGAAGGAATAAGTCAATTCCTCTTTTCAAATTAGATTGGAATACAGAAACAAAATCAAATTAAATAAGCTAGCAAAAAGAGAAAGAAATTATGCACAAAATAGCTTAAAACAAACACAAACTTATCTTAGAGTGGAGCCTTGAATTCACTTAATTTTCAATGAATAAACTCTGAAATTCGTTTGCTATTTATAACTGCAGAAATTCATCTTTGACTGGTCCTAGGGTCACCACGACTGGTCTTAAAATAAACTAATTTTTGAATTTTTGAGCGCAATCGCATCAGACTGTTGTACGACTAGTCGTAAGATCCCACGTATCGTCAAAGCCCACGATCGTCAAAGGCCACGGCGATATCGACGGATCGAGACCCCTCTACGACTGGTCGTGTAACAATTGATTTAGTCGCTGGAGTTTAAGTCGAACCATTACGACTGGTCAAAGATTGAGTCGAGACTATCCCACGACCAGTCGAGCAGACTCCAGGACTGGTTGTAGCCGAACCAGAAAATCCGATAAAATACAACAATTCTAGGACTGGTCCTGGCACTTCTTAGACTGGTCGAACCAGTGTTAGACTGGTCGAACAAGGTCTATGACTGGTCTTAGAATAGACCAAAATCATGTAATAATATTCAAATGAATTATGTATCTAAAGTGATCTATCCTAAGGTCAATCTAATGGTCTATCAAACCTGGAACATGAAGTATGGACATTGAACACTTCATTTGCTTAGACTTTGATATTTACGAAGCTTGATTTTTTCTCAATGTAGCTTGACTACTTCAGAAGCTTTAATGTCACTTTAAGTTGTACTTGAGTCCCGTATTTAGATTTGAATCTTGAACTTCGACTTGCACTTGAACTTGAGTCTTGACTCTGAGCTTTCTTTTAATATCTTCTACATTGTAGCTTGAACAATCATGAAGCTTGAAGAATTCTTTGAGCTAGACTTCAAGTGTTGACGTGGTGTCTCGAACAGATTTATGAAGATATAAACACACGACATACGAAGAAGTTTTGACACACAAAATTTGACAATCAAAGAGGAATCAAATCATAGCACTTACAATCTCCCCCTTTGTCAAATTTGTGACAAAACACTTCTCATATTTCAATAAGATTCACTTCTCATATTTCAATAAGATAAGCATCACATTATATGATAACGAATCATGCACCAGTTGTCATAAAATAAGCAACATCCCTTAAGACAACTCAACTCCCCCTGAGTTAGCACACCTCATATCAATCATAATCCATAGATAGAATGCACACATTCTCCCCCTTTTTGTCAAAATATGACAAAGGAAGAAACAAAGATAGGATATGAAAGACAGAAATAGAGATAACAACTCAAAAAGATAGAATGATAAAAAGTGCAGAGTTAAGAATAATATAAAAGAAGTAATTAAGGTGAGTCAGAGTACATATTAAAAGAGTTAACAAGTGAAGTTTTAAGACAGTTATCCACACAACCAGGAAAAGTAACTTAGTAAACTTATTACAGACCAAAGATTAAACATTCTCAATCTGAACCAGAAGATGGAGCAGGAATGTTAGGATCACTTTGATGAAGGCTCTTCTGTAAGCGCCTAAAATATTTGTGCATGTTTTTAAATTGTTGATTGTGGCCAATATTCATCTATTCTACCTTTTCCTCTAATGCACTAAGGCGTGCATAGAAATCAGATGGTTCAAAGTCTGGATCATTTCCAGAATCAGAATCAATTTCATTAAAAATATCATCCATGTCAATATCATCGGCCGGCAACTCATCACCTTCGACATCCATCTCAACTTCAGCAGCAACTTCACCCGCATCAACATCAACTTGACCAGGAGCCAAACCCAACTTCATTTTATTCAGGTTAAAATTGTTAAATATGAGGTGTTGGATAGGAGCCTCACCGACGGGCATAGCGACTAACATGTGAGTGGCTAATACATTCAACAGATATCCAAATGGAATATCACCATGACCAGGATGACTACGGATTTGAATGATAGAGGAGCAAATAAAAGAGGGCAAATAGACGTTAGCACTAGTAATGATCGAGTACAAAATACGAACCATAAACAGAGTTAACTCAGTCTTGTTTCCAGAGCGAGGATACAAATTAGAAGTGAAGATACGATGCAACACTCTGTATTTGGGTAACAAGTATCTGATTTTGAGGGCATTCCCATTTACAGTCCATGGTACATTCATGTTACACAATGCTCTAATATAAGTACGTTTTTTCGATTCTGACACTTTCTCAGCAAGTGCACTAGGATGAATACCATCATCATTTACAGGTATGTCCATAAGGCCTGAAATTAAATTTCGGTCAACAGAAAAAGGCCCTTCTCTAGTGGTAATAATGAAAGTCGGTTGCTCAGTAGAAAAGTCAGATATGCATGCAACCATGGCCTGTGCTATAGACTGGTATGCCGGCCCGCCCTAGTGTAAAATATTTTCTCATCCTACAAATTGAAGAAGAGGAAGGAGACCGTAAGGAGCAATATGATTTAAACTAACAGCTTTTTCAACAATAACATTGCGCGTACGCAAGTCTCGAACATGTGGCGGATCATCTTCAGGATCTCTAAGATGACGTCTAATGATACCATTTGTACGAGAAGAAGAAGCACCTCTAAAATTTTTCTTTTTACCTCTAGATTCCATATTCTTGAAGAAATGAAGGAAATTTCAAGAAAAGAGAGATGGGTTTCTCTAGATTCAACAAATGAGAAAAAAAAACTTAAAAAGTTAAAAATCTTTATGAAATAGACAACAATAACAAGAAATCTAAGAGTAAAGATTAAGATTCTTCAAGAAAGTAAGGAAAATCATTCTAACTTGAATGAATCGGACACAAGGGTTCGACTAGTCGAAGCTCGGCTCGTTGGTGAGGAGGGTTAGAATGAAGAAGAAGAGAGTTTTCCCCAAATTAAAGAGGTTAGCGCGCTCCACGACCGGTCTTGGGACATACTCGACCGGTCTTATCAAGACTGGTCGAGCACGTCCTCGACCGGTCTTAGACCAGAAAAAATATGCAATTTCCACAGAATTTTAAAATTTTAAAAAAATAACATATTAAGATTATATACACTATGATACAAAGTTGTATGATCAATCATTTAAAATTGCACATATCAAGATCAAATTTCAATTTATTAAACTTGCTTCTATCGAGTGGTTTAGTGAAAATGTCAGCAAGCTGAGTCTTGGTAGGAACATATTCTAAAGATACTATTTTTTGTTCCACTAATTCAAGAATATAATGAAACCGAATGTCGATGTGCTTAGTACGTGAATGTTGGATTGGGTTTTTTGAAATGTTTATCGCACTGGAATTATCACAGTATAAAACCATCGAGTCTTGTGCGATTCCATAATCACTCAACATTCGTTTCATCCAAACCAAATGAGTACATGCATTTCCTGCTGCAACGTATTCAGCCTCAACAGTTGAGAGTGATATGGAACTTTGCTTCTTGCTAAACTAAGAAACCAAACAGTTTCCAATGTAAAAACAACCACCGCTGGTTGATTTTCTATCATCTATATTTCCTGCCCAATCAGCATCCGAATACCCAGCCAATTGAACACTAGTATCATAGGGATACCAAAGACTGAGATTAACTGAACTTGCAACATATCGAATAATTCGCTTAACAGCAGTTAAGTGAGATTCTTTAGGATTAGACTGATATCTAGCACAAATTTCAACACTTAAAGCAATATCAGGTCTACTTGCAGTTAGGTAAAGTAAGCTACCTATCATACTACAAAACAATTTAGGATCTGCATGTAGAGTCTTTTGAGAGTCTTAGAGTTGTACTCATTGGAGTATCAAAGTTCTTACTATTTTCAAATCTGAATCTCTTAATCAAGTTCAATGCATATTTAGTTTATGAAATAAATATTCCATCAGATTGTTGTTTTACTTACAACCCCAGGAAATAATTTAATTCACCAACCATGCTCATTTTGAATTCAAATTTCATTAGATCTACAAACTCAACAGTCATGTTAGTACAAGTTGATCCATAAATCATATCATCAACATAGATTTGAACCATTAAGATATCATCGTTATGTTTCTTAACAAAGAGCGTCTTATCAACACTACTTATCTGAAAATTGTGACTTAGTAAAAACTTAGTCAATTTTTCATACCATGCTCTAGGAGCTTGTTTCAGACCATAGAGAGCCTTTTTAAGGCGATATACATGATTAGAGAGTTTAGGGTCTTCAAACCTAGTCGGTTGTTCAACATATACCTCTTCAATTAAGTCGCCATTCAAAAAGGCACTCTTTACATCCATTTAAAAAATTTTAAACTTTCTAAAACATGCAATAGATATGAAAATTTTAATAGATTTAAGGCGAGCAACTAGGGCAAAAGTTTCATCATAATCAATCCCTTCAATTTGCATGTACCCTTGTACAACCAGTCTTGTCTTGTTTCGAATGATATTTCCTAATTCATCAGACTTGTTTTTAAAAATCCATTTTGTTCCAATAATGTGTTTATCTTTAGGTCTAGGAACAAGATACCAGACATCATTTCTGACAAACTAATTAAGTTCTTCCTGCATTGTTAATATCCAGTTTTCATCAGAAAATGCTTCTTTTATGTTTACCGGTTCAACCTGAGAAGTAAAGCACACGTAATTATATGTCTTCTAGTTGTCTACGAGTACGCACACCAGTGAGAGGGTTTCCAAGAATTTTATCAATTGGATGATCTTTAACAGTCCTTAATTCAGAGTTAGTTTCACTTGATGAAGTATCTGGTTTTTCAAATATAAGAGCTTCATCATTATCTGAACTAGGGGCAGGTGTATTCAAGTGATCGTCAATTACGACATTTATTGACTCTTGAATGACACTGGTCCTGTTGTTCAGATCACAATATGCACGACTGTTTAAAGAGTATCTTAAAAAGATCCCTTCATCACTTTTAGTGCCGAACTTTCCCAGATTTTTACGGTCACATAAAATATAACATTTGCTACTAAAAACTTGAAAGTATTTGACAGTAGGCTTTTTCTCAAACCACATTTCATAAGCCATTTTATTATTAAATTTGCAAATATAAACACGGTTGATAATGTAGTAGGCAATGTTCACTACTTCAGCCCATAAATTTCTAGGGAGCTTCATGCTATTCAACATAACATTTTCCATTTCTTGAAGCACTTTATTTTTCCTTTCCACAATACCATTTTGCTGTAGAGTTTTGGGTGCAGAGAATTCATGTGATATTCCTTGATTGCTACAGAATTTCTCAAAACTGCTATTTTCAAACTCGGATCCATGATCACTTCGGATCTTACTGACTTGAGAATTTTTTTCAGTTTGGATCCGTTTGATAATCTTTTTCACTTCATCAAGAGTTTCTGTTTTGTCTCTTAAAAATGAAACCCAAGTGTATCTTGTATAATCATCTACGATGACCCAGATGTACTTTTTGCCACCTCGACTTTCCGTTCTGGTTGGTCCTATAAGATCCATGTGGAGAAGCTCGAGTGGTCTAGATGTGGTATTAGAGTTCACTTTTTTGTGAGAGCTAGTTTGTTTACCATACTAGCATTCACCACATATTTTGTCTACTTTCTGCACTTTAGGTAGACCTCTAATAAGTTCTCCTTTGCTCAATTTGTATAAATTCCGGTAGTGTACATGTCGAAGGCGTTTATGCCATAATTCTGTTTCATCGGTATGGACCATGTAACACGATTGATTAAATGAGCTACCATTGCTTACTATATAGCAGTTTTCAGAAGTTCTGCGACCAATTAATAATACAGAACCCTTTTTATCTATAATCTCACAACCCTAATTAGAAAATTTAACACTATGATTGTTGTCGCATATATGAGATGTGCTTAACAGGTTGTGCTTTAGTCCCTCAACATATAAAACATTCTTAAATAAGGAAAGATTATAAAGTTGAACCGTACCTTGGCCAATAATCTTACAGTTGCTACCATCACCAAATGTGACTGACCCATCAGTCATATCATTTAGATCGGTGAATAAAGCCTTGTCACCTGTCATGTGCATGGAACATCCACTGCTAGGTACCATTTTGAATGACTTGTTACTTTGAAAGCAGTGTGGGCAACCAAGCAGGCAACTTTAGGAACTCATTTCAGAACTGTTTTGGGTTTAGGAACATAGTTGGTCTTCTTTTGTCTGATGTTGTAAGAATGACCTGCTGAGTGAGCTCCTTAAGTAAATCAACTATTTTTTTAGCAAGAGGATTTCTAATCTGATTTTTAAAATAACTGCTTTTAGGTTTTTGAAAAGTTTTTGTATTTTTAGAAAAACCTTGATAAGTACCTTTTCCTTTTGAGTTAGAAGCTTCTCCTTTCACAAAGTTGAGAAGAGTATTCTTCTGTTTAGGAGATGTATTTTTATCATAGCCCAACCCGGATCGATCGCCACATTTTCTTGATCCGGATAATAATTTTTCTAACTTTGGATCACCTTGGGCATATCTCCATGTATCCTTCAAACTTAGAAGAGAAGATACTTCATTTTTAAGTTTCTCATTTTCAGATTTCAAATCATCAATCAGGGAGGTTTTGAATTCCAAATCACATTTTAATTTTTCGAAACAATCTGAAATTTGTGATTTTTCTAAAACAAGAGTTTCAAAACATTCTTTGAATTTAGAAAACTTTTCTTTTTGAAGTTTAAGTTTGACAGCAATTTTACAACTTTCCTTATATAAGGCATTATAAGCATCTTGAAAATCTTCTTCATTTTCATGATCACTATTCAAATTTTCTTCACTTATTGAGTCATCGTGATCTGAAAAGGTAAACTTGGCTAGAGTCATAAGGGCCTTAACTTCATTGCCCGACTCGATTTCAGAATTTTCTGATTCAGAAGAGGCTTCAGAATCAGACGATTCATCCCAAGTAGCCAACATACCCTTCCTTTTAGGTCTGTCCTTTTTAGGACATCTGTTTGTTAGATGCCCATATTCTTGGCAGTTGTAACAATGACTGTCTTTCAAAGAATTCCAAGTTTTGGACTTAGGCTTAGATCGTTTCTTTTCATTTATCTTTTCTTACTTTTGAAAATCTTATAGAACTTTTTCGCTAAAAGAGCCATATCATCTTCAGAATTTTCTAAATCTGAGTTTTCTTCAGACACATTTTTAGAAGATTTCAAAGCTATAGATTTTCCTTTAGGAGCTTTAAAGTTTAACTCATAGGTTTGTAAAGAACCAACTAGTTCTTTTACCTTCATATTATCCGTATCACGAAGTTCCTAGATCGTGGTTACCTTAGAGTTGAACTGTTCAGGAAGTGAGCGTAGTATCTTTACACACACTTTACTTTCTGGAATTTTATCGCCGAGACCCCATATAGAGTTTACAATGTCATTTAATCTTGTGTAAAAGTCCATAAACATTTCATTTTCCTCCATATGAATTTCTTCAAATTTGGTTGTGAGGAGTTGGACTTTAGATTTTTTGACAATTGAAATACCCTCGTGTGTCATTTCTAATATATCCCAGGCTTGCTTTGCAGTATCGCAGGATATGATTCTTTTGAACTCATCCGGTGATAGTGCACAAGTGATTGTATTTAGTGCTTTTGCATTGGCACTACTCTAACTTTTCTAAAGTGTGGACCAAGATGTATAAGGTGTTATTCTCATTGATTTTGATCCATTGATACCAGTTACTTCAATGGTAGGAGGGCTCCATTCAGTCACTGTGGCTTGCCACACACTCTCATCCATTGATTTGAGGAAAATCCTCATTCGGGCTTTCCAATAGGCATAGTTAAAGCCATCAAAGGGTGGAGGCCTAGTGACTGATAGGCTATCAAAATTTGACATCTTATTTATATAGCTTAGATCGTTAGCTCAGGAAATAAATCCAAATAAAAAGTAATAAGAACGAGCTATTAGGCTCTGATACCACTTGAAATGGCCAAGCTATATGTCCTAGAGGGAGGGGGGGGTTGAATAGGACTATGCCAAATTAAAATAAAATCAGCAAAATAAAATTAAATAGCCTTACAATTATAGATCAATTCATAATGCTGTAATTAATTCAATCTCAACAAATAAGTATTGAGAGGTTGATACAAATTCAGTTCTAAGGACAACCTTACACCATAATAAATAAGGGCTTATGGTAGGACAACCTTGTTTCTAGAACGTCTTTTGAATCAATAACTCAATCTGAATAGAAATAACTGAATAACAAGGAATTGAAATAAAGTGCAGAAATAAATATCTAACTTATTACAACACTCCCCAAACTTGCTTAAAATGTAAATTGTTACAACATTCACATCCACACGTACATCCCACAAAATTGAATGATAAATGATATGGAATTTAAGTAAGCATTCAATCCACAAGACAAAGAGTTATAGTGGTTCGCCTGTGTGTACACCAACTGTTTTTCAACAGCCACACAGAATGCTACTCCACTCCTAATATCCTCACACAGGGGATACTAGCGTTTACTATCAAATAGGTTTTCACAGGTTCACCCAAAACCTTTACAATTGTGTCTTTTTAACTTAGGCTTACACAATTCAAAAACCCACACTTCTGAGTTTTCTGGCTCTCCTTAGACAACCACACAAATTGAGATTTTTCTGGCGAATCTCAAATAAAAACCAAAACAGAATTGAATTTACAAAATTATAAAATACCTGGATTTCTCCTTTTCGTAGCAGCCCGGTAGAACCAATCGGAGTAGATATTCGAATATAGAAGTTCAATGTCCACTACTCACTTTAATATGGTTCTAAATTCTAATTGATTTTAGATTTAAACCAGTTAGGCGTAGCTATATTTGATTTTGATTCCAAGAAGAAGGAATAAGTCAATTCCACTTTTCAAATCAGATTGGAATACAGAAACAAAATCAAATTAAATAAGCTAGTAAAAAGAGAAAGAAATTATGCACAAAATATCTTTAAAACAAACACAAACTTATCTCAGAGTGGAGCCTTGAATTCACTTAATTTTCAATGAATAAACTCTGAAATTCGTGTGTTATTTATAGCTGCAGAAATTCATCTTCGACTGGTCCTAGGGTCACCGCGACTGGTCTTGAAATAAACTGATATTTGAATTTTTAAGCACGATCGCATCAGACCGTTGTACGACTGGTCGTAGGCAATCCACGACTAGTCGAGACCCCTCTACGACTGGTCGTCCAACAATTGATTTAGTCGCTGGAGTTTGAGTTGAAGCATTACGACTGGTCAAAGATGGAGTCGAGACCATCCCACGACCGGTCGAGCAGACTCGAGGACTGGTCGTAACCGAACCAGAAAATCCGATAAAATACAACAATTCTAGGACTGGTCCTGGCACTTCTTAGACTGGTCAAACCAATGCTAGGACTGGTCGAACAAGGTCTAGGACTGGTCTTAGAATAGACCAAAATCATGTAATAATATTCAAATGAATTATGTATCCAACGTGATCTATCCTAAGGTCAATCTAATGGTCTATCAAACCTGGAATATGAAGTATGGACATTGAACACTTCATTTGCTTAGACTTTGATCTTTACGAAGCTTAATTTCTTCTCAATGTAGCTTGACTACTTCAGAAGCTTTAATGTCACTTTAAGTTGTACTTGAGTCCCGTATTTAGATTTGAATCTTGAACTTCGACTTGCACTTGAACTTGAGTCTTGACTCTGAGCTTTCTTTTAATATCTTCTACATTGTAGCTTGAACAATCATGAAGCTTGAAGAATTCTTTGAGCTAGACTTCAAGTGTTGACGTGGTGTCTCAAACAGATTTATGAAGATATAAACACACGACATACGAAGAAGTTTTAACACACAAAATTTGACAATCAAAGAGGAATCAAATCATGGTACTTACAACTACTACGTAGTCTAGGTAATCGGTAACAATTCCTGCTAAGTGGCTGAATTAGTCTTGCCACACAAGACGCGTTCGGTGAATTTGAGTCATATGATGATTGTCAACAGTGGTACTATGTCGATTAATTCAGCGTGTGCTTGTAACAGTCGAACTTGTCTAATAAACCGATTGGCCTATTATGTGTTTACCATGTATGGATGCTATTACTTGAATCTAAGGTACCCCCTACTGATAAGGGTCAAATATTGTATATCGGACCCCGATTATTGCCCTATTTTACGTACATGATAATGCCTAACATCGGATTTTAATCATGTTTTTGTTACAGGATGTAATAAGGAGCGTTGGTTGAAAAAGAGTATTAAAAGCGTGGATTTGACGCTCCGAAGTTACCAGACCAAGGGACGGACTCCAGGGGACCAAGATTGAGGACATACATTCGCTGAAGATCAGAGAAAATCCAGCCACTCACCTTAAACAGGCCTAAAAGAGGTCCAGAATGCAAGATCTCAGGGTTCTCGCCATCCGATTGGCTCAAAACTACATACATTTGCTGGGGGTCATAAATAAACCATACATATTAAATTTCATCCATTGGATCACTATGAAAGTGGTCCAACAGTCAGATCCCCAATAATTATCAATTTGGGGCCCAGCTGCAATCTGGATATGACTCAATTTTAGTCCCAACTGTTTAAATTATACGGTGAAATGAATGGACGGAGCGGATTTCGGGTACACATATCTATGGGACCCACACATACAGGGGATGTGCAATGTGCACAAGTGCACCGGAAGTGCACCGAAAATCAAAAGGTCGGTCAGCGTGCGCTGACCGACTCTTTCTCTCTCAAATTCAAAAATGGCAATTGCCGTTACAGCGTTCGCATAGGCGTTTGATCGGTTGCCGCTGTGAGTCCCACCTATTGTCCAAACGGACAATCCAAACCGTCCATTCTCTGTCTAAGGTCGATGTTACCAAGGTTTAGGTGATTGAATTTTAAAAGAACGCGCTTATGGAAATCTAACCGTTCAAAAGTAAGTTGAACGGTACAAAAAGATAACGTGTGGGCCCCATCAAAAGAAGGAGAAAATGGTGCAATCCTGACCGAAATCTCACCATCCATCCAATGGACGGAGTGGATTTCCAATTTAAGTGAAGGATTGGGCCCCACCAGCGTCGCAGCAGAAGAGATCCGCGATCTCTGTTCCAGCGTCCATGAACACCGGCCTCTGTGGGCCACACCGTGATCTGGATCATGGTCGGATTTCTAATCCAGACCGTCCATTCGTTCCCTGAGGCGGCTACAATCCATGCCTAGGTGGCGAAACTTACAGAAGACAGCAAAGATTGGTTTGTAGCCGTTCAAACTAAGGTTGGACGGTAGCACAAAAGATTGTGTCGACCGCACCAAAACAAAAGAAAAATTGGCCTGTCTGACCGTTTTGCCATGCTGATCTCAGTGAACGGAGTGGATTTTGTATCAAGGATCATATGTGGGGGCCACCAATACAACAGCGTTATGAGTTACGCACGTACCGACTTTCCGTTTCAAACTCTGCTGCGTAAACAAGCTTTCCTTTCCTGAAACCCAATACAAAAGCAAGGAACGAGGAGAAAAAGGGGGGGCATCAAGAGCTGGGAGATCTAGGAATTCCAGATCCGGAGCGAGGAAGAAAGAAGGGAGAGATTGGAAGGATGTTTTTCTTTTATCATTTATATTTTTTCTTCTTTCCAGTTGAATCCATGAGTTTCTAAACTTTTGGCTAGGGCTGAGATGAAGCCCCTAATTTGAATGACTTTTGTTATATGTTGATTCCATCTTGAATTTAATTGATTTGTTTCTTTCTCTAAGTGTGCTTGATTGGTTTAAATTCTATACTTCTCCATCTATGAACTCGACTAGAGTCTATATATGGATGTTGTCTGGATGCTTATTCTAGGTGCTTGTGTCTGATCATGAACAGGTTTCCTATAGAGGAAGAAACATGGTGCTCTAATGAATTGTATATTCTATGTGTCCGATTAAGGACATAGAACGTGTTATTCATTGCATTGCTTTAGGAGATTAGACATTCTGTATGCCCGACTAAGGACACAGATTGTGCTTTCTTTATATAAGTTGTATCAATCTAAATTAGGGTGAATCAATAGACAAAACAAGGGTTAGGATAATTAGGGGTGGATTCGAAAGTCCTAGTGCTCTCTCTGATTGAATTTTCTTCTCTGTTTTCAATTGTTTTTTTTAAATAGTGTTAGTAATTTGCTCCATTATTTGTTGAATTAGTTAAGAAGAATTGTGAATTTGAGTTGTGACGATCAGTCCTCGTGGGAACGATCTCGTAATACGTACCGTATCTACATCTGATTCGTATACTTGCGAGTTTAAAAATCATTTAAATCATGTTGGTTTAAATAAAACATCAAGTTTTTGGCGCCGTTGCCGGGGATTGTTTCGATCCAAATTGGATTTAAGATTCTCTCTTATCATAATTCATAGTCTTAGGATTTTACTAACTTTATATTAGAGTTTTTGTTTAGAAACTAATCTATTTCCTATTTTGTAGGGTCCTGACATAGATTTCTAAGTTGGTAATCCCGTTCTAAATTCTCTGCTCTTTCTAATTTCTATTTTTAGAATTTGGATTTTACTTTTTAGAAATTTTCTAATTTTAGAATTTCTTTTTTTGAATTGTTCAATTTTCTATTTTTAGATTTGGATTCTTCTTTTAAGTAACTTTCTATTTTCTAGTTTTAGAAAAAAAAAATTTCCTTTTTAGAAACTAACTTAGCTTTTTATTTTTAGTAACTTTCTAATTCTAGGATTTCTTTCCTTTTTAGAAACTAACTCTTCTTTTTTTGTTCTTTAGAAAATTTCTAATTTTAGATGTTCTGTTTTAGAAACTAACTTGTTTTGTTTTCTTTTGCAGGATTCTAACATAGATCTCCAAATTGGAAGTGAAGGAGGAGCTCCCTATTCTTCAGACATTAATCGTCTCATTTTTTCGGGTTCTTTCTTCCAATCCTTGCTTACATAATTTTATCTTGTTCTAGTTTTACTTCTCTTAGGTTGCATCTTAGTTTAGTTTTCTTTCTTATATTGTAGTAACTTAGTTTATGCTAGGACGTAGATCTCTGAACATAGAACTAGCACCTTTTGATTCTGAAATAGAAAGAACTTTTCGTGGAAGATTAAGAAAAAAATCCAGTTGAAATGGCAAACGAGAATGAAGTTAAAGCTCTCAGAGATTATTCAGCTCTTGTCCAATTTAATGCGCCTTCATGCATAATGTTGCCAGCCACTACGGCAACACACTTTGAACTTAAACCTGGAGTCATACAATTGTTGCCATCCTTTTATGGGTTGGACAAGGAGGACCCATATCATCATGTGAAAGAATTCCTAGACATTTGCTCCATCTTTAAGTTTCAAAACTTCTCAGACGATTCGATCCGCCTACGCTTGTTTCCTTTTTCTTTGAAGGATAAGGCGAAAGCATGGTTGAATTCTCTAGAAGTTGGGTCTATCGCTACATGGGATCACCTGTCTAGGAAGTTCTTAAACAAATTCTTCCCAGTTCACAAAACTAATGCTCTCCGTAGAGAAATCACTAATTTCACACAAAAAGAGGGTGAGCACTTTCATGAATGTTGGGAAAGATGGAAGGACTTACTTCTTAAATGTCCACACCATAGTTTTGAAAAGTGGCAACAAGTTCAATACTTCTATGACGGTCTAACACCCCAGAACCGTCGCATGGTTGATGCCACCAGTGGAGGGTCATTCATGACCAAAAGTGATGTCGAAGCGTGGAACTTCTTTGAAACCTTGTGCAAAAATTCCCAGCAATGGGACTATTCAAATAGAGGTGACAGAAGTCCCCAACCACAAAAGAGAGGTGGTATATATGAGATAGGAGTCATGCCAGATCTGTGCGCTAAGCTTGATAACCTGACAAAGAAAGTTGATGCTCTGGTATTAAATAATGGACCTCCACAAACAACTCAAGCCGAGGCTTGTGCCATATGTTTTAGTCCTGTCCATCCTATGCAGTCTTGTCCATGTGGTGCAGCATCCCCAGAACTTCTCTATGAACAAGTACATGCTATGAACACTTTTCAAAAACCTGGGAATGATCTATACTCGAACACATACAACACAGGGTGGGCTAGACATCCAAATTTTTCTTGGGCAAAAGGACCACAACAAGGAGGACCATCTGGAAATCCTTCCATGCAACCTTATCCTCAAGCTGGCAATCAACAACTTCAACAGTTTCCGCAATATCAACAACTGCCTGCACAATCAAGGAAACCATCTCTTGAGGATACATTCAATCTTTTTATGCAGAGTTCTCTCCAATTCCAAAAAGACACCCAACAAACCTTACTAGCCAACCAGCAAAGCTTACATGCAAATACGCAATCCATTGTCAAGCTGGAAGTATAATTGGGTCAACTTACTGCCACATTGAGTGAGACAGAGAAGAGCAAGTTCCCTAGCCAACCTGTGGCTAATCCAAAGGGACAGTATGAGATTGGCTCTAATACCAACCAAGGGCAATATCATGAACAGGCCAAATCGATCACTACCCTTGGGTCAGGCAAGCAGATTGACAACAGAATAGAGATGCCTAGGGATGAATCAAATTCTAAAGCAGAAGATCAAGATGAAGCAGAGAGACACACCAATACATCCAAAGTCCAAAAGCTCTCTGACTCTCCAAGAGCCACTAATGTGCCACCCTACGTGCCCAAAGCACCCTTTCCTCAACGTCTGGCACCAATAAAGAAAAGAAACAACTTTGATGAAATCTTGGATGTGTTTAAAAAAGTGTAAGTCAACATCCCGTTGCTTGACGCTATCAACCAAGTCCCTGCTTACGCTAAGTTTCTTAAAGATTTATGCACTCAAAAGAGTAAGCAGAATGTTCATAAGAAAGTCTTCCTTGCAGAGCAGCTCAGCTCCATGATTCAACATAACACCCCTCCTAAATTTAGGGATCCAAGAGCTCCCACCATTTCTTACGGCATAGGAGATCATAAGATCGGGAAGGCATTGCTTGATTTAGGGGCGAGCGTCAATTTGTTACCATATTCGGTTTATGAGCAGCTAGGACTTGGTGAGTTGAAACCGACTAAAGTAACATTACAACTAGCTGATAGATCTGTCAAGGTGCCCCGGGGTGTTATTGAAGATGTGTTAATCCAGGTTGATAAATTTTATTTTCCAGTGGATTTCATAGTTATAGATACTCAGTCTGTCCAGAATCCTCATAGTCAGATCCCAGTCATCTTGGGTCGTCCATTTTTGGCCACATCTAATGCTATTATAAATTGCCGGAATGGAGTTATGAAGTTATGCTTTGGTAACATGAATATTAAACTCAATGTCTTTAATGCAGGACAACAATCCGCAGATTTGGATGACATATTTGAAGTGGACATGATCGAGAGTCTAGTGCAGGACTCATTCCGTAAATCTTTTGAAGATCCACTTGAGACCTGCTTAGCACAATATGGCATGGATTTTGACATAGATAGTCCCATCCATGAAGTCAATGCACTGCTCGACTCTACTCCTATATTAGAGACTGAAAAATGGAAAGCGAAAGTGGAACCTCTTCATCCCTCTGAGACTCTTCCTGACAGCACAGTTTCTAACTCTGAAAAGGCAAAGGCGAGCAGGCTGCTTAATGTTCTTAGAGCATATAAGGCAGTAATTGAATGGAAGATAGCAGAAATATAGGGAGTATGCCCCACCGTATGTATGAATCATGCTGCGGGAATGTCGCGTGCAATGCAAAGGAAGCGTGATTCTAACATGGAAGAAGTCGTTCAAGCAGAAGTCCTTAAATTATTTGACGACAGTATCAGCTACCTCATTTCAGATAGCACAGTTCATGGGAACTCACATCACTTGTCTGGGATTGGTTAATCAAGGTGTTGAGGTAATTTCTTTGGCGGACCCTGGTTATAAAGATTAGTTAATTCATGGTCCGTTCTTGTCTGGCTGAAGACGTTAAACTTAGCGCTCCTGGGAGGCAACCCAGCCTTTTGTTTTATTGTATTACTTTTTCCTAGTTAGTTACTTCAATGTTTGTGGGTAACATTACTGCAAACCCTCACGAGACTACAACTCGTCCACTAGGGGTAACCTAGGGGTTTAAAGGCTTGTTGCATACGCTAAATGCAATCGAGAGCACTTGCGAAAGTGGTATAAGTAGGGTTTTCTTTTTGTGATTTTATTTTTTTTATTTTGTTTTTGTTGATGTCTCTCTTGTGCTGACCTGCTTTTACGTTGATATTTTTTTTAGGAAGCCTCTTGATTCTCCGTCCAGGTACTATCTTTCCCTCATTCCTCTTTTATTTTCGTTGTCCCATGTGCATCGCATGATTATTTCTTTTACATTGAGGACAATGTCGATTTTAGGTTGGAGGTGGGAGATTAGGTTACCTAATCAGTATTTTCTTGGTCTTGAGCAAAATTGTGAAAATTTTTAAACTTTTTTTGAAATTTCTTATGAATTTGAAGTGATTTTGAAGGATAGTTGCGATTTTAAAATTACAAGATACATAATGTGAGTAATTTATGACTCTTGTATTCAGTTGTCTGGTAGATTTCACAATTAAGTTTGAATTGTTAATCCATGTTTAGAAGTTGTAAACATTGATTGAGCCAGGATTTCATATATCAGATCTCACTTACACATTAAGTTTTCAGTTCGATATTAAATGGTAACTTGGTAATCATTAGGCATGAAAGGAACTAGCCTGCAAAAATTGTTAGCATCAGTTTATAAAGATGTGAAAATGTGAGTCAGATAATCTTCACCATAGGTTTGCTCCCTATCTAGATGAAGATTCGATTCTCCATAGTTGACATGAGAAAAGAGTTAGGCGACAAGTTTTCACCATAGGTTTGCTCCCTATAGGTGAGGATTTGATTCCCCTCATTGGCGTTACTGTTCATAAAGAATATCACAGGCTGGTAGACTGAAAAGTTAATCTGTTGGCATGTCTTGGTTTCAGGTTTGGTTGTCACGAATTCCAATGATATCATGAAATTGACAATCAGATCTCTTAATGTTTGTGAGCCGAGATTACACTATACACTCATGGAACTCAATGTTTAGAATATTCTAATTAATGGATTAATATTTTAAACTTGATTATGAAGTTTACTGTGAGTTTGATTCCAGGAAAATTTTCACCCACCATTCATGAATCGTAGAATTTTCACATCTCAATTATTTGTTCACAAGTCACTCGGGATTACAAGAATTATCCTTTATTTTTGAAATTATTTTTCGCATGTTTTGCTCGGGACTGGCAAATGCTGGTTGGGGGTTGTGATAAGGGTCAAATATTGCATATCGGACCCCGATTATTGCCCTATTTTACGTACATGATAATGCCTAACATCGGATTTTAATCATGTTTTTGTTGCAGGATGTAATAAGGAGCGTTGGTTGAAAAAGAGTATTAAAAGCGTGGATTTGACGCTCCAAAGTTACCAGACCAAGGGACAGACTCCAGGGGACCAAGATTGAGGACATACATTCGCTGAAGATTAGAGAAAATCCAGCCACTTACCTTAAACAGGCCTAAAAGAGTGTAAGGCCCCCTACAGCATATGATATTGTCCGCTTTGCCGAAGCTCATGGCTTTAAAACGCGTCATGTCTGTTAAGGGAGAAACCCAACATATAACCACCACAACTCCAGACAACTCTTCTGATGTGGGACAAGTTACGCTACCTTCTGGCCAGCAACGAGCTTCGCCAAGAAAGAGCACCAGCCACACGGTACAAGAGCCCTGGCCACACTTGGGGGCCCGCCCACATGTGTGCCCGCCCACGTGTGCCCACCCACATGAAGCAGTGACCGGGCGTCACATTATCCCCAGAGGCGAGCGAGCCGGTCTCGGCTCTGATACCATTTGTAAGGCCTCCTACAGCACATGATATTGTCCGCTTTGCCGAAGCTCACGGCTTTAAAACGCGTCATGTCTGTTAAGGGAGAAACCCAACATATAACCACCACAACTCCAGACAACTCTTCCGATGTGGGACAAGTTACGCTACAGAGCTTAATCTGCACATAGTAGCTGGCGCCCAAGCCAAGAGCCATGGCCACACAAGAGGCTCGACCCGCCCACATGTGTGCCCTCCCACGTGTGCCCGCCCACATGAAGCAGTGACCGGGGCGTCACAAAGAGGACTAGAATGCAAGATCTCAGGGTTCCTGCCATCCGATTGGCTCGAAACTACATACATTTGCTGGGGGTCATAAATAAACCGTACATATTAAATTTCATCCATTGGATCACTATGAAAGTGGTCCAACAGTCAGATCCCTAATTATTATCGATTTGGGGCCCACCTGCAATCTGGATATGACTCAATTTTAGTCCCAACTGTTTAAATTATACGGTGAAATGAATGGACGGAGCGGATTTCGGGTACACATATCTATGGGACCCACACATACAGGGGATGTGCAATGTGCACAAGTGCACCGGAAGTGCACCGAAAATCAAAAGGTCGGTCAGCGTGCGTTGACCGACTCTTTCTCTCTCAAATTCAAAAACGGCAATTGTCATTACAGCGTTTGCATAGGCGTTTGATCGGTTGCCGCTGTGAGTCCCGCCTATTGTCCAAACGGACAATCCAAACCGTCCATTCTCTGTCTAAGGTCGATGTTACCAAGGTGTAGGTGATTGAATTTTAAAAGAACGCGCTTATGGAAATCTAACCGTTCAAAAGTAAGTTGAACGGTAGAGAAAGATAACGTGTGGGCCCCATCAAAAGAAGGAGAAAATGGTGTAATCCTGACCGAAATCTCACCATCCATCCAATGGACGGAGTGGATTTCCAATTTAAGTGAAGGAGTGGGCCCCACCAGCGTCGCAGCGGAAGAGATCCGCGATCTCTGTTCCAGCGTCCGTGAACACCGGCCTCTGTGGGCCACACCATGATCTGGATCACGGTCGGATTTCTGATCCAGACCGTCCATTCGTTCCCTGAGGCGGCTACAATCCATGCCTAGGTGGCGAAAGTTACAGAAGACCGCAAAGATTGGTTTGTAGCCGTTCAAACTAAGGTTGGACAGTAGCACAAAAGATTGTGTCGACCGCACCAAAACAAAAGAAAAATTGGCCTGTCTGACCGTTTTGCCATGCTGATCTCAGTGAACGGAGTGGATTTTGTATCAAGGATCATATGTGGGGGCCACTAATACAACAACGTTATGAGTTACGCACGTACCGACTTTCCGTTTCAAACTCTGCTGCGTAAACAAGCTTTCCTTCCCTGAAACCCAATACAAAAGCAAGGAACGAGGAGAAAAAGGGGGGGCATCGAGAGCTGGGAGATCTAGGAATTCCATATCCGGAGCGAGGAAGAAAGAAGGGAGAGATTGGAAGGATGTTTTCTTTTATCATTTATATTTTTTCTTCTTTCCAGTTGAATCCATGAGTTTCTAAACTTTTGGCTAGGGCTGAGATGAAACCCCTAATTTGAATGACTTTTGTTATATGTTGATTCCATCTTGAATTTAATTGATTTGTTTCTTTCTCTAAGTGTGCTTGATTGGTTTAAATTCTATACTTCTCCATCTATGAACTCGACCAGAGTCTATATATGGATGTTGTCTGGATGCTTATTCTAGGTGCTTGTGTCTGATCATGAACAGGTTTCCTATAGAGGAAGAAACATGGTGCTCTAATGAATTGTATATTCTATGTGCCCGATCAAGGACATAGAACGTGTTATTCATTGCATTGTTTTAGGAGATTAGACATTCTGTATGCTCGACTAAGGACACAGATTGTGCTTTCTTTATATAAGTTGTATCAATCTAAATTAGGGTGAATCAACAAACAAAACAAGGGTTAGGATAATTAGGGGTGGATTCGAAAGTCCTAGTGCTCTCTCTGATTGAATTTTCTTCTCTGTTTTCAATTGTTTTTTTTTTAAACAGTGTTAGTAATTTGCTCCATTATTTGTTGAATTAGTTAAGAAGAATTGTGAATTTGAGTTGTGACGGTTAGTCCTCGTGGGAACGATCTCGTAATACGTACCGTATCTACATCTGATTTGTATACTTGCGAGTTTAAAAATCATTTAAATCATGTTGGTTTAAATAAAACATCACTTACCAATGCAAACCCGTTTCAACCATGGTACCAAGATCCGCTAAAACTCATAAGCCGGGCATGGTGGAATGGGACACCATGGTCAAGCTGTAGGCCTACGCTGGGGTGACGAGCCTTCCCATAGTGACCAGTGAGCAACCCAAACTCGTGAACCGAATACGGTGGTATGGAACACTATATTTAAGTTGTCGGCCTACGTTAAGGTGACGAGTCTTCCCGTAGTGACCTTGAGTACAAACGACGCCTACCCCGGCGCAGCCTGGCTGTGGTCCTTAGTCGGGTTAGTGACAAACCTTTGAAAATAGACTGCCAGTTGGTAGGGCATCGGTGGAGTAACCTCGAGTATAAAATAGGCCTATGCTGAGGTGATGAGCCTCTCCGTAGCGACCTGAACTTGCCTGTCTACTGTTTTTAAATAAGGGGTGGCGTTGCCCTATAACTTGCCTATCGTATGTGATTAACTAGGATTGACGACCCTAGATGGATCATCGTTTGGGTCAATGATATAAAGGGTGGTACCTTAGCTTCCCAAACCTGCTGTATGAATGAGTCTAATTAAGAACTTGGCTAATTACGCACATGCACTGCATTTGCATGTGCCTTTGGTGTTGGAGTTAAGCACAAAGGAAGGGGTGCATGCCGCAATCGTGAGATGGTGTCGCAGAGTGAGTGTAGGCGAGAGCATGCATTATTAACTCATATCATCCTTACATTAAGCAGAGTACCTAGGAATGCTTGTTGTATTGCTTTATCATTACTGCTTGACTAAATTGATAGCATGTTAACATTTGCCTTATAACTCCACTGAGTTAATCACTCACTCCCACTCTGGGGCAGTGTTTTAAAACACCAACCAGACCATGTTGTAGTTGCAGATGATGACGAGGCTTATGTGACGGAGACTGACTTCTATGATGACGAGGAGTTCTCCTACATGCAACTATAAGGCGAGTCTATAAAGACCATGTTCCGATCGATGGGGTTATAGGGATGTTGACTAGATGCCACTACACTTGTTATTTTACATTTTAGAACACATGTATATTCATTTTGTCCATTTTTGGAGTATACATGTATATATTTAACCCGGTAACATGTTCACACTCTAGAGACCTACAACATGATATATGGTATATATGTCTATCACAGTCTTCCGCTTGGTTAATTTTAATCATCTCTAGAGTATGATATGTTGATTTAGCTTAATCTCATTCATGTTTAAAGTGCTAATACAGATAACATTCAATCTTTATTATCTATGTTGCATAAGTGATGCGTTGGAACTCAGAAGTTGGGCTCCTGCTCGACCCCCGATTTTCTGGGTGTTACAGCCCAATAAGCACAAGATAGGCTTATGGCTTGGACAATTCCACAAGACACGGTGGAAGCTCATAAATAATGAGGGCCCAACGGTTTGGGTTAGCCTACTAAGAGAAGATGAGAATAAGCCTAACAATGGGCCCTAGGGAGGTTTACAACATGGACATTTAACCACCATTGCCTCCTAAAGTACAGTCCGCTATAGAAACTATCTCACAATGGGGCTCATGGCCCTCAAACTAACTAGAAAATGAATGGGCAGCATACATATTATCTCATTCATCATGGTGGGCCTCTTGGGACAGCCCATTTGATCCAACAAAATAGATGGGCAGCATGTTGCAACACATACATCATAATGGGCCTCATGGGGCAGCCCATGGCCCAGAAAATAGATGGGCAAGGTACATACATACATCATAGTGGGCCTTACAGGTCAGCCCATGGTCCAGCAAAATAAATAGGCAGCATGTGTAAGGCACGTATTCAACAAGGTGGGCTCAATGGCTAAACGCCTAGCCCATCTAGGCCTGCTGGACATGCAAAAGTTTGGACAGCCTAGTTGGCACATACATATGGTGGATCTGATATGGTAATGGGGCCCATGGTCCTAGAAAATTATTGCACAGTGTATATATGTCACACTTCATCATGATGGGCCTCACAAAATAGCATGGTTTACCAAAACATACAGCAAGTTGGGCCCTTGCTGGACATTCAGCCACCCAACGTCATGGGCCTGCTGGGCGTCCACCAGAGGGACTGATTGGGTGATCACATGCATACATGTGGTGGATCCCCATACATCACAAGTGGGCCTCAAGATGAGTGGACCACATGAACAAAACACATGTATCATGACGGGGCAGCTGCTGGACGGTCAGTCCAGCAGCATTCCCTACTCACGCCGGGTGTCCACATGGCTGGACGGCTAGATAAAATATTATCAGTGGGTCCCACTTAGGCGCGGGTCACCCAGGAAGTGTTGGGCCTCCTTCACACATCACAATAGGCCTAAGAAGGTTCAAATGGTGGGTGTCAACCCAATTGTTTCCTGCTGGTGGTCTGATTGGGCGTCGGATCTGCTTCATGGTTGGGCCCATGACCTGATTGATATGGGAAAAATGAATGGATGGTGTGCATGCATCACACCTACAGCAAGGTGGGGTCCACGTGAGTGGGCCACCAACTTGAAATCGAGCTGATATTTGCATTTTCCCTTCGTCCAGGCCGTGGGCCCACACCATGGACGATCTCCCCCATGGATGGATGGTGAGGATATAAGACATTTATCAAGGCGGGGTCCACATGTGGGGCTCGCAAGCTGGGAAGTCCCAACTGACATCTGTGATTTCCTTACATAAAAAGATCAGCAGCAAGGTGGGCCTGGAAGTTGGATAACAACCTACTGTCCGCATGCGCAACCCACAAACTTGCTGAACATAGTGGATATAGATCACATACATTAAGGTAGGGTCCACTTGGATGGGCCGCACAACATCTGAATCAAGCGGATATTTATATTTCCCATTCATCATGCCTGAGTGGTTGTCCAACCCATGTAGGCCCAAATGGCCAGCAACATGGGCCGCTGGACGTCCAACAACCTAGACAGCAGGAACATCCCTACTACTGGACAGTTTGGATGTTGTGCACACGTTAGGTGGGCCACAAAAAGGATGGAAAAGAGAGAGAACGAGAGAGACATGAGGCGGGAGAGCTCCGCCACTATAAGCTCCCCTAAAGCTCCACAATACATAAATCATGTGGTCCCAAAAGCAGGTGGGCCTAAATCAGAAGATCAGGTGGGGAATCCTATTCCCACCACAAAATCAAGGCCTAGATGGCCATTAACAAGTTGAATATCAAGAAAACATCATGACGGGGTTCATGGAGAATGACCCCATCATGGCATATGCATACATCTCAAGGTGGGCCATTGGCCACACCTAGGGACCAAGATGGGATCCCCACCATTGATTGGTGGGTCCCACTTGCCCCATGCAAGAAAATGAAAAGATCTACCTAAGGAGAACCCACCTCTATCTCCTTCTTTCTCCCTAGGGTTCTTTAGCTTCCAAGGTACTTCTTCAATGGTGGAGATGTGATTACAATGGTTGGATTGAGTGAGATTTAGCTAAGAAGAGAGCTGGTGAGACGGGTTCTCTCCTTTTGCTTGGACGTCCAAAGCCTCTTGGTTGCAAATGAGGAAGAAAGGGAGGGAGAGAGAGAGGTATAAGAAAGCAATGATGATGTTGTAAGGTAACCATGGTGTTGTAAGAGAGCATGGGCATGCTAGTCATCATTGCCAGCAAGGCATGGGTGGTTATGGTGCACTACCAAAAAATGACAAAATCGTGCAGTGCTTTCCCGACGGCTAAAAGCCGTCGGTGAATCCCAGAACCAATGATTATTAAACCCTCAGTTGTAGGTGTCCTACCCAAAAAGGTACTCCATGGAACCATGGCAATTTTTATATTTTATCTAAACCGTCCATCCATTTTGACGGCTCATTTTAGGGAATAAGCCTGAAAAGGGAGGCAGATCGAAGGCTCAAGTAGACCACACCGTTGGAAACAGTGGATATTTAAATTCTTACCATTGATTTGTGGTGTGGTCCACTTGTGCCTTCGATCTGCCTTTTTTTGTTGTCATGCCTTAAAATTAGTTCTCAAAATTAATGGACGGCGTGGATAAACCACATACATTATGGTGGGCCCACGGAACCCCTGATAGGACCGTCCGTCCACCGCTGTCCTGGTGGGAATAATTCCGCAGTCAAATCAAAGGACGCGGATTGCCTCCTACCCCGTCCCAAAAGGGCTCTGTAGGGCCCACTGTGATGTAATTGTTTTATCCACGCCGTTCAACGTTTTTCTTGAATCATTTTAAGGTATAACAAAGAAAATGAGGTAGGTCCACAGCTCCAGTGAACCACACCAATGGAAGATGCACTGATAATGACACCCACCGTTGTAACCTTTCTAAGGGCCAACGTGATGTTGTTTTTACCATCCAACCTAATCATAAGGTCATGTAGACGTGGATGAAGTGAAAATATAAATATCAGCTTGATCCGGAACTTCTCCAGCTCTCAAGAAGTTTTTAATGGTGGACGTTCAATCCCCACGTTGTGGTCCACTTAAGCCTTGGACCTGGCTCATTTTTTGGCTTATATTTTAAAATGATCGGAGAAAAGCATTTAACGGCGTGGATAAAACAATTACATCACGGTGGGCCCCACAGAGCCCTGCCGGACGGATTACCGTCCGGGCGAGGGTAGGACGCAATCCGCGTCCCAAAGCAAAAGCCACGTTGCATTTCCCTCCCAAAAGCAAAGACCTAAAAGCTCTCTCCCTCAAAATGCCTCTTGAATCCGCCACCCCTCGATATCCTCCCAAAAAAAATCTCTACAAAAAGCGATTACCGTCTCAAAATCACATTTTCTTCAATACCTATCTGCTCAAAATCACATTTCCTTCTGCTTGCAGCTATTCTGAAAGAGGTTCACGAAGGGGCAGGGGCACCGGATTGTGAAGGGTTTACAGACAGGGGATGCGTTCCGGTTGTTGTGGTGGTGGTGCGGGGGCGCTGGATCTGGAAGGGACAGTGATGCGGGTGGTCATACTGGATCTGGAAGGGGTGGTGGTGTGGTTGGTGATGCCGGATGTGGAAGGGGCACCTTCATCTTGGATACAATGCACATCTGTAGCCATTTTCTTTCATTTTATTTCTATTACTTCTCTTGCTGATCTGAAATTCATTTTTCTTCCCCATCTGATGGTATGGGGAGGAACTCGCAGCGAATTCTATCTTTCTATGAGTAGATTGAGAAGTGTTTGATGATAGGTAAGAGGGTTTCAACTTGGAAGTGCAGCAGCCAATTCCATACAGAAGATGACTGACGATCAAAGAAACGACAGCGCACATGTTTGATAAAATTACTCAAAGAAGCTTTCAGCTATAATCTCTTTACAGGTAGCACCTAGAAATTTGGATAGTTGGTGTATTTTTCTTCTTAACCATTTATTTACAAGGCGACAATCAAATGGTTTGGATAATACATTAGGGGAATTTTTAGCATCACCCATACGTGATAGGGAATATCAGATCAATAGTTTAGATTATTGAACCACATGTTAGAACTCTCTGTGCAACAGGGAAGTTGGTTATTTGTTATTAGTATTAAACAGATTCCCTAGCAGCAAACAAGAGAATTAGCAGGAATCGGGATGCGTGATGATTTCAAAAAAAAAAAAAAAAACTTTGGAGGTTGCAGTTTATCTTGTACGCTTGGGTTGTTTCTATGTACAGGTGAATTGAATTGGGAGCATTGATCTTAATAGATTGTTGGTTTTTCTTTGGAAGTTAGTCTTATCTTGTACTCTTGGGTTTTTTGGATGTACAAGTGAATTGAATCACGAACATTAAGTTGAATAGAGAGGAAACATCAAAAGGTAATGGTTTTTCCTGGTATTCATGATGAGGAAATATACCCCAAATTTCAGTTACATTCCTGTCATTCATTTTGAAGATTGTTGCAGGAAAACGATTCTTTTTTCTTTAAGTTGAACTCCAAATGCATTGAAGGTCAGCTTGTCAAATTGTTTATTGAATGTTGGAAACAGAAACTTGAAATGAATAACCAGTGGAGGCTTGTTTTCTTTCCAATCAAATAGATATTGGTTTTGTTGACTATTGTGGGTGGATTATTTTAGGAAGAATCTTCGTATGCCGTAATTTTTGTAAACAGGCTGTTCAAGATCGTGTGGATATTCTCAATGTCTCAGTAGGGCCAAACAGCCCACCAACAACTACCAGGACCTCCTTTTTAAACCCTTTTGATGCCACGCTTCTTATGGATAAGCTGGATTAGATCATGGAGCACGTCATTGGTGGAAAGTTTAATCTCAAAAGGAAGATTGGGAGCAGATCTTTTGGTGAGCTTTATCTAGGTATGCTGTATTACCAATGTTCGCTGGTATTTCATTTCATGTGTTAATTGCAATATTTCTCTAACATGCAGCTTCGAAGAGCCATATTGATGGAAAACAAATCTATAGTTCTTGGGTTTTTAAAACTCACTTGGAACATATTTCATTCCCCGTCCTTAAAACAAGGGCATCTCTCTCCTTTTTCTTACACTCTCCTTGATTTTTCCATAAGATTTAGCTTTTCACAATTTTTTTCCCCAAGGAATTCAAAATAGCATGTAAAAGTGCTTGTTGGGGTGAAATAGATTTTCTCTCATCCACTTAAATGCTGATTTCTTGAGTTTGTTGGAATCCTTCAATATCTGGGTCACTTGGTTTTGAGGATTTTAATGCACTTGAGCTCTCATGGTCTTTCCTTCTCACTACTTTCATAACTTGTACCCAGTCTTTTAGACAGTGCAACCGCGTTTAGTGAAAAAGCAATAAAAAAATGGTGAAGTATGGGAAAAGAAGGCCATTTCAGGGCAAAGTTAGTGGGATTTGGGTGTGGGAGTGCAGAAGTGGCTGTAACAAACGGCTAACAGGTCTAAACACCCAAGAAGCAGAAGCATACTTTCCACTTTGAACCAATATGCTTTTCAAGTGGCATTGAGTGATAATAGCATCAATGTTCCAAAGAACAATCAGGACTCTTATACAATGGTAATTAATAACAACTGGGACAATGGTCATTCTCTCCCTTCATCTCTGCATTTTTTTCAATTATCTTCAAACAACTGTCATATCTGTTATGAAGAAAAGAACAATAAAATCACCATTATGAAGGTTGTCCTAATGGTTATTTGCCATAAAATTTTCTTTTTAAAAATTGATATTTACATCCTAGTTGTTATAATACACTACGAGTAACAATCCGAAAAAGAAAGGCTATGATGGTTACTACTGTTAGCTATGGCACCACATTCATAACATAACCAAACCTGTACTACAAAAATAAAAAAAAAAAGACGAGTTTTTGCATTCGCTGACTTTTTGCAGATTGATGCTTTGCACTCTGGTGGTCAGTGAATCTGATCCTTTCAAGCCCATTTTCTGCTCTGCAAAATCTTAGGGCCCGTTTGGCCGGGTGGATTGGAAGGGATTGAATGGTATTAGAGTGGATGGCGTGGATTTCTAGGTAATGATGGTGTTGTCAGTGGATTGTCTTGAGATCCATGGGATTGGATATATCCCAGTATTACTATACCGAGTCCGTTTGGCACGCCCGGCCAATCCAGGGATTCAACCTTCCCATCCCTGCCAATCCCACCAGCCAAACACGTCTCAGGCAAACTTCAACGGATTAGGGTGAATTGGATGGAATTTAAAGGTAATAATGGTGTTGTCAGTGGATTGTCTGAAGGTCCATGGAATTGGGATCATATCACCGACCGTGTTTGGCAGGCCCGGCCATTCCCGGGATTTAACTTCCAATCCCTTCCATTACCATCCAATCCCTTCCAATCCGACCGGCCAAACGGGCCCTTAGTTTTTCATGGATGCATTGAACATTGAAAAGTGGAATTTCATTAGAAGCAGGTAAGGCATATATCCGATTCCTATATCATGCTATTGCGGTTCAACGAATAATGTAATTACTGTGATTCTGTTCTTCTTATAGTCATTGTTTCTGTGGAGTTATCTTTATTTATGAGTCTAGAAGACAGCCATTTGATCTCCACATGGGAGATGGAGCTTTGCCATGTCTCTAAATACAATGCCCATGTTTATATTTTCTTTTTAATCTTTTCTTTTTGATTGATATTAAAGGCCTGGATGTGTTGAATTTTGGAAATCTTAAAATAAATGTATTGACTTCTTCTATCTGACCCTCCCAACAACTTTCAAGTTGAGGCATGAATATCATTCATGGCTAACCAGCCTAGGGTTTTGGCATCCTTTCAAAACATCGTGCTGGATTCTGTTAGTCTATTCTCCAGCTCTTTATTCTTTTTTCTGTATTTTGTTTTTGGTCAAGGCCTACGCCTTGACTGTTGCTGACAAACGTACTTTTTTCCCCTTTTATTTTCTTTTTCTAATCTTTCCTTTTCTTTTTCAACAGTGAATGAATGTTTACCAGCTAATATTGTTTGGTTAATCAGATTAAATAGTAATCTATAAAAAGAAAAAGACAGACAATCAATAGAATAATGAGAGATGCACTAACAAGATGTATGGCTGAATACAAGGAACAAACTTACATATTGGCTAATCAACGCAATAGCGATGTCCTCCTTTGTGGTGAACTGTTTGAATGCATCTTCAATTGCCTTTACCGTTGTTTCTGAAACGCATGCAAGAACAAAGGAAATAAGCATGGTAGCATTAACCTAGGAGGTGGGCAGAAGTGAGGACCATATATCTATGCAAATCGCTTGCCACCTTGCATTCAGTAAAGAAAACAATGGCTTGCAATGTAGATAGGATTCATCAGTTAATTCTTCACAAAAAAGAGCTTTAACCAATGTTGCTAGTAGCCTGTCTCTGTTTTGTCTCCCTGCTCAGTGGTCTATTGCTAGAAAGGGGTTCCCTTGTATAAGGGGGTGGAGTGTGTAGTCGTGTGATGGCTTGTGTTCTTTCTTCTGTTGTTTTTCTGCCTTTGATTTTTAACAAAATTTCAACTTTCAAAAAAAAAAAAAAAAACAGAAAGAAAGAAAGAAAAAAGAACAAAGAAAAGAAGACATCTCTTATTACATTTCCACATATGAGCACGGGCATCTCCTAACATGGGTTTTCGATATGATCCTAAACGTGTGAAACTCATGTGCAGGCTCAAAAGATATTTGGTAACCGACTGGACTGAAATTGCAAAGGTGGTTTCAGGCAGGTAACTAACTACGACCGTAGCCTTGGTATTTCCCCTTTCTTCTTATAGATTTCTGTCACCAATCAAAGAAAAACAAGGAAAAGGAAAACCTCTCCCCTTGTCCAGATAGAACTAGCTGATTATCTTCCATATATGTATTTATAGGGAATCAGTTTGCACATGCTTTACATCGAACTTGTCATCATGGATTAAACTCTGTATTGCTCCTCTTACAGAACAGACAATGCGGTAAAGAATCGCTTCTCTATCCTTTGGAAGAAACGAGCAAAACATGAGGCATTGTCAAAGGAGAACAACAATGCATACATCACTCCAAATAACAACATGGTTGTAGTTCAAGATGGCTGCATAGCAGCCAGGTTTGTTTTTTTTTTTTTTAATTTTTTTTTTTTTTAATTTTTTTTGTTGTATACCTTTCATCCACGTCTGTTATTTTCCTTGACCACCTACCTTTCATCCATGTCATTATTTTCATTGTTTCATGCAGCGTGGTCCAGTCAAGCTTTGGATATGCTTCAATTTTGATCTCAAGCCCCTAAAATAACCTGATGAAACAGATGAATGATGTAGATAAGAAGTATCATAGGCAACGGCAGAGTTTTCTCAGTAAGCAATCCCAATCTATAGGATGTTGGTGGTGTTATTTCCATGAGCATGTGTTCAAGAATTAGTCGTTGTGAAACAAGTACATTTTCCTTTCGGTGTATTGGCTTAACTTGTAAGTTTCCTTTTACAGCAATCTCGTTGTGGATTTTTTAATGCTTGCAGTCAATCATGAGCTCACTAGTTTTTTGTTGTTGTTTTTTTCCTGCCTTTCTTTATTTTGTTGATTTGTTTCTTTTCTTTTCATTTCTTTTTTATTTGTATCCCTTCGACATGTATCTCTAATACATTAGAATCTGATTCTGTTGATGTTCTTGAGGACCAATACTGATATGCTACTTTCATGTGATGGGTTTCTTAAACAATTTATGTTACTCTTTGTTACTCTTTCTTAGATTGACATAATTGCAGTATTCCTGTCTCATTCCAGATCTTTTCATGACAAGACAGATTGAAGCAATGATATGACACTTGCCATTGCAATGATTTCTTTTCTTTTCTATTTCCTTTTGCAGTTAGATGTGGCTGCCCCATTACTTGCTGTGTTGGATAAACCCATCATGATTGCAAAAGTAAATGCTGACAAGTTTACTCATCTTGCTTCCAAATATGAAGTCGAGTATGTTTCTCTGTTCTTTAGTTTCCTTGCGCTCCATATTATAAATATCCGTTGTTTAATACCTTGTATGTGAAACTTTCACAAAAAGTTGTTTAGGAAATTTTGTGGTGGCCTATGGTATTAGATAAGATTTGGTCATGATATTTGTAAATGCATTTCAAGATAAGGTATCTCATTTTCTACCCTCAAGCATGACATGTGAAGCTGGATCATGTGGTGAACATCCAAGTTGTGCATCAAGTAGTCCCCTCTGTGTACCTGTCTTGGACCAAAAATCAATCTGTTCACTTGCCTGGTAGGGTGGTTTAGAAAACGAATGGAAGACCAAACATTGGTTTTTTACGCTGGCCCACCAGGTGATTAGACCAGGGCATCTACATGATGGGGACTACCTAATGTATGTCTCAATCTTGAATGCATGTTCCATCTTATTGTGTTTGCTGGAGTATAGGTGGGGTGGCTGTACATGCATGTGGGTTAGCGACCCTCTACAGCCAGCCAACATTTTTTATGCTTTAATGATTAAAAGATGCCTCTTGTGTGGTCCAGTGGATATACTACACTGAAGCTCTTTATGCATGGTGTCCTGGTAGAGTATTCTGGTCCAAGGAAAGCTGAGTTGCTTGTTAAATACCTGAAAAAGTTTGTTGGACCTGATGTTTCCCTCCTTGAATCGGACTCTGCTATTAGTGGCTTTATTAAAACAGCTGGTACACAGTTTCCTATATTTATTGGATTTGGCTTGAATGAAGCATTAATCGTGGATTTTTCCAAAAAGTACAAGAAGAAAGCATGGTTTTCTGTAGCGAAGGATTTCTCTGAGGACATTATGGTAGTATATGATTTTGACAAGGTCCCTGCTTTGGTTTGCATTCATCCAAGCTATAATGAAAAGAGCATTTTCTATGGCCCCTTTGAAGGTTAGTTGAATTGCAGGTTCTTGGAACTTTATTTATCTATGCTACTGCCAACTTCAATCATGTTTGTAATGCTTTCTTCCCAGTAACTTCGACTTCAAAACATGCATTCATTGAGCAAAGAAGCAAGATGTCAGACATGGCGAGCTTGGCTGACGTGCTGACACATTATAATATTGAGGTTTGCCGATCACACTTGTGTGTGTGTGTGTCGCTGTTTCAACAAACATGCATCCACGAGTCAGAGGTTAGAGCTACTCCATCAATCTGACTTTGGGACAGCGACTTAACGACAGTGATTTTATGGATTGTCTATTTTATTGGAGTTAAAATAGGATTGTTTCCAATTTATAGTACCTGTGTATCAAGGGTTGCAGAGTATTAAATAAGGGGACATATTTGATACTCTGGAAGCGCATGATGATTCATACACAGTCGGTGTGATATTGCAGATATGGCTCAAATAAAAAGCCATATAAGTTGTGTAACCCACCGTTTGAGTCTCAAATCAGATTGGTCAGACGTCCGTAGTCTAGGATTCATGAACATTTGTTTGTTGAAACAAGACCATTTGGTATTGTCCAATTTCAACCATCCAATAAATGTTGACCAATATAAGTAGTGGATGATCAAATAAAGACGTTTTTTAGTTTTCAGTACGTATATATTAGTAAAGATAATTTGGACACTATCTTGGATTATTTTATGCATTTATGCACTTTCCAAGTGCCTGCATATCATCCACAGGCTGCTCAAACCAATGGTGGTAAAAAAGAGCCACTGGTCACCTGGGTACACAAATTTTCAGGTTAACCAACCCAAACCGTTCTTTTTAAATGATTGCTAGCTAGACATTATAATGAGTAATGACTTGCTTTCTGTAATTTTTACATTATTGATAAAAAATAATTGTTTGGTGCTGTTTTCTTGCCCAATAAATGTGTGCTTGCTGTTAACTTTTCTGGAATCTGAGTATTGACTCCTCTCAAAATGCAGGGGATACTAACCAATGAAACACGATGCTTACGGTGTGAAACTGTGACAGCAAGGGATGAAACTTTTCTAGACTTGAGCCTTGATATCGAACAAAACAGCTTGATCACCAGCTGCCTCAAAAACTTTGGTTCCACCGAGACTTTCAATCATTTTGAGCAAGCATTGAAGAAGATCTCCCCATCCATCTCCAACAAGGTATTTGAATCTTTGGAATTGTTTGGGAACATTGAAAACATTGGAGAAGAAAATGATTTCTTTGGATGTCTATTTTCCCCTATTTGAGGAAAAAGAAGTAGCTATGGAAAATTGTTTGCCACTTCCACATTTTTTCCTTAAAAAACATTGATATCAATTTCTTTAGATGGCCTGTTAAATATAGATTTCCAAGGTCTTGACTCCTGAGAGAGCCATCTGACGTTTGGACTTTTAACATTTCTAGGGAGAACTATTCTCCAAACAAAACAATAGAATTACTATTGGGATCTGCAAATTTTCTATTCCCTTAGGATTATGTTAGTTTTCCATGCCCACCTCTTGGTTTTCTCTATCCAAACCCCTCTGAAGAAGCTACTACTGATGCCACTTCTCTCTCTTGTTTCTCTTTTTAAAAGCATATATCCAATCCAAATATTTGGAATTTGGATGATATATTTGATTTTGATTTCTTTATTTTCTATTGTGTAGACTTACCTTCTCAAATATGTTGGTTCGTTCAGGGCTTTGGAGAAATGGGTATATCTAGTTTTGGGTGTGTGCATTGATTAAGAGATGCTTTGTGGTAGAGTATTTGGTAGACACCGACCTTCTCCGTGAAGTCGTTTCTCATATTGGGAGTAGATTCATTATGAAAGTATAGGGCCTTTTAATTATATTCCTTAGGCTTACGTTTGGATGCACTATTTGAGTTTGACATGGCAATTTATGTAATCGCCATTGTTGTTTTAGAATGTTTTGGTGCTTTTGATTACATACTATAGTTTTTTTATCAATGTCTGGACATGAAAGTTAATACTTTCTTCTCTCTTTTCTTCCCATTTCAGAAGCCTCCCAATAAGGAAGCTAAGAAAGAAGCAGCTGCTCCTAAGGCATCTTCTTCTAAGAGGAAATCCAAGGATGGAGATGAAGGTGGTTCAAAGAAGAGAGCCAAACAACAAAAAGGATCCTAATGCACCAAAGAGAGTTATGTCTGCTTGCATGTTCTTCTCACAAGCCGAAAGAGATGTAACTTGTTTTTGGTATGCCATTCTGGTTTTTGCTTCTTGTTGCCTTTAAAAGTTTTTGGTATGCCATGCATGTGCTTTTATAGTGTAGACTTACCTTCTCAAATAGGTTGGTTCGTTCAGGGCTATGGAGAAACGTGTATATCTAGAAATGGATGTGCGTTGATCAACACATCCATTTTTAGATATTCCTATTTCTCCAAAGCTCTGAACGAACCAACCTAATTGAGAAGGTAAGTCTACACAATAAAAAAGCAAGAAATATATCATCCAAATTCAATGGGTGATATATTATATATTTCAAAATTTTTAATTTATTTATGAGAATCGCCGACAGTTTTAATCCGTCGGTGAGCAATGCTGATGCACCCTTTGCCTACAGACCTTGCAACGGCTAAAATCCGTCGGGAAAGATCATTGCCGACGGTTTTTAACTGTTGGTGTTGCCCTATTTTCTGGTAGTGGTGATGTCATCCTAGCCTAGGTAGGCCAGGATGATGTCATAGTCATAATTGCTCTTGTAGAGAATTTACTGTACCTGGAATCTTTGGCCCCGCAACGTGTAGTCTATAGCCAAGATTATACGCGGGTCATATCTCATAATATAGGCATCACATTGGCGCATGAGACGCGGCGTTGGAACCACTGTGACGGTGCGGTCGCAATGGCATAAGTTTATGGTCGAGTTGACTCGGATCTACAGGATGTGACTTAAGGTCACTCGCAAACGCTGTCTAAAGGTTGCAGGTTGCTGGAATTCGACGAGGAGGATCGCGGGATCCTAAGAAACGATGTGATACTAGGATACAGGCCTTACAACCATGCTTCTTATATATCGACCACAATACTTCATCGACCGTCCATTGAAATGTAGAACTAGCTTTACGCTAGCTGTAATTTGCAAAAAGGTGCTCTAAATCCTTGACGATCTTTTTTTCCACTTTCTATTCCGCATGCAATGCCACATGTTTCCCTCCTATTGGCTTTCTCAGAATAGCCAAAAATAAGGTACAACATTACCAAGCTTCTCTCTCTCTCTCTCTCTCTCTCTCTCTCTCTCTCTCTCTCCCTCCTCTCCCAATTGTTCTTAGAATATCTTTCTCAATCTCTTCATCTCTCTCTATTTTTTTTTCTCTCCCTCTTAATCCCTCTTCTCTCTCAATTGTTCTTAGAATATCTTTCTCAATCTCTTCATCTCTCTCTATTTTTTTTTCTCTCTCCATTTCTTTTCTTTCTTTTTTCCTCCTCTCTTCTCTTCTTTTCTTTTCTTTGCTCAAATGGTAGTATACTACGAGGTTTTGGAGTCTTGGGAGATGTTGTAGAGTGAGATGGCATAGAGAGGGAAAAAGGAAATGAAGAGTTGAATGTGGAGAGGGAAAGAGAGATGGGGATGGGTTAGCATGGGAGAGGACATGGGTTAGCTTAACTTGTGGTGAAAGAAGGCATAAGGTGTTTTTACTTTTGTAGCTTGAGAAGTACAAGGGTAGGGGCATTTTGGGTAGAATAAGTGGTATTTGGTGTAAAGTAGGGGTATTTTAAGTCCTTTGATAGGTTGTAGTTGTGGTGGTATGGGTGAGGGTATGAGGGTAGTTTAGGATTTTTGAAAATTCACCTTTATAAGATTCCTTGCTAGATTCCTTACAAGTGAGCCCCACTTAGCACACGTACGTGCATTACAATGCTTCCTTGCCTCAATATATACAAGTGTGTGTATCTCACTAACCGAGTATCGCAACGGGGCATGCCACTCGATGTTGAAATCATAGTGTCGCGCGGTCGCTGGAGTATAGGTCTCGGGTCATTGCGGTACAAAAACACGGGTATGATCGGGATCGACAATCTAGCCAATCTTGATATTGAAAATCGGTGTATGAAAGGTCTAGTGGAACACGAGTCTCACATAATGGATTAAAAGTGAGTTACTCTTAGTGCACCCCATGATATATGTGTGTGTGTGTGTGTGTGTGTGTGTGTGACATGTTTAAGGTATTTGTTTAAGAATGGGTTGATAAACTCTTAAGCTTTCATGATGTATGAGCTTTACTAGACAAGTATGTGGACTTTTCCTTGGCTATGGGAAAAGTTGACTATTAAAGTTTCTAAAGGCAAGTGCCACAAAATCTATTGTGGTACCTCATTTGGTGGCAATTAATAAATGCTTAGCCATTAATTCCTAAATTGGCATTTCAACCCGTATGTTTGGAAAATTAATTCAGTTGGGCCATTTAACCTAAATGAAAAATAGAAGTTAGTAAATCTGGTTAGATGCATAAAATAGGAATGAATTAAAAGGCTAGAAAGTATTAAGTTGGAATAATAATTCCACATTCTGTGTATTAGCCAAACCATTAGATATTCTTATATGGCTAAGAGACACACACACACTAGACTAAAATGCTATATGTGAAAGCTTTATTAAGATGACACCAATTGAATGTAAAGAAGAAGCATTATTCACATGTTGAGTATTTCATTTGAGTAAATAAGTACTTGTGTGGATGACATCTTATGTATGCACAATTTTAACTCGTATTCATTGTAGTTATCATGCTATTATGAATTAAATTATATAATGTGTTAATTGAGAAATGAGTAAGGAATGGGATTTACATTCCATAAGAGTGAATACTAGACAGCTTGGGGAACGAGATGTACCTTAAATAGATGGGAGGAGAGGTCTCGGGGTGTGAATCCCCAACCCTAGTTGGTACCAATATGACCTTCGTTGTGAATTGTAGGTCGAGCAAAAAAGTGTCTAACCAGCTCGTAGTGGCAACCTATTGAGCAAGGCTGATGAGACTGCCTACAAAAGGAGTGTTGGTCAATACGTGAGGCTTTTTCACCATGTATATAGAGACCTTCACTTGATACAAGGGTTAGCTTATGTAGACCAGGTGAGTGTTAGTAGGACAAGTTGAAATAGACTAGGCCCCGGTGGTTCAATTGAATAACTGTACTGATATCAGGCAAGTTGCCTAAATCATGTTCGACACACACACACACACATATAGTGTGTATGTGTATGTATATGTGTTGTGTGTGTGTGTATGTATATGTGTGTGTGTGTATGTATATATATGTGTGTGTGTGTGTGTGTATACACACACACACACATAACACATACACACATATATATATATTAGAGAGAGAGAGAGAGAGGAATGCTCACCTGTGCACCTTCTTACGTGAGCACCCATGCACACCTTTGCACATGTGTCTTAGGCACAAAATTTGAACAATCAACGTGATGCTGCACCCTTTGAAACCTCACAAGCCCAACTTTTAGCCCAATACAAAACTCTGGTAGGCCGTGGTAAAAGGAAACAATTTCCTCCCTTGATTTACATTTCTCTTTGCTATGGCCCACTAGAGTTTTGGATCAAGCTGAAAATTGGGCCCATAAAGTTTTAAGGGGTGCCACATCACATGGACCGTTCATATTATGTGCCCATGACACATGTGCAAAGGTGCGCATAGGAGCTCACATAAGTAGGTGCACAGGTGAGCATTCCTGTATGTGTGTGTGTGTGCGCGTGTTTTGTGATTGTCTTGTGAAATAATACCTGTAATATGTATAAATTATAAATGCATGCAATATTATTACTTATTGGGCCTAGATAGCTTACTCAGATATACTGACCACCCATAATAAGAAATACGTACATTGTTTACGAGAGTTGCCTATTGATGTTGATAATATTCTCCATAGGTGGAAAGGGCGAAAACCATTAGGGAGGAGTACGAGTGAAAACAACTTGAACAGAATTGATAATTATATTTTTCAATATAATCCAATGTTTAGAAAAAACAACTTTATTTCTTTGCTTATTTTAGACTATTTTTGGAAATAATTTATTCTTTTATTAGGTGATTAAAGAACGTGCAGATAGTCATTATTGAAAATTTATTAATTATTTGGTTTTAGCTTGTGGTGAACGATATGACTTGTGTGATTGAATAGATTTTTTCTACCTGTTTTCTCTTGAGTCACACCCTTAAATAGGTGACTGGATCGAGAGAGCCCTCATTATAAATTTTGTGGTGTGACATATCATTCTGTTTGCTTTCATACCGGTGGTAGAAATGTCGGTTTTTATTTGCACATGAATTTTTGCAGAAGGGTGGATTGGAATTTTCACCTGGTGTCCGTGTAACCACGAAACTATTTTGATAAATATCCAACGTCAAAACATTTTCCCCTAATATCATGTATTTGGGGAAACGTTTAAATAGAAATTATAAGTTCTAGTAGCATGTTAAAATACTGGAGTGAAAGGCTAGGAATTAGGATCGTTGATGCTCGAATTTGGTCGATCCTCCTTCGCTTCCTGCTAGCCTCTTGGATACCTGCAAAGGAATGGTGAACAATGAGACACTAGAGATGCCGGTTGTGGTCGGGGACCCTCCAATGCCTAAGTCAAGCGTATGGACTCATAGTAGGCATAGTAGAATCGGGATAGTTGTGCGTACATTTCTCTTGAATAAGGTGATGTATTTATATGATGGCTAGGCAGCTTGTGTATCTGGGAGATTCCATGAGATACGCTGGAGGGACCTGTATTGAAGTTAGAATCTGCTCTCGAATATTTCTCTGACTATGCCTTGATTTTTGCTTTCTTCGGCTGAGGCCTCGCTGGGTAGTACTGCCCATATATGATGCGAGATTCTTTTTGGATGTTTATATTCCAAGGTCGAGCTCGGTACCCAAGCTCAGGGCCAGTATTCGAGCTCAGGGTCCGTATTCAAGCTCAAGGTCGCTATCGGGGCTCGAGGTCGGTATCCGGACTTGAGGTTAGTATCTAGACTCAAGGTTAGTACCTGAGGTTGAGGTCGGTGGGTTTGTTGACAATTCCGGTTTTACTTCGTCTCATGTTCTCTAACCTGTTTAAGAGACTCTTTTCTAATGGTCGATTTGATATGTGCCTCGTACATCAGGTCAGTTCAGTTTTATACATAACATTTGTCCCCCTATTTCCGAGTTCTATTTTCTTGAGCTTGAGAAGTAAGTAGGTTTTGACTGATGTGCAGGCGGGAAATTTCGAATTTATGGGAGGTCAACTTCGCCTTACATGAATTCCTTTGACCTGTCGTCTGACATTTAATGCTGGAATTGGAAAGAGACGATGCATGTTGTTTTAATCGAGGGGGATATCATGACAGGGCTCCATACGAGGAGACGAGCACAGAGGCGAGATCCACTTCGTCTTCGAGTAACTTATAGGCCAACACTTGTCGATGTGGTATTAATGCTAGCTGAAGGGAAACCCTGTAATGCCACTTGGACAGGACGTGCATTGAGGTGTCCTTTCACGTTTTGGCAATTAATGTGTGCATATAATGCTTCCACCCCAGAGGCCTTATAAATAAGGGGTTGCCCTCCCTCATTCTTGTCACCCACTGGTTCCTGAGGCATCCGAGTTGTGCCGACCACTCTTTTCCCTTTCTCCTTTCCCCTTTGTCGGGTTCAGTTGCTTGGGCGTTTTCCGGTACATTCTTCCCGTTGCATATCTTCTTCTCTGTCACTGTTTTTCTCTTTTGTCCATCTGCCCTCTCTCTTTTTTGTCTTGTTCTTATTACAATGTTGTCGGAGGGTTCCCGGGGAATATTTGTATTAGGGGCTTTCCACAAGGAGTCTATCCATGACAGTGTGCACTCCTGGTTAGGTGCTTCATCGAGCAGGCCATCTCTAGTGATAGTACCTCGGGAGGAAGAGGTCACACCTCCCCAAATGAGGTTGGCCTCTACGTCTTCTAGGAGTCCACCTTTGGAGGTGGGCCCTTTCAGATAGAGGTTCCAGGAGGCAGACTTAGCCTCTCTTCGGTCGGAGTTTCATATCCCCGATTCGGTGGTGCTACGGCTCCAAGAGATTAGGGAACTCCTAGGCCATCCTCCTGAGGGGGAGGTGGCCATCTATTCTGTCACGCCCCAAACATGGAAATCGGGCTCACAAAATTTTCGATTGCTGAATCCGGCGCCGACAACCTCCGTAGTACCCCATTCTCAACTCTTGGTACCCATTTACCAGATTCTGATCCTAGGATCCTACAAAGAGGATTTTCAACGTCAGTTTGATTCGTAATAAGCATAACCCACAAACAACAACCAAAAACTTCACATTTCTACTATGATAAAAAACTTATAAGTACAGTGCGCATAAAGGGAAATACAATGATGATAGACAAAAACTCTAAGATGATCTGCTATGCGCTCCTACCTCTGCGTTGGAACCGCCTTAGCGACAGCAGCAGTAGCACACTCAGAGGGGACAGGCACCTCCCCAGTTGGCTCAAGCTAGATTTTACGAGGCCCGACAGGATCCTCAATCATCTGGAGGAGTCGGAGGAGTCGTTGAGGGTATACTTTCAGTCTCTGCATGCATCGCTTGAGTTCTATTTGATTCTGGTGCGTCGCACTCATTTATGTCCGAGGGATTTTGTCGTTCGACTGGATTACCGACAGAGTCTGCTCGAGAGGGGTTCACCGTATCAACGGCCTTGGGGAAGACTACAGTATTAGGTCGTTTCTGTTTGTCTTGCCCCGTGTTAGTGGGAGAGATTTTCTTGCCCGCTGACTTGTACATGCTACCGATGTCATATTTCGACGTTATCTTGGGCATGGATTGGCTTGCCGAGTACCACGTCATCTTGGACTGCTCTGCGAGGACAGTCACGTTATGCATACCAAGCTTGCCACAGTTTCAGTTCGTTGCAGAGCCCCGGGGAGAGCCATTGTCTTGCTTGATGTCCTACGCTGTTGAGGAGTCCGTTGCTGCTTGTATTGATCAGTTGCCTGTGGTTTACGATTTTCCCGATATGTTTCAGGAGATTCCGGGATTACCGCCTCACCGACTCACCGAGTCAGATTGATCTCGTGCCCAGTACCACGCCTATTTCGAAGGCCTCATATCGTATGACACCTTTGGAGTTGCGGGAACTGCAGAAGCAGTTAGACGAGCTGCATGAGTTAGGCTTTATCTGTCCGAGCAGTTCACCATGGAAGCGCCGGTACTCTTCGTGAATAAGAAGGATGGCTCATTGAGGCTCTGCGTAAACTACCGCGAGCTCAACAAGCTCATGATCAACAACAAGTACCCGCTCCTGAGGATTAATGATTTGTTTGATCAGCTGCAGGGTGCACAGTTCTTTTCGAAGATTGACCTGCATTCCAGTTATCATCAGATTCGGGTCTAAGAGGAGGATATTCCAAAGACGGCTTTCAGGACGCATTACGGTCATTTTGAGTTTCAGCTCATGTCCTTCGGACTGACCAATGCACCCGCAGTCTTCATGCAGTTGATGAACGAGGTCTTCCGCTCTTATCTCGATCAGTTTGTTGTAGTCTTCATCGATGACATTCTGATCTATTCGAGGACTTGTGAGGAGCACGAGTAGCATCTGGAGGTTACATTGTAGACCCTTTGCGCACACCAGCTGTATGCGAAGTTGGAGAAGTGTGAGTTCTGGTAGGAGGAGGTGAAGTTTTTCGGTCACATAGTGACGAGGGAGGGCGTCGCAGTGAACCCCTCGAAGGTTGAGGCAGTGCGTCAGTGGGGCCAGCCCATGAACGCATCCGAGATCCGCGGTTTCCTTGGTTTAGCGGGCTACTACCGACATTTCATTGAAGGCTTCTCTCGTATTGTAGCCCCACTGACCAGGTTAACTCGGAAGGGCGCGGAGTATATTTGGAGCGACGCCTGCGAGCGAGCATTTATGGAGTTGAAGGACCGTTTGACGTCCACTCTTGTCCTCACTCTTCCCTCTGGGAGTGACGGATTTATTGTATTCACCAATGCCTCGTATATTAGTTTGGGTGCTATCCTGATGCAGCACGGGAGATCAGTGGCCTTCGCGTCTCGCTAGCTCAAGATCTATGAGCTGAACTACCCTATACGCATGATTTGGAGCTGGTTGCAGTTGCCTTCACACTGAAGGTGTGGAGGCACTATCTCTATGGGGTTAGGTTCGAGCTCTTCTCCGACCACAAGAGCTTGAAGTACCTCTTCTCGTAGTCTAAGTTGAACATGAGGCAGAGGCGCTGGATGGAGCTCCTGAAGGACTATGACTTCGATCTTCAGTACTACCCGGGCAAGGCGAATGTGGTGGCGGATGTCCTCAGCCGTCAGCCACGAGGCCTAGTGGCGCATATGATTATTCAGGAATGACGGATGCTTGAGGATATAGCAGAGTATGATTTTGAGTTCGGCTTGCAGTCTTTTATCGTGTAGTTATCAAGCCTGTCGATTCAACCCTCTCTTGTCGCAAGGGTGATCGATGCTCAGCAGACTGATGAGTTATTGTAGAGTTATATGGCTAAGGCAGCATCTGAGAGTCGGGCAGATTAGCAGATTGATACAGATGGTGGACTTCACTTCAGAGGCCGATTATGTGTCCCGGATATTCCTGAGTTACGCAAAGATCTTATGATCGAGGCACATCGATCGCGATTTTCTATCCACCCTGGCTCGACAAAGATGTACTGTGATATGAGGCGATAGTATTTTTGGGCAGGGATGGAGCGTCAGATCGCCAGTTTTGTGGCCGACTGTGACACATGCCAGCATGTCAGGCCAATCATCAGAGACCTCCTGGTCTATTACAACCGTTGAGTGTCCCGATGTGGAAGTGGGAGCACGTGTCTACAGATTTTATTATGAGTTTGCCGAAGACTCAACGCGGTCATGATGCTATCTGTGTTGTTGTGTATCATCTGACGAAGTCGGCACATTTTCTTGTGATTCGTGCGACTTGGCTTTTGGACCGGCTTGCGAAGTTATTCGTCGAGGAGATTGTGAGACTGCATGGCATTACAGTCTTGATCGTTTCTGACCGAGACCCTAAGTTTACGTCTCAGATTTGGAGGAGCTTTCAGAGAGCGATGGGGACTGATTTACAGCTCATTACCGCGTACCATCCGCAGACCGATGGCCAGACCGGGAGGGTCAACCAGATCCTTGAGGATATGCTTCAGGCCAGCGTGATTGATTTCGGGGGTAGCTGGGATGAGCATCTGCGATTGACTGAGTTCGCATACAACAATAGCTATCAGGCGACCATCGGCATGGCTCCTTTTGAGGCATTATACGACAGACCATATAGATCACCGAGTTGTTGGACCGAGGTTGGAAAGCGCCATCTCCTAGGTCCTGAGCTTGTGCAGGAGACGTCGAAGGCTATTGATATCCATCAGGCATAGGATGCGCACAACTCAGAGCCGGCAGATGAGTTTTACTGATCGTTGGCGTTGTCCCTTGGAGTTTGATGTAGGGGACCATGTGTATCTCAAGGTCTCGCCCATTAAGGGCGTAGTTTGATTTTGAGCGAACGACAAGCTTGTCCCGAGATTCATAGGACCTTTTGGGATTACTGGGCACTTTAGCGTCGTAGCCTATTGGCTTGCCTCGCCATCTCAATTGTCTGGCATTCACAACGTTTTTTATGTCTCCATGTTGAGGAAGTGTGGATCAGACATCGTTCCTGTTATTGATTGGCAGCCGTTAGAGGTTCATGAGGACGCTTCCTATATTGAGCAGTTAGTTCATATCCTTGATCGGAAGGAGTAGGTCCTCCAGACCAAGGTCATTCCATTGTTGAAGGTTTAGTGGGGTCACCATTCTGTTGAGGAGGCTTCTTGGGAGCGCGAGGCCGAGATTCGAGAGCGCTATCCCCATCTCTTTGATGATCGAGTATATGTTGTATCTTGTATGTTGTCTTTGATTTTATATGATGATGATTATGTTTCTTCTTCCTCATGAGTTATGACTAGTTGCGATGATTGTGTAAATTTCAAAGACGAAATTTTTATTAAGAGGGGACAGCTGTAAGACCCGTACCCTAAACCGTACCGTTCCGTAAGTTCCCGTGCTCTTTCCGGTCGAATTTCGGCAACCTTCGACCCTTAACCGGCATTTGCGTGTGACCCTGATTCACACGCTGTCAACCCGAGTCGACTTAACTCAATACTTGTACCCTAGTGACTGCTCCATCGCCGCCATTCCAATGTCGCGTCTCGCTCGCAGAGGCGATACCCAGGACAGGAGATGTGGGCCCACGTTTGGTGCGAGGAAAATGCCGCGCATGCAGATTTCGAGAGAATCTCTACGACTTGTCACATCAATCAATTCCACCATGTCAAGTACACATCACCTTTTACCCATTCCCAAGCAACCCCAAAGTCAAAAAGTTCTTACACAAGCCCATACTTTTCTTACACTAAGCAACTCCAAAGTCAAAAGTTTCTTACACCCATCACTCACAACATCCATCACTCTATCACCCATCTCTCTCTCTCTCTCTCTCTCTCTCTCTCTCTCTTTACAACCCTCTCTCTCATTTCTCAACTCACTTTCCCAAGCAAGCAAGAAAATCCCACCTCCAAGCTCTTTCTCTTCTCCATGAGAACTTTGTGTGTGGCCCACTTCCTACCCCCTCATCTCCCATCTCAACCATCCAAACTCTATCTCCTCCGTTAGGATCGAAGCTAAGGAGCAAAGGAAGCCTAGGGAGCAAGAAGGAACGGTGGGTGATCTTGGATCTCCACTTATTTATTTATTTTGTGATTTAAGGGCCCACTTGTGGTGGGACCCACCTTGATTTAGGCTTTGTATCAAAGAGGGGCCCATAGTGGCGGGGCCCCTCCATCCTTGCTGATGTCTCTCTCTCTCTCTCTTGTGTTTGGTGGCTTGTGGCCCACCTTGATGCTTGATATCATTCACCCTGTCCACCCATCCAAAACGGTGTGTCCCGCCTTGATCATGCCTTTTAAAAGGTGTCATCCATCCATTTTATCTAGGTCATCCGGTGGGCCTAGATGATAAGAAACACAAATATCAGATCCATCCAAGTCCAGTGGGCCACGTCTGTGTGGGACCCACCTTGATTTTTAAGAACATCGTCCGTCCAGCGTCCCTGGACATTGGACGTGTTGGCTGTAGTGTGAATCGACAGTGCTGTGTACTCACAATAGCGTTGCTCTTTTTGGGCTTTTGGGTGGGTCACGTGTACATGCTCCACCTTGATGTGTACAGAAAATCCATGCCGTCTATCCTATTCCTCGGCTCATTTTAGGCGTTGAGCCGAAAAATGAGGCCAATCCGAATATTCGGTGGGCAATAACATGGGGAAACAGTGTTTTCTACCCTTGAAATCTTCCTTGATGTCTCTATACACCTAAATACCTTGAATATTGGGCTCATGAAGCCTGTCATGAGCCGTGGAATCCAATGGCTGGATTAGATTTCCTGGATGTGGGCCCCACCTGTGAAAAACCACAGGGAAATTAAAAAAAAGGGAAACACAACAGCTGACGCTGCTGCTGTCAGAAGGTGCGCAGGCAGCGCTTGCTGCGTTGACGGACGGGTGGACCCAGGGTCCCAGTCGTGGGCCCTACTGTGATGTGTGTTGGGGATCAACACTGTGCATCTAGTGGGCCCCTTTTTGGGCGGTGGGCCCTCTGAAAATCAGCCTCATCCGGAACTCAGGTGGCCCACACTGCAGGAAACAATAGTGATTGACGTCCGCCATTGAAATCCCTTTTGGGCGTCCAGAAGTTTTGGATCATTTTTAAATTTGTTTTTCCTCTTCACCGGGGTCCGTGGGACCCATCCACACCACCATCGTGTATGTGTGGTGACCATCGTCCTTGGATGGTGGGACCCACCTCACGTGTGGGGGCAACACCCTGATGTATGTACTGTACAGGCCCTGATTGGCCTAGACATTAGCTATATATATATATATATATAATTTATTATATATATATGTGTCATGGTGGGCCCTACGTGGGACCCACCTCTGTCCCCTTTAATGCAAAGCTGTACTGGCAGCTATTATATATATTATATTGTATATTATATTTTGTGTGTGTGTGTGTGTGTGTGCATATATATATATATATATATATATATATATATATATATATATATATATATATATATATATATATGAGGGGTGGGCCCTACGTAGGACCCACCTCTGTTCTCTTTAAAACAACTGTAGCTGCAAAAGTACAACAACTATGTAGCTGTTGTGTACGTTCAGCTGGTGGGACCCACTGTCCATTCATTTCAGCACATTCCATGGGTCCCACGTGATGTGTATGATCATCTCAGCCATCCTGATAGTGGGACCTGCACCTTGGTAATGTATGGATGGTGCTGGTGCACCTAGACAAACTTGGACGGTGCTGATGTATATGGATGATGTTTGGGCAGTGCTGGTCATCATTAATGGGCCATGTGCCCCATGGGTTGATAGTGTACAATGATACACCTGTTACACCTACCACTACTGAAATGATTTTGGTATGGTCCAAGCCACTTGAGGACCATTGGTACGACCCATCCATGAGGCCATTTTGGCCCATGGGCGGGGCTCACCTATTTGTATGGTTAAGCCCATATCGCATGACCCATTTGATGTAATCAAGGCCCAGATACATGGTCCATTTGTTGTATATGAGGCCCACATGTGAGGCCCATAGTGATGCATTGAATCGGCTCATTGGATTCGACCCATTTGGTCGGCCCATTCGAATTGGCCCATTAGATTGGCCCATTTGATTCGCCCATTTGATTCGCCCATTCGATCGGCCCGATGCGAGGTATGTGAGTCCTATGAGTGAGGTCCAATGTGATGTATGTGTGGCCATTACATTGTGTATGAAGTCCTTATGTAGGCCACTCATTGGAAGCAATGTTGGTTAGATGTCTACATTGATGGGCAATGATGGTTAGATGTCCTCAATTATGACCTTCCCTTAGTCCTTGTTAGGCCTATTCTCTTCGTGGGTTAACCCAAATAAGTGGGCCCCATTCGCCGTATGTGATGGATCGATTCTGATTCTCGATTCTGACTATCGATTCCGATTACCGATTCCGATTCCCAATTCCGATTATGAGTATATGACAACGTAGCATCATGATACATGTCCATATGTATCATCTGCATGCTTATGATGAGATGAGTGATTGATCATAGCACATATCATTGGACAGATTGTTATGGATTCCCTGGTAAGAGAAGTTGCCCGCACGAGCGCGCGGTACACACATATTTGCTATATGATTGAATTGCGTGATTCATGCATCTTGCATTGCGTGACATGGTTATTGTACGCCCTAGTAACATCAGGGCCGTAGCCTCCACAGGTGTATCGTGGTTGGTAGGGTTGGATACCGAAAATCTTGTTCTACATGGGGTGTTATAGATATCCCTGTGTGAGAGTCCCTAAACCCTTATGGTACCAGGAGGTTGCTCTAACGTCTAGACCGAGTGGGTGCATGAGCACCGAGAGCCGAATACCAGGAGGTCGCGCTCTCCACTGCATCGTGATCAGTTGGAAGGGGGTGCAGCCTTACCTGCCCGAGAGGAGGGGGCAAAGCTAGGCTGAGTTTGACCAGCTCGAGGAATGGGTCCGCTATCGACTTAGATGTATTGATATGTGGACTTAGATAAGGATTGTTTGCTTGAGTTGCCTCGCATCGCATGTCCTTGGTATGGTCGACATCACTCATGTCTTGCATCGCATAGCCTTGGTACGACTTATGGTATTCATGGCTTCATCAGCATATTCCGCATTACTATGATACTGCATAACTATATTACTACCTTGCGCACACACTTTCATCACTCTCTAAGCTTTCCATAAGCTTATGCACGACTGTTGCGTACAGGTGACGTTGTACCGCAGCAGCGTTGAGGTTAGAGCGCGTGGCAGATCGTCTTAGAGCTTTTTGTCTATTATCATTGTATTTCCCTTTATACTCATTGTACTTATAAAGTTTTTTATCATAGTAGAAATGTGATGGAGTTTTTGGTTGTTGTTTATGAGTTATGCCTTTGGTTATGCTTATTATGATTCAAACTGACGTTGAAAATCCTCATCGTAGCATCCCAGGATCGGAACCTGGCGAATGGGCGCTAGGAGCCGAGAATGGGGTACTACGGAGGCTGTCGATGCCAGATTCGGTGATCGAAAATTTTGTGAGCCCGGTTTCCGAGTTTGGGGCGTGACAATACATGTTTTCTATAATGAGATGTTCTTTTACATCTATCTATTCTACTTATGCTATATGAATTTTGGTTCTCCTATATGCTTCACTTTAGTCAATATCCATTATTATGTTATCCTTTGCCAATCACTGACAAAAAGGGGGAGATCAAATCCACACCCTTGGACAAAATTATGTGTATCTGTTTGTGGATGGTGGTGCGAGTTTTAGGGGAGAGCAGCTGCAAGAAGACATAAGGAGATTGCTGTTAAGGGAAACAACTACTAAATGTGTGTGTGTTCACTAGATAACTTTGTAAAATTGTGTAAAGTTCATGTACACATAATTTAGAGTGTTTGTATAGACGTTTTTTTTGGGTGTTTTGGTGTTTTGTCACGTAATTGACAAAGGGGGAAATTGAAAGTATCCTGGTTTGTCAATTAGCGTGATCGTTGAGTCAGCTAGACAGATGAGCCCCATAGGAAGATTGATCAAGCATCTGCCTCAACTGGATGTGTGATCGAACTCACCATAGGTAAATCTTAGCCTCACATCTATGTTCCAAAACACCAGGTAATTAAAACCCTTAAAAATTGGAAAGAACATCCTAGGGTTTTTGGTTAGAAAACTTTTTCAAAACTTCATGAAAATCTTTAAGTTTTCTACCTTTGTCGTTTTATCAATACCTGGTTCGATGAAATAGGACCTTATTATCGATGTCCTCGAAGGTCACTCGATATTATTGAATTGAGGACATAAGATGTCTAGCAACCACAAAGATCTCTGGACGAAATTATCGATGTATCGATAGATAGTTCGATATCATCGAAATTTAAATCTCGAGTCCATCGAAGTAGACTCGATAAAATCGACATCAAGTCTGTTATGTCCAAAGTTCTGCTAAGGCAAATCATGTTATCTTCGATATATCGAAGGTCTCCTTGATATCCTCGGAATTCAAATCTCGATGATATCAGAAGCCCTTTGATGATATCGGATTGGGACACATTTCTAACCAGCAAAGTTTTTAGGTTGTTTTTCTCGGATTGAGGGTCACTCGATAAAATCAATATTCAAATATCGATCATGTCGAGGCATGGTCGATGTCATCGAAAGTGGACAAAAACTGTCCAGCAAGCTTATTGGAAAATTCCTTAGAATTATCGATGAATTGACACTACCCTTGATATCATCGATATTCAAATTCCAATGATATCGAGTGATGCTCGATCATATCGCTTTCTTGAAAATTTTCAAAGGTAAGTCTCTCACATTTTCAAATGTCGAGGAATTAAACCTCCTGTCGATGAAATCGGAGTTCGAAATCCGATGACATCGATGCACGTTCGATTTCCTTGACCAACTGGCAAAAGGTTTTAAAAGCATTTGACATTTGAGTTTGTGTCATCGAGCGGCCAGTCGATGCGATCGAGAGTATACGCTCGATGATATCGAACTCTGTTAAAAATGTGACCGTTTTATATCCGTTGGAACCTTTTGCCTATTTAATGAGAGCATGCCTGTAACGCCTTGAAAATAGGGGGTCGAGCAGAAGCTCAGCTCCTGAGTTCTAACGCATCACTTATGCAACATAGATAATGATGATTGAATGTTGTTCGTATTAGTGCATTAAACATGAGTAGGATTATACCAAATCAGCATATCATACTCCAAAGACAGTTTATTATGCAAGCGGAAGACTGTGATAGATATATAAAATATTTAAACTATTGAAAGTCTTCAGAGTGTGAATATGTTACTAGGTTAAATATATACATGTATACTCCAAAAATGAACAAAATGAATATACATGTGTGTTCCAAAGGTGCAAAATAATAAGGGTAATGGCATCTAATCAGCAACCCTGTAACCCCGTCGATCAGAACATATTCTATATAGACTCGCCTGATAGCTGCATATAGGAGAAACTTTCCTCGTCATCATAAAAGTTGTTGAGGGTCAAATATTGCATATCAGACCCTATTTATTACCTGGATTTACGGGTATGATACTGTTTAAACGGCCGGTTTTAATTGTGTTTTGTTGCAGGATGCAATCTGGAGCTAAAACTGAAATTGGGTACTAAAAGTGTGGATTTGATGCTCGAATTCATCGAGCAAGGGACGGACTCCTGGGATTGGGATCGACGATTTTACACAACCAGAGATCCGCGAAAATCGAGAAACTGAAGCTCAAATGGCCCGAAATTGGTCCAGAATGCAAGATCACAGGGTTCCCACCATCCGTTTGGCTCGAAACTTCATACATGGCTTCAGGACAATAAATTAACCGTACACGTCGAATTTTGGCCGTTGGATCCTTGTGGAAACAGCATTAACGGACAGATCAGCCCACAAAACCTTGATTTTGGGCCCACCTGATATCTGGATCTACTTCACTTTTTGTCTCAACGTCTACAATGATATGATAAAACGGATGGACGGAGCGGATTTCTTACAAACATCACGTGGGACCTGCACACGCGACGCATGTGCATTGTGCATACGTGCATCGACGCGTGCACCGGACACCGGTCCTGTCAAGCAAGGCCGACCCGAGTCGTCTTCCACAAGAAGAACCGCTTCTCGCGAACAGCGTAACGCCGTCCCGCTCGCCGGGATAGTGGGCCCCGCTCATCATCGGGTTCGATGATCCGAACCGTCCAATGACCTCCCGGCAAGCGTCTCATCACTGCTTAGAGGGCAGAATTACAAACAATCTCGAGGATCAAAATCCAACCGTTCAAGCGGACAACCGACGGTGGAGTGAGAAATCAAGTGGGTCACACTGAAATCAAACAAATCTCTCCCTTCCTGGACGATTTTTCGTCCTGAATCTAATAGACGGGTTGGATTCTCCAAACGACGTCGAACTGGGGCCCACCGAATTTCACAAAGGTGTCAATGCGTAGACGGTGTTTCGCGAAGGGACGTGCGACATCCTTGTGGGCCACCATCTCGAATTGATCATCCGATCCGAACCGTCCAGTAGAAGGCCATGGACCTCCTCACCTTCGCCTAGGTGGCAAAATTTAAAAAGGCATCGTATATCCGTCTCTGATCATCCAAAAGCAAGATGGACGGTGAGAAGATCTGGTACAATGGGCCACAAAAATTGAAATAAATCCACCTTTCCTGCATGGTTTTCCGCCGGGAATCTAATGAACGGGGTGGATCTTTTCGAAAGCACCACTATCAGGCCCATCGAGCATCCCAGCGCAGGTTCGTGCGTATGGAAACGACCGGATGCCGTCTGGTTTTTACGGCCCATTGTACGATCTTGTATGTGATCAAATGCAAGATCTGAACCGTTTAGAAGATCCAGAAGGGAGTTTTGACTCTTTCCAAGAAGTTAGATTGGGAAAGAAGGAAAATCTTTTGTCCCATATTTGGATCAAACGCAAGCAGGTAATTGGTAGAACAGAACAATACGCAGCAATGTGCGTAAAGAGCTTCCGTTCTCTCCCAACCGATGTCCTTTCTGGCCTATAAAAGAAAGAAAAAAGAGACGTGAAGGAGGAGTCTGGAGGCTTGGGCTTCTACGTGGAGCACCGGGGAGAGAGCAGAGTTAGAGTTTTTGTTTTATTTTTATTTATTTATTTATTTATTTGTTTAAGGGATTGGGCCCACTCATGTCGGGCTAAACCTCTTAGCTAGGGCTAAGAGGTGAAGCTTGTAGCGTGATGGGAGGCCTCTTTGCTTGCCTTTGGTTTAGACTGATCTGATATTGATTTGGGTTTAATTAAGGGAATGTTTTCAGTCTTTAATGGTCTCATGACCGAAATTACAATGGATCCGCAATGGCTTTGAGCATGTTCTTTTCCTTTTATGTTTATGATGTCGTAGAAGCCCCGTTGTTCACCATCGTCTCTCCTCGGGCATGGTTGGATGTCGCACCCTTCCTAACCTTCATACATTGATTGGTTGGTAATTAGTTTAATTCATTGTTCTGCTATGTCTCCGGGCATGGTTTGGTGATGGAATCCATCTTAATTCATATACCTCTCATCTCTTGAAATCTATATCAATGGCGTCAGCTTAATTTTCCCGATTTATAATACGGGCATAAGATCTCCCGATCTCTACAAGTGATCCTCTGAATTCCTAGTTTCCCTTTTCCTAATTTCTTCTTAAATTTTAGTTTTAATATTTCATCATTATTTCTCAAATTACACTCAATTTAGAATTTCATCTCATTCTAGTTCTAGTTCTAGTTAATTTCATTACGTACAGTGTTCGGTTCCTTGGGATTCGACCTGGTCTTACCGAGTTTATTACTACATCACAACCCCGCACTGGGGAGTGAACAAGTTTTTTTGCGCCGTTGCTCTGGGACCGACGCTACGATTTTCTTCGAAATTAATTAGTTTTAGAGTTAGTTTAAGATTAGGATTTTACTAATTTTAAATTTTTAATTTTGTTTTCTATTTTTCATAGAACTAACATATTTCTTATTCTCGTAGGTTGTTAAGATAGAACTTCTAATTTGGTAAACTCTTTCGATTTGCTAGATTTCCTAACTCTTTAGATTTGATTTGCTTTCTAGAAATTTCTTTTATTTTGAACTAACTTGTTTTGTTTTGTTTTGCGTGTTTTTTACTTAGGAATCTTTAACCTGGTAACTTCTTTCTAACTTCTTCCCCTCATACTTTCCATATCATTGTAGGATCTTTTCTTTTATTTTTCCTAGAGTAGATTCAATTTGGGTTTTACTATGCAAGAGTTGGAACGATATATGCCGAGATAGCTAAGGAATCTTGGGAAAATTTTTTGATGTATGATGATAATGATGGAAAACAAATTACCCATGCCTCAAATATTTTCTCGAAAATTACTTCAACCAATCGAAACATGATGCTCCACCGACAAGAAGTCCTTCTGATTATCTACGAAAAATAATTGCATTCCACGAGTTAAGGAAACAAGACGTGATTATTGGAATGATAACGCGATCAACTCTCGACCGATGACCCGTATGACTATAACCAAGTGGAACCATCAAAATTGGGAAGATGAACCAACCACATGTAATGATTATTCTCTTGATACCCTACCGTTGAGAACCTACCGAAACGATCCAAGAGGATGAAATTCAAGATACCATAGAATGCCTTACTAAATAAGAAAAGCAATGGAAGCATTGAATTACGCGCCTTGAAAAGGATAGAAGAAGCTCGTGCATCCCAACTACAATCCAATCCGTAAATACAATGCCAGGAAAGTGATCCTCACTCGCTTTTGTGAAATCGAATTTGGAATGAGGAGTTAGATTCCATTAACGAGCACGTGGTTCAATTTCCCAATGAGCCGATCTCAATGACTGCTCAAAAGAATGGTGGAGATATATGGGTGTCTTTCAAATACAAAGATGATGATGACACACCTCCCTTACTTGACACACATGAATTCAATGATGAGGTAGAGGTTAGTTCATTCGAACCTCAACCGAATTTAGGAATAGATTGTGAGGAAAGCGATCCCATCTCAAATGTGTACTGCACTGAATTGGAAGCTGAGAAGTATTGGGATGAGATTCATGAGAGCACAACCCAAATTCCCCGGAATCAATCTCAAGTATGGTCCAGTCAATGCTCAAGAAGCACACGAAGTGATCGGTCCATACTAAGCTACTCCACTCACCTAACATATCCGATTTAAAAGTGGAAGATGAGCTCATTAAAACCGACCCTTCCAACTTCGTGAGACATGTTTGGACCACTCTCTTGAATTGAATGATAATGTGATTCGGGAGAAGGACGAGTCGCTCGCTACGACTCTAGAATTTGAAACCACTCAATTAAGACCACCATCCGAGTCAGTACACGTCCGACAAATTCAACGCCTCGATTGAGTAGTTTCAATGAACAAAGTGATCCCATCGATGCTTCCCTATTGATCTTCAATATGTTTGTGCAGGGCTGGAGCAAGAGAACATATCTTCATATACTTTTAAGGGCGAGGGAGTCCTTGAGCATCTCATTACAGATTTCCATGAGGAAAATAAGTCACTCTCAGCTGAAATTTCCGACTCTTTTGATAATTGTCAAGCACACTTTTCAAAGTCAAACGATCCCATGTCAAAAGACAAAGTAGATGCCTTTAGCAAAGACAACATCTCGGTAGTTATCACGACCGAGAGAACCCTTATTTTGAAGCCCTTCTTCCCCCGATCCTAACCGTCTACCATTAAAGGAGGAGGAGCCGAAAATTGAACCGAAGATTGACACTTCGAAATGTGTTGAGGCTACATCACTTTTGCGAAGTTTTCAAACTTTATCTACTTGTAGTCTCGATTCACCATGGGATACTAACGTTGAAACTTCTTCATCACGGGTGAATCGTACATACTACTGTTACCTCAAGCAATGCAATGGAAAATTTCTTATGAGGTACATAAGTCTCTCTCGAAAGTCATGTTGCTCGGTGGCACCCAAGCCTTTTGCAAAAAGGGCTTTTGGATGATCTTGTTGAGGAACTTACGAGAAACTTATCAAGATATCGGCAGGAAGATGAACCTCATAGATGAGTAGATAGTTCAATGTTTGTGGGTAACATTATGCAAACCTCACGAGACTACAACTCGTCCACTAGGGGCAACCTAGGGGTTTAAAGGCTTGTTGCATGCGCTAAATGCAATCGAGAGCACCCATGAAAGTGGTATAGGTAGGATTTTATTTTATTTTTGTTATTTTTGTTCTGCTTTCTCTCTCGTGCTGACTGGATTCCATGCTGCGATCTCTTGGAAAGTCTCTTACGATTCATCATCCTCTTCCCATCACTTCACATTTACTTTTGTTGTCCCATGTGCATTCCATGCTCATATCTTTTACATTGAGGACAATGTAGATTTTAGGTTGGGGGTGGGAGATTAGGTTACCTAATCAGTGTTTTCTTCGTCTTGAGCAAAAATTGTGAAAATTTTTAAATTTTTTCTGGAAATCCTTGTGAATTTGAAGTGATTTTGACAGATATCCTAGATTTAGAATTTCAAGATACGTATTGTTGGTAATTCATGACTTTTGGATTCAGTTATCTGTAGATTTCACAGTTAAGTTTGAATTGTTAATCCATGATTAGAAGTTGTAAACATTGATTGAGTCATGATTTCACATACCACATCTCACCTACACATTGAGATTTCAGTTTGATATTGAATGATTTACTTGGTAATCACTGAGCGTGAAAGAAACCAACCTAAAGGATTTGGTCATCAGGGTATAAAATGAGAATTACACCATGGGTTTGCTCCCTATAGGTGTAGATTTGATTTTTCAATGATTAACAGTTAGACAGAGCTGGGCGACTATTTTCACCATAGGTTTGCTCCCTATAAGTGAAAATATGATTCCCATCTTGACATTAAAAAAAAAAAAAAGAAAAAAAAAGAAAAAAAAAAGAAAAAAGAAACTAGAAAAATGAAAGAATGATCTGTTAGGCAAGTTTTGGTTATCATGAATTCTCTTGTGATTACCAACGAAATCCTGAAATAAAGAATTGAATATTAATGTTGAAAGTCGGGATTATACGCTACACCCATGGAACTTAATGTTTAAAATTATTCTAGTTTATGGATTAATCTTTGAACTTCATTATGAAATTCACCGTGCATAAGAGGCCAGGAGAAATTGATAATCAACATTCATGAATCTTAAGATTTCTCATATTTGGATTGTTTTTCAAAATATCACTCGGCTTCATAAGAATTGTCTCGTAATTCTCAACTTAATTTTCGCATATTTTGCTTGGGACTAGCAAAATGCTGGTTGGAGGTTGTGTTGAGGGTCAAATATTGCATATCAGACCCTATTTATTACCTGGATTTACGGGTATGATACTGTTTAAACGGCCGGTTTTAATTGTGTTTTGTTGCAGGATGCAATCTGGAGCTAAAACTGAAATTGGGTACTAAAAGTGTGGATTTGACGCTCAGAATTCATCAGAGCAAGGGACGGACTCCTGGGGATTGGGATCGACGATTTTACACAACCAGAGATCCGCGAAAATCGAGAAACTGAAGCTCAAATGGCCCGAAATTGGTCCAGAATGCAAGATCACAGGGTTCCCACCATCCGTTTGGCTCGAAACTTCATACATGGCTTCAGGACAATAAATTAACCGTACACGTCGAATTTTGGCCGTTGGATCCTTGTGGAAACAGCTCAACGGACAGATCAGCCCACAAAACCTTGATTTTGGGCCCACCTGATATCTGGATCTACTTCACTTTTTGTCTCAACGTCTACAATGATATGATAAAACGGATGGACGGAGCGGATTTCTTACGAACATCACGTGGGACCTGCACACGCGACGCATGTGCATTGTGCATACGTGCACTGGACGTGCACCGGACCAGCTGGTCCGGTCAAGCAAGGCTGACCCGAGTCGTCTTCCACAGCAGCGTCTCTGCGAACAGCGTTAACGCTGTCCCGTCGGTTCGGGATAGTGGGCCCCGCTCATCATCGGGTTCGATGATCCGAACCGTCCAATGACCTCCCGGCAAGCGTCTCATCACTGCTTAGAGGGCAGAATTACAAACAATCTCGAGGATCAAAATCCAACCGTTCAAGCGGACAACCGACGGTGGAGTGAGAAATCAAGTGGGTCACACTGAAATCAAACAAATCTCTCCCTTCCTGGACGATTTTTCGTCCTGAATCTAATAGACGGGTTGGATTCTCCAAACGACGTCGAACTGGGGCCCACCGAATTTCACAGTGTCGGCTGCGTAGACGGTGTTTCGCGAAGGGACGTGCGGACATCCTTGTGGGCCACCATCTGAATTGATCAGTCCGATCCGAACCGTCCAGTAGAAGGCCATGGACCTCCTCACCTTCGCCTAGGTGGCAAAATTTAAAAAGGCATCGTATATCCGTCTCTGATCATCCAAAAGCAAGATGGACGGTGAGAAGATCTGGTACAATGGGCCACAAAAAATTGAAATAAATCCACCTTTCCTGCATGGTTTTCCGCCGGGAATCTAATGAACGGGGTGGATCTTTTCGAAAGCACCACTATCAGGCCCATCGAGCATCCCAGCGCAGGTTCGTGCGTATGGAAACGACCGGATGCCGTCTGGTTTTTACGGCCCATTGTACGATCTTGTATGTGATCAAATGCAAGATCTGAACCGTTTAGAAGATCCAGAAGGGAGTTTTGACTCTTTCCAAGAAGTTAGATTGGGAAAGAAGGAAAATCTTTTGTCCCATATTTGGATCAAACGCAAGCAGGTAATTGGTAGAACAGAACAATACGCAGCAATGTGCGTAAAGAGCTTCCGTTCTCTCCCAGCCGATGTCCTTTCTGGCCTATAAAAGAAAGAAAAAAGAGACGTGAAGGAGGAGTCTGGAGGCTTGGGCTTCTACGTGGAGCACCGGGGAGAGAGCAGAGTTAGAGTTTTGTTTTATTTTTATTTATTTATTTATTTATTTGTTTAAGGGATTGGGCCCACTCATGTCGGGCTAAACCTCTTAGCTAGGGCTAAGAGGTGAAGCTTGTAGCGTGATGGGAGGCCTCTTTGCTTGCCTTTTGTTTAGACTGATCTGATATTGATTTGGGTTTAATTAAGGGAATGTTTTCACTTTAATGGTGTTGTGAAAATTACAATGGATCTGCAATGGCTTTGAGCATGTTCTTTTCCTTTTATGTTTATGACGTCAGGAAGCCCTGTTGTTCACCATCGTCTCCTGGGCATGGTTGGATGTCGGTACCCTTCCTAACCTTCATACATTGATTGGTTGGTAATTAGTTTAATTCTGTTGTTTGCTATGTCTCCTGGGCATGGTTTGGTGATGGAATCCATCCTAATTCATATACCTCTCATCTCTTGAAATCTATATCAATGGCAGTTCAGTTAATTTTCCTGATTTATAATACAGGCATAAGATCTCCCTGATCTCTACAAGTGGATCCTCTGAATCCCTAGTTTCCCTTTTCCTGAATTCTTCTTAAATTTTAGTTTAAATATTTCACCATTATTTCTCAAATTACACTCAATTTAGAATTTCATCTCATTCTAGTTCTAGTTCTAGTTGATTTCAGATTACGTACAGGTTCAGTTCCTTAGGATTCGACCTCGGTCTTACCGAGTTTATTACTACATCACAACCCTGCACTTGGGGAGTGAACAAAAGTCCGGCTCCGCTTCATAAGCATCTCCATCATCTGAAACTAAAACAGGATCTGGTTGGTGTTTAAAACACCGTCCCATAACGTGGGAGTGAGTGATCAACTCAGTGGAGCTATAAAGCAAAGGTTAACATGTTATTAATTCAGTCAAGCAGTAATGATAAAGTAATACAATCAAATATCCATAAGTACTCTGATTAATGCAAAAATTATATGTAGTAATGATGCATGCCCTCGCCTGCACTCCCTTTGCGATCTTCATCTCACGATCGCGACATGTCAGTCACTTCCTCAGTGCTCTACCCAACGGCAAAGGACACATGCAATGCGGTGCATAAGCATGATTTCCAAGTTCTTGTTAGTCCTTTTCATACAGCAGAATTGAGAAACTAAGGTACCTCCCTTATATCATTTCTCAAACAATGATCCATTCTAGGGTCGTCAGTCCTAGTAAATATCATACGATGTTGCGGTTCTAAGTCACTACAAAGGGCTCGTCACCTGATCAGTATAGGCCTAGTTTATACTCTAGTTGCTATGGAAAGGCTCGTCACCTCAACGCAGTCTCAGAGTATGTTCGAGGTCACTTCACTAACACCCTACCAATTGGCAGTCTATTTTCGAAGGCTTGTCACCAACTCAACTGGGGACCACAGCCAGACTGCACCAATGGAGGCCGACAACTCAAATACAGTGTCCCATACCACCGTATTCGGCTCACGAGCTTAGGTTGATCACTGGTCACTACGGGAAGGCTCGTCGACCCAGCGTAGGCCGATAGCTCGACCACGGTGTCCCATACCACCATGTTCGGCTCATGAGTCTTAGTGGATCGAGGTACCAAGGTTAACGGGGTTTCCACTAGTGAGTTTGGTACCTTAGGTTCAAGCAATAATGTCCATACATGGTGAACATACATCGGGTCAATCGGGTTACTTGACGAGCTCGATTGGTATGATCTCACATCGAATTGATTGACATGAAGTGTGTAAGCATTCCGCATGGCCTAACTACTGTTGACAACCAAAGTATGACTCGGATTCATTAAACACGTCCTGTGTGGTGAAACAACCTCAGCCACCAAACTAGGATCTGTTACCGATTGCCTGGACTATACCATAGTCCCAAACACACTCTAGATCAATAGCATTCAAATGTAATAGCCAAGACAGCATGTACAACCAAATCGTAAACAAATATCATTTGAGCATATTAACGAACACATAGTGCACATATTATTCTACATAGGCATGTTATAAATAAATCACAAAATACTAATGCACGTTATATGAAGGAATCTATTGATATAGCTAAGGTAATTGAGAATCCTATCTCAACACCCTTAGTAAGTACAATTTATCAAACGCTCACTCATTCAGACATTGTATCAAACACATAGAACATGTTATTACACATGCATTTTATACATAAATCACGTAGTTGAAATTAAGACTATGTGAAGGGAATTATACATTTAGATAAGGTTGTTGAGAATCCTATCTCAACAGCCTTAGTAAAGACAATTTATCGAACAATTTCTCATTCAGATATTTTATCAAACACTTAGACTACACATTTTAACACACATGTAAGAGGTTAGTTATAACATATATTATGGCGAATCCTTTTATAAGGCAGTTGTTACATACATAATGGTCAAGTATTCTCAAGTAACAAGCATGGCAAGCACAAATCATAATTCCATAGTCATTCAGACATTTCAACAAACACATAGAATGCATTATATTCAACATAGTTTATATCTATAGATATTATATGGAAAATATCGCATCTAAGCACATGTGACAGCAATCAAGTCGGTCATAAATCATTATTGACATTGAAGGTCTTGAAAACTATAATCTAAACGTTTATAGTCCGCACCTTTCGCCGATAGACTCGTAACGAACTCAGTTTAAACACTAAGTCTTTATCTACGGCACTACAACAACTTATAACATGGAATAAGTTAGCTATTCCACCCTTTACTCTATTTGAATCCCTAAAACAGGCTAGGGTTAGGATTTCTTATGCAAGTACGGAGTCAGAGTCGCTGGTATAGCGACACGGAAACGGCGATTTAGCCAATTGAGTGGTGGGATCGAATCCCGGGAATGATCTCCCACTTTCTCTCTCTTCTCCTCTCTCCTCTTTTCTCTCCTATGGTTAAAATTCGTATGAAATGAGAGAAGGGTGGGTTTAGGCCTTTATATAGGCCCAGAACTGACCTCAATGGCTCCAGAGCCATGGTATACTTAGGTTCTAGCAAAAAAGTGGCTGTTTCGGTCCAACGGAGCTGATCTGAAGGTCCATTTTCTACATGCGGTCGGACTTAAGCCTTCTGACATTGGATCTAGGTCGAGTTAAGTTTTCACTCCGATCGGATTTACAGATCGACCGCGGGGGACTAGTTTCAGTTCAACAGTCACTGGTACTCGATCAGGGCTACAAGTGCACTGACATGAGTTGGAAATTTTCCTTGATCCGAGGTTGTAATTGGGTCGGATTCTGACGGTCTTGAAGCTTAGATTTGGCCCGCAAGCGAACAACCCAAATCACTTAAATCTGAGTTCAATTTCTAAAGATATTCACGTTTCTCCAGGCTCAAATTGTGCGTTTCTGGACACTATTAGGACTTGATTTCCAAGATGGTTGTCAAGCCCAGTAAAGCAGTCATATTCGTATAGTTTCGTGGTCATCGGACTTTCAACATGCGGTCCAGGTCCGATACGGAGTTTCAAGGTGCTCCCGAGAGCAACCGGATTTAGAGATTGATTCTAGATTTCGGAGTAAAGTAGTGTCAATGATTCTGCACATTTTGGGTCTTGCAGATCACATTTAAAGTGATTAGTGCTAATTTCACATGTACTCCAGTTTAGCACTAGCTAATTCTCGTCTAATTTCTAAAGGATTTGGTCCTGAGTGATTTCTGTCTGAGGTGATACTCGGGTCTTTGTACGAATTTTTTCGGGATGTTACACTGCCCTTGGTTGTTTATAAAGAAAATATAGAGTACTTTTGAGTGTTTACCCTTAGATCATATACCCAATGTCTTTTCTCTCATGGGAGTTCATCCTCCAATCCACCCTCATCATTGACATTCAATAGAGTGGATTGGGGAATGAACTTCCGCATTCAAGGATCCTGCAGTTACTACCTTAATGGCAAATCATTAAGCTGGGATGCCTTAAATGCATAAATGATTGGAATCACTCTATCTCCCTTATAGGAAAACATTTAATAGAGTATGATTCCATCATAACCTTGACCCAACCCATCTCCATGTATTGGTACATCTTCTGAGTTGCGGTTCAAGGAAGCTGAAAAGTCTTCGTCATCAAAGAAGGAGATCTTTAATAACGTGCTGAATGGGGCTCATCTACTTATCTATAAGTCATTAGAGTACAGAGGACCCTTGTGATCATTCCTTCTGTAGGATTAGGTCTAAGGTGTTTCTCACTCTTTGCAAGTCCTCGCAGGAGGCCTCCAGCGGGAGTGTACGTGGGGGTGCTTTGTGTTGACCCTTGCTCTATAGAGAGCATAAACTCTTAGGTCCTTGTGTAGGTCCATGACCTGTGTGGTCTAAAACTTGGGTACTTTGTGTTGACCCTTGCTCATGGGAGTATAAACTGGCGAGGTTCCTTGAGTAGATTCTTGGTCTGTGTGGCCTAAAAGTCGGGTGTTATGTGTTGACCCTTGCTCATGGGAGCATAAACTGTGTCGTGTAGACACGTTGTGTCAACCTAAGTGTAGGATGTACTGGTTAGAGGTGAACCTTATTTAAAACCTTCGATTTGAGTGAACCTGTTGTGAAACCTCCTTTAGTAAGATTCTCTACACTCAAGGGTTGAGTGCGTCCGCCAGAAGTGGAGTAGACAAGTAGTCGAACCACTATAAAAATGACTGTGTTTGAGATTGCTATTGTCTTCCATTACTTGTATGATTTCCTTAATTGCTTTCATATTTAATCAATCTGAATCACATTTCATACACAGTCACATCCATCATAAACTATGATCTACATCTTACTCATATTTCAAATAGTGTTATGACTGGATCCTCAACTTGGCTTGGATGTCATTAGAGTTATTTTGAAGTAATCTTAATGCATGCATATTCTCTCAGGATAAGATTGATATGATTTTAAAATTATCATAAAATATTAAAAAGTCCTATTCACCCCCCTCTAGGATATATTGGCGTATTCTCACTTGAACTAAAGTGGTCATTACCGCAATTTCAGATCTACTACGAGCTCCTGCCTCAGTGCTGCTGCGATCTAACGTCACCTACACGCAATGGTCGTGCATAAGCTTATGGAAAGCTTAGAGGGTGGTGAAAGCATGTGCGCAATATAATAATACAATTATGCAATATCAAAGTAATACAGAATATGTTGATGAATCCATGAATACTATTGGTCGTACCAAGGCCATACGATGTAAGGTATGAATGACGCCGGCCATACCAAGGCCATGCAATGCGAGATGCAATCCAAGCACACCAATCCTCATCTAAGCCAACATATCAATACAACTTAACTTTAGAATATCACCGGGGTTTAGTACACTCCAAACCAGATTGCCGCCCTATCGTGCGCAACAAGGTGAGTGGGAGAGACCTCACTATATGCTTGCCAATATCGGTTCAGGCTCGTCGATAGTGGACCCATTCCTCGAGCTGGTCAAACTCAACCTAGCTTTGCCCCCTCCATTCTGGCGGGTAAGGCCGCATCCCCTTCCAACCAACTACAAAACAGTGGAAAGTGTGACCTTCTGGTAATCGACACTCGATGTTCATGCATCCACTCAGTTTAGACGTTGGAGCAACCTCCTGGTACTATAAGAGTTTAGAGAATTTCACCCAGGGACATCTATAGCAACCTATGTAGAACGAGATTTTCCGTATCCAATCCTGCCAACCACGATGTGCCTGTGGAGGCTATGGCCCTGATGTCACTAGGGCATACAGTATACATGTCACACAATACAAGATGCATGAATCATGCAATCCAGTCATACAACAATCATGCGTGTACCATGCGCTCATGTGGGCATCTCCCTTTACCAGGGAGTCCTATAACAATCTGCCTAATAGCATGTGTTATGATCAATTACCCATCTCATCACAAGCATGTAGATGATCGCATGAGCATGTATCATGATGTTATGTTGTCATATACTCATAATCGGCGTCGGCCTCGATAATCGGCACCCATAATCAGCATCGATAATCAGCCTATATACATGACGAGATCCATAAATGAACAGCCGATCAAACCAAAATATAAAGATCGGCCTTCGGCCATGGTTATATCAAATCCGATAGCACGGAGTCATTCGTCTATGGCGAATGGGGCCCACTCATTTGGGTTAACCCACTAAGAGAATGATGAGAATGGGCCTAACAAGGCCTAAAGGAAGGTCACAATGAGGACATTCAACCATCATTGCCCATCAATGTGCACATTTAACCAATATCGCTCCCAAGGAGTGGTCCACATAAAGCCATACGTACAGTGGGCTCATGACCCCACACAAGGGCCTAATATACATTGCTATGGGCCTCACTCAAGGGCCTCACATAAGGGCCTCAAACGAATCACAATGGGCCATGCCCATGGGCCTCGAATACATCACAATGGGCCTCACCCATGGGCCTTGAATACATCACAATGGGCCTCGCCCATGGGCCTTGAATACATCACAATAGGCCTCATCATTGGGCCTCATATGTCAAGTGGGCCACATCACATGGGCCACATAAATAATGAGTGGGCGACATCCTATGGGCCGCGCCAGTGGTCCTCATATACATCAAGTCGGGCCCACCCTTATGTATTTTGAGATCCAACTTATTCATAAGTTAACATTGAGATAGATGAAGTGAAAACCAAATATCAGCTTAAGTGAGAACCACTGTGGCTACTAAGAAATTTGAACGGTGGATGTTACTGTCCACTATTTTAATGGTGGGGTCCACTTGAACTTGAGATCTGACTCATCCTCTCATTCATGCTATAAAATGATATCTCAAAGTGTTTGGACGGTATGGATATAACGCGTGCATCATGGTGGGTGCCATAAATACACGACGTGGATGGAACATGTGGGATCCACGGGACTTGCTGTCGTCTGTACAGCAGCTAGCGGTGGGGTCCACATAGCTGGACGGTGTGGATTACACCCACACGTGCAGCAGGCCTTGTAGACCTTGCTGACGTCAATAGAGTGTAGCGTTGCTGCTTTAAAAAGGCAGAGGTGGGTCCCATGTAGGGCCCGCCATATATATATATATATGTATTACAATATAATATAATAATATATATCTATTATATCAATGTCTAGGCCCTAGACGGCCTGGACAGTACATACGTGTAGACACTGGAAATCGGTGCCCACGCTAATTTGTATGATTAGTTTTAGTAGTGGGGGTGATTAGGCTGATTTGTAGATGTTGGAGTCGCCACTAGCCAATTAATCTCAAATCCCACGGTCAGCTAGAACCCACGAAATATGTAAGGTTGGAGAAATCTGAAGACTCCTACCTTAGATTGACTCCTGGTCTGCGATCCGGGATTATGGGTAAGGGACTTTGGTTACAAAGGGGGAAGGTGTTAAGCACCCTCTCTGCTCGTATAAATGTACAGTCTCTACTTTATGTGGTAAAACAATCTCAAGGGATAAATGATGTGGTCGAGATAGGACTAGGCACACACGTGGATTTTCGATGCGGCAAGATCCGAGATTTCGGCAAGCCACATAGCATACGTCCAACGGCGTGTCTAGAAGGCGGATGTGATGATGCTTATGTAAAGAGGTAAGAAAAATAGACTAGATCACTAGAAATTTCTGATGTAACAGGATTCGGTGTACGACAAGTCACAGAGCATACGTTCACTAGAGATCTAGAGAAGCAGAGGGGTTGAGAAGTGAATAAATGTCATGATGAATGCTTGTATAATGAATGGATCTTCGGCTTGAGTAAGCTAAGACACAGACTGAGCCATGATCAATCTGAGCTAGTCTTGGGGATCAGGATGGTTGGTAAGATAGGAAATGGGCTAAGGGGATAGCTGAAAAATCTGGACTTGGAGGCTTAGTAACACCTCCTCACCCTCTCTCTCTCTCTCTCTCTCTCTCTCTCTCTCCCTCACTTGGATTTTAGGCTCTCTTGGTTGTGTGTGAAATGTGAAGGGGGAGAGGGCTATTTATAGCCTTCTCCAATGGCATTGCTGTAATTATTGGGTTTGAGAGGGTTTAAAGGTGAGGTGGCAAGTGGTGGTTGGTGGAGGGGAGAGAGATGCCACATGGCACACTCCCATTGGTTCTTGAGGCCCGTAAAACTGTAAATAGTAGAGATGAGAAGGGTAAATCCAGGGGAAAGTTAACTTTTGGACGCTGGGACAGCTGTCCACATGCGGGCCACGAGCGGCGAAATTCGGAGTACCGCAGGCGGTAGTCAGACTATTGCCCGCGGTAGTCTGACTACCTCCTGGGCCGCGTTTGGGCCGGGCTCGAGTCGTGTGGGCTTTATGTGATGTGTTGGTTCATCCGATGGCCCTTTCTAGGGTTTTTGCAGCTCGGATAGATGGGTTTAGGTTCAGGTAAAAGGTTCTAACTAGGGTGTAGGGTACAGATGAGGCTACATGTGTGTTGAACGGTTTGGATCACGGTTCCTAGTTGCGGATTGGCAATTTGAGACTTTCGGGTTGGGTTTTTAGGTTTAAGCTGGGATCAGTGCTTGATTCGGAATATGATCATGGTTTATGAGCTGTCTTAGCCTCCTCAAGGTGTTAGCATGGGTGGGTGTCTATAGATGCCCCTCTTTGGCCGAGGTTGCGAGCAACTGAAGGCCAAAACGAGTGGACACCCCACCCTTCTAGTCAGAAACGGTAGTGATTCGAATCTATTGCCTGCCATTGTATCATTGTCAGTTAACTACTTTGAAAGAAGATGACTTGCACATATCACGAGGGTTGAGAAAAATGTTGTGATTATCCCTTGCGCATTTGTCGCGGCTTTACGGGTCACCAATCACAACCCTTTCATGTCAGATTGTTAATAGCATTGGAGGGTAAGTCTGAAAAGTAGGGCCTTTGCGTCTTGGTGCGGCTTTACGAGGATTCTCATACTGTTTAGTCTGTCGTTCCTTTGCTATGTAATCACCCTAGGAGTATTTGATCCATTTGATCGTCAAAGTGGTTAGCTGCCCTGCGCGTTGGTGTGGCCTTACGGGGAACTCACTACGCTGACTTGGACTCGATCAAATTTCGTGAACATTTCAAACTAGGTATGTGCAGGTAATCCTTTGCCATACAGTCTGCTGATTCTGATACTTTGGTTACAATGGATTGTTGTCACTTTCAGTTTAATTATTCTTTCCAGAGATAGATCCACTCATTTTTACTAGCATTCGTACGATTGTTCAAATATAGAGATCGGGACAATCGTACATGTATCATGTATGGATTCGATCATCCTCCAGGGAAACCAGAAGAGATTGAACCTTATTTAGCTGTTTGCACTGACCGCAACTGGAGAATGTGGAAGATTCCTCAGTGTATTGCATGCCGCGTGCGGTTTTTTTTTATTTAAATTTTGTTTGAAAACTATTCCCTTTTAAACTAGACTCCTCGGGGATTTTATTTGAAAGTATTTTTGGATTTTAGAAAATATCCGTTCGATCTCGCGGGTGTCGTCGTTCGGTTTTTATTTGTGAAAATTAACAGTCGCGTTGCCTCCACTGATGAGCTGGCGGGGCTAACGGTTTTTATTCGAAATATTTTTAGAATTTTTAAAAGATCCATCCGATCTCGCAGGAGGGCATCGTCGTCTGGTTTTTATTGTGCAGTGATCTGGATTGAATAGTCAGATGGCCTCCACTAATGAATTAATGGGGCAATTGGGGAACATGGGCCTGATTTGGACATGTGGGCCTTTTGAACTTGTGGGCCTTGAAATTGGGTTTGTATGGTGGGCCTTGCTTTGAATATGTGGACCTAGGAAATGGGCTTGAAATAATAGGCTTTGAACTATGGGCCTTTGAAAAATGGGCTTGGTGGCCTTTTGAACTTGTAGGCCTTGTGGGTTTTGAAATGTGGGCCTCTGGGGCTTTGAACTTTTGGGCCTTGTGAGCTTCGAAATGTAGGCCTCTTGGGCTTTGAACTTGTGGGCCTTGTGGGCTTTGAAATGTGGGCCTTTGGGGCTTTGAACTTGTGGGCCTTGTGGGCTCTAAAATGTGGGCCTCTGGGGCTTTGAACTTATAGGCCTTGTGAGCTTCGAAATGTGGGCCTCTTGGACTTTGAACTTGTGGGCATTGTGGACTTTGAGATGTGGGCCTTGTGGGCTTTGAGATGTGAGCCTCTGGGGCTTTGAAATGTGGTCCTTGTGGGCTTTGAGGCGTGGGCCTCTGGGGCTTTGAAATGTGGGCCTCGTGGGCTTTGACTTTGACCTTGTGGATCTCTGACTTTGTTGGCTGCTTGTCCTGTATATGCATGTATGTTTTTATTTTTTTTGTAAAGGAAAGAAAACAATGTACTTATAAAAAATGATGTTTTAAAGGAATTTTTTGTGCCAAATTTGTCAGTGTTTGCTTGCATTTGAGCTTGTGCTTGGATGGTGGAATCAGAATATTGAACTTAGCCCATGTCGAATCCGGTATTCTGAGTTGTTTACCAGGGATCTCGGTTCCCTGAGTGTAGCGCATACTAGAATTATGCCCCTTGGATTTGAGTAGAGTTTGACAGAATTCTGATCTAGGACTTATCTTTTCCTTGTGCTTCTTCACTTTGTTTGTTGCCTTGGCTTCTCCTGTTCCTGCACTTTTTATTTTCTATTTTTTTCTTTTCTAGTCATTTTTGCCAGTAGCGCCTTTTCAGGTTTTCACCATGACTGACTTTCTCGTTATTTTTGCCCATGGCGTCCTTTCGAATTTTCACCATATCCCGAGCTTTTGCTCTTACTTGCCCCTTGGCAGCTATGCTCTTTTTACCCTCGCTGCCTTTTCAGGTTTTCACCAAGTCCGCTACATGCCCGCTGTTTTTACTCGAGGTGCCGTTTCGGGTTTTCACCTCGCCCGTTTTGCTTAGGCACATTACTTTTTCTGTTGATTTCTCTTTTTCTTGTACAAAGGTGTGAGGCTAGACTCCATTCATTTCAGGTGACTGGTGAGCTTCATAACTTTGTCTTCAATCACTATCGTGAAGCTGCTGACATTGGGTTAAACAATCCTGAGGGGAAAACGGGCTGGTGACTTGTGTTCTCATTCATTGGGTTCGACTCTTCTTTTTCTTTCTTTTTTTTTTCTTTTTTTTTTTTTGTTTTTTTTTTGGATCATAGCGCTTTATTCGTCCATTTTTTTTAAAACTTTTTTTTGAACCCTTTATTTTTTTTTTTGGAACACTTATTGGAAGGAAGGAATGATGATGGAATGTACCTCAGGATGCTAACCTCTTATTGTTTGTCTTCAGCTTTACTATTGTGGTTGTTAACATAGTCAGGTAGGATTACCCATGTTGTCGGCATTGATGGGCTCTGGAAGATCATTGCCTTTAATAATGATGAGACAAAAGGGCACCTCCCGGAAGAACTTCGCAAGCGATCAGCGGATCATCCTAGGATGGCTTGGATTTGCCCTCTGGATCTAGTAGGCACAATGATAAGATATGCATTATTACCATGTTGCTAACCTTTCTTTCAGACTTGATAGTCGTTGGTCCTAGCAATCGTCGTGTGTTTTATGTCTACAAGATGTAGTTGGTTGTATCGAGATTACCACCGATCATTTTCTTTGACTTCTCTTTTTCATTCGTACCAATGATGTAGGATGTTGTTGGCTCCCACTTTTGTCTGCCACGAGAATGTACTCATGACCATTGGATACCTTTGGGCTCATTCTTTCGATGATGTCCACACCCCATAATGAAGAGGGGCTAAAGAGTTATCAAGTTATAAAGACTCGAAGCATGCACATGAATCCGTTATGCAAGCTTTGAATACTTGAAGCACTTCCTGACATGCTGCAATAGCTTATCTCCATCGTTCATCACAAGTTCTTCTTGGACATTACATATTCCTTTACGCACAAATTGTCGACTCCATTGTAGACTTCAAACATGATCTTGATAGCTTTGCTTGATGGGCTTGACTTCAGGCTTCATAACAGATGGTGTATGATTGGTTCTTCATTTGATCTGAGTAAGGCTCCATAGGAGAACCCAAAGTTAGATAGCCTTGGGCCTCAGGAATTCTGTCATTATTTGCTTGTATTCATGAGGCAAGGATCTCTTGATGCGTACTGTTCTAGGGAGCTCAAGGGATCGTAAGTTCACAATTTCAAAATCATCCGTGACAACATTGGCCTTTACCTCGAACTTTCGGAGGGAATCCTCTAGCGTGAGAGTTAGATCATCATTTTCCCCATCCTGGGCTTTGTCCAAATCCATGAGTTTGAAGTCTAACTCTAGATCAAAATCATGTGAGTCGACTTTAAACTTGGGTGTTGTAACAGACGTATTTGACACATTATTGCTTGCGAGTTTTGAAAGATTTTCTATTGTTTTTGTGTTTTGAGAAATTTCTGTTCTTTTTGGATTTTGATAAGTATCTAAATTTTTTGGCATTTTGAAAATATCTAATGTTCTTGGTTTTTTGAAATTTTCTGATTTTTTTTTTTTTTTTGGATTTTGACAAGTATATAATTTTTTTTAGGCATTTTAAAAATATCTAATGTTTTTGGCTTTTGAGAATTTTATGATTTTTTTTTTTTTTTTTTCAATTTTGAGAAAGACGGCGATGTGAACCAGGGATTGTCTAATTCTATTCGAGGAGCTAAACATTGCTTTTATTGTGCTGTCTTGGGGACTTCGAACTAGCTATTGCCCTGCACTCCCTCCCCTTAGGAGGCAGGGCCAGACAGATCAGTAGGTGAGCCCTCATCGTCGTGCCCAAATGTTGTGATGAGTTTGGGATTGAGGTCTGAGTTGGTGTTGGATGTCACTTTCCTCAGCTCATCCCCGATGCATTGTGAGTTTTTGGATTGTTCCTGCTCGGGTGGGATCCAGACTGTGGTCCAGTCAATCAGAGACAATTCTTGCCCCTTGCCCAAGTCATTTCCAAACAGCCCAGTTAGACTCATTTCGCTCATTTAATCCTCCACGGTGGATCTCGGCCTGACAACTGGACAGATGATCCCTTCTCTGATGGATTTGATTAATGTGTGAATGAAGGGATCATCCTCCTTTTGCCGATTTTGCCCTCCTTTGATACATTTGTGCATTGCTATCTCAGCCATAGGAGGTTGATATCCCAGTCCTCTCATGTCTACATTTTCTTGATATTCGAGCTGATAATAAAAATGTTGGTGCTCGACTAAAGGGAAGATATAGTTTGATCCGATGGGACATGCAAGAGGCATGCAATTCATAGTCTCGAACTCGAGACCATGGTATGGAATGTCCACGTCGGGGCATTGTATGTTTGTGGTCGGGATATTTAGTTCTTGACGGTTGACTGCTTCTATCGGAAAGATTTGTTCAGGATCATCCAGAATGATCAGCGCATTGTCTTTGAAAATGTACTTGGCCTTTTGGTGAAGAATTGAAGAGAGAGCCTTGACTCTATGGATCCAAGACTGATCAGGGAGGAGATGAAATGAAGCTTTTATGTCAAAGACCTGAAAGGTGATGGTTGATGCTTTAGGACTAATCAAGATCTCGACGTTAATCTCTTCCTCGACCTTTCTCCTAGAGGCCGGAACCATTCGTCCTAGACTCTTCTCTTGACGGATCGAAGACTGAGGAGAGCTAAGCAAATCTCTTTGAGCAGTAGAATGTCCTTCTTGAAAAGTTACCACATGATTGAAGCTAGGCCCTAATTTTACTAGGGCATGCGGTATGTTAATCGGAGAAGGAGCATTTTCTTCGATCATGAGGGTTGGAGTAGGGACCGGATAGGCAGGTGGTGCCCCATGTGAGGCAAAGGATGTATGAATTGGATTGATCGATGGTGGCTCTTGTAGACTTGGGGGCATGAAGATTGGACTAGATAGAGATGCCCCTTATATATTTGAGAGCAAAGAGATTGGACTGGTAGGGTGTGTCCCTTGTAGACTTGGGGGAATCGAGACTGGACCGGCTGGAGATGCCCCTTGCGTATTTGAGAGCGAAGAGATTGGACTAACAGGGTGTGCCCCTTGTAGACTTGAGGGATTCGAGACTGGACCGGCTGGAGATGCCCCTTGCGTATTTGAGAGCGAATAGATTGGACTGGTAGGGTGTGCCCCTTGTAGACTTGGGGGAATGGAGACTAGACCGGCTGGAGATGCCCCTTGCGTATTTGAGAGCAACTAGATTGGACTGGTAGGGTGTGCCCCTTGTAGACTTGGGGGAATGGAGACTGAAGCGGCTGGAGATGCCCCTAGCATATTTGAGAGCGAATAGATTGGACTAGTAGGGTGTGCCCCCTTGTAGACTTGGGGATATTGTTGTTAGGCTGGCAATGATTGAATGGGTGCATTAGACTGGATTAACCGGGGGTGGCTCTCCTTAACTGATATTGTTAGTAGGGGTTCCTGATGAACTGGGGCATACTTGATACGATGGCAGGGAATTCTGGAGGATGTAGTCAGTGGTGGCGACAACAGGAGGGGTAACCACAATCCTTTAGTTATCAATCAGATCTTGGACCACATGTTTCAGGGTGAAACAACGGTCCGTTGTGTAGCCTCGGGATTGGTGGTATGCACAATACTCATTCTCATTATAGTTTGGCGGCAGAGGGTTTGGTGGGGACCTAGGTAGTAGTGGAGTAAGTATTTGCCTTTGGACTAGCATGGCTAGTATCTCAATGTAAGTTTGAGTTATCGGTGTAAACTGCCTAGGTTCTCGGGTTATCCTCATCTGCTGACCATGATTGGGGTATTGAGGAATCTCCCTTGTTGTTGTTGCCATTGTGCTTCTTGAGGAGCGAATTGAGCACCTTGGGTAAAGGTGACAAGATTGTCTTCTTCTGTTGGATGGAAGTCATGAACACTTCTGTTACCATTCTCGTATCCAGTAAGCCTTCCTTCCACTATCCGTTGTACTGGGGAGAGCCTGATGAGGCCACCAGGGAGAGATTGTCTTAGCCCTTATTCCAGCTTCGACTTGTTCCTAGGCGCGGATGAGTTGGGTAAAGTTGGCATATGGATATGAGACGAGGTATCCAGAAATACTCCGATTTGCCGAGTGGATTATCATGTAGATTTGCTCCTCGTCATCAATGGGTGTTTTCATTCTAGTGGTCATTGCCCGCCATCATCCAACGTAAGCTGACAATGACTCATCATTCCTCTACCTTAGGCCAGCGAGATCCGTCCTTTTGGGTGCTACATTAAGATTGTACATGAAATGATCAATGAAAGCTTGGGAAAGTTGTTCCCAAGTCTTAATTCGATGGTAGTTTAATGACATGTACCAATCTAACGCATCGCCTTTCAAAGATTTTTGAAACTAACGGATCAAACGCTCCATCATCATCTGTAATAGTATTAAGTTCTCCACAAAATGCTCTTAAATGGTCCATAGGACACACTGTACCATCATATCTGTTGAATTTTGGTACCTCAAAGTTTTGAGGTACCCTGACATCGGGAAAGGGACATAAGTCCCTAAATTTGGTGGATGTATGATCCACTCCTTGCTGCCTTTGTAGTTTCCTCTGCACCTCTCGCAATTTCTCCCGGAGCTCTTCGATTTCAGAGAGATCAGTTGAGGGAGGTTTTGCCCCCTAGAATTGATCGGATCTCCTATTAAGAGGAAGATGTTGGAACTAGCTGGGATTCCTGACCGTGGGAGATTGTATTTGATAGCGGTTCTCATTAGTGAGAGATTGCTGGAAAGGATTCTCAGTTGTGAAAAATTGGCCTTGAAGGTGACTCTCATTATGGGGAGGATGCTGGAAAGTTGAGATGACTGGAGCACTAGGTGATGACATTTGCATGGTTTGGACAGTCTCTTTTTGAACACATTGGGCAAAAAGGGCCTGTAAAGCCTTAAAATTTTGGGCTATTTCGTCTATGGTTGAGGTGAATGCAGTATTATCAGCCATGAATTCAGGTCATCCGGGGGTGCCTTTTAGGCGTAATGGTTTCTTCTTTTTGGTTTGCCATGACAACTTTGATTTGGATAAGCATGGGGTGAGTGAAAGCCTTGAATGGGTACAAGCCAATGATCGATCCTCATTTTTTTTTTTGTTTAATGAAAGGTATGAATGCAAATGTAGAAAATCCCCTAAGATTATATTACCAGACTATTTCGAGTCGGGTCTCAACTAGTACGAGCTAGCAAATTTCCAGTAGAGTCGCCATTCTGTAGACACTGGAAATTGGCACCCACACTGATTTGTATCATATGTTTTGGTGGTGGGGGTGATTACGTTGATTTGTGGATGTTGGAGTCGCCACTAGCCAATTAATCTCAGAATCCCGCGGTCGGCTAGAACCTGTGGAATATGTAAGGTTGGAGAAATCTGAAGACTCTCCTACCTTAGATTGACTGCTGGTCTACGATTCAAGATTATGGGTAAGAGACTTTGGTTATAAAGAGGGAAGTTGTTAAGCACCCTCTCAGCTCACATACGGTCTCTACTTTGTGTGGTAAAACAATCTCAAGGGATATATGATGTAGTCGAGATAGGACTAGGCACACACGTGGATTTCCGATGCGGCATGATCCGATATTTCGGCAAGCCATAGAGCATACGTCCAACGGTGTGTCTAGAAGGCGGATGTGATAATGCTTATGCAAAGAGGTAAGAAAAATGGACTAGATCATTAGAAATTTCTAATGTGACAAGATCCGGTGTACGACAAGTCACAGAGCATACGTTCACTAGAGATCTAGAGAAGCAGGGGGTTGAGAAGGGAATAAATGTCATGATGAATACTTGTATGTAAAATGAATGGATCTTTAGCTTGAGTAAGCTAAGACACAGATTGAGCCATGATTAATCTGGGCTAGTCTTGGGGATCAAGATGGTTGGGAAGATAGGAAATGGGCTAAGGGGATAGCAGAAAAATCTAGACTTGAAGGCTTAGGAGCACCTCCTCACCCTCATTCTCTTCCTCTCTCTCCCCCTCCCTCTCCCTCACTTGGATTTTAGGCTCTCTTGGTTGTGTTTGAAATGTGAAGGGGGATAGGGCTATTTATAGCCTTCTCCAATGGCATTGTTGTAATTATTGGGTTTGAGAGGATTAAAAGGTGAGGTGGCAAGTGGTGGTTGGTGGAGGGGAGAGAGATGCCATATGGCATACTCCCATTGGTTCTTGAGGCCGGTAAAACTGTAAATAGTGGAGATGGGAGGGGTAAATCTAGGAGAAAGTTGACTTTTGAATGCTGGGACAACTGTCCACACGTGGGTTGCAAGCGATGCATTCGGAGTACTGCAGGCGGTACTTAGACTACCACCCGCGGTAGTCTGACTACCTCCTAGGCCGCGGTCAGGCCAGGCCCGAGTCGTGTGGGCTTTATATGACGTGCCGGTTCGTCCGATGGTCCTTTCTAGGGTTTTTACTGCTCCGATAGATGGGTTTAGGTTCGAGTAAAGGGTTCTAACCAGGGTGTGGGTAAAGATGAGGCTACATGTGGGTTGAACGGTTTGGATCGCGGTTCCTGGTTGCGGATTGGCAATTTAAGACTTTCGAGTTGGGTTTTTAGGTTTAAGCTGGGATCAGTGCTTGATTCGGAATATGATCATAGTTCATGAGCCTCCTCAAGGTGTTAGCCTGGGTGGGGTGTCTACAATACATCAAGGTGTATCCTCACACATGGGGTGGGTCCCACCATCCAAGGACGGTGGATACCTCACATGCATTGTGGTGTGGCCCATCTAAATGGATGGACGTCGTGGATGGGTCCCACGGACCCCACTGCCAGTTCACACTTCATGGTTAGCCACACCCCACCATCAGTTCACACTACACTGTTAGCCACACTACACTATTAGCCACACCCCACTATCAGTTCACACTCCTCTGCTAGCCACCTCCAATGTCCATGGACGCTGGACGGACAGTGAGGGCATAATATATATTATAAGGTGGGTCCCACATGGACGTGGCCCACCTGATTTGGATCAATCTGATATTTGTACTTTCCCTACATCCGGGCTTGTCTAGACGGGATGTCAGGTGCATCCATTCGATGGACAGTAAGGATAAGATGCATACTTCATGGTGGGGACCATCCGAGTGGGCCACACGGCTATATCATCATCAAACAAAATGAGAGAGAGAGAAAGAGAGACGTGTGATGGAGGGACCCCGGCACTATGGGCCCTCCCTTCCATGATTCACAACATACATCAAGTGGGTCCCATTACATGTGGGCCCACCGATCAAAATCAACGGTGAAGATCCTTTCTCCATAAAAATGCAAGGTCTAGATGACCCTATCATACAAGGAAAATAAACATCATGATGGGGTTTATGGCGAATGGCCCCACATGGAATGATCATGAGAATCATGGTGGGCCATCGACCAGAACTAGGGTCCAAAGTGGGATCCATACCATCAATCAGTAGGCCCCACTTGGCCCCTCATCAAAATACAAAAAATATAAGTCGATGGAACACCCACCATTGATCATCTTGGTTCGATGGAAAGGTAGTCGCCTAGGCTTTGATTTCAACAGAAGGTGATAAAGTTTTGATGGTTAAGATGGGAGATGAGAGGGTAGGAAGTGGGCCACAAATAAAACTCTCTCATGGAGATTTGGGAGAGCTTGGACGTGGGATTCTTAGGTTACTTAGAAATGGGTTTGAGAAATGAGAGAGAGAGAGAGAGAGAGAGAGAGAGAGTTGTAAGGAGAGAGAGGGAGGGATGGGTGATGGAGTGACGGGTGAGGTGAGTGATGGGTGTGTAAGAGATTTGTTGACTTTTGGGGTAGTTTATGTAAGAGGGGTATGGGTTGTGTAAGGGATTGTTAACTTATGGGGTTGCTTGAGGATGGGGTGTGAGGTGATGTGTACTTGACATGCACTTGACACTTGATGGGATTGATTGATTGATGTAACATTCGGGTAGAGATTTTCTTGGATTTTGTAACGTCGACGTTTTCCTTGAACTGAATGCGGGCCCATATCTCCTGGCCTGGGTATCGCCTCAGTGCGTGAGACGCGGCATTGGAACCGCGGCGACGGCGTGGTCGCTAGGGTATGAGTCTCCGGTTGAGTCTACTCAGGTTTGCAGGACTCGGCTTAGGATCAAGCGTAAATGTCGGATAAAGGTCGAAGGTTGCCAAAATTCGATGGGGAGGACCGTGGGAACCTTCGGAATGGTACGAACTAAGATACGGGCCTTACATATTCTACTTTCCTTCAGTGCATTTTCTGACTCCCCTTCCACCTTATTATGTGAGAGGTATCGCACCTCCTTAGGCTCACCCTGGGTCAGCTTAACCCTAATGTATGATGGGCCTTTTTTGGTAACATTTTGTGGATCAGCTCGGGCATACTGAGCTAATCGCGGATGAGCTTCTATATTTGTACAGGGCTAAGAGCAACCCAAGTGCTCAGGGCTGGTATTATTTCTCTTCTTGGCCGAACAAAGGTCAGGCCCTCATCACCAATAATCCTTCCTCCGATAAATGCTGGAATGAAAAATGGTTCTTCTCTTTAGAGGAGTGGGAGGCCCCGATGATGGTACTAGGTAGATTACGATCTCGGGTCCAGACCTAGTTTTCTTTCCCAGGTCAGAGTTCCTGATCCGCAACTTTGTTCGTTGACTTTATTCCTTTTTGTGTTATGGTTTTTATTGGTTATAGTCGTTCATTCTTATAGCTCTGTCCCAGCTCTAACCCCAAGCTTATCTAGCTACTGCTCCGCTAGGTTAGGATCCCCCAGGAGTGTAGCCTAGACCAGAGGAATCGGAGGAAGCTTGTCATTCGACTCTCTTAAAGGAATCTAGCTTGGCAGTACTCAGGTTGTCGGGTATATCGCTTTTGTTGGTTTGTTGCTTTATTTTCCCTCTCTTTCTTCCTCTTTTTTTTTTTTTTTTTTTTTTTTCTCTTTGAAGAACTGACTGCCCCCTTTTATATATTACAAAGATGGCAGATCATCCTGGGGCAAAGAGATTGAGGCTCCCCTCCACAGCCTAGCTAAAGCAGCTAAGGAGGAACACCAAGAAGGATACCCCCTCGTCCTCAGTTCGCCTAGTCGAGACTCTGGAGATTAGCAGTGGTGGCCTGACGTTCGCCCCTGGGACCCTTCCCTAAGTCGCGCAGCCCGCATATGTGAAGGAGGCTACCGAAGCTGGTGTCGGGAGGCCCTAGGAGGCTGCCCCAAATGGTTCAATTTGGGGCATCCCTCCTTCAAATTCGGCCCTGAGGGAGGTTGTCGACTTGGAGTTGTCCTCGACCCATGCAAATGCTAAAGGGCAGAAGAGGTTGTTGCAGTTACAGGGCCAAAGGTTGGAGATAGGAGTAGCTCCGAGCATATGGCGGTGTTAGCCCACTAGAATCACCATAATGTGAGTGATGAGGAGATCAACTCCATGCTTGCCCTGCAACTCGAACCCTTGATGAGCGAGGTAGCATCGATCTTAATCAAGATGAGGACATGTATCCCCTCTTTTTTGTAAGTGCCTAACTTTGATGGTGGGTTGACCTTTCGTTACTCTTTCTTTATAGAGCGTCATGGGAGTTTTGGCCTTGAGGAGCTTGTCGACTTCCTCACCAATGGTCGTGTATCATTTTGGGTCGAACGTGTGTCACTTTTGTCTTACAGGCCTGTGATCAGGGTCGACATTCAGCCTATGGACCATCACATACGGGCCTATACCAGGCATGTCTTGGTGCAACCAGGTAAAGATGTCAGTGTGTCACTTCAGTAAGCTAGTGATTTTGTCTTGCTAATCTAAATCCAGTAATAAGTTGACATGAATCGTACAGGTCGGGTAGGCCTCATAGAGGGGCACAGGCACTAAGTCCTATACTAGTGATCCCCTCTTGGTTGACTTTCCTCGCAGATCTAGAGAGACGATGGTCATCGTATATTGCTGCAATTGTGCTCAAAGTGATGTCAAGTAGCGTTGTCGGGCTTTATACTAGTCACCCCTAACCTGACCAACATCGTGCTCGATCATAACTTCATTGCGAGGTGATATGTGGACACCATGGCTCTCATGGTATTAAGTGATGGTCTGCTCAAGATCACATTGTAAACTGATGGGCAATCAACTACAAGGAAGTCGATCATGACGATTGTCTGGTTAGCACCCTCTCCAACAGTGACTAGCAACAGTATGCTTCCTTCAGGGGTGATCTTTCCTCATACAAATCCGAGCAGGGGGTGTGGATGGGCCGTAACCTAGACCTCCCAACTCCCATTTTTTCAAAGGTGGTAATGAATAGGATGTCAGCTGAGCTACTGGTGTCGACTAGTATCTGATGCACCTTCTGGTTGGCCACATTCATGGTGACTACTAAGGCATCGTCATGAGGGTGATGGATTCCTTGTGCATCTTCTTTTGTGGAGGTCAAGTTATACGAACCCATCCTCTACTCTTTCATGGTCCTGTTGGTGAGGTATACGTGATGCTCTGTATCCTTATTGTTCGCATTTCAAGCGTGTGAGCTCTGTTCGAGTCCCCCCCCCCCCCGCCAGTCCGCTAAATATGGTGCGTATCTCGCCTGTGGCCTCGTTGTGGTTTTGGTTATCTGCTGCTCATTCTGCTTGTCTAGTTGGTTGCCCCCTCCTGTCGACAAACTCTCATAGGTTCCCCTTCCAGATGAGGGACTCAATCTCTTCCTTGATGTCGAAATATTCTACGATGCTATAGCTATGGTCTCGGTGGAAATGACAGTATTTCTACTTGTCCATATTCTCGGCGTCATCCTTCATTTTGCTTGGCCACTTCAGGATTCTTTTGTTAAGTATCTCTATGAGCACTTGTTCAGGCATGACATTCAGAGGAGTATACTAGTGGAATCGGCTCTTCGATCGTCGACTTGTACACTGACCTCTGCATTGGTTATCCTCTTTTTCTTTTTTGTTGTTAACAGCGGATGGCTCCCCTTCCTCCTTTCGCTTCCTGCTCTTAGCCAAGCTAGTTATGTTGTTTGAATACTTTTGAGTTCGATTAAGGAGGTCTGCTAGAGTGGCTGGTGGGTTCTTGCCAATTGAGAAGAGGAACTTCCCTTATTTGAGGCTAGCTATCATAGCAGCAAGAGTAATCTTGTCGGAGTAATCGTTGACCTGTACTGTTTTCTCATTGAAACAAATGATATAATCCCTTAATAGCCCATCCTCCCTTTGTGTGATCGTGATGAGATGAGTTGAGGCATTTCTTTTATATTTTCTATTGATGAACTATATGATGAAGGCCTTTCTGAGTTGGGCGAAGGAGCTGATGGATTTTGGCTTTAACTATCTTTCCGTGTTGATCCCGATAAGGTTAGGGAGAACTCTCTACATATTACGGGCCTTGACGCGCCGTGTAGCTCCATACAGGCTCTGAAGGACTCGAGGTATTTGGACGGGTCCTTATATCCAAAGTAAGGGGTGATATGGGGCATCCGAAACCTAGAAGTGAGCCAGGATATCATAATGTCGTCAGTAAAGGGAGGCTCGACTTCTTCTAGCATGGCTTCGATGGAAACGAGACTTTGGCTTGGAACGCTTGCTGGTTGAATATCACTGAGTTGATCTCGAATCTTTTTGAGTTTTGCCTCCCACGGTACCTTGCTTTCCGCCACGACTTCTGGGGCCTTCCCATACCTCCTTTCTTCTAGGGTATGGCGTAAGTCAGACTCAAAGAGCATGATCACTCCCACAGTATATGCGAGAGCCTGCCCATATTATATTGGTTGGTCCTTCATCGCATGTGGATCATGAGGTACTTGTGAAGGTCGGGATTGCTCGTTTGTTGCGCCCACTTCCACACCTTAATCGAGGAATGGCTCTTGCCTCTCAAATATTCGGATTATCCAATTCATGTTGCTGCCCAAGGCCTCAACTTGGTTTTCTAAGGAGATGAGCCAACCCCCTAAGGGGAGGGGGGGTCAGTGTGGTCATCTGAATGTGGCTTGAGGATCTTTGGGATGTTCTTCTGGCATGGGGATCGGTTCAGTAATGGCGGTTAAGGCCATTCGTAGGGTAAAGGGGGAAAGAGGGCGGCTAGCTTTGATACGTTATGAACGACTTTGGTGTCGTTCCCACATACGGCGCCAAACTGTTGATGCTCGAAAATGGTCGATCCTCCTTTGCTTCCTATGAGACTCTTGGATACCTGCAAAGGAATGGTGAACAAGGAGACATTAGGGGTGCCGGTTGTGGCTGGAGACCCTCCGATGCCTAAGTCAGGTATATGGACTCATAGTAGATGTACTAGAATCGGGATAGTTGTGCGTACGTTTCTCTTGAATAATGTAATGTATTTATAGGTTGGCAGGCAACTTATGTATCTGAAAGATTCTATGAGATACGCTAGAGGGACCCGTATTGGAGTTAGACACTACTCTCGGATATTTCTCTGACTATGCCTCAATTTGTGTGATCTCCGGCTGAGGCCTCACTGGGCAGTCTTGCCCAAATATGGTACCGGATTCTTTCTAGATGTTTATATTTTGAGATTGAGGTCGGTATCTGAGGTCGAGATCGATATCCAGGCTCGAGGTCGGTATCTGAGGTCGAGATCGATATCCAGGCTCGAGGTCGGTATCCGGTCTTGAGGTTGGTATCTAAGGTCGATATCGATATCCGAGGTCAAGATCGATGGGTCCGTTGACAAGTCTGGTTTAACTATTGCATCTCTTCTTCTCTAACCCTTTTCAGATAGTCCTTTCCAATGATGGTTTTTCTATGCGTATTGTACAGTAGGTTAGTTCAATTTTACCCATAGATCATCAATGAAGAATGATTACAGGATTATAACTTCTACCTGGAAGTAACTAGAACATGAATGGCTGAGATCACCGTCTAAGACGCAGTACCAGCCAAATTTGCAATTTGGGGTGGAAGCGGGGTCAGGTGAGATACTTTTGTAAGGCATCATGTCTTATGCAAACCTAGCAAAACATTAAGCTACCTGTTACTCGAAAGGATAGTTTGATCATTTAATAATTAACCTTTTGACCACCTACATAAGGGAAGTATTATGAAATTTCTAGGATATAACTGGAATTAGATTATTAATAGGGATAAAAAGTAAAGATTCTACAAGTTTCCCATCTTAATTTTGCTACAACGCAACCATCGTGATTTAACCGAGCGCCGATTGGGTACTTCCCCTGTTGTCCAAGTTCGGGACAGGCTAGGGCTCTGAGGGCCACCGTGATGTATGATTTTTTCCACACCGTCGGTGCATTTTTCCATGTCATTTTATGTTCTGTACCCAGAAATAAGCCATATCTGATGTTCAATTGGGCCACACCACAGAAACGTGGTGCTAATGATGCATATCATTGAAACCTTCTTAGAGCCCACCGTGATGTTTATTTGCGATCCAATATGTTCATAAGGTTAGATACCTGAGTGAAGGTAAAATAAAAATATTAGCTTGATCTTAAACTTATGTTATGTGGCACTCAAAAAGCTTTTAATGTTATGGATTTAATCCTCATTTCGTGGTTCACTTGAGCCTTGGATCCGCCTCAATTTTAGCTCCATTCCCGAAAATGACATGAAAAAAATGCAGAGACTGTGGATCCATACATCATGGTGGCCATCAAAGGCCTAGCCTGTCCCGGCCCGGCACGGGTGGGGAAAGGGAAGCGGATTGCATCCGGGCAAGGCTCCGTGGGGTCCACCATGACGTAAGTATTTTATTCACACCGCTCTCGTATCATTTTAACGTATGATCCTAAAAATGAGGCAGGTTCACAGCTCCAGGCTATAGTGATAATGACACCCACCGTTTAAAACCTTTCTAAGGGCCACGAAGATGTGTTTTTTTACCATCCAACCTATTCTTAAGGCCACCTAGACACGGACGAAGTGAAAACACAAATATCAGCTTTGATCCGAAACTTCTCCACTCCGGATAAGTTTTTAATGGTGGACGTACAATCCCCACCTTATGATCTACTTAAGCTTTCCTCGAGCTACCTCATTTTTATGCTAAGAAAAAGAAGAAAGATGTGGATAAAGTACTTACATCGGTGTTACCCACCCATCCCTGCCCGGATGGATTGCTGTCGGTTTTGCCCCCTTATTTTACGGGTTGACTTGTCGTTGAAGGGAAATATTTTGAAAAATCGTAGCTCTCCAAAAATTTTGCCGTGAAATATACTAATAAAAAAATGGAAATAATTCATCACGTGTTGCAGTTCATAACAGCCTGTCTTATTGGCAGTGCTATCTACTGCTTAGTGGTCAGGACATCCCTGATACTTGCGCCATCTTGGTGCTTGTGCCATCTGACAATACTAACCAAGCCTCGATGGTAGAGGCGGATTGGCTACTCCCCCTGCCTACGGCCCGGTGGCTGCTGGTCGGTTCTCCGTGGGCTCATCAGGATGCATGTGTTTCATCCATTTCGCTTATCCATCTTTACCGATCATTTTACAGCTATATCCCAAAAATAAGAGGGATATAAATCTCAGATGAACCACACCACAGGAAAACAATAGTAATTGAATATTCACCATTAAAATTCTCCTAAGGCCCACTGTTTATTTGACATCCAATCTTTTGATTAGGTCATAAAGACCCATATGAAAGTTAAAAAATAAAGATTAGCTTAATCCAAAACTTTTATGGCCTCAAAAAGTTTTTAATGGTTGACGTTCATTCCACACTATTTTCATAACATGGTCCACTTGAAATTAGGATATACACCATTTTTACTACCACACCACGAAATGATCTAGAAAAATAAATGGATGGCATAGATGTACATCATGGCATGACCCACAGACCACTTGACCATCAGCCATTCTGGCCGGTGGCAGGGGAGTAGCCAATCCGTTTCCCTATGTAGTGGCGGAGGCCTACTCTGGTCACCGTGATAATCTCCACCCATCCATTTTAACACATAATTTGAAAGCTTAGGCTAAAAATAAAGCATATCCAAATCTGAAGGGGGCCTCGCCTCACAACTGTGAATCGAAATTCTAGTGTTAAAATTTTTTAGGGTGCAATTGATGTTTTGGATCAAGCTGTTATTGTATTTTCCTGTTATACAATTCAGCTGAGATGAAAAGGTTAGATGAAAAATAAGTATCATTGTCGGCATAGCAAGGTTTTGACAGTAGTGTCATTATTGCTGTTGTTTCTCACGGTGTGGTCTACTTAATAGCTTTTGGCCGGTTGGATTGGAAAGGATTAGATGGTAGTGGAAGGGATTGGATGGTAAATCCCGGGAATGGCCGGGTGTGCCAAACAGTGTAGGTGATCTGATCCAAATCCGATGGATCTTCAGACAATCCGCTGACAACACCATGCTGTGATGTGTTTGGTTGTTTTTAATCTCCGGTTGTGGTGTATCTCCAGGGATATAGCAATTTATGATACTTTAATTTAACTGAAATCAAATACTAAACCATGATCTTCGAAACGAACAGATGAACACCGTGGATAACGCACGTACATTCACGGTATACCCAACTGTGTTTACTCAGTAGGATAACAGATGACCACAGGAAAACAGTGGGATTTTAACACCTACCATTAATGTTTATTTGCCATCCAACCTTTTTAATTAGGCCATGCAAACAAAGATAAAAGGGAAAACGCAATACCACCTTCATCCAAAACTTTTGTGGCCCACATGAAGTTTTTAATGGTAGGCATTCAATCACCATCCTTCTTTTTGTGTGCGCTCCGCCTGAGTTTTGGATCTGCCTCATTATTAGGGTCACACACTGAAATAAGCTAGCAAAATGGATGGATAAAGTTGATAAAACAAATACAGCATGGTGGGCCCACAGATCTCTTTATGCAAACCATGTTGGTATTTGCAACTGTTTTTATTGCAATCCACAAAGGTAGATCATTCTTTTATTATTTAAAATACCACAGTATCAAGTTCTTTTTAACTTGGTCCGGCTTTTTCAAGAAAGTAGCCCTCTATTGTTGAGTGCAGGTCTTGTGTGTTGAAGGCACGTGAAATTTTTGAGCCCTCGGCAACTCATTGATATATGTCATTGCAGATGGTACGAGCTCACAAAACATGACTATTTTTTCTTCCAAATAGGTTGTGAACTATGCAATACAAAATTTTATGTGTGAAACCTCTCTTAAGCGCAACCATGATTTACGTGTTAAATCCACACTGTCTATCAATTTTTTTTCAGATAATTCTAGAGCATAAGCTAAAAAAATAAGATATATCTAAAGCTCAATTGGACCACACCATTAAAAGCAGCGAGGATTGAAAGAACTATTATTGACACTTTCATAGTATCCACCGTAAAGTATCTTTGCCATCTAACTTATTCATAAGGTCACACAAACTTAGATAAGAGAAAAATACAAATATCAGCTTTATCAGAACTTTTCGTGGCCTCATTAAGTTTTCAGTGGAAGACATCTAATTCCTACTATTTCATGTGGTGTGGTCCACTTGAGCTATAGATGTGCGTTGTTCATGGGATCATCTTAGAATGATATAAAAATATGGATGGACAATATGGACCTAAGAAATACCTCATGGTAGGGCCGACGTGAATTTCACATGTTAAAAAATTCCATTATTACCATGCGGTGTAGCACATTCCAAAAAGAGAGAAGAAAACTGAAAGTGTTGACATATGAAACTTTCGTGGGCCATCATCTTATGTTTCAGATCCACACTTTCCATCCATTTTTCCATATCACATCATGATGTATGTGTTAGATCCAACAGTCCATCCATTTTTTCCATATCATTTTAGGGCACACTATAGCAAACTAGAGCTTACCCGACACTTTGGGTGTACCTTTCACCAGCGCTAAGTAAAACAGGGCGCCGACAAACCTGTCTATCTATATATATATATATATATATATATATATATATATATATATATATATATATATATATATATATATATATATAACCTTACGACCTCATTTCGATCCCAAACAGACTCTCTCCTTCTACCTTCTCTCTCTCTCTCTCTCTCTCTCTCTCTCTCTCTCTCTCTATTGATGTTGGCCCTTACACAGACAACGAAGATGATGGAATCTGCGTGATCTTCCCTTCTCCTTCTCGGAACTATAGTAACTCTCTCTCTCTCTCTCTCTCTCTCTCTCTCTCTCTCTCTCTTTCTATTGATGTTGGTCCTTACACGGACAACGAAGATGATGGAATCGTGTGATCTTCCCTTCTCCTTCTCAGAACTATAGTAAGTCTCTCTCTCTCTCTCTCTCTCTCTCTCTCTCTCTCTCTCTCTCTCTCTCTCTCTCTCTCTCTCTCCCTCAAATCTCGACCCTTGATCTCTACAGATCCATGTCCTCAGATCTCTAGATCAGAACCCTAAAGCCCATTCTACACTTCGTAATTGGAATTCGCTAGTTTTTGTGAAATGGGATAATCGGTTTTTGATGTTTAGATGAAGTTTGCAATTTGTTAGGGGTTTGAGAGAGCAAGAGAGACGAAAAATGCTAACGAAATTTGAGACAAAGAGTAATAGGGTAAAGGAGCTGAGCTTCCATAGCAAAAGGCCATGGATCCTAGCGAGCCTCCACAGTGGTGTCATCCAGCTTTGGGATTACAAGATGGGGGCCCTCATCGATAGATTCGACAAGCACGACGGCCCTATACATGGGGTCCACTTCCACAAATCTCAGGCACTCTTCGTCTCCAGAGGTATATCAATCACTTCTTGCATTCTCTCTGTGTTTCCCTTTTCCTTTTTAATCAGCGTTTCATTTCATGGTTCCTGGAGGTCATTTCCTGATGAACAATGCTAAGAGAATTTGTGGCACACATGCGATATTTGGGCCACCGTCATGTCATGATCACGATGGATGTTCCCTAGACTAGAGACCTAGATGGTCCACCTTTCATGTGGACGATAAGTATACTGAATGTAGACCATTGGTCATCTTTTTGTAATTATTATTTTCTATCCATCTGCTTTCTTGTACATTTGTGGTTCCTCCTAATGAATGGGTCATCATAATTTTTGGGTCGGTGCATGTTCACGGTGGGACCCACCTGATGAATGCCCCCTATTTAGAAAGCTAACATACATTCTAGATATACTTCCAGCTGTAAGAATAGTTGTCTACCTTATTGTTATTTATTTTATTCTTTAAATAATGAAAAACATTTTCAGTTGGGATTACAAATGTTGATGATATCTTAGAAGTTAACAAATTAAGAAAGAGAAAATCAAGCATACTTTTATGCACTTTATTCACACAGCATACAAATCATGACACCAATGATAAAAGGTGGTAAAACAAATCATACCAAACAGAGCACGGGCAAGACTGTTATTTTCCATATACTCATATATGAGCAAAGCTGATTTCCTTCCATACAGTATCCATAGAGCTTTACAAGATGTAGGTGTTGCAAAACAGAAATCATGCCTATCTCATTCACAAACTCATGGTTCCCTTGCTTTGATTTAGAAGAAAGCTGCTTCATTGCAATTATGTTACCATCTAATAGTAGGCCCTGCATTAGGTGCATTAGGGTAATAAAGTTCTCTAAATGACCTTGATGGGGAAAAGAACTGAATAAATCAACATTTATTTATTTTCGTATATTTGCATGTCCTTATTCTGTCACGATTTGATTTGTTTTTACAACTAATTGATGACATTACCTTCTCAATTAGGCATAAATCTATGTTTGTGTGTAGGTCAAGGGCATTGAGTACAAAGTATAACTATTTATTTCAAAGATTGTGTTTTGATTGATTCAGTTCCGTTTTTCATTGCGGCTTGTTCCTTTACAACTATTGTAGAATAAGCTTATTTTACATCTACGTGTGGGACCCATATGCACTCCCTCTCTCTCTTTTCTTTTTTTTTTTTTTTTTTTTTTTTTTTTTTTTTTTTTTTTTTTTTTTTTTCCGGTTGTCATTAGTTGGAGGGAGTAGGAAAGAAGAATCAAAATTTCTTCATTTTTTGGTAAATCTTTTTCCTTTCAAAATCTTTATCATCAAGAAACGTCATGATATTTAATGATTAATCAGTATAATTTTGAAAAAAATATTATGAATTGATATGTTTAAGTGTTTTGGCTTTGTGTTGGATCGATGCATTCTATCCCAATGTGCATCAAATTGTGGGACACTTGAGTTCTATCCCAATGTGCATCAGGTGGTAGGGCACTTGATGTTTCTTTGCATGTCCAATACCGAGTTTTGGATCAGCTTGAATTTTGTCCTCCAAAAGTAAAATGAGGGGGACACACATGATGGATAGTAGAACCTTGCACAAATCATGATGGGCTTCACACATATTGTAGAATAAGCTTACTCTACAAATGTCACTAAGGAATCTGCCTAGTTGTAGAATAAGCTTATTCTCCTAATGTTGCTGAGAAACATTATCATGCATGAAAATATCTTTCAAAATTTCTTTTGTTGGATGCTTCTATTGATTAGTCGGAGGTCTTCAACAGGGTTGTTTCTTCTGTTTGCATTTTGCTAACCAAAGATGAAGTAAGGATTTATTTCATTTTATCTTATTTTATTTTATTTTTGTTTCCGTTGATTTGTATGAAGTTCAGTTTGAGCAGCTCTATATCTCTTATCGATTTTGTGCAGCTTGTAATCACCATGCATGGATGCACTGCTGCTATATGAGATAAAGTGAAGTAGTCACCAAAAGGTGCAATTCAGGCTGTCATTGAGTTCATTACAAGAAGAGGCAATGAGTTGAATGAAACTGATGTTTCAAGGTCCTGGCTAAGCATTGGCACATCATGTATTTTAGTTTGCAAAGTATGCAGATTTAATCCTAATTGGGATTTGATGATTCAAACCATGGATGCAGAAAACATTTTTTGGGAGGGAATCATAAGAGCCACCTATTTAGATTGGTGGAAACTAAAAAGTAGATGAGGAAAGGAAAATGTCACACGTTAGAAAAACTATAGAAAAGAATCCTTACATAATTCTTATCCTGAAGATATAAGAATTATTGCTACTATTGAAAACTTCTTAGGGTTATATAAGGATCTGATCAAGCTGATATTTATATGTTGGTGTGTGGAGATAAGTACTTTGTTGGTGCATCTGTTGGTCACTTCCCATTCCTTTTTCTTCTTGTTGGGAGAGCATTGACTGTAAGTCATATCTTATTTCCTAAACTTTTGAATCTGCTATTAGGTTCTGTTTAGTGCTAAATTCTCACTATTAGGTTCTGCTTAGTGCCAAGGACTAATTCATTGTAAATGTGGCCTATGTGATGATGGCTGATTTTTGCACAAGGTGATCCTTGTGGTAGGGCCTATATGAGGCAGGATGTCACACGCCTATTACGCATGTTGAAAGCTATCTATCAAGTGGATGGTAACTTATGATCGGATGTCATCGTTTCTTATACACACAAGCACATGTACACACATGTATATTGAAAATGATCAGGTGCAAACATTTTCAATACCACAAACTTAGGTACAAATGACTTGTGTGGGCTCCATCGCAATGTATTGATGACAAATAAATCCATTGTTGAATTGGAGTTTTAAAGGAGAAGAAGCTACTTGGCACATGTGAATTTCTCACTTATATAAAGAAAATTTCATATATAAGTTGTTGTTTTAAAGGAGAAGAAGCTACTTGGCACATGTGAATTAAAGAAAATTTCATATATAAGCTCTTGTTTTAAAGGAGAAGGAGCTACTTGCACATGTGAGGCGACTGGACATGATGTAGAGTATGGTCATGAATGGAAGATTTTATTTCCCTTTTATTGTTTATTTGTTGACTTCCTCATGTCTGAATTATGTGAGATATTTGGGTTGATGTTTTCAAACAGTAGCATTCTGATGGTGTGTGTGTGTCGTGTGTGTGTGTGTTTTTTTTTTTTTTTTTTGCTTTTGTGTATCTTAACAGGGGCTCTGTTTGCTTTGCTCCTTCATCTAGAGTTCAAGTTTTGTGGGTCATTTTCCTTGCATGGCAAAGGGGCTACCTATATTAGTTTGATCTCCCAACTACATATTGTGTATCCTTTTTACGCCACTCGTGTTAGGAGTGGACCACATGGAGGATTTGGTTTTTAATTTATTCAAGGAGGAGGGAGAAGGGCTTGAGCGTCACAAAGTCAATAGCAGAGGAAGCTCTATTCACCATCTGAGCTCTGTAAGTGGCTTTTCTCTCTGACTAAATAATGTAATTTCTCTCTGAATCATCTGCCAATGTTGCTCAGTCTTGACTATATCCTTGCAGGACACAACAGAGTATCAAAAGTCACTACCAATTTCTCTCTTCCAGTCTTAGGGTACTTTTGTTTGTTTTCTATTTTCAATCTTCGTTGCAAGTTAAGGGAAAGATTCGTTACCATATTTAAGAGATGCTTTTCTTGTTGCAGAATCCCTTTTGGCTTATCTAGACACGCAGTGCAAATTATCTAGTCTGACGTAGGAAGATGGTCTTCACACATTTGATCCTCTAATTTGTGATTTTTGAGATATGCTTTATCCATTATCTGGATAGTTTGGATTGAGATGCATTTGTACCACGTTCATGTTGGATAAAAATGTGGAACATGCATATAGCAGTCTCAGCCATGATTTTGAACCTGATTGTATTTTTCCCCCTTTAATGAACTTTTATTTCTAATAGTTTTCCCTTGAATGAACCTTTTTCTAAAATTTGAAATAAAGATTGTCACGCCCTAAACTTAGAAATTGGGCTCACAGAATTCCTGATTGTCGAATTCGGTGCTGACAGCCTCCGCAGTACCCCATTCTCTGCTCTCGGCGCCCATACGCCAAATTCCGATCCTGGGATCTTACAAGGAAGATTTTTCAACATACATTTATCTCATAGGAAGCATAACCACAAGTTTACCCAAATCACAAAGGCAACATCATCATCACATATCCACTAATATAAGCAGTTGAATACAAAGCTGAAAGGGAAATACATATATCGATAATCAAGCTCTAGAAGACAGCTGCATGCTCCAAGCTCAACGCTGCTGCAACCTAACGCCACCTGCACTCATTTATTGTGCATAATGTTATAGAAAGCTTAGACGGTGGTGAAAGTGTGTGCGCAAGATAAGTGCCAAGAATGCAATATCAGAGCAATGCGAAAATATGCTGGTAAGTCCATAAATACAAGCAGTCTTATCCAGATTATGCAATGTAGAAGCATAGTAAACCAAATGCTATGCACCGAGGATGTAATGCAATCTGCGATGCGAGTGGGATGACAAAGTTGGAGTGTGAAGTCGGGATGAAGTACGTAGTATCGCAGGCTATGGGGTCCATCACAAGGGACTTCTATCCAAATCAGTCCCATATCTAAATTTGGATAGCCAGATTTAATGTGGTAAACTCCTGATCTCAGGTTGGTCGTGCGCCCCAATCAAAATTATGACCATTGCGAAGGTACACATAATAATTAGTTGTGCACCACCAGCTCGAGTGGATAGTGAATGAATGAATAAATGAGTAAAATGCTAAGTATGCAACTCCTGCTCAATAAGTCTACATATCAGTACCGTATACCTCTGGGATCATCACCGGGGTTTAGTACACTCTATACAGATCGACGCCCACTGGACGCGCAACTATGCAAGTGGAAGAGACTTCACTATCCGCCTGGCCAGTAGTCACTAATATCTACCCAGCACGTCAATAGCAAACCCATTTACGAGTTGATCAAACTCAACCTAGCTATGCCCCCTACCCTCGAGCGGGTAAGGCCATACCCCATTCCAACCGACCATGACACAGTGGGAGATGCGGCCTACTAGTATTTGACACTCGGGTGCTCATGTATTCACTCGGTCTAGACGTTGGAGCGTCTCCTAACCATAGAGGTTTTGAGACTTTCACTCAAGGACATCTATGGCACCTTATGTAGAAAAAGATTTTCGGTGTCTCATTTGGCCATACACGATATGCCTGAGGAGGCCACAACCCTGATGTCGCTAGGGCGTATAGTAGTCATATCCCAAAATGTGAGATGTATGAGTCATACTATCCAGTCATGCATCAAACATGCGCATACCGCACGCTCATGTGAGGCAACTCCATCTCTCAGGGAGTCCCATAATAATCCGCCCAATGACATGTACTATAATCAATCACTCATCATATCAAGCATACATATGATGCACATGGGAATGGATCGTAGAGCTATACTAAACATGTTATATGATGATAATGTACTCTCCTCATATTAAGGATGGGCCTAGATGGCCTACTCATATCAAGAATGGGCGCCTAAGGGAAGGTCACAATGTGGCCATTTAACCATCATTGCCCATCAATGTGGACATTCAACCAATATTGCTCCCAAGGAGTGGCCCTCATAGGGCCAAACATATGGGCCTCACATACAATGTAATGAACCTCACACAAGAGCCCAATGTACATCACAATGGGCCTCACATAAGGGCCTAATATACTTCTTAACGGGCTTCATTATACGAGTCTCGTATACATCATAATGGACTGCATCACATGGGCCTAATAAACATCATAATGGGCCACATTGCATGAGCCTCAAATATATCACAATGGGCCACATCTCATGGGCTAATACATATCACAATAGGCCTCATACAAGAACCTCATATACATCACAATGGGCCTTTCACACGGGCCTAATATATATCACAATGGGCCTCTCACTATGTGAAAAATGAAAAAAAGGATGGATTTCGAGACGATTCTAGACTGTCTCTAAAACTGCTTAGTTTAAAGACGCTTTAGAGACGGCCGTAAACCGTCTCTAAACTTTTAGACGGCCCCTGACCGTCCTTAATATTGTCTTAAAAATTTGAACATCCACAAATCATGTAAGATGGTTGTGGACCGTCTTACATGCGGTCATCTGAGACGGTCATTGGCCGTCCGCATTAGAGACGGTCATTGGCCGTCTTTTACTTGTAATTTGAGACTGTCAAAGACCATCTTTATTAGAGACGATCCTTAGTCGTCTTATAACCCTGCCAAAGACCATCTCTATTAGAGACGGTCCTATTAAAGACAGTCCTAAACCGTCTCTATTAGAGACTGTCAAAGACCGTCTCTACTAGAGACAGTCCTAAACAGTCTTATAGCCCTTTCAAAGACCGTCTCTTTAGAGACTGTCCTACACCATCTCTAATGCTCAAGTAAAAAATTAAGAAGCTCAAAAAAATTATGACTTTAGAAAAAAAAATTAGTTGAGAAGCTTAGAAAATTAATTAACAATGTTTAAGAAAAATTTAAATTTTGAAAAAAAAAAACTGTAATTTTATAAAAATCTAGATTTTGAAAAATAAAAATAAAAATTTTAGAACTTTGAATAATGTTGATAATTTTGAAAAAAAAAATTCGATAAAAAAATGATATTATTTTGAAAAAGAAAATTTAAAAAATTAAACAAAATTATTAAAAAATTGACAAATTGTAAAAAAAATATATTTTTTAAAAAAGAAAACTAGATTTTGTATTTTGACAAGAAAAATTAAAAAGTTATATAACAAAAGTGAGATTTAAAAAATGATATTTTGAAAAAGAAAATTTAAAAAATTAAACAAAATTGTGAAAAAATTGACAAATTGTAAAAAAAAAAAAAAAAAGAAAACTAAATTTTGTATTTTAATAAGAAGAATTGAAAAGTTAGATAATAAAAGTGAGATTTTGATGATGTGTTGTATATCCTTGCCGCCCCTATGTTTCTCCAACCCATTTGGGCCAGGTAATAATGTAAAAATGTTTTAATTTTTAAATAATTTTGTCAGTAAAAATGTGTGTGTGTGTGTGTATATATATATATATATATATATATATATATATATATATATATATATATATATATAAAAGAAAACTAAATTTTGTATTTTAACAAGAAGAATTGAAAAGTTAGATAATAAAAGTGAGATTTTGATGATGTGTTGTATATCCTTGCCGCTCCTATGTTTCTCCAACCCATTTTTGGGCCGGGTAATAATGTAAAAATGTTTTAATTTTTAAAAATTTTTGTCGGTATATATATATATATATATATATATATATATATATATATATATATATATATATATATATATATATATATATATATATATAGAGAGAGAGAGAGAGAGAGAGTTTTTATATCATATGAATGGAATTTTTTTTTAATAATTAAAAGGTAATATTTAAATGATTTGTAATATCACATGACAAAGAATATTGAAAAGTTTAGAAATTTTAACTGTGTTTAAGAAAAATTTTGAGAACAAAATAATGCTTTTAAAGAAAAAAATCAGCATTTTGAAATTTTTGAGAAAAAAATTAAAATATGAGAAATTTTTTGAGATTTTGAAAATAAAAATTCAAAATTTGTATTTTAAATATTTTATAATAAAAATAACATTTAGTTAAAAGAGTAAAAAGAAATATACATTTGAAAAAAAAATTGTTAAATTTATTTGTGAAAAATAAAATTACTAAATTATTAGGCACATCCACTAATCGAACCTTTAATCGTTTTTGGACAATCTAATCAGTTCAAATTGAAGAGTAAGTAACTTCAGATGTTTAAATCAAATTTCACTGAAATTGTTGATCAATCTTGTATGCCCAATATTTTTCTCATAGGTAGCCTAATTGAGGCGAGTAACTAGTAAAATTGAGAGTATTGATCAGTAAAATATAATGAATGGACCAGACATGTAAAATGGGCCAAGTATTCTGGTTAAAATTGTGACCCAACTTACTGACCTCGTGAGAACCTAAGAATTGATGTTAGTAAGTTTTGTGGGCCCCATCATGATGTGTGTCGAACATCAACACCGTCGATTTGGTGTGTCCCCTTTAGGTTATGAGATATCTCAAAAATCATCGGTAAACAAAACTCAAGTGGGTCATACCATTTAAAATTATGTGAAGACATCCTAAAAAATATAAAAGCACTTGGTGGGGCCCACATGAGTTTTGGATGCGGTTGAAACTTGGTCTGACCCCTCATCCAAGTGGGACACACATAATGAGTGGGTTGGATATGTGAATCACATTTAGGCAGGCCCAATATATGATTATGAATGTTTTAAGGAAACCTTTCTGCATTGTACTGTTTATTGAAGGCCCAAGAGGACCACACCACATGAAAACAATAGTGATTGGATATCCACCATTAAAACTCTCCTAAGGCCCACTGTACTTTTTATTTGACATCCAATCTGTTAATTAGGTTGTATAGGCCCAGATGAAGGGAAAAAAATATCAGATTGATCCAAAACTTTATATGGCCCCCTGTTGAGGGTTGAATATTGCATATTAGACCCCAATTATTACTTGTTTTTACAAACATGATATTATTTAATACCCTATTTAATCGTGTTTGTGATGCAAGGTGTATTCATAGGCATAGGACTGAAAAGGATGCTTAAAGCATGGATTTAACACTCTGATGACACCAAAGGCAAGGGACAGATCCCAGTGGACCAAGATCGAAGGATTTACACACCAGATATCTTAGGAAGTCAAGTCGTTCGTGTTAAAGAGGTCTGAAAGTCATCTAGTACGTAAGATCATAAGGTTCCCACCATCCGTTTGGCTCGAAATTGTATATATGGCCTGAGAACATCAACACCATGCATTTGATGTGTCCCCTTTAAGTCAAAAAATCAGTCATATATGAAACTTAGTTGGGCCATAGCATCTAAAACTATGTGAAGACATCCCTAAAACAAATAAAAGCATTTGGTGGGGCCCATATGAGTTTTGGATGTGTATGAAACTTGGTCTGACTCCTCATCCAAGTGGGACACACATAATGAATGGGCTGGATCTATGAAGCACATCTAGGTGGGCCCAATAAATGATTATGAATGTTTTAATAGGAGGGTAACCGTCTCAACTATAGCATGTGGTGTGGCCCACCCAAGTCATGGATTGACTTTATTTTTAAGCTCGTGGCCCACCATGGAATGGTGCATCTGACTGACGTGGCAGATCCAAAGTTCAAGTGGACCCACCATAGAAAAGAGTGGGATAGTGAATAACTGAATAAATCATGGTGGGCCCCACAGGATTTACTCAGTACGCTTAGGGTACCGAGTTACTCTATACGCAATCCGCTTCCATCTAGAAGCGTAAGTGGTTTGGCTAGTTACGCTGCCACTAGCCAGGTTGCTAGTAGTCGGTGCAATGTGGACTCCACCATGATGTATGTGTTTTATTCACGCTGCCCATCCATTTTAAAAGATAATTTTATGTCTTAATCCTAAAAATGAGATAGATCTAAATCTCAGGTGGACCACACCATGGAATTTTTTTGATTGAATGTCCACTAGTTAAAAAACTTATAGGGCCCACTGTAATGGTTATTTGACATCTAACCTATTGATTAGTGCAAAAAATTGGATGAAGTGAAAAAATCTATATCAACTTGATCCAAAACTTTTGTTAGCCCTACCATGATGTATATGTTTAATCCATGTCGTCTATCTATTTTTAAAGATCATCTTACGGTATGAGACCAAAAATGAGATATATCCAAATCTTAAGTGGACCACATTCCAGGAAACATTGTTGAATGAGCGTCAACCATTAAAAAACATTTTGGGGCCATAAAAGTTTTGGATCAAACTGATTTTTGTTTTTCCCCTTCATCTGGCCTTGTATGACCTAATCAACATATTGGAAGTCAAAGAAACATTACAGTGGGCCTTAGGAGGATTTTTATGTGGTTCAAATATCTAGCCCATCTATTATGTGTGTCTCACTTGGATGAGGAGTTAGACCAAGTTTCATATGCATCAAAATTTCGGGTGGGCCCCACCATGATGTATGTGCTTTCTCCATTCCGTTCATCCATTTTTAAAGATCATTTTAGGGCTTGACCACAAAAATGAGAGGAATATAAATCTCAGGTGGACCACACCACAAGAAAACAATATTGATTGAATATCCATAATTAAAATCCTCCTAAGGCCCACTATACTATTTATTTGACATCCAATATGTTGATTAGGTCACACAGACCCAATTGAAGGGTAAAAACAAATATCAGCTTGATCCAAAACTTTTATGGCCTCAAAAAAGTTTTAATGGTCAAAATTCATTAAACATTGTTTCCTATAATGTGGTCCACTTGAGATTGGAATATAACTCATTTTTGGTCCAATACCATAAAATGATCTAGAAAATAAGATGGACGGCATGGATGCAATACAAACATCATGGTGGGGCCCACAGAGTATCGAACACCATAACCCAAATCTGTTTCCGCTTAAGAGTCCCACGCACGCCCGCCCCTCCCAAAACCCAAATCCCTCCAGTCTCTCTCTCGCGTGCCCGCCCCTCTCCCGGATCCCAACCCTTTCTCTCTCTCTCTCGCTTGCCCCTCCCCAAAAACCCAAACCCTCTCTCTCTCTCTCTCTCTCTCTCTCTCTCTCTCTCTCTCTCTCTCTCTCTCTCTCTCTCTCTCTCTCTCTCTGCGCCTTGTATGCATAATAAGCCTCCACCGCCGTGATGAATGAGCGGTCGATCATCGACCACTGTCTCCATCAAACATGGTGCTAATCAAGATGGTGACGGCGGCGTTCTTTGAAGGTGAAGGACATCAGTGGTGGTCTGAAAACCACATATGCTGCCAGCATCTGCCAGGAGACCCTCTCCTTGCGACGATAATGGCTGCCGCAGAGAGGTGGAGGTGCTGGTTGTGATGGAGACGAAGTGTAAGGCTGGGATCTTGGAGATGAAGAGACATAGAAGACCAGCAGAGATGTCGGCTATGGCCTCCATGGCTATCTCCCAAAAATACAGGTAAGCGTTTATAAAATCCCTAATTATCGGATTCCGATCTGAGATCTGGAAACTGGATCTTATAATCCCTAATTGTGTGATTTAAATCCCTAATCCATGAACGAATATAGGGGATTAAGGATCTGAAATCCTATATGGAATTAGGGATGGGGACCTGAAATTCCCAATTTGGGATTTGGGATTCGAAATCCCTAATTGCTGTATTTGGGATTAAAATCCCTAATTTTCTCAATTTGGGGATTCAAAACTGAAAGCCCTAATTTCACAATTTTGGGGATTCCGAATTGAAAATCCCCAGTTGACATCTAGATTTGGGGATTCGAATTTGAAATCCCTAACTCTGGATGTGGGAATTGAAATTCCTAATTCGAATAGATGTCTTTAAGGTTTTCAAAATTCAAATCCCTGATCTGAATGTTTCTGGATTCAGGGATTCAGAAATCCCTAATCACAACTGTTACAGGAATTCGAGAATCCCTGATATGATCAGATATAACTGGATGTGATCATCCATACCTATGCACAGATGGCTCTGATACCAACTGTGGGACTTAATTTATGTGCGGAATAGGTATATGGACCAATTGTAAAAAAATCCATCAAACCATTTTAAATCAAAACTCACCTGATAGATTTAGTCATCTATCTAACAATTCAAGCCCTAGATTTAGTCATCTATCCAACAATTTAGTCATCTATTTCAGATTTAGTCACCTGAAATAGCATTGACTGTCATCTCTACTTCTCTAGTATTTCATCTCGCAAGTAGTAAACATCTGCATTATAAGTTCTTTATGAAATTTGGAGTTTTAGTTCGTTTTGTGCTTGGAAATCTTAAACATACTGCCATTGTAGGTGCCCTGGCCTAAAACATGTCTGATCAGCTGATGGTCCAAATCTCAAGCTTATCTAATCAGCTGGTGGGCCACATATATACATTGAGTGTGGGCCATCATTCATATCCTTTTGTTTCCATTTATCTGGCACATGAATGGCTCATGTGATGAGCAGATTGGCCTGATATCTGGACCAGGGTGTCCACACAGTAGGGCTTGCATGTTTTGCAGCTTGAAGCTCCCACAATTGTGTAGTGAAAAATCTGCAAGTTTCATTAGTAGGGCTCCAATTAGGTGCCCAAAACAATTCCTAGTAATAAGGATTTTCTAACGTCTACTACATGCTTATGTTCAGCTGCAATTGCTGTCATTTCTATGGGTAGTGTGTTAAGTTATGATCTATAAAGCTGACCAAAAGGCTGTGATGATTATGATGATAGTGACAATGAGTGAAGTTATGCTTTTTTTATATGCTCTAATATTTCATTCATCATTTCAGAGTATTGCAGTGGCCCTCATGTTTCAGTCCCCCCCGCTTCTTTGGTCCATGCTTCTTAAGTTCCCGTTCAGAAGTGCATATTCAGTTGATGTAAGAGCATTTAATCTTTCTTTTTATTTTACCATGATTTAGAAAGGAATTATAGATAGTGAATGTCATTTGCAGTACATAAGATGAAAACAAAGGGTAATCATGCCTTGGTTATTTTACTAACATCTTTAATCTTTGACCAAAAAAAAAAAAAGTAGTAAATGAATGTGCATGTATTAGCCGTCGTCTCTAAATATGATGGGAAGGAATCTAGAATGTGTTCCAAAAAAAGAAACCTCTTGCTTTTATTCTATTTCCCAAACTCCACCTCAATTTATGCATGACTTGGAGCTGCTTACACTAATATATCCTTAATTAGTCAACTAAAAAAGTCAGTCTTGCCCTTGGTTAAGCACAAATATCACTATTTTGCCATGCATTTGAATTGATCTTCTTTTATATACTAAAATTTAATTTGGTCTAGCATGAGCCTAGGTCCGGGCCTAGCCTGGCCTTGTACATGTGGCATATGACTCAAGAATCAAACTAACAAGTCTTGATTTAAAGCCCAATGTTTAAAGTAAAGATGGATTAATGTTGAGTCTTGCTAATGTCTATTGATATTAAATTCCATGACGTTCAAGGGAAGAATTACCGTTGTGCCATACTGAATTTTTATTGGTAAGGGTTTAGCCAATCTTAATAATTTTTATGGATGTAGAGGCCAATTAAATGTTTTGAGAGAGCAGCTGAAAGGTGTCACATGGATTCATTATCCAGTATAGTTGCATCATGTTCTTAGGGTAAACATGTCACCGTTGGCACAGGAACACCTTTCCAGATTTTGTGGAGCAAGAAAGAAGTTAGTTTTCTTCCCTTTACCATTGTTGTTTGATTGTTAATCCATGCAACAATTATTTTTTTATGCCATAGGTCTTGGCACTTGCTATTTTTCTTAGAATTTATTAGTTTAATAACCTAATTGTGTAAACTATTAGACTTTGTTTCATAAGAATAAATATGAGTCACCTTCTTTCTTCTTTTTGCTAGGTGGCATCAAATCTAGATGTTGTAACAGATGTGTATGATTTACTCCATTTGGTAAGCACTATTTCTAGTGAAAAAGAAGTAAGCAATGAATATCTAGGTGCAGATGTTGATGAAAAAGAAGTAAGCAATGAAGCAGCTCGTTCAATCTGATCAATCTACTCCCTGGGGAGGTTAGAAATCAAATGATGCAGGAAATGAGAGGGTTCAAGATGCTAAATCCCAAGATGTAAATTGTTGGAACCAACCGAATGATTCATCTGCTAAACCACATGTTTAGGATAAGGACAAGATGCATGGTCAATCTAATTCTGTCTGGGGTAGTCAGAACCCAAGGGTACCCATACGGAGAGATCTTCAGATATTGGTGATTGGAATGAAGACAGAGGACAAGTTGAGTTGAATTAACCAACAAGATCTCCTGTTTGGAGTTCTTCCCCCATTGAGAAGTCTTCAGATGACAGTAGTTGGAAAGAAAATAGAGCACATGCTTAATTTTTATCGAACGACCAGAGCTCTTGGATGGGGTTCTTCGAGTAGATTCATTACACTCAATAGCAGAAGAGATGTAGATTCATTACACTCAATTCAGGTATGGTTTGCACCAATTCAAGAAACTGTACATTAGGCATTCAATGTATAAGATTGGAGTGAGACTGATTAGGCATTTAAATGTGTTGCAGGATATTGTTTGAGTTACTTGTCCTAACAGGTGCACAAGTTGGGATGGATTGGACTTCTATCTTGAGAAAATGCCATGATTTCAGGTAGTTATTATTGTAATGGAAAGTTAAAAAATTAAAAGAGAGAGATAATAAATTCATGAAAAGAAATGTTCTTTATCATTAGGGCTGCTTTCGCTAGGTTTGATGCAGAAATCGTCGCCAACTTCACAGAAAGACAAATAGCATCAGTGGCCACAGATTACAACCCAGATTTAAACAAGGTTCGAGGTGCCATCAACAATACTAACAGAATCCTTCAGGTCAGATTGTTGATTGGACCTGATTTTATTTAAATGATCTTGATTATCCATTTTATTTAAACGAGCAGACCCGGATGTGCATCGGAGCTATCTGGATGTTGAGCGGGGGTCCCTGGAAGGTGGGAACCACTGTTATGACCATGATGAAACTGTCCATTTTCTATGTACAACATTGGAGGGGCCTGGCCATTTGGACAGGCCGTGTTTATGTATTTACTCAAAATTAATGGAGCAGACCCGGATGTGCGTCGGAGCTATCTGGATGAGCGGGGGTCCCTAGAAGGTGGGAACCGATGTTATGACCATGATGAAGCCGTCTATTTCCTATGGACAGCATTGAAGGGGCCCGGCCATTTGGACAGGTCGTGTTTATGTATTTGCTTAAAATTAATGGAGTAGACCCGGATGTGCAACGGAGATATCCGGATGAGTGGGGGTCCCTGGAAGGTGGAAACCGTTGTTATGACCATGATGAAGCGATCCATTACCTATGGACAACATTAGAGGGGCCTGACCATTTGGACAGATTGTGTTTATATCTGTATTTGCAAGGACCATACCAATAACCTAAACCACACCCTAAACCAATAACCTAAACCTATTCTCAATTTTCTAAAGCTATAACCTATAACCTATAACCTAAACCTAACCTAAACCCTAACCTAAACCTAAACCTAAACCTTAACCTATAACCTAAACCTTCACCTATAACCTAAACTCAATTCCCTAAACCTTAACATATAACCTAACCTAAACATAAACCTATAACCTACACTTATAACCTAAACCTTAACCTATAACCTTAACCTATAACCTTAACCTATAACCTAAACCTAAAACCTATGCTTGCAACCTTAACCTAAACTTATAACCTTAACCTAAACTGATTCTCAAATACCAAAACCTATACTTAAAACCTAAACCTAAACCTTAACCTAAACATATAACCTATACTTACAACCTTAACCTAAACTTATAACCTTAACCTAAACCAATTCTCAAATCCCAAATGCTATACTTATAACCTAAACCTAACCTAAACCTATACTTATAACCTTAACCTAAACTTATAACCTTAAACTAAACCTATTCTTCATTCCCAAAACCAATACTTATAACCTAAACCTAAACCTTAACCTAAACCTATAACCTATACTTACAACCTTAACCAAAACTTATAACCTTAACCAAAACTTATTCTTAAATCCCAAAACTAAAACCTTAACCTATAACCTAAACCTAAACCTAAATCTAAAACCTAAATGTATTCTCAAATCCCTAAACCTAAACCTACACCTAATCCTAATCTCAATCCTAACCTAAACCTAAACCTAAACTTGAAAACCCAAACCTAAACCCTATCCCAAACCCGAACTCGATTTCCTAAACCTAAACCTTAACCTATTCTCAATTCCCTAAACCTATAGCTTATAACCTAAACCTAAACCTAAACCTTAACATAAACCTATAACCTTAACCTAAACCAAAACCTATGACCTAAAACCTTAACCTATAACCTATAACTTAAACTATAACCTATAACCTAACCTTAAACTAAACCTAAAACCTAAACCTTAACCTATAACCTAAAACCTAAACCTAAAACTAAAACCTAAATGTATTCTCAAATCCCTAAACTTAAACCTACACCTAATCCTAATCTCAACTCCCTAACCTAAACCTAAACTTGAAAACCCAAACCTAAACCCGATCCCGAACCCAATTTCCTAAACCTAAACCTTAACTTATTCTCAATTCCCTAAACCTATAGCTTATAACCTAAACCTTAACCTAAACCTAAACCTACAAACTATAACATAACACCTAAACCTAAAACCTAAAGGTATTCTCAAATCCCTAAACCTAAACCTACACCTAATCCTAATCTCAACTCCTAAACTAAACCTAAACCAAAACTTGAAAACCCAAACCTAAACCCCATCCCGAACACGATTTCCTAAACCTAAGCCATAACTTATTCTCAATTCTCTAAACCTATAGCTTATAACCTAAACCTAAACCTATAACCTTAACCTAAACCAAAACCTGTGACCTAAAACCTTAACCTATAAGCTATAACCTAAACTTATAACCTGTAACCTAACCTTAACCTAAACATAAAACCTAAACCTTAACTTTTAACATATAATCTAAACCTAAACCTAAAACCTAAATGTATTCTCAAATCCCTAAATCTAAACTTACACCTAATCCTAATCTCAACCCCCCTATCCTAAACCTAAACCTAAACTTGAAAACCCAAACCTAAACCCAATCCTGAACCCGAACCCGATTTCCTAAACCTAAACCTTAACCTATTCTCAATTCCCTAAACCTATAGCTTATAACCTAAACCTAAACCTAAACCTAAATCTTAACCTAAACCTAAACTTATAACCTAAACCTAAATGTATTCTCAAATCCCTAAACCTAAACCTACACCTAATCCTAATCTCAACTCCCTAACCTAAACCTAAACCTAAACCTAAACTTGAAAACCCAAACCTAAACCCGATCCACGAACCCGAACCCGATTTCCTAAACCTAAACCTTAACCTATTCTCAATTCCCTAAACCTAAACCTAAACCTTAACCTATAACCTAAACCTAAACCTAAAACCTAAATGTATTCTTGAATCCCTAAACCTAAACCAACACCTAATCCTAATCTCAACTCCCTAACCTAAACCTAAACCTAAACTTGAAAACCCAAACGAAACCCGATCCCAAACCCGAATCCGCACCCGATTTCCTAAATCTAAACCTTAACATATTCTTAATTCCCTAAACCTAAACCTAAAACCTTAACCGATAACCTAAACCTAAACCTAAAACCTAAATGTATTTTCAAATCCCTAAACCTAAACCTACACATAATCCTAATCTCAACTACTTAACCTAAACCTAAACTTGAAAACCCAAACATAAACCTGAACCCGAACTCGATTTCCTAAACTAAAACCTTAACCTATTCTCAATTCCCTAAACCTATAGCTTATAACCTAAACCTAAACCTAAAACCTAAACGTATTCTCAAATCCCTAAACCTAAATCTACACTTAATCCTAATCTCAACTCCCTAACCTAAACCTAAACTTGAAAACCCAAACCTAAACCCGATCCCGAACCCGATTTCCTAAACCTAAACCTTAACCTATTCTCACTTCCCAAAACCTATAGCTTATAACCTAAACCTAAACCTAAACCTATAACCTATAACCTAAACCTAAAACCTAAATGTATTCTCAAATCCCTAAACCTAAACCTACACCTAATCCTAATCTCAACTCCCTAACCTAAACTTAAACCAAAACACGAAAACCCAAACCTAAACCCCATCCCAAACACGATTTCCTAAACCTAAACCTTAACCTATTCTCAATTCCCTAAACCTATAGCTTATAACCTAAACCTAAACCTAAACCTAAACCTATAACCTTAACCAAAACCAAAACCTATGACCTAAAACCTTAACCTATAACCTATAACCTAAACTTATAACCTATAACCTAACCTTAACCTAAACATAAAACCTAAACCTTAACTTATAACATATAATCTAAACCTAAAACTAAAACCTAAATGTATTCTCAAATCCCTAAACCTAAACCTACACCTAATTCTAATCTCAACCCCCTATCCTAAACTTAAACCTAAACTTGAAAACCCAAACCTAAACCTGATCCCGAACACGAACCCGATTTCCTAAACCTAAACCTTAACCTATTCTCAATTCCCTAAACCTATAGCTTACAACCTAAACCTAAAACTAAACCTAAACCTTAACCTAAACCTAAACCTATAACCAAAACCTTAATGTATTCTCAAATCCCTAAACCTAAACCTACACCTAATCCTAATCTCAACTCCCTAACCTAAACCTAAACCTAAACTTGAAAACCCAAACTTAAACCCGATCCCGAACCCGAACCCGATTTCCTAAACCTAGACCTTAACCTATTCTCAATTCCCTATACCTAAACATAAACCTTAACCTATAACCTAAACCTAAACCTAAACCTAAAACCTAAATGTATTCTCAATCCCTAAACCTAAACCTACAACTAATCCTAATCTCAACTCCCTAACCTAAACCTAAACCTAAACTTGAAAACTCAAACCTTGATTTCCTAAACCTAAACTTTAACGTATTCTCAATTCCCTAAACTTATAGCTTATAAGCTAAACCTAAACTAAACCTATAACTTGCACTTATAAGCTAAACCTATAACCTATAACCTAAACCTAAACCTAAAACCTAAATGTATTCTCAAATCCCTAAACCTAAACCTACACCTAATCCTAATCTCAACTCCCTAACCTAAACCTAAACCTAAACTTGAAAACCCAAACCTAAACACGAACTCGAACCCAAGTCCCTAAACCTAAACCTTAACCTATTCTCAATTCCTTAAACCTATAGTTTATAACCTAAACCTAAACCTAAACTTAAAACTAAAACTTAACCTAAACCTAAACCTATAACCTATAACCTAAACGTAAACCTAAAACTTGAATGTATTCTCAAATCCCTAAACCTAAACCTAGCACCTAATCCTAATCTCAACTCCCTAACCTAAACCTAAACCTAAACATGAAAACCCAAACCTAAACCCGATCCCAAACCCGAACCCGATTTCCTAAACCTAAACCTTAACCTATTCTCAATTCCCTAAACCTATAGCTTATAACTTAAACCTAAACCTAAACCTTAACATAAACCTATAACCTTAACCTAAATCAAAACCTATGACCTAAAACCTTAACCTATAACCTATAACTTAAACTTATAACTTATAACCTAACCTTAACCTAAACCTAAAACCTAAACCTTAACCTATAACCTAAAACCTAAACCTAAAACTAAAACCTAAATGTATTCTTAAATCCCTAAACTTAAACCTACACCTAATCCTAATCTCAACTCCCTAACCTAAACCTAAACTTGAAAACCCAAACCTAAACCCGATCCCGAACCCAATTTCCTAAACCTAAACCTTAACCTATTCTCACTCCCTAAACCTATAGCTTATAACCTAAACCTTAACCTAAACCTAAACCTATAAACTATAACATAAAACCTAAACCTAAAACCTAAAGGTATTCTCAAATTCCTAAACCTAAACCCACACCTAATCCAAATCTCAACTACCTAACCTAAACCTAAACCAAACACGAAAACCCAAACCTAAACCACATCCCGAACACGATTTCCTAAACATAAACCTTAACCTATTCTCAATTCCCTAAACCTATAGCTTATAACCTAAACCTAAACCTAAACCTATAACCTTAACCTAAACCAAAACCTATGACCTAAAACCTTAACATATAACCTATAACCTATAACCTAAACTTATAACCTATAACCTAACCATAACCTAAACATAAAACCTAAACCTTAACTTTTAACATATAATCTAAACCTAAACCTAAAACCTAAATGTATTCTCAAATCCTTAAACCTAAAACTAAACCTAATCCTAACCTCAACCCCTATCCTAAACCTAAACCTAAACATGAAAACCCAAACTCCGAACCCGATCCCGAACCCGAACCCGATTTCTTAAACCTAAACCTTAAACCTATTCTCAATTCCCTAAACCTATAGCTTATAACCTAAACCTAAACCTTAACCTAAACCTTAAACTATAACCTATAACCTAAGCCTAAACCTATAACCTCAATGTATTCTCAAATCCCTAAACCTAAACCTACACCTAAACCTAATCTCAACTCCCTAACCGAAACTAAACCTAAACTAAACTTGAAAACCCAAAACTAAACCCAATCCCGAACCCGAAGCCGATTTCTAAACCTAAACCTTAACCTATTCTCAATTCCTAAATCTAAACCTAAACCTTAACCTATAACCTAAACCAAACCTAAAACCTAAATGTATTCTTGAATCCCTAAACCTAAACCTACACCCAATCCAATCTCAACTCCTAACCTAAACCTAAACCTAAACCTAAATTTGAAAACCCAAACCTATACCCGATCCCGAACCCGAACCCGATTTCCTAAATCTAAACTTTAACCTATTCTCAATTCCTTAAACCTAAACCTAAACATTAACCTATAACCTAAACTTAAACCTAAAACTAAATGTATTTTCAAATCCCTAAACCTAAACCTACTCTTAATCCTAATCTCAACTCCCTAACCTAAACCTAAACTTGAAAACCTAAACCTAAACTCGAACCCGAACACGATTTCCTAAACCAAAATCTTAACCTATTCTCAATTCCCTAAACCTATAGCTTATAACCTAAACCTAAACCTAAAACCTAAATGTATTCCCAAATCCCTAAACCTAAACCTACACTTAATCCTAATCTCAACTCCCTAACCTAAACCTAAACTTGAAAACCCTAACCTAAACCCGATCCCGAACCCGATTTCCTAAACCTAAACCTTAACCTATTCTCAATTCCCTAAACCTATAGCTTATAACCTAAACCTAAACCTAAACCTAAACCTATAACCTATAACCTAAACCTAAAACCTAAATGTATTCTTAAATCCCTAAACCTAAACCTACACCTAATCCTAATCTCAACTCCCTAACCTAAACCTAAACCAAAACCCGAAAACCCAAACCGAAACCCCATCCCCAACACGATTTCCTAAACCTAAGCCATAACCTATTCTCAATTCCCTAAACCTATAGCTTATAACCTAAACCTAAACCTAAACCTATAACCTTAACCAAAACCACCTAAACCTATGACCTAAAACCTATAACCTAAACTTATAACCTATAACCTAACCTTAACCTAAACATAAAACCTATACCTTAACTTATAACATATAATCTAAACTTAAACCTAAAACCTAAATGTATTCTCAAATCCCTAAACATAAACCTACACCTAATCCTAATCTCAACCCCTAATCCTAAACCTAAACCTAAACTTGAAAACCCAAACCTAAACCCAATCCTGAACCTAAACCCGAACCCGATTTTCTAAACCTAAACCTTAACCTATTCTCAATTCCCTAAACCTATAGCTTATAACCTAAACCTAAATGTATTCTCAAATCCCTAAACCTAAACCTACACCTAATCCTAATCTCAATTCCCTAACCTAAACCTAAACCTAAACTTGAAAACCCAAACCTAAACCCGATCACGAACCCGAACCCGATTTCCCAAACCTAACCTTAACCTATTCTCAATTCCCTAAACTTAAACCTAAACCTTAACCTATAACCTAAAACCTAAACCTAAAACCTAAATGTATTCTCAAATCCCTAAATCTAAACCTACACCTAATCCTAATCTCAACTCCCTAACCTAAACTTAAACCTAAACTTGAAAACCCAAACCTAAACCCATCCCGAACCCGAACTCGATTTCCTAATCCTAAACCTTAACGTATTCTCAATTCCCTAAACTTATAGCTTATAAGCTAAACCTAAACCTAAACCTATAACCTGCACTTATAACCTAAACCTATAACCTAAACCTATAACCTAAAACCTATAACCTAAATGTATTCTCAAATCCCTAAACCTAAACCTACACCTAATCCTAATCTCAACTCCCTAACATAAACCTAAACATAAACTTGAAAATCCAAACCTAAACCCAAACCCGAACCCAATTTCCTAAACCTAAACCTTAACCCATTCTCAATTCACTAAACCTATAGCTTATAACCTAAACCTAAACCTAAAAAAAACTTAAGCTAAACCTAAACCTATAACCTATAACCTAAACGTAAACCTAAAACCCGAATGTATTCTCAAATCCCTAAACCTAAACCTACACCTAATCCTAATCTCAACTCCCTAACCTAAACCTAAACCTAAACTTGAAAACCCAAACCTAAACCCGATCCCGAACCCAAACCCGAACCCGATTTCCTAAACCTAAACCTTAACCTATTCTCAATTCCCTAAACCTATAGCTTAGAACCTAAACTTAAACCTAAACCTAAACCTAACCTATAACCTAAACCTAAAACCTAAATGTATTCTCAAATCCCTGAACCTAAACCTACACCTAATCCTAATCTCAACTCCTTAACCTAAACCTAAACCTAAACTTGAAAACTCAAACCTAAACCCGATCTCGAACCCGAACCCGATTTCCTAAACCTAAACCTTAACCTATTCTCAATTCCCTAAACCTATAGCTTATAACCTAAACCTAAACCTTAAACTAAACCTAAACCTAAACCTTTAACCTTAACCTAATCCAAAACCTATAACCTTAAACCTTAACCTATAACCTATAACCTAAACTTATAACCTATAACCTACCCTTAACCTAAACCTAAAACCAAACCTAAACCTTAACCTATAACCTAAAACTTAAGCTAAACCTAAAACCTAAATGTATTCTCAAATCCCTAAACCTAAACCTACACCTATTCCTAATCTCAACTCCCTAATCTAAACCTAAACCTAAACTTGAAGACCCGAAAACCCAATCCAAACCCGAACCTATTTCCTAAACCTAAAACCTTAACCTATTCTCAATTTCCTAAACCTTAACCTATAACCTAACCTAAACCTAAACCTAAACCTATAACATGCACTTATAACCTAAACCTATAACCTAAACCTAAGCCTAAAACCTAAACCTAAACCTAAAACCGAAATGTATTTTCAAATCCTTAAACCTAAACCTACACCTAATCCTAATCTCAACTCCCTAACCTAAACTTAAACCTAAACTTGAAAACCCAAACCTAAACCCGATCCCAACCCGAACCCTACTTCCTAAACCTAAACCTTGACCTTAACATATTCTCAATTCCCTAAAGCTATAACCTATATACTATAAACTATAACCTAAACCTAAACCTTAACCTAAACCTATAACCTAAACCAAACCTTAACCTAAAACCTAAACCAAAACCAAAACCTATAACCTAAACCTTAACCTACAACTTATAACCTAAACTTATAACCTATTACCTAACCTTAACCTAAACCTAAACCTAAACCTATAACCTAAAACCTAAACCTAAACCCGAAACCTAAATGTATTCTCAAATCCCTAAACCTAGACCTACACCTAATCCTAATCTCAACTCCATAACCTAAACCTAAACCTAAACCTAAACTTGAAAATCTAAACCTAAACCCGATCCCGAACCCGAACCCGAACCTGATTGCTGTAATAATGTAGCCTAATCACATGGCAACAAATAAGAATGTATCCCTTTTAACACATGCCCCTTTTTATAAAGCTTTAAGTTTTGTTATTGTTTCTATTAACTTGAATTGAAACACTTTTTTGCATTATTTGCTTGTATTAGTTTTATTTTAATGATCGGTTTTATTTTAAAAAAGTGCCCACTTTTTTGGAAGAAGTTTCTGCAATTCTTCATGATTCTAAAATATAACGTTTTGTTGGTTGAATATTTTTTTATTAGATGAAAGATGCAAAAAGAAAATTGTTACTGATTTTTTTCCTTTTTTAAATTTATGATGTTAAACTTATGTATTTATGCGTGGATGAATGTAATGTGGATAAGATTGCTTGTGTTTAGATGTATGTAGTTTATGTTTGGATGAATGTAGTTTATGTTTGGATGTATTTACGTAGTTTGGGTTTAGATGAATGTGAATGTGAATATGATGAAATATATTATATAATAGGTGTATATCAGGAAGAATACGATGAAATATATTGTAACAGGTGTATATCGACCGTTTCAAATTTTCAAATGTCCTTTTAAGGGTCATAAGAGACGGTTGATAGCAGTCCTTTTTAAGGACGGTCCATGACCGTCCTTTGAAGGCTCATAAGAGACGGTTCATAGCAGTCCTTTTTAAGGACGGTCCATGACCGTCCTTTAAAGGCTCATAAGAGATGGTCCATAGTAGTCTTTTTTAAGGACGGTCCATGACTGTCCTTTCAAAGGAAGGTACATGGCCGTCCTTTGAAGGTTTATAAGAGACGGTCCATGACCGTCCTTTTAAAGGACGGTTGATGGCCGTCCTTTGAAGACTCATAAGAGACGGTCCATAACCGTCCTTTTTTCATCAATAAGAATGACGGTTTTCAACCGTCCTTTTAAGTAATAAGACACGTCAAAATTTGACGGCCCATGCGACGGTCCATGACCGTCCTTTCTGGTCATTTGAGACAGTTTTGGACCATCCTTTTTTCGCTGTTTTGGCATAGTGTCTCCCACGGGCCTAATATACATCACAATGGGCCCTAACACGAAGGCCGGGTATACATCACATTGGGCCTCAAGCATGGGTCTTATGTACATCGCAATAGGTCATATCCCATGGGCCCAAAAATGATGGATGACAAGGATAAAACATAAATATCATGGTGGGTCTCGATGGGTCCACACGTGTGGCCCAACACATGCCTTGAAGCAAGCAGATATTTGTGTTTTCTCTTCTGTTTAGGCATGCTGGACGCGTTGCTGACGGACAACCTGGATGTACACATCATCAAGGTGGCCCCATGTACTGGATGGTCTAGATGAAACACATACGTATGGTGGGGTCCACGTCCAGTAGTGGATGACATAGATAAAACACACATATCAGGGTGGGTCCCACAAATGCATGGCATGGTTGAAGCACCCATAGCAGGTGTGGTCCATGGATGGATGGCGTATATACAACACATTCATCAAAGTGGGGTCCATCGCTGGATGAACGGTGCAACTAAAGCACATACAGCATGGCGAATCCCACCGTCCAGATAGATGGTGAGGATAAAACACATACATTGTGAGGTGGGTCCCACCGTCCACGTGGCTGGACAGTGTGGATGACCCATACATCCAGCAGACCCCACCGTTGATGGCCAGCATGGATAAAACACATACATCACGTGGGCTCCATAGCCATGGATGGTGTGGGCATGACACATACATCATGACGTCTATCTCCAAGGACTGGACGCACGTGTACTGGAACATATACATCCAGGTGGTCCCATGGATGGACGGTATGGATGAAATACATATCACCAAGGTGGGTCCCACCGTCCCATGTGCGGATGGTGGAGATGCCACACGTGCATCACGCAGGTACCACAGTGGGTCTCATAACCCCCTGGTTGGTGGCAAATAAACATCATGGTGGGCCCAAGGTTTCATTGGTGGATGTCAATCCTCACCGTCTACTATGGTGCGATCCATTAGAGCTTTGGACCTCCGTCTGCTGGATAAAGGATGGACAGTGTGAGATTGTCACGCCCCAAACTCGGAAACCGAGCTCACAAAATTTTCGATTGCCGAATCCAGCGCCGACAGCCTCCGTAGAACCCCATTCTCAGCTCCCGGCGCCCATTCGCCAGGTTCTGATCTTAGGATGCTACGAGGAGGATTTCCAATATCAGTTTGATTCGTAATAAGCATAACCAAAGGCATAACCCACAAACAACAACAAAAAATTCCATCACATTTCTAGTATGATCAAAAACTTTATAAGTACAATAAGCATAAAGGGAAAGTGTGTGCACAAGGTAGTAATGTAGATATGCAGTATCAGAGTAATGCGGAACATGCTGATAAATCCATGAATACCACTAGTCGTACCAAGGCTAAGCGATGCAAGACATGAATGATGTCGGCCATACGAAGGCTATGCGATGCAAGATGCAACTCAAGCATACAAATCCTCATCAAAGGTCCACATATCAATACAGCTCAACTCTGGATATCACCGGAGTCTAGTACACTCTAACCAGATTGCCACCCCATCGCGTGCAATAAGATAAGTGGAAGAGACCTCACTACCCGCCTGCCAATATCGGGCTCGGCTCGTCGATAGCGGACCCATTCCTCGAGCTGGTCAAACTCAGCCTAGCTTTGCCCCCTCCACTTGGGCGGGTAAGGTTGCACCCCCTTCCAACTGACTACGACACAGTGGAAAGCGCTGCCTTCTAGTAATCGGCACTCGGCACTCATGCACCCACTCAGTCTAGACGTTGGAGCAACCTCTTGGTACCATAAGGGTTTAAGGACTTTCACCCATGGATATCTATAGCACCCCATGTAGAACAAGATTTTCGGTATCCAATCTTGCCAACCAGGATACGCCTGTGGACATTATGACCCCGATGTCGCAAGGGCGTACAGTACCATATCACATAATGCGAATGCATGAATCACTCTATCCAGTCATGCAGGAATCCTGCGCGTATCGTGCACTCATGTAAGGTAACACCGCCTATCTGGGAGCCTCTAAATAATCTGACCGCAGGCATATGCTATGATCAGTCACTTCTCATATCAAACATACATATGATGCGTATGATCATGAATTATGCAACTATACTAAACATGTCATAAAGTAATGCACTATTCTTACAACGCAGATGGCCTAGATGGCCTACACACAACAAGTACGGGCCTATCAATGGGCACTAGGGAGAGTCGTAATGTGGACATTTAACCAACATTACATTTGCAATGTGGACGTCAAACCATCATTGCTCCCAAGGCATAGCTCGTCGTAAGCATCATTACATAAATCATGTTGGGATCACACATTGCAATGGACCTTAGGTACATCCCATCGGGCCTTAAATACATCAAATGGGCCATATCACATGGGCCTTATATTCATCAAGTGGGCCACATCAATGGGCCGCACCAACGAGCCTTATGTACATTACAATGGGCCATAACCTATGGGCCTTAGAATGCATTAAAATGGGCCTCGTAACATGGGCCTTATATATATATAGGCATAGCTCGTCGTAAGCATCATTACATAAATCATGTTGGGATCACACATTGCAATGGACCTTAGGTACATCCCATTGGGCCTTAAATACATCAAATGGGCCATATCACATGGGCCTTATATTCATCAAGTGGGCCACATCAATGGGCCGCACCAACGGGCCTTATGTACATTACAATAGGCCATAACCTATGGGCCTTAGAATGCATCAAAATGGGCCTCGTAACATGGGCCTTATATATATATATATCAAATTGGGCCTCAACCACAGGCCACAAATACATCGAATGGGCCTCATAACATGGGCCTTACATCCACATCAAAGTGGGCCCCAATGGACTACCACAGATAAATCAAGATGGGCCTCATCCACATATCAAGGTGGGGTCCACTTGAACTATGGATCTAGCTCATTCTTTAGCTCATGCCACAAAATGAGCTTTTAAAATGGATGGACAGATTGGATGCAGCACCTGCATCAAGGTGGGTCCCATATAAATGGATGGCATGGAGAGAACACATGCATCATTGATGTCCCACCGTCCAGCCCTGGACGGTGTGGAATGCACCATGGTGGGTTTCACTGTCCATGGTGGACGGTGTGAATAAAACACATACATCATTGTGGGTCCCACGTGGGGCCCACCCTACTATTTATATGCCGTCCAATCTGTTCATATAGTCACAGAGACCTGGACGAAGAGTAAAAACAAATTTCATATTGATTCAAAACCTCTGTGCTTACCCAAAAGGGTTCCAATGGCAGTCGTTAGACCCCATTGTTTCCTGTGATGTGGGCCACTTGAGTCTTAGATTAGGCTGATTTTTGGAGTGGGTCCACTTTAGGGAGTGGCCCACCCGATGAACGGTGTGGATATCAAATATACATCATGGTGGGGCCCAGGCTGGAGCCGTGGTCCTGCTGTCCGCCCGCCTATACACGCAATGTTGTGTGTATTTCTATATATATATATATATATATATATATATATATATATATATATATATATATATATATATATATATATATTAAAAACATATTTTCTCAAGGTTTTTCGTGCGTGGGACTTGTATCAAGTGAATCCACCCCGACCATGGGATTTTGTGGCTCGAGACCAATCAAATGAGTTCAATATTGAATGTGTTTTGGTGTATGGAAAACCTCAGGTGACTTTCAACGGTAAAAAACATCGTTTGTGATGCCATGGCCCACTAGAAATTCAAATAATCTTCATTTTTCATCCCAACGCTTAAAATGACCTGGAGAATGGAATGGACGGTGTAGATTAAACACATACAGCAAGGTGGGGCCTGCACAAAGGGCCCACCCAAAAAGCACAAAAACATCAGGCTCATATTTGTGTTTTCATGTCCACGTCCAGAGATGCTGGACTGTTTCCATCTCACGTCTAGACGACGCTGGACTGTTCTTGGCTCAACAAAAATATTCAAGGTGGCCCTGCTTAGGTGGGCCATTACACAATGGATGGTGTGGAACATACATACATATAAAGTGGGCCTCACCTACAAATGACTTGAATCCAATCCATGCTTCGTGGTGGGGTCCATCCAAGTGGGCCACACAGCCACATCATCACACATCAAATAAAAAATGAAAAAGAGAGGAAGAGAGAGATCGAGGGACACGCGTGATGGAGGGACCCCGGCACTATGGGCCCTCATTTCAAGCATCCAATCATACATCGAGTGGGTCCCATTACATGTGGGCCCACCAAATCAAAGATTAACGGTGGAGATCCCTTCTCCACCAAGATGGACGGTCTAAATGACCTCTATCCATGCAAATGAAATAGACATCATGATGGGGTCCATGGAGAATGGTCCCACCATGGAATGATCATGAGGATTAAGGTGGGCCATCGGCCACACCCAGGGTCTAAAATGAGATTCATACCATCAATCTGTAGGCCTCACTTGGCCCTTCATCAAAAGAAAGAAAATCTAGGCCTAATAGAGCACCCACCGTTCGATCTTCTTATTCCCTTGGCTTCCTTTGCTCCTTAGCTTCGATTCCAACGGAGGTTTGGATAGTTGAGATGGGAGATGAAAGGGTAGGAAAGGTGGGCCACACTTGTAGCTTGAGAAAGCTTGGAGATGCTTGGGACGAGTGGTGTTTTTCTTGCTTGGAAATGAGTTTTGAAAATGAAGGAGAGAGAGCATTGTAAAGAGAGAGGAGTGATGAGTGATGGATGCGGTGAGTGATGGGTGTGTAAGATACTTTTTGACTTTTGTGGCAAATGGTGTAAGGAAAGTATGGGCTTATGTAAGAAACTTTTAACTTTAGGGTTGCATGGGAATGAGTGAAAGGTGATGTATACTTGACATGTACTTGACATGATGGGATTGATTGATTGATTGATTGATGTGACAAGCCGTAGATATTCTCTTGGAACTCGCACGGGCGGCGTTTTCCTTCCACCAAACTTGTGCCCACATCTCCTGACTAAAGTATCGGATCGGCGCGCGAGACGGGCATCGGAACCATGGTAACGGCACGGTCGCAAGGGTACAAGTCTCGGTTTGAGTCGATTTAGGTTGACGGCGTGTGACGCAAGATCGCGCGCAAATACCGGTTAAGAGTCGAAGGTTACAGGAATTCGACCGTGAAGACAGCAAAAGTTTATGGAATGGTGCGGTTTAGGATACGGGGCTTATAGCTCTTCCCTCCTAATAAAAAATTCGTCCTCAAAATTTACACAATCATTGCAACTAGTCATACTCATGAAGGAGAAGAAATATAACATCACTATATAAAATCAGAGATAACATACAAAATACAACACATAATCAGCCATCAAAGAGATGGGGATAACGCTCTCGAATCTCAGCCTCGCGCTCCCAAGAAGCCTCCTCAACAGAGTGGTGACCCCACTGAACCTTCACCAACGGAATGACCTTAGTAAGGAGGACCTGCTCCTTCCGATCAAGGATACAGACTGACTGCTCAATATAGGAAGTGTCCTCATGAACCTCTAACGACTGTCAATTAATAACAGGAATGATGTCTGATCCACACTTCCTCAATACAGAGACATGGAAAACGTTGTGGACGCCAGACAACTGAGATGGAAAGGCAAGCCGATAGGCCACAACGCTAACGCGCCCAGTGATAACTCCAATCATTAAAAATAATCTCAGGGCAAGCTTACCCTTCACTCCAAACCGAACTACGCCTTTCATGGGCGAGACATTGAGATACACATGGTCCCCTACATCAAACTCCAAGGGACGACGTCGACGATCAGCAAAACTCTTCTACCTGCTTTGAGCTATGCGCATCCTCTGTTTGATGATATCAATAGACTCTGACGTCTCCTGCACAAGCTCGGAACCTAGGATAACGCTCCCAAGAAGCCTCCTCAACAGAGTGGTGACCCCACTGAACCTTCACCAACGGAATGACCTTAGTACGGAGGACCTGCTCCTTCTAATCAAGGATACAAACTGGCTGCTCAGTATAGGAAGTGTCCTCATGAACCTCTAACGGCTGCCAATCAATAACAGGAATGATGTCTGACCCACACTTCCTCAATACAGAGACATGAAAAATGTTGTGGACGCCAGACAACTGAGATGGAAAGGCAAGCCGATAGGCCACAACGCTAACGCGCCCAGTGATAACTCCAATCATTAAAAATAATCTCGGGGCAAGCTTATCCTTCACTCCAAATCGAACTACGCCCTTCATGGGCGAGACATTGAGATACACATGGTCCCCTACATCAAACTCCAAGGGACGACGTCGACGATCAGCAAAACTCTTCTGCCTGCTTTGAGCTGTGCGCATCCTCTGTCTGATGATATCAATAGACTCTGACATCTCCTGTACAAGCTCGAGACCTAGGAGACGACGCTCTCCAACCTTGGTCCAACAACTCGATGATTGGATGGTTTGCCATATAGTGCCTCAAAAGGAGGCATGCCGATGGTCGCCTGATAGCTGTTATTGTATGCGAACTCAGCCAATCGTATATGCTCATCTCAGCTACCCTCAAAATCAATCGCGCAGGCCCGAAGCATATCCTCAAGGATCTGGTTAACCCTCTCGGTCTGGCCATCGATTCACAGATGGTACGCGGTACTTAGCAGCAAATCAGTCCTCATAGCTCTTTGAAAGCTCCTCCAAAATTGAGACGTGAACCTCAGGTCTTGGTCAGAAACAATCAAAACTAGAACGCCATACAGTCTCACAATCTCCTCGACGAATAACCTCGCAAGCCGGTCCAAAGGCTAAGTCGCACGAATCGGAAGAAAATGCGCCGACTTCGTCATACGATCCACAACAACCCAGATGGCGTCATGACCGCGCTGAGTCTTCGACAAGCGCATAATGAAATCTGTCGACACATGCTCTCACTTCCACATTGGGACGCTTAAACGGATAAAATAGACTAGGGGGTCTCTGATGATCGGCTTTGACACGCTGATACGTGTCACACTCGGCCACAAAACTGGCGATCTGGCTCTTCATCCCCGTCAAAAAATATTGTCGCCTCATGTCACGGTACATCTTCGTCGAGCTAGAAAGTCGCGATCGATGTGCCTCGGTCATAAGATCTCTACATAACTCAGGAATATCCGGGACACATAATTGGCCTCTGAAGCGAAGTCCACCAATCTACCTGACTCTCATATGCTGCCTCAGCCATATAACTCTACGACGACTCATCAGCCTACTGAGCCTCGATCACCCTTGCGACAAGAGAGGGTTGAATCGACAGGCTTGATAACTGCACAATAGAAGACTGCAGGCCGAACTCAAAATCATACTCTGCCACATCCTCAAGCATCCGCTACTCCTGTATCATCATATACGCCACCAGACCTCGTGACTGACGGCCGAGGGCATCCGCCACCACGTTCGCCATGCCCGGGTAGTACTGAAGATCGAAGTCATAATCTTTCATGAGCTCCATCCAATGCCTCTGCCTCATGTTTAACTCGGACTACTAGAAGAGGTACTTCAAGCTCTTGTGGTCGGAGAAAAGCTCGAACCTAACCCCATAGAGATAGTGCCTCCACACCTTCAGTGTGAAGATAACTGTAGCCAACTCCAAATCATGCGTGGGGTAGTTCAGCTCATGGATTTTAAGCTGGCGAGACGCGAAGGCCACTGGTCTCCCGTGTTGTAACAGGATAGTACCCAAACCAATATGCGAGGCATCGGTGAATACAATAAATTCGTCACTCCTAGAGGGAAGAGTGAGGATAGGAGCGGGCGTCATACAGTCCTTCAACTCCATAAATGCTGTAGCCCCGCTAAACCAAGGAAACAGCGAATTTCGGACGTAGTCATGAGCTGGCCCCACTGACGCACTCCCTCAACCTTTAAGGGGTCCACTGCGACACCCTCCTTCGACACCACGTGACTGAGGAACTTTACTTCCTCCTACCAGAACTCACACTTTTTCAGCTTCGTATACAGCTAGTGTACGCCGAGGGTCTGCAACATAACCTCCAGATGCTGCTCGTGCTCCTCACGGGTTCTCGAATAGATCAGAATGTCGTCAATTAAGATTACAGCAAACTGATCGAGATAAGGGAGGAAAACTTCGTTCATCAACTGCATGAATACCGCGGGTGCATTGGTCAGCCCGAAGGACGTGACCTGGAACTCAAAATGACTGTAACGCGTCCTGAACGCCGTCTTCGGAATGTCCTCCTCTCGGACCCGAATCTGATGATAACTAGAACGCAAGTCAATCTTCGAAAAGAACTGTACACCCTGCAGTTGATCAAACAAATCATCGATCCTCGGGAGTAGGTACTTATTCTTGACCGTGACCTTGTTGAGCTCGCGGTAGTCTACGTAGAGCCTCTACGAGCCATCATTCTTCTTTACGAAGAGTATCGGCGCTCCCCACGGTGAACTGCTTGGACGGATAAAGCCCAACTTGCGCAACTCGTCCAACTGCTTCTGCAGTTCCGGCAACTCCAACAGTGCCATACGATACGGGGCCTTCGAAATAGGCGCTGTATCGGGTACGAGATCAATCTGAAACTCGGTGAGTCGGCATGGCGGTAATCTTGGAATCTCCTGGAACACATCGAAAAAATTGCACACAATCGGCAACTGATCAATACAAGCGGCAAAAGGCTCCTCAACGGCGCAGGACATCAAGCAAGACAATGGCTCTCTTTGGGGCTCTGCAATGAACTGAAACTGCGGCAAGCCCGGTATACAAAATGTGACGCTCCTCGCGGAGCAGTCCAAGATAGCGTGATACTTGACAAGCCAATCCATGCCCAAGATAACGTCGAAATCTGACATCAGCAGCACGTACAAGTCGGCGGCCAAGAAAATGTCTCCCACTAACATGGGACAAGATGAATAGAAACGGCCTAATACTGTAGTCTTCCCCAAAGTTGTTGATACGGTCAGCCCCTCTCAAGCAGACTCTGTCGGCAATCTAGTCGAATGACAAAACTCCTCGGACATAAATGAGTGCGAAGCACCGGAATCAAATAGAACCCAAGCGATGCATGCAGAGACTGGAAGTATACCCTTAACGACTCCTCCAAACGACTAAGGATCCTGCTAGGCCGCGTAAAATCTAGACTGAGCCGGCTGGGGAGGTGCATGTCCCCTCTGAGCGTGCTGCTACTGCTAGGATCGCTGAGGTGGTCGAAATTGCTATCTCTGTTGCTGCGGCCTCGGAGGCTGGTGCTAATGCTGCTGCTGAGATGGCCTCAGTAGTGGGGCCGTTGTCGCACCGCCGCGGGGTCTCTATTCTTCCGCCGGCTGCGGTGGAGGCCGTCAGTGGACCTCTCTACCGTTGTTCTTCTTGGGGACGGGTACAATCCCATATACGGTGCCCCGTCGCACCGCACCCAAAACATGTGCCGGTGAATTGTTTCAGAGGTAGTGTTGGAGGTGTTGTTGGTGCTCGGAAGGCTAGGCGACCTGTGCGCCTCTGCTGTTGCTTTTTTTTTTTTACTAGCTCTCCTGTCAAAAGGGTCAAAAATACGCTATAACTACCGGCGCTCAGCCAAGCGCCAGTAAAAGGGACTTAGCGCCGGCAAAAGTGGTTAAAAAGGCCATTTTCTTGTAGTGGCATGAGATCAAATACTAGGCAAATCCCACTTTAAAGGAAATAATGGGAATTGGATGCCACCTATAAAAACATTGTGTTATCACATAGCCTCTGATTAAGTTGATATTCCTGCTTTTTCCTCCATCCAGGCCCACCTTATGAGAAGGTTATATGGCTAATAAACCTTCAATGTCACTACTTTTTGTGGTGTGGTTCATTTGAGCTCCTGGTGTACCTCCTTTTTGGGGCCGTGCGCTACAAGATCTGAAAAAAATAAAAAATAATAAAAAAATAAAATAAAATAAAATAAAATGATAGACCGTGTAGATTCAACAATAAATTATGATGGGAAGATAAGTTCCACACGTTAAAAATTTGTACTGTGTAGTACCCAATATAATGGGAGGAGCTGCAGTCATCCACGTTGACATGGACCAATGAAAATCATCGCTGAGGAATACCCTGTGATTTCAACGGGAACGGATTGGCTACTCCCCCTGCCACCAGGCAATGGCTGATGGTCGGTGCTCTGTGGGCCCTACCATGATGTATGTGTTTCATCCATGCTGTCCATATATTTTTTCAGATTATTTTATGATATGGCACCAAAAATTAGGTATATCACAGTCTCCAGTGGACTACATTACAGGAAAAAGTGTTGAATGAGTGTCGACCATTAAAAACCTTTTGGGGGCAATAAAAGTTTTGGATCAAGCTGATCTTTGTTTTTTTCTTCATCTAGGCCTGTATGACCTAATAAACCGATTGGATGTCAGATAAAAAGTACAGTGAACCTTAGGAGGATTTTAATGATGGATATCCAATCATTATTGTTTTCTTATGGTGTGGTCCACCTAAGATTTACATCCCTCAAATTATTGGGATTACGTGCTAGAATAATCTTTAAAAATGGATGAACGGAATGGATGAAACACATACATCATGGAGGAGCCCACAGAGAACCAACCATCAGCCACGGGGCTGGTGGCAGGGGGAGTAGCCAATCCGTTTCCGACTTCAACACGGACGATCCGTGCTCATTTGCATTCCAGTCAAACCGGCCCTTAAGTCTTTTTTTCTTATTTAAGTAAGACATTGCCTTGTCCTCTCTTCGGGTCTCATTCTTTCTTATTTAAGTAAGACCGCCTTTTCCTCTCTTCAGGTCTCATTCCCTCTCTTCTAGTCTCATTCCATCTCTTTCCATGGCTTCCCTCCTCTGTTCTATTTTCCTCTGTCTCCTCTCTCTATCTCTCACCTATGCCGGAAAGCAAACCTACATAGTCCACATGAACCAAAACCACAAGCCCTTATCCTACGCAACCCATGCACAATGGTACGCTGACCACCTCCAATCCCTCTCAATAAACGCTGGCAGTGCATTACTCTATACCTACAACTCTGTCTTATCTGGCTTCGCCGCCATCCTCGACTCCTCAGAGGCCGAATCCCTCTGTTGTTCTGACTCTGTACTCAGTATCTATCCTGATACGGTCTACCATCTACATACAACCCGTACACCCGACTTCCTAGGCCTAAGCGATATGGCGGGCCACGGCTACGAAGCCTATCTTGATCATGCCTCTGAAGACATCTTCATTGGAATTCTTGATACCGGCATCTGGCCTGAGAGCTCGAGCTTCAACGATGCCGGAATGCCCCCAGTACCCTCCCGGTGGCAGGGTAGCTGTGAGGAAGGTGTAGATTTTAGCACTTCAATGTGCAACCGGAAGCTCGTCGGCGCAAAGATCTTCTCGAAGGGGATGGCCGAAGTGGGGATACCGGAAGAAATTACATCAGCACGTGACCGGGATGGCCATGGGACCCACGCTGCTTCCATTGCAGCAGGCTCGCATGTGCCAAATGCAAGCCTGTTTGGGTATGCGGCCGGCATGGCCCGTGGAATGGCTCCAAGGGCCCGCATCGCCGTATATAAAGTGTGCTGGGAGTTGGGGTGCTTCGGGTCTGACATCCTTGCGGGTATAGATGCTGCGATTGCCGACGGCGTTGATATCCTCTCACTCTCATTGGGTGGGGGACCCGTGCCGTACAAGAATGATCCTATCTCCATTGGATCATTTGCGGCCGTTGATCATGGTATCGTCGTTGCGTGCTCTGGAGGAAACGATGGGCTGGAGCGAGGTTTAGTAGGCAATGTGGCACCGTGGGTTATAACAGTCGGAGCGGGGACACTCGATCGGAGGTTCCCAGCTTACGTTAGCCTTGGCAATGGGAAGAAGTATGCTGGTGTGTCTATATATAGCGGGGAAGGGATGGGCACTAAAATGCGCTCCATAGTTTATAACGTAAGCAAGGGTGCGGTGGTTGCATCAAGTAATCTGTGCTTGCCTGGCACGCTGGATCCCAATCTCGTACGTGGGAAGGTGGTGATCTGTGACATGGGCCAGATCTCACGCGTGGAGAAGGGATTGGTGGTCAAGAAGGCAGGTGGGGTTGCCATGATCTTAGTCGATGCGGTGGCCGAAGGGGTGGAGTTGATAGCAGACAGCCATTTGCTGCCGACGGTGGGGGTGGGGAGGATGGCCGGTGATCTGATTAGAAAATACGTGCGGTCAGATCAGAATCCGACGGCTGTGATAAGTTATGGTGAGACTGTTTTGGATGTGAAGCCTTCGCCTCAGGTGGCTGCTTTCAGTTCGAGGGGGCCGAATGCTGTGGCGCCTGAGATATTGAAGCCGGATTTGATTGGACCGGGTTTGAATATATTGGCGGCTTGGACCGGTTCGGCCGGCCCGACCGGGTTGAAGGAAGATGCACGGAGAACCAAATTCAACATCAAATCGGGTAAGCAGCTAACATGAGATAAGCATAAGGGAATTTTACGAGAAACTAATTTACATTCTGCAACCTTTTTGAAACGTACGTCATTTACATTCTGCAACCTTTCCCTTCCATTTATCAGATGGATTAGCTGCTTGGATTCGCCCCATGTTCATGTAAATTTCATCCCGATCAACCAACCCCGTGTGGCACCTCATGTTAAGTGAAAGGCCCAAAAATCACAAAAAATCCATGATTCAAGTAGACCGCATCATTGAAAACAATGCTTGAGGAATGATCACTCTCCAAATTATTTTCCTTTGTAAGGCCGGCTTAAATCAGGGATGAGCCTGATTTTTAGTGTATAGACTTAAATTTTGTTGTGTCATCTAATAGTTGGAGTGGATTTCATATAATCATCATGGTGGGCCTATACTTAATCAAGAGTGAACGTAGCTCTTTCAACCGCTATTTAATGCTACTCACCTAAATCACAATTCAACCTGATTTTTTTTTTTTTGGCTCAAGGCATAAACTGGGATTATTTCTAATGGTTGGAGTGGATTTTGCACGCACACTGCGAAAAAACAAGCACTCGTGAAAACAAAATTGTATAGGATGCATTTGTTGATTTTGACAGGTCCACCTTGATACTTATGTAAGACCAATATGGCCATTAGATAATCAATCCTGTATTAGCCCTACATCCAAACAATCCGATGACTTGTGATTATGATGGGCCCACTAAAGGAAGACTTTGTGAGAAACGTCTACCCTTGATTTTTATAGGGCCCATAGTAATAATTATATGAAATCTACTCTAATAATTAGATTCCATACAAATTAATATCTAAGCCTTTGGCCTGAAAGTCATATTCACCCCTGACTTATGACATACTTGGGCCACACCGATGAAAACAGTTAAGAGTGTGACTTTTGCCTTGTACATTGTTTTCAATTATGTGATCCACATAAATCATAGATGGAACTGATTTATGGTCCCTTGTAACATGAGGTGACTCCCCTACTGGTTGGGGTGGATTTTAAGTAAACATTACAGCGGGCCCACCAAATCACGACCAAAGGTGGTGGAATGATAATTATATAAATTAATTAGGTAGCTTTTTAAAAAAGGTACTAAATGTATTATAGAGTAAGCAATTTATATATATATATATATATATATATATATATATATATATATATATATATATATATATATGTGGATGATAAAATCTAGATCACCCTCCACTCCGTGCAATGCTCCTTGAATGGACCTTAGTCCTGCACAAAGGGTGAGCAAAGGAGACCCTGGCTAAGCCGGGGGACCATCCGATGCTTAAGTCAGGTCAAGGGAATCGGGGTCTAAGTTGAAAGGTAGATGGAGAGTGTAAGATCTTACATACCTGTAGCAATGGAGTCTTATTGTATTTATACCTGACTGTCGGACGGTCTAGGTCCGTTAATCTCGGGACGATTCACTCAATCAGTGAGATTTTCGGATCGTGGGGATATCGTACGCAATTTAAGGATCGTGTAGGATATTATGCACATCATGTGTATCGGCGAGCAAAGTAACCGGCTACGTCCACTTATGGTAGTTTCTAAGCTTAGCTCATGGAGTGCCCACCTCAGGATCCGGCCTCGACTCGGTCCTTCTAGCAGATAAGGTCTCAATCAGAGTGCTTACAAGCCTTTGTCAAACAGTGGCCGCATTTACAATCCGAACCGAGCTGATGACCTTGGCCTCTTGCCAGTCGGATGTTCTGAATGACTTTTTCATGTGGTCCGAGGTGAAGCGTCGGGCCTATTCTATCGAGTTGGGTTTTCTCCTATTTTGGTCTCAGATCATCTCAAGCTGAATCGGTCGTTAGTCTTAGAGTCGAAACAACTTTGCGACTCATCGATGAATTCTTCAGTTGTGGGCATCACATAGGGTAGTCGTCTGTCCGATCGGGTCAGCATGACGTCGGCCCTCGAAATTATAAGAGGCTCGGATCTTCCCATACCAGAAGTCCCCTACTCTTCGAGGTCGGTTACGGACTCGGAGAGTAAGCATACAGAAGAGCAACCGCCTCATCTACTGAACGTTCCGTGCATGCCGATATTATCATGATTTTGGAATTTTGAAGCATTGCGCCCTCAGGGTTTCTCGCCCACAGGTCGTGTGGCGATGGTTAAGATTTCGAATCGTCGTCCGTCTATGGCCTATTGCCACGTAAACCCTGGTTAGTGTTTTAGACGGAGCTTTCCTTACTCGAGCATCGTTTCGTTTATCCGGAGCACGCCGCTCGATGTCAGAGGCATACTGCTTGATAGAGCCTGAGCCAATAGTGTGCGGCTACGTACGCTCCGAAGTCGGCTCGCGACGATTCAGCTGCGGCCATCATTTCTTGTCATTAGTGCAGAGATTTAGCAAGGTCTATATAAGCCTCCTTCGGAGACCTCTGTTTACTTCTGCGCTTTGTGTTTGAGTTGTTACCAGAGGAGGCGATTTTCGGCGAGGGCTATTCCGACCGATCAAGGTTTTCCGATAGGCGATTCCGACCGATTAGGCCTTTCCGGCAGAAACGATTCCCGGTGATTGTCCGGTGAGTCTTCTTCCTTGTGCCTCTTTGCATTCCTTCCTTTTAAGATGTCGTCCGACTTAAAGATCGTTTGGGATTATGACGATGATTCCGAGTCGGGGAGTTCTGATGACGGGAAAGGGGCCTCTGAAGGCCCATTTGAAGTTGTACCCTTATTCCCTCCGCCTCGAAAACTAAAGGAGACGGGGGCTCAGACTCGTCGGGGTGGTAAAAAGAAAATCACTCAAGCCCCTCGAACCACAATTACCGAGGTCGCGAGATGCCGGCAAGTGGGCAAGCCTTGGAGGTAGTCCCACGAGGCTCCGTACCATCGGAGTCTCAAATGGAGTGGATCTGCTCGGAGTTTCAGATCCCAGACTCCATTCATATAAGGGCCCCAGAGCCTCTTGACACTGTTGGCGTGCCTGCAGAGGGAGAAGTTGCCATTTTTCTCTGTGCACTGCAATGCGGGCTCCGACTTCCTTTGCATCCCTTCGTCCGAGCCATAACATCCTACCTCGGATTGGCTCCCAGGCAATGCACCCTTAACGCTTGGAGGGTGTTGATTTCTTTTTATATTATCTGGCGTTAAGTCAAGAATGTGGAGCTGACCCCAGAGGAGTTAATAAGTTTGTACTTGGTCAAGCACGATAACCAAGAACCATAGTACTACTTTGCGACCCGAGGCAACAAAGGGTTGGGGTTAGTGATGAATCTTCCCTCTTCCAACAAGGACTGGAAGAACAAGTGGTTTTAGACTGCGGGCGAATGGGAGGCGTCAGCAGCGGAGCTCGGGACTCTAATAACTCGGGTCCCCACCCGATTTTTGAAACCAAGTCGGACTTTAAGCATTTTCTTCCCTTATACCCTTTTTTCTTTACTCCAGTCGGACTAAAGCTCTTTTTATCCTTTTAGATTTTCCAAGGGGTTCGCCTCTCCTCACCTCAGACTAGAAAAATCGAATCACCAAGGCTAAGGAACGTTCGGGGGAGTTTCGCTCGTGGTCGGACCTGATTACTACCGCCAACCTTCATTGGTCCAGGCTGTGCAAGTCCCAACATCTCCCGACGTCTTTCAGTAAGTTCTTCTACTGTTTCCTTAGAAGAGGTCAAACTTACTCGCTTGGTTGCTAATTTGTTATTTTTTTACATAGGCATGGCCGAGGCATCTGGTTCTCAGAGGAGGAAAACCGCCTCAACGGCAGAAGAGATGCTGAGGGCCGAGTCTCGGACGAAGACCACCGTTCGGAGGAGGCAGCCTACTCCTCGAGGGGAGAGCCCCTCTGATCTAGTTTCAGTTTTTAAGGCTCTGATTGCAGCTCCGTTTCCTGCTGCAACTCCAGTTATAGCATCCGCTGAGACCCGAGTCCCAGCAATCATTGTTCCAACTCCAGCTGCCATAACTCCTTCCCCAGCAACCATAACTCCTTCTCCAGTAACCATAGCTCATTCTCTTCTACCCACAACCATTCTCCCCATCAAGGAGGCTCGTCCTACAGCCTCTTGCATAGTTATCCCTTCTTCATCTGAGCGGGAGGAGGCTGTTCAAATGACTGACGCCATGATCACCCCTCCTAAGGCTAGAGATGATCTTGGGGTCGAGGCTCAGGCCTCAGATGGAAGTAGGACTGGGTTCGTGGAAGCAGCAGGCTCGGCCCAAGTGAGGATGAGCGGTGGGAGGTTCGAACCGGGCTACCACCTGTCTTGCCTGACGCCTTGGGCTGCCAAACATGCCCCACAGGAGGATATAGCCCGCCTTCTAAGCAAATCGGATAGTTCCTTCTTGAATGACAAGGCTTTCGTATTTTACATGGTATTTCTATCAACTTTCCTTGCCTTTTCATACTTACTGCTTCCGAATGTTTATTTTCTTTTTTGGTTCAGTCTGTCCCGAAGCTCCTTTCGGCTAGGGAGAAGGTGCGGGAGTCGGAAAAGAGAGAGGTCGAGGTGGAAGCCCTCAAGACCGAAGTGGAGGTCTTGCGGGATGAAGCCACCTTTCTTCGACTTGAGTAGGGCGAACTGTGTCGACAACTTGAAGATAGGAAGACTAGGGAGCGTCGACTGCAAGGGGTCATGACTGAGCTTGAAGCTAGAGGGTTGCGGCTACAGGGGATCGCGGATGACTTTAAAGCTCGGTGCGACACTGCAACTGCCGAGCTAACCCGGGCCAAGGCTCACGTGGACTCGCTGGTTAAGGAGAACACTCGATTGGGTGAAGTCCTTGAGTGGACTAAGGCCGAGGCGGTAGAAGAGCAGAGTCGAGCCGTCTCCCAAGCAAGGAAAATTTAAAGGGCCGATGATGAAGCCTTCATGGCTGTAGCAGTGGCTGCTGCAGTGGACGCTTTCAACGCATCAAAGGAGAGGGACGCCGAAGCCACCAAGTTTTACAACTGCAGCTTCAATGCTTATATTGAGGTGGTTCAGGACTTGTACCCGGACCTCAACTTGGAGCCTTTGTTGCTTGAAGTTGCAGGGGAGAAGCTTGTCGAAAGCGTCCGCCCGGATAAAGGCGCCAGCTCTCAAGCTCCTCCTCCCCCGACCATGTAGATCAGATCATTTGCCTCCCCCTTTTTTTTTTCAAAACTTGTTGAAACTTTTCTTTTTTATTACTTTTTGACCTTCTAAAGAAGGTACGTGAATGATGATTTTTGACTCTCTGGAGAGGGCGCATGAATGACGATTCTTCTTTTATATGTTAATCCATAGTTAATTTTTGGATGTTGACTGTCAATTGTGGATTGCTGGATTGATTCGTTGATAGGTCGATTTACTTTAGGGCATGGCCAAGCCGACCCTTTGACAAGTCGGCCCCTTCCAATGCCGTTTCGTAAAATTTTTGAAGCCTTTATGGCCTGATCATTATTGAGTCTGAACCCACTGGGGTCGGCTCATCCCATGGTTGGCTAGACAACTCCGCTTCATTCGTTAGTCGGGCGATGCGCCGACTCTTATGTCGGGTCATCTTTTGGCTTTTCCTCTGACTGAGAGGCGATGCCCTGTCAAGTTTTCATAGGATAATGCTCTAACCCCTTCTTCAAGGGATCAGTTCGTTTAGTTTGCCTCTGCATATGAGAGACAACTTTTCCTTAGTAGATAACTTATTCATATAGATAAGAAGAGGTGAATTTCATTAAAAGCCTTAAAGGCTTGTCGCTCGGAGGCGTACATTTGTTGAGAGCCTTAAAGGCTATTTCATCATGGATAGTAAACTTTCGGGTGTTCGGCATTCCAGGAGTGGGGGAGCGACGACCCTTGAGGTCTTCTAAGTTGTAGGGGCCCGGTTTTATCGACCGAACGACCCTGTAGGGCCCTTCCTAGTTAGGTTCGAGTGTCCCAGTCCCCGGCTCAATGGTGTTCTGGAATACTCGACGAAGGACCAAGTCCCCGGGACGAAACCGACTGGTCTTGACTTTCGAATTGTAGAATCGTGCAACTTGTTGATGCTGAGCTGTGACTCGGAGCCTTGAGATATCTCTGACTTCTTCGAGCAAATTCAGGTTAGCCGCAATCTGCTCGGAGTTCTGGTTTTCTTTGTAACTCTTAACCCGAGGTGTAGGGATGCTAATTTCAACTAACACCATCACCTCCGAGCCATAAGAGAGCGAGAATGGAGTTTCTCCAGTTAAGGACTGAGCTGTGGTCCTGTATGCCCAGAGAACGAATGGGAGTTCCTCAGCCCAGCTGTCTTTCGCTTTCTCCAACTTCGTTTTAAGATGATGCTTGATAACTTTATTGACTGACTCCACCTGTCCATTGGACTGGGGGTGTTGAGGAGAAGAGTACGCATTTGTGATGCCGAGTCCTTGACACATGCTTCGGAACTTGTCATTGTCGAACTGTCGGCCATCGTCTGATATAATAGTGCGCGGAATCCCTAATTGGCTGATGATATTTTTCCAAACAAAATCAATCACCTTCTTTTCTATGATTTTAGCAACAGGCTCGGCCTCAGCCCACTTGGTGAAGTAGTCGACTGCAATAATGGTGAGCTTGACTTGCCCTTTTCCTATAGGCAGAGGGCCGATGATGTCGATTCCCCATTGAGCAAACAGCCAGGGGCCGTTCATGGGAGTCATTTCTTCTGCGGGTTACCTCGGCACGGTTGCAAAGCGTTGGCATTTGTTGCTTTTTTGAATGTAGTTTTTAAAATCCTCCTTGATAGTCGGGCAGAAATATCCTTGTCGGAGTATCTTCAGGGCCAAGGCTTGGCTGCCGGAATGGTTTTCACGAATTCCTTCGTGAATCTCCCGAATAACATATTCTGCCCCATTGGGTTGGAGACACTTGAGGTAGGGCTGAGAATGCCCTTTTTTGTATAGGATACTATCCAGGATGACGTATCGTGCTGATCGGACTCTCAGTCGCCTGGCTTCCAACCTATCCGAGGGGATTTCGCCGAATGTCAGGTACCTAAAGATCGGGTCCATCCAGCTCGGATTAGCATGTACTGGATTGACTTCTTCTTCACCTTGTCGATGCTCGGATGCTCTATGAATTCAACGGGAATGATTAATGGGATCTTCCCTTCTACGGCTGACGCGAGCCTTGCTAGGGCATCGGCCCATGGATTTTTCACTCTTGGGATCTGATAGATAGTGCAACTCCAAAATTTTTCGATCAATTTCCTCGCCTCGTCGAGATAAGTGATCATCCTTGTCTCCTTAGATTCGTACTCGGTAGAAATGTGGTTTACTACCACTGAGAGTCGCATCAGACCTGAAGAGACTGAACACCCAGACTTGCCGCCAATCTAAGTCCAGTTAGTAAAGCTTCGTACTCTACCTCATTGTTCGAGGCCTTGAACTTAAGTCTGATCGCGTATTGGATAGTTGTGGAATCAGGTACGATTAGGACGATTCTGGTCCCGACCCCTTTGATATTGGATAACCCGTCCACAGAGAGAACCCATCCCGGGTCCGATATCGCCTTTTGGTCACCTGGGGGGACAGGTGGAGTCATTTCGACTTCAGTACTGATCTCTTCTGTGCTAGGAGTGGTGAATTCGGCAATGAAATCGGTCACAGCTTGGCCCTTAATTGCTGTCCTCGGACGGAACTGGATGTCAAACTCACTAAGTTCGATGGCCCACTTGGTCATCTGACCTGAAATCTCGGGCCTCTGAAGAACTTGTCTGAGAGGGGAGTCGGTCAACACAACTATAGAATGAGCTTGGAAGTATAGACGTAACCTCTGAGCTGAAACGACGAGGCTGAGCGCTATCTTCTCCGGGGGCGGATATCTCATTTTTGCAGGTATCATAGCATGCTCATGTAATATACGAGGTGTTGCTTGTCTCCGACCTCTCTGATCAGGGCTGAGCTGACGGCCGAGGCCGAGACCACGAGGTAGAGGAACAAGGGCTCACCTTCTTCAGGTTTGGATAGCAGGGGGTGAGCCCAGATACTGTTTTAGTTGACGGAAGGCTTATTCGCACTCTTACATCCACAAAGCTTTCTTATGACCCTTCAACTGTTAGAAGAAGGAGAGGCATTTATCTGTTGCTCTGGATATGAAACGTCTGAGCGCCGCGACTCGCCCTATGAGGCATTGTATTTCCTTGACAGTCCGAGGTGAACTTATGTCGAGGAGTGCTTTGATCTTTTCAGGGTTTGCTTCGATGCCTCTCTGACTGACTTGAAACCTAAGGAATTTTCCTTAGCCGACTCCGAAAGAGCACTTCGTGGGATTCAGCTTCATCTGGTATTCTCGGAGGATGGTGAACGTTTCTCCGAGATCTGTCAGGTGATCGGTTGCCTTAATACTTTTTACCAACATGTCAGCGACGTACACTTCCATTGTGCGTCCGATCTGTTTGGAGAACATTTAATTTACCAGTCTTTGATATGTGGCCCCAACATTTTTCAGGCCAAATGGCATGACCCGGTAACAGTAGAGTCCCTGGTCTGTGACAAAAGTAGTCTTCTGCTTGTCTGGGGGATGCATTGCGATCTAGTTATACCCAGAGTATGCATTTAAGAAAGAGAGTAATTCGTTTCCCATCGTGCTGTCCACCAGCTGATCGATCCGAGGCAATGAAAAACTATCTTTCGGACAAGCTTTATTTGGATCTGAGTAATCTACGCAGACCCGCCACTTCCCATTGGCTTTCTTCACAAGGACCACATTCGCGATCCAATCAGGATAATGCACTACTTCTATGAATTCGGCGTCGAGTAGAATGGAGACCTCGTCGGCTATTGCTTCGTATCGCTCGGCATCGAACAACCTTCTCTTCTGCTTGACAAGTCTGTGATCTAGATCCATATTCAGCCTATGGATCATGACATCTGGAGAAATTCCGGGCATTTTTGGTGGGACCATGCGAAGATGTCCCATGTTGTTGTAGGAAGGTTAGTATTCTGACCCATTGCTCAGGATTCAATGATGTCCTGAGTTAAACGGTTCTACTTGGATCGGCCTCATTGAGTGACACCTTCTCCATGTCTTCCACGGACGAGCCTTCTGCAGGTCCTCTGGGGTCCAGTATGTTAATAATAAGTGATTTGCTTAACTGACCCTTTCTTGACTACTATAACATAACATCTTCGAGCTTCTCATTGATTGCCTCGGAGGTATCCTATCCCACCCTCAGTGGAGAATTTTATCATCAGGTGATAAGTAGAGACAACTGCTCTCATTGTATTGAGGGAAGGTCTGACCAAAATGACGTTGTGGACCGAAGGTACATTGACAACGAGAAAGTCCACCATGAGGGTTACTCGATGTTGTCCCTCTCCTGCAGTCACTGGGAGGGAGATAGCTCCTTCAGAGATTACTCTTTCTCTGACAAAGCCGTACAGGGGGTCTTCACAGGTCTGAGGTGTGACCTCGGAATCCCCATCCTTTCAAAGGCTTCAGAATAGATTATGTCTATCGAGCTCCCAGTGTGGACCAAGATGCGGTATACCTTGCGGTTTGCTATGGTCATAACAACCACCAGGGCATTATCGTGCGGGTGCTGGATTCCGCGCGCCTCCTCTTCCGTGAAGGTCAGAGCGCATGGGCTAACTCGAAGTTCCTTGCTGGGCCACTCTGTTAAGTGGACATAATGCTCCAGTTCAGACTTCCGAGAGTGGGCTTTCCGTGCCCTATTCGAGTCTCTGCCACTAGATGAGCCCCTGAAGATGGTACGAATTTTGGTGGGCTCTTCCATGACAGTGTTCGGCTGCTCTGGTTCTCTCTTCTTTCTGAGCGGCTTTTCCTTCTTTGGTGTATCGGCGCAAGTGTCCCTTCCAAATAAGGGTCTCGATCTCATCTTTAAGATCTACACAGTCCGCTGTGTTATGACTGTGGTCTCGGTGAAAGCAGCAGTACTTACGCTTGTCTCGATGATTCGGTTTGACCCTCATACAGACGGGCCAATTCAGCAGCTTTTCTCCTCGGATGTCCAATAGAATCTGCTCGGTGGATGTGTTAAGGGGGGTGTAGGAGCAGAACTTTCCCTTCGACCTTCTGCTCGGGCGACGATCGCGAGGGGTACGGTCGTCGGGCCCTTTGTTAGACGGCTGAGATTCCTCGTTCCTAGGCATCTTCCCTTTACCATTTGGCTCGACCACTTGGACATTTTTACGGGCATTGTAGAATTCTTCTGCATTGGTGTATTTCTGAGCTTTGGCAACGAGTTTAGCCAACGTCTTTGGTGGATTCTTTCAGATGGAGAAGGTGGATTTTCCTTCTTTTAGGCCGCTGAACACAACAACAAGTGCCATTTTGTCGTCGTAATCTTCTATCAGCAGTGCTTCCTCATTAAAGCGAGCAATGTAGTCTTTCAATGACTCCTTCGGCTCTTGCTTAATAGGAAACAGGTGAGTGTTAGGTTTTCAACTTCTCTTACCACTTATGAATTGGGTAAGGAATAGTCGACTCAACTTTGTGAAGGAACCGATGGAATTTGGTTTGAGCTACCGGTACCAACTCCGAGCGAAACCCGTGAGCGTGATCGAGAACCCTCGGCACATCATGGCATCCATCGCCGTTTACATCTGCATCCACGAGCGATAGGCTTCCACATGCTCGATGGGTCTCCAGACCCAGAGTATTGGATGACGGGAGGTATTCAGAACCTCTAGGGCATCACCTCATTCATGATTTCCAAGGTGAAGGGAGGCTCGATCTCTTCCATCATTGCTCGGATGACAGCGGGAACTGACATCGGCTGTTGTTTCTTTTCCAGACCTAGGAATTTGTCGTTGAACTTCGCGAACCGTTTCTCCCAAGGGTCCTTGTTTTTCACTATGATTTCTTGGGTGTTTTCTATCTCTGAAGTCCTCCTTCCCCTCCTCTGTTCTAGCCGATGACAGAGATCCATCGGTGTCAGGGCTGAATTGACCGAAGCGTTGGTCGGAGCTCGAGTGGCTGTGTTCCGAGCTGAGGCTCGGATTTGAGTCGGAAGAGGATTGTGACCCAAAATCGGTATCTGAGGGTGTTGAGGCGCCTCGGGCTTCATACTCCTCGGCGTGGAGTGAGCTTCCATGACCAGACCGACCGATTCAGGAATATGATTTTCCTGAGCCGGGCATGGTTGTAGCTCCTGTTGTTGCTTCATCTTATTCACTTCGTCACATAGGGCTTGTATCTCACTTTGCATGGCGACGATACTTGGCTTGTATCTCACTTTGCATGGCGTGATACTTACTTGCCCGATTGCGAGAACGCTGGGAAGGCCCCGGGGTTGATTTAGCATGAAGTAGTGAGGAGGAGCGAGTTTGCTCATTTGGCTCTAGTACTGCAGCTACTACTTTCTTCTTTCCTCTTGCTGTTATGCTTCAGGATAGGAACCTGACCTTTTGTATCAGGTTCTCATAGACGGTGCCAAAAATGTTGATGATAAAATCTGGATCACTCTTCACTTTGTGCGATGCTCTTCGAATGGACCCTGGTCCTGCACAAAGGGTGAACAAAGGAGACCCTGGCTAAGCCGAGGAACCCTCCGATGCCTAAGTCAGGTCAAGGGAATTGGGGTCTAAGTTGAAAGGTAGAGGGAGAGTGCAAGATCTTACGTACTTGTAGCAATGGGGTCTTATTGTATTTATATCTGATTGTCAGACGGTCTAGGTCTGTTAATCTCAGCACGATTCACTCAATTAGTGAGATTTTTAGATCATGGGGATATCGTACGCAATTTAAGGATCGTGTAGGATATTATACACATCATGCGTATCGGCGAGCAAAGTAACTGACTACATCCACTTATGGTAGTTTCTAAGCTTTAGCTCATGGAGCGCCCACCTCAGGATCCGGCCTCGGCTTGGTCCTTCTGGCAGATAAGGTCTCAATCAGAGTGGTTACAAGCCTTTGTCGAATAGTGGCCGCATTTACAGTCCGAACTGAGCTGCTGGCCTTGGCCTCTTGCCAGTCGGACGTTCTAAATGACTTTTCCATGATGTCCGAGGTGAAGCATCGGGCCTATTCTATTGAGTTGAGTTTCCTCCTATTTTGGTCTCAGATCGTCTCAAGCCGAATCGGTCATTAGTCTCAGAGCCGAAGCAACTTTGCGACTCGTCGGTGAATCCTTCAGTTGTGGGCATCACATTGGGTAGTCGTCTGTTCGATCGGGTCAGCATGACGTCGGCCCTCGGAATTATAAGGGGCTCGGATCTTCCCATAACAATATATATATATATATATATATATATATAATTCCCATCAACTATATAAATGGTCCTTCTCCTTTGAGTGTAGTTAGTTAAAGTGCTCTTGGTGGCATCGGTTCACTTGGGCAATCTAACTGTCCATTGTGAGGTATCCATCTATCCTAAAATACATTTCATGGACCACCATGCAAAAACTGCGGTGAGTTAATTTAATTCATTGTTGATTGGGGATTATTTCTATATATTGCCATTCTTTTTAATGTTGTGGATGGGAAGGCTATGATTGCAAAACGCAAGCAATTAATAAATTAGCGAGTAGGAAAAAAATTAGTTATGGTCTTATTGTACCCTATTTATGACCATTTTAGGTTAAGCAATAGGAGAGTGACATGTGACATTGCATAAGAAATATGAGTTGGATGAAAAGGATTTTTAAATATTGGGAGCATTGTTTTGTGGAATCATAAATAGTGTAAATCCAGTTTTATGCGTCAATGAATGGTTGACGGGGTGATGTAGTCAAGTTACTCAAAAGTCTAATGAGTGAAGAGGGAAACATGGTCGATCAATTTAAGTTACAAAAGATGATCGAGAGGAACAAAGTTTGGCCGGCAAAAGAGCAATAGTCACAAAAAGAAAACATAACACGAGAAGGATCTAGATGAGAGAATGATCTAAAAAAGGATTTTCGACTATTGTAACCGTTGCAATAATGGAAGAAGCATCCGGAAGAATAAATTGTAACAAAACTTTATAAATAGCGTAGGAATCTAATAGAAGAAGATATTTACACTTTAAAAAATCTAACAAAGTCCAATAAAAAATAACCAATCTATCATTTATCTTTTATCTCAGCTTATCCTAGGAGTATTGATAATTCTTGGCTATAATCTTTAGTTGTAATCCAAATCTATGCTCATACACTGGATTTATTCTCTATCCTATATCACGTAATTATTTTAAGAGATGCATTCTTACAATAGCTCCTACTGACTGATCGCATTCTCGGGCCATGTGATATCTTGTGGATAGGACATTTTCTTCACCGCTTTATATTACATAGCAATTATCACTTGTGCGGAGACCTTTCATAATTAATTTACCTATATGGTCTGAGATCTCACACACATCTTTGGAGAAAGTGATTGAGCATTCTTTATAACATATTTGGGAAATGCTCAATAGATTATGTTTCAGTCCCTCAACACAAAGAACATTCCCAATCTTGTGCAATCTAGGCCCAACTATCATCCCACATCTAACTATCTTGGTGGTGATCCCATCACCAAATGTGACTAGCCCTCCATCAAACTTAGTGTAATTACAAAAATGGGTCCTATCACCAATCATGTACTTGGAGCAACTGCTATCAAGATACCATTTAGAGCTACTGCTTGTTTTGAGTGCTGTATGAATTACAAGGCAGTTAGCTTTGTTTTTCACGCCCCATTTGGTAACGATCTTTTTTGGAGATGATGTATTCCTTTTGGTTTCTCCTTTAGGCTGTTTATACCTAGGTGATTTGGATTTTTTAGGGCAACTGATCTAGATTCGCCTGATTCATCATTTCTTTGGTTTTCTAATTCAGTTGTGCTACTTGTTTCAGCAACTCCTCCATCATTTTTGTCATTTTAGGAGTAGGTAATTTCTTCCTTTCATTTGGAACTTTTGTAGGACTTTAGTTTCTACATCATTTTACTGGTTGGTTTGAATTTATTAATATTGCTTGAACTGGAAGTGGAATGGAGCTGTCTAAATGCTAGACATTCAAATTAAAAGTGTCCCATGTCTCCACATAAATGGCAGATAGGGGTGCTTTTGTTTGACTGATAGATGCAACTGTTTTCTTAATCATAGGAGGTGCAAGAGAATGACTAGATTTGCAAGTTTCATAGCCTAATCCCTTCTTATCCATAGAGTTTCTTCTCAACCTAAGAGTCTTTCTAGTTTTTCATCACTTTGGGAGAACCTATGACTAAGTTCAGTTGAGTGTTTGGATTTTTCTACATTTAGTTTCAGTTTTTCATTTTTAGTTTTCAACTTTTCATTTTCTGTTTCTAGATGTTGAATATTCTTAGTTAACTCTTCAATTTTAATATTAGCATCAATTGCTTCTTTTCCAAGCAAGGTTTTTTCAGCATAGAATTTTTTATTATCATCCGCCAGCTTGTTATTGACAGCAAATGCCTCATCCAAAACCTCTTTCAGTTGTTTCATCTCATTGTTGGCTTGACCATGCTTTCTAAGGATGTTTTTACTGAGAGTATAAAGTTGTTCATAGGACACTTGGATGTTATCACTTTCTTGTTCTTGTTCTTCTTTTACTTCTTCTTCTTCTTCTTCTTCTAAGGAGGAGGCAGAAATTGCGATAGAACTATTAATATTGAAGTATGAAGTATGACCAAGTGTCTTAGAGGGGGATGAATAGGACATTTTCAAAATTTGTTATCTTTTAATAACAACCTATGCCTAACTTTTAAAACAAGGAAGTAAGCCAAAATAACTCTATGGCTTTCAAGCTAATAGAGGGTCCAATTCACATAGGCTTATACAAGATTCATATGTAAAATCAAAGCCTATAAGGATAATATGTATCATGTGTGGGATGTGACTTCTATCAATACTTATATATTAACTAAATCATGCATCATTATAAACACGTGATGAACATAGGCATAATTAGATAAATGTACTCAAAATAATCCCAAACACAATCATGTATAGTGGTTCAGTTACTTGCCTACTCCACCTTCGGTAAACGCACTCTCTCCTAGAGTGTACTAGATTTCACTATCTAATGGTTTTAAATCAGGTTAACTATGAACCTTCACAACCTACATAAGGTTAAACTAGGACACCTACACAAGGCTCGTACATGCCTACATAAGGCGACACGTCCTACCTAAGGACACAACATTGGAAGCCTACACAAGACAACCCAAGCCTACACAAATCACAACCTACGTAAGCTACATGTCCTACACAAAGACACAACATACTTTTCCGTCAGAGGCCTATAACTAGGACTTGGCGAGTTTGACACTTAAACTTTGAATCCCAATCCTATACAAGGAAAGGGCTTCAGAAACATTAGATTCTAAATACTTACCAAGTAAGTTGGTGGGTCCCATTCTTGTGCTATGTGAAGATCTTTTATGATAACGAAGAATCTTCAACTCCCTTGAACCGCAACCTATTGATGATGCTTCATGAAGACTCCGAGGTTGTGAGGTTTCGGGTTTTGATCTTCTCTATTTAAATGACAAGATTTAAATTAATAGAGAAGGTTCCCATGAGCTAGGCATTCAGAAGTTCTAAGGCTAATATGATTGGTTGCAAACTTCATAAATGTTAGAGTTCATAATTCAATCCAAGCATATAAGATAAGAGTTGATGCTCAAACAAAGGATTGAATGATGAACTCTAATAGGAAAGAGAGAGTGAGTAAGAGGGTAGATAGATCTTGGAATAACAGACTCAAACTCTCTTGGATACTATATTAGCTCATTTTAACAAGAAGCAACCTGAGGTTTTTATAGAGAAAGAATTCCAACAGTAATAAAACGAGCAAAAATCTGTCATTGTCGATACTATCGAACATTCTTCAATATTATCGAAATTTGAATTTCAATTATGTCGAGTCTCATTCAATTGTATCGACTTTCTACACATATATGTTCATTTTTGTATAGAATAGACTACTCGATTTTATCGAATACCATTCGATTCCATCGATGTGCACTTCGATGTTATCGAGGGTTAGTTCGATCCCATTGGATTCTCTTTAGAAATGTACCTTTAGTTGCTGGAGGATTTTGTCCAGAAGTTCGATGCTATTGAATTTTGAAGTTCGATTACATCAAATAGTATTCGATATGATCAAAGATATATATATATATATATATATATATATATATATATATATATATATTCTTTGAAAGCTTGCTGGACGAAATGTTCCTCAAGTTCGATGCAATCGAGTCTGATTCGATACAATCGAGAACTTACTCTCGATGTAATCGAAGGTGACTCGATTCGATCGACGAACACTTTTAAGAATGTCTTCTATTTAGAGGAAGTCCCTGAGTCGATATTATCGAATAGGGTTTGATATCTATTGAAGTTTGAATTTTAATTTTATCGAACTGTATTTGATATTATCAAGATTTCTGGCAAATAGTTCATTTTGTTGCTGGACAGAATGAGACTCTTTATCGATAATATCGAACCATCTCGATAATATCGAAGATGCCTTCGATTGCAAATCGATATAATCGACTTGCCAGTATAATGCATTTTTCATTCCTCTAACATTCTAAGTGTCTTTCTTAATTAAGCTTACTAATATGTTTTTTTAATGAGTTTAGAGGTAAGTTTTAAGTTGGGTGGGGGTTATATACCTTAGGGTTTAGTTTAGGGAAGTGAGGCTTCATTACCTATTTCATTACCTATTTGGAGCACTCGAGCTTCTCTCTGTTTGAGGTCTTCATTTTAAAATCTTTGTCTTGGGACTCACTTAAAGACAGACTCAACATTCATGTAACTTGACAAACCTGGGCACTTTCAATCTCCCCCTTTTGTAGATTACGTGACAAAATGAACTAACAAATCCTAGGTTATTACAAACAACTCAGTACATGATAAAATTTCAAATAAATCTACTCTAAAGTTGATTGTAGCTCCCCCTTTGTTCATGCTCCCCCTCAGTTCCTACACTAAGATTCAAGAAACACAAAACAACAGCAAACTTAGGAGCATAAAATGTTCTCCCCCTTTTTGTCAGTGATTGACAAAGGTTAAGCAATAGACCAATATAACTGAAGTATGTTTATATCTAAAGCTAGATGGAGAATCTAAGAAATCACATACATAATATAAAAGAATGAAGCATAGAACTAAATGTGAACTAATCATGCCTTCTAAAAATATATTGATATAGGACATAAATGGCATGAGAATTATAAGAAAGAAGGTGATTAGATATCATCATTCATTCACCAAATAATCAAAATAACTACCCCAAGCTTGAGTAGAATAATCATCATACAAAAAGAGCAAGCCCTTAAGGGCATAAAATATCCAAAATAACACAAAATATTAGCCCAAGATGGGCACCACAAACCAAAACAGAAATAAAGACTATCAAACATGTCCAAGACTGATCATAAAATAAGATTGGAAATAGATCAGATTGGCTTGGCATCCCAAAAAGATATTTAATACCCAAGCCAACATTCCTAACCATGCACAAGCTGAACTAAAAACTAAGTGGACGGTCCTCCCTCTGGTGGAGAGACATCATCACGTTGACAAGTGATTGTGGCAATTAGGTTTTGAATCTTTTACTCCACCCACTCCAGGCTTTTCTGAATAACCTCTGATAGCTGCTCCACACGAGAAAGACGGCGTCCTTATTCATCCATCCATACCAAAAGTGATTCTCGTCAGTTGTGGTATGATGTGCGGCGTCTGGTGTGCCTATTCGAGGTACGTGGTGCCTCACGATGCTCATCCTCAGTAGGAAAGTCAGTCTCAGCTGCCTCCATCTCTGCTACCTCTGCCTCTGTTTCTCTTCGAAAATCTTTAGTATGCACTTTAGATGAGGATGCCCCTTTGTTCTCCAGATCCATGCGCTTGATATTGGTTTTTGAAAATAGGCGTGCAGGTCTGGGACGATCAGCCGTGGGCATCAAGCCAACATGGTAAGAGAGCAAACAAATGAGGTATGGAAATTGAATGCATGTGTCTCTCATGCTCTGAAAGCAGTCGGCAATCAGATGAACCATGATGGTGGGTAAACACAGTGGAATACCCTAGCAGATGCTATAAAGAGTATCTAGCATGTATGGGGTCAAGTCTGACTTGTTAGTCCCTCGTGGATAAACATTGACACAAAAGATATTGTGAAGTACCTTGTACTTGTCTACCATATTTGAAGCCATAAGCGCATTGCCTTGATGCCATGACAAATTTTCTCCATTACAGAAATATCATGTAATTTGTACCTGAACATCAATGGAATCAAGGTCATGATCTGTTAATCCATCGAAAGTGGCTGGAATCCCTATAAGAGAAGCAACTATAGTTGGAGTAATGGTAGAGGTCTGTCTAATGGTGACTATGAATGAAGTAGGATGCAGTATCGGTGAGTGACAATATGACAAGAACAGAATCACCTGTTCATTCTAAACTGTTCCTCCAAAATCTAGGATGTTGCTCCAACCAACTTTATCCAGGATCTCTAGAATCCCAAATGGTCTGACGCATTCTCGATCTATGTTTTTCTCATATACAATCCCCCTAACATGAAATTTGTCGTACAGATTCTCAGGTGGAGGAGGGACCTGAGGGATCAAGATTTTAGGTTAAACAGGTGCAGGAAGGGCTTATGTGGGTGCATTCCGTTGAGTTCTAGTTCATCTAACAGTTGATTGAGACGGGGAGGTTGGTTCATCTGGTAAGGGTCGTTCTGATCTAGGTCTTGATCGGAGTTTAGTTCAAACACCCCTAGAGAACTCTCCATTTTCAAGTGTTTTCCCTTTCTCTTTCGGCATTAGGAATAGACAGTCTAAGCAGGGTTTTTCAGAATGGCAAACAGAAAAATCCCCAAATCTATTGTGAAGAGTTACAAAAAGAGAGTGAAGATTCAAGAATGATAATCTTACCTAACAAGGGATACGGAGAAGATGAAGAAACAAGTGCAAGGTGGTCGGTCTTCGTACCTTCGGGGAGGTTGAAAGATGAACGGTCGCTGGCAGAAAGTGAAATAGAAAAAAAATCTCGCTCGCATGATTTTTGTAACCTCGATTTCTCGATACTATCAACGTATGTTCGATATTATTGAAGATAGGTCTTCGATATCATCAAATATGTTTGATATTATCGAGCAATTGTCCAGTAGGTTAGTGACTTTTGGAAGATGTTCGATATCATCGAGTAATAGTCGATATCATCAAAGTATGTTCGATGATATCAAGTATCCTTTAATGTTATGGAAGCAGTTAGACATAGACTTTACCTATTTCAACTTGAATTGATCATTCTAACTGGTGTACGTGAATATGTATAAGGACATTTCTATTTTGTACATCCAAAAAATAAAAATAAAAAATCTACACATGTTCAAAAAGAATGGCGAGGCTATGAATGTAACATCCCGAATTTTCATGGCCAGAGTTTATACTCGTGTCCGAGAAAACCAAGTGTTAATAATGTATAAATTGGATGCTTTAGAAATTACACCATATTTTTTTTCATTTAGATCACATCCACATACATCCATGAAGGTAATGTTCACGAGAATAAAATTGACTGTATTGATTATTTCAAATAATCATCAAAATAAAAGAATAATTAAATGCCTCTCAATGGGAGCTTATTACAATATCAGAGTTCGTAGTAGAAGTATAAAACTAATTCATAAAGCTATCTTCTCATTCTTTCAGTATAATCTTCCTTAGGGAGATTGTTCACTAGGTCTTCAATCTGTATGTTACCTGCATAATCTGTACGATTGAGAGAGGGTCAATGCCCTACTCATAGTGATGGTTATATCCTTTAAGATTAACTATGATTTAAGAGATGCATAAAAGTAACTTAAAGGTTCTGATACGTCACGTACTCCACCTCTAGGAGAGATATTAGTATGCATAAATATTCTATATGAATGTATGCCTAGCAATGTGTGTGCGGCTCATCATATGTAGTTATCACTATCACAATGTGGAAAACAGTTCATGATATCCGGCTCGACCTGCACTCTCACTATACGGATATTCACCAGCGTGTCCCACGCTAACGTAGATTTATGCGAACATCTCAAGACGACACAACAACGTGGTTAGAGGATTTACATAACACGATGTGTTCATGGAGCAACTATTTGTGACATTCAATCCCGAAAAGTTGATGTAGCACTGCATTTACGATTTACATACATTGATTATGCACCAAGCCAACCAACCCACGGAATTACATGTAGACCGAGAGGGCCGCTACTCGTAATACATTATGTCCATGATAAATATTTGATTCACTAGTTATAAAACCTTTAACACAGCACTTGCAGTGATAGAGAATGTAAATTGAATCGTGATTCCCAAAAAGGTAAATAAATGATGGTAATAAATCAATTGACAGGATAATTCTTAGTAATATGTGAACATAAAAAGGCAGGATAATAATCATTAATTAAATCAAAGTAAGCTTAAAGGATAAAAGCCCTCACCTCTAATTATTCGGTTGTTCTCAGGAAGATTAGGGTCCTAGGGAATCTTGGGATAAAACTTGTTTCTCCTCATCCTATTTCACATGATTCAAGTAGTTAGGATTAGTTATAACTAAATTTCACTTAGACTTAGGAAATATGAAGGGTGTCTTAGCTATGCTCTATCTTAGAATTCTAAATTCCTAGCTAAGAAGAAAGGAGAAAGGTTTTGGGAAGGGTTAAAGATCTCAGACTTAGTTTGGGGAATCAAGAGCGAAATCGAATGCTTGTGTGGGATCGGATTGGCCTTCCTCGCTTCCTTCTTTTCTTTTCTTTTCTTTCTTTCTTTCTTTCTTTCTTTTCCCCTTCCTCGTTTCTTTCTTTTCTGCCTCTCTTCGTGGTGTATTATGCAGTATGGGTGGATGTTTTTATATCAGTTGGGGCCTGCCAGGCCCTTCTTGCGTAAGCTGCGCAGAGACAGCTACCTTACGCAACTATCAGTTTTCCTCGAGGAAACCGATTGTTGTTTCCCTTACTTTTGGCGGAAGTTTGGTTGAGTTCTAGAAATGTTTGATAAAGGAGTGTGCCCTATCCATCGGACGTCTTGGATTAGTCGTAGCTCTTCTGATCCTGACCGAAATCATCACCTACAGCGGTCCATTTTTCTCGCCATGGCGTGTTAGAGAAGGAGACCTGCGTTGGAGATGCCCATCCGACTCTTTCAGACAACTAGGTGAGAGTCTGAATTGCCCCAGCCAAGTATTGGATGGCTTGGATTGCATCCAGGCTGTCCCCCCATGGTTTCCTACGCATGAGAAGGAATACACGCGTTTCCTCTTTCGTTACGGAGGGAGAGTGGCTAGTTTGCGGAAACAGCTGGCTTCTTGCCAGCTTTCGTGGGGCCCACTACTCTGGACATCCGAGAGATCTGGTCCCTCCATCCGGATCTCCATGATGTCCCCGTCCAGGGATCAAGATATGACCGAGATCCAAGGTTCGGATTGTTTATACTGGTGATCGTGGTGCGGCTCACCTTTCGCTGGTCATGGAATGAAAACACCAAGGTTTGACTGTAATCTTCACTAGCATCAGATGGATGATTCGGATGAATCACATGACCAGGCTGGTGGGCCATGAATGATGGCCATGGTCCGTCCGGTCGAATCCAATGCGGGCGGAGAAAACAGTTTGAAACAAGGATTTCCTTCCTATTTTGACAGGTCAAGGGAGCTTTGACCGGGTGTGTTGGTTCGGTGCACAGCGGATCTGCACCTGCTGTGTACATGCACTTTGCAGGGTGGGGTCCACCATGATTATTTGGTGGATCTACTCCGTCCATCCATTTTTCCATCTAATTTAAGGGATTGGGCCCAAAATTAAAGCATATCCAAAGATTTGATGGGCCATATTGTACGAAACAGTGGTTGTTGTGATTTCCACCGTTGAAATCTTTCCAAGCCCTACAGTGATGTTTGTTTGTCATCCAACCTATTCATAAGGTTACACATACATAGATGAAAGGGAATTATCCTACTATGACTACCCATGACCCTACTTCACTCAATAGACACCAAACTCAACGTTTATGGGGCTGATCTGTAAATTGGACACTTTTACCATGATCTAAGGGTTAAAATTTGATGTGTATGGTTAATTTATGATTCATAAGCATGGTATAAAATTTTACGTTAAACGGATAGTGGAAACTATGTGATCTTAGAATTTAGGGGTCTAGGTTAATGGCATTCTCGTAATTATTGCTGATCTAGGAGTTTTGTGAAATCTAATGATTCTACGTGATTGTATGCATCTTTCTAAACAATTCTCACAAACAAACTTATATCTAAATCATTACGGATGGAGAATTATTTGCCAATTCATTTACGAGAAGGTTCATATGTCAAATCACATGATGGATGGCCCTGTCTTAAGTTTTACGGTCAGATGGCTTGATCTAGGCATGGATATTATTTCTCACGGTCAGATTAGTGTTGAGGAATAGATGTAAGGTTAGGTTAGCTATGTTGGTATCGTACTCATGTACATAATAAGTTAAGTTTCATGGTAACACTCGAGAACTTTCAATACTCGGGTATTGAAAAGTTCAGGGCATTACAATGAATCCTCAGATGATATCTTTGTGGCAATTGAAACATTAATCATTCTTTGGAGATGGTTGATCTTCTGAATATAAATATTGATTGTAGTATATGAAGATTAACCTTCTCTGGTTCAAAATAAGTATCATTACATACATAACGATTTTCAGAATGATTTTAAAATTATGCATGATACTTGGTTTATATGGAGATGCTTATCATGAAGGAACTTTCACTGAAATGTATGAGTCTTAACAAACTCCATATATAATGAAACCATTAGTTAAGAGATAGATTGAAAATTGATTCCAAAAAGAATATTATTACATATCCATGCCTTTTAATGTTCTTAAATCATTTCTATATGACAAAGATTTACTTCTAGACCAATATTATTAATTATCCTCAGAAATTTCTATGGCTCACTTTTACTTCCAACATCTCCCTTATAAAGTACCTAACCCATTATAATAAGTATCAAAATATGAGTCAAGGTAATAAATTGTTTTACTTGGACTGAATGTTGCAAGTGCGTGAATTAATCAATTTCAAGGCACCTGTATTTGTTTTGTGTTAGCCATTTGGTAACAACCCTTTTTGAGCCAGAGGAATTTTCTTAGGGTGACTTCCAGACGATTTGGATAAGTCTTTGTGATTCGTCTTGGAAGCAACATGAGGATTTCTGAATATAGGACATTCCCATTTGTAGTGTCCTATTTTTTCACAATGATGGCATGACAATTTGACTGAATTTTTCTGGTTTAGAGTAGTTGAATTTGTCATCTTTGATGAGGCTAAGGAGGAATCTGATTCATATCTTAGGCATGTTATATTTTTGGAGTTTCTACCCATGTTTAGGAGTTTTTCAAACTTTTCGTTGCTTTGAGTGAATTTTTGAGTTAATTCTGTTATATGATCAGAATTTTTTACTTCTAGTTTTAATTTTTAATTTTCTCTTTTTAATTTTTCAACTTTTAATTCTAGAAGTTCAATTTTCTTAATCAGATTATCAACAATTATACTTCTAACAGCAGTTCCTCTCCCATCTTTAATTCTCTTAAGATGAAGTTCATCTTCCTCTTCCAGTATCTTGGGAATGATTGAAGTGGTGGAGGCCATGAGAATCTTCAACGATTTTATTGTCTTCATCACTTTCTGACTCAAATCTGAATTAGAGTCTTCAGTATCATCCCAAGTGGCTGCCATAGCTTTCCCTTTAGACTTCTTTGTTGGACATTTCGTAGATATGTGACCATATTTTCTACAATTGTAGCATTGAAGCTCTTTGGACTTGTTGAAGATTTTGCCGATTTGATGCTTATGGTCCAGTTGAACTCCTTTATTATTGTATGGTCTCCCACGGTTCCTATTAAAGAATCTTTTAAACTTTTTAGCTAGAAGGGCAACCTCCTTATCTCCATCTTCGTTCTCACTGTCTTCTTCCTCTATTGTATTCTTGTTTTTAGAGGTTTTGAAAACGTTATTTTTGGATTTTATGGGTGTTTTAAGATGTAGTTCAAATGTTTATAGAGAACCAACCAGTTCTTCTACTTTCACCTCATCAATGTTCCTACATTCTTTTATGGTGGTTACTTTATAGTTAAACCGTTCCGTAAGTGATCTTAGGATTTTCTTTTAGATTTTAGGTACAAGAACTGTTTTTTCAAGTCCACCCATAGAGTTGCATATGATATTTAGTTTTGCAAAGAACTCCATGAAAGTCTCATCTTCCTCTATTTTCAATTGTTCAAATTGGGTTGTTAAGAATTGCAACCTTGATCTTTTTACTGTGCTGGTTCATTCATCTGTGGTTTCCAACAGATCCCATGCTTCTTTTGGTGTTTTACTAAAACCGATTTGGTTGAATACCTCTTTAGAAACTGCACAATAAACGACATTCATAACTCTTGCTTCATATGTTTTATTTTCTTTCTCAAAAGCTGTCCATTTCTCTTTTGGTTTGGGTTTGGTGATGGTTGTGCCATTTTCTAATACAATTAGCTCAGTTGGTGGCACATATCCATTTTCAACTATTTTCCAAACTTCATGATCCAACGATTGCAGAAAGTAGTTCATTCTTGCTTTCTAATATGCATACTTTGAACCATTGAAAATAGGAGGACGAGAGACGGTTGTTCCCTCTCCTTTAGCCATATTTCTGACTTTAGTTTAAGGATCTCCCTCTAGTTTGTTAAACCCTTTAAGAGGAACGTACTCCGATACCAATTGAAATTGTGGTAGAACTGCTAGTACTGAAGTATGAAGTATGACTAATTGTCCTAAAGGGGGGTGAATAGGATTTTTTTAAATTTTGTTATCTTTTAATAACAACTTATGCCTAACTTTTAAAATAAGGAAGTAAGGCAAAGTAATTCTATGGCTTCCAAGCCAATAGAGGGTCCAATTCATATAGGCTTATATAAGATTCATATGTAAAATTAATGCCCATAAGGATATAATGTATTGTGTGTGAGATGTGACTTCTATCAATACCTATAAATTAGTTAAATCATGCATCATTGTGAACATGTGATGAACATAGGCATAATTAGATAAATGTACTCAAAACAATCTCAAACACAATCATGTATAGTGGTTTGGCTACTTTCCTACTCCACTCCCGTCGGATGCACTCTCTCCTAGAGTGTACTAGATTTCACTATCTAATGGTTTTAAATCAGGTTAACCACGAAACTTCATAACCTACACAAGGTTAAACTAGGACACCTACACAAGGTTCCTAGATGCCTACACAAGGCGACACGTCCTACCTAAGGACACAATACTATGAGCCTACATAAGGCAACCCAAGCCTACATAAGGTACAAATTACGTGAGGCTACACGTCCTACACAAGGACACAACATATTCTCCCGTCAGAGGACTACATATAGGACTTGGTGAATTTGACACTCAAACTCTGAATCCCAATCCTACAAGGAAAGAGCTTCAGACACATTAGACTCTAAGTACTTACAAAGTAAGTTGGTGAGTCTCGTTCTCGCGTAATATAAAGATCTTTGATGGTGATGAAGAATCTTTAGTTCCCTCAAACTGCAACCTGTTGATGATGCTTTCGCGAAAGCTCTGAGGTTGTAGGGTTTAAGGTTTTGATCTTCTTTATTTAAATGATAAGATTTAAATCAATAGAGAAGGTTCCCATGAACTAAGCATTCAGAAGTTCCAAAGATAGTATGATTAGCTGGAAACTTCATGAATGCTAGAGTTCATAATTCAATCCAAGAATATAAGATACGAGTTGATGCTCAAGCAAAGAATTGAATGATGAACTCTAATGGGAAAGAGAGTGAGTAAGAGGGTAGGTATATCTTGAAAAAATAGGCTCAAACTCTCTTAAATACTAGCTTATTTTAACAAGAAGCAACCTGAGGTTTTTATAGAGAAAGAATCCCAACGGTATTAAAATAGGCAGAAATCTGTCATTGTCAATACTATCGAACAATCTTCGATATTTTCAAAATTTCAATTTCGATTCTATCGAGTCTCATTTGATTGTATCGACTTTCTACACGTATATGCTCATTTTCGTGTAGAATAGACTCTGCTTGATTTTATTGAATACCATTCAATTCCATCATTGTGCACTTCGATGCTGTCGAGGGTTAATTCGATCCCATTTGAATTCTCTTTAGAAATGTACCTTTGGTTGCTGGAGGATTTTGTCTAGAAGTTTGATGCAATCGATCATCATTCGAAATCGAATTTTGAAGTTCGATTACATCGAATAGTATTCGATATGATCAAAGATAGATAGATATATATATATATATATATATATATATATATATTCTTTGAAAGCTTACTGGACAAAATATTCCTCAAGTTCGATGCAATCAACTCTGATTCAATACAATCGAGAACTTACTCTCGATGTAATCAAAGGTGACTCGATTCGATCGATAAACACTTTTGAGAATGTCTTCTGTTTAGAGGAAGTTCCTGAGTCGATATTATCGAATAGGGTTCAATATGAACTTTGATATTATTAAACTGTATTCAATATTATCGACATTTTTAGTAGATAGCTCATTTTGTTGTTGGACAAAATGAGACTCTTTATCAATAATATCAAACCATCTTCGATAATATCAAAGATGCCTTTGATTGTAAATCGATATAATCGACTAACCAATATAATGCATTTTTCATTCCTCTAACATTCTAACTGTCTTTCTTACTTAAGCTTACCAAGGTGTTTTCTAATGAGTTCAGAGGTAAGTTTCAAATTGGATGGGGGTCATATACCTTAGGGTTTGGTTTAGGGAAGTGATGCTTCATTACCTGTTTGGAGCACTCGAGCTTCTCTCTGGTTGAGGTCTTCATTTTGAAATCTTTGTCTTGGGACTCACTTAAACACGGACTCAACATTTACGTAACTTAACAAACCAGGGCACTTTCAGAGGCCTTTTCAGTTTGTTGTTCATTTATCTCCTCATTGTTTCTTAGACCTGGATGATTGTAGTGGTGGAGGCCATGAGAATTTTCAACGATTTTTGTCTCCATCACTCTCAGATTCACTTGTATCTGATTTGGAGTTTTCGATATCATCCCATGTGGTTGTCATAGTGTTTCCTTTTCATTTCTTTGTAGGACAATCAGTAGATAGATTATCATACTTCTGGCAATTGTAACATTGGGGCTTCTTCGACCTTTTAGATGGTTTTCCTATTTGGCACTTATGGTCAGGATATTTCTCATTTTTGTTGAATGTTCTTCCATGGTTTATGAAGAATTTTTTAAACCGTTTGGCAAAAAGGACCACCTCCTCATCTTCATCATCCTCTTCACTATCCTCATCAGATTCAACTTTTTTTTTTAGAAGTTTTGAGGATAATATCTTTAGATTTTGTGGGGGTTTTAAAGTATAGCTCGAAAGTCCGTAAGGAACCTATGAGTTCTTCTACTTTCATTTCATCGATATTTCTACACTCTTCTATGATGGTGACTTTGAATTGAAGCATTCCGGTAGGGATCTCAAGATTTTTCTACAATTTTTATATTTTTTTGTTAGAACCCTCTCTCCAAGTCCCCACATGGAGTTACATATATCATTCAAATTTATGTAAAACTCTATAAAGGTCTCATATTCTTTCATTTTTATATTCTCAAATTGGACCATTAGGAGTTGTAGCTTTGAACATTTCATGGTGCTTGTTCCCTCATGGATGATTTCCAAAAAAACCCTGAAATTGCGGTAAACCACTATTAGTGAAGTACAAAATTATGCCCAAGTGTCTTATAGGGGGGTGAATAGGACTTTTCAAAATGTTAATCCTATTTAATATAAATATTAAATTCTAAATACTAGTAAGTAGGATTAATTAAAAATCAAGCACAATCAAAAGATAGGATAGTAAAATGTACAACAGTTGCAATGCATCAAACATGTAGTATGCGAAAATTAATTATATCATGAATCAACACAACATAGACCAAAGCATGCATCACAAACACAGCGATATATAGTGGTTCGGCTATGTGCCTACTCCACTCCTAGCTAATGTACTAATCTCTATAAGTGTATCGAATTTCACTATCCAATGCTAATAAATCAGGTTAACGATAAACCTTTACAACCTACAAAAGGTTAACTAAGGTGACTACACAAGACCACCCTAAGTGCCTACATAATGCAACTTACAATGCCTACACAAGGAAAACACAAATGCCTACACAAGGCAGTAATCCTACATAAGGACTCTACACGCATTCTCCCATCAGAGGCATACGAAAGGTCTGAGAGAGTTTGAAGAACCGAACTCTAAATCCCGAGAGTGAGCCCCATTTTAGCACATGTTGATGAAGATCTTCCTAGTGATGAAGAGTCTTCAGCTCCCTTGAACTACAACCGCTTGTAGATGCTCCAATCGAGGTACCGAGGTTATTGGGTTAGGGTTTGGTTTGATCTTCTCTAATTTATAATGGGTCTTTAAGAGCTAGAGAAGATTCTTAGAAGCTAAGCATTCAAGGATCCCAACACAATGATTTGCCATTAAGGAGTGTCGTTGGATGATCAATGAAGGCTGAAGTTCATTATTCAATCCATGGTATGAATATACCAATAAATGCCTTTAAGTCATGGATTGAATGATGAACTCCTATGGGAAAGAGGGCTTGAGAGTAAGGGTATTAACTCTAGCAATTACTTTCTCAACGCTCTCTTTAATACTTGCTCGAAAGCCAAAGAAGCAACTCTAGTGGTATATAAAGCCAAATTCCAATGGTAAAAAAAAAAAGGTAGAAATCTCTTGCTGTCGATGCCATCGAACCTTCTTCGATGTCATCAACTTGCAGCACCAAGATATTCAAATAGGTGCAAGATAAATTTTTTCTGATGCCATCGAACCTCATTCGATTTCATCGAAGGACCCTTTGATGTCATTGAGAGATGGCTCGATGCTATCAGTATTTTTCTTGAAAAATACACTTTGCTTACTGGACATATTGAACTCTTTTTTGATACCATCGAGATTTGAATCTCGGTGTCATCAAAGTCATTTCGATTGCTTCGAGAATAAATAGATTTTCCTATGTAAACTCACTAGATAGTTTTGTCCATATTTTGATGTCATCGAATAACCTTTTGATGTCATTGAAATTTGAATTTCGATGTCATCGAATGACCTTCAATGCCATCTAGAATATATGATTTTCCTTATAAGCTTGCTGGATAAACTGTTCCATATTTTGATGTCATCGAACTATGTTCGATCCCATCGATAACTTTGATGCCATCGAAAGGGATTCAATTACATCGAGTATACTTAGAAATTTTCAAAGCTTACTGGAGATATTCGGCCTTATATCGATGTCATTGAAGTGTGTTTGATCCCATCGAAACTTAAGTTTTGATGTCATTAAACTACCTTCTATTCCATCAAACTTATCCATGATTTTCATTGTTTGGTTGCTGGACTGATAGGCCTGTCTCGATGCCATCGAATAGGTGTTCAATGCTATTGAAGTTGCTCGATTGCACTTTGATTGCAATCGACATAACATGAATTTTATCTATTTGCTTCTATCTCCATAAACTTTAAATGAACTCTAATCTAAGCTTACCAAGGGCTCTAGGAACATGGTTTTAGGCAAGTTTAGACTTATTTTAAGTGGTTCTTTTACCCGATAAGGTTTGGTTAGGAAGTGAGGCTTAATGTACCTATATAACACACTCAAAAACTTCAACTTGATGAGTTTTTGGTCTTATAGTCTTCATATGGGGCTCACTTGACTTTAGGACTCAACATTCACGTACATTGACAAACAAGGCCACTTTCAATCCCATGCTTGTTTTGATGTTTCACACATACATATGCGTTTAAACTCTTCTTGTGAAACAACACAGTAGATTACATTCATTGCTTTAGCATCACATGTTTTCCTTTGTTTATAATAATCAGTCCAAAATTTCTTTTGTTTTGGTTGAGATATGGTAGTTCCATTATCAAGTACAATTTATTCCATTGGTGGCTCATACCCATTCTCAACAATATCCCATACTTCATGGTCCAAAGATAATAGAAAACTATTCATTCTAGCTTTCTTATATGCATAATTTGAACCATTAAAACTTGGCAATCAAGAGACCGATGTTCCCTCTCCTTTGGACATACTTCCAACTTCAATAAGGATCTCCTTCTAAGTTGTTAAACCCTTTAAGAGGAACCCGCTTTAATACCAATTGAAATTACGGGTAAACTGATATAAGTGAAGTACGAAGTTATGTCCAAGTGTCCTAGAGGGGGATAAATAGGATTTTTTAAACTTTTAATCCTACTTAAAACAAATACTAACCATTAAGCACTTATAAGAAGGATTAATTGAAAAAAAAATCATAATCAAAAGCTACGATAGTGAAATATATAAAAGCTGTATTATATTAAATATGTAGTGTGCAGAAATTAAACATACCATGAATCGACATAAACATAAGCAATAACATACATGTTGAGGGTCAAATATTACATATTAGACCCCAGTTATTGCTTGGTTTTACGAACATGATAATGTTTACTGTCTTATTTTAATCGTGTTTTTATTACAAGGTGAATTTAAGAGCTTAGACTAAAAAATGGTGCTAAAGGCATGAATTTGATGCTCAAGAGTCACCAAGGTAAGGGACAGATCTTAGAAGACCGAGATCGAAGAATTTACACGCCAAAGATCCGAGAAAATCAAGTGATCAACGATAAAGAGGCCTGAAAGTCGTCCTGAATGTAAGATCACAAGATTCCCACCATTCGTTTGGCTCGAAACTTTATATCTGGCCTGAGGACTCTAAATTAATTATACATGTCAAATTTTAGCCATTTGATCCTTGTGGAAGTGGCCTAATGGACAGATCAACCCATAAAACACCGATCTGGGGCCCACTTGATATCTGGATATGCTTCAATTTTGGTATGAACCCCTTAAATGAGGAGGCAAAATGGATAGATGGAGCGGATTGCTCACGAACATCACAGTGGACCCCACATGGGGTTATGCGAGTGCACAGGTGGTGCACTCCCCCGTTGCACCAGACCCCGGCTTGGGTCAAAGTCAGGTTGACCCGACTCTCTTGCTAGTGGATGGACCTACGTTTACTAGGATGCATCAGTGGGCCATTGTGATCGTCCCATTGGACAATCTAAACCGTCTAACGTGCCAAGGGGGTGGCCAAAACCGTACTCATGCTCTCCCTTTGGTCCCCATGAACGTGTACACACGTAGACCACCGAAAAATGCAGGATGAATGGCGGGAAGATTTGATACAGTGGGCTACACCAAACTCGACCAAAACCACCCATTTCTGACTGAAAATTCACTAGGAATCCAATGAACTGGGTGGATTTCTCCAAAAACATCACTGTGGAGCCCAACGAGCATGTCAGTGCAGTTCCAAACGCAAGTATGTGTGTAAACGCATGTTCGAAAATTGCGGGCTGTAGTGCGATCATGGCTGTGATCAGCCGACCAATCCGGACTGTCCAGAAGATCCAGAAGGGGGCTAAGACCACAGCCATGAAGTCAGAATGGAAGATGAGATAACCACCATCTTGAAAACTCAAACCAAACGCAATGAGTTTGCATTTTTCGTTGATTGCTGCGTAAGGAACTTGCGCACGCCCTTCTGCCAACTCTAGCCACTCCACCGACTTCTCCCACTGACTCCCAGCCTTCATGTCTATATAAGGAGAGAGTAAAATGTGGAGAGAAATCAATTTTGGATGTGGGATCCAAGCAAGGGCAGCCATGGAGGCAATCCAGAGTCGTGGAGACTTGAAGAAGAGAGAAGGCAGTGAGAGAGAGGTCGTGGAGTGTGGTAGTCTTCAAAAGAGTCTTTTCTTTCCTTTTCTCTTATGCTTTTATTGAGATTTTAGCCTAATCATGTCGATGACAGGCTAAACCTCTTAACTAGGGCTAAGACGTGAAGCTTGTAGCATGATTGAGATGTTTGCCTGGTTTTGATTTATGTTCTGTTGAACTCTCTTGGATTCTAGTTTGATTATATAATATACTTTTAGTTTTTAATGGTTTGTTGTGACTTAAATTATAATGGATCTATGATAACTTTAAGTATATTCTTTCCATTATTGAGATTGTGAAATTGGCAAGTCCCGTTGTTCACCATCATCCCATGGGCATAATAGGGTGACGGAATCCGTCCTAACTTTCACAAATATCTTATGATTGGTTGTGGGTTTGGTAAATTGCTGTTGTTTGCCTTGTCTCCTAGGCATGGTTAGGTGATGGAATTACTTCTGAATCTTCACCACTCTCATCTATTGATGATTAGATCTATGAGAAGTTCAGAGATTTGACAAATCTCTTCTTGCCAACTGGATAAGATAGGACTCCAATGCTAGTTGTGTCCTTGAATTATGCAAGGTAGTTTGCCGATTGCTACAAGTGGATCCTTGTCACCCTAGTTTCCTACCTTTGAATTTACAAGTTTTAGTTACTTTAATCACAATTATTTTTTTAATTATTTCAGATTTAGATTTCATCTTTTTCTAATTCTAGTTCTAGTTACTTTTAGAATACGTATAAGGTTCAGTCCCTGTGGATTCGACCTCGGTCTTACCAAGATTATTACTACATCGCAACCTATACTTGGAGTGTGAAAATACACCACAAACACGGTGATATATAGTGGTTCGGCTATGTGCCTACTCCACTTCCAGCGGACGCACTCATCCCATGAGTATACCGAATTTCACTATACAATGGTTTTAAATTAAGTTAACCATGAACTTTTACAACCTACACAAGGTTATCAAAAGTTCGTACACAAAGCAACCTAAAATACCTAGCCAAGGCAACTTGAAATGCCTACATAAGGCAATAGATCCTACACATGGACTCTATACATATTATCCCATCGGAGGCCTACAAAAGGTCTGGGTGAGTTTGAAGTAACCAAACTCTGAACCCCAATCCTAAAGAAGAAAAATGTTTCAGATTTAATGGACTCTAGTACTTACCTCTAAATGAGTGATGCCCATTCAGCACATGTTGATGAAAATCTTCCTGTTGATAAAGATTCTTCAGCTCCCTTAAACCGCAACCCGTTGTAGATGGTCCAATTGAAGATGTTGAGGTTGTTGGATTAAGGTGTTGGTAAATCTAATCTAGTTAATAATGGGTCTTTAAGAGATAGAGAAGATTCCTAAAGCTATGCATTCAAAGATTCCAACGAAATGATTTTTCATTAAAGAGGTTGGTGGATCATCAATGAAAGCAAGAGTTTATAGTTCAATCCAGGCTATAAATGTTCCAATATATGCCTTTAAGCAATGAATTGAATGATGAACTCTTATGGGAAAGAGGGCTTGAGAGTGAGGGTATTAACTATAGCAATAACTCTTTCAAAGCTCTGTTCAATGCATGCTCAAAAAGCCAAGACACAACGTTAAGTAATATATAAAGTAAAATTCTAACGGTAAAAAAAGGGCAGAAATCTGTCATTATCGATGCCATCGAAGTTTCCTTCGATGTCATTGAACCTTCTTCGATGCCATCGAAGTTTCCTTTAATGTCATTGAACCTTCTTCGATGCCTTGACTCATACACCAAGGTTTTAAAATAAGTGCTAGATAGATTTTGACCGATGTCATCAATTATCCTTCGATGCCCCCTTCGATGTCATCAAAAGATGACTCGATGCCATTGAAAATTTTCTTGAAAAATGCGTTGAGGTTGCTGGATGGATTGAGCACAATATCGATGTCATCGAACATACTTCGATGCCATCGAAGACATTTCGATGTCATTGAGAATAATTTGATTTTCCTTTGAAAACTCTCTGGATAGATATTTTGATATTATCAAACAGTCTTTCGATGTCATTGAAAATTGAATTTTGATGTCATCGAAAGTACTTTGGTGCCATCGAGAAATATAGGATTTTCCTTAAAAGCTGTTTGGACAAACTGGTCCATGTTTCGATGCCATTGAATATCCTTCGATGTTATCGATGACTTATATTCGATGACATCGAAGGTGGTTTGATTGAATCGAGAATATCATAGTTCCTTTAAAACTTGTGGGAGAGATATAGCCTAAGTTCTATGTCATCGAAGTATGTTTGATGCCATCAAAACTTAAGTTTTGATGTCATTGAACTACCTTCGATACCATCGATAATATCCAGGTTTTTACAAGTTCATTGTTAGACTATTTGGCCATTGTTTTAATGCCATCAGACAGGTCTTCGATGACATTGAAGATGTCTTGATTGTACTTCGATGACATCGACAGAACATTAAATTTTCCAATTTTATTCATTCTCCACAAACTTTAATTAACTCTAAATCTAAGCTTACCAAAGGTTTTGCAAATATAGTGTTGGATAAGTTAGGACCATTTTAAGCGGGGTTATTACCTAATAGGATTTGGTTAGGGATGTAAGGCTAAATATACCCATGTTGTGTACTTGAACCTCTTCAACTTGGTGTGTCTTTGGTCTTGTAGTCTTCATGTGGGATTCACTGGACTTTAAGACTCAACATACATGTATATTGACAAACAAGGGCACTTTCAGTACTACCATAAATATAAGTTTCATTCATACTTAGTCACATCTCATGAATAAGAAATCGATCATCAATTCCAATGATTAGTTATTAACATAGTTAAGGACCCTCCCATTCAAGGTCTTATGCAATAAAATAAATCTTGTCTAACAGACTTGAAAGAAATAATTAATAATAAAAAAAGCCAAATATAATCATGGCTAGTCTAGAGCAGCTACTTCTTCGTCTGTTAAGTAGGGTCACGTGTCCCTAAGGTCCTTTTATGGCTCGACCACGTACTCCTGTTCTTAAGCCACTGGCTCACCCTCAATCACATCTGTACCCTTTTACATCAATACATGGTAAGCTGGCCATGCCTAGTGAGAAATCCTGACATGAATTTTCACATCAAATTATAATAGAATAACAACAATCATAGACAATATAAATTCAGAAAAATGTAAATGTTATGCATGAATGCATCAAGTGGGAATCTGTCCACTTGCTTGAGTCGAAAACTCGTCAACCCGCATCTGCCCCTTAACATGCTTCTACCATTTGGTAGAGATAGGAAGGCCCACATCTACTCCATAAGTAAGCTTTTAGTAGTATAGTGCGCTTCTGGTAATGATTCTACTAGGTATACCATTCAGGGAGGTTCCCTAGGAATTTAATACATGTTGTGCATGTAAATGATGGGTGCATAAGCATATTAAGTAGTTATGAATCATGCATTGTATAGATCATTCTGATTTTCAAATTTAAATCAACATAATCTCATACTATCTAATAATATCATTATATCATTTAATTCATGTCCAATTAGTAATTCAACATATTTGTTGCATCAATACAGCAAATCAGATTATTAATTATACTAACACATTAATCATATCATATCATTATTACTATATTAATACAAAAATCACACGTTCATCCAAATCAAGAAAGAGTATATGGCAACTACATTAGAGTAAGTATACAACATATCAAACAATCCATCTATTTTAACTTAATAGAGGGAAAATATATCGAGATCACTCACTTGATGCGGTAAAAATGATTTCGTAACCCAAATGTTTAATTTGAATTAAAATTCTCTAAAATCACATGAATGAAAATTATTTTCTAATATAATTAGTTCATATGGTGGGGCTCACCTTTGATCAATTTAAATCCATTTAAATAACAAAATACCTTATTTAAATGAATTCATAAATTAAAAAATAATATTACAAACATTAAGGTGCCGTTAGAATTAGCCCCAAGAAATTTCTAAAGATTCGGGTTGTTTTCAGTAACAGTATTAATAGTTGATTTTTCTGAAAGTTCGAGCGGCATTTTATAATATTCTAAAATTTTATGTCAGAACCCCCTGATCTTGAAAAAAAAAATATATTCTAATTTAACCATAAAATTCTGAATTTTTATGTAGTTTGTGATGATTTACATAATTTTTTTGGGATTTATCTACTTTAATAATTTAAGGGGCAAACTATATTTGATAGATGGATCAAGGTCAACCATTGATTGTCACTTAATCAATATCAAGGGACAACCGATGATCATCTTAATCCGACCATCCATACATTAATTTATTAAAATTCTTAATGATCACATTGTTTGATCAATGCGGCCCACTAGATGGCCAGATTTGTCATTAAATCTGGACGTCATCATCATCTGATGTCCATATTTTGATAATCGGTCCAGATTGAGTTAGATATCAAACATCTAATTGTTCCACACAATAAATCTACATATGATTTAATGTCTACTATTTCCTTAGATCGATGCGACCCATCCAATGCTTCGATCTACCTAAAATTTAGGATTTTAATTAGTTTTATTTTTAAGAATCTGATGAATGGTGATGATTTAATCACACGTTTCAAATTATGTTATATAATTCTTTGTGTCAAGTTGTAGTTTGTGTAGAGAATTACTCTTTTAGTATTAATTTAATTTTCTTAAATTAAGGAAGAAACTTGGTAAATATATGATTGGTATGGTACATTGAGGTGTCAAATAGGTCTGATTCTTGGAATCATTATATAATTAAGTCTTAGAAAACTCATGAACTGTACAAATCATATCGATCATCGTCCATCATGGAAAAATCCCACCTTCTGCACGTCAACCATATAGCCATGCGCATCAGTGTACCTTTCCACGTGGATGAATTTAATGCACACAATAAATGCTTGATTGATATAATCTGTCCAATGTGTAGATCAATACCGAATTAAACTACAATAGAAAGAAAATAATGAAAAGATCATTATACTAATTTGAATAAGCGAATTCTAAAAACCTCTCTCCCACTTTCTCTCTCATTTTATTTATCTACAAAAAATTTTCTTTGGTTCTTTAAGTCTTAGTAGGACTCTTGCTCTCACACGGTCCATCTTTAAGAGAGAGGGTTTGTTGGGAGACTCTTAGATACGAGGGAGAGTTGGAATAAAGAAAGATAAGATGAGATCGGCGGATCTATCTCACTCAAAATTCAATTTTAAAATTTTAAAATTTATTTTATTTTTAAAAAATATGGGCGTTACAACAGACCTACCGTCAACATGGTTTAACTCTTTAATTTAAGCCATCTACAATAGTAGAACTAGGTAGATTAAAAGATTATAGCAAGTGGGCCTCATGCTGGAACTTCAATGAGATTCACTTGTAGCTACTCTTTGGGATACAATGGATTCCAAGCCAAACAACATAAAATGATTTTTATTTGATTTGTGGCAATTTATGTTGTTTGGATGGCAAAGGATAAGGTGAATTCTACAAAATCATCACCATTCTTTTTAACTGTTTGAATTCTCGGCAGAAAAAAATTAGGTGATTTTGTTAGAGGATTAAGAGATTTTTAGTTGCCATCCAAACAAGAACCTTAAAATTGAATCCATAATTTAACAGTGCTAGTAAAAATCAGCATTAAATAATTATTAGTTTTTCCTCTGCTTTCCCATGGATTCCACTTTTGAAAGCTTGCCATGTACGAGAATTCCAGCTATTAAACAATAAGGATCTTATGATTGCCCATGCTAGGACTACATGCATCATAGACAAAAATCAAGATCATCAGAGTTTCTTCGCCATTCGATTCTTAGCCGTGTCAAAATAACCCAAGGTCCCCATTCCATAGCTAAAACGGAAATCAAATAGTTAGGATCATATGATTATTACCAATGCTTTTGACTCACATGAGCATTTCTACAGATCTGTTTTGCTTACTGTAAACGCTGGTTTCTTCGTGATGCAGGTACATCAATGTCATGCCCACACATTGCCGGTGTGGCCGCGTTGATCAAGGCCGTACACCCTAACTGGAGCCCAAGTGCCATCAAGTCGGCTCTCATGACCACAGCCTACATACTTGACAACACAAAATCCCCCCTCCATGATGCAGCCGGGGGTAGTTCGACCCCATTAGCTCACGGTGCAGGCCATATCAATCCCCAAAAGGCTCTCTCCCCGGGCCTCATCTATGACATCACAACTGAAGACTACATCAACTACCTATGTTATTATTACTTCCCCAAAGATATGGAAGAGATCGTCGGAAAGCCCAACTTCACGTGCAACCACAAATTATCAGACCCAGGCAATCTTAACTACCCATCCTTTGCGGTGCAATTCAAATCGCGTATGGTGGTCAAGTATGGCCGTGAGGTAACGAATGTGGGTCCGGCACGATCAGCCTACAGTGTAACAGTTGATGCGCCCATGAGTGTTGGAGTGAAGGTGAGGCCCACCAGACTTGTGTTTAAGGAGGTGGGGCAGAAGTTGAGATATAATGTCACTTTCGAGTCCAAGAAGGGTGGGAACTGGACGGACTCATTTGGATGGATTACTTGGAGCAGCGAGCAGAACCAAGTGAGGAGCCCGGTCACCTATGTTTGGCGATAGTAGTAGAATCTTGTGGTTTTATAATAATCTCATCGTGTTTTCCCCACCGTACCCTTGTGGACCAATGTGTTGGAATAAGGACATGATATTTTCGAGTTTCTGAGTCAGAGAAATGGTTTGCTCTAATGTACTGAAACTTCTGGCGTTGTTATTATTATTATTATTATTATTATTATTATTATTATTATTATTTGCAATTATCTCGTGAGGAGAGCACGTGGGGTTGGAGAGCGGATTAGGTGAGACCCGGCCTCATCCAATGCGTGCAGCCCTTACAGTGTAGATACCGTGGCCCACCTTGATGTATGTATTATATATGTATCCATGTTGTTCATCCGTTTTCTAGATCATTTTAGCGCATTATCCCAATAATGAAGCATATCCAATTATCATAAGAAACTGTGGTGATTTTTTCTGCTTTTACGATAGGCGAGCCCATCCCTTTTTGTCATTGGGCCTGCCCGAATGTCCAGTTGTAAAGTCCTCTCCTTTACATAATGAAATCAAATTTCAAAAAAAAAAAAAAAGAAAGAGAGAAAGAAAAAAAAAAAAAAAGAGAATATGTGGTGATTGACTCTCTCACTATTAAAAACTTCTTAAGAAGCACCTTAATCCTTAAGGTTCCCGTAGTGTTTATTTACCATACAATCTGTAATCTGTTGATAAGGTCACATGAGACTGGATGAAGGGAAAAACAAAGATCAGCTTGATCCAAAACTTTTTTGGCCCATTAATAGTCAATCAACACTGTTTCTTTTGGTATGGTCCACCTGATAATTGGATGTACTTTATTTTTTAGATAATGCCCTGAAATGATCCCGAAAAATAGATGAACCGCTTGGATAAGTAATACATACATCAAGGAGAGCCCCACGGTAAGGGCTTCATGGTCTTGGGCGAGGGCGGGGTCTCACCTAATGCGCTCTGGAGGGGTTGAGAGAGGATTAGGTGCAGCCTCGGCCTCACCCAACGTGATGTGGGCCTAACCAGGGGGCCCACCTTGATGTATGTATTATATATACACGATGTCCATCCCTTTTGACAGCTCATTTAAGGACTTGAGCCGAAAAATGAAGTAGATCCAAATCTTAGATGGACCACATCACATGAAATAGTGCTAATTGACCATAAGAGCTTCTTTTTTGGGCAATGCCCTTTTTAGATCAAATTGATACTTGATATTCACCCTTCATCCAAGTCTGTGTGTAGCCTTATCAACAGGTTGGATGACAAACAAATATTACAAATGTGCATTAAGGTGGGCCTTAGGAAGTTTTTAATGGTAGCCATTCAATCACTATTGTTGCTTGTTGTGTAGTCCACCTGGGATTTGGATATGCTTCATTTGGGCTCATGACCTAAAATGATATGGAAAAATGGATAGATGAATGGATGTACAATACATACATCAAGGTATACCCATGATCAAGGTCACACCATATTAGGTAAGGCCCGACCACAACTAATCTTCTCCTTGTGTGGCTGGGGGTGTAGAGATGTCATATATATATATATATATATATATATATATATATATATATATATATATATATATATATATATATATATATCTATACTGCGAACCATTCCGTATGCTACTTCGTGCGGTCTGATTCCCAACATAAAGAGGAAATTTGGATTGCGTTCTGAGTAAACTCTGTTGGGCCTCGTGTGAATGGATGTGGTCTATCCACGCCGTCCATCTGTTTCTTAAGCGCATTTTAATGGTTGAGACAAAAATTGAATCATTTCCAATGCTCAAGTGGACCATAGAACAGGAAACATTGGGAATAATAATTTCCACCGTTGAAACCTTTTTAGGGACTATAGTGATGTTTAGTTGTCATCCGACCTGTTCGTGAGATCACACAGAAATGGATGAAAAGAAAACACAAATATTAGATTGATCCAAAACTTGTAGACCAAAAGAAAATTTTCAGCGGTTGACATTCAATACACACTGTTTCCTGTGGTGTGGCCCACTCGAGCTTTTGGATATACTTCATTTTTGGGCTTAAGCCTTAAAATTATTTGTTAAAATGGATGCAAGGAGTGGATGGAATATATAAATCCCGGAGGGCCCCACAGAGTTTACTTAGTACGCAGCCCGCTCCCCCCCACCCCACAAGAGATCTGGGCACGGATTGGCTATTGATAGGGTGAGAAGTGACGTCACCAAATTTTGTGGACCCACCATGATATATGTTTTATATACACGTCGTCCATCCATCTGGAGAGATCATTTTAAAGAAATATCCAAAGAATGTGTCAAATCCAAAGCTTCAGTGGACCCCACCACAGAAATAGTAGCGAGAGTGTAAGTGCTATGGTTTCTAGCTCCTATATTATCAAATTTTGTATTGCCAAAACCTCTCTTGGAATCTGTGTCTTGTATAACTCATCTACATAATGAAGTCTATGCATCTCTCAAGGACAAAGGTTCTTAGTTCAAAAACTTCAAAGGCAAGATTACTTGTTCATGTTTATGTACAACATCAATTATGAATTCAAGCTTTCAAGTTTCAAGAGTTCAAGATTTTCAAAGCTTTGTACAAGTCAAACAACGTCTCTAGATTTTGATACTCAAGTTCAAGCTTCAACGTTAGTTAATTTCAAGCTTCAAGAGTCTCAAGTTCAAACTTCATCCAATGACAAGATCTCAAGCTTCGAGAACTTCAAAGAACGACTATCAACTAAAGAAAAAGAAGACTCAATGTTCATACTTCACTAACAAGATATAAATGACCCTAGATTGACTTTAGGGTAGGTCATTTTGAATACATAATTCAATTAACTCATTTTATAAGTGAATAGACTGTTTCTCAACTAGTACTAGTACTGGCTCGACCAGTCCAAGAAATTCCATGACCAATCCTAAGATTGTTGCAAAATTTCAAATTTTTTTGTTAAGCCACGACCAGTCCTGGAGACTGCTCGACCGGTAGCATGAATAGTGCTCGACTCGTGATCGATCAGTCTTGCAGCCACGACTCAAAGTCCAGTGACTAAATTAGGCTCCACACGACTACTCGTGGATAGGTCACGACCAGTCGTGGAGGTCCCTCGATCGGTCGTGAAGGTCCTACGACCAGTCGTGGAATGACTTTATCCTATTCCGCTCAAAATTTCAAAAATCTGTTGGTTCTACGACCAGTCGTGGTGTCCTCAGGACCAGTCGTGAACGTGATGTCTTCACCTATAAATAGAGGACGAATTTTAGAGTATTTCATTCAATTTAAGCTATTTCAATTCGTCACTCCAAGAGATAAGTTAGTTATCTTTTTAAGATATATTGTGCTCATTTAATATTCTCCGAATTTAGCTTTTTTATATTTGATTTTATATTCTTTATTCCAATCATATTTGAAAAAGGGATTGAGATTGGCCTTTTCTTGGAATCAAAATCAAATAGAGCTAGCCCAACTTGATTTAATTTAAAATCAATTTAGAACCTAGAACCATATCATAAGTGAACGTGGACATTGAACTTCTATGTTAAACATCTACTCTGATTTGGTTCTTCCAGGCTGCATCAAAAGAGAATATCCAGGTATTTTACATTATTGTAAATTTCTGTTTTTGGTTTCATTGAGATTGTGCCAGAAAAATCTCTCTATTTTGGTTTGTCTGAGGTGATCCAGAAAAATCAGAGTGTGGGGTTTTTGAATTGTGTAAGCTCACTTGAAAGATACAATTGTGAGGGTTTTAGGTGAACCTGGAAAAACTTATTTTCATAGTGAACGCTAATATTCACTGTGTGAGGATATTAGGAGTGGAGTAGTTGTGTGGTTGTTTTTCTAAACAGTTGGTGTACACATAAGCAAACTAGTATAATTTCTTGTCTTGTGGTTTGAATGTTTTTTTTCTTTTTGTGGATGGTTGTAATTTCCCTTTTTACATTTGTGGAGAATGTTGTAATAGTTTAGGTTTCTTTCCTTGCTATTTATTTCTTTATTCCTCTGTATCAGTTTGAGTTTTTGATATACAAACCGTTCTAGTAAGGTTGTCCTGCCATAAACCCTTGGTTTTTATGGTATAAGGTTGTCCTTAGAACAATATCTGTATCAACCTCTCAATACTTGTTTATTTGAGGTTGTCTTTAAATTCAGCATTTTGGGATTGTCTAATTTATTTAAATTCCGCTGTTATTTTTTTAATTTGGTGTAGTCCTATTCACCCTCCCTCTAAGACATATAGCTCGGCCTTTTTAAGTGGTATCAAAGCCTAATAGTTTGTTTTAATTGTTATTACTTTTTAGATTAATTTCCTAAGCTAATCGATCTGAGCTTTGTAAGATGTTAAATTTTGATAGCCTATCAATCACTAGGCCTCCACCATTTGATGGCTCCAATTATGCCTATTAGAAAGCCAGGATAAGAATTTTCTTAAAATCCATGGATGAGAGCGTGTGGCAAGCCACAATGACTAATTGGACCTCTCTTACCACTAAAGTAACTGGTATCGATGGATCTAAATCTATGAGAATTATGCCTTATTTCTCTTGGACCACTCTTCTGAAAAGTGAGAGTAGTGTCAATGCAAAAGCACTAAATGCAATCACTTGCGCACTATCACCGGATGAATTCAAAAGAATTATATCATAAGATACTGCAAAGCAAGCTTGGGATATTTTAGAAATGACACACGATGGAATAACAATTGTCAAGAAATCTAAAGTCCAAATCCTCACAACCAAATTTGAGGAAATACATATGGAGGAAAGTGAAACTTTCATAGACTTTTATACTAAATTGAATGACATTGTCAACTCTATTTAGGGTCTTGGTGATAAAATCCCAAAAAGTAAAGTCTGTGCAAAGATACTACGCTCACTACCTGAATGGTTCAATTCAAAGGTAACTGCGATCCAGGAACTTCGTGATACGGACAATATGAGGGTAGAAGAATTAGTTGGATCATTACAGACTTATGAATTAAACTTTAAAGCTCCTAAAGGTAAAACTATCGCCCTCAAATCTTCTAAATGTATTTCTCAAGAAAATAGTAATTCTGATTTAGAAAATTCTGAAGATGATATGGCCCTTTTAGCTAAAAAGTTTTACAAAATTTTCATAAGTATGATTTTTAAAAATCTAATGATAAGAAAAGATCTAAATCTAAAACTTGGAAATCATTAAAAGATAGCCAATGTTACAACTACCATGAATATAGACATTTAGTAAACAAGTGTCCTAAAAGGGACAAACCCAAAAAGAAGGGTATGTTGGCTACTTGGGATGAATCGTCCTGCTTTGAAGCCTCTTCTGAGTCAGAAGATTCTGAAACTGAGTCGGATAATGAAGTTAAAGCCCTTATGACTCTAGCCAAGTTCACGTTTTCAGATAATGATGATTCAACTAGTGAAGAAAATTTGAATAGTGATCATGAAAATGAAAAAGATCTTCAAGATGCTTACAATGCCTTATACAAGGAAAGTTGTAAAATTGCCGTAAAACTAAAACTTCAGAAAGAAAAGTTTTCGAAACTTAAAGAACATTTTGATACTCTTGTTTTAGAAAAATCCCACATTTCAGATTGTTTTGAAAAGACTAAATGCGATTTAGATTTCAAGACCTCCTTTATTGAAAATCTTAAATCTGAAAATGAAAAGCTAAAACTTGAAGTCTCTTCACTTTTGAGTTTAAAAGACACTTAGAGGTATGCCCAAGGAGATCCTAAGTCAGAAAAACTATTATCTGGATCCGGAAAATGTGGCGACTGATCCGGTTTGAGCTATGATAAAAATACTCCTCCCAAACATAAGAATACTCTTCTTAAGTTTGTAAAAGGTGAGTCTTCAAACTTAAAAGGGAAAAGTCTAAATCAAAATTATCCTAAAAATGCTAAAACTTTTCAATCTTTAAAACCTAAAAGTAATCATATCAACTATAAAAATCAGAATCATAATCCTTTAGCTGAGAAAATTGTTAATTTACTTAAGGAGCTCTTAAAATCTAACTCAATGGGTCGGTCTTATATCAACTACAAACATAAGAAGACCAACTATTCTCCTAAACCCAAGACTGTAATGAAATGGGTTCCGAAGGTTACTTGCTTAGTTGCTCACACAGCTTTCAAAGCTTCAAGCCATTTAAAGTGGTGCCTAGACAGTAGATGCTCCAGCACATGTCTGGTGACAAAGGTCTGTTCACCAATCCTAAAGATATGACTGATGGTTCAGTCACATTTGGTAATAGCAGCAACTACAGGATTATTGGTCAAGGTACGGTTCAACTTTTTAACCTCCCTTTATTTGAGAATGTTTTATATGTAGAAGGTTTAAAACACAACTTATTAATCATCTCTCAAATATGCGATAAAAATTATAGAGTAAAATTTACTAACCTAGGGTGTAAAATTTTAAATAAAAATGGTCTGTAATATTAACTGGTCGCAGAACTTCTGAAAACTGCTATATTGTAAGTGATTCAAGCTCATCTAATCTATCGTGTTACATGGTCCATACCGATGAAACCGAGTTATGGCATAAACGCCTTGGACATGTACACTACCACAACTTATATAGATTGAGCAAAAGAGAGTTAGTAAGAGGCTTACCCAAAATACAGAAAATAGATAAAATATGTGGTGAATGCCAGATTGGCAAGCAAACTAGGAGCTCTCACAAAAAGGTGGACTCCAATGCCACATCGAAACCACTCGAACTCCTCCATATGGATCTTATTGGACCAACTAGAACGGAGAGTCGAGGTGGTAAAAAGTATATTCTGGTAATTGTTGATGACTTTACCAGATATACTTGAGTAGTCTTCTTACGAGACAAATTAAAAACTCTTAATGAAGTTAAAAGGGTACTTAGACATATCCAAACTGAAAAAGAGACTCAAGTCTGTAAGATCCGTAGTGATCATGAATCAGAATTTGAGAATAGCAGTTTTGAGAAGTTTTGCAGTGATCAGAGAATATCACATGAATTCTCTGCGCCCAAAACACCACAACAAAATGGTACAGTAGAAAGGAAAAATAGAGTGCTTTAAGAAATGACAAATGTAATGTTAAACAGTATGAAGCTCCCTAAAAATCTTTGGGCCGAAGCCGTAAATACTGCGTGTTATATAATTAACCGCGTGTATACTAGAAAATCAAATTATAAAATGGCTTACGAAATATGGTTTGATAAGAAGCCTACTGTCAAATACTTTTGAATTTTTTTGCAGCAAGTGCTATATTTTACGTGATCAAGAAAATCTGGGTAAGTTTGACACCAAAAGTGATGAAGGGATATTTTTAGGGTATGCTTTGAATAGTCGAGCGTATCGGGTTCTTAATAAAAGGACCAGTGTAATTCAAGAATCCATTAATGTGGTTATTGACGATCACTTGAATACACCTGTCTTAAGTTCAGATAAAGATGAAGTACTTCTAATTGATAAACCAAATTCTTCATTAAGTAAAAATAACTCTGAACTGAGGACTATTAAAGATCATCCAACTAATCAGATTCTTGGAACTCTCATTGGTGTGCAACTCGTATACAGCTTGAAGATATGTGTAATTACGTGTGCTTTACATCTCAGATAGAACCGGCTAACGTAAAAGAAGCTCTTACTGACGAAAACTAGATAGTTGCGATGCAAGAAGAGCTTAATCAATTTGTTAGAAATGATGATTGATATTTAGTTCCTAGACCGAAAGATAATCATATTATCGGAACTAAGTGGATTTTCAAAAATAAGTCTGATAAACTTGGTAATATAATTCGAAACAAGGCTAGACTGGTTGTACAAGGGTACACTCAAATTGAAGGAATCGATTATGATGAGACCTTTGCCCCAGCAGCTCGTCTTGAATCAACAAACTATTTATATCCATTGCATGCTTTAGAAAGTTCAAAAGATTTCAAATGGATGTAAAGAGTGCTTTCTTAAATGACGATTTGCATGAAGAAGTGTATATTGAACAACCAATGGGTTTTGAAGACCCTAAGAATACTGGTCATGTCTATCGCTTAAAAAAAGACTCTTTACAATTTGAAACAAGCTCCCAGGGCATGGTACGAAAAATTGACTAAGTTTTTACTAAGTCATAACTTTATAATAGGAAGTGTTGATAAGACTATGTTTGTAAAGAAACATAATGATCACATTTTAATGGTACAAAATTATGTTGATGATATTATTTATGGATCTACATGTGCTAACATGACTGTTGAGTTTGCAGATCTTATGTAATCTAAGTTCGAAATGTGCATAGTTGGGGAATTGAATTATTTTTAAGGGTTGCAAGTTAAAGCAACCTGATGGTTTCTTTATTTCCCAAACCAAATATGATCTGAACTTAGTTAAAAAGTTCGGATTTGACAATGGAAAGAATTTTGATACTCCTATGAGTATAACTTTAAAACACTCAAAGGAATTTACAGGTAAGAGAGTTGATCCTAAATTGTATCGTAGTATGATAGGTAGTTTACTGTATTTAACTGCGAGTCGACCTGATATTGCATTTAGCGTAGGGATTTACGCTAGATATCAATTTGACCCTAAAGAGTCACATTTAACTGTTGTTAATCGGATTACGTGATATGTTGTAAGTTCAATTACTCTGGGTCTTTGGTATCCACATGATACTAGTGTTCAATTAGCTGGTTACACTGATGTTGATTGGGCTGGTAACATTGATGATAGAAAATCAACCAGTGGTGGTTGTTTCTATGTTGGGAATTGTCTTGTTTCTTGGCAAAGTAAGAAACAAAGTTCCGTATCGCTCTCAACTATTGAGGCTGAATACATTGTAGCAGGTAATGCATGTACTCAACTTGTATGGATGAAAAGAATGTTAAGCGATTACGAAATTGTACAGGATTTTATGGTTTTATATTGTGATAATTCCAGTGCAATTAATATATCTAAAAATTCAATCCAGCATTCACGAGCTAAGCACATTGACATTAGATATCACTACATTCGTGAATTAGTATAAGAAAAGACAACTTCTTTGGAATACATTCCGACCGAGACTCAACTTGCTGACATTTTCACTAAATCGCTTAACAAAAGCAGGTTTAATAAATTGAAATTTGATCTTGGTATGTGCAATTTGAATTGATTATTCATGCATTTCTGTATTATATTGTGTATATATATATGCTAATTTATCTGTTTAAAATTTCAAATTTCAAGAAAAATGTACATTTTTGTCTGTGCATGACCAGTCGAGTACATACTCGACCAGTCGTGGCACGACCGGTCGAGCATGTACTCGACCAGTTGTGTAGCATGGGCTGGTGCTTAATTTGGGGAGAAAAATCCCTTTTTCTTCATTTGGGTTTCTTCTCTAACTGGTCCTAGCTCCACCGGTCAAACCCATCCCCTAGTTCTTCAAGGTTAGTCCATTATTTCCATTTTCCTTATAGATTCAAGTTCATATCACTTCTTTTTCATCCTTGGAGTGATTTATTTATTGTTTCTTTAAGGTTTTTGGTGTTTTCTTCTCCAAAATCTGATATAGAGAAAACCACTCTATTTCTTTTGCAACCACTTGTTTCCTAGATTTCCTAGTTGCAAATGGATAGTAGAGGCAAAAAGAAAAGTTTACATGGCCCTTTAACTTCTAGATTGACACCTATAACAAGGCACCACCTTCGGTCACCCAAAGATGATCCCTCTTATGTGCGGGATTTAAGGTTACACAATATTATAGTTGAACGACCGGTTCATGCTGAACATTTAGTTTCGCTTGAACTCCTTCCTCTTCTCCAATTTGTAGGATGAGATAACATTCTACATTGGGGTGGGCCGGCATACCGGTCTATTGCACAACCTATGTTTGCGTGTATTTCTAATTTTTTAGTTGAAAATTTAACGTTTATTATTGCAACTAGAGAAAGTTCATTTGAAGTAGACCGACATCTGATCTCTGGCCTAATGGACATACCTGTCAATGATGAAGGTATTCCTATTAGCACTCTAGTTGATAAACCCTTCGAATCAGAAAAACGTACGCTTACTAGAGCATTATGCAATATAAATGCGCAATGGAGTCAAAATGGTAATGCGCTTGCTTCAAAGTATTTGTTACCCGGATAAAGGGTCGTTCACAGGATATTTATTTCAAATCTTTATCCTCGTTCTGGTAATAAAATCGAACTCACCACTTTCATGGTTCGGATTCTTCATTCCATCATCTCTAGTACAAAAGTATGTCTTTCTTCTTTAATCTATCATTCTATCATTCAATTCCGTCTCCATCCTGGACATAGTGATATCCCTTTTGCATATCTTATGACTGTGTTGGCCACTCATATATTAGTAGATATGCCCGTTAGAGAGACTCACATTCAACACCTTATTTTCAACAAATCAAATATAAACAAAATGAATTTGAGGTTAGCTGATGGTCAAGTTAATGTGGGTGTTGGTGGAGCTGCAGCAGTGAATGAAAAAGAAAGCAATTTACCTGCAGATGACATTAACATGGACGATATCTTTGATGAGATTGAATCAGATTCTGAGGCTGATCCTGACTATCAGCCTTTTGATTTCGCTGAGAGGTTGCATTACCTTGAGGAATAGGTGGCTCAGATTCGTGTAACCCAGGATTCTCAATTTGCTTATATGCGTAAATATATGAGGCGCATTAATAAGGGTTTACATCAAATTGATCCATCGATTCCTGCTCTCTCTTCAGGATCTGATTAGTATTTTCTAATCTTGGTTTGTAATAACTTTAATGATACTTGGATTTTTTTTTTGTCTTTTGAGGTAATACTTGGCTGAACTTGGCTTGGCTTAACTTGGTTTAACTTAATTGTACTTGATTAAACTTGGTTATTTTTGTTTGAACATGTCTTACTTATGGTTTGATATTTTGACTTTGTTGATCATTTATTCCTCATACTCTTCTTATTCTTCTTTCTTATCTACTTTCACTTCTATTTCTTGATTCCTTCCTTTGTCATATTGTGATAAAAAGGGGGAGAATTTTGTCAATGCTTGTGATATATTGCGTGTGGATTGTGGATGAATTGATTGTGAATGATTCTATTTTGTGAAGGGGAGTTAAGTAAGGGGGAGTATTGGAATTAATGCAATTTTGATAACTGGTGCATGATTCTTTATGCGTATATTGCTTATGTTATTGTGGAGTGTGTTTTGTCACAAATTTGATGAAGGGGGAGATTGTAAGTGCTATGGTTTCTAGCTTTTATATTGTCAAATTTTGTAGTGCCAAAACCTCTCTTGGAATCTGTGTCTTGTGTAGCTCATCTACATAATGAAGTATGTGCATCTCTTAAGGACAAGGGTCCTTAGTTCAAAAACTTCAAAGGCAAGATTACTTGTTCATGTTTATGTACAACATCAATTATGAATTCAAGCTTTCAAGTTTCAAGAGTTTAAAATTTTCAAAGCTTCATACAAGTCAAGACAACGTCTCTAGATTTTGATACTCAAGTTCAAGCTTCAACGTTAGTCAATTTCAAGTTTCAAGAGTCTCAAGTTCAAGCTTCATCCTATGACAAGATCTTAAGCTTTACGAACTTCAAAGAACGACTATCAACTAAAGAAAAAGAAGACTCAATGTTCATACTTCACTAACAAGGTATAAATGACCCTAGATTGACTTTAGGGTAGGTCATTTTGAATACATAATTCAATTAACTCATTTTATAAGTGAATAGACTGTTTCTCGACTAGTCCTAGCACTGGCTCGAACAGTACTAAGGTTGTTGCAAATTTTTAGAATTTTTTGTTAAGCCATGACTAGTCCTGGAATTGCGCGATCGGTCGTGTGAACAGTGTTCGATTCATGCTTGACCAATCCTGCAGCCACGACTCAAAGTCCAGCAACTAAATCAGGCTCCACACGACCAGTCGTGGAGGTCCCTCGACTAGTCATGAAAGTCCTAAGACCAGTTGTGGAATGACTTTATCCTATCGTGCTCAAAATTTTAAAAATCTGTTGGTTTTACGACCAGTTGTGGTGTCCTCAGGACCAGTCGTGAACGTGATTTATTCACCAATAAATAGAGGACGAATTTCAGAATATTTCATTCAATTCAAGCTAATTCAATTCATCACTCTGAGAGATAAGTTAGTAATCTTTTTAAGTTATATCATGCTCATTTAATATTCTCTTAATTTAGCTTTTCTATATTTGATTTTGTATTCTTTATTCCAATCATATTTGAAGAAGGGATTAAGATTGACCTTTTCTTGGAATCAAAATCAAATAAAGCTAGCCCAACTTGATTTAATTTAAAATCAATTTAGAACTTAGAACCATATCATAAGTGAGTGTGAACATTGAACTTCTACGTTGAACTTCTACTTTGATTTGGTTCTTCCGGGCTGCATCAAAAAGAGAATATCCAGGTATTTTATATTATTGTAAATTTCTGTTTTTGGTTTCATTGATATTGTGCCAGAAAAATCTCTCTATTTTGGTTTATCTGAGGTGATCCAGAAAACTTAGAGTGTGGGGTTTTTGAATTGTGTAAGCCCACTTGAAAGACACAATTGTGAGGGTTTTAAGTGAACCTAGAAAAACCTATTTTCATAGTGAATGCTAATATCCACTGTGTGAAGATATTAAGAGTGGAGTAGTTGTGTGGCTGTTTTTCTAAACAGTTGGTGTACATACAAGCGAACCGCTATAATTTCTTGTCTTGTAGTTTGAATGTTTATTTCTTTTTGTGGATAGTTGTAATTTTCATTTTTACATTTGTGGAGAATATTGTAATCCTTATTTGGATGTGTGGGAATATTGTAATAGCTTAGATTTCTTTCTTTGCTATTTATTTCTTTATTCCTCTATATCAGTTTGAGTTTTTAATACACAAACTGTTCTAGTAAGGCTGTCCTTCCATAAACCCTTGGTTTTTATGGCGTAAGGTTGTCCTTAGAACAACATCTATATTAACCTCTCAATACTTGTTCATTTGAGGTTGTCTTTAAATTTAGCATTGTGGGATTGTCTATTGTTATCCATATTTAATTTATTTAAATTCCACTGTTATTATTATTTTAAAATTTGGCATAGTCCTATTTACCCCCCCCCCCCTCTAGGACATATAGCTTGGCCTTTTCAGAGAGTGATGCCACCGTTAAAAAATTCTAAAGGCCACAAAAGTTTTCGATCAAGCTTATAGTTGTATTTTCCCTTCTTTATTGTCTTTGTTAACTTTTGAACAGGTTGGATTTTGAAAAAACATCATGGTGGGCTTTAGAAAGGTTTTAACAATGGGCATCAATCTTCCCACTGTTTTCTATGGTGGGGTCCACTAAAGCTTGGATTTGCTTCATTATATGGCTCATGGCTTAAAATATTATCTCCAAATGGATGGACGTTGTAGATACAACACATATATCATTGTGGGGTTCACAAAACTTGGTAGCCTACAGTGGGAATTGGACAGCACCAAGGTAGCCTGCAGGATGGTTCGCAGGAGACCATTACTTTCTCTCTCTCTCTACACACACACACACACACACACACACACACACACACACACATATATATATATATATATTTGTGTGTGTATTCACAACCCCAAGTGAAGGATCTTGATGTAGTAATAACTCGGTGAGATCTAGGTCGAATCCACAAGTAATAGGGAACACGGTCTAGAACTAATTTAAGTCTAACTTGGTTGGTCTGAGATTTTAATCCAACGATTTAGAAAAAGATTTTGAAATAATAAAAATAAAAGACTAAGGATCCAAGAATCCACTTATAGCAATCTAAATATTAATTCACTTGATTTAATGATAATTCAATTGGAATCGGAGTTCTATCATATCTAATCGGATGATGGAGCAAATAAAATAAAATTTGAACTTTTCATTAGTTTAGTTCCCAATATCTGTCTAATTGCAATGATGGTAGGGAATTTAATCATCCACCATGCCCATAGACGATGGTGAATAATGACTTTTACACATCACACAATTCCAAAGCCTGTAAGATCATATCAAGAGCTTTCATAGCATCCACTGTAATTTCAATCATAGTAAATCATAGAAAATTGGAAATATATCTTTATTTAAACTAAAACTCAATGGAAGTTCAACATATACTTGAATCAAAGCAAACTAAATATCAAAATAAACTATAAGTTTCATCCCTTAGCCTTAGCTAAGAGATTAGCCTAAGAAGATTAACATCTTAGAAGAAAAATAAAAAGATCAACTAGAACCGTGAAGAAATCAAAATGGAAGAACATTGTCGGTGCTCTACCTAGGCCTTATCTCCCTTTCCAAAACCTAGAAGATGCTATGGAACGTCTTATGGACTCTTATTTATAGTTTTAGAAGTCTAAATTTCGCATTGACCTTGGATTTACATATTTCTGTTATGCTTCGGTCGAACCAAAGTCGCGTCTGAAAAATCTGTGCGGAATCTGTCAAATTTAGGTCGGACCGAAGTCAGCTCAGGTCGGATCGAAATTGGCTTCAGTCAAACCAAGTCAAACCAAAATTTGAGTTGAATTAATTCTGAAAATCACAATTTCTTGCTGGATCGTTTTGTGCGATTTTGGTCGGACTGAACTGGAATGTTTTTCTGTTATGGACTTTGTAATCTTTTCAAGTGGACTTTGTAATCTTTTCAGTCCTTTCTTCCTCCTTTGCACTTGGTTTTCTTGAATCTTTGGCATGTAAATTCTTCATTAATAACTTTCAAATCTTTGTTGCCTTCTGTTGAACTCTAAATCCATCCTTTTAAACACATGTTCATCATAAGCTTCTGAATCACCTCGCATGACAAAAACGTATATAAATAAATCAAATTATCAATTAAATGCCAAGAAATCTAATGTAATTGAAGGGTTAAATATGTAATATTTGAGTCTCAACACACCCCCCAACTAGCATTTTGCTAGTCCCGAGCAAAACATGCGTGAGATATTTCAAAAACCAATGTATAATTTACTGAAGATCAAGTGGTTCTAAAAACAATCCTTATTATAGAAATCTAAAATACATTAACATTGAGTACCACCTATAGCAATATCTATTTTCATGATAATAATGATAATTAAAAGAGTTTAAGAAAACCAAAGCCTAAACCAAAACTTACCTTACAATTTAACGCTCTATTTTTTCAACTTTTGATTTTTTCATCAATGGTTTTCACACTATTTTCACTTTTTTCTTCTTTTCAACAGTCCTTTCAAGGAACTTTGATAGGTAGCCCTTTTCGATGATAACTATTTTTTAACTGGTATTTTCTTTTTCTCTTTCTTTCTTTTCAATTCTTCTCATTGAACATGATGGACAAATTTCCTAGGTTTGGCTCCTATCATTCTCAATAATCATCAAATTAATAATTCAATATTAAACACAAACTTTAATATGTAAGCTAGATGTGATATGTGAAATCATGACTCAATTAATGTTTAAACTTCTAATTATGAATTAATAACTCAAACTTAAGTTTGAAATTTACCAAGTAACTAAAATTTATATTTCAACAATTCTCAACAATTAAGTATCTTATCATTTTAATTTATGAATTATCTTTAAAATCACTTGAATTCATAGAAAAACTGAAGATTTTTAAAGAATTTTAGCTTAAAAAATAACAATTTTGCTCAAATTCAAAGAACTTTCGAAGGAAACCTACCCCCAAACTTAAAATTCACATTTTCTTTAATGTATAAACATATGCAATAAGAGAAAAATTGAGAGCAATAAAAATAAAGGGAAGTAGATGAAGAGTACATGTGAAGTGAATACGATCTTCCAATAAAATGTGGTTATAGCAGAGAAACTAAACTATGGAAAACAAACGACTCCTAAGAATGTAATAAAATCCTAATCATAAAGTAGGAAAGCAAGGTAAAACTACTCAATCATATAGCAAGGTTCTTCCTTTGGCTAGTATCTCAATAAATTTCTTAGCAGATTTCTCAACAAGATCATTCAAAAGTCATTTTTGCAGTAGGCTTAGTTGCCCTAGTGCATGAATGTCCAGAGAAATTTATAAACCTCAATAAAAAAATTTCTTTTAATCCTCGATATCTAAAGTAGATAATATTCACCTATGGCAGAAAATTTTTTAATGTTAGTACACCATGGTGAATTAGAGACTACAAGTAGGTAAAATTCAAAAAAAAAAAAAAAAAATCTCATTAGGTAGTGTAGTCTCAACAGATTCTGAAGTTTCAGACTTCGGTTCAATTTTCAGTTCCTCCTCCTTTAATGGTAAACATTTTGAATGTGTGGAAGGAGGGGCTTCAGAATAATGTTTCCCTCAGCCAGTATCAACTACCGAGGTATTGTCTCGCAAGGCATTCACTATGTCCTGTATCATAAGATTGTTTGAATCTATAAAGTATGCCCAACAAACTTCTAAAGAGTCGAGACATTCAATTGAAATAGACTCATCTTGCACATTGAGGTCTATGATGATATGCCCAAGTATTCCTTCATCTTCTTTAAGAATAGAGGAAAGCATATTCTCTTGTTCTTCATCTTGGTGAGAGTAATTCATCACCAAATACATCTCGCCTTACCCTGCATAGACAAATTAAAAATCAGTAGGCAAAGATTTAATGTGAAGAGTCGATTCCTTAATACTAATCAGTAGAGGCTTTGTATCGTCAACTCTTCATTCTCAATTTCAGTATTCTCCACAAGTGAGTTAGGATCACTTTTTATGCATTGTGTTTCTAGATTGGGTTGAGGTTGGGACAAACTAGCCTCTTCCTCATAAATATGGTGGGACCGACGTTCTAGAGTGGTTGATTCAATCAATTCTATAAATTTTGCAATGGTTGCAATTGATTGTGCTACAAATTGGTTGAATTGTTCTTGAGCATCCATGTGGTTTTGAAGTGAATCCACTTGGATTGTTTATTGTTTTTGGTTTGATCTCATAAGTAGGGGATCCAAGAGAATAGTCACTAGAATCGATTGTTGGTTTACCTCTCCAATTCAAACTTCGATGTTTCCACTAATCATAGTCATATGGGTCATATGTGGGAGGGTTTGATGGTTATTGGTATGCATTGTCACCCATAATATAATCACTCATTGTTTACTTCTTGCTGGAAGGGAGACAATTGTTCTCACTCCAATAATCACATAATATTTTCTTAATCGGTGAAGTATAATTATTATCCCACTTATGATTGCGTACAGACTTCTTACCTGTGGAATACCATAGTCCGGTTGGCTCTCAATCATAATTTCGGTTAAATTTTGAGACATAGGTTTCATCCCAATATAATCATTTGACAGCCCTTCACAGTATCTCTCATCTTCTAGAAGTAGATTAGCATACTTATGTGTCTGCTCTTGCATATACATGGTGAAACCCTAATTCTGAATCTATTACTAAAATAAAATCCTATAGCAATATGGAAAGAAAGTAGAGGAAATAAGTTACTAAAAGAGAAGAACTAGAATTGAAGATCCTACAAAATTAAAACAATCAAAATATGTTAGTAATGTTAAAAGATGAAAGAGAAGAAAAAAAAAATTAAGATGAATCCTAAAAATAAAATTATGAAATTGAAAGTTCTAAAAACCCTAGATTAGAAAAATTCAGAAAACAAGAAAAATCTAACATAAAACAAAAAATCAAACCTAGAAAAACCTAAACTTAATCATGTTCAACGCCACTCCCTGGCAATGACGCGAAAAACTTGTTCACAACCCCAAGTACAAGGTTGTGATGTAGTAACAACTCCGTGAGACCGAGGTCAAATCCACAGGGAATGGAAAACACGGTCTAGAACTAATCTAAGTCTAACTTGGTTGGTGTTTTTAATCCCGCGATTTAGAAAAAGGTTTTGAAATAATAAAAATAAAAGACTAAGGATCCAGGAATCCACCTATAGTAATCTAAATATTAATTCACTTGATTCAATTATAACTCAATTGGAATCGGAATCCTATCTTATCCAAGCAAATGATGGAGCTATTAAAGCAAAATCTGAACTTTTCATTAGTTTAGTTCCCAATATCCGTCTAATTACAATGATGGTAGGAAATTCAATCAACCACCACGCCCATAGACAACGGTGAACAACGACTTTTACACATCACACAATTCTAAAGCCAATAAGATCACACTACAAGAAAAGCTACTTTTACCAACAAAAATTTTCTTAGGCAAAAGTCTGATTTTCATAGGCAAAAAGTTTTACCCGCGATAATTTTCGTTGGCAAATTCCTTGCTAAAAGTCCGAGGGGAACACCTTTTACCCACGAAAAAAAATTTTCGTTGGCAAAGGTAAAACTTTTGCCGACAAAATTTTCGTAGGCAAAACATTTTACCAACGCTAATTTTCATTGGAAAAAATATTGACAAAACTTTTTACCTACGAATACTTTTGTAGGTAAAAATATTTATAAGACTTTTTAGCTACTAGCAATTTCGTAGCTAAAAATATTTAAAGACTTTTTACCTACGAATATTTCGTAGCTAAAAATATTTAAAACACTCTTTACCTACCAACAATTTCATAGTTAAAAATATTTACATGACTTTTTACCTACCAACATTTTCGTAGCTAAAAATATTTAAAACACTTTTTACCTACTAACAATTTCGTAGCTAAAAATATTTAAAACACTTTTTACCTAGTAACAATTTCGTAGCTAAAATTATTTACAAGACTTTTTACCTACGAATATTTTCGTAACTAAAAATATTGAAAACACTTTTTACCTACCAATAGTTTCGTAGCTAAAAGGTATTTACAAGACTTTTACCCACAAATATATTCGTAGGTAATAATACTTAGAAAACTTTTACCTACCACCAATTTCGTAGCTAAAAATTCTTTTACCTACGCCTATTTTCGTAGGTAAAAATATTTACCAAACATTTTCCTGCGAATAATTTTGTAGGTAAAATATTTACAAAAACTTTTAACTACGAATGATATTGTAGGTAAAAATACTTACAAAACGTTTAGCTACGAATATTTTCGTAGGTAAAAATATGGATGGGACTTTTAACTACGAAAATTTTCGTAGGTAAAAACTTGGATGAGACTTTTACCTACAAAAATTTTCGCAGGTAATGAGACTTTTACCTACGAAAATTTTCGTAGGTAAAAGTTTTTTTTTTTTCCCATACAAAATTCTTGATATATACCTGATATACACCTGTTACAATATATTTCTTGATATACACTTGTTATGTAATATATTTCATTATATTCACATTCACATCCATTTAACTCCAAAGTACATAAATAAATCCATCCAAACATAAACTACATAATGCATAAATACATATAAGTTTAACATCATAAATAAAATACAAAAAATCATAAAGATGGAGCGGAGGTGGTGGCGCATCGATGGGTAAGCGTGCGGCGAGAGCCTGAAACATATCTGCTATCCGTCGCTCATGCTCCACCTGCATCTCCTCCATCGTCCTCTCCTGCTCCTCCATTAGCCTCGCATGCTCCTCTATCATCATCCTCTCCTGCTTCTCCTTCTGCCTCGTCAGCTCCTCCATCCTCCTCTACTGCTTCTCTATCTGCCTATCCAGCTGCTCTCTGATGTCATTGACGATGACCTGTAGCCGCTGAACCTCTCTCTCTGCGATATCAGCTCGGCGGGTGGCACTCTCTCCAACGACGATGGATCGGGTGGAGGCAGCTCTAGTGGGTGCCATGAGCTTGGCACCATTGCCAAGCCCACGCACATATCCAGAACAGGTGCCAAACACCTCACTCAGGATCTCTGGCTCACTCCGATGAGTACCATCGGGAGTTGGTTGACTGCGTAAGGTGTCCATCGCTGCCTGTAATGAAAACAGATGAATTTTCTCAAAAAAATGACATTATTATAATTTAATGCAATTAAATTTTACAATGTAAGGATTTTTACCCAAATCTCGCCGACACTAGGATGTATCCAAGATTCCATCACCTGCCGACAGTGAGTCCCTTTGTAGAGGTCTATTGGTCCGGGCTCCTAGCCAGTGACAGAATCTCACTGCGCAATCAAAGGACAATCGAGTTACTATAAAATGCATTGAAAGAATATATCAACTTAATAATTACCAGTAATTTCTTACCATGTCGTAACAATTTGTACAAATGACTTTGAACCAGCTACGTGGTTCACTGTTAACTTTCCCCTATTGTTAGAATTTATTTTGCTCCTCTTCTGAATACATTATTCATAATACATTGTTATTAATTGCGAATTTAATTGTTACCTTAAGATATTGTAAATATGTAAATATTACCTGAAAAGAATCAGACGAAAATCTATCGCAGAGTATCTGCCAGTCATCACGGGTCATTTGCGGCGGTGCGGACAGTGCGCCATCCTCGTTGCTCATGCACTGCTTATACCGCTTGTCTAACGAGGAGCGGTACTCCTTGAACCGCTTCTTGATCATGTCATCGACATCAAAGGAAATGTGTGGAACACTCAAATCTAATTCAAATTTATCCTGCAATTTCGTAAATAATAGATTGAGGCAATAAACTTATTAAGAAAATAACTTAACCGTAAATGAACTTTTATCAAATAAATTAGGATTTATAAGTATAGGTTTAGGTTTAGGTTATAGGTTATAGCTTTAGGGAATTGAGAATAGGTTAAGGTTTAGGTTATAGGTTATAGCTTTAGGGAATTGAGAATAGGTTAAGGTTTAGGTTAACGAAATCAGGTTCGGGTTCAGGATCAGGTTTAGGTTTGGGTTTTCATGTTTAGGTTTAGGTTTAGGTTAAGGAGTTGAGATCCGGATTAAGTGTAGGTTTAGGTTGAGGGATTTGAGAATACATTTAGGTTTTAAGTTTACGTTTAGGTTTAATTTTTATTTTATAGGTTTAGGTTTAGGTTAAGGTTAGCTTATAGGTTATAAGTTTAGGTTATAGCTTATAGGTTATAGGTTAAGGTTTAGGATATAGGTTTTGGTTAGGTATGTTATAGGTTTTGGTTTAGGTTTAGGTTTAGATTTTAGGTTTAGGTTAAGGTTATAGGTTTAGGTTATAGGTTTTGGTTAGGTTTAGGTTAAGGTTATAGGTTTTAGGTTATAGCGTTAGGAAGTGAGAATAGGTTAAGGTTTAGGTTTAGGAAATCGGGTTCGGCTTCAGAATCGGGTTTAGGTTTGGGTTTTCAAGTTTAAGCTTAGGTTTAGGTTAGGGAGTTGAGATTAGGATTAGGGATTTGAGAACACATTTAGGTTTTAGGTTTAGGTTTAGGTTTAGGTTTAGGTTTTAGGTTATAGGTTATAGTATAGTGGCCGAGAATAGGTTAAGGTTTAGGTTTAGAAAATCGGGTTCGGGTTCGGGATCGGGTTTAGGTTTGAGTTTTCAAGTTTAGGTTTAGGTTTAGGTTAGGGAGTTGAGAATAGGATTAGGTGTGGGTTTAGGTTTAGGGATTTGAGAACACATTTAGGTTTTAGGTTTAGGTTTAGGTTTAGGTTATAGGTTATAGGTAGGTTATAGGTTATAGCTATAGGGAGTTAAGAATCGGTTATGGTTTAGGTTTAGGAAATCGGGTTAGGGGTTCGGGATCGGGTTTTAGGTTTTGGGGTTTTTTAAGTTTAGGTTCGAGTTTAGGTTAGGGAGTTGAGATTAACATTATGTGTAGGTTTAGGATTAAGGATTGGAGAACACACTTATGTTTTAGGTTTGCGTTTAGGTTTAGGTTAAAGGTTTACGTTATAGGTAGGTTATAGGTTATAGATGTAGGGAATTGAGAATAGGTTAAGGTTTACGTTTAGGAAATCGGGTTCGAGTTCGGGATCGGGTTTAAGTTTGGGTTTTCAAGTTCAGGTTTCGGTTTAGGTTAGGGAGTTGAGATTAGCATTAGGTGTAGGTTTAGGTTTAGGGATTGGAGAACACATTTAGGTTTTAGGTTTACGTTTAAGTTTAGGTTATAAGTTTAGGTTATAGGTAGGTTATAGGTTATAGGTGTAGGGAATTGAGGATAGGTTAAGGTTTAGGTTTAGGAAATCGGGTTCGGGTTCCAGGTTTCAGGTTTAGGTTTGGGTTTTCAAGTTTAGGTTTAGGTTTAGGTTAAGGAGTTGAGATTAGGATTAGGTGTAGGTTTAGGTTTAGGGATTTGAGAACACATTTAGGTTTTAGGCTTATGTTTATGTTTAAGGTATATGTTTAGGTTATAGGTAGGTTGTAGGTTATAACTTTAGGGAATTGAGGATAGGTTAAGGTTTAGGTTTAGGAAATTGAGTTCAGGTTCGGGATCGGGTTTTGGTTTGGGTTTTCAAGTTTAGGTTTAGGTTTAGGTTAGGGAGTTGAGATTAGCATTAGGTGTAGGTTTAGGTTAGGGAGTTGAGATTAGCATTAGGTGTAGGTTTAGGTTTAGGGATTTGAAAACACATTTAGGTTTTAGGTTAAGGTTATAGGTAGGTTATAGGTTATAGTTATAGGGAATTGAGAATAGGTTAAGGTTTAGGTTTTGGAAATCGGGTTCGGTTTAGTTTAGGTTTGGGTTTTCAAGTTTAGGTTTAGGTTTAGGTTAGGAGTTGAGAGATTAGGATTAGGTGTAGGTTTAGGTTTAGGGATTTGAGAACACATTTAAGTTTTAGGTTTAGGTTTAGTTTAGGTTTAGGTTTATAGGTTTTTAGAGTTTGAGTTATAGGTTATAGGTATAGAATTGAGAATAGTTAAGGTTTAGGTTTAGGAAATCGGGTTCGGGTTCGGGATCGGGTTTAGGTTTGAGTTTTCAAGTTTAGTTTAGGTTTAGGTTTAGGTTAGGGAGTTGAGAATAGGATTAGGTGTGGGTTCGAGTTTAGGGATTTGAGAACACATTTAGGTTTTTAGCTTTAGGTTTAGGTTTAGGTTTAGGTTTTAGGTTTAGGTTATAGGTAGGTTATAGGTTATAGGTTATAGGGAATTGAGAATCGGTTATGGTTTAGGTTTAGAAATTGCGTTTAGGGGTTCGGGTTCGGGATCGGGTTTAGGTTTGGGTTTTCAAGTTTTAGTTTTGGTTTAAGTTAGGGAGTAGAGATTAGGATTAGGTGTAGGTTTAGGTTTAGGGATTTGAGAACACATTTAGGTTTTAGGTTTAGGTTTAGGTTTAGGTTTAAAGTTTAGGTTATAGGTTTAGGTTATTGGTTCAGGTTATAGGTTTAGGGTGTGGTTTAGGTTAAGGTTGTGGTCCCTACAAATACAGATATAAACACGCCCTGTCCAAATGGCCAGGCCCCTCCAATGCTGTTCATAGAAAATGGACTGCTTCATCATGGTCATAACAGCAGTTCTCACCTTCTAGGGATCCCCGCTCAACATCCGAATAGCTCCGACGTACATCCGGGTCTGCTCTATTAATTTTGAGCAAATACATAAACACGGCTTGTCCAAATGGCCAGGTCCCTCCAATGCTGTCCATAGGAAATGGACAGCTTCATCATGGTCATAACAATGGTTCTCACCTTCCAGGGACCCCCGCTCAACATCCGGATAGCTTCGACACACATCCGGGTCTCTTTATTAATTTCGAGCAAATACATAAACGCGGCCTGTCTAAATGGTCAGACCCCTCCAATGCTGTTCATAGGAAATGGATAGCTTCATCATGGTCATAACAACGGTTTCCACCTTCCAGGGACCCCCGCTCAACATCCGGATAATTCCGACGCACATCCGGGTCTGCTCTATTAATTTCAGGCAAATGCATAAACACAATCTGTCCAAATGGCTATGCCCCTCCAATGCTGTCCATAGAAAATAACTTAATTGTAAATGAACTTTTATAAAATAAATTTTAGTAAATACTAAAATTCACTTGAAAATACTGATGGATGAGCTGCCGCACATCATCTGTCACATCTGCCCAATGGGGGGTGGTGGCGGTGATCAGAGATCGGCATAAGACACCAACCTCTGACGTAAACAAGCTGACATTGTTCCCAACAGGTCTAATACAGTCCTGTAGGAACTTTACCGTCACCCTACCCTCACGCGTAAGTCACTCTAAAAGCAACCCACGCGTGGGTCCACGTCCTCGTCGGCTGGTCGAAGACGTTGCTGCAAAAGAAATATGTAAATCTAAACATAAACAAAAGTCATTAAAAAAATATATGTCTAGACTTACATGCTGTGCCCGGTGTATGCACGACTGAGGGATCAGACGCCTGCGATGCAAGGCTCCTTCGCATCACGGGTAGAAGGGGTAGATCCAGTGCCCGAACGACATGGTCTCCCACTTGGTGCCATCACTGAATATGCACGAGCTACGAACTTATAAATTTAAACAATGTCAATACAAGTGGAATATACTAAAATATTATACAAGTAGGGTTATACGGTACAATGCATTTGTGCTTATGCTTAGAGAAATGATTAAAATATGATTAGACCATCACACTATAATGCAAGGGGAATATAATAAAACCGTAAACTTTAATCTATAACCCTTGGAAATTCCATTACACATTGTCATTCTATATTAAATACATATATTTCATTGTAATACGAAACAACTTTGAGGTAAACTATCTGAAATACTCCCTGCGTAAGTTATCGTATGCTTCAGAAGTATATGTCATCCTGTGTGAAGCACTGGACATTTTTATAGCCAACATACTAGTCATAATAGGAGAAATTTGATCGCTCGGGACTCCATTCAGATGTGAAAGTGACAGAGTCGCATCCTCCATATCTCGTTTCCCACGGTTATATATCTCCATCAGCTCCGGAATTTCTTTAAGATGGTATAATCTTTCCTCTGAGTCGTTGTCGATATATTCCGCGGTACACTCATCGACCAGACTGGGTATCTCTTTGGCCCTACTAGAAGAAGATAGGACCGAAAAGTCCATCTACAACAGTTGATGAAGTATGTTGCGTACTTCTGATACGCTTCGGTTTGAGGGGGACATGATCAGAAATTGACTTAACTGCAAATGTGGATTATAAACAAGTCAATAAGAGGAATAAATCAAGACTTGTAGTTTTCATGTATACATGAAATACATAAATTATTCGAATTGAAAAATGATATGTAAATCATGTCTACATTAATAATCGTTGTCTATATCACTATCGCTTAGGACTATTTCTTCTTCACCATCACTATCGCTAATCAGTATTTTCTCTTCATTGTATGCAACGTTGTCATCAATGAAATCGCTATCATCTCTAACAATGTCATCTATTATTGAGGCATCAACATGATCAGGTGGCACATCATCTCTGTCCAATTGCACCACATCAATATCAACACTTGAATCAATCCCTATATCAATATGTGATGGCATGTCCTCTTGATATGCGTGTTCAACCCTAGCCGTGTCATTTCCCTCATCCTCCCTATCTTCAACTTCTGGTATGGGAACGTCAAATATATTCCTGGGCTTTATTTTCTACACCACGTGCCAAGAGCCGCCTAACTTGGTGTTAGCGAGGTAAAATACTTATTCGGCTTGGCTGACGAAGATAAATGGGTCGTCCTTAAACCACTTCCAAGATAAATTTACGCATGTAAAGTAGTTGTCAGTCTGTATTCCCAACTTTTTATTTCCAATGTCTCACTAATCACATCTAAATAAGTACACCCACTTTTTCATACAATAATTTAGCTCAATAATATCCGTTAAAATGCCATAAAAGTCAATTTCATCATTGTCATTCGTTCCCTTCACAACCACCCCACTATTTTGTGTGGTCCTATACTTGTCACGTTCTTTGGTGTAGAACCAAATCCTGTTTACAATACAACCTGTATATTTAAATACAATTCTATTAAGGCCACACGCCAATGAGTATAGTGCATCAGACACATCCGTAGAGTTTCTTGTACGCAACGTCTTCATCTATTATCATGTACAGAATGTAATTGTTTAGGAATTTTCTTAGGTTCAAATAATGTGCAGTACAACGAAAATTCTAAGTGTGGTGAGATACAATGTGAAATCTTACACGTTTTTCAAACCATTGTGGAAACTGATCCTGATGCATTCGATCATAACTTGTGGGGAATTTGGATTTCATCTCGTCTATGTGTTCGCTACACATAAATGGCACGTCAGCAGCAAGAAACATTAAGATCATCATATGTAGAGAAAACAATAATCGAGGGAAGACTTACTCCAAGTATGACTCTATTTCTTCACAATTATGCAAAACATACCACCTCACCTTTGCTAGATCTCCAAGGTCCATATCCTGAAACGTCGAGAATCCTAAAGGACGAACATTATGTACAAACACAGATATAAATCCTTGTTCATGCTCCTGTCCTTCATCGACATTCCGATCTTCTCGGTTAAATCTAGTCTCTGTGCTACGAAGATACATGGAGTAAAATGTAAGGCATTCATTATTAATGTACGCCTCAGCTATGGATCCCTCCGGACGCGCCTTGTTCCTCATAAATAGTTTGAGTGTGTGAAGGTATCTGTACACAAAACCACTATGTTAAGAGTATGAAAACATGGATATATGTAGTTTACAGAATGAATAAAAAATTTAATAGGTTCTATCACATTTCGATCAGATACATCCAACGATATTGAACTGGGCTTGTAAGCTTCGCCTCGTGCGCTAAGTGAATCACTAGGTGTACCATGACATTGAAAAACGTAAGTGGAAATATTCTTTCAAGTTTGCAAAAGATTACGACAATGTCCCTCTCCGGTCATTTAATAACATCTACATTCAATGATTTTGATTACAAATCCTTAAAGAATATCCCCAACTCAATCAGCACTGCACTAATATCCTTGCTTAGGAATCCACGAATCGCAACTGGCAGTAGGCGTTGCAGAAGGACGTGACAATCATGACTTTTCATTCCTGTTACCTTACAGTCTGTAACATTTACGAGCCGAGATATGTTTGATGTATACCAATCGGGAAACTTCACCGATCTCAACCATTCACATAAACGCTTTCTCTTTAGTTTGTCAACGTGTAGCAGGCTACTGGTATAATATACGAATTTTCATGTGGTTGCAAGTGCAACTCTTTCCTTAAACCCATTTCTTGTAGATCCAATCAAGCCTTGAAATTGTCTTTTATTTTCTTCTATATGTTTATCAATATTCTGAAGACATTGTCACATATATTTTTCTCAATATGCATGACATCCAAGTTATGTTGCAATTTCAAATCACTCCAATTGGGTAACTCAAAAAAGATGCTCTTCTTCCTCCAGTTATAGTCCAATACTGTAAATTTCCTTTTTTTCAAGTGCGATGCCTTACCAAATCTAATTTCTCCAATGTTACTCAATTGTTGTATCACATCTTCTCCAGATAGCTCTTTCGGGGGTGGCTTATGATCTTGTTTGCCATCAAAGATTATCGTCTTCCTGCGCCAAGTATGTTCGCTCGGAAGGAAGCGACGATGGCCCATATAACATGTTTTTCTACCATGCTTCAATGACAATGAACAAGTCTCAATACTACATGTAGGACAAGCCAACTTGCCCTTCGTGCTCTACCTAGACAAATTTTCATACGCGGGAAAGTCATTTATTGTCCATAAGACCGCTGCATGCAATCAAAATGACTGTCCTACAAATGTGTCATACGTTTCTACACCTTGACTCCACAACTCATTTAACTCATCTACTAACTGTCGCAAATACACATCAATGTCATTCTCAGGTGACCTGGGTCCAGGAATAAGTAATGACATCATGAAAAATGACTTCTTCATGCACACAACCAAGGAGGCAAATTATAGGGCATAAGTACCACTGGCCACATACTGTACGAGCTACTCATATTATCAAATGGATTAAAACCATCACTTGCAAGACCTAGTCGAACATTGCGAGAATCGTTTGCAAACCAGTCATGTTGCTTGTCAAAATTTTGCTAGGCTTCAGAGTCCGCAGGGTGCCTCAGTGTACTATCATCATGAACGCATTTCTCTTTATGCCACCTCATATCTTCAGCTGTCTTATGAGACATAAACAATCTTTGCAAACTGGGTTTTAATGGGAACCTTAACACCTTTCGCGGGATTTTCTTACTCCTAGCTTTGTCATAATTCCACTTAGACTCTCCATATTCTTGACACTGATCAGCCTTATCATGTTCTTCCCGATACAATAAACAATCATTTATACATGCATGTATGACAGTGTAACCAAGGCCTAAGTCTCGCATCAAGGATTTTGCCTCGTAATGAGACTTCGGCAATGTCTCATCGTCCAGTAATGCTTCTTTCAACAACTCAAGCAACATGTCGAACTATTTGTTACTCCAACGATTTATTATCTTCAAATGAAGTAACTTTGTAAGAAAATTCAACTTGGAGAAGTTCTCACACCCCGGATAAAGTGGACGTTGCGCATCCCTCAACAACCTACTCAACTTTTCTGATTCGACATCACCCATTGGAGGAATATCTTGGCTACTGCTTGTCATTGCAAAATCAGTATCCGTAACTGTTTCCCTGAACACATCACTTATGATATCTTGCATTTCGTCAACGTCTTCATCTTCGTCATCCGGCACAATTGGGTCTTTGTTGACTTCAGTGGCTTCAACTCTATGGGTCATATCTTCACCATGATATATCCACCAAGTGTAACCCTGGTCAATCCCAACTATGAACAAATCGTCCTCTACTTTGTCTAAAGTCTTATATATGATGTTCTTGCATTTTCGACATGGACACCTAATCTTATTCTGTGAATCTACCAGATTTCGCGCAAATTCCATGAACTCTTAAACCCCTTGTTTATACTCTGGGCTAAACTTGTTCTTAGCTCACATCCAGCTCTTATCCATCTCTAAAATGAAAAAACTAGAGTCAGTTTACGGAAATAGCTTTAAGATTAGGCTAAGTTATATGTTTAGGTTTAGGTTAAGGTTATGAGTTTAGGTTAAGGTTATAAGTATAGGTTTTGGGATTTGAGAATAGGTTATAGTTTATGGGATAAGGTTTAGGTTATAGGTTATAGGTTAAGGTTCGGGTTCGGGATCGGGTTTAGGTTATAGGTTTAGGTTTAGGTTTAGGTTTAGGTTAAGGTTATAAGTATAGGTTTTGGAATTTTATAGTAGGTTTAGGTTCAAGTTATAAGTTTAGGTTTACGGTTTTTAAGTTTAGGTTTAGGTTTAGGTTTAGGTTAAGTTTTAGGTTTAGGTTATAAGTATAGGTTTTAGGATTTGAGAATAGGTTTAGGTTATAAGTATGGGTTAAAGTTATAAGTTAGGTTTAGGTTTAGGTTAATGTTATAAGTATAGGTTTAGGTTATAAGTATAGGTTTAGGGATTTGAGAATGGGTTTAGGTTAATGTTATAAGTTTAGGTTTAGGTTTGGTTTATAAGTTTTGGGATTTGAGAATAGGTTTAGGTTAAGGATATAAGTTTAAGTTTAGTTTATAGGTTAAGGTTTAGGTTTAGGTTATAGGTTATAGCTTTAGGGAATTGAGAATAGGTTATAGGTTATAGGATAAGGTTTAGGTTATAGGTTATACGTTAAGGTTTGGGTTCGGGATTGGGTTTAGGTTATAGGTTTATGTTTAGGTTTAGGTTAAGGTTATAAGTATAGGTTTTGGGATTTGAGAATAGTTTTAAGTTAAGGTTATAAGTTTAGGTTTAGATTTAGTTTATAAGTTGTTTATTTTCATTTATATTTGCAAATACATTCATCATCCATCCAAGAAAATTGAAACAAGTATTGTCACTCTATGACTAACAGTTGAAAAGGAAAATCATGCATCTGGGTCTGCTCCAACATTTTCTAAGATCAACATCCGGATATCTCCGACACACATCCAGGTCTGCTCCAACATTTTCTAAGCTAATATAATTAAATCCTAAATTAGTTACTCATCCAAGGTTGGATAGATTGTAATACTTTCATATTTCCATTTAAACGTCCACGCCGAAAATCCGGTAGTATCTCCCCATGCCTCTCCATATAAGTTGATCTTATGTTACATTTCGATGCCAAATATCTAAAGCAATGTAAAGATATTTCTGGCAAGCTATGATGATGGTGATACAACTATATTTGGAGGAGTGCATAGATTACTATAGTTTTGTTTAATCTCCACTTGTTGGCTGCAATGGCGGCCATATATATATATATATATATATATATATATCACCATCATCATATATTGCTATAAATATATGTGTTTGGAAATGATGTGTTTGGCGCAATGTGATTTTTCTGGACCCTAGCCCGAAATGAGGTCATCCACTCATTAGGTGAGCTACAATGTGTGAAACTAATGGATGGTTTCCATCTACTTGTCAAGTGGATTGATTCAAGCATTGTAAACACATGTCCAAGTGGACTGATTTAAGGTTTTCAAACAAACACATATTCTAGTGTGCTGATCATTGCATCATTACCGCAATATTGATTTAAGCATCATAAACACATGTCCAAGTAGAGTAGACTGATTTAAGCAGACTGACTTCATTAGTTTGCTAAGCCTTAACAATATTATTTGTTAAGGCTATTTCAGTACAGATATTGTGTATAGCATTGGTATATTTATCAAGCTAAAGAAATCATAAGTAAGACATTGGAGGAAGCTAAAGAAATCATCATAGGTAAATTTAATTTATATTTATCAAGCCTAGCTCATTTCAGTTGCGTCTCTCTTATTTTTATACAAGTTAAGGTATAGACAGTCTTCATTACATACATATGTAAGATAGTGGCATGCATAGTCTGATATATACAATAATTTCACATAACAAGAATGAAATAATTGGACCAATTTTTACACCATAGTATAGTTGGGTGGTCCATCGATGAATGACCTATATCTAGCCTACATTGGCATATGTGAGAAGATATCAACTTCAATCTGAGAAAGTAGATAGAACTTCATTTAAAAGGCAACTGGAATAAAAGATCAAGAGAGAAGTAGCCTTAGATTCTTGCAGGTTGTGCAGGCCTCTATTCCTAGATTCTCCATAAAAACCCTTTGGCAGCATATTTGAAAATGTTCCAAGTAGTGTGGACAAATCTATACTCCTTAATTGTGACATTTGGAAGTAATGGCTTCCATGATAAATGCAGACTAACATGGATTCTAATATGAACAGAATCCATAAATTGTGACCCAACAAAATACAGCCACTATAAAGTAAGAAGTCATGCATTAACTAGTTTAGCAGAAACCATCACAAATACACAATTAGACAGATAATTGGATAAAATAGAACATTGAAAAAACGAATTGAAAAAGGAAAAGGAAAAAAGGCAGTGGACCGATGTGAACACACCTTTCTATTCTTGGTGTTTCTAGGAAAAAGATAGAGGTAAAATATTTCTCTTTGATCAAAGTCGTCCACAAATGGAGATTGCAAAAGCAAGCCGCCAAGTATATCACTCAAAGGAACCTGTAATCAAGGACCAAGAAAAGGTTAGATATCTACACAAGTACAATATGGAAATGCATTACTAAAATAAACACCATGTACTTTTGGCAAGACGAGAATATCCAAATTTGAAAGGCATCCTTCTTCACATTTGATTGCAAACATACCATGGATGAGTGAAGTACCATGTGGTAGGAGCAATTCTAATACCTTTCTTGAAATTCCAGGCTGTGAGTGCACTGATTGTAATTCATTCGCATAGGGAAAAGAAAAATAAGCAGCTTTTCTACATACACACCACCATAGGACCAAAAGTGGAAGGGGGATTTACAAGCAGTTGATATCTAGAGCATGTGTGCTAGACAGGGGATTTGCATACAGCTGATGACAGCAGCATGGTGACAATGCCTAACGAGCCCGTAAAGCATGAAATGCATAAATGTACTTCCATTGGACCAAAAGTCAAAAGGAGATTGGCAAACGGTTGATACCTAGAGCATGTAGTCCCAAACAAGCCCACTAAGCATAATTATGCACAAATGTAACACAATTGGAGCAAAAGTGGAAGGAACGTGCTCAAATAGTTGGTTATAGGAAATAATATGAAGCCAACCGACAAATGTTTACCACACAACACACATGTTAACACAATCATACCTAACATTGCAGTTTAGCTTGATTATTGCACAATATCAGGGAAGCAAATTCGCAACAATTAATGTCTTATCAAAAAGAAAAACAATTAAAGCCACTAGCATACAAAATGTTAGACAAACTCACAAGGCACAACTGCAGGGAAATATTTTTTTTTTGAACGGTGACTGCATAGCCAAAATTGATGGCAAGGTTACCAAAAAAAACAAATAATAAGAAGAATGATAGCAACCGGGAGAATTATCGTAGGCCCTCCATGGCTAAATTCCATGGGAACCTAATCAAAACCTAGGATCAATGTGAATGATAGAGGTGAGTGAAATCAAACTTTCCATCTCAAGCACCATTGGAACCCGGCTTCAAATGAAATCAAATCTAATTTGTTATCATAATGATTGAAGATCTTTTCACATACTTTTGTCGGGAATGTTCATTCAAGATGACTCCTCCAGCATAATCATGTTTGCAATGATCAGCTCATCCATGATGATTAGCATGAATATAAATGAGATTTTGGATTTTATAGTGGTTTTGGGGAACCCTTCAGTCATATTTTAGGGTAGGGAAAGAGAGCTGAATCTCTTGTAAAAAGAGGGTCCTTATATTGGGCAATCTCTATAATCTTGCAGTTATGCCTTTCATGAATTAATGAAATTTTAAGTTACCAAAGAAGGTTAAAAAACCACCAAACTGTGACTACTTTCTTTTTACTAATAAAACTTCACTTTGTTTTAATGAATGAGTGCTTTATTTCACACACACACACACACACGCACGCACGCACGCACGCACGCACGCACACGCACGCACGCACGCACGCACGCACGCACGCACGCACGCACGCACGCACGCACACACACACACACACACACACACACACACACACACACACACACACACACAAAAAAAAAACAGGTCAGAGAAATCAACTAAAGGGGCAAGGCAAAATAAACAAGTCAAGTTGAGATCTGGCTCTTTCATCAAAATGTAAAGTCGACTGAGCCATGTACCGAGATAACAACCAATAGTGTGAATTGAAAGAATGGACCTAGGTGAGAAATTGAATAAAATTAAAGCAGAGAGTTAACAGAGAGAAAACCTCAAGACAAATAAGCAACATATGTTCAGCTAAAGTAGATAAATTAAATGAAGCATAGCTTGTTTCCTCTCAAAGAATAAGCCACTTAAATCTGATCAATGTCAGTTGACTTAAGTAGCTATTCAAACATTACATCAGATATATTGTCTACTTCAGAAGTGAGACCTCAGTGGATTTTAAGACACTATATCTAGAAAGACTGAGTTACCCAAACATCGCAGGGATGATGTTGGATCCCTAGTTTGGTAAAATAGTCCCATACTAAAGGAAAGCAGGGATACCATGAAAGATGCACCCCACTATCGAACAAGCTACGTCATAATTTATGTCCGAAGTCCCAACTGGACGACTTAGTGACCAGAATTTTCCTTTATTCATGTTCTTTCAAAATGCACATGGGCTAAGATGGTCATAAACCAAATTGTCATTCAAATTATTTAGTATCATAAATTTGGATTCATCTAGAGAAGTCCTGCTACTTAACTGTCCCAAGAAAACATAAATGTTCCCGAAGTTCCAGTTAAAAATTTCAAATTTGAACTCTGCAATTTCATAATATAATTGAACTATTTTCTTAATGACCTGTTGTGTATGCTAATCTTAATTACTTTGCGCCTTAATCAATGCCTTGGGATGGAAATTGGTCAGGCAATGATGATTAAATATTGTTTGCATCTTATGAGTTACGAATGACAAACATTCATATATAATCCCCAAAATCTTCGGAAACAAAGTCATATGCCAGCAGTCACTGATAATCATGTGGCTTCTACATTCGTTTGAAAGACAGAGAACCAAAATGAGGTTTTTGTTGGCTGTCTCAGAGAATATTTTGTAGGATCAAGGGGTGCAAGTCTAGGTTTCTAGAAGTTGGCGATCACTCATCATCTAAATCAATATCAGAGGAGCTGATTTCAAAAATCAATCTATTTCTAGAATCGGTAAGCCAAACAAACAATGATTTTGGTGATAGTACCATAAATGACAAACCAGTTCTAACCATTTCAAACCCTAGTACCACCTAAACCAACACCACCCTAGTACCGCCTAAACCAGCACCACCCATGTTACAGGAGATATCAGAAATCCAAAAAAAAAAATTGATGGGTACAGCAGAACAGAGCTTCGAGAACCCCACAGAGAGAGAGATAGAGAGACGAACCTTGTCTTCTACTCTCTTCTTTTGCTTCCTCTGCTTAAAGGGCTTGAGAGAGAAAGGGAAAGGAGATAGGGACGAAGATCGAGAGAGAGAGAGAGAGAGAATAGGGAGCAGAGATCAGGCGCGTGAGTGAGGGAATAAGGGAACGGAGAAAGGGAGAGATAGGTTTAGGATTTTTTGGGCGCGCGCTCAAATTTTGGGCGTGAATTGGGTGGAGACGGATTGGGTACTCACCCGCCACGTGGCTGATGGTCGGTGCTCTGTTGGCCCACCATGATGTATGTCTTTCATCTATTCCGTTCATCCATTTTTACATATCATTTTAGGGGTCGTTAAAAAATGATAGGGATATAAATCTTAGGTGGACCACACCACAGGAAAACAATAATGATTAGATATCCACCATTAAAATCCTCCTAAGGCCCACTGTACTGTTTATTTGACATCCAATCTGTTGATTAGATCATGAAGGCCCAGATGAAGGGAAAAAATAAATATCAGACTGATCCAAAAATTTTATAGTCCCCAAAACGTTTTTAATGGTCAATGTTCATTCTACACTGTTTCTCGTAATGTGGTTCACTTGAGATTGAGTTATACCTCATTTTTTCTTGTAATGTTCATTCAACACTGTTTCTTGTAATGGTGGGGCCCACAAAGCACCGACCACCAGCCAATGGTTAGTGGCAGGGGATCAAGTCATAAAATGATATCCATTTTATTACATCTATATACAGTAGTATGCAAAAATTGAGGCAGGTCCACGGCTCCAGTAAGCCACACCAAAGGAAGCATTAGTGATAATGATGCACAGTTAAAACCTTTGGAAGGGCGACCATGATGGTTTTTTCAACACACCAACCTATTCATAAGGTCATGTAGACCTCGATGAAATGAAAACACAAATATCAACTTGATCGGAAACTTCTACAGGTTCCAGCAAGTTTTTAATGGTGAGCGTTCAATCCCCACTTTATGGTCAACTTAAGCATTAGTTCCAACTCATTATATTGGGCTTGCCTAAATGTGATTCACATATCCAACCCACTCATTATGTGTGTCCCACTTGGATGAGGGGTCAGACCAAGTTTCAGTTGCATCCAAAACTCATGTGGCCCCCATCAAGTGCTTTTATATTTTTTAGGATGTCTTCACATAGTTTTAAATGGTATGGCCCACTTGAGTTTCATTTACCCATGATTTTTGAGATATCTCATAACCTAAAGGGGACACATCAAATCCACGATATTGATGTTCGACACACATCATGATGGGGCCCACAAAACTTACTAACTTCAATTCTTCAAAGAAAAAGATGCACAGAGAATGGACACAGATTAGGTGGATCCCTGACTATGGGGCCCACCACGCCCCATAGTCAATTAGCCGTTTATGCTGAAGAGAGCTGGGCCTGGCCCAGCACCTGAGATGAACCATACATGCCTATGGTGGTACCTCAAATTGTGTCCCTCACCAAACTCGGTGATGCGGTGTTTTCAATTTTGATCCCAAACATGAAATGAAAATGTTTGGGAAACTATAGTATTTCTAGACATATAATCATTATCCAATAATAATGCTAATTTCCATCAATGCAAATGTAATCATTATATTCCCACTGTTTTATGTGGTATGATCCTCTTGAGCTCTGGATTTGCTTCAATTATGGTCTCAATCCCATAAATAAGATAGAAAAATGGATGGACGACATGGATAAATCATATACATTCATCGTGGGCCAACTAAGTTTACTCGATACGATAAAAGATCTGATTTCATTGCCAATATGTTGGATGGTAAATCGGATTGAGTACTAGTTACTCGGTACTCTCTTATCGCACCGAGTAAACTCAGTTGGGCCCACCTTGAACGTATGTGGTCTATCCATGCTGTCCATCCGTTTTTCCATCTAATTTAAGGGGTTAAGCCCAAAATCGGCGCATATACAAAAATGAAGTGGATCATACCACAGGACAATTAGGATAATGATTTCCGCTTGTGAAACCTTTCTAGGCTTGACAGTAATGTTTATTTGTCATTCAACTGGTTTATAAGATTATACAAACAGATGTATGAGAAACAAAAATTTAAGCTCGATCCAAAACTTACGTGGCCCTAAGAAACTTTCAATGGTATAAGTTCAAGTCCATTGTTTCCTATTGTGTGGTCCATTGTTTCCTATTGTGTGGGCCCACGGCAGGGGTAACACCTACTACTGTGTTACTGTGATGGGTGTCAAACATCTACCTAATCAGTCAAATGCCCCATTCCATGTTGGGCCTGGGGCTTAAAAATCAAGTCAATCCGTGACTTTTTTGGGCCACACCACATACAAAAGTTGAGAGGGGTTACCCTCCTTTAAAATATTCATAATCATTTGTTGGGCTCACCGAGATGTGGTTCACAAATCCAGCCCATCCATTATGTGTGTCCCACTTCGATGAGTACTCAGACCAAGTTTCATATGCATCAAAATTTTAGGTGGGCCCCCACTAAGTGATTTTATATGTTTTAGGCATTTCTTCACATAATTTTAGATGGTATGGCCCACCTAAGTTTCATATATGGCTGATTTTTGGGATATCCTATAATTTAAAGGGGGCCCATCAAATGCACAGTGTTGATGGTCGACACGCATCATAGTGGGGCCCACACAGCTTGACCACGTGGGAAGTTCCCATGAGCTCGACCGTACAGAACCCTTTCCTAACCCCACCCGACCCCACCCAACCCTAGCCCCCTTTCCCTTTCCTCTCTCTCTACCCACCGCACGCCCGCTCACCCGCCCGCCTGACCCTCTCCCTCACTCTCTCTCTCTCTCTCTCTCTCTCTCTCTCTCTCTCTCTCTCCGATGGCGAAAGATCTGAAACCTCTCTCTGTTGAAAGACCCGAAAACCCTCTCTCACTCCCACTCACGAAAAATAAAAAAAACCCCTTTCCGCTGATAGATCTGAAAGTAGAGCTCTCTTTGCTACTTGTTGCAAAAGTCATAGGTGTAGCACTGAACAATCTCTTTAAGGAAAGGTTAGTTTGTGTAGAAACGATTTTCAATCAATTTTTTGTTGTTTATTTCCAAATTTCGGATGTTTGGATTTAGGAGTTTCTGTTTTTTTTTTTTTTTTTTTTTTTTTTTTTTTTTCTTTTCACGATTTATACTTAAAAAAATTGAAATCGAATGTTGAGATTAGTGTAATTTGGGGTAATTTGGTTGTTTATTTTAGTGGGCATGCTTCGATCCTCCTACAACAATTGTTACATGTCCATGAAATTGCTTGAATTTGTTAAAAAGAAACAGAATTTTGCAAGTAGTTAGTGACTCATTGCTAATGTGTTTGGAAACCCAATTGATTGAATTGAAATAACTCAATTTTATAGAGTGGAAATGACTTATGTGGGCTTATTCCAACTCTTTTCTATATATTTGAAAAGGAAATTGTCATATCGGATAAAATTTGTGTGGAAAAAGAATTTTACAAAAAAGAATTCTAAATAACCTATTTATTTTAACATTTCATATTTTCATGCTAATGTTAATAGGTCAATGATCGAAAAGTGAGAGCCCCATCTCGATTTATTTTTTTTTAAAAATCCACATCTTCAGTTCTGTTTTTTTTTTTTTTTTTTCAACAAACAGAAATCACCAAATTTTGAGGATAACGGTTGAAATGGAGAGTTCCACTGCTGATTTTGTTTCTGCAAATAGCAAGAGAAGCCGTGTTTGAGGAAAATAATTTCTTTCTAAAGTAGAAAAGGAGATTCCACTAATCCAAACAAGCCTTAAAACATCCTCCACATAATATCTAAATTCTGCAATTTTGGATGGATAGGTTTTTTCTTAAACTTGAACATATAGCATTTTTCAATCCATAATCGCTAAATTCTGCAATTTTTTGCCTTGATGAGCTCAGCAATTTTTAATCCATGTATGTGGAGCTAATGAATCTTTTGCATGGCTTGTTTCATTGGCTAAAGAGAAAAGCACACACCGTACAATCTGTTGGTTAATAGTATCTTCTCAGTGCAATCTGTTAGTTATGCTCCTTTGGTACTTGGGTCTGCAATTTGGACAGTTCGGATTGCCATACAACTATGCCATGCATGCAGTTTGGACTAGTTCCTTGTTTTATTTATTTATTTTTCGAGTCACTAGAATTTAATGTTTTGTCTAGATTAGCGGTTTGTTTTATCCACTTGCTTGGATGCTAACTTTATGAACTTCCTTAACACATGATGCTTATATTTAGGGATACACGAGATAAACACATTTGAGTAATAATGGTCTATAGCTTCTTATTTGGTGTTGATACATTGGCTTATTTGGATAATGTTATAATTGAGACATCAATCTCACAGCTATCTCTTCTGTTGGTTTCCTGCTATGCCATATATGACAGTTTCACCCAATTAGTGTTTGATGTTAGATAGGACCAATATCTAGAACCTGGACCAGACCCCAACCTGTTTTTTTGTGGTCTGTTCAGTTCCAAAATTGTCACGCCCCAAACTCGGAAACCGGGCTCACAAAATTCTTGATCGCCGAATCCAGCATCGACAACCTCCGTAGAACCCCATTCTCGGATCTCAGCGCCCATACGCCAGGTTCCGATCCTGGGATGTTACAAGGAGGATTTTCAACATCAGTTTAATTCGTAATAAGCATAACCCACAAACAACAACTAAAAACTCCATCACATTTCCACTATGATAAAAAACTTTACAAGTACAATGGGCATAAAGGGAAATACAATGATGATAGACAAAATGCTCCAAAATAATTTGCTATGCGCTCCTAGCCTCAGCGCTGCTGCGTCCCAACGTCACCTACACGCAACGGTCGTGCATAATCTTCTAGAAAGTTTAGAGGGTGGTGAAAGTATGTGTGCAAGGTAGTAATGCAGATATGCAGTATCAGAGTAATGCAGAATATGCTGGTGAATCCATGAATACCACTAGCCGTACCAAGGCTATGCGATGCAAGGCATGAATGATGTCGGCCCTACCAAGGCCATGCGATGCGATATGCAACTCAAGCATACAAATCCTCATCTATATCTACATATCAATACAACTCAAATCTAGAATATCACCAGGGTCTAGTACACTCTAAACAAGATTGCCGCCCCATCGCGCACAATAAGGTAAGTGGAAAAGACCTCACTAACTGCCTGCCAATATTAGGCTCGGCTCGTCGATAGCGGACCCATTCCTTGAGCTCATCAAACTCAGCCTAGTATTGCCCTCTCTTCTCGGGCAGGTAAGGCCGCATCCCCTTCCAACCGACCATGACACAGTGGAAAGCGCGGCCTTCTGGTAATCAGCCCTCGGCGCTCATGCACCCACTCAGTCTAGACGTTAGAGCAACCTCTTGGTACTATAAGGGTTTAGGAACTTTCACCCAGGGATATCTATAGCACCCCATGTAGAACAAGATTTCCAGTATCCAATCATGCCAACCACGATATGCTTGTGGCGGCTACAGCCCTGATGTCTCTAGGGCGTACAATACCATATCACACAATGCGAATGCATGAATCACACTATCCAGTCATGCAGCAATCCAGCTTGTACCGTGCTCTCATGTGAGGCAACACCGCCTATCCGGGAGCCCCTAAACAATCTGCCCGAAGGCATATGCTATGATCAGTCATTTCTCATATCAAGTATACATATGATGCATATGATCATGAATCATGGAACTATACTAAACATGTTATATGAGATAGATGCTGATCATAAAGAAGATGGGCCTCGATGGCCAACAAGTATGGGCCTAACAATGGGCCCTAGGGAGAATTATAATGCGGACATTTAACCAACATTATTCTTACAATGTGGACATCTAACCATCACTGCTCCCAAGGCATGACCACCAAGAAAACATCATCATATACATCATGGTAGAATCTCAATCGATGATCGATTCGAATTGGGTCGAATCAAATGGGCCGATTCAAATGGCCGAGGCAAATGAGCCGAGCCAATGGGCCGAATCAAATTGGACCGATTCAAATGGCCATATCGAATGGGCCGATCAATGGGCCGAACTAATGGGTCGATCAATGGGCCGATCAATGGGCCGAATCGAATGGGCCGATCAATGGGCCGAATCAATGGGCCGAATGTATGTTAAATTAGGCCCACCCTTATGTAATTTGAGACCTGAACTATTCATAAGTTAACATAGGGATAGATGAAATGAAAACAACTAGAAATTATCGTGGCCCTTAGGAGTTTGAACGGTGGATGACACGGTCCATTATTTAAATGGTGGGGTCCACTTGAACTTTAGATCTGATTCACTCATCCTACCATGCCATAAAATGATCTCATACATGGTTGAATGGTATGGATGCAACACATGCATCATGGTGGGCCCCATCGTTCAAACAGTGAATGGTGTAGATAAAGCACGTACATCATTGGGGGCCCATACCAGAGGGACGAAACACATACATCTAGGGTGGGTCCCACTTTCAGAACACACGTGAGTCATGGTGGGACCCACAGGGTTCTGATCGTAAAGAGAGAGAGAGATAGAGAGAGATAAAGATAGAGAGAGAGCAGCACGTGGTTGCCTCTTCTTTTTCTTTTACTTTTACTTTTTCTTTTCCTTTTTCTTTCTTTCCAGCAACCAAAACAAAGGTGGGTCCCACGTAGGGCCCACCCTCATACGCAGATACATCTACACACACACATATATATAATATTATTTTATATTATAATATATAACATAACATATTATATATTAAGATAATATAATATAATATATCACATGTACAGGTGTAGTACAACCTCTAGGCCTTGGACGGCCTAGACATACGCATGCATTAAGGTAGCCCACACATGGGGTGGGGCCCACCGTCCAAAGATGGTGGACGGTTTGGATAAAATGCATACACGTGGTGTGGCCCATCAAAATGGATGGGCAACGTGAGTGGGTCCCGTGGACCCCACCGTCCGTCCACACTTCTCTGTTAGCCACCGCCACAGGGTCATACCAAGACCTCAAGTGTCACAGCGAGGTATCTTTCACTCCATCTGCCAGTTGAGCAAAGGATCTGGGTGTCAGGGAGGGCCCCACACGAGGGGGTGGGTCTCACCGTCCAAGGACGATGGACACCCCAACGCATGGTGGTATGGCCCATGCCAACTGAATGAACGGTGTAGATGGGTCCCATGGACCCCACACCCTTGTAGCACACACGTCAGTACACACACTCCAAGTTAGCCACCACCACAAGGAATTGATTCCAAGACCTTATGTGTTGAAACGAGGCATCTTTCACTCACCCACCACTGAAGCTATGGGACAGGTCCCACTGACCAGCGAGTCCAGCCCACCGTCCAACTTGCTAGACGGTGCAGGATGGCATGCGTGGGGCCACCAGATTTGGATTAAGCTGATATTTGTGATTCTCCTACATCGGATGGGACGGCGTGGATTTTACATCATAATGGGGTCCACAATACATGAGAGAGAGGGGGAGAGAGACAACGGCGATAACGGGGTGATGGAGGGGCCCCATCACTATGGGCCCCTCTTTGATATAAAATGTACATCATGGTGGGTCCCACTACATGTGGCCCTTTAATTACAAAAAAATACAAGTGTGGGATCAAGATCACCCACCATCTTCTGCTTCTTGGTTCGTCGGAAAGGTTGTTGCCTAAGCTTTGACTTCAATGGACGAGATGGGGCTTAGATGGTTGAGATGGAAGATGAGAGGGTGGGAAGTGGGCCACACTTGTAGCTTGGGAGAGATGGGAGAGGCTTGGACGTTGGATTATTTTTGGGTTGCTTGAAATGAGTTTGAAAATGAGAGAGAGAGAGAGGGTTGTAAAGGAAGAGAGAGATGGGTGATGGATGTGTTGATGTGGTGGTGATGGATGTGTAAGAACTTTTGGACTTTTGTGGTAAAAGGTGTAAGAAAGGTATGAGTGGTGTAAGAACTTTTTGACTTTTAGGGGTTGCTTGGGAAAAGGTGTGAGGTGATGTGTACTTGACATGATGGGATTGATTGATGGATATTGATGTGACATCTCGTAGGGATTTTCTTGAAATTCACACTCGCGGCATTTTTCTCGCACCGAACGCTGGCCCATATCTCCTGGCCAGGGTATCGCCTAGGCACGCGAGTCGCGGCATCGAAACCGTGGCGACGGCGCGGTCGCTAAGGTACTAGTCTTAGATTGAATCGATTCGGATTGGCGGCATGTGAATCAGGGTCGCGCGCAAATATTGGTTAAGGGTCGAAGGTTGCCGAAATTTGACCGGGAAGACCGTGGAAGTCTACGGAACCGTTCGGTCTAGGATACGGGTCTTACAGCTCTCCCCTTCTAAAAAAAATTTTATCCTCAAAATTTATACAATCATCGCAAGTAGTCATAACTCATGAGGGAGAAGGAACATAACATCACTATATAAAATCAGAGATAACATACAAAATACAACACATAATCAGTCATCAAAGAAATGGGGATAACGCTCTCAAATCTCAGCCTTGCGCTCCTAAGAAGCCTCCTTAACAGAATGGTGACCCCACTGAACCTTCACCAATGGAATGACCTTGGTCTGGAAGACCTGCTCCTTCCGATCAAGGATACGAACTGGCTGCTCGATGTAGGAAGCATCCTCTCAAACCTCTAACGGCTGCCAATCAATAACAGGAACGATGTCTGACCCACACTTCCTCAACATGGAGACATGGAAAACGTTGTGGACGTCATATAACTGAGATGACAAGGGAAGCCGATAGGCCACGGAGCCAACGCGCCCAGTGATCTCAAAAGGTCCTATGAATCTCGGGGCAAGCTTACCCTTCGCTTCAAATCGAACTACGCCCTTCATAGGCGAGACCTTGAGATACACATGGTCCCCTACATCAAACTCCAAGGGATGATGCCGATGATCAGCAAAACTCTTCTGCTGGCTCTAAGCTGTGCGCATCCTCTGCCTGATGATATTGATAGCCTCTGACATCTCCTGCACAAGCTCGGGACCTAGGAGACGGTGCTCTCCAACCTCAGTCCAACAACTCGGTGATCTGCATAGTTTGCCATATAGTGCCTCAAAAGGAGCCATGTCGATGGTCGCTTGATAGCTATTATTGTATGCGAACTCAGCTAATTGCATATGCTCATCCCAACTACCCCCGAAATCAATCGCGCAGGCCCGAAGCATATCCTCAAGGATCTGGTTGACCCTCTCAGTCTGGCCATCGGTCTACTGATGGTACGCGGTGTTGAGCTGCAACTCAGTCCCCATCACTCTCTGGAAGTTCCCCTAAAACTGAGACGTGAACCTTGGGTCTCGGTCAGAAACGATCGAGACTGGAACCCCATGCAGTCTCACAATCTCCTCAACGAACAACCTTGCAAGCCAGTCTAAAGGCCAAGTAGCATGAATTGGAAGAAAATGCGCAGACTTCATCAGACGATTCATAATAACCCAGATGGCGTCATGACCGCGGTGAGTCCTCGACAAACCCATAATGAAATCTATTGACACGTTCTTCCACTTCCACATCGGGACACTCGACGGTTGCAATAGACCAGGGGGTCTCTAATGATCGGCCTTAACACGCTGGCACGTGTCACACTCGGCCACAAAACTGGCGATTTGGCGCTTCATCCCTACCCAAGAATACTGTCACCTCATATCGTGGTACATCTTCGTTGAGCCAGGATGGATAGAAAACCGCGATTGATGTGCCTCGGTCATAAGATCTTTGCGTAACTTAGGAATATCCGGGACACATAATCAGCCTCTGAAGCGAAGTCCACCACCTGTACCAATCTGCCAATCTGCCTGACTCTCAGATGCCGCCTCAGTCATATAACTCTACAATGACTCATTAGCCTACTGAGCCTCGATCACCCTTTCAACAAGAGAGGGTTGAATCGACAGGCTCGATAACTGCATGATAAAAGACTGCAGGCCGAACTCAAAATCATACTCTGCCACATCCTCAAGCATATGCCACTCTTGAATCATCATATGCACCACTAGGCCTCGTGGCTGACGGTTGAGAGCATCTGCCACCACGTTCGCCTTACCCGAGTAGTACTGAAGATTGAAGTCATAGTCCTTCAAGAGCTTCATCCAGCGCCTTTGCTTCATATTCAACTCAGACTGCGAGAAGAGGTACTTCAAGCTCTTGTGGTCAGAGAAGAGCTCGAACCTAACCCCATAGAGATAGTGTCTCCACACCTTAAGTGCGAAGACAACCGTAGCTAGCTCTAAATCGTGCGTGGGGTAGTTCAGCTCATGGATCTTGAGCTGGCGAGACGCGAAGGCCACTGGTCTCCTGTGCTGCATCAGGACAACACCCAAACCAATATACTAGGCATCGATGAATACAATAAATCCGTCACTCCCAGAGGGAAGAGTGAGGACTGGAGCGGACGTGAGGCGGTCCTTTAACTCCATAAATGCTTGCTCGCAGGCGTCACTCCAAATAAACTCTGCACCCTTCCGACTCAACCTGGTCATCGGGGCTGCAATACAGGAGACCCTCAATGAAACGCCGGTAATAGTCAGTCAAGCCAAGGAAATTAACGATCTCAGACGCAGTCATGGGCTGGCCCCACTGACGCACTGCCTTAACCTTCGAGGGGTCCACTGCGACACCCTCCCTCATCACCACGTGACCGAGAAACTTCATATCTTCCTGTCAGAACTCACACTTCTCTAGCTTTGCACAGAGCTGGTGTGCGCGGAGGGTCTGCAACGTAACCTCCAGATGCTGCTCATGCTCCTCACGAGTCCTCGAATAGATCAGAATGTCGTCAATGAAGATTACAACAAACTGATTAAGATAAGGGCGGAAGACCTTGTTCATCAACTGTATGAAAACTGCAGGTGCATTGGTCAGTCCGAAGGACATGACCTGAAACTTAAATTGGCCATAACGCATCCTGAAAGTCGTTATCGAAATGTCCTCCTCTCGGACCCGAATCTGATGATAACTGGAATGTAGGTCAATCTTTAAAAAGAACTGTGCACCATGCGACTGATCAAACAAATCATCGATCCTCGAGAGTAGGTACTTGTTCTTGACCGTGACCCGGCGATCCCTACGGCGAACTGCTTGGACGGATAAACCCCAACTAGCGCTACTCGTCCAACTGCTTCTGCAGTTCCCACAACTTCAACGGTGCCATATGATAGTGGGCCTTCGAAATAGGTACGGTATTGGGCACTAGATCAATCTGAAACTTGGTGAGTCGGCAAGGCGGTAATCCCGGAATCTCCTTAAACACATCGAGAAAATCGCAAACAATCGGCATCTGATCAATATAAGCGGCAATAGGCTCCTCAACCGCGCAAGACATCAAGCAAGACAATGGCTCTCCCCGGGGCTCTGCAATGAACTGAAACTGCGGTAAGCCTGGTATATAGAATGTGACGATCCTCGCGGAGCAGTCCAATATGGCGTGATACTCAGCAAGCTAATCCATGCCCAAGATAACAATGAAGTCTGACATCGGCAGCACGTACAAGTTGGCGGGCAAGAAAATCTCTCCTACTAGCACGGGGTAAGATGAACAGACGTGGCCTAATACTGTAGTCTTTTCCAAGGGCGTTGATACGGTCAACCCCTCTTGAGCAGACTCTGTCAGCAATCCAGTCGAACGGCAGAATCCCTCAAACATAAATGAGTGAGAAGCACCGAAATCAAACAAAACTCGAGCAATGCATGCAGAGATTGGAAGTATATCCTCCACAACTCCTCCAGACGACTGAGGATCCTGCTGGGCCACGTAAAATCTAGCCTAAGCTGGTTGGGGAGGTGTCTGTCCCCTCTAAGTGTGCCGCTGCAGCTGTCGCTTAGGCGGTCGAAACTACTGCCTCTGCTGCTGCGACCTCGGAGGCTGGTGCTGATGCTGCTGCTGAGGTGGTCTCGATGGAGGGGGCTGCTGTCGCTGCTATTGTGGGGGTCTCTGCTGCTGCTGCTGAGGTGGAGGCTGTTGTGGACCTCTCTTCTGCTGCTGCTGTGGGGGCCTCTGCTGCTGCTGCTGTTGGGGATGGGGACACTCCCACATACGGTGCCTCGTCGCACCGCACCCAAAATAGGTGCCTGTGAACTGCCTCAGAGGTAGTGTTGGAGGTGCTGTTGGCACTCTGAAGGGTGGGCGACCTGTGCGCCTCTGCTGCTGTGGTCAACGTTGATGGGAGTTAGCGGAAGGAGCGTGCCTCTTCCGGCCTCTCCTTTAACCACGATCAGACTGAGAACCGGCCCACTCAGCCTAAAAAATTTGGGCCTTCCGTATCACTCCCTCAAAAGTCGGGAGCTCTTGCCCAATAACACGGCCTCGAAGACCTAACGCAAGCCGTCCTCGAAGCGGCGGGCTCTCCGCTCCTCATCATCTACTAGATATGGCGTAAATCTGGATAGAGCTACAAATCGGGCCGCATACTGAGCCACGGTCATATCACCCTACACCAAGGCCTCGAACTCCAATGCTCGTTATCGTCGGATGTGATCAGGGAAATACTGTCGGTCAAACTGAACCATAAAATCCTTTAGGTACATACAAAATCAGCGCTCGCTGCTCGGGAGACTAACGTCCACCAATGCTCAGCCTCACCATGGAGAAGGAATACGGTTAATCGGACTCACCGCTCGGTTGTGCATCCCATCGTATTGAATATCTTCTCCACATCGGCGCGCCATCTCTCAGCTACCGTCGGGTCGGGATCGCCCTGGAAACACGGGGGATCGAGTCGTTGAAACTTTCGAAGAAGGGCACTCGTGCTATCCTGCTCTGCTTGGGCTGGAGAAACGACGGGGTGTCTGCCCTGCCCCTGAAGTGCGGCCGTCACAGCCTGTAACATCTGCTGCAACTAGGAGGCACTCACGGATATGGTCGAATCCGCAGTAGTCTTTGGTGGAGGAGCTGCATCTATAGGCTGGGCAGTAGGAATCTCTGGTGGTGGAGCAGGGATCGTCGATGGTAGTGCGGAAGTCTCAGGTGGTGGTGTGGGAGTCTCAGGTGGTAGTGCGGGAGTTGATCGGGTCACTCTCTTGGGCATCTCATCTTACAGGAAAGAGCAATAGCGCCTATTAACTTGAAAGCTCTCGAAGGCACGCACGTTAAGGGTCGGTAACAGAATATCACTAAGCTATCCAAACTTGGAACCTAATTATTCTAAACTCATAGCAAACATGTAATGTTGTTCTTCGTTATTCTCGAGTTATGTTCTGATAACAACTTCTGTCACGCCCCAAACTCAGAAACCGAGCTCACAAAATTTTTTATCACCGAATCCGGTGGCGACAGCCTCCTTAGAACCCCATTCTTGGCTCCCAGTGCCCATACACCAGGTTCCGATCCTGGGATGCTACAAGGAGGATTTTCAACATCAGTTTAATTCATAATAAGCATAACCAAAGGCATAACCCACAAACAATAACCAAAAACTCCATCAAATTTTCACTATGATAAAAAACTTTATAAGTACAATGGGCATAAAGGGAAATACAATGATGATAGAAAAAAAAACTCCAAAATGATCTGCTATGCGCTCCTAGCCTTACCGCTAGTGCGTCCCAACGTCACCTACATGCAACGGTCATGTATAAGCTTATAGAAAGCTTAGAGGGTGGTGAAAGTATGTGCGCAAGGTAGTGATGCAGATATGCAGTATCAGAGTAATGCAGAATGTGCTGGTGAATCCATGAATACCACTAGCCGTACCAAGGCTATGCGATGCAAGGCATGAATGATGTCGGCCTTACCAAGGCCATGCGATGCGATATGCAACTTAAGCATATAAATCCTCATCTATATCCATATATCAATACTGCTCAAATCTAGAATATCACCGGGGTCTAGTACACTCTAAACCAGATTGCTGCCCCATCGCGCGCAATAAGATAAGTGGAAGAAACCTCAATACCCGCCTTCCAATATCGGGTTCGGCTCGTTGATAGCGGACCCATTCCTCGAGCTGGTCAAACTCAGCCTAGCATTGCCCCCTCCTCTCGGGAGGATAAGGTCGCACCCCCTTCTAACCGACCACGACACAGTGGAAAGCTCGACCTTCTGGTAATCGGCCCTCAGCGGTCATGCACCCACTCGGTCTAGAGTTGGAGCAATCCCTTGGTACCATAAGGGTTTAGGGACTTTCACCCAAAGATATCTATAGCACCCCATATAGAATAAGATTTCTGGTAGCAAATCTTGCCAACCATGATATGCTTGTGGCGACTACAATCCTGATGTCATTAGGCCATACAGTACCATATCACACATTGCAAATGCATGAATCACACTATCTAGTCATACAGTAATCCTGCGCGTACCGTGCGCTCATGTGGGGTAACACCGCCTATCCGGGAGCCCCTAAACAATCTGCCCAAAGGCATATGCTATGATCAGTCATTTCTCATATCAAGCATACATATGATGTGTATGATCATGAATCATGGAACTATACTAAACATGTTATATGGGATAGATGCTGATCATAACGAAGATGGGCCTAAATGGCCTACAAGTATGGGCCTAACAATGGGCCCTAGGGAGAATTATAATACCGACATTTAACTAACATTATTCTTACAATGTGGACATCTAACCATCATTGCTCCCAAAGCATGACCGCCAAGAAAACATCATCATATACATCATGGTAGAATCTCAATCGATGGGCGATTCGAATTGGGCCGATTCAAATGGGTCGAATCGAATGGGACGATTTAAATGGCTAAGTCAAATGAGCCGAATCAATGGGCCGAATCGAATTAGACCGATTCAAATGGGCCGAATCGAATGGGCCGATCAATGGGCCGAACCAATGGGCCAATCAATGGGCCGATCAATGGGTTGAATCAATGGGTCGAATTGAATGGGCCGATCAATGGCTAAATCAATGGGCTGAATATATGTTAAATTGGGCCCACCCTTATGTAATTTGAGACCCGAACTATTCATAAGTTAACATAGGGATAGATGAAATTAAAACAATTAGAAATTATCGTGGCACTTAAGAGTTTGAACGGTGGATGACACGGTCCATTATTTAAATGGTGGGGTCCATTTGAACTTTAGATCTGATTCACTCATCCTCCCATGCCATAAAATGATCTCATACATGGTTGAACGGTATGGATGCAACACATGGATCATGGTGGGCCCCATCGTTCAAACAGTGAACAGTGTAGATAAAGCACGTACATCATTGGGGGCCCGTACCAGAGGGACGAAACACATACATCTAGGGTGGGTCCCACTGTCAGAACACACGTGAGTCATGGTGGGACCCACAAGGTTCTGGTCGCTAAGAGAGAGAGAGATAGAGAGAGATAGAGAGAGAGAGCAGCACGTGGCTGCCTCTTCTTTTCCTTTTACTTTTTCTTTTCCTTTTTCTTTCTTTCCATCAACCAAAACAAAGGTGGGTCCCACATAGGGCCCACCCTCATATGCAGATACATCTACACACACACATATATATAATTATTTTATATTATAATATATAACATAACATATTATATATTAAGATAATATAGTATAATATATTACATGTACAGGTGTAGTATAACGTCCAGGCCTTCGACGGCCTAGACATACGCATGCATTAAGGTAACCCACACCTGGGGTGGGGCCCACCATCCAAAGACGGTGAACAGTTTGGATAAAACGCATACACGTGGTGTGGCCTATCAAAATGGATGGGCAACGTAGGTGGGTCACATGGACCCCACCGTCCGTCCACACTTCTCTGTTAGCCACCGCCACAGGGTCATACCAAAACCTCAAGTGTCATAGCGAGGTATCTTTCACTCCATCTGCCAGTTGAGCAAAGGATCTAGGTGTCAGGGAGGGCTTCACACGAGGGGGTGGGTCCCACCGTCCAAGGACGGTGGACACCCCATCGCATGGTGGTATGGCCCATGCCAACTGAATGAACGGTGTGGATGGGTCCCATGGAACCCACACCCTTGTAGTACACAGGTCAATACACACACTCCAAGTTAGCCACCACCACAGGGAATCGATTCCAAGACCTCATGTGTTTAAACGAGGCATCTTTCACTCACCTACCACTGGAGCTATGGGACAAGTCCCACTGACCAGCAAGTCTAGCCCACCGTCCAACTTACTGGATGGTGCAGGATGACATCCAACATTATGGTGGTCCCATGCAGTGGGCCACCAGATTTGGATCAAGCTGATATTTGTGTTTCTCCTACATTTAGGGGACAGCGTGGATTTTACATCATAATGGGGTCTACAATACATGAGAGAGAGGGAGAGAGAGATAATGGCGATAACAGGGTGATGGAAGGGCCCCGCCACTATGGACCCCTCTTTGATACAAAATGTACATCATGGTGGGTCCCACTACATGTGGCCCTTTAATCATAAAAAAAAATACAAATGTGGGATCAAGATCACCCACCGTCTTTTGCTTCTTGGTTCGTCGGAAAGGTTGTCGCCTAAGCTTCGACTTCAACGGAAGAGATGGGGTTTAGATGGTTGAGATGGAAGATGAGAGGGTGAGAAGTAGGCCACACTTGTAGCTTAGGAGAGATGGGAGAGGCTTGGATGTGGAATTGTTTTTGGGTTACTTGAAATGAGTTTGAAAATAACAGAGAGAGAGAGAGAGGGTTGTAAAGGAAGTGAGAGATGGGTGATGGATGTGTTGATGTGGTGGTGATGGATGTGCAAGAACTTTTTGACTTTGTGGTAAAGGGAGTAAAAAAGGTATGGGTAGTGTAAGAACTTCTTGACTTTGGGGGGTTACTTGGAGAAGGGTGTGAGGTGATGTGTACTTGACATGATGAGATTGATTGATGGATGATTGATGTGACATCTCGTAAGGATTCTCTCAGAATTCGCACACGCGGCATTTTCCTCACACCGAACGCTGGCCCACATCTCCTGGCCAGGGTATCGCCTTGGCGCGCAAGTCGCGGCATCGGAATAGCGACAATGGTGCGGTCGCTAAGGTACTAGTCTTAGGTTGAATCGATTCGGATTGGCGGCATGTGAATCAACGTCGCGCGTAAATGCTGGTTAATGGTCGAAGGTTGCAGAAATTTGATCGGGAAGACCGTGAAAGTTTACGGAACGGTTCAGTCTAGGATACGGGTTTTACGAAAATGGTCCAACCTGTTTAACTCATGATGTTCCCATGACAACATAAATTAATAAAATAGATATTTGACCAGTTGACTTAATATTCATATGAGTGGAGAGATTGAGAAGGATGTTGTCCATAGACTTCTAGTGGGTTGGAAGAAATGGAGATGTGCCTTGAGAGTTTTTTATGTGATCATTGTGTAACAGTCAAACTTAAAGGGAAATTTTATAGAATGGCTATAAGACCAGCCATACTGTATGGGATAGAATGTTATGCAATTAAGGAAGAATGTGTTCATAGGATGAGTGTAGCTGGCACGAGGATGTTGATATGAATGAGTGGGAAGACAAGGAAGGATAGAAATAGAAATGAATGCATTCAAGGGAATCTGGGAGTAGTACCAACAGGTAATAAAATGAGGGAAAGTAGACAGATTGTTTGGTCACATGCAATGGAGAGACCAAGAACTGCAACGGTTAGATGGACTGAGTTGGTATAAGTTGAAGTTTGAGAAACACAGAGAAACAAATATGGTGATACGTACATGAGGCTGTTGAAGTTTAAGAAACAAAAGTCTTATAATTTTTTAAAAAATGAATATAAAGGTATTTAAATTCAGTTTGTCATATAAATACCTTGAATCATAATCATAATCGTAATCATAAAAGTTTTTTTTTTTTTTTTTTAGTTGGTTGTCCAAATGATTCTTGAACTTTTATTGAAAATGATACTCTTGTCATTCAATATTCAAAACCTAAATCTGTTATCGTATATGTTAGGTTGCATTTATGAAACTAAATCTATTTCAATTAATGTGTTTATTTTCTCCTTAGCAATGTATCCTCAATAGTATGGACCATCCCAATTCTTAGGGTTTTGTACTATCTGTTTGTAGAAAAAACAAGAGATGAAAACTTATTTTCTGTCTACACCAAAAGACAAGATAAAAAAAAAATCTTATTTTTTGCCATTTCCCTTCATATATGAGAAAAGAGACTTATACATAATATCTCTCTCTCTCTTCTCTCTCTCTCCACATGTCCAGTTTAGTACATTATGACTCGAATTACATTGTACCCCAATATTTTTGTTATAATGTAAAAGAAATTATTTTCCGCCACTCAAAAAATGGCTGCAAACTAAACACCAACAAAAATGGTCACCTTATTGGTGGTGAATGATATGATACTCAATACACTGATTTTAATCCTTGGTTTTCAATACAGGTGGGGCCCATGGACCAATAATCCAAACCCATGCCTATTTGTCCCAACAGCAGATAAACTACGCCTAAGAATCTCCTCGATAGGACAATCTTAATCTATCAATTTCTTGCTTCTATATAAAAGGTTACGTTGTCTTGTCTCACTCATGTACCATTTCATGTTATATGCATTGTATTATATACATCGTTGAATATACATTGTACGAGGGTTACAGTAATCTTAGAGTGCAGAAAGTTTCCAAGTCTATGCATTTTAGTCCGAGTTCCAACTTTAATCACAATAGCTTTGGGAGATACGAGGGATGGGTTGACTGTGAAAGGGCTAATTAAAACTCTATTGGTTTATTTTGCTGGTCCTAAAATCATTTTATGTCCGGCAAGATAACCCAATATAGTTTTAATAAGCTCTTTTGCAATCAACTCATCCCTCGTATCAACCCTCTCAAGGCTATCGTGATTATAAAAATAACTCGGACTGAAATGCACATACTTGAAAATTTTCTACACTCTAAGATTACTATAAACCTCGTACAATTTATTTGAAAATTTTCAACACTCTAAGTTTATGTATTTGTTCAAAATTAATGGAGCAGACCAAGATGTGCGTCGGAGCTATCCAGATGAGCGGGGGTCCCTGGAAGGTGGGAACTACTGTTATGACCATGATGAAGCTATACATTTCCTATGGACAACATTGGAGGAGCCTGACCATTTGGATAGGTCGTGTTTATGTATTTGCTCGAAATTAATGGAGCAGACCCAGATGTGCGTCGGAGCTATCCAAAGAGGGGGTCCCTGGAAGGTGGGAACCACTGTTATGACCATGATGAAGCTGTCCATTTCCTATGGACAACATTGGAGGGGCCTGGCCATTTGGACAGGCTGTGTTTATGTATTTGCTCGAAATTAATGGAGCAGACACGGATGTGCGTCAGAGCTATCCGGATGAGCGGAGGTCCTTGAAAGGTAGGAACTGCTATTATGACCATGATGAAGCTATCCATTTCTTATGGACAATATTGGAGGGGCCTGGCCATTTGGGCATGCCGTGTTTTTGTTTTTGTTTGAAATTAATGGAGCAGACCCGGATGTGCGTCAGAGCTATCCGGATGAGCTAGTTCCCTGGAAGGTGGGAACCACTGTTATGACCATGATGAAGCTGTCCATTTCCTATGGTTAGCATTGGAATGGCCTTGCCATTTGGACAGGCCATGTTTATGTCTTGTTTATATCTGTATTTGCAGGGACCACACCCTTAACCTAAATTACACCCTAAACCTATAACATATAACCTAAACCTATACTTATAACCTTAACCTAAACCTATTCTCAAATCCTAAAACCTATACTTATAGCTGAAACCAAAACCAAAACCTAAAACCTAAACCTAAACCTAAACCAGAACCTATAACCTTAACCTAAACTAAAACCTATAACCTAAACCTTAACCTATAACCTATAACCTGTAACCTAAACTTATAACCTATAACCTAACCTTAACCTAAACCTAAAACCTAAACCTAAACCTATAACCTAAACCTATAAACTAAAACCTAAACCAAAACCTAAAACCTAAATGTATTCTCAAATCCCTAAACATAAACCTACACCTAATCCTAATCTCAACTCCATAACCTAAACCTAAACCTAAACTTGAAAACCCAAACCTAAACCCGATCCCGAACCCGAACCCGAACCCGATTTCCTAAACCTAAACCTTAACCTATTCTCAATTCCCTAAAGCTATAACCTATAACCTAAACTTATAACCTTAACCTAAACCTATAACCTAAACCTAAACCTAAACCTAAACCTAAACCAAAACCAAAACCTATAACCTAAACCTTAGCCTAAACGATAACCTTAACCTAAACCTAAAACCAAAACCAAAACCTATAACCTAAACCTAAACTTGAAAACCCAAACCTAAACCCGATCCCGGCCCAAATCCGATTTCCTAAAACTAAACATTTACCTATTCTCGATTCCCTAAAGCTATAACCTATAACCTTAACCAAAACCTATAACATAAACCTTAACCTACAACCTATAACCTATAACCTAACCTTCACCTAAACCTATAACCTAAACCTAAACTCCGTAACCTAAACCTATAAACTAAAACCTAAACCTAAACCTAAAACCTAAATGTATTCTCAAATCCCTAAACCTAAACCTACACCTAATCCTAATCTCAACTCCTTAGCCTAAACCTAAGCCTGAACCCAAACCCGATTTCCTAAACCTAAACTTACATCTATTCTTAATTCCCTAAACCTTAACCTATAACCTAACTTAAACCTAAACCTATAACCTACACTTATAACCTAAACCTAAACGTAAAACATAAACCTAAACCTATAACCTAAATGTATTCTCAAATCCCTACACTTAATCCTAATCTCAACTCCTTAACCTAAACCTAAACCTAAACTTGAAAACTGAAACCTAAACCCGATACCCAACCCAAACCCGAACCCCATTTCTGAACCTAAACCTTAACCTATTCTCAATTCCCTAAAGCTATAACCTATAACATATAACTTATAACCTATAACCTATAAGCTATAACCTAAACCTAAAGCTAAACCTAAAACCTAACCCTAAACCTAAAACCTAAATGTATTCTCAAATCCCTAAACCCAAACCTTAACCTATTCTCAATTCCCTAAACCTTAACCTATAACCTAACTTAAACCTAAACCTATAACCTACACTTATAACCTAAAACCTAAATGTATTCTCAAATCCCTAAACCTAAACCTACACCTAATCCTAATCTCAAGTCCTTAACCTAAACATAAACTTGAAAACCCAAACCTAAACCCAATCCCGAACCCGAACCAAATTTCCTTAACCTAAACCTTAACCTATTCTCAATTCCCTAAAGCTATAACTTATAACCAAAACCTATAAACTAAAACCTAAACCTAAAACCTAAATGTATTCTCAAATCCCTAAACCTAAACCTACACCTAATCCTAATCTCAACTCCCTAACCTAAACCTAAACTTAAACTTAAAAATCCAAACTTAAACTCGATCCCGAACTCGAACCCGATTTCCTAAACCTAAACCTAAACCTTAACCTATTCTCTATTCCCTAAAGCTATAACCTATAACCTAAACCTATAACCTTAACCTAAACCTATAACCTAAACCTAAACCTAAACCTAAAACCTAAATGTATTCTGAAATCCCCAAACCTAAACTTACACCTAATCCTAATCTCTGAATGTGCCCTGGTTTGTCATGTTATGTGAGTGGTGGGTCAGACTATCTACAGAGCTCGATAGGAAAAACAATTCAAGCGTCTGCCTCATCCGGATGTGTGGAAGTTTGCCATAGGTAAAACTAAAGCCTCACATCCCATGTCCTAAAACACCAGGTAATTAAAAAAACCCCTAAAACAAGATAGACATCTTAGGGTTTTTAGGGTGAGAAAACTTTTTGCAAATAGGAAAATTTGTAAGTTTTTTTCACCTTGTTGATTTTATCGATACACCCTCGATATGATCGACCTTCTCTGTCGATGTCCTCGATACCTTAACGATATTATCGATAAGAGGACCAAAAGTGTCCAGCAACTAAATATTCATCTGGACAGATTTATCGATGTATCGATACACCTATCAATATCATCGATAAAAACACTAAATATGTCCAGCAACTTCACAACATAACTGGACGAATTATCGATGTATCGATACACCTATCAATATCTTCGATATTCAAATCTTGAGTCCATCGGGAGTGGCTCGATATGATCGACAGATAAATTTTCGGCGCCCTTGTTTTTTACTAAAAATCTCAAATTTCTTCGAAATATCGATCATTGTCCGATATGATCTAAATTCAAATATTGATAAGATCGGAGGTCCATCAATGATATCAATAGTGGGCGTGCATTTCTTACAGTAAATATTTCAGGTTATTTTTAACTATGATCAGGGACCCTTCGATAGAATTGATATTCAAATATTGATGATATCGGCACCAGGTCGATTGCATCGAACAAAGAGACAATTCGTCCAGCAAGCTTAAAGACAAATCCATTGGATTTATCGATGCATCGACTCTGATCTCGATATCATCGACATTCAAATTCCGATGATCTCGACGGTTCCCCCGATCAATCATGAAAACCAAAAATATTTCAAAGTCAAGTCTCTCTCATTTTTCATGTGTCGATGGATCAAACCTGTCATCGATGGAATCGGAGTTCCAAATTCGATGATATCGACAATAGTTCCTATTCATCGACCAATTGGCAAAGAGTTTCAAAAGCGTATGACATTGAGTACGAGTCATCGAGCAGACTATCGATGCTATCGAGAGTATACGCTCGATGATATCGATTCTGCTCGATGATATCGATCCTGCTCGATGATATCGAACTCTGTCATAAATGTGACCGTTTTATATCCATTGGAACTTGTTGTCTATATATAGAGGACTTGTCTTTTGTTGCTGTGAGAGAAAGCAGAGAGAGCTTTTGAGTGTTTCAACTTATATCCTATATCTAAAGCCCTTTCTCTCAAGGGAGTTCATTCTCTAATCCACCCTCACCATTGACATTCAATAGAGTGGGTTGGGGAATGAACTTCCGCATTTAAGGATCCTCCAGCTACTACCTTAATGGAAAATCATTAAGCTGGGATGCCTTGAATGCATAAGATTGGAATTGCTCTACATTCCTGATAGGAAAATATTTTGAGAGTAGGATTCCATCTTCACCCCGACCCAACCCGAAGCCTAGTATTGGTATATTATCTTGTGTTATGGATCAAGGGAGTAGAAGACTCTTCGTCGACGAGGAGGAGGAGATCTTCCGCATTGTGCTAAATGGGACTCATCAACTTATCTGTAAGTATCTAGAGTCCAGAGGACACTTGTGATCATTCCTTTCTAGGATTGGGTCTTAAGTGGTTCTCACCCTTTGAAGTCCTCAAGGAGGCCTCCACCGGGAGCGTACGTGGTGGGTGCATTGTGTGGACCCTTGCTCTATGGAGAGCATAAACATCCAGGTGCGTTGTGTGGACCCTTGCTCTATAGAGAGCATAAACATCGGGTTAGGAGTGAACCAGTAAAACTCCAGGGTTAGAAGTGAACCGAGTAGAAACCTCCGTATAAAGGTTGAAGGTGAACCTGATTTAAAACCTTAGGTTTGAGGTGAACCTTGGGAAACCTCCTTAGTGAAATCCGGTACACTCAAGGGTTGAGTGTGGCAGCCGGGAGTGGAGTAGACAAGTAGTCGAACCACTATAAAATGACTGTGTTTGAGATTGTTATTTTGATTGAGTGATTTGCTTTAATATTTCCATATCTGAATATCTGATCACTTCTCACACACCTACACAGTCTTATCCATCATAAACTAGACTTTATGTTGTTTATTCTTTAAGCAGTTTGTGATTGGATCCTCTACCAGGCTTGGAAGCCAGTAGAGTTAATATTGAGTAATCTTAATTTGTACATGTTCTTAGGATTAGTGTAATTTGATTTTTAAATAACTCATAAAAACTTTAAAAAGTCCTATTCACCCCCCTTTAGGACATATTGGCATATTCCTTCTTCAACTCAAGCAGTCTTCACCGCTATTTCAATTGGTATCAAAGCGGGTCTCTCTTTAAGGGCTTCATCGCCTAGAGAGTGATCTTGACTGAAGATTGGAATATGGCCAAAGGAGAGGGCTCATCAGTCTCTAGACCTCCAGTATTTGATGACTCAAATTATGCATACTGGAAGGCTAGGATGCACTACTTTATGAGATCTTTGGATCATGACGTTTGGGATATAGTTAAAAGCGGATATGTGCCACCAACTGAACAAATTGTACTTGACAGTGGCATAACAATCACAGAGCCCAAATCCAAAGAAAAATGGACAGCATTCGACAAAAAAAGGCAAACATCTGAATCCAAGGCTATGAATGTTATCTACTGTGCCGTGTCCCAGAATATTTTCAATCAGATAAGTATGTGTGGGACATCCAAGGAATCATGGGATTTATTGGAAACAACCCATGAAGGCACAAGCACTGTGAAGCAATCCAAACTTCAACTCCTGACTTCACAGTTCGAAAGTCTCAGAATGGAAGAGCATGAGACGTTTATGGAGTTTTTCACCAAGTTGAATATTATTTGCAACTCCATGGGTGGATTGGGAGAGAAAGTTCTGGTACTGAAAATTTGTAGGAAAATTCTAAGCTCCCTACCGGAACGATTTAATCCCAAGGTAACAACAATTGAGGATTGTAGGAATATAGATGAAATGAAAGTAGAAGAACTAGTAGGTTCCCTACAAACTTTTGAACTACACTTCACACAAACCCAAAAATCTAAAAACAGTCCTAAAAACCTTAAAGAAAACAATTCATGGGGACAGTGAAAGTGAAAAGGAAGATGAAGATGAAGAAGTGGCTTTGCTGGCACAAAAATTCAGAAGATTCTTTCAAAAGAATCGTAGCCGTCCATCTAAAGAAAGAAAGGTGAACAACAAACCCTCTATAGACAAATTTGATCGAAGAACCAAAGAACCATAATGCTATGCCTGTCATGAGTATGGTCACCTGTCTACTGATTGCCCAAATAGAAAAACTAAGGGTAAGGCTATGGCTGCCACGTGGGATGATACTGAGGAGTCAAATTCAGAATCTAGTGACTCAGAAAGCGACGGAGATCAGAAATCATTGAAAATACTCATAGTCTCCACTGCTTCAATCATCCCCACTGAATCTGAGAATGAGAAAGAACAGATAGCCACTGAATCATTTTCATCTGACAATGAGGAAACTGAAGAAAATGAAGAAGAGGAAATCGAAGAGGATAAATTGCAAGATGCTTATAATCAACTTTATATTCATAGCATCAATATCCTCAAAAGACTCGGAATAGCGGAGAACAAAAGCAAGTTGCTGCAGAAAGACTTGGATAAAGCATTGGAAATCAACCCACATTTGATAAATGATCTGCAGCAATATCATATGGATAATGATAGACTTGAACAAGTGAATACTCTTCTTAAAAACGAGTCTGAAAAACTGAAGAAACAGGTTGACTAATTAGAAGACGAAAATATGCTTCTTCAAAATGAAAATCATTCACTCCTGTTTGATCTGGAAGAATCCAAGAGGATAGCCAAGATAAATTATAAGTTTTCCTAGAGTGGTGAAAAGCTAGAAAAACTGTTAGGAATGGGAAGACCTGGAAAGGATAAAAGCGGCCTTGGATATGAAAAACACAAATCAAAGTCTGGAAATGCAACTCCCAAAATTGAAAAATCTGCTGCTTCTGGAAGCAAAACCAGAACAACTCCAGCATGTTATTTGTGTGGTGATCTAAGACATTATAAATTTGAATGCATAACTCCTAGGAGGACTCAACCTAACTCTGGTCAGAATCATGTTAACAAATTTTCAACCAGAGAAATATAGAACTTCAAGAATCCTCTTATGGATATGGATAGAAAAAAATGCTCCTGAACCATCACTCAAATCGGGTAATAAAATGAAATGGATAAGAAAGAATTAGTTCAGACCAAGCAATACAATCTGAATCTGTGCTTAAATGAAATTTTTTTTGCTTAAAATGATATATCTGAGGTTCCTTGCCTCAAATTTTTTTTGTATAAACATTCAAATGTTTATAATTTTGTTGTGTACAGTGTGTATACATTATTTTTGCTGAGTATATTATTGATAGAAATACAAAAAGTATACTAGAAGATCTGTCTGAATGCTAAAACCTGAAAATCTTCATCTTCGATATGACTATCGATATGACATTCTCGATTTATTGATAGAAGGTCGATGTTATCGATGGTTCCTTAGAATATGGATCGTTGGGTGGCTAAGAATGATATCGGAGACCGACTCGATAGAATCGATAAGCAACCTCTCTATATTATCGAAACAATGGTCGATCATATCGACAGATGCCGCCCGATAAAAAGCCAGAGAAACGAAAAAGGGAGTAATTTTCTCAAGGTTTTCACTGTCACCCTCTCTGCTTGATTCTCTCGACCAAATTAGTTGGAGCCACGTCGGACGACTCAAAGCATTCTAGAAATCTGGTAATACCCTTCTCACATCAAGAGTTCTTTCTTTATTGGGTATTTGTCATTTCTATTTGTTTTTTTGTCGTCTTTTCCAAATCATTCATCTTTCTATCTGTAATATGGGAAAGGACAAAGCGGTAGCGTCCGGCCCTGGGGAATCTTCAATAGCCACCTAACAAAAAGTACTCGCCTCGAGAGTCAGGGTGAGGGTCCTGGAAAGTGAGATCCCCACACTGCAGAGATCGAGGCAGACCCCACATGGCGGGTCCCAGACAGAATCACAGGCACCACCTCCTTCAACTGGAGCAAGTTCATGGCCACCCAAATACATGGGCAGGAAGCTTATATAAGAAAGGAGGGTAGACAGGGAATGCCTCAAACCATACAAATTGGAACCCTGTTTGCCGTAATCGATTGGCTGCCTATTCTGGACTTTGGTGGGCCATGTCAACTTGAGAGAACACGCAGCTTCCTTGCTGCATGTCATTCACCGGTGGCTAATCCTCCGTCGTTCATGGTATCTATGGATGGGGATGATGTGTTTATCATGCCAGCCACAATAGCTGAGACTATCAAACTCAACATGATCCCGGAAGGTATCCTAGAGATGGATCTTGATAACACGGACGTTCGATCCAGGGTCACTAACTAAGTATCTGTGCAATGGTAGGGACATCCCCTGGCATTAAGGGAATGCATTAAAGGCCAGGTATATGGATCCCAGATTTCGGATCTTTCATGGTATCTTCACCACTAACATTTACCCTAAAAGTACCAACAGGTCCAATCTAACCGGCCTCATGACCATGATCGTATACTCAATTGCCAGGGGGTCAAAGATCTGTCTTCCATCTCTAAATGTCTCTCAGTTGGTAAATGCCATCCACATATCTAGGGACCTCCATCTGTCATACTCCTGGATTATCAGCATGATATGCAACAAAATTAGGTTTTCATCAACTATAGATCCGATATTCCCGCTCCAAGTTTTCAACAAAAGAAATATCCGGAGAATGGACTTGGAGTTTCACGAGTACAAGGAAAACCCTGAGGAAGAAATTCAGGTGGAAGAAGTTGAAGGAGAAGGTGGCGATCCCATGGAAGGGGCTGCAATGGCTGAAGATGCACCTCCTGGACCCGATCCAGCTCCGTCCACGTCGTCAGCTGGGTTTGGCAAAAGGTTCAAACTGGATAGGATTAGGGCAATCCAGAAGGACATCCACTTAATCAAAGAAATGCTTACAGTCCTGGAAAAAATGGTTCAAGGAGTGCAGAGCACGGTACAACAGCTGGTAGATTTGATGACGTGCCGACGTGACGACATGATGTCATCTCACTCTGCTCTGTAAGGCTGGTTCATGCATGCTATCATACATATTTTTCTCTTATCTCGCGTTTGAACAACAACATCTTTTTAGATGTTCTTCGCTCTTATTGGTGTGTATGACAGCTGTCGAAATGTGCATAGTTTTTTTTTGGGGGGATTGTATATGCTTATTGCCGGGCTAATGCTGATGAATGTTGTTGGGTGCCCATATATGGGCTTGATATTTTGTTTTGGTTACTACTATGTGAAGCAATATATTTTGTGGTTGGACTAACAGTTGATTTTGGTTTGAAATTTACTACTGTCTGGGGCAATTTTTGGTTCTTTTATGGCTGCACAAAATTCATATCTTTTACTGCCATATGTGTGTTAATTTTCCCCTAGTTTATCAAGTTATGGTTTGCATATGATTGAAAACTGTTATATCTTATCTAATATGCATTCATTCTGAGATTGATGTTTGACTAAAATGTGTCATCTGCTTATGCCTAATGTTTCTCCCATGCGATTCGCTCTCCAGTCAATATCACTTGCTATACCTTTGCCAATGACTGACAAAAAGGGGAAGAACATTTGCAAACACCTCGAGCAAAAAATTGTATATCTAATGTGTTGCAGGTGTTAGGGGGAGCAGCTGCACTAAGAAAGGGGGTGTTTTGAAGAAAGGGGGAGCAGATACTGGGTTGTGTACATGGTTCATTAGATTTTGTAAAATTGTGTAAAAACATGTACACACAATTTAGGATATGTCTGTCGAGATATTATCCTAGGGTGCTTTAGGTGTTTTGGGGGTTTTGTCACGTAATTGACAAAGGGGGAGATTGAAAATGCCCTGGTTTGTCATGTTACGTGAGTGGTAGGTCAGATTGTCTACAGAGCTCGATAGGAAGAACAATTCAAGCGACTGCCTCATCCAGATGTGTGGAAGCTCGCCATGGGTAAAACTAAAGCCACACATCCCATGTCCTAAAACACCAGGTAATTAAAAAACCCTTAAAACAAGATAGACATCTTAGGGTTTTTAGGGTGAGAAAACTTTTTGCAAATATGAAAATCTGTAAAAAAAATTTTGCCTTGTCGATTTTATCGATACACCCTCGATATGATCGACCTGTTCTGTCGATGTCCTCGATATCTTAACGATATTATCGATAAGAGGACCAAAAGTGTCCAGCAACTAAATATTCATCTGGACGGATTTATCGATGTATCGATATACCTATTGATATCATCGATGAAAGCACTAAATATGTCCAGCAACTTCACAACATAACTGGATGAATTATCGATGTATCGATACACCTATCAATATCATCGATATTCAAATCTCGAGTCCATCGGGAGTGGCTCAATATGATCAACAGGCAGATTTTCAGCGCTCCTATTTTTTACTGAAAATCTTAAATTTCTTCGATATATCGATCACCGTCCGATATGATCTGAATTCAAATATCGATAAGATCGGAGGTCCATCGATGATATCGATAGTGGGCGCGCATTTCTTATAGCAGATATTTCAGGTTATTTTTAACTATGATCGGGGGCCCTTCGATAGAATCGATATTCAAATATCAATGACATCGTCACCAGGTCGATTGCATTAAACAAAGAGATAACTTATCCAGCAAGCTTAAAGATAAATCTACTGGATTTATCGATACATCGACTCTGATCTCGATATCATCGACATTCCAATTTCGATGATCTCGATGGTTCCCCTGATCATTCATGAAAACCTGAAATATTTCAAAGTCAAGTCTCTCTCATTTTTCATGTGTCAATGGATCGAACCTGTCATCGATGGAATCGAAGTTTGAAATTCGATGATATTAACAATAGTTCCTATTCATCGACCAATTGGCAAAGAGTTTCAAAAATGTATGACATTGAGTCCGAGTCATCGAGAAGACCATCGATGCTATCGAGAGTATACGCTCGATGATATCGAACCTGCTCGATGATGTTGAACTTTGTCATAAATGTGACCGTTTTATATCCGTTGGAACTTTTTGCCTATATATAAAGGACTTGTCTTTTGTTGCTGTGAGAGAAAGCAGAGAGAGCTTTTGAGTGTTTTAACTTATATCCTATATCTAAAGCCCTTTCTCTCAAGGGAGTTCATCCTTTAATCCACCCTCACCATTGACAGTCAATAGAGTGGATTGGGGAATGAACTTCCGCATTCAAGGATCCTCTAGCTACTACCTTAATGGCAAATCATTAAGCTGGGATGCCTTGAATGCATAAGATTGGAATCACTCTACATTCCTGATAGGAAAATATTTTGAGAGTAGGATTCCATCTTCACCTTGACCCAACCCGAAGCCTAGTATAAGTATATTATCTTGTGTTGTGGATCAAGGTAGCAGAAGACACTTCGTCGACAAGGAGGAGGAGATCTTCGGCATTGTGCTAAATGAGACTCATCAACTTATCTGTAAGTATCTAGAGTCCAGAGGACACTTGTGATCATTCCTTTCTAGGATTGGGTCTTAAGTGGTTCTCACTCTTTGAAGTCCTCAAGGAGGCCTCTACCTGGAGTGTGCGTGGTGGGTGCGTTGTGTGGACCCTTGCTCTATGGAGAGCATAAACATCCAGGTGCGTTGTGTGGACCCTTGCTCTATGGAGAGCATAAACATCTGGTTAGGAGTGAACTAGTAAAACTCCAAGGTTAGAGGTGAACCGAGTAGAAACCTTCATATAAATGTTGAAGGTGAACCTGATTTAAAACCTTTTGTTTGAGGTGAATCCTAGGAAACCTCCTTAGTGAAATTCAGTACACTCAAGGGTTAGGTGTGGCAGCCGGGAGTGGAGTAGACAAGTAGTCGAACTACTATAAAATGACTGTATTTGAGATTGTTATTTTGATTGAGTGATTTACTTTAATATTTCTATATCTGAATATTTGATCACTTCTCACACACCTACACAGTCATATCCATCATAAACTAGACTTTATGTTGTTTACTCTTTAAGCAGTTTGTGATTGGATCCTCAACCAGGCTTGGAGGCCAGTAGAGTTAATATTGTGTAATCCTAATTTGTACATGTTCTTAGTATTATCGTAATAGAATTTTTAAATAACTCATAAAAACTTTAAAAAGTCCTATTCAGCCCCCTCTAGGACATATTGGCATATTCCTTCTTCAACACAAGTGGTCTTCACCGCTATTTCAATCTCAACTCCCTAACCTAAACCTAAACCTAAACTTGAAAACCCAAACCTAAACCCGATCCCGAACTTGAACCTGATTTCCTAAACCTAAATCTTAACCTATTCTCAATTCCCTAAAGCTATAACTTACAACATAAACCTATTTCCTAAACCTAAACCTGAACCTAAACCTAAACCTATAACCTTAACCTAAACCAAAACCTATGACCTAAACCTTAACTTATAACCTAAACTTATATCCTATAACCTTACCTTAACCTTAACCTAAACCTAAACCCTAAACCTTAACCTATAACCTATAACCTAAACCTAAACCTAAAACCTAAATGTATTCTCAAATCCCTAAACCTAAACCTACACCTAATCCTAATCTCAACTCCCTAACCTAAACCTAAACCTAAACTTGAAAACCCTAACCTAAACCTAATCCCGAACCCGAATCGATTTCCTAAACCTAAACTTTAACCTATTCTCAATTCCCTAAAGCTATAACCTAAAACCTAAACCTAAACCTAAAACCTAAATCTATTCTCAAATCCCTAAACCTAAATATACACCTAATCCTAATCTCAAGTCCATAACCTAAACCTAAACCTAAATTTGAAAACCCAAACCTAAACCCGATCCCGAACCCGAACCCGAACCCGATTTCCTAAACCTAAACCTTAACCTATTCTCAATTCCTAAAGCTATAACTTATAACCTAAACCTAAACCTATAACCTTAACCTAAACCAAAACCTATGAGCTAAACCTTAAACTATAACCTATAAATTAAATTTATATCCTATAACCTAACCTTAACCTTAACCAAAACCTAAAACCTAAATCTTAACCTATAACCTAAAACCTCAACCTAAACCTAAAACCTAAATGTATTCTCAAATCCCTAAACCTAAACCTACACCTAATCCTAATCTCAACTCCTTAACCTAAACCTAAACCTAAACTTGAAAACCCAAACCTAAACCCGATCTCGAACCCGATTTCCTAAACCTAAACCTTAACCTATTCTCAATTCCCTAATGCTATGAATAATTTTTTGTATTTTATTTATGATGTTAAACTTATATATATTTATGCGTGGATGAATGTCATATGGATAAGATTGTTTGTGTTTAGATGGATGTATTTTATGTTTGGATGGATTTACGCAGTTTGGGTTTAGATGGATATGAATGTGAATATGATGAAATATATTATGTAACAGGTGTATATCAGGAAGAATATGATGAACTATATTGTAATAGGTGTATATCAGGAATTTTGAGCTGGAAACTTTTTTTTTTTAAAGACTTTTACCTACGAAATATTTTGTAGGTAAAGGTTTAAGTCACGTTTTTTACCTATGAAATATTTTGTAGGCAAAATTTTCAGAAACGTTTTTACCTACGACAATTTTCGTAGGCAAAAGTCTCAACGTTTGAAATTTAACTTAAATATTATATTTTTACCTACGAACCATTTCGTAGGAAAAAGTGTAATACACGTTTTTTACCTACGAAACATGTCGTAGGTAAAGGTCTCAACTACGTTTGAAATTTAAGTTAGAGATTATATTTTTACCTACGAAACATTGCGTAGGTAAAAGTCCCCTACGAAATATTTTGTAGGAAAATGTGTCATATATGTTTTTACCTACGAACATATTCGTAGGTAAAAGTCTCATTGACGTTTTTTACCTATGAAACCGTTGGTAGGTAAAAGTAAACTTTTCAATTTTTGGTTTTTTCAAAAATTAAAAACACCTTTACCTACGACAATTTTCGTAGGTAAAGATGGATTGTACCTAACTTTTACATACGAAATTAAAGTTCGTAGGTAAAAATAAACTTTTCGTTTGTTTGTATTGTGAAAATTCGAAAACATCCTTTACCTATAAAAAATTGTCGTAGGGAAATATGACTTTTACCTACGAAAGTTAATTTCGTAGGTAAAAGTAAACTTAGTAAACTTTTCAATTTTTTGTGAATTGAAAATTTTAAAAAACAATTAAAAACACCCTTTACCTACGAAAATATTCGTAGGTAAATATGACATTTACCTATGAATTTAACTTTCGTTGGTAAAAGTAAACTTTTCGTTCTTTTATATCAGCAAAAATTGGAAACACTTTATACCTACGAAAATTTTCGTAGGTAAAGATGACTTTTACGTACAAAATCTCATTTCATCGGTAAAAGTTTCCTTTTACCTACAAAAATAAATTTTGTAGGTAAAAGTCATCTTTACCTACGAAAATTAATTTCGTCGGTAAAAGTTTCGTCAGTAAAAATCATATTTCTTGTAGTGTCATATCAAAAGCTTTCACAACATCTCCTGTAATTTCAGTCACAATAAATCATAGAAAACTATAAATATATGTAACACCCTGAACATTTCAATACTCGAGTATTGAAAGTTCTCGAGTATTACCATGAAATTCAACTCATTATGTACATGTGTACGATACCAATCTAACTATCCTAACCTTACATCCATTCTCCAACATGATTTTGACCTTTGGGAATAATCTCCATTCATAGATCAAGCCATCTGACCGTTGATTTTAAGATAAGACCACCCATCACATGATTTGACATATGTACCTTCCCTTAAATGAAATCGGTAAAAACTCTTCATCCCCACCGACTCCAGCAGAGAAACCAGAGTCAAAAACCTCCCTCACTCATCCGCATTCTGCCCCGCACACGACGCCAAAACCGAAACTAACTCAAATACCTTCGTAGAAAACCTAAGGAAAAGCCTCTGGTTCTGATCTGGACCTTCCAGAGTTGAGAATAGGGACTTTCGATCATGCCCACGTTAGCAGAAAAGAAAGGGAGATCTCGATGAAATTGATATCCCCTGGTTCCAAACGAAGTTACCACAAAATGCAACAACTGCATTTAAATAGGGCCACCATTGATCGGCCGATTTAAAGTCCTTGCACCCAAGAATGTAGCCACCACCTTCCTCCTGTGGGCCCCATCCAATGAACGTGTCAGATTCATCAGAAGAGATCAGAGGAGAGAAGAAGAGACGTTCCAAAATCGGATGCCCATACATTACGCAGTCCGATTGCACTAAGTATATTATGTGTACGAAGAAAGTTCTAGAAATCCAGAATTTTATAAATACATGTCTCCCATGCTAGGAGACATGCCAATAATGAAGGAGAAAGAAAGAGAGAGAGAAGAGAGAGAGAGAGAGAGAGAGAGAGAGAGAGAGAGAGAGAGAGAGAGAGAGAGAGAGAGAGAGAGAGAGAGAGAGAAGTGCGGGAGAGAAAGAGAGGAGGAAGAACTCTGGGATCAGCCAGTTAATCTGGTTCGGGTCCAACCAGCTGCTCCTATCTTAATTCCATTCTTTTCTTTCCTTTCCTTTACGTTCTAAAATCTCATTAATAGGTTTCCAACCACAAAAACAAGTTGACTCCATCATAGGATGAGACCAAAACTGATATGTTGGAACTCATCGATACCTAAACTATTTAGAATATAATTTGAACTAGGGGAATTAAAGTAAAAGGCAATACAACAAAATAAGGTGAGGGTTTTATCCTTTAGGCTTACATTAATTTAAGTTATTATATTTACCTTACCCTTACATGCCATCCTGTTGTTTCATCTTGCCTTTATATGCCTTCGTGATTTTTCTATCTTGCCTTTAACATGCCTTCAAGTTACTTTGAATTCTTCATGCAATTATACGTTTTACCATCAATTATTTGCCCTTTGAGATTGTAGTATAATGTTGTTTGCATAAGATCTTCATGAATTTATGTGGGGTCATAGATACAAGACTTGCCCTTACCTTTACCAAGTTATTGAGTTGGTCATTACTACTCTCCTTATTATTGAGTTGGCCATTGCCACTAGTCTATCTATTGAGTTACCCATTGCTACTCTTCTTTTATTGAGTTGACCATTGTCACTCTTCTCTTTGTTATGTTGGCCATTGCCACTTTTATCTTTGTTGAGTTGACCATTGTCACTCTTTTCTTTATTATATTGGCATTGTGTTATTTATCTTTAAGGCTTCTGCATGTGTCTTGATATTTCAGAACTCCCACAATTCAATCTATCTCTCTATAAGTACAAGTGATGTATAATATGTATAACAATTGGTGATTCAAATATTCTATCATAGACGTAATGCGCTCTGGGTAGAGACCCTCTTAGTCGTCACATAATTTCATGGATTTTTCGATAGTGGTGCACAAATCGATGTGTGTAATTCGTAAATGCAAATCACTTCTGGGATTGGATGTTGCAAATAGTCGCTCCATGATCAAATCATGTCACGTAATTCACTTGGCTCATGTGTTGTGCGCCTTGAGGTGTTCATGTAAATCCACGGTAGCGTTGGCCATGCCGGTGAATATCCGTAATTATGAGATGTGGGTCGAGCCGGGTTTTCTATAAATCGTATTCGGCATTGTGATGATTACTACGTATGATAAGCCCCATATACTTTGGTAGGCATGCATCCTATGTAGGTTTTTTGCATATTCTGATATTCTCGTATTAGTGGACTATGGGACATATTAGAACCCTTACATTCTTTTATGAATCTCTTGAATTATTGTTAATCTTCAAGAATAACCATCACTATGAGTAGGGCGTTGACCCTCTCCAACTGTACAGATGATGCAGGTGACGTATAGATAAAGACTTAGAGGATCATCTCCCTATGGAAGATTATGCTGAAAGAATTAAGAAGATAATTTTATGAATTAGTTTTATACTTTCGCTACGAACTCAATAAAAATAATAAGCTTCCCTTGAGAAGGCAATTGATTATTTACTGATTTCTTTTACTCTGATGAGCTGATCAATACCGTTGGTTTTATTCTCGTGAATGTTACCTTCATGAATGTATCTGGATGTGATTCAAATGAAAAATAATATGGTATAATTTTCTAAAAGCATCCAAGTTTCACTACGTGAAAAATGGAAATAAATGACAGATTTAGAGACGGTTCTGGACCGTCTCTAAAATTGCTTGGTTTAAAGATGCTTTAGAGACGGCCGTAAACCGTCTCTAAAATTAGGGACGGCTCCTGACCGTCCCTAATATCGTCTTTAAATGTTCTGCGTCCACAAACAATATAAGACGGTCTTTGACTGTCTTATATACGTCATCTGAGACGGTCAAAGACCGTCCGTATTAGAGACGGTCAATGACCGTCTTATATGTGGTCATCTGAGACGGTCACTGGCCGTCTATATTAGAGACGGTCAGTGGCCATCTTTTACTTGTAATCTGAGACTGTCAAAGACCGTCTCTATTAAAGACGGTCCTTAGCCGTCTTATTGCCCTGTCAAAAACCGTCTCTATTAGAGACTGTCAAAGATCGTCTCTATTAGAGACTGTCAATGACCATCTCTATTAGAGACTGTTACTGACAGTCTCTATTAAAGACGGTCCTTAGCAGTCTTCTAGGATCGCGGAAGACCGTCTGTATTAGGTCTCTAGAAAATAGTTAACAAGTTTAGAAAAAATAATTAACAATGTTTATAAAAAAAACTGATTCTATAAAATTCTACATTTTGAAAAAAAAATTAAGAACTTTGAATAATGTTGATAACTTTGAAAAAAAAATATTTCAATAAAAAAATGATATTTTGAAAAAGAAAATATAAAAAATTAAACAAAATTGTGAAAAAATTGACAAATTGTAAAAATATATATATTTAAAAAAAAAGAAAACTAGATTTTGTATTTTGACAAAAAAAATTAAAAATTATATAATAAGATTTCGATTAAAAAATGATATTTTGAAAAAAAAATTGTGAAAAAATCGACAAATTGTAAAAAAAAATATTAAAAAAAAAAGAAAACTAGATTTTTTATTTTGACAAGAAAAATTGAAAACTTATATAACAAAAGTGAAATTAAAAAAATGATATTTTGAAAAAGAAAATTTATAGATTTTAAACAAATTTGTGAAAAAATTGACAAATTAAAATATATATTTTTTAAAAAAGAAAATTAGATTTTGTATTTTGACAAGAAAAATTGAAAAGTTAGATAACAAAAGTGAATATTTTATAATAAAAATGATATTTTGTTAAAAGAGAAAAAATATATACATTTTGAAAAAAAAAATATGTTATTTTTAAATGGAAATTGAAATTTATCTGTGAAAAATAAAATTACTAAATTATTAGGCACATCCATTAGTTGAACCTTTAATCATTTTTGGATAATCTAATCAGTTCAGATTGAAGAATAAATAACTTCGGATGTTTAAATCAAATTTCACTGAAATTGTGTGATCAATCTTGTATGCCTAATATCTTTCTCATATGTAAACTGATTGAGGCGAGTAACTACTCAAATTGAGGGTATTGATCAGTAAAATAGAGTGAACGGACCAGACATGTAAAATGGGCCAAATATTCTGGTCAAAATTGTAACCCAACTTAGTGACCTCGTGAGAACCTAAGAATTGATGTTAGTAAGTTTTGTGTGCCCCATCATGATGTGTGTCGAACATCAACACCATGGATTTGATGTGTCCCCTTTAGGTTATGAGATATCTCAAAAATCATCTATATACGAAACTCAAGTGGGCCATACCATCTAATACTATGTGAAGACATCCTTAAAATATAAAAGCACTTGGTGGGGCCCACATGAGTTTTGGATGTGGCTGAAAATTGGTCTGAGCCCTCATCCAAGTGGGACACACATAATGAGTGGATTGGATATGTGAATCACATTTAGGCAGGGCCCAATATATGATTATGAATTTTTAAGGAAACCCTCTCCACTATATTGTGTGGTGTGGCCCACCCAAGTCATGGATTGACTTTATTTTTAAGCTCTTGGGCCACCCAAGTCATGGATTGACTTTCTCCATATCGTTCAACGCTTTTCTCGGATCATTTTAAGATATTAACTAAAAAATGGGGCGGGTCGAAGGCTTAAGTGGACTACAAAGTGGGGATTGAACGTCCACCATTAAAAATAACATTCACAGAAGTTTTGGATCTAAGCTGATGTGAGAAATTTAATCTTGTGGAATAGACCATTGATTGACCTTTAACTAAAATTTATATGATTATACTATCTTAGATGTTTATTAATTGAGCCTTTTTCTTCCTTAACAGAATCCATTACTAGATTTTGTCTTTTTGTTGTTCATTCGTCTGCTGCCAAGTAAAGGCTCTAAGTATTCGGTTTTTTGTTCCGTACAAATGGAACACCTTTTCAATTTTTTGAGACGATAATGGCCTTGAACATTTTTTATATGATTTCTTTTTTTTTTTTTCAGATTTTTGAGACGAAAATGGCCTTGAACATTTTTTATACGATTTTTTTTAAAAAAAAATTTGAGACGAAAATGGCCTTGAACATTTTTTATACGATTTCTATTTTTTCAAAATTTTGAGACAAAAATGACCTTGAACATTTTTTATATCGACTTCTTTTTTTCAAATTTTGAAACGAAAATAGCCTTGAACATTTTTATACGATTTCTTTTGTTACTATTTTCTAGTATTCTTCTCTCACCATGATCTCATGTACTTTCTAAACATGAGGCAAGTAAAGAGATTAAATGGACCACAAAGTTGGCCCACAATAATTCATATCTTTTTGTGTTTTCTCTTCATTCATATCTTTTTGATATTATGAACATGTTGGATGTCAAATAAACATTACTATGGGCCCAAGGAAGGTATCAACGGTGGAAATCATTATTCCACACTGTTTCGTGTGGCATGGTCCACTTGAGTTTTGGATTTATCGAAAATTCCGGATCAACCCACACTATTCATCCATTTTTTGAGATCGTTTTAAAGAATTGTCCAAAAAATGATTCATATCCAAAGATTAATTAAATGGACCACACCACAGATAAGGGGAACAAGGTACAATGAGCTCGAGCTGATTTTAACATCCCATGAGGTCGAGCTGTGTGGGCCCCACCGTGATGCGTTTCGAACATCAACACCGTGCATTTGATGCGTCCCCTTTAAATTATGGGATATCCCAAAAATCAGCCGTATACGGAACTCAGGTGGGCTATACCATCTAAAATCATGTGAAGACATGCTAAAAACATATAAAAGCACTTGGTGGGGCCCACCTGAAATTTGCATGCACCTGAAACTTCGTTTGAACCCTCATACAAGTGGGACACACATAATGGATGGGCTGGATTTGCAAACCACATCTCGGTGGGCCCAAAAAAAATGGTTATAAATGTTTTAATGGTGCATGACACCTCTCAACTTCTGTATGTGGTGTGGCCCACAAAAGTCACAGATTGACTTGATTTTTGAGACCTAGGCCCACGATGGAATGGTGCATCTGATTGATGGTGTTGATGTTTGAAACGCATCACGGTGGGGCCCACACAGCTCGACCTCATGGGACGTTAAAATCAACTCGAGTCCGTGTATATATACATATATATATATATATATATATATATATATATATATATATATATATACGGAAAAGGTTCTGTACGTTGAGATCATGGAAACTCTCCCATGAGGTCGGGCTATGTGGGTCACATCATGACGTGTGTCAAAAATCAACGCCGTGCATTTGATGGGTCCCCTTTAAATTATGGGATATCCCAAAAATCAGCAGTATATGGAACTCAAGTGGGCCATACCATCTAAAATCATGTAAAGACATGCCTAAAACATATAAAAGTACTTGGTGAGGCCCCACATGAAATTTGGATGCATCTGAAACTTGGTATGACCCCTCGTCCAAGTGACACACACATAATGGATGGGCTGGATTTGTGAACCACATCTCTGTAGGCCCAAAAAATAATTATGAATGTTTTAATGGAGGGTAACCCTTCTCAACTTTTGTATGTGGTGTGGCCCACACAAGTCACATATTAATTTGATTTTTAATACCTAAACCCAGCATGGAATGTTTCATCTAACTGATGGAGTAGATGTTTGACACAAATCATGGTGGGGCCCACAGAGCCATACCAGATCTAAAGGGCAAGTGACGTTATTAGGTGTATAGGAACATTGTGTGAGTTTTGTGTTTAATGTAAAATAGTGGTGACTCATTTTTAATAATAGTGGCAATGATATATAGAGTTATCCAGACCATCTAAATAATGGGTCTAGTTATTAATAGTTAATATTTAAACTTTTTATTATATAAAACTATCTTAATCATCTATTAAATGGTCCCTTAAATGTAAGGCTATCAATGTAGTTAATTTGCTAAATTATGGAAAACTCACAACTTGCGGATTTGAAGCAAACATTTCATTTTGAAAGAGGGATGGATTTAATTCCAGTTCCCTCGTCTCATTTCCAATGCCCTCTTTTCTCTCCCTCTTCTCATTTCTAACGTCGAGAACTCGGTGGAGACTGCCTCCCTAGATGACGGGTTGGAAGCCATCGCTTGTCTTCCGGTTCGTAATATGCATAACCGGCAAGTGAAGGTAATCCCATTCCAACACCCTTCCTCGTCTTCTCCTTCCTCCTCTCTTTCCGTCCCTTGGACCGACAGATGGCGGTCGGGTTTGGAGCGGATGACATGGACGGACTGGATCGAGCTCTTTTTACCTTGCTTCCGTTGGATCCGGACCTACAGATGGCGGGAATACCTTCAGGTCGATCTCATGGCAGGCCTCACCGTTGGGATTATGCTTGTTCCCCAGGTTATTTTCGTCTTTTCACTCTCCCTCTCTCTCTCTCTCTCTCTCGTTCCTGAATTCTTGGAATTTTGGGGAGGTTTTTAATTTTTCCAATTTGATTTGATTTGATTTTTTTTTTTTTCCTTCTGTTACAGTTTTGGGTTTTGGGTTTTGAGATGGGTTGGTAGTGTAAATCGTGTTATATATATATATATATATATATATATATATATATATATATATATATATATATATATATATATATATATATATATATATATATATATATATTGGGGGGGGTATGGATTTAGATATGGGTAGCAGTCATGGAATGTAGTCTGAATGATCTCCATGATGTTTTGGGCCTATATTCTGTGATCAGAGCCGTTTATCTGGTAGGCCTACATGTGGATGGCCTGGACCAGGAGAAATTTGATTTGGATGGCCATCTTTATTTCTAGGGAAATGCCCATGTTGCGTGCTCAGCGTGCACTATACACCTCTCTTGTTGCGAAAATGGCTTTTGAAAATTTGGATCTTGAATTGCTTGCTAGATTTCCAACAATGTGTTTAAATGGTTGGAGATATGTGTGCTTGATTTCTCAGTGGTGCACTATTAATCATTTGTTTGTAGGTCATCATATATGGGTTAGTTATCCATCTGTAGTTGATACACACTTAACGCACATGACATGATTGACTCATGATTTAGGTGAACTGCATTTTCAATGCTTCTTTCCATGAACAAACACTAGTCTCTGATCATTTCATCATGTGATGCATTTTCCTTTCTATAGATTTGAAGAGATTTATTGAAGTTGGCGAGAGATTTCTTTAATGCTTCATTTTCCCAACTGAGGTGTAGGTTGTGTTGCACATTTTTTAGTCATTTAGCATGAATATATTGAAGTACAGAATAATCTTGAGACTAGAAATTGATAAAATCGTCAGTTATTTTGGTTGTGTTATCATACATTGGAAGTGTTGATTGGTCTTGTGTTGGGCATGAGATCAAATGACATGACACCTGCGGCCTTTGCTACTTGCAAGTGTGAGTTAAAATCCTTGTAAACTCTACCAGATCTGGCATATCATTGAGTCTGCTAATTATACATGTGAACGCATGGTTATCTTACTACATCGTCAATTCTCTGGTTAGGGATTACTGGACCTGATCCAGCATGTTGGGAAGTTATATTTCCTCTACATGTATGTGACACAGATGCAACCAATCTGATTTGTGAACTCATAATCAGCTGCATATCACCCTCTTGGTTTAGGTACAACAACACTTTTGTCTTCTGCATGTTCTTCCATTGCTTTTTGATTTTTACTTCCTGAGTTTCTCCAGTTCCTGTGTGATGTGCATATCACCCTGATATTTGCTGCATTTTCTTCCGTCGTGTTGTGAAAATATTTGTTAAAAATATGCTTCCTTGACTTGCCATCTGTGGGCATCACGTCAGCTGGCATAATGACATTGAAGCTGAGGTTTCTCCACTATCTACTGGGCTTTTATTTTCTTGACTACTATGGTGGTGACAATTTGGAATGAGTGGGTTCTTCCAATAACTGTGCATGCACCTCCACCACGGACTCAGTCTGCTCAAGCAAGAAATGAGAAGCCTTCTTCTCTTGGAGCGCTGTGGGTCCGTTCTTGAAGGTTAGTAAAAGGCAACTCAACCTGCAAAGCCACCATATTTCCTAACATCTTTTTCCTTCAAATCTTTGCCTACAAATTTCAATCTTTATTGCAAATTTGTGTTTAATGCAATATATATTTTATATATGTTTGGTGTATATGGAAATAGCTGGCCTAGAAATTAGATGATATGGAGATGGAAGTGTGCGCTCGCATTATATATAGTAGATATTGGAATTGAGTACTAATTGTACTTGAAAGAGTTTTGCCATTTCCTCTTAATCAAGCTGAATGTTCATGGTTGTATTTACTCGTGCATCAACATGCAGCGCCAGTTATCTCTTTGATGTCAAATGGTTGACGGAGTACAAATTCAGAGAAAAAGTGATCGCCCCATGATTCGACGAATCTTCTACTAGAGCATTTCTCTTTCTTGGAAATGTTGTATTCATGGATGCTTCAGGTCCGTGAATAGCTTGTTATCTACTTTCCTGATCCATATTATCTACTCCGCTACTCCAGCTGCACCACACCTGCTCATGCTTCATGTCACGTATTGGAACTATCACTGATCTAATTCTGAACAACAATAATTTGTAAAACAAACAATTAGAAGACAGGTATTTGCAGGTAGTCAGACCTAGAATCCTAGACGGCTATTTGCAAATGTTTCGATCTGCATGCTGCACGGTTTCATTCATTATGGGGAAATTTAAGGAGGGGGTTTTGTAGCAACGTGAAAGGATTTGGTTAGGGACTGCACAAATGGAAAGAATTTGATTTTTTTTCAAAACATGGAAAGACTAATTAGTCCTACTTCTTGTAACTTCAGCCACTGCTTCAAATGGAGGGACTACACAGATTTGGTTAGGGAGACTACTTATGGTGAACTAACAGCTGCAACAAATATGAGAGTTACAAAGGTGAAAAGAAACATAAGGCGGTCGGTAAGATAAGATAGATTGACAGTACTTGTTTTAATTTTCTTGGATGGATGATGAATGTATTTGGGAATGTAAATGAAAATAAAAAACTTATAATATATATATATATATGTTATCAATGGAGGATACCTTGTTTAGGGGACATGAAAATCTTGTAGCTTATGGTATGGTGCCCCATATTGGTTGTATGTTACTTATGTAGTAGATAATACTAGAGAATTCTAAACCTAAAACACCTAATCCTAAAAACCTAAACCTAAACTTATAATATATTCCTAAACCTAAACCTATATATAATATAACCTATAACCTACACTTATAACCTAAATGGAAACCTATAACCTAAACACCTGTAACCTTAACCTAAATGTAAACCTAAACCTAAATGTATTCTCAAATCTCTAAACCTAAACCTAAGCCTGTTACTTTTTTACTTCATAATTTAATTGTATTCATTTAGGTTTCTTTTCTTGAAAAGGAATTATGGAAATTGTAACAGTTAAGTTCCTACTTTTTTACTTTTTAACATTCAACACCAGGTTTCCTATCACAGCCTTCTTTATTCATTACACTGCAAAAGCCTATAGTTGCTTCTCTTGTTGAATACTTATAAAATAAATATTATGGTAGTTTACATTGTCTATTGGGCAATGGATTTATCCGACTTCAACTTCCATCCATGATGTTTGGTTGGTTAACTTTTGAAGAATACATACTGTTCAAATGAGTCAAGTACATGATATAGACTTATAATCTCAAATGGAAAATTTTCCCATGGTACAAGTGCATGGAAAACTTTCCACATATCAACTTGCATTTGGATCAGTTGGCCTCCACATCACCCATCTGGACCGTCCATTAGGAAAACATTACAAGGAAAACATCTCCACAACATCAATCCAACTTAGGCATGTATGAGAATATGAAAGTATTACAGCACAGGAAACAGTTTGATTGAACATCTACCATTGAAAATTTTTTGGAGGCCAAAGAAGTTTTGGATCAAGCTGATGTTTGTGCTTTCTCTTCATCCATGTCTTTGTGATCATATTAACAAGTTGGATGACAAATAAAAATTACTTTAGACCCTAGGAAGGTTTCAACAGTGGAAATCTGGATTTTCTTATTAGTAAATTTTAACTGAACTCGTTCTTTTGAAAAATAGAAAAATGGGAATATTAGTAAATATGGATTTTCTTATTAAGAAGAAAATGGAAGATGGATTGAAAAAACATAAAAGAGTTTTACAGAAATTATTTGTTCCAAACAGGACATTTATCAAAGGAGCACTATTGGGTGATATTTAAGATTTTCATAATAAATAGATTAAGAGCCAATGATAATTATAAGTAGACTTGCAACCAAAAATAAAGAATTTGATTTTTTTCAAAACATGGAAAGACTAATCAGTCCTACTTCTTGTAACTTCAGCCACTGCTTCAAATGGAGGGACTGCACAAAGATTTGGTTAGGGAGACCACTGATGGTGAACTAGCAAATTCAACAAATATGAGAGTTACAAAGGTGAAAAGAAACATAAGTCGGTAAGATAAGATGCATGATTTTCTGTTCAATTGTTAGTCATAGATTGACAAGATGCTTATTTCAATTTTCTTGGATGGATGATGCATGTATTTGGGAATGTAAATGAAAATAAAAAACTTATAATATATATATATATATATATATTATCAATGGAGGATACCTTGTTTAGGGGACATGAAATTCTTGTAGCTTATGGTATGGTGCCCCATATTGGTTGTATGTTACTAGTATGTAGTAGATAATACTAGGTTCAATAGTAGATAATACTAGAAAATCCCTAAACCTAAACCTACACCTAATCCTAATCTACTCCTTAACCCGAATCCAAACCTAAACCTATACTTATAACCTAAAACTATTCTCAAATCTCAAAACCTATAACCTAAACTTTGAATCAAACCCAAACCCAACCCGAATTCCTAAACCTTAACCTAAACATATAACCTATAACCTATAACCTAAGCCTATACCTAAACCTAAAACCTAAAGCTAAAGTTAAACCTATAACTTAAACCTAAACTCAAATCCCTAAATCTTAACCTAAACCTACAACCTAAACTTAAACTTATAACCTTAACCCTAAACCTACACCTAAACCTACACCTAATCCTAATCTCAACTCCCTAACCTAAACCTAAACCTAAACTTGAAAACCCAAAACTAAACCCGAACCCGAACCCGATCCCGATTTCCTAAACCTAAACTTAAGACCTTAACCTAAACCTATTCTCAAATCCCAAAACACTCAGAACCTAAACCTAAACCTATAACCTATAACCTAAACCAAAACCTATAACCTAAACCCGAACCCATTCTCAAATCCCATAACCTATAACCTAAACCTAAATCAAAACCTATAACCTAAACCAAAACCAAAACCAAAACCAAAACCTATAACCTAAACCCAAACCCAAACCCAAACCCGAACCCGAACCCGAATTCCTAAACCTTAACTTAAACATATAACCTATAACCTATAACTTAAGCCAATACCTAAACCTAAAACCTTACTTATAACCTAAACATTAACCTATTCTCAATTCCTTAAACCTATAGCTTATAACCTAAACCTAAACCTAAACCTTAACCTAAACCTAAACCTAAAAGCCAAACGTAAACCCGATCTTGAACCCGAACCTGATTTCCTATACCTAAAGCTAAACGTATTCTCAAATCCCTAAACTTAAACCTACACCTAATCTTAATCTCAACTCCCTAACCTAAACCTAAACCTAAACCTAAACTTGAAAACCCAAACCTTGAAACCTAAATGTATTCTCAAATCCTAAACCTAAACCTACACCTAATTCTAATCTCAACTCCCTAACCTAAACCTAAACCTAAACTTGAAAACCCAAACCTAAACGCGATCCCGAACCCAAACCCGATTTCCTAAACCTAAACCTTAACCTATTCTCAATTCCCTAAACCTATAGTTTATAACCTAAACCTAAACCTAACCTAAACATAAACCTAAACCTATAACCTTAACCAAAACCAAAACCTATGACCTAAAACCTTAACCTATAACCTATAACCTAAACTTATAACCTATAACCTAACATTAACCTAAACCTTAACCTAAAACCTAAACCTACACCTAATCCTAATCTCAACTCCCTAACCTAAACATAAACCTAAACTTGAAAACCCAAACCTAAACCCGATCTCGAACCCGAACCCGATTTCTTAAACCTAAACCTAAACCTTAACATATTCTCAATTCCCTAAACCTATAGCTTATAAGACCTAAACCTATAACCTTAAAACCAAAACCTATGACCTATAACCTAAACTTATAACCTATAACCTAACCTTAACCTAAACCTTAAACCTAAACCTTAAACTAAAACCTAACCTAAACCTAAACCTAAACCTAAAACCTAAATGTATTCTCAAATCCCTAAACTTAAACCTACACCTAATCCTAATCTCAAGTCCAACCTAAACCTAAAACTAAACTTGAAAACACAAACCTAAACCCGATCCCGATTCCCTAAACCTAAACCTTAACCTATTCTCAATTCCCTAAACCTATAACTTATAACCTAAACTAAACCTTAACCTAAACCTATAACCTTAACCTAAACTAAAACCTATGACCTAAAACCTAAATGTATTCTCAAATCTCTAAACCTAAACCTACACACCTAATCCTAATCTCAACTCCCTAACCAAACCTAAACCTAAACTTGAAAACCCAAACCTAAAACCCGATCCTAAAACCCGATCCCGAACCCGAACCCGATTTCCTAAACCTAAACCTTAACCTATTCTCAAATCCCTAAACTTAAACCTACACCTAATCCTAATCTAAACTCCCTAACCTAAACCTAAACCTAAACTTGAAAACCCAAACCTAAACCCAATCCCGAACCCGAACCCGAATTCCTAAACCTAAACCTTAACCTATTTTCAAATCCCTAAACCTAAACCTACACATAATCCTAATCTCAACTCCCTAACCTAAACCTAAACCTAAACTTGAAAACCCAAACCTAAACCCAATCCCAACCCGAACCCGATTTCATAAACCTAAACCTTAACATATTTCTCAATTCCCTAAACCTATAGCTTATAAGTCCTAAAACCTTAACCTTAACCTAAACCTATAACCTTAAAACCAAAACCTATGACCTAAAACCTTAACCTATAACCTATAACCTAAACTTATAACCTAACCTTAACCTAAACCTAAAATCTAAACACCAATAACTTAAAACCTAAACCTAAACCTAAAACCTAAATGTATTCTCAAATCCCTAAACCTAAACCTACACCTAATCCTAATCTCAACTCCCTAACCTAAACCTAAACCTAAACTTGAAAACCCAAACCTAAACCCGATCCCGAACCCGAACCCGAACCCGAACCCATTCCTAAACCTAAACCTTAACCTATTCTCAATTCCCTAAACCTATAGCTTATAACCTAAACCTAAACCTAAACCTAAACCTAAACCTATAACCTTAACCTAAACCAAAACTTTAGACCTAAAACCTAAATGTATTCTCAAATATCTAAACCTAAACCTACACCTAATCCTAATCTCAACTCCCTAACCTAAACCTAAACCTAAACTTGAAAACCCAAACCTAAAACCCGATCCAAACCCGAACCCGAACCCGATTTCCTAAACCTAAACCTTAACCTATTCTCAAATCCCTAAACTTAGACCTACACCTAATCCTAATCTAAACTCCCTAACCTAAACCTAAACCTAAACTTGAAAACCCAAACCTAAACCCAATCCCAAACCCGAACCCCAATTCCTAAACCTAAACCTTAACCTATTTTCAAATCCCTAAACTTAAACCTACACCTAATCCTAATCTCAACTCCCTAACCTAAACCTGAACCTAAACTTGAAAAAACCCAAACCTAAACCCAATCCCGAACCCGAACCCGATTTCTAAACCTAAACCTTAACATATTCTCAATTTCCCTAAACCTATAGCTTATAAGACCTTAAAACCTTAACCTTAACCTAAACCTATAACCTTAAAACCAAAACCTATGTCCTAAAAACCTAAACTTATAACCTATAACCCAACCTTAACCTAAACCTAAAACCTAAACCTTAACCAATACCTAAAACCTAAAATAAACCTAAAGCCTAAATGTATTCTCAAATCCCTAAACCTAAACCTACACCTAATCCTAATCTCAACTCCTTAACCTAAACCTAAACCCGATCCCGAGACCCGAACCCGATTTCCTAAACCTAAACCTTAACCTATTCTCAATTCCCTAAACCTATAGCTTATAACCTAAACCTAAACCTAAACCTAAACCTTAACCTAAACCTATAACCTTAACCTAAACCAAAACTTATGACCTAAAACCTAAATGTATTCTCAAATCTCTAAACCTAAACCTACACCTAATCCTAATCTCAACTCCCTAAGCTAAACCTAAACCTAAACTGTAAAACCTAAACCTAAAACCTGATCCCGAACCCGAACCCAATTTCCTAAACCTAAACCTTAACCTATTCTCAAATCCCTAAACTTAAACCTACACCTAATCCTAATCTAAACTCCCTAACCTAAACCTAAACCTAAACTTGAAAACCCAAACCTAAACCCAATCCCGAACCCGAACCCGAATTCCTAAACCTAAACCTTAACCTATTTTCAAATCCCTAAACCTAAACCTACACCTAATCCTAATCTCGACTCCCTAACCTAAACCCGAACTAAACTTGAAAACCCAAACCTAAACCCGATCCAGAACCCGAACCCGATTTCCTGGCTAAACCTAAACCTTAACATATTCTCAATTCCTAAACCTATAGCTTATAAGACCTTAAAACCTTAACCTTAACCTAAACCTATAACCTTAAAACCAAAACCTATGTCCTAAAACCTAAACTTATAACCTATAACCTAACCTTAACCTAAACCTAAAACCTAAACCTTAACCAATACCTAAAACCTAAAAATAAACCTAAAACCTAAATGTATTTTCAAATCCCTAAACCTAAACCTACACCTACACCTAATCCTAATCTCAACTCCCTAACCTAAACCTAAACCCGATCCCGAACCCGAACCCGATTTCCTAAACCTAAACCTTAACCTATTCTCAATTCCCTAAACCTATAGCTTATAACCTAAACCTAAACCTTAACCTAAACCTATAACCTTAACCTAAACCAAAACTTATGACCTAAAACCTAAATGTATTCTCAAATCTCTAAACCTAAACCTACACCTAATCCTAATCTCAACTCCCTAACCTAAATCTAAACCTAAACTTGAAAACCCAAACCTAAAACCCGATCCCGAACCCAGAACCCGATTTCTAAACCTAAACCTTAACCTATTCTCAAATCCCTAAACTTAAACCTACACCTAATCCTAATCTAAACTCCCTAACCTAAACCTAAACCTAAACTTGAAAACCCAAACCTAAACCCAATCCCGAACCCGAACCGAACCTAAACTAAACCTTAACCTATTTTAAATCCCTAAACCTAAACCTACACCTAATCCTAATCTCGACTCCTAACCTAAACCTAACAAACCTAAACTTGAAAACCCAAACCTAAACCCGATCCCGAACCCGATTTCCTAAACCTAAACCTTAACATATTCTCAATTCCCTAAACCTATAGCTTATAAGACCTTAAACCTTAAACTTAACCTAATCCTATAACCTTAAAAACAAAACCTATGTCCTAAAACCTAAACTTATAACCTATAACCTAACCTTAACCTAAACCTAAAACCTAAAAATAAACCTAAAACCTAAATGTATTCTCAAATCCCTAAACCTAAACCTACACCTAATCCTAATCTCAACTCCCTAACCTAAACCTAAACCCGATCCCGAACCCGAACCCGATTTCCTAAACCTAAACCTTAACCTATTCTCAATTCCCTAAACCTATAGGTTATAACCTAAACCTAAACCTTAACCTAAACCTATAACCTTAACCTAAACCAAAACTTATGACCTAAAACCTAAATGTATTCTCAAATCTCTAAACCTAAACCTACACCTAATCCTAATCTCAACTCCCTAACCTAAACCTAAACCTAAACTTGAAAACTCAAACCTAAAACCCGATCCCGAACCCGAACCCGATTTCCTAAACCTAAACCTTAACCTATTCTCAAATCCCTAAACTTAAACCTACACCTAATCCTAATCTAAACTCCCTAACCTTAACCTAAACCTAAACCTAAACTTGAAAACCCAAACCTAAACCCAATCTCGAACCCGAACTCGAATTCCTAAACCTAAACCTTAACCTATTTTCAAATCCTAAACCTAAACCTACACCTAATCCTAATCTCGACTCCCTAACCTAAACCCGAACCTAAACTTGAAAACCCAAACCTAAACCCGATCCCGAACCCGAACCCGATTTCTAAACCTAAACCTTAACATATTCTCAATTCCCTAAACCTATAACTTATAAGACCTTAAAACCTTAACCTTAACCTAAACCTATAACCTTAAAACCAAAACCTATGTCCTAAAACCTAAACTTATAACCTATAACCTAACCTTAACCTAAACCTAAAACCTAAACCTTAACCAATACCTAAAACCTAAAAAAAAAACCTAAAACCTAAATGTATTCTCAAATCCCTAAACCTAAACCTACACCTAATCCTAATCTCAACTCTCTAACCTAAACCTAAACTTGAAAACCCAAACCTAAACCCGATCCCGAACCCGAACCCGATTTCCTAAACCTAAACCTTAACCTATTCTCAATTCCTAAACCTAAACCTTAACCTAAACTTAAAACCTAAACCTATAACCTAAACCTAAAACCCGAATGTATTCTCAAATCCTTAAACTTAGACCTACACCTAATCCTAAACCTAAACTTGAAAACCCAAACCTAAACCCGATCCGAACTCGAACCCGATTGCTGTAATAATGTAGCCCAATCATAAGGCAACAAACAAGAATGTATCCCTTTTAACACATGCCCCTTTTTACAAAGCTTTAATTTTTGTTGTTGTTTCTATTAATTGAAACACTTTTTTGCATTATTTGCTCATATTAGGTTTATTTTAATGATCAGTTTTATTTTAAAAAAGTGCCCACTTTTTTGGATGAAGTTTCTGCAATTTTTCATGATTCTGAATTATAATGTTTTGTTGGTTGAATATTTTTTATTTGATGAAAGACACCAAAAAGAAAATTGTTGTTGATTTTTTCCTTCTTTTTTACTTATGAAGTTAAACTTTATATGTATTATGCGTGGATGAATAATGTATGTGGATAAGATTGTTTGTGTTTGGATGGATGTAGTTTATGTTTGGATGGATTTACGTAGTTTGGGTTTAGATGGATGTGAGTGTGATGAAACAGGTGTATATCATCTGTTTGGATGAAATAAGTGAATGTGAATGAAACAGTGTAATGTGATATCATCTGTTTGGATGAAATAAGTGAATGTGAATGAAACAAGTGTAAATGAAACAGGTGTATATCAGTCCTGTTTGGATGAAACAGGTGAATGTGAATGAAACAGGTGATGTCAGTCCTGTTTGGATGAAACAGTGTATATCGATCTGTTTGGATGAAACAGTGTGAATGAAACAGTGTATGTCGATCTGTTTAGATGAAACAGTGTATATCAGTCTGTTTGGATGAAACAGTGTATATCATGTTTGGATTAAGCACAGTGAATGTGAATGAAACAGTGTATATCAGATCTGTTTGGATGAAACAGGTGAATGTGAATGTGATGAAACAGTGTATATTAGTCTGTTTGGATGAAACAGTGAATGTGAATGAAACAGTGTATATCGATCTGTTTGGATGAAACAGTGTATATCAGGTGTATGTCAGTCTGTTTGGATGAAACAGGTGTATATCGATCTGTTTGGATGAAACAGGTGAATGTGAATGTGATGAAACAGTTTAGATTTACGTATGTGAATGAAACAGGTGTATATCAATCCTGTTTGGATGAAATAGGTGAATGTGAATGAAACAGGTGTATATCGGTCCTGTTTGGATGAAACAGGTGAATGTGAATGTGATGAAACAGTTTGGATTTACGTAGTTTGTATAACAGGTGTCAGGGAGAATACTGTAACAGGTCGAATTTGAAAATGTCCTTTAAGGGTCATAAGAGACGGCCCATAGCAGTCCTTTTAAAGGACGGTCCATGACCGTCCTTTTAAAGGACGGTCCATAACCGTCCTTTGAAGACTCATAAGAGACGGTCCATGATAGTCCTTTTTAAGGACGGTCTATGACCGTCCGTTTAAAGGACGGTCCATGGCCGTCCTTTGAAGGCTCATAAGAGACGGTCCATGACAGTCCTTGTTAAGGACGGTCCATAACAGTCCTTTTAAAGGACGGTCTATGGCCGTCCTTTTTAGGATCATAAGAGACGGTCCATGACAGTCCATTTTAAGGACGGTCCATGACCGTCTTTTTTTCGTCAATAAGAATGACGGTTTTCAACCGTCCTTTAAAAAATAAGACACGTCAAAATTTGACGGCCTATGCGACGGTCCATGACCGTCCTTTTTGGTCATTTGAGACGGTTTTGGACCGTCCTTTTACCCACATTTAGGTTCCCCAATTTGAAATGTTAAGTTAGATGTGACATTAAAAATTTTTAGATCTATGTACCCCCATAACAAACCACCTGAACCGTGGGATCTGGCCTCATGAATTTTTCTAGAGTCTCAAGAACAAGCCAAGGGCTTAGGCTCTAAATTTTGAATAAATTGGACGGATGGATCGGAAGTTAAAATTCTTGGAGTGACAGACTGTCAATATAAAATGATTTTGGGTATTCACAAGGACGACACTAAACTTAGAATGAATGGATGATTTGGGCTTATCCTTTATGAAACCTGGCCTATTCATTGTCGCCTAGTTCGATTAGGACATCCGGCTTTCGGGGAGAAATGAAAATTTTTTCAAGGATATAAAGTGATTGGGACCATGGAATTATGAATCATAATCAGATGAGGCTTATGTGAGTTAATCCAATTACCAAAGCTCGGGGTCGAGATTTTGTTTAAGAGGGGTAGGTTGTAGTGTCCCAATTTTTAGGTAGCCAATTATATGCACACCTAGACATATACCTTATGAGTGATACATTAAACACTTGAGCATAATGAATCAGTGAGGATGATAGAAGTAATTTTGAGTAGTGTATCAGATAATCAGAGTACACAGTGAAAGCTTAATGGGCCATGTAGAATTATCCCTTACGAGAATATAAGATTTCGTGATATTCCCCATGAGTTAGAGCAATCGAGATTATGAACTGATGGAATCATGCTTACGCGAAATTTGTGCAGTTTGACTCAAATTCTAAGTCCTATAAAATCTCAAATGATCCCAATGCCTTGATCAAACAAAGGATCGAGATTTAATAGGATTATGAATTGATACCAATAAATCCTCTGTATTACGCAGACGAAGGATCTGTATATCTAGGGGTGCACAACGAACCGATGAACCATGGAACAAGACCAAAGCCGATCTAACGGTCCCGTTCTAGACTGCACCGGTTCCGATTCCGGTTCCAAAAATCCAAGAACCATTGGATAAGGTACTTGCTCATGCGATTACCCGAACCCACCGCCCTCTCTCTCTCTGTCTCTCTCTCTCACTCCACTCGTTTTTAGTCTAGGTTCTTGTAGAACCGATCTGAGGCAATCAAGCTATCAACTCTCGAGTTCCCAGCGAACCGTTGATCCTAACCGTTGATCTTATCAACCACAGAGGCAGGCCTCGTGGATCTCGAGCGTGGATCGGAATAGTGGATCCAAACTGTGGACTCGAACTTGTGATTAAAACAAAAAAAAAAAACAAAAAAAAACCTTATATCACTTTCTCTCTTTCTCTCGCTATCTCCCTCTCTCTCACCGTCTCTCACTCTATCTGCGTGTGGCTGTGGCCCCTGCCCACTTTAACCTCTCGCTATCTCTCTCTCTCTTTATCTTTCTTTCTCTCGCCGTCTCCCTCTCTCTCGCTATCTGCGAGTTTGCATGCGCCATGCAGTTGCCCAGGCCCCTGCCCTCTCTCTCTCTCTCTCTCACTCACACACACACACATCTAAAAATCTGGCCTCTCTCATCTCTCTCATTTTCCCTCCAGTGTAAGGCCGCTAACTTCAACTTCGCAGCCATGGCCTTCCAATAGAGAAATGCATTTTCTAAACCCTAGATGTAGAAGATGAAGAGAGATGGGGTTATGTTTTTGGAAATGGGACTGGATGAAGGGCCTGTGGTCTGTCTCGTTTAAAGGCCTGATAAAGTGAGGTTTTAGCCACTGTACAAGTGCAAATCAAGACAATAAGTAGTCCTAGTAAAGAAGAGTGAGATTAAGTAGAAATGGATAATGGGCCGGGTTTTTAGGCCTTGTCTTTAGGCTAAATGGGCTTGCATGAATATATGTCCATTTTGCAAAGTTTTTGGGCTGGATTTTACAAAGCCTGGAACCGTGGAACTGAACCAGTTTTCACGGTCTGGTTCCGGTTCGATTCTAGGGTGCTAACGGTCCGGTTCCGAAAATCTTAAAACTGTTAGGAATAGTTCAGTTTCGGTTTCACCCCAGAATCGGACCGAACTGACCCGTGTGCACCCCTATGTGTATCGATTGCAAACCCACTATAACCATCTATTCATATTACCTCGAACATAGGAAATCCTTAAAGGCATGGAAAATGAATTGTATAATAGAAATTTCAGGGGTGAAATTATGTTTAAGGGGGGTAGATTGTAAAACCCCGAACATTTCAATACCTTAGTATTGAAAGTTCTCGAGTGTTACCATAAAATTCAACTCATTATGTACATGTCTACGATACCAATCTAGCTATCCTAACCTTACATCCATTCTCCAACACGATTTTGACCGTTAGGAATAATCTCCATTCATAGATCAAGCCATCTGACCGTTGATTTTAAGACAAGACCACCCATCACGTGATTTGACATATGTACTTCCCTTAAATGAAATCGGTAAATACTCTTCATCCCCACCTACTCTAGTAGAGAAACCAAAGTCGAAAAACTTCCGCACTCATCCGCATTCCACCCCGCACACAACGTCAAAACCGAAACTAACTCAAATACCCCCGCAAAAAAACCCAAGGAAAAACCTCTGGGTTCTGATCTGGACCGTTCAAAGTCGAGAATAGGGACTTCCGACCATGCCCACGTTAGCAAAAAAGAAAGGAAGATCCCAATGAAATTGATATCCCTCGGTTCCAAACGAAGTTACCGCAAAACGTGGCAGCTGCATTTAAACAGGTCCACCATTGATCGGCCGATTTAAAGTCCTTGTACCCAAGAACATAGCACCACCTTCCTCCTATGGAACCCATCTAATGAGGGCCTCAGATTCATCAGAAGAGATTAGAGGAGAGAAGAAGAGACGTTCCAAAATCGGACTCCCATACATTACGTAGTTCGATCGTACTAAGTATATTTTACGTACACAGAAAGTTTTGGAAATCCAAAATTTTATAAATACATGTCTCCCACGTAGGGAGACACGTCAACAAGGAAGGAGAAAGAAAGAGAAGGAAAGAAAGAAAGAGAGAGAGAAAGACAAGTGCGGGAGAGAAAGAGAGGAGGAAGAACTTTGGGATCTACCGGTTAATCTAGTTCGGGTCCAACCAGCTGCTCCTATCTTAATTCCATTCTTTTCTTTTCTTTCCTTTACGTTCTAAAATCTCATTGGTAGGTTTCCAACCACAAAATCAAGCCGACTCCATCATAGGATGGGACCAAAACTGATATGTTGGAACTCATCGATACCTAAACTATTTAGAATATAATTTGAACCAAGTGAATTAAAGTAGAAGGTGATCCAATGATATAAGGTGAGGGTTTTATCCTTTAGGCTTACATTAATTTAAGTTATTATATTTACCTTGCCCTTCCATGCCATCATGTTGTTTCATCTTGCCTTTACATGCCTTCGTGATTTTTCTATCTTGCATTTAACATGCCTTCGAGTTACTTTGAATTTTTCCTGCAATTATACGTTTTACCATCAATCATTTGCCCTTTGAGATTATAGTATAATGTTGTTTACATAAGATCTTCATGAATTTATGTGGGGCCATGGATGCAAGCCTTGCCCTTGCCTTTATCAAGTTATTGAGTTCGTCATTACCACTCTCCTTATTATTGAGTTGGCCATTACCACTAGTCTATCTATTGAGTTACCCATTGCTACTCTTCTTTTATTGAGTTAACCATTGTCACTATTTTCTTTACTATATTGGCATTATGCTATTTATCTTTAAGGCTTGTGCATGTGTCTTGAGATTCCCTTTGAGATTGTATTATAAGGTTGTTTACATAAGATCTTTATGAATTTATGTGGGTCCATGGATACAAGCTTTGCCCTTGCCTTTATCAAGTAATTGAATTGGTCATTACCACTCTCCTAATTATTGAGTTGGCCATTGCCACTCATCTATCTGTTGAGTTAGCCATTGCTACTCTTCCTTTATTGAGTTGACCATTATCACTTTTTTCTTTGTTATGTTAGCCATCGCCACTTTTATCTTTGTTGAGTTGACCATTATGTTCACCACCCCAAGTAAAGGGTTGCGATGTAGTAATAATCTCGGTAAGATCAAGGTCGAATCCATAGGGATTGAACCTTGTATGTATTCTGAAAGTAACTTGAACTAGAACTAGGCGAAGACGTAATCTAATCAGGAGAAATTAAGGGAATAATTATGAATTTAATTAAATAAAATTTATAAAATCAATGGTGGGAAACTAGGGTGCCAAGGATCCACTTGTAGAGATCAGGGAGATCTATGCTTAATTCAAGATCACAACTGGAATTAGAGTCCTATCTTCATCCGGATGGAAGATAATCCATTAAAATCCAATCTGAACTTCCTTAGATCTAGTTTTCAAGAGATGAGAAGGATGTGAATTAGACTTGATTCCATCACAAAAGCATGCCCATGAGACAAAGAAAAAAACAGAATTTAACCAATCCACAACCAATCTAAGAGAGTTATGAACATTAGGAAGGGTTTTGTCATCCAACCATGCCCGTGAGACGATAATGAACAACGGGGCTCCCACATTCATAATCTCAATAACGAAAAGAACATGCTCAATGCTATCGTAGGTCCATTGTAATTTAAGTCACAATAAACCATTAAAAACTGAAAGCATTCCTATTAATCAAACTAGAATTAAAGTTAATTCAACTTAACATGAATCAAACCCACAGGAAAATACCCATCACACTACAAGCTTCACCTCTTAGCCCTAGCTAAGAGGTTTAGCCTATCATAAACATGATTAGACTAAGCACCCTTAAAGAAAGAAACACCAAAGAAGAAACGGAAGGCAAGTAGAAGCTTGGCGGACTGTCCATTCTCTCTCTCCTTCTCTTGCTTTCACATGCCTCCATGGCTAATCTGATGTCCTCCTCCCTTTTCTTCTCACGTCGGCTCCCAGGTCCAAGGAATGCCCTTCACGTTGCTCACTCTCACCTTTATATAGGCGTGTGAGGTATGTAGTCGGCTAGTGAAGTCGGTCGGTGCAGAACTGACTTTGTTTCATAACAGAGTGAGCAAAAAACATGAGAGAATTGCGTTTGAAGTGAGATTTGGCACGTTGACCATCCCAAAACTCTGTTTGGCCTTCATGGTTGGGGTTGTGGCCCCATGTTGATGAGTTTGGATGGTCTGGATCACTGATCCGAGCACTATCATGATCACACAACTGCCTAGAATTCTTGGATCTTGCGGACGTGTGTTGCTTGTTCAGTGGACCCCACAGTGATGTCTCTGGATAAATCCACCTTGTTCATTGGATTCCTGGCAAAAAACCAGTTGGGAAGGAGTGGTTTTGGTCAAGTTTGGTGCGGCCCACTGAATCAATTGTTCCCGTCGTTCATCCTGCGTTTGCATGCGATCTGCCTGTGTGCGCGCATGGGAACAAAATGAGACCTTGACGAGGGTCTTGGCCACCCCTTGGATGTTGGCTTTACAAAGCCTTAGAACCGTACACCACAATGATAGAAATGAACACCTTTTGTATTGAAATGTTTTTCTAGCTTGATTTTACTTGCTTACATTAAACGTACAGCACCACACCTCTTTATATAGTGACTTGCTACTATGTGAAATACCTAATATGCCCTCATTCCATTAACTGCATTTAATCGGTTTCTAACGTATAGAAATCCACCAGCCACAACACGTGGAAATTGTGGAAATTCCAATAGCCATAATGTGTGGCATTTTAAATGCCATGACATCTTCTAGAGGTTGCTAGAGCATTTGAACCGTCCATTTGGTTTGGACGTTCCAATACTCCCCTTCAAACCAAAACCGGTTTTATTCCAAGCATTGACCTTAGTCGTCTAAATGTATCAATCGGTAATGCCTTGGTGAATATGTTTATGACCTATTCAGTAGTGTGACAGTACTCCAATTTTACCACTTTCTGCTTCACTTGATCTCTAAGAAAATAGTATCGAGTATCGATGTGCTTGCTCCTTCCATGCTGCACCAGATTTTTGGATAGCTCTATTGCCGACTTGTTATCCACATATATAACTATGAATCCTTCCTACGGATGCTTCAGCTCCTTTAGTAGGTTTCTTAACCAAATCGCCTCATAAACCGTGGATGATGCTGCCATGTACTCTACTTCACATGTGGACAAAGCAACAACACTTTGCTTCTTTGAGTTCCATGTGAAAGCAATCGATCGAAGATAGAAAATATATCCCGTGGTGCTTTTCCTTTCATCTTGGTCACCTCCCAATCACTGTCCGAGTATCCATACAATATCCATACAATATTGCTTCATCTTCATATAGATAGAAAGACCAAATTCCATTGTTCCATTGACGTACCTGAGGATTATTTTTGCGGCTAGCCAGTGTGATTCTTTTGGCACTTCCATGTACCTACTTAGAAGTCCAATACTGTAGATGATATCTGGCCTTATGATTGTGAGATACCTTAGGCTTCCAATCAAACTCTTGAACAGAGTCTAGTCCATGCTTCTTCCTTCTCCTTCTTTTGTCAGCTTCAGGCCCATTACTACAGATGTGTTCACGACATTGCAGTCTGCCATCTTAAACTTTTCAAGCAACTCTTTGACATACTTTTGCTGAGATATATGGATGCCTCTATTTTGTTGCTTCACTTCGATGCCTAGAAAGAAAGACATAAGTCCGCCATCGGTCATCTCGAACTCCTTAAACATGGCCTTCTTGAATTCATCAAACATCGACTGGTTGTTCCTTGTGAATAGTAAATCATCAACATATAGGCATGCTATAAGCATATCACCATGAGCATTCTTTTTTATGTAAACTGTATGCTCATATGGACATTGGGCGAAGCCATTCTCTTGTAGATAGTTGTTAATGTGTGCATTCCAGGCACGAGGAGCCTGCTTCAACCCATAAAGGGCTTTCTTTAGTCGATACACTTTGTGTTCCTCCCCTTGAACAACAAAACCTTCAGGATGGTCAACATAGACCTCTTCTTCCAGAATTCCATTCAGGAATGCAGATTCATATCCAGTTGGTAGATCATCCAACTGTGATGGGCTGCAAGGGAGATAATCATCCTCACAGTGTCAAGGTGAGCAACAAGAGCGAAGACTTTTTCATAGTCCACCCCATACTTCTATTTATGGCCCTTCGCTACGAGCGTCGCCTTGTGGCGATCGATCTCACCATTAGCATTTCGCTTAATCTTGTACACCCATTTGATGCTAATAGTTCTTTGGCCTTAAGGAAGTAAAGTCAAATCCCATGTATGGTTCTTCTCAATGACCTAAATCTCCTCTTCCATAGCCATCCTCTAGCATTATTCTTCTACAGCCTCCTCAAATGTAAGAGGCTCGTGGTTCGCATATAAGCAGAACAAATTTACTTCTTCAGTTTTGATGTAGATATCGTTGAGGCTCCTCATTTTAATAGGAGCCAAGGGTGAAGGAGAACTGGATGATGACGTGCTGGTTGAATTTTGATTTAATGGAATACTTCCAGAGGAGATGGAACGTATCGCTGGACTTCTACGTGCAAATGGTTCGGCGAAAGAGGGTGTTGCAGATGTTGCTCCTGGTTCTCATACTTCTCTTCTTCATGTTCTTCAACCTCAACTTGATTTTCTTTGGCTGAATCTTCCTCGTTCCATTTCTAGGCTTCTTCCTCACAGAATACTACATCTCTACTCACCACCACTTTATTGGTTAGTGGGTTGTAGAGTTTGTATGCCTTTGACTCTTCACTGTAGCGGATGAAGATGCACTTCTCACCACAATCATCAAGCTTCTTTCTTCTTGCTTTTGGAACTTGAGCGTAGGCAACACACCTAAAGATCCTTAAGTGCGCTACACTCGGTTTGTAACCACTCCATGCCTCCTGAGGTGTCATGTTTCTGATGCTCTTAGTTGGACACCGATTGAGCAAGTAGGCAGTACATATAACTACCTCTGCCCAGAAGCTCTTTGATAGGCCTTTCTCTTTGAGCATGGTTCTTATCATGTCGAGGATGGTGCGGTTCTTTCGTTTCACAATGCCATTCTGTTGTGGCGTGTAGGCTGCAATGTGTTGCTGCTTAATGCCTTATTCCCTGGAAAAATCTCGAAATGCATTTGAGGTATACTCTTCACCTCTATCAAATCTGAGTACTTTAATTTTGTGACCACTTTCAACTTCAACATGAGCTTTGAAAATTTTAAAGATAGTGAAAGCGGAAGATTTTTTTTTATGCAATACACCTAAAGTCTTCTGCTGAAATCATCAATGAAGGTAATAAAGTATTTATTATCTCTAAGAGAGGTGTTTCAAGTGGTCCGCAAATATCAGTGTGAACCAACTGAAGTGGTTCCTTCGCTCTTCTAGACACTCCACTTGGGAAGGAGTTCCTCTGTTGCTTCCGAGTGTGCACACCTCACACACATGTTCTAAAGTTTAAATAGCCGGCTAGCCATGCACCATGCTTGATGAGGATAAGATTTTAAGGCCACTGAAATGGAGATGCCCGAAACGAAGATGCTATCTCCATGAATCATTCTTCATGAGTCCATAGAAGCACTTCTCAACCTTTGTGTTGATTTGGAGAGGAAACATGCGATTCTACGCCATTTGGACTTGAGCCACAAGGCTCCCGTGTGCATCTCTTATAGAGAGAGAATAGTTTGTTGGCTTTACAAAGCCTTAGGAGATAATTCAAACACATAAGAAGGGAATAAAAAAATTCTCTAAATTGAAAATAGCTTTCTAGCTTGATTTTGCTTTGCTTACATTGAACGTACAACACTGTTAGTGCTATGATTTCATATCCCTTTGGTTGTCAAATTTTGTAGTGTCAAAACCTATATGTCTTATATTTCTTGTGTTTCTTGTTTGTGATTACACACTGCTTCAAGACAAGATCATGAATGAAGAATGTTTTCAAGACAAGATCATAAATGAAGAATGTTTGCAAGACATGTCATGAATGAAGTCTACAAGAACAGAAGACTTCAAGTTTGCTTCTAACAAGTTCAAGATTAGAAGACTTCTTCAAGACAAGTCAAGAATGTACCAAGCTCGAGAAAGACCATCAACTCGACTCAAGCTTCTACTTCAAGATCATCTGAGAATACAGACCTTTAAGACTTCAATGTCCATCTCACTTCAAGGTTTGTTTGACCTTAGGTTGACCTTAGGTTGGTCTGTACGATAAGTCATTCTGGATACATAATTCGAATATTTTAATTTACTTAGTGTGACTGTTCTAAGACCAGTCCTAGAGATCTTAAGACCAGTCCTAGGTCTGCTACGACCATTCTTAGGTTTCTCAGGACCAGTCCTAAGTTGTTACAGATTTTCAGATTTTCCTGGTTGTCCTTCGACTAGTCCTGGACTTGCTTCGACCAGTCCTGGGAAGTCCTACGACTCATCCTTCGACCGGTCATAGTCCTACGACTCATCCTTCGACCGGTCGTAGTCCTACGACTCGAACTCCAGCAACCTATCTCGAGTCCCACAACCAGTCGTAGGTGTCTCACGACCAGTCGTAGGTAGTCCACGACCGGACGTAGGCTACCTAAGACCAGTCGTGAGAACATCTAATCTAATCCCGCGGAAATCTTTCAAAATCTTTGATGTTACGACTAGTCCTAGGATCCTAAGACCAGTCAAAGATGGAATTTTTCAGGCTATAAATAATGCACGAATTTCAAAGTTTATTCATTCCATTCCATTCAATTCAAGCGATTTAAGGCTATACTCTGAAATAAGTTGTGATTATTTTTAAGCTATTGTGCATATTTAATATTCCTTTTGTTAGCATTTTTCTATTGTGATTTTGATCCATATTCCAATCTTATTTAGAAAAGAGGAATTTGTGATATTCCTTCTTCTGGGATCAAAATCAAATAGACCTTGCTCTTCTTGATTTAATCTAAAATCAATTAGACATAGAACCATTCTTTATGTGAGTATTGGACATTGAACAACGTATCATTCATCTACTCCGATTGGTTCTATCTTGGGCTACTTCAAAAGGAGATCCAGGTATTTTACTTTGTAATTTACTTTCTCTGTTTTATTTGAGATTTGCGAGAAAAATCTCATTGTTTTGGTTATCGAGGAGAGCCAAAACTTCGGTTGTGGGGGTTTTTAGATTGTGTAAGCCCGAGATAAAAGACACAATTGTGAAGGTTTTGGGTGAACCTATGAAAACCTATTTTGATAGTGCATGCTAATATCCCTGTGTGAGGATATTAGGAGTGGAGTAACGCATTCTGTGGGTCATGTTGGCTATGGTTGGTGAACACACAGAGCAACCACTATATATTGTTGTGTTGTGGATGTGCTTGATTTCTTTATTCATTTATTCCTTCAGTATTGTGAGTTGTTTTTGTGGATGAATGTTGTAAGTTTCATTTCAAGCAAGTGTGGTTGAATGGTGTAATAACTTAGGATTTATTTCTTTAAGTTATTCTTGATTTATTTTCCATATCATTTGTGTTTTCTAGATCGTTCTAGAAATAAGGTTGTCCTACCATAAGCCATTGGTTTTTGGTGTAAGGTTGTCCTTAGAACTGATTTAGTATCATTCTCATATTTCATATGTTTTGAGAGTGTTATTATTTCAGCATTGTTATTTATATCTTTTATTATTTCACTGTTTTAAGTTTTATTTGGCATTGCCCTATTCACCCCCCTCTAGGGCATATAGCTAGGCCCTTTCAAACACCACACCTCTTTATATAGTGACTTGCTACTATGTGAAATACCTAACATGCCATTGTTCCATTAACTAGATTTAATTGGTTTCTAATGTATGGAAATCCACTAGCCACAACACATGGAAATTGTGGAAATTCCAATAGCCATAAAGTGTGGCGTTTCAAATGCCATGAAAACTTCCAGAGGTTGTTGGAGCATCTGAACCATCCATTTGGTTTGGACGTTCCAACACTAGATCTAATGGTCGGTCTGAATTGTCCAAATGGATAATGTATAGGGCCCACTGAGATCAACCGGTTGGTCGGTTTGGATGCAGAGGTGTCAATGACGCTGGGCTTTTCAGCCTGTTAGTTGTTATGGTGTGGACCACCTGAGATATGGATCGGTTTAAGCCTTGGGCTCAATGGCCAAAATGGGATGGAGAATTTGATGGCGAAGTAGATGAAACTTATGCATCATGGAGGGGCCCATGAGTGGAGGCCCCATTCTTCCTCTTTGCATTGATGACATATGGACGCTAGACTATTCCAGCGTTAGAGACGCTGAGACGTCCAACACCTAAACTTCTTTAATGTGTGTGTGTGTATATATATATATTCTTAAAATGGACATGTGGGTGGGGTACACGTAAGAGATCCAAACTGTCCATCAAATTGACCAATTCAGGGCGGTCCTAAAAAGTCTTGGATTAACTCAATCTTAGTGTTTTTCCCCCCTCAAAATATGAGTTATTTAATAAATAGGTTAGATGGAAAATAAACATCATGGTGGGCCACACAACGTGGTCCTTCACCCATGTTGTGATAGCATGTTGAGCATGCTCTCCAACACTGTGGCCCACTTGTGGGCCCCACAACATCATTAAGAGAAAAGAAATGGAAAGTGAATGGAAAGAGCAAGCAAGGGAAGGAAATCCGACTATCGAGGTTGCCCCCGCCACTATGGGGTCCACCATATATACCATACATGATTAAGGCGGGTCCCACCCTTGTGGGCCCACCAAAAATGCATAAATCGCAAAAAAATGGAGGATTTTAACCCTTCCATGCACTCACTTTGAAGGGTGAATGGTTGTATCGATTCGGATCAGCGATCGGATGGTCCACTAAGTTCCTTTTTACCCTTAACCTCCTCTAATCTCTCTTTTCTCTCCTCCCTTCCTTTTAGCCTCTTAAATTATTTTAATTCTCTCTCAAGCTCTATCTCTATCTTTTCTCTTAATCCCTCCCTAATCTTTCTTTCTTTTCTCTCTTTTCTATCTTAATCTCTCCCAAATTTTCTCTAATTTTTTCTTTCTTTCTTTTATCTCTTTCCCTTTTCTCAAATTCTTTTAAAAAAAATGGTAATGAAAATATTTATATGTAGGGAGGCTTTTGTGATAGAGAATTTGGGATAGGGAGGGTATTTTAGAAAGGGAGAGGGTAAAAATGGGAGAATAAATAAAAGGAATGATGAATGTTGACCCAAGGTGATGGGGGTAGTTGGTGATGGATTAGTAGGATGATTGATGGATTGATAGGATGATTAATGGATTTGATTGATTTGACAATGTGGAGATTTGTGAAAGTAGAGCCCATGTGTGTTGCGCGGCCCACCTTAGATTTTATGAAGACTGCAACTCCTAATCTACGGATTTCAATGAGGCGTGCTACGCGGTGTTGGAATCGTAACCCCCGCGCGGTCGCTAGGGTACAAGTCTCGAGGCATTACGGTCCTAAAATATGGTCATGATCAAAACTCATCAATTTGGTCCTCTAGAAACATACTAGTACCAAAGTAGAAGCATACGGAAGGTCTCACGAAGTTATGGGTCTTACAATAACAATATATAGGTAAATCCTAACGCTTGCTTACGTTTTATTTCTAGAACTTGACAAGATCTAGACGAATATCTGTAGAACTATGTTATATATATATATTTCAAACTCTAAAACTCTAAAATCTTAATGTGAATGTATGTGTACATGATAAGTTGTTAGAGGAAAAAGAGAAAAGATTTTGAGTCCAACCAATTAGACCAAAATTTATTATCCATCCAAGGAATAACTTCCAGCATATTAAGTGCATGTAACATCCAACCCATCCAATGGCTTAGCTCTACCACGAAGGAAATAAAAAAATCAACCTTATGTACTCTTCCAGTATACCATAGCATAGAAAATAATGTTTAGCTATTAATAATTAGCAAAATAATAGTGTAATGCCCTGACTTTTTAAGACCCGAGTATGTGACCTGTTTCCTAAAAACCTGAATGTTAACTTATAAAGAGCCAAATCTCATATATAAACTTTTTTTTCCCCTTCATTAGAGTTAACAGATAAGCATAGAGTAGACAAGTCAGCATAAAGGAAAATTTGTATTTTATTTAGAATGTACAAGAGGTTGCCCATAACGACTTATACAAACAAATGTCTCAAACTTACAATTACAAGTGAAATGATGTTACATGTAACCAAAGCAAAATATAACAAATCTGAAACTATAAACCATGTAGCAACTCTTGACAATACAATCATGCATCTTCAACAGTGGTACCCTCCTCCTCATCAGTCTAAACCTGAAAATCAATTAAGCCACCTGTGCTACCCATAAGGTTATATATTTGATGGATGAGTGACCAACTCAGTGTGAATTCCCCTTAAGATTACACACCGCCGCATTAGGTAAGATAGTTATAAATCAAAGCATACAAAACAATACATGATGCGGGTCTTATTAGGTGTATGGATGCATGAATGCAATCATTGCCCCGGGAATACTCATCCATGTAGATAGTGGGCTCGTCACCCATGCAATCATCGACCTGGGAAAAAATCCAGTCGGACAAAGTCTAGTCGTCAGTGCAAGCATACTACATGTGGCGTAACAACTACCTATCGTACATCACGTACGTTAGTGATAAACGTTGGTCTATGCCATGTATGCATGATTAGCCAAACCATTATTAGTCCAGTTACAATCAACCAGTTTTAAATAAGCTCAAGGTCACTACGGGGGCTCGTCACCAGCATAGGCCGACAACTCAGGCATAGGTCCCATACCACCATCCCCGGTTCATGAGACTACCATCTTAGGATGTTTAATGGAAACCCGTCGATAGTGGCCAATCATATTACAGTATATGAGGCTTACCATTGCATGGTTGCATGATATAAAACATTGAACCCATATAGGGCAAATACCAAAACAAAGCCACATAAGGTGATATCGAAACAAGCCACATATGGTAGATATTAAAATAAGCCACATAGGGCAAGTATCAAAACCATGCAATAAAAGACCATCCTTAAAAACCACTTGGACACAACAACCCTGGATGCTAGGCCCACATCAATGGTCAATTTAAACCACCATTCAATAACCATTAGTCGAAGGTCCATTATAATCACAACTAGTCGAGTTACATCCAAGTATGGGTGTACATTTATAAGTGGGGGTTTCCCACTGATGCACCAGTTTAAGTTCCATAAGAAATCCACAATTAATCCAAAAGCATGAGATAATATGAAGGATAAATATTAAGCATGAAACCTAGCAATTTGATTCCAACAATTACACATGTGATTATAAGATAGAGATATCAATTATCAATTTAAATTAAAACAAAAACTATACTTAAGCTAATGGGAAAATGGAAAGCTCAAGGGGAAGAAATCATCACCTTATGTTTGAATCGCCTGCACCATCACTACGAAATGCATATTATCTTAGAATCAATTCCTACCATCAATCATAAAGTTGTGAAATTAGATCTAAGCTTATACACTATTTAAGGTTAGGGTCTTAACCTTGGGTTTGGGTTACGTGGGTTCTTAGGGTTTACTTTTAGGGGTTGATCCATAGTATATGTGTAGTTTATACACAACGTAATAATTTGGTTAGTTACCCTTTAAAGGTAATGATACAACTATTATTTGTAACCATGGTACTAATCAACATTAAGAACTGTAATAAAATAGTATAACCTATTATTTAAGATAATATTCTTAGGTGAGGGACACTATGCTAATATCATTAATGATAGTTTCATTCATAAGGACTAATATTAGCGCAACATGTTAAAAGTAATCATTACGAAGATAATTAATAATAAAATTATAATTAGCGATAATAATAACAGCACACCAATTAATACATTGTAGTATTTATTAAACCTTCTAATTAATAGCATTAACATAACATTAATCATTATATAGTTAGAAAATAATAACGATATTATTAATAGCGAAAGCAACTATTGACAAATCTGATTGGTGAAAAGAGGTGAAAATCCTCACCTAGATGGTTCGGTTCCGAACCAAGTTGACTCTGTTGGCTAGGACAACCGCACACCCCTTCACTCTCTCTCTCTCTCTGTTCTTCTTCCTTTCTTTTCCTCCTTTTCTCCTATGACTGACAAATCCATCAGCCCAACCACAGCCCCGGTCTTGAGTCCTTAGCTGAGTTAACTGAGTGGTGAGTTGCATGCCTTGGACCCAACTCGAGTGGCAGCAAGTCCTCCACTCACTCTCTCTCTTCTCTCTTTTAGCTTCTCCTCTTCCTTTCTTCCCTGTTGGAATATCTAGTAGGCCTTCCATTCAAACTAGACAATATCTAGATCTGGCCAGACCCAGAATTTGGCCTGACTCAGCCCAAAACTTGGGCTGATTTGGCCCAGCGAGTTAGATTGGCCTGAGCTGGTGCAACAACGCACCACTCGGATCCCCTTGTTTTCTCTCTTCCTTCGTACTCTCTCCTGCTTCTCTCCCTCATTCCTTTCTTTCCTCTTTCTTTCTTTCTAGTTAGAAACATCCCACAGAGGACACCAATCAAGCCAGCCTCGATCCAGACTCAACTCGGCCCAACCTCAGCTCGATTCGAGCTACTGCCGCAACTGGCTAACGCTCTCCCTCTCTCTGATTCTTTCTTCTTTCTTTCTTTCTTTCTCCTTCTCTCTTTTCTCTGCTGGATCTACATAGAGCTCAGACTCAGTCGAGCAGCACCATTTCATGGTCAGACGATGTCGAGGAAGGAGGTGCGGCTCTAATGGTGGATCGAAATACGGCCAACCTTTCTTCAAAATGAGGCTGGTGGAGGGTCTAAAACTTCCATATGATGCTTGTAAAAACTAGAAAATGAAGCTCCAGGTGCGTTTGGGTGGGGGGTTCGAAGGTAGGAAGAAGCAACTATTTTCATTTGCTGGTTTTCTATGAAAACCAAAATCCGTGTGAAGGGTCGTTGATTGGTTGAGATTATGCCACGTGGATGGCTGAGATTAGAGGAGAACAAAGCTCACGTGGATTGCCAGCGTGGCAGTTTTCTTTTTTGGAAAAATGGTTTTCCATAGTCCAGATACGCCTAGATTTGTGCCCACATATGTGCACGTCATCGCGTGAAATAACTAGGGTTTTGGTCAAGCCCACCGCCCGAGTCAGATGAACGGTTTGGATCGTTGAGATGGTCCCTCATGGTGGGCCATAACACGTCCCAAACGGAGGGCGTCCGTCTACTATGAAAGAAAGGACAAATCCCTCTTTTTGGAGGGATTTTGGGTCAAACCCGGTTTGATTGGAGGTGTAGTCCAGTGCATCGCTGGTGCTCTTGCATTAGTGTACACGCACACTAATGTGGGGCCCACCGTGATGTTTGGGAGAAATTCACACCGTCCATTCACTCTAGGAGGCCCCTAAGAGGGGCCTTTGAACAAGGATCAGGCAGATGAGATGCCTAGGTGGGGCCCATAACTTGATTTTGGTCCTATTCATGGATTTCGATCCGCTCCAATCGACCATCACGTCAAAAGGTCCTAGAAAATGTAAGCTCGAACATAATATTATTTAATGGTCGTTTAATGTGTTTGTAATGCAGATGTGATGGAGCCGAGACGAAAATTGCTTAAAGTCGAGATTTAGCGAATCAAACGACTCTATTTCGATGATTTTTCACAATACCGGATCCGAGAAAATCGAGAAACCGAAGCTCAAGTGGCACGAAAGTCACCAAAAGATCACGTTTCCCACCATCTGTTTGTCCTGAAATTTCATACACGGCCTAAAGAACATAAATTAACCGTACATGTAGAATTTCAGCCATTGGATCCTGGTGAAAGTGGCCTAATCGATAGATCGTCCCTCAGAATCATGATTCTGGGCCCACCGAGATATGCTTCGATTTGCCCCACTAAGTTACGATGACATAATGAATGGACCGAGATGCATCATGAAGGACCCTATATGTACACTTTGCAAAGTACATAGTGTACACATTCGGGGATGTGCACCCTGACTCCAGTCTCGGGATTTACTAGCATCGTAGTTTTCTTTTGGAAAAAATGGATGATTCCATAGTCGAGATCCATTGCATCTCTGGGTGGGTGTCACCCTCGCCTAGATGTCCGTTTGGTCCCATGCATGTGTACATCGCGTTGATCAAATAATTAGGGTTTGGATGGTTGGGTTAAAATTCAATGGACCACACCAAAATTAATAAAATCTTATTCCTGGACAGTCGGATTCAATACGGTTTGGGGCCCCGCCAACGTTGAAGATGGTCCCACCGACTCATTGCGGGGGCCACCATCTTGATTCAAGTCATAATCAGACGTCCATTCAAACGGAATAACCCCACATTCTTTTGCTCAATACCGTCTCATGTAAAGAGAATGGGAAAATCCCTCTTTCACATTTTTAATGAGGACGGGTTGGATTTCTCTTCGTCAAACATGGACCCCACTAATCATTCTGGAGGTGTGCGGGCCTCTGTTTGTGAACTCTCCGCCTCATGGCCTATTGATCTTACGCGTTTAAAAGATCACCGTTCAAATGTGGAAGGGAAAGTTAGACCCGTCCCACATTGATAGAATACCTGGACGTGATTACCGGCTGGTTCAAATCTCACAAAACACAATCCGGTCTCGCGGTTTTACTGCGAAAGAAGGTGCAAGCTGTTGGTTTGGTAAAGGAGTCTCGACCGACCTCCCCGCCTGGTGCTTATATAAGAGAGAGAGAGAACGGAAAGGGGTAGCCCCAAGAGGGGCCTGGAGGCCGGGACGTGAGAGGGAGTAGATTTGTTTTTTTCTTTTCCTTTATTTTTATTTTTATTATTTATTTATTTATTTTATTTTAAGGATTCCACCCACTTATGTGTGGCTAAACCTCTTAGCTAGGCTAGAGGTGAAGCTTGTAGCATGATGGGGGACACTTTGCATTTTGTTTAGACCGAATGGATTTTGATTTAATTTTATTATGGGAATATTTTTAGTACTTAATGGTTCATTGTGATGAAATTCAATGGATGTCTGCGATGGCTTTGAGTATTTCCTTCTCTCTTTTATGTTTATGACGTCGGAAGCCATCAACGTTCACCATCGTCTCTTGGGCATCATTTGTGAGACCCTTCCTAACCTTCATGGCATGTTGATTGGTTGGTAATTAGTTTAATTCATTGTTTGCTTTGTCTCCTGGGCATGGTTTAGTGATAGAATCCATTCTAATTCATATACCTCTCATCTCTTGAAAATTATATCAATGAAGTTCATTTAAATTTTCATGAATCAAGTGTATTCTCACTGATCTCTACAAGTGGATCCTTGGCACCCTAGTTTCCTACCTTTAAATTTCTTCAGTTTTGGTTTACTATTTCACCATTATTTCTCAAATTACACTCAATTTAGATTTCATCTCATTCTAGTTCTAGTTCTAGTTACTTTCAGATTACGTACAGGTTTCGTCCTGTGGATTCGACCTCGGACCGAGGGTTTATTACTACATCACAACCACACTAACAATACTAGTTATTATCCACTCGATCATATTAATTTTAAATTTTAATTTAGATTTTCATTGTTATTACCACTGCCAAAAAAAGGGGCAAAGGGTACAGACAACGTTAGTTTTTTGCTTCAGATTTAAACTGTAGCTATACTTACTACAGATTTAATCCGTAGCTAAAAATGTGTCACACCATTAATGCTTAACGATGGTATAAGGGACTCTATAGGGCCTAAAAAATATGTTTGTTCTATCTAAGCCATCCATCTATTTTAAAATATTATTATAGGGCATGAAACCAAAAATCAGATAGATCGAAGGCTAAAGTGGACCACACGGTAGGGAACATGGATATTAAGTCACATGTGCTTCCTATGGTGTGGTCCACTTGGGCCTTTAATATACTTTATTTTTGGGATTATGAACTAAAATATTTTAGTAATATTAATTGTTGGAATGGATTGAGTAAATACATCATGATGGGCCCCACGGAGCCCCTAAAAGGACCATCCATGGCCCTATGCCCAAAATTGGGCACGCGCGCCCAAATCTCCCCCCATTTCTCTCTCTCTCTCTCTCTCTCTCTCACTCTCAGCGTTGAAAAGTCATCTACCTCCCCACCACAGCAAACCCATCAAAAATGACCAAAACTCCTCCCTATCTCTCCAAACCCTAACCCTAAAAATCCAATTTCAAAATTTCAAAATCCAAATCAATTCTAATCACAATCTTTCCCACACACGTTTTCGTTACTCGCTCTCTCTCTCTCTCTCTCTCTCTCTCTAAATTCCCATAGAATCGAATTGGAACTCCCTCAGCTCCAATCTCACAGAGTTGATCCTCTCTTATCTTCCGATCCAATCCATCATCGTCGCCTCGACCGTCTTCAAGCCCTGGCAGTCTGTCATCACCCAATCTTCCTTCTCGGCCCACGTCTCCCCCACTAAGAAGCTCTAGTTCTTCATCTACGACTAAAACAACATCTTTGCCAAGAACAATAAAGCATTCGGTTTCGATCCCGAATCAAACAAATGGATCTGATTGTCGACCGCTCTCTTTCCCCCACGGCCCGCCCAGGAAGAATCCTTCATTGGCTCTGGCGTCTTCTTTTTCACGACCACTTCCTCCACCTCCTCCAAATTCAGCTACACCCCTATTCTCAAAGGCAGATCCTCCTATTCTCAAAGGCAGATCCTCTCTCTCTCTCTCTCTCTCACTCCATTCCTTATTTCATTCTCTCATCTTCCTCCCTCTCTCTCTCTCTCCGTTCCCCAATCCCCTCTCTCTCTTTCTCTCTGTTTCCACCGTTAGCTCCCTCGCCATCTCCCTCTCCCTCTCTCGCGGTCCCTCGCCGTCTCCCTCTCCCTCTCTCGAGCTCTGGCACCTTCACACCTCCTTCAACACCACCAGATCTTCAGCAGCGTTGCCTTCACCGGTTTTCCCTCTCCCTCACTCCCCCTAACATCGAGGCTTCTTCCTCTTCAAAGGTTCTCTTTCCCTTAAATTTCTAAGGTTTTGTTGATTTCCTTGTTACTGCGACTTGAATTTGAGATTAAATGTTTTTTTAAATTATTATGTAAAAGCTTGCATGTTTGGATGTGTCAGATCCATAAGACCATATCTCATTTCAAGTGATGCAATTGATAAGCAGTCAGATCTTGGTAGGACAGGGTTGGATCACCAAACCAAGGGCTTAATTTGTAAAATCCCCCATCAGGAGTGGGGAACATAAGATCAACGGTTTGGATCACCATACCAAGGGCCTAATTTGTAGAAATGGGTTGACTGAAGTATAGGCATAGAAATCAGGCCCAAGCCTTTCCAATAGTGGGCCATGCCAAAATCCTGATGGGTCAACTGTCCCTACCCGTTTTACCGGTCAAACCGTAACTCGTGCCCATGCCCATCAAGGTTTTAAGACTAGGTTGAGTGTCTTCATGTGCATTCTTTTATTTGTGGCTAACCTTGACTCATTCTCCTAACCAGCATTGCTCAGTCAGTGAATGTGGATGGTCCATCTGGTGGGCCACACTATTGATGAGTTGTGGCAGAAAAAAAAAGAAAAAAAAAAGCATGCCTAGCCATCAAGCACACGGACACTGAAAATAAAAAATGTAGGATTCATCATTTTCATATTTCCCTTGCTTCATGGGCCACTCTTGATAGTCCCACTAAATGAACCATCTAAATTCAGGGACCCTACTCCGATGTAGAATTTGAAATGGTGACTGACTAGGAAGATCTTATTGTTGTTTCATTTAGAGCCATGTTAATCAAACATACACGTGGAAAAAGTGGGCCATGTACACACTGATTGGGCCACCCAACAAAAGTAACGGTTGGTAATGATATTTTGGGCAATAAGGAATCCACCATTAATCCGTTGGCATATAAATTAGATATCTTGTCATGAAGTGGGCCCATTTCACGTTTGTTGGCTGTTGCTAAACAGGGGGAACGTTTGGATGCTGACACGAAATTGCTGAGGCTGTTGTGACACGAAAGGGCCCTCCTGTTAATGATCAATCTACTGTTCAACTCCAAACAAGGCATGACTATGTGGCATGTCATGCCCCGAACTCGAAGACCAGGCTCACAAAATTCCCGATCGCCGAATCCGGCGCCGATAGCCTCCATAGTACCCCATTCTCGGCTCCCGACACCCATATACCAGGTTTCGATCCTGGGATGCTACAAGGAGGATTTTTGATAACCAATTTGATTCGTAATGAGCATAACCACAAGCATAACCCACGAACAATAACTACAAGAACACCATCACAAAATCCACTATGATAAAAAAAATTTGAGTACAAGGCGTATGAAAGGGAAAATACAATATACTGAAAATGACAAAAACTTCAAAAGCTCGGCTGCACGCTCAAATTGCGGCAAGACTACGGCTGCGTCCTGGCATCACCTGCATGCATCAATCGTGTATAAGCTTATAGAAAGCTTAGAGGGTGGTGTAAGTGTGTGCGCTAATGAGCATGCTCATAATGCAAGGTCAGAGTAATGCGGAAACATGCTGATGAGTACATGAATGTAGTCAACCATACCAAGGCTATGCAGTGCAAGATATGTATACTATCGGTTATGTCAAGGCCATGCGATGCTAATGCAAGTCAAGCATGTCAATCTACCTCCACATATTAATACAGCTCCTCACTAGAGCATCAAATCAGTACGATTCTCAGTTTGGATAATCACCGGGGTCTAGTACAATCTATGCCAGCTTGTCGTCCCTATCCGAACGCACAACTGGGAGAACGGAAGAGACCTCACTATCCACCTGCCAATATCGGGCCCGGCTCGTTGATAGTGGACCTATTCCTCAAGCTGGTCAAACTTAACCTAGAAATTGCCCCCTCACTTAGGCGGATAAGGTCACACCCCTTTCTAACCGACTACGACACAGTGGGAGATGCGGCCTACTGGTATACGGCCCTCGTGTGCTCGTGTATCCACTCGGTCTCAATGTTGGAGTCATCCTCTGGTACCATCGGGTTTAGGGATTTTCACCCATGGACATCTATGGCGCCCGTATGCTAGAACCAAACATTTTCGGTATCCAATCCAGCCAACCACGATGTATCTGTGGAGGATATTGCCCTGATGTTGCTAGGACATACAATAATCATGATCACACCAATGCAAGTGCATGAATCATCCTACCAGACATGCAATAATCCTGCACGCGCTGCGCGCTCATGTAGGGCAACTTCGCCTATCAGGGAGCCCATAAATAACCCGCCCAAAGGCATATGCTATGATCAGTCACTCGTCATATCAGACATACATATGATGTATATGATCATGAATCATGGATCTATACTAAACATGTTATATAGTCACGGGCTTGTGCATAACGGATATGGGCCTAGACGGCCTACCCACTACAGGTATGTATGGGTCTATTACTGGGCCCTAAGGAGAGTTACAATGTGGACATTTAACCAACATTGTACTTACAATGTGGACGTCAAACTAACATCTTCCCAAGGCATAGCCCGCCATAAAATATCATTACACAAACCATAGGGAATCACACATTGCAATGGACCTATATACATCTTATTGGGCCTTGACCCAATGGCCTTAGGTTCATTAAGTGGGCCACCTCATATGGGCCTTATATAAGTCAAGTGGGCCGCATTAATGGCCTCATGTACATTGCAATGGGTCATACTCCATGGGCCTTTGAAAACATCACAATGGGCCTCGCAACATCGGCCTCATATATATCAGAGTGGGCCTCGACAACGGGCCACCAATACATTGAATGGGCCTAATCTCATGGTCCTTATGTATATATCAAGGTGGGCCTCAACAATGGCCATAAATACATCAATATGGGCTCCATCACATGGGCCTAGGGCCCACCATAATATTTATTTAAAATCCAACCTACTCATTAGGTCACAGGACCAAGGCCCACGATAATATTTATTTGAAATCCAACCTATTCATAAGGTCACGGGACCAGGGCCCACCATAATATTTATTTGCCATCAAACCTGTTCATATGGTCACGCAGACCAGGGCCCACTGTAATGTTTGTTTTCCAACCAACCTGTTGACAGGGTCACGTGGACCTGGGGCCCACTACAACGTTTATTTGCCATTCAACCTGTTGATAAGGTCACACATTCAGGGAGGGGGCTGGGGCCCACTGTAATATTTATTTTCCATTCAACTGTTCATAAGGTCACACTGACCTGGGGCCCACTGTAATATTTAATTTCCATTCAACTGTTCATAAGGTCACACTGACCTGGGGCCCACTGGAAGGTGGTTCACAAATCCAGCCCATCCATTAAGTGTGTCTTACCTGGCTGAGGGTCTAGACCAAGTTTTATCCGTATCCAAATTTCAGGTAGGCCCCACCGAGTGATCTTCTATGTTTAGGCATGTCTTCACATGATTTTAGACGGTATGGCCCACCTGATTTCTGTATACGGCTGATTTCTGGGGACGCCCCGTATTCAAAGGGGACCTATCAAATGCCCGGTGTTGATGTTTGGAACGCATCATGGTGGGGGCCCACAGCTGGGGCCGTGAGGCCCAGCCGTCCGTCCGCCATTGACAGGCGCAGTCGCTGCCTGCGCCTCCTGTCAGTGGCAGCAGCAATTACTGCTACTGTTTTTTTTGAAAAATAGTGATTTTATGGTTTTTCCTAGGTGGGGCCCGCATCAGGGAAATCCGCCCCACTCAATGGCTTCCATGGCTCAAGATTGTCCTAATGAGCCCAATATGCAATACATTTTGGCGAGTAAAAGACATCGAGGTAAGTTTTAATGGTAAAAACTACAATTTCCTATGGCATGGCCCGTCAGAAGGTCGGATTGGCGTCATTCTTCGGCTCAACGCCTAAAATGGGCTGGGAAGTGAAATGAACGGCGTGGATCATATACATACATCAAGGTGGGACCTACTTGAGCAGCCTAACCCAAACTTTAATATTTTTTTTGGTTAGCTTGATAGATAGCACGCACCCTGCGGTGACACGCTCTCCATGTTAGCTTTGCCGTCAGGCGTCCATGGACGCCGCTGACAGATGGATGGATACAACACATGCACTGTGGTGGGTCCCACATGGACGTGGCCTACCATTCTTATATATATATAATGTAAATATAATACACCATATATATTATGTAGACTACGGATCTCTCCTAAAGGCCACACCATCCGATGGATATAGTAGGTTTAACACAAATTGATGGGCCCACTACATTCTAAGGAGGAAAAAAAAGATAAGGAGAGAGAGAGAAAGAGAGAGGAAGAGAGAGAGAGATGGTGATGGTGGGGCCTCGCCACTATGGGCCCCACATAATACAACTCATACAATAAAATGGATCTCACCCACAATTGGGTCCTAAAACAAGGTTTCAATGGTGTATCACCCACATATTGTACTCCTCCTTGCTTCCTTGCACTCCTATGCTCCTTTGCTTGACTTTTAATTGTGGATGATGGACTTTTGATGGTGTGGATGAGAGATGAGAGGGTGTAGGAAGGTGGGCCACACTTGTTGTTGTGGTTTGGGGAGAGAAGAGAGCTTGAACGTGGGTTTGCTTAGGAGAGTTTGGAAAATGAGAGAGAGAGAGAGAGAGGAGTGATGGGTGAAAAGGATGAGTGAGGTGTGATGGGTTGAGTGAGGGCTTGTAAGAAAGTGATGGGTGAAGGGATGTAAAAGTTGACTTTGGGTAGCTTGTGTAAGAAAAGGGTAAGGATAGGTATGGGTTATTGTACTTGACTTGATGTGTGATGTGAACTTGATTGATGGGATTGATTGATGGAACATCTCGTAGAGATTCCGTAGTAATTCGCAACGCGCGGTGTCTTCTTCGAATTGAACGCAGGCCTACATCTTCTACCTTGGGTATCGGTTCGGTGCGTGAGTCGCGGCGTTGGAACCGCGGCGACGACGTGGTCGCCAAGGTACGAGTTTCAGATCGAGCTACCTTCGGTAGGCAGGACTCGGCTTAAGATCACACGCAACGTCGGATACGAGTCGAGAATTGTCGAAATTCAACTGAAAGGACTGCTAAAGCCTATGGAGCAGTATGGACTAGGGTACAGGTCTTACAACTCTCCCCTCCAAATAAAAATTTCGTCCTCAAAATTTGTACAATCATCGCAAATAGTCATAACTCATAATAGAAGAGGAAATAAGGTATCGTCATATAAAATCGTAAACAACATATAAGATACAACATACAATCAATCATCAAAGAGATGAGGATAGCTCTCTCGAATCTCAGCCTCGCTCTCCCAAGGTGCCTCATCAATAGAATGGTGACCCCACTGAACATTCACCAAGGGAATGACCCTGGTTCGAAGGACTTGCTCATTTCGATCAAGGATACGAACTGGCTGCTCAATATAAGAAGCATCCTCACGAACCTCTAGTCGCTGCCAATCAATAACAGGAATGATGTCTCACCCACACTTTCTCAACATAAAGACGTGGAAAACGTTATGGACGCCAGACAACTGAGATGGTAAGGCAAGCTGATAGGCCACAACCCCAATACGCTCAGTGATCTCGAAAGGTCGTATGAATCTTGGGGCAAGCTTGCCCTTCGCTCTAAATCGAACTATGCCCTTCATGGCAAGACCTTGAGATACACATGGTCCCCTACATCAAACTCCAAGGGATGATGCCGGCAATCAACAAAACTCTTCTGCTGGCAATCAACAAAACTCTTCTGAGCTGTGTGCATCCTTTGCTTGATGATATCAATAGCCTCTGATGTCTCCTGCACAAGCTCGGGACCTAAATGATGCCGTTCTCCAACCTTGGCCCAACAACTTGGAGATCTGCACGGTCTGCCGTACAGTGCCTCAAAAGGAGCCATGTCAATGGTCGCTTGATAGCTGTTGTTGTACGCGAACTCAGCCAATCACAGATGCTCATCCCAGCTACCCCCGAAGTCAATCACGCAGGCCCGAAGCATATCCTCAAGGATCTGGTTGACCCTCTCGGTCTGGCCATCGGTTTGCAGATGATATGCGGTGCTGAGCTGCAAAACAGACCCCATCGTTCTCTAAAAGCTCCTCCAGAACTGAGAGGTGAACCTCGGGTCTCGGTCAGAAACAATCGAGACTGGAACGCCGTGCAATCTCACGATCTCCTCGATAAATAATCTCATAAGCCGGTCCAAAGGCCAAGTCGCACGAATCGCAAGAAAGTGTGTCGACTTCGTCAGACGATCAATGACAACCCAGATGGCATCATGACCACGCTGAGTCTTCGGTAAACCCATAATGAAATCTATAGATACGTGCTCCCATTTCCACATCGGGACGCTCAACGGCTGCAATAGACTAGGGGGTCTCTGATGATCGGCCTTAATATGTTGACATGTGTCACACTCAGCCACAAAACTGGTAATCTGGCACTTCATCCCCGCCCAGAAATACTGTCTCCTCATATCACGATATATCTTCGTCGAGCCAGGGTGAATAGAAAACCGCGATCGATGTGCCTCAGTCATAAGATCTCTCCGCAACTCTGTAATATCTGAGACACATAATCGGCCTCTAAAGCAAAGTCCACCATCAGAACCAATCGGCCAATCTCTCTGACCTCAGATGCTGCCTCTGCTCAGTAATCCTGTGATGACTCATCTGTCTGCTGAGCCTCGATCACCCTTGCGACAAGAGAGGGTTGAATCGATAGGTTCGATAGCTGAATCATAGAAGTCTGCAGACCAAAATCAAATTCTTACTCTGCTATATCATCGAGCATCCTCCACTCCTGAATCATCATGTGTGCCACCAGGCCCCTCGGCTGACGGCTGAGGGCATCCGCCACCACGTTTACCTTGCCTGGGTGGTACTGGAGGTCAAAATCATAGTATTTCAGAAGCTCCATCCAACATCTCTGTCTCATGTTCAGCTCGGACTGAGAGAATAGATACTTTAAGCTCTTGTGGTCAGAGAAGAGCTCGAACCTGACCCCATAGAGATAGTGTCTCCACACCTTCAGTGCGAAGACGACTGCTGCTAGCTCCAGATCATATGTGGGATAGTTCAGCTCATGGACCTTGAGCTGACGAGACGTGAAGGCTACAGGTCTGTCGTGCTGTATTAGGACAGCGCCCAAACCAATACGTGAGGCATCGGTAAATACAACAAATCCATCATTCCCAGTGGGAAGAGTGAGGGTAGGAGCAGACATCAGACGGTCCTTCAGCTCCACGAAAGCCTGCTCACATGCGTTAGTCCAAACAAAATCTGCGCCCTTCCGAGTCAAACTGGTCATCGAGGCCGCGATACGGGAGAAGCCCTCTATGAAACGTCGATAATATCTCGCTAAACCATCATGGGCTGGTTCCACTGACGCACTACCTCAACCTTCGAGGGGTCCACTGCGACACTCTCCCTCATCACCACGTGACCGAGGAACTTCACCTCCTCCTACTAGAACTCGCACTTCTCCAGCTTCGCATACAGCTGGTGGGCACGGAGGGTCTGCAAAGCGATCTCCAGATGCTACATGTGGTCCTCACGGGTCCTCGAATATATCAGAATGTCGTCGATGAAGACCACAACAAACTGATCGAGATATGGACGGAAGACCTCGTTCATTAACTGCATGAAGACCGCGGGTGCATTGGTCAGTCTAAAGGACATGACCTGAAACTCAAAATGACCGTAACACATCCTGAAAGCTGTCTTCAGGATGTCTTCCTCTCAGACACGAATCTGATGATAACAGGAATGCAGGTCAATCTTCAAAAAGAACTATGCACCCTGCAGCTGATCAAATAAACCATCTATCCTCGGGAGTGAGTACTTTCTTAATCGTGACCCGGTTGAGCTCGCGGTAATCTACGCAGAGCCTCAACGAGCCATCCTTCTTTCTGATGAAGAGTACTGGCGCTCTCCAAGGTGAACTACTTGGACGAATAAATCCTAACTCACACAACTCGTCTAACTGTCGCTGCAGCTCACGCAACTCCATCGGTGTCTTACGGTACGGGGCCTTCGAGATAAGCGCGGTACCAGGCACAAGTTCAATCTGGAACTCAATATGACGATGCGACGGTAACCCCGGAATCTCTTGGAACATGTCAGGGAAATCATAGACCACCAGCAACTGATCGATACACAAGGCAACGGGCTCCTCGACTGAGCAGGTCATTAAATGAGACAATGGTTCTCCTTGGGGCTCTGCAACGAACTGAAACTGTGGCAAGCTAGGTATTGATTATCCTCGCAGAACAGTCTAAGATGGCGTGGTACTCGGCAAGCCAATCCATGCCCAAGATAAATCGAAGTCCGTTATCGGCAGCACAAACAAGTCAGCGGGCAAAAAGATATCATAACCAGAATAGGGCAAGACTAACAGAAACGGCCCAATACTGTGGTCTTCCCCAAGGGCGTCGATAGGGTCAATCCCTCACTAGCAGACTCTATCGGTAATCCAGTCGATCGGTAAAAATCCTCAGACATGAATGAGTGCGAAGCACCAGAATCAAATAATACTCGGGCGATGCATGAAGAGACTGGAAGTATACCCTCAACGACTCCTCCTGAGGTCTGTGGGTCTTGCTGAGCCGCATAAAACCTAGCCTGAGCTGCCTGGGGAGGTGCCTGTCCCCTCTGAGGTCTGTCCCCTCTGAGGTCCCTGGTGCTGCTACTGGCGATGTTCGTTAAGACGCTCGGCGCTAACCGCCTCTCTCCCTGCGGTCTCGGAGGCTGGTGTTGGTGCTACTGCTAAGGGGGCCTCGGTGGTGGAATCTGCTGTCACTGCTGCTGCGCAGGCAGCTGCGGTGCTCTCAGCTGCTGTGGTGCTCTCGGCTGCTATTGCTGAGGTCGGGGACACTCCCACTTACGATGACCTATCCCACCGCAACCATAGCAGGTATCAGATAGCTGCCTCTGAGGTGGTGCTGCTGGGGGTGCCGACGGTGCTACTGGTGCTCTGGTGGATTGGTGGATCCTGTATCTCTGTAGTCGTCGGTGCTGTTGGGAGCTACTAGAGGGGGCCTACCACTTCTGACCCCTCCTCTAATCTCGATCGCTCTGTCCGTCGGCCCACTCGGCCTCATAAATATGAGCCCTCCGCACTACCGCTTGGAAAGTTGTGAGCTCATACCCAATAACGCGGCCTCAAAGACCGTAATGTAAGCCATTCTCGAAATGGCGGGCTTTTCACCCCTCATCATCAACCATATATGGCACAAACCTCGATAGCACCACAAAACGGGTCGCGTACTACGCCACAGTCATGTCCCCCTGCACCAGAGTCTCGAACTCCAGTGCTCTCTGACGTCGAATGTGGTCAGGGAAGTATTACTTCTCGAATCTGTCGATAAAGTCATCCCATGTCCAGACATAATCGGATCCTACGACATGGGTAACGGAGGTCCACCAATGCTTTGTCCCACCCTGGAAAAGGAATACAGCCAACCAGACTCGTTGCTCGGTCGTACATGCCATATTATCGAAGATCTTCTCCACATCGGAGCGCTATCTCTCAGCTGCTGTCGGATCTGGCTCGCCTTAGAAACGCGGAGGGTCAAGCTGTTTGAACTCATGAAGAAGAGCACTTGCGCGCTCCTGCTCTGCCTACTCTGGCGAAACAACTGGGCACCTGCCCTACCCCTAAAGTGTAGCAGTCACAGCTAGCAACATCTGTTGTAATTGCGAGGCACTCACAGGCACAGTCAGATCTGCACCGGCATCAGGTGAAGGAACGTCATCCTCAGGCAAGGGAGCAGGGATCTCTGACGGTGGAAAGGGAAGTGCAGGTGGTAAAGCTAGAGCCTCGAGTGGTGGATCGGGGTGCGCTCAGGTCGCTCTCCTGGGCAGCATGTCTTATGGAAAAGATAAGGCGTCAATCAATCTTGAGAATCGTATGTTAGGGAACTCATTCAGAAGGTTTCGCACTCGGAACCTAATCGCCCTAAACTCATAGTAAACATGTGATGCTGTTCTCGGTTATTCCCAAGTTATGCTCTGATACTAACTTCTGTCACACCTCGAACTCGGAGACCAGGCTCACAAAATTCCTGATCGCCGAATTCGGTGCCGACAGCCTCCGTAGTACCCCATTCTCGGCTCCCGACACCCATATACCAAGTTCCGATCCTGGGATGCTACAAGGAGGATTTCTGATAACCAATGTGATTTGTAATGAGCATAACCACAAGCATAACCCACAAATAATAACCACAAGAACACCATCACAAAATCCACTATGATCAAAAACTTTTGAGTACAAGGCGTATGAAAGGGAAAATACAATATACTGAAAATGACAAAAACTTCAAAAGCTCGACTGCACGCTCCAACTGTGGTGAGACTACGGCTGCGTCCTGGCGTCACCTGCATGCATCAATCATGCATAAGCTTATAGAAAGCTTAGAGGGTAGTGTAAGTGTGTGCGCAATATGAGCGTGCTCAGAATATAAGGTTAGAGTAATGCGGAAACATGCTGGTGAGTACATAAATGCAGTCAGCCGTACCAAGGCTATGCGGTGCAAGATATGTATACTATCGGCCATGTCAAGGCCATGCGATGCATAATGCAAGTCAAGCATGCCGATCCACTTCCACATATCAATGCAGCTCCTCACTAGAGCATCAAATCAGTACGGTTCTCAGTCTGGATAATCACCGGGGTCTAGTACAGTCTACGCCAGCTTGCCGTCCCTATCCGAACACATAACTGGGAGAGCGGAAGAGACCTCACTATCCACCTACCAATATCAGGCCCGGCTCGTCGATAGCGGCCCTATTCCTCAAGCTGGTCAAACTCAACCTAGAAATTGCCCCCTCACTTAGGCGGGTAAGGTCACACCCCTTTCCAACCAACTACGACACAGTGAGAGACGCGGCCTACTGGTATACGGCCCTCGCGCGCTCATGTATTCACTCGGTCTCAACGTTGGAGTCATCCTCTGGTGCTATCGGGTTTAGAGAATTTCACCCAGGGACATCTATGGCGCCCGTATTCTAGAACCAAACATTTTCGGTATCCAATCCAGCCACCCACGATATATCTGTAGAGGCTATGGCCCTGATGTTGCTAGGACATACAATAATCATGATCACACCAATGCAAGTGCATGAATCACCCTACCAGACATGTAACAATCCTGCACGCACCGTGTACTTATGTAGGGCAACTCTACCTATCAGGGAGCCCATAAACAACCCGCCCAAAGGCATATGTTATGATTAGTCATTCGTCATATCAGATATACATATGATGCGTATGATCATGAATCATGGATCTATACTAAACATGTTATATAGTGACGGGCTTGTGCAAAATGGATATGGGCCTAGACGGCCTACCCACTACAGGTATGTATGGGTCTATTACTGGGCCCTAAGGAGAGTTACAATGCGGACATTTAACCAACATTGTACTTACAATGTGGACGTCAAACTAACATTGTTCCCAAGGCATAGCCCGCCATAAAATATCATTACACAAACCATAGGGAATCACACATTACAATGGACCTATATACATCTTATTAGGCCTTGACACCACGGCCTTAGGTTCATTAAGTGGGCTGCCTCATATGGGCCTTATATAAGTCAAGTGGGTCGCATCAATGGCCTCATGTACATTGCAATGGGTCATACTCCATGGGCCTTTGAAAATATCACAATGGGCCTCGCAACATGGGCCTCATATATATTAGAGTGGACCTTGACAACGGGCCACCAATACATCGAATGGGCCTAATCTCATGGGCCTTATGTATATATCAAGGTGGGCCTCAACAACAGCCATAAATACATCAATATGGGCTCCTTCACATGGGCCTAGGGCCCACCATAATATTTATTTAAAATCCAGCCTACTAATAAGGTCAAGGGACCAGGGCCCACCATAATATTTATTTGAAATCCAACCTATTCATAAGGTCACGGGACCAGGGCCCACCATAATATTTATTTGAAATCCAACCTATTCATAAGGTCACGGGACCAGGGCCCACCATAATATTTATTTGCCATCAAACCTGTTCATATGGTCACGCAGACCAGGGCCCACCATAATGTTTATTTTCCAGCCAACCTGTTGACAGGGTCACGTGGGCCTGGGGCCCACTGCAACGTTTATTTGCCATTCAACTTGTTGATAAGGTCACACATTCAGGGACTGTAATATTTATTTTCCATTCAACTGTTCATAAGGTCACACTGATCTGGGGCCCACTGGAAGGTGGTTCACAAATCCAGCCCATCCATTAAGTGTGTCCCACTACAACGTTTCATATCCAATTTAACCCCACGTGATCTTATATGTTCAGGCATGTCACATGATTTTAGACGATATGGCCCACCGATTTCCATATCGATCGATTTAGTGACGCCCGTATTCAAAGGGACCCATCAAATGGCTTGGTTATGTTTTCATTCAACTGCTCATGAGGCCCAGGTCCGTACGCCATTAACAGCGCAGACCGCCTGCGCCTCGTCACGGCAGCAGTTAGCTTTATTCTTTGCTTTTTTTTTTGAAAAATAAAGATTTTGTGGTTTTTCCTGGGTGGGGCCTGCATCAGGGAAATCCGCCCTACTCCATGGCTTCCATGGCTCAAGATCGTCCTAATGAGCCTAATATGCAATACATTTTGGCGAGTAAAAGACATCGAGGTAGTCCGGCAAAACTACTATATCCTATGGCATGGCCCGTTAATTTCGACATTAGTGTCATTCTTGACTCAACGCCTAAAATGGGTGGGAAGTGAAATGAACTGATCTTATATCAAGGTTAGGGCCTACATGTCTTCCACAAACTGATTTTTTTTTTGTTAGCTTGATGGCACCCCTATGGCTCTCCATGTTAGCTTGATTTCGGCCGATGGATACAACACACGATTGGGTCTACATGGACGTGCCCACCATTCTTATATATATAAATGTAAATATAATACACCATATATATTATGGGATCCCATCAAATATGGTGCCACACCATCCGATGGATGAGTGTTTGGAACACAAATTGATGGGCCCACTACATTTTAAGGAGGAGAAAAAAGATAAGGAGAGAAAGAGAGAAAGAGAGAGGAAGAGAGAGAGAGAAACGGTGATGGTGGGGCCCCACCACTATGGACCCCACATAATACAACTCATACAACAAAATGGATCCCACCAACAAGTGGGTCCTAAAACAAGGTTTCAATGGTGGATCACCCACCCTTGTACTCCTCCTTGCTTCCTTGCACTCCTATGCTCCTTTGCTTGACTTTTAATGGTGGATGAGATTTTGTGGTGTTTCCTGAGGATGAGAGGGTGTAGGAATGGGCCACACTTGTTGTTGTGGTTTGGGGAAGAAGAGAGCTGGCTTTTTCTTGGGAGATTTTGGGAAATGAGAGAGATGGCTTGGGTGAAAAGATGGTGAGGTGTGATGGGTTGAGTGAGGGCATTGGGTGAAGGGATGCAAACATTTTTGGGTAGCTTGTGTAAGAAAAGGGTAAGAATAGGTATGGGTTGTTGTACTTGACTTAATGTGTGATGTGAACTTAATTGATGGGACATCTCGTAGAGATTCCCTCGTAATTCACAACGCACGGTGTCTTCTTCGAATTAAACGCGAGCCTACATCTTCTACCCTAGGTATCGGTTTGGTGCGTGACTCGCGGTGTTGGAACCACGGCGACAAATGGACGCATTTTTCTCGAGCCTCCTTCGGTAGGCAAGACTAAAAAGATCGCGAAGTGAATGACGAGTCAAGAATCATATACATACATCCTACGAGGTGGGGCCTTACATGAGCAACTATGTACCCCAAATTACTTTCATTTTTTTTTTAGTCATTTTGTTTTAATGAAGTATTTTCGCTTCTCTTATGTGTACACGCTTGTTGTGCTCCCATGAATGCTTAAGAAAGTGATGGGTGAAGGGATGTAAAAATTGATTTTGAGTTCTTTTGTTTAAGAAAAGAGAACATGAAGAGACCCAAAGGTAGGATTGGATGTCATTCACAAATCAAAAAATGGGCCCACATGTAGTTATAGGTCAAACTCAAGCTAAAAAGCTTTATGTATGTGGATCAATTTGATTGATGGGACATCTCGTAGATTAACACTTTTGTTTATTGCATACATCCTCAATGTCTTTTTAATTATTTTTTCTCTCACATCTTCTACCTGTATCGATGTTAGGTTTCGTTTTTTTTTTTTTTTTTTGAGTCGAAGGTCATTAATGAAGCTCTCATATGTGGGAACATAGTCAAGTTTGTGCATCGCTAAGGTCCTTAAGGATGTTAGATTTGGTACATCAAGCCACCTTGGTGGACCTTTTTTTGTATATATGTTTATAGACTCATGCATGTAAGATCACGCCCACAACATCGGATATGAGTTAAGAATAAGAGGAGAATTAAAGGCTTGAATGATCGTGGAAGCTGTTCCCTCTACTAAAGTGAAGGAACTATTTAACCAGGTATTGGAAAGAGTTCTTACATGGCATCATTTGTTTTATTAATTTGTACTCTCCCAAAGTAGATGAAATTACTTTCATTTTTTAGACCTAGAAGTGTCTTAAAATGTAATAAACATGTTTATTACGTTTTAAGACACTTCTAGTTGTGGAAGAAATTTTACATGTGCTTTTCGCAACATGAAAGCTACAATTTGTACCGTGCCCAAGGCAACAAGCAACAAAAACAGTGTATAAAAGATCTTAAACACATTAGTGCTAGTTAAGAGAGCGTAAAGAAGTCTATTATGCATTTGCTCTGATATAGAAGTGCCATAATATTGTTGTATTTCTTTTCTTTTAGTAGTGGTGTAGTTGTATTGATCTAAGAGGTCTCACTGTCTATGGCTCTTTAGTTTTCTAGTGCTTGATTTGTCCCAGTGATTAATGTAACTGTCTTCCATTTTGAACTTAATGAGGCTTCCTACTGTTCATAGAGCTCTGCAAATTTTCTTACTACTCTACATGTACACACAACCCTGCTAGTGCACTCGTTCTCTTTCGTACATAAATGCTTAAATTACATGTAGTCCCTTGTGCTAACATTTCTCTCTTTTGGAAATTATAAAATCGCAGCTGCAACTACAGTCTCTGATGGAGACCTTAAATTCAATATAGCCTCATTACATCAGATGTGTCAAGCCAAACAATGTCCTCAAGCCTGCTATTTTTTAGAATGCCAACATTATCTAACAACTATGTTGTGGTGTAAGTACACAATGGAAAACATCATTATTGCCTTTGTCATTCTTCATTAACTTTCACATGGAGCTATTCAAATTCGGTTGTTATTTACATATAATATTTTGTACTAAACTTTCATACTCTCAGGGTGTTCTTGACGCAATTAGGATCAACGGTGCTGGATATCCTACCAAACGAACATTCTATGAATTTCTTCACTGTTTTGGTCTACTTGCTCCAAAAGTTTTGGAAGCAAAGTAAGTCATTATTTATGTTTTTATGCTCAGCAATGAAGTCAGTTGTATGGTTCCAAGTTTGTTAGTCTGTATCTATCATGGATGTTAAAAGATTGATTTAAAGTAGATATTGATGCTGCTTCATGTGAATTTTACATTCCTGTATAACTATGATGATAAGATTGCATGCCAAAAGATTCTTGACAAAGAAGGGTAGAAAGGCTATCAGGTAATTCCAACATTTTCTCAAAATTCATAGTGGTGCTGTTGGTGTAACTCAATGCCTTTCATTACATTTTTCAGTGGTTTCTAATGGCATCTGCTGGTAGTCTTGCATCCGTATGTTTATCATCATCATTATCATCTGCTGCTGATGCAACTTTATGCCTTTCGTTACCTTTTTCCGTGGTTTCTGATGGCATCTGCTAGAAGTAATCTTGTATCCGTATGTTTATCATCATCATTATCATCAAGCCTTATCCTAACTAATTAGGGTTGACTAAACAAATTCTTTTCTTACTACATGACCAAACTCACACCTTCAACTTCAACCAACTCACACCTAGCCTATGCAATTCTTGGTCTCTGATACACATGACCAAACTATTGAAGTCTACTTTCCCTCATCTCATAATTTCCTTCAAACGCGTTCATTTATAATTAGCTCCTTCATTTGCCACTGATCCATCTCCTTTCCTCAATTTTAGTTACACTTGTTATCCTTTTGTGCATAATTTGTCAAAACTTTCAATGCTTTCTGTCAAGCTCAATGTGTTTATCTTCAATATCTTGCTTCAATTTTGTAGAAGAAAAAAATGCTTGTAATTTCTCTTGTAACTGGGAAATATGCTATTAATCTTTTTTTCTTTTTTTTTTTTTTTTGTAATTGGCTGGTCTTGACAGATAGGGAAGATGAAGGTCTTCTTGAGAGCTGGCCAGATGGCAGAGTTGGATGCACACAGAGCATAAGTTTTGGGTCATGCGGCTAGAGCTATTCAAAGACAAATTCGTACTCATATTGCTCGCAAGGAGTTCATCATGTTACGCAAGGCTGCCATTTATTTGCAATCCCATTGGAGAGGTACTTCATTACAGTTAAAAGAATATTGCATTTGGATTCTTGTAGACATGGACATTCTGAAAATTATATGGTGAATCTTTCGGTCGTTAAGTGGTTTGATCCAGGGGATGACAAAATTGAATTCAATTCAGATACTATCTCTTTGATGCACTACAGTGCTATGGTTGTTTGAACTTTGGCACGTGCAAACCCCACATAGTTGTAGCTCTTTCTGAACTCATGTATCAAAGTTATGATTTGGAATCCACTTTCTTCCATAGAGACTAAGTGAAGTATTGTTTATTTAGAAATGTGAATGTAAGATGCATTGTATGATTTATTTTTTATTTGTAATAAATGCATCATTTTTTTCCTAATTCCATTTTATGTACTATTTCTATTTGTAATAAACCCCACCTATCATTGTATGCTTTGATTTAATTGTATTAGCTTAGATGAGTTGATCAATCACAACAGGTTCTTGCAATGTTAACAGACACCAATGATATAATTTTTTTTATTTTTTAAAATTAGCTACGGATATTAGCCGTAGCTCTTGTTCTGAAAGCCGTAGCTATTGCAAACTTCAACATATTGCTACGGATTTCATTCCACTTTTAACTACAGATAGTATCCGTAGCTGTATGTACATTTCGCTACAGATAGTATAGCTACGAATTCTATCCGTAGCTATTGATATCTATTGCTATGGATTTAATCCGTATCTATAGGTCTTTAACCTTTAGCTACACCACCAATTGCTACAGTCGTGCTACGGACTATAACCGTAGCAATAACTCTTTAGCTATGATTTTTATCCGTAGCTATAATGCACCGAAAATCGGGGGTTGAGCAAAGCTCAACTCCCGAGATTCAACACATCACTTATGTAACATAGATAATCATGTTTAAATTTTGTCCATATTAGTGCATTAAACATAAGTAGAATTACACTAAAACAACATATCATACTTCAGAGTTGATGTAATTAAGCAAGCGGAAGACTGAGATAGGTATATAAAGTATATGTACAAGTTTCATAACCTCCAGAGTATGATCATGTAGCCGAGCTGAATATATACATATTTTGTTTCAAAATACACAAAATATTAAAATGTAAATGCTCAACTAATCCAATATCCCCATAATTCCCATGAAGCAGCGCGAGGTCTACATAGACCCGCCTGAGAGCTACACGTAGGAGAACTCCTCCTCGTCGTCAATGAAATCTGGCTCTGTCGCGAAAGCCTCGTCATAACCTGCATCTAAATTAGAGTCCGGTTGGTGTTTTAAAACACCGTCCCAGAGTGGGAATGAGTGATCACTCAGTGGTACTATAAGGCAAAGGTTAATATGTTATCAATTCAATCAAGCAGTAATGATAAAGCAGTACATCAATCACTTCTTAATTACTCTTGTTAATGCAAGAATGATATATAGTAATGATGCATACCCTCGCCTCACTCCCTCAAAGACTTCATCTCACAATCGCGCATGACAAACTCCTTAAAAGTGCACTTCCTCGCCAAAGCACATGCAATGCAGTGCATAATCATGTTAGCCAAGTAGCTTATTAGGCTTATTCATACAGCAGATTCGGGAAGCTAAGGTACCTCCCTTTTTATCATTTACCCAAGCAAGGATCCATCTGGAGTTGTCAATCTTAGTTAATCACATACGATAGGCAAGTTGTAGGGCATCACCCCTGATGAAAACAGTGGATAGGGAAGTTCAAGATTTTACACTCAAGGTCGCTACAGGGAGGCTCGTCCCCTTAGCGTAGGCCTAATTTATATTTGAGATCACTACGGGAGGCTTATCACCTGAACGCAGGCCGACAGCTCGAATATGGTGTCCCATACACCACCATATTCGGCTCACGAGTTTAGGTTGCTCACTGGTCACTATGGGGAGGGTGTCACCCCAGCGTAGGCCGACAGCTTGACCACGGTGTCCCATACACCACCATGCCCGGCTAATGAGTCTTAGTGGATTGTGGTACCATGGTTGAAACAAGTTTTACATTGGTAAGTAGTGTCCATACATGGTAAACACATAATAGGCCAATCGGGTTATTGGAAAAGTGTGATTGGTAGGAGCGCACGCTGGATTAATCGACATGGAGCGCATAAGCACTCCACATGGCCTAACCACTTTCAACAGTCACCATACAACTTGGATTCATTGAACGTATCTAATGTAGCGAAACTAGTTCGGCCACTCAATCGGGAACCATTACCGATTGTCTAGACTGCATGGTAGTCCTAATCATACTCAAATGCAAGAGGTAGTCACATAGGTTAATCATAACAACATTTAACGAACAATTTAAACATAATTCCCATTTAAGCATTTTAACAAACACATTGAACAAGTTATTATATATATGCATTTCATCCATAAATCACATAGCAACAATTTACATTATATGAAGGAAACTATAAGTATGAATAAGGTAGTTGAGGATCTTATCTCAACACCCTTGTTAAAAGCAATTCATCAACAATTTCTCATTCAGACAGTTTATCAAACACTTAGACTACACAATACTACATACATAAATTAAATTAGTTTTAACATATATTATGGCAGATCCTTTCACAAAGGAGTTGTCATACATACAACAAACATGTATTCTAGATTAATAGTCATGGCAAACATAAATCATAATTTTACTTTCATTCAAACATTTCAACAAACACCTGAAATACATTATATAATCACATAGTTCACACACATGTATAGTTTATCGAATACATCGTAACTAAGATCATATGGCATCAATCAAGTCAGACATAAATCATTACTAACATTGAAAGCCTTGAAAACTATAACCTAAACCTTTATAGTCTGCACCTTTCGTCGGTTTGCTCGTTTCTGAAAAGGCCAAGCTATATGTCCTAGAGAGGGGGGGGGGGGGGGGTGAATAGGACTATGCCAAATTTAAAATAAAATTAGCGGAGATAAATTAAACCAATAGCCTTACAATATGAATCAATTCACAATGCTAAATTTTAAATCACCTTGATAAATGAGTATTGAGAGATTGATACAATTTCAGTTCTAAGGACAACCTTACACCATAATAAACAAGGGCTTATGGTAGGACAACCTTATTTCTAGAACCTCTTTTGGATCAAGGACTCAATTTTAATATAAGTAAATGAAATAGCAAGGAATTGAAATTAAATGCAGAAGTATAGATCTAAATTATTACAACAATCCCCACACTTGCTTGAAATGTAAATAGTTACAACATTCACATCCACTTGTACATTCCACACAATCGAATGATAAAAGTGTTCACTCCCCAAGTATAGGGTTGTGATGTAGTAATAAACTCAGTAAGATCGAGGTCGAATCCCACGAGGACTGGTCGTCACAACTCAAATCTATGATTCTCCTTAACTAATCCAAGAAAGAATGGAATGAACTACTAAGCACAATTTTATAAAAAAACAATTAAGAACATGGAAGAAAATTCAATCAGAGAGAGAGCACTAGGACTTTCAAATCCACCCCTAATTATCCTAACCCTTATTTTGTCTGTTGATTCACCTTGATCTAGATTGATACCACTTAAATAGAGAAAGCACAATCTGTGTCCTTAATCGGGCATACTTTAATTCCTTTAAGCAATGCCATGAATAACAAATTCCATGTCCTTGGTCGGGCACATGGAATGTACATTCATTAAAGCACCCTGTTTCTTCCTCTATAGGAAACCCGTTTTGATCGATACAACACTGTAATAAGCATCCAAGCAACATCCATCTATATACTTTGATCAAGTTCATAGATGGAGAAGTATGGAATTTAAACCCATAAAGCCCACTCGAGAAAGAAACAAATTAATTAAAATTCAAAGTAAATCAATCAATACAAGAGCCGATCAAATTAGGGCTTCATCTCACTGGGGAGAGATTAGTTACCCATAAAATCCATAAAAAGATATTAAATAAAATTCATAAAATAAAACGCCAAACCGAACAATATCTCTCTTCTTCCTTCTCTTTCTTCTCTTTCTCCTCTCCCTGCTCTGGATCTCAAATTCCCGGATCTGAATACCTTCCCCACGTCCAAAACTTCCCTTTATAGGCTGGGATGGTGGAATCGGTGGTAGAGTCGTGAGACGAACTCGAGTACAAACTTTAACGCAACGTGATCGGTGGGCCCCACAGAGGTGTTTTCGGAAAATCCACCCCGTCCATTGGATTCGGACGAAATTTCACCAAGAATGGGTGGTTTTGAAGGTCCATTGGCGCGGCCCACGAAGAAATCTCAAAAGATCGGTTTGAACGTCCCGGGGTAGTCCACTTTTGGCCTCTGTACCGCACACGTGTGTACGCGTGGGAGTGGAAGATCAGCATGGCTTTGTAGTTCTCGAACTCATCTACACGATGGACGAATTGGATTGGCCGTACAGGCGACGTGTGGGGCCCACAACGCTTTGCAAAAATGGCCAGCGGCCGGTCCTCGCTGCCGCGTAACAGGGACGCGGGCGGCTTCCACTGCATAAATGGTGGGGTCCACCGTGATGTTTTGTTGAGAAATCCACTCCGTTCATTGGATCCCTCTCGAAAAACCAGTCGAACCTGCTGAGATTGGAGTGATTTCGGTGTGGTCCATCTGATTTCTTCGATTCACCGTCCGACTGCATTCGAACGGCTAGATTTTACTCCGGATGACCGTTCGCAATTATGCCACCTAGGCAATGTTAATATGCTTCACCTGGACGATGGACGGCCGGATTGATGTTTTAATGGACGTGTGGGGCCCACAACCGAAACCCATCGGTCGGCCGCGCTTATGAACGGCCGGCGCGTTTTTGAAATCGCGAAAGGGTCGGCGCTCGCGCCACCGACTCAATGCCGTCCGATGCACACCGAGTGCACTGTGTATGGTGTACACTCACCATCATGTGGGGTCCATCTTGATAATTATGGCATCTGATCGACCATCTGTTTTCTCACCTCATAAAACGGGATGAGACCAAATTTGAAGCATATCCAGATTATAGGTGGGCCCAGAATCGATGGTTTGTGGGCTGATTTGTCTGTTGGGGCACTTCCATAGTGATCCGAGGGCAAATTTGAAATGTACGGTTAATTTATGTCCCTAATCTCATGTATAAAGTTTTGAGTGATCGATAGAGGGAACCATGTGATCTTGCATTCTGGACCCCTTTCGGGCCCCTTTGGCTCGCTTTCCTCGATCCCGGCGTGTAAACTCTTCATTATTGGTTCTCTGGAGTCCATCCCGTGTTCTGGAGACTTTGGATCATGAAATCCATGCTTTTAATCCTCTTTTCAGTCCAACGCTCATTATTACATCCTGCAATGAAAACATGATTAAATTATTCCATTAAGCCTTATCAGGTATGTAGATTTAGGCAATTACTAGGGTCTGATATGTAATATTCGACCCTGATAAAAAAGATATGAAAATTAAGCAAGCATTCAATCCACAAGACAAAGAGTTATAGTGGTTCGCCTGTGTGTACACCAACTGTTTTCCAACAGCCACACAAAAAGCTACTCCACTCCTAATATCCTCACACAGGGGATATTAGCGTTCACTATCAAATAGGTTTTCTCAGGTTCACCAAAAACCTTTACAATTGTGTCTTTTTCACTTGGGTTACACAATTCAAAAACCCCTCTTTTTTGAGTTTTCTGGTTTTCCTCAGACAACCAATACAATGAGATTTTTCTAGTTCAACCTCAAACAAAACCAGTACAATGAGATTTTTCTCGCTTAACCTCAAACAAAACCAAAACTAAATAAATTTTACAGAATTGTAAAATACACCGGATTTCTCCTTTTCTTAGCGGCCGGTTAGAACCAATCGGAGTAGATGATTGAATGTCAAAGTTCAATTTCCAATACTCTCATTCATAAGGTTCTAAATTCTAATAGATTTTAGATTTAACTTGTTGGGCGTAGCTATATTTGATTTTGATTCCAAGAAGAAGGAATAAGATAATTCCTCTTTTCAAATAAGATTGGAATATAGAAACAAAATCAAATTAAATAAGCTAGCAAAAAGGAATATTAAATAAGCACAATGTAGCTTAAAATAAACACAACTTATCTCGAGTGATCATTGAAAATTCTTGAATAGAATAGAGTTGAAGTGTGAAAACTCAATTTCGTGTTCAATTTATAGAAGCAAAATCGTTCTACGACCGGTCTTAGAAACCTTCGATCGTAGCTCTATGATTTTTTGAAATATTGAGCGCGATCTTTGAAAGTCGTTCCACGACTGGTCGTGAGTAGCCTACGACTGGTCGTGGGTCACCTACGACTGGTCGTAGATCCTTACGACTGGTCGTAAGACCATAGATTATGTTGCTGGACTTTGAGTCGTAGCTCCACGACTGGTCGTGGACGAGTCGAAGCCACACCTACGACCGGTCGAAGGACCTCCAGATCGGTCGTGGGCGTACCAAAAAATCGGAAAATCTTCAACTACTTAGGACTGGTCGTGGAATTTCTTGGACTAGTCGAACCAATGCTAGGACTGGTCGAACAAGAGCTAGGACTGGTCGTAGAATAGACCAAACTTATGTAAAATAAATATTTGATTTATGTATCCAAAGTGACCTACTTAAAGGGTCAACGTAAGGTCATTCAAACCTGAATCATGTCGTATGGACATTGAACTTCAACCATTCAACGAATGTAGATTGTTTGAACCATATCAGGCTTGAGATCTTGAACTTGTTGTAGCTTCAAACTTGAGATCTTCATCATCATAACAACTACTTCATGCATTGCTTATTAGTCTTGAAGTCATGAGTTGTTTCTTAAGACTTGAACATCAACATTGTAGCTTCTTGAGACTTCAACATGTAGCTTCTTGAACTTCAGTATGTAACTTCTTGAAAAGTTCAACTTGTAGCTTCTTGAAGTATTTATGCAGTGTCTTGAATTCATATAAATCATCATACAAGCACAGGACACAGATAGATGTTTTGACACATCAAAATTTGACAACCAAAGAAGCATGAGACCATAACACTTACAGTTTCGAACTCGGTTTGAACATTACGTCCCCATCTACAAAACAATGGGTACCTAAATCACTAAATAGGTTACCTATTTCATCGATTCCTCTATTTGGATTCCTAAAGCAAGATTAGGGTTAGGATTTCTTACCCAAATTGGAATCGAAACAAGTTGAGTAGCGTAGCAGAGAGGTGAATCGATGTGAGGAGTTGTGCGAAAAGATCCCAGCAACTATCTCCAAGAATCCTTCTTCCTTCCTTCAACTTTTCTATCCTTTTTCTCTCTCTCTCTCTCTCTCCTAGGGTTTTTAGGAAATTCATATAAGAGAGAGAAGGGGTGGTCTAAGGGCCTTATATAGGCTCAAAACTATGTCAATGGCCCCAGGGCCATGGTATACTTGGGTTATAGCCAAAGAGCGCCTGTTTCGGGCAAACGGAACTCATCTGGTGGTCCATTACTCACCTGCGTCATGGCACAAGTTTCTTGACCATAGATCTAAGGCAAGTTATTATTTCAGTCCGATTGGATTAGCAGATCGGCTGTGGAGGACCTGTATCAATTCAACAGTCATCGTCACTTGATCAGGGACACAAGTATACGGATAAGAGCAGGGAAATTTCCTTAATCCATGAGTAAAGTTTGGTCAGAAACTGACGGTCTAAAGTCTTCAATTTGGCCTACAAACGAATGGTCCAAATCACTTAAGTTTTAGTTCATTTTTTAAAGATATTCGCATTTCTCACACACTTTGATCAGGGCTCAAGTTGTGCATTTTTAGATACTATTTGGGCTTGATTCCTGTGATGGTTATTAAGCCCAATCAGGTGGTCATAACCTTATAGTTTCGCGGTCATCGGACTTTCGTCGCGCGGTCCAGGTCTAATACAGAGTTTCAATGTGCTCCTGAGAGCAACTGGATTTTTAGATTTCCCTGAGGTTTTTAAGTAATGTTGAGCTAATGATTTTAATGGTTTTGGGTCTTGCAGTTCGTATAGATAGTAATTCAAGGTAATCCACTAATTAATTTAGTTTAATACTTAATTAATTTCCATCTAATTTCCACATAATTCAGTCTTTAATAATTTCTGCTTGAGGTGGTACTCGTGTCTTTGTACATATTTTTCTGAGACATTATAATCTACCCCCCTTAAAGAAAAATTTCATCCCCAAAATTAGTACATTTTCATACTCCTCAAGGATCTGAGGGTAGTTCTTATGGACCTCAGCCTCCATTTCCCAAGTAGCCTCTTTCTTAGTGTGGTGAGTCCACAATACTTTCACGAGCGAAGTTACTTTGTTGCATGGCATCTGTTCCTTCCTATCCAGGATACGTGTTGGTCGAATTATGTATGTAGCATCTTCACTTAGCTGCACCTGCTCCCACTTAATAATGTGAGTGGGATCAGGAACGTATTTCTTCAGCATCGATACGTGAAATACATTGTGCATGCTGGCGAGTGGTGTGAGCAAGGTGAGACGTTATGCTACCACACCCACTCAATTCAGAATCTGGAATGGGCTTATGAACCTAGGCATAATCTTCCCTTTCTTGCCAAACCAAAGGACTCCATGGGGGAAACCTTAAGAAACACATGGTCCCCAACCTCGAATTCTAACTGCCGCCGTTGTGTATCGGCGTAACTCTTCTGTCTACTCTGTGCTGCGAGGAGTCGGCGTCTAATAATATCAATCTTCTCTGAGGTCGTCTGAACTAAATCTGGGCCAATCAGGCTCTTCTCGCCAACTTCTGCCCAACAATGTGGTGCTCAACATGGGTGCCCATACAATTCTTCGTAGGGAGTCAGTCAATGCTCGCTTGGAAGCTGTTGTTATAAGCGAACTCAGCATAGGAAAGACGGTCATCCCAACTGTCCTTGAAATTAAGCACACATGCCCACAACATGTCTTCTAATATTTGGTCTACCCGTTCCGTCTGCCCATCTGTCTGTGGGTAGAACGCGATACTGAACTTCAATTTTACTCCCATTGCTTCCTAAATTTGAGTCTAAAAAATGAATGTGAATCATGTGTCTCGATCTGATATGATCTCCGTAGGAACTCCATGCAGACGTACAATCTCTTTGATATACAACTTGGCTAATCCATCTTCTGAGTTTGGAACTCTAATAGGGAGGAAATGAGCTGACTTAGTCAATTGGTCTACAATCACCCAAATGAAATCCATAGATATGAAGTCTCATTTCAATTTAGCTATGAGCATGGGCTGAAGTAAACTAGGAGGTCGGTGGTACTCGGCCTTGACTTGCTGGCAGTGAGACAATGAGATACAAAATTTATTATTTGGGCCTTCATGTTGTCCCATCAGTATGAATGCTTCAAATCCCAATACATCTTCATACTACCGGGATGCATTGCCAATCTTGAATTATGTGCGGCTTCCAGAATCTCTCTCCTCAAGTCATGGAGATTTGGGACACATAGGTGGCCGCGATATCTCAAACCTCCATCTAAGCCAACCCTCCATTCGGAGTCTTCACTGTCACTTGCTCGCCTTCTCATTTTCACCAAGAGTTTGTCTTCTTTTTGTGCCGCAATGATTCGGTCATCAATAAGTGGTTGCACATGGATGTGTGCGATGCTCTCGAATGGCTCCTTTACTATAAGCCTCTGTTCGAAGTCTCGCACAAACTCTACTATATTCCATTCTTCTATCATCAGCGGAGCTGCAAATTCTATTGTCTTCTTGCGGTTGAATGCATCGGCCACAAGTTTAGCCTTACTATGATGGTAGGAAATCTCAAACTTAAACTCTTTCAAGGTTTCCATCCAACGTCGTTGCCTCATATTTAGGTCTCTTTGCGTAACTATGTACTTGAGGTTCTTGTGGTCGCAAAAGAGCTCAAACTCCTCTCCGTAGAGGTAATGTCTCTAGAGATTTAATACAAAGACAACTGCTGCCAATTCCAGGTCATGCATGGGGTAGTTTTCTTTGTGCTTCCTCAACTGTCACGAGGTATAGGCGATCACTCTATCCTTCTACATAAGAACACAACCCAAACAAACATGAGAGGCGTCGGTGTAGATAGTGTGCTTAACCCCCTGCTCTGGCAATACTAGCACGAGTGTGGATGTCAGCTTGTCCTTTAATTCTTGAAAGACTGCTTCTACTTTCTCATTCCAGGAAAACTTAAGATCTTTTCGAGTGAGTTGTGATAACGGTCTGGCTATCTTGGAAAAGTCTTTAATGAAGCGGCGATAGTAGCTAGCAAGTCCAAGGAAACTCCTCACTTCTGTAACCAAACTGGGCTGCTCCGAGTCCTGAACCGCAGCCACTTTGGCAAGGTTCACAACGATACCTTCCTTGGACACCACGTGTCCCAGAAACTTGACCTCTTCCTTCCAGAAGTCACATTTTTGGTACTGAGCAAACAACTGATTCTTCCTAAGAGTATCGAGAACTGCTCATAGGTGCTCTTCGTAATTCTTTCAGCTCTTGGAGTATATCAAAATGTCATCTATAAATACGATGATGAACCGGTACAGATACGGCCGAAACACCCCGATTCATGAGGTCCATGAACACTGTCGGTGCGTTCGTAAGTTCGAACGACATCATGAGAAATTCATAGTGCCCAAAACTAGTCCTGAATGTTGTTTTCTACACATCCTCATCCCTGACGCACAACTGATGATATCTAGACTATAAGTCAATCTTTGAGAAGTACTGTGCCCCTTTTAACTGGTTGAACGAATCATCTACCTGGGCAAGGGATACTTGTTCTTCACTGTCACTTAGTTCAACTTGTGGTAATCATTACACAATCACAGCGATCCATCTTTCTTCTTTACAAACAACATAGGTGCTCCCCAAGGAGATACGCTAGGCCGTATAAAACCTGAATCTAACAGATCATCAATCTGCGTCCTCAATTCCTCCATTTCACATGGAGGCATGCGATACGTCGGTAGAGAAATGGGTGTTGCACCAGGCACAAGGTCGATAGTAAAGTCGATCTCGCTCCGAGGAGGTAGTCCAGGTATTATCCTGAACACGTTCGTGAAATCTTGGACTATAGGCATGTTTCCAAGGTTTGGACTATCATAATCCACCAATAAAGAAGCGTAACAATGAGCGCGGTAAACACAACTAACCTGAATGGGAAAAACGAAGGGTGTGCCCTCCGGACCATGTGCCGTCACCAATCTGGTATCGCAATCAATCTCGGCCTTCATTTCGGTGAGCCAGTCCATGCCGAGGATGACGTCATAATAATATAATGAGGTAATGATCAGGTCAATAGACACCACCCTGATTCCTAAGTTTATCAAGCAACCCTTACATAACCTAGTGGCATCAGTAAAAGTTCTTGCTATTGCGATAACTCTCACCCCAACATAGGGGTCGTATTCAGCCCTAAGCGCTTGACCGTAGAGTATGATATCATTGAAATAGTGGACTAAGTGTCCACCAACATAAATATGGGTGTACCTTGGATGTGGGTAGTGACTTCGAAGGCTAAAGGCACTATAACTGCTAACTCATATGCTTCAGCTGCAAGCGCATGTACTCGCACTTGTTGAGGATGATTCGGTTGCACTGCCATAGGTCATTGAGGTGGCCTATTTCAAGGTACAAGTGGGTAAAATGACTATGCTGGCAGTACCAATCGTAGAGGTGGAGCTGATATATGTAACGTCTCGAAAAAACCCGTACAAAGACCCAAGTACCACTTCAGGCAGAAATCACTAAGGGTCAAATTATGTAGAAATTAGACGGAAATTAATTATGCATTAAACTGAATTAATTAGTAGATTAGCTTAAACTGCTTTCTATATGAACTGCAAGACCCAAAACCAATAGAATCGCTAACTCTACATTACCTAAAAACCTAGGAGAAATCTCAAAACCCAGTTGCTCCCAAGAGCACATTGAAACTTTGTATCGGACCTGGACCACACGTCGAAAGTCCGATAACCGCGAAACTATATGGTTATGACCGCCTTATTAGGCTTGACAACCATCGCGGGAATCGAGTCTAAATAGTATCCAGAAACATACAACTTGAGCCTGGAGTGAAGTGTATGAGAAATGTGAATATCTTTAGAAAATGAACTGAAATTGGTCCTCCACGGTCAATCCACAAATCTGATCGGACTGAAATCTTAACTTGACATAGATCCATTATCAGGAAACTTTCTCCAGACTGTACACAGGTAATGGACCTCTGGATGAGCTCCATTGGCCCGAACAGCCACCTCTTGGTTATAACCTAAGTATACCATGGCCCTGGGGCCATTGACATCACTTATGGGCCTATTTAAAGCCCTAAACCCACCCCTCTCTTATTCCATATGAATTTCCTAAAACCCTAAGAGAGAGAAGAGAGAAAAGAGAGAAAAGAGGAGGAAAGAGTGAGGAGAAGAGAGAGAGAGAGAGAGAGAGAGTGAGAGATAATTGCTGGGATTCATTCCCACTACTCCACGTGCCAAATCATCTCTCTCGTGTCGCTACACCGTCGAATCCGAATCTGTTTTTGGGTAAGAAATTCTAACCATAATCTATTTTAGGAATCCAAATAGAGGAAATGGTGAAATAGCTAAGCTATTTCATGATTTAGGTAACCGTTGTGTCGTAGACAAAGGCGTAGCGTACGAACCGAGTTTGTAATCTACGTATTGGCGAAAGGTACGGACTATAAATATTTAGGGTATGGTTTTCAAGGCTTTCAATGTCAATTAGTGATTTATGACTGACTTGATTGTTGTCACATGTACTTAGATGCGAAGTTCTTTGTGTATTATACATATATATGAACTATGTTGAATATAATGCATTTCATGTGTTTCTTAAAATGTTTGAATGAATATGAAATTATGATTTGTGCTTGCTAGGATTATTGATTAAGAATACATGATTGTTGTACTTGTGACAACTCCTTTGTGAAAGGATTTGCTATATTATATGTTATAACTAATTTATTATATGTATGTTGGTATGTGTAGTCTAAGTGTTTGATAAAATATTTGAATGAGAAATTGTTTGATGAAATGCATTAATTAATGGTGTTGAGATGAGATTCTCAATCACCTTAGCTATATGAATAGATCCCTTCATGTAATTTTAAATGGCTATGTGATTCATTATGAAATGCATATGTATGATATTATGTTCGCTATGTGTTTTATAAAATGCTGAAATAATTGCAATGCCTGAATTATTTGTTCAATATTGTTTTGACTATCACATATGAATACCTATTGTATTTGAGTATGATTGGGACTAATATGTAGTCCAAGCAATCGGTAACGGTTTACGATCAGTGGCCGAACTAGTTTCACCACAATAGATACGTTTGATGAATCCGAGTCGTACGGTGGTTAGTGACAGTGGTTAGGCCATGAGGAGTGTGTATGCACTCCATGTCGATTAATTTAACGTATGCTCGTACCAGTCGAGCTTATCAAGTAACCCGATTGGCCCAATGTATGTTCACCATGCATGGACGCTACTGCTTGAATCTAAGGTACTACTTACCAGTGAAAAGCCCGTTTAACCTTGGTACCGCGATTTGCTACGACTCATGAGTCGGGCATGGTAGTATGGGACACCATGGTCGAGTTGTCGGCCTATGCTAAGGTGACGAGCCTCCCCATAATGTCCATTGAGTAACCCAAACTCGTGAGCCAAATACGGTGGTATGGGATACTGTATTCGAGCTGTTGGCCTGCGCTAAGGTGACAAGTCCTTTTGTAGTGATCTCGAGTATAAAATAAGCCTACGCTGAGGTGACGGGCCTCTTCGTAGTGACTTGAACTTACCTATCCACTGCTTTTCAATCAGGGGTGATGTTGCCCTATAACTTGCCTATCGTATGTGATTAACTAGGATTAATGACCCTAGATGGATCATTGTTTGGGTAAATGATATAAAGGGAGGTACCTTAGCTTCTCGAATCTGCTGTATGAATAAGCCTAAATAAGAACTTGGCTAACACGTTCATGTCATGCATTGCATATGCTTTGGTGAGGAAGCACACGTTTAGCGGGAGTGTTGCATGCGCGATCATGAGATGATGTCGCTGAGGGAGTACAGGCGAGGACATATATCATTATAGCATATCATTCTTGCATTAACAAGAATACTTAGGACATGATTGTTGTATTTCTTTATCATTACTGCTTGATTGAATTGATAACATGTTAACCTTTGCCTTATAGCTCCACTGAGTTGATCAGGTGTTTTAAAACACCAACTAGACCATGTTTTAGTTTCAGATGACGGCGAGGCTTATGAGGTAGAGCCCAACTTTTACGACGACGACTAGGAGTTCTCCTATATGCAACTCTTTGGCGGGTCTATGTAGACCTGGAGTTGCGTCGACGGGGTTACAGGGATACGGATTAGATGTCATTACATTGTATCATTTTGTAAATTTTAGAACTATGCATGTAATTATTTAACCTGGTGACATGTTCATGCTCTGGGGACTTACAACCACTTATATGCTTTATATATTTATCACAGTCTTCCGCTTGCATAGTCTAATTATCTCTGGAGTATGATATGTTGATTTAGTGTAATCCCATTCATGTTTAATGCACTAATATGGATAACATTTAATCATCATTATCTATGTTGCATAAGTGATGCAACGGATCTCGGGAGTTAAGCCTTTGCTCGACCCTCAAAATTCAGGACATTACAAGTTGGTATCAGAGCATGATTTGGATTAAACTGGACTTGGGTTATGGTAACACGATGCACACTAACATACTTTGACTTAGGAGGGGGCGAGAAAATGTAGAAACAGTCGTAGGATTCCAATTTTCGTAGACGGGCGAAACTGACCATTGAAATTGGACCCACATGCATCTGTGATCATGCGAGATGATCCTAATTTTCCCTTTCCGACCGTCAATCGATGGGTTTAGATGACAATTCGGCATATTTCGCACTTAAATGACCCAGAAAGCGTGAATATATGTGAGATGGACCCCGAAAACGTCCCAGACGGCATAGGGGCCCAAACTGCATGAAATAGTAAGACCCAAGGTGGGTCCCGAACATTTTTGGCACCCTAGGAGGGGGATGCCATTGTCCCTACGGTGAGCCATTGTCCAGAGATCAAGCAGACCGCGATGGCATCCCGCTTATTAAGAGGCCTCTCGGTCCAGGTCCAGCGGGCCGGCGGGCCGACCATGTACACACATGTGGGGGCCCCAAAATCATGTGGGACCCCTTATTTCTTCCCTTTTTGCTTCATTTCACCCCACCTAGCTTCTAAACCCTTCCAACCCCTTCAAAACCTTAATTTTTCACCTCAAATCCCCCCTCCATTCTCATATCTTCTTCTTCTTCACTACATACCCATCTCCACCATCTTCCTCAAAAACTCATCTTCTACAACCACCCATCTCCATCATTCTCCTTATTTGAGCATAAAGCCTATACCTTTGTGTCTCATAACTCACAAGCCTCACAACCCACCCTATTCCTAAGCTTTCTCGACTTCTATAGCTCTTTTTGAGCTCGTGGCTACGATCTTCTCCCTCTCCACACTTCTTTCCCTCGTGGGAAAGAAGAGGGCTTCCACAGATGAAGCTGGGCCTAGCCACCCAACTCATCCAAAGAAGAAATTGGGCGCCAAATCAAGTACAAGTGCTGCACAAGAATAGAGGACGAAGTGGGATCTCGATCCCCAAGTTCTGCTGGAAAGGGCCTTACCGCTAGGCATCGCACATGTTAGGCTCCAGGATCATAAAGTTCTCTGTAAAGCACACATGGACGAGAAGCTATTTGGGTTATATCCGGTGATGGACCTCCTGTTGGATGCCGGATGGGGTCCTATATTTGAAGGCAAGTCACGTGCATGTGAGATCACTGTCCGAGCCTTCTACGCCCACATACGGGACCCATTACTAAAGCCCCTACAATTCACTATCCCTGTGGGAAGGCAGGAAGCCACAGTTGATATTGGTGTGATAGCTCGAATTATGGGGATGGATCGTAGTGAGGTTCATGCTAGCGAGAAGAATCTCGGGAGTGCGCGTGAAAGAGATCATCGTACACGATTTCTTTGCAGCCGACTGATCCGCTGGAATCAAAGCAACTGCCTCCCATCGACTAAGATGATTCCTGACTTCTGCCTACTCCACCATATATTCACACATAATTTGTATCCTAGGTGGACCAATCGCTCCGAATGCACGGGTTTGATGGTGGACTTCCTATATAGAGCTGGGCAGGGAGACAAGTTGTGCCTGCCTACATACATCCTACTACAAATAGTACAAACCACACACTCTATTAGGGGAGATGTTACACTCTCATTTGACAGACTCATATGCAAGCTTGCTCATGAGTTTGGCTACCGACTTCATTAGGAGCTTGTGCCGATCCACTTCATCAATGACATTATGCTCAACAATATGGGTATTGGGCCACGACAATGCCAAGCCTATCTTGATGAGTATGGCGATGAGATAGAGGAAGAAAGTGAAGAGGATGAGGAGAGTGAAGATGAAGAAGACGAGGAAGGAAGTGATGAAGAGGGTAGTGGTTATGAAGAGCAGGGAGAGGAAGAAGAGGAGGCCCAAGACTCTGATGAGGGCTCTCCACCTACTACACATGAGCACCACCGTGATCGGGCTGCTTTAGAAGCCTGCTTGGCTCAGATTGAGGAGAGCCAAGTCGCCCTGAGACATGAGGTCAAAGAGACCCGGGCCGAAGTGAAGCAAGAGCTTGAAGAGAACAAGGCATACATGAAACAAAAGTTCAAGAAGATGTCCCACACCCTGAAGACCCTCCTGTGCTGCATGCAGGACAAGGGTGCTCCACCATCATCAGAGTCGGATGACCAGTTGTGTTGTGTAGTCATCTTTGGGTTTTCTTTATTTTCTTGTTTTCTATGTGATAGCCTTGATAGGCTTGGTAGTATGGTAGAGTAGTTGGTGTGTTTTAGTGTTTATAGCTTCATTTGAATTAACTCACATGCATCTTCTGTCATGATCCATGTAAGATTACATCTCATGTATTATGATAATTTTGATTAAATAAAATGCATGAAGCTCCTTTCGTTATGAAATGTGTAGAATGCTTGAGAAGTTGAGTGTTGCTATGTTAAAACCTTACACGTGTTGCACCCTATGTTGTGTATAGGGAATGCCTCCAAAAGCTACTCGGAACACTACACGTCTAGCACTTGGCGGATCGTTTGATAGGGTACCTCCCCTAAGCGATAGCCACACGAACCCTAGCTTGGGCCCTGACAATGACATGATGCCGGATTCACAGCCAGCCACTGGCCCCACTAATGGGCCAACACCTTCCGCACCACCGGTTCCTGAGTAGAACTGTGCGTCTACTTCGATGCCACACATGTCTCAGGCGGCTTCTCCTCCTGATAGGTTAAAGCAGATGATGCTCCTTATGTAGCAGCAGTAGCAGATTTGGACCACCATAGCAAGGGCCCTTGCCCAGAACATGAACGTGGTTCCACCTAGACCACCTGCACCTTGCTGGAAACATGAATGCTAACGGCCTATTTGAGCGATTTCAGCGCTTCCGACCTCTCACATTTGTGGGCACTCATAGACCCGAAGAGGCTGAATATTGGCTTGACCGCATCTCTAAGATGCTGAAGTCACTGCACCACACTGAGGCAGAGCAGGTTGAGCTGGTTACATACCTGTTTGAGAAGGAAGCTAGTCTCTGGTGGGAAAGCATCCTTCAGACCATTCCCGAGGGTTATGTGTGAACATAGGATGCTTTTGAGGCCCACTTCCATAGGAAGTATTTTCCCCTCACCTACCGTAACAAAAAGGAGGGAGAGTTCCTTCGCCTCTGTCAGGGAGGAATGACAATGGCCGAGTATGAGAAAAAGTTCACGGAGTTGGCTAGATACGCTCATTTGATCCTAATGAATGAGCCGATGAAGATGCGGTGATTCTCTAACGGTCTGCGGCCCGATATCCGCACAAAGATGTGTTGCGCTAGCATACCCAACTATGTTGAGCTAGTGAACATATCTCTGCGAGCTGAGTAGGACGGGGACAGGCTATCTCGTACATGTGTACCCGTGGGTCCTAGGCCTCGACCAGATTTGTAGATCAGGCCGTTCCTCGGCAAGAGGCCACGTGCAGACTCGCCTCCAAGACTTACGGCTCCACTAGCCTAGCTGAGGCGATTAGATCTGTGGTGCACCTACTACAAGAGGATGGGCCATACAGATACTTAGTGCTTCACCAAGATGAGGGATAACGACTTCTCGCCCCCTCAGAAGATCAATCGCCAGCTTCCTCAGCCTATCTCGGCTCCACCTCTATGTTCAGTACCACCAGCATAGCCTTTCTATAGGCCTAATGTACCTCATAGTAGGCCGCCTCAATGACCTATGGTACTGCAGCCAAATCGTCCTCAACAAGCTCGTGTGCACTCACTTGCAGTTGAGGCATCCGAGACAGCAGTTACAACACCATTGGCTTTTGAAGTCACAACATATATCCAAGGTACACCAGTCTTCCTATTGGTAGACATCGAGTCTACTATTTCGATAATATCATACGCAGCAGTCAAGTGACTAGCACTGGAAACTACTTCTATGGTTGGGTTGAGACTCCTTACCGCCACAGGGACCTTCTCAGACACTACCAAGATTTGAAAGTGTTGCTTGATAGACTTGGGAAGCAAAATAGTACTCGTTGACCTGATTGTTGCCCCACTGTGCCATTACGACATCATCCTCGGTATGGATTGGCTCACTGACATGAAGGCAGAGATCGATTGTGAGATTAGAGTGGTGACAGCCCATGGTCCTAAGGGCACAACCTTTACTTTCCCAGTTCAGGTCAGTTGGTACTATCGCGTTAGTTATTACGATTCCTTGTTAAAGAATATTGATGGTCCGACACTTGGGAATACGCCAGTAGTTCAAGATTTCACGGACGTGTTCAGAAAGATACCTGGATTACCTTCTCAATGCCAAATCGATTTTACCATCGACCTAGTGCCTGATGCGACACCTATATCTCTACCGACGTATCGCATGCCTCCATGTGAGATGGAGGAACTAAGAAGACAGATCAATGGTCTATTGGATGCAGGCTTCATACGATCAAGTGTATCTCCTTGGGGAGCGCCCGTGTTGTTTGTGAAGAAGAAGGACGGATCACTGCGATTGTGTATTGATTATCGCAGGTTGAACCAAGTGACAGTGAAGAACAAGTATCCTTTGCCCAGGATAGATGATCTGTTCGATCAGTTGAAAGGGGTGAAGTATTTCACTAAGATAGACTTGCTGTCAGGGTATCATCAGTTGCGCATCAGAGATGAGGACGTGCAGAAAACAGTGTTCAGAACCAGCTTTGGGCACTATGAATTCCTTGTAATGTCGTTTAGACTCACAAACGCACTAGCCATGTTCATGGACCTGATGAACCGGGTGTTTCGATCGTATCTGTACTGATTCATCATCGTATTTATAGATGACATCCTGATATACTCCAAGAGTCAGAAGGATCACGAGGAGCACCTGCGAGCAGTCTTTGATACTCTCAGAAAGAACCAGTTGTTTGCCTAATATAAGAAGTGTGACTTCTGGAAAGAAGAAGTCAAGTTCCTGAGACACGTGGTGTCCAAGGAAGGGATAGCTGTGGACCTTGCTAAGGTGACCGCAGTTCAGGACTGGGGGCAACCTTGTTCGGTTACTGAAATGAGGAGTTTCCTTGGCCTGGTAGGTTACTATCGTCGATTCATTAGGAATTTTTCCAAGATAGCCAGACCGTCATCTCATCTCACTCGGAAGGATCTTAAGTTTGCCTGGAATGAGAAGGCAGAAGCAGCCTTTCAAGAACTAAAGGACAAGTTGACATTTGCACCAGTGCTATTATTACCAGAGTAAGGGGTCAAATATACGACATACACTGACGCGTCTTGTGTTGGTTTTGGTTGTGTTCTAATGCAGAAGAACAAAGTGATTGCTTATGCCTCGCCACAGTTGAGGAAGCACAAGGAAAACTACCCTACGCATAACCTGAAGTTAGCCGTCGTCATCTTTGCATTAAAGCTCTAGAGACATTACCTCTATGGAGAGGAGTTCGAGCTCTTTTGCGACCACAAGAGCCTCAGGTACATATTCACGCAGAGGGACCTGAATATGAGGCAACGACGATAGATGGAAACCTTGAAAGACTTCAAGTTTGAGGTCTCCTACCATCCTGGCAAGGCCAACCTTGTGGCAGACGCGTTGAGCCACAAGAAGACGATAGCATTTGCAGCTCGATGATAGAGGAATGGAACATGGTCAAATTTGTGCGAGATTTTGAGCAGAAGCTTACAGTAGAGGAACCGTTCGAGAGTGTTGCACATATTCATGTACAGCCACTTATCGATGACCGAATCATTGTGGCTCAGAAGGAAGATGAAGGGTTAATAGAGTTGAGAAAGCGAGCTAATGACAATGAACACTCTGAATGGAAAGTTGGTTCGGATGGGGGTTTACGTTATCGTGGCCGCCTATGCGTTCCAAATCTTCATGAATTGAAAAGGAAAGTTCTCGAAGTTGATCACAATTCAAAAATGGTGATGCATCCTGGTAGTACGAAGATGTATCGAGATATGAAGCGTTCGTACTCGTGGGACAACATGAAAGCCCACATAGCAGACTATGTATCTCGTTGTCTTACGTGCTAGCAGGTCAAGGCCGAACATCACCGACCTCCTGATTTACTTCAGCCCATGCCCATAGTTAAATGGAAATGGGATTTCATCTCTATGAATTTTATTTCAGGGCTACCTAAGATGAGAAAGGGACATGACTCCATTTAGGTAATTGTAGACCGATTAACGAAATCGACTCATTTCCTCCCGATTAGAGTCTCAAACTCAGCAAACGATTTGGTTAGACTATACATCAAGGAGATATTATGTCTGCATGGAGTGCCTATGGAGATCATGTGGGATCGAGACACGCAATTCACATCTATCTTTTAGACTCATATCCAGGAAGCAATGGGTGTGAAACTGAAGTTCAGTACTGCGTTCCACCCACAGACAGATGAGCAGATGGAACGAGTGAATCAGGTGTTAGAAGATATGTTGCGAGCTTGTATACTTGATTTCAAGGATAGTTGGGATGATTGTCTTCCTTATGCTGAGTTCGCTTATAACAACAGCTTCCATGCCAGTATTGGCATGGCCCCCTACAAAGCACTGTTTGGGCATCCGTGTAGAGCACCGCATTGCTAGGGAGAGGTTGGCAAGAAGAGTTTGATTGGCCCAGATTTAGTACAGGTGACCTTAGAGAAGATCGACATTATCAGATGTTGACTTCTTATAACACAAAGTAGACAGAAGAGTTACGCCGATACGAGACGGCCACCGCTAGAGTTTGAGGTCGGGGACCATGTGTTTCTTAAGGTTTCCCCCATGAAGGGAGTCCTTCGATTTGGGAAAACTAACGCCATGATTTATTGGTCCATTCCAGATTCCACACCGAGTGGGTGTGGTATCGTATTGCCTTACTTTGCCTACATCACTCGTAGGCGTGCACAACATATTTCACGTATCGATGCTGAAGAAGTACATTCCCAATCCTTCCCACATTATCAAATAGGAGCAGGTACAGTTGAGTGAAGATGTTACTTATATACTGCGACCGACGCGTATTCTAGATGGGAAGGGACAGGTACTGCACAGTAAGGTTATCCCGCTTGTAAAGGTACTGTGGACATACCACACTGAGGAAGAGGCTACGTAGGAAATAAAAATCGAGGTCCATAAGAACTACCTTCAGATTCTCGAGGAGTACGAAAAGGTACTAATTTCGAGGATGAAATTTTTCTTTAAGGAGGGTGGATTGTAACATCTCGAAAAAATCCATACAAAGGCCCGAGTACCACTTCAGGCAGAAATCACTAAGGGTCAAATTTTATAGAAATTAGACGAAAATTAATTAAGTACTAAACTGAATTAATTAGTAGATTAGCTTGAATTGTTTTCTATACGAACCGTAAGACCCAAAACCAGTAGAATCGCTAACTCTATATTACCTAAAAATATAGGAGAAATCTCAAAACCCAGTTGCTCCCAGGAGCACATTGAAACTTCGTATCGGACTTGGATCATGCGTCGAAAGTCTGATAATCGTGAAACTATATAGTTATGACCGCCTTACTAGGCTTGACAACCATTGTGGGAATCGAGTCCAAATAGTATTCAGAAACGTACAACTCGAGCCTGGAGCGAAGTGTGTGAGAAACACGAATATCTTTAGAAAATGAATTCAAACTTAAGTGATTCAGGCCGTTCACTTACAGGCCAAATTTAAGGTTTCACACCGCCAGACTCTCACCCAACTACACCCTTAGATCAGGGAAATTTCCCGGCACATGTCAGTGTACTTGTGGCCCTAATCGAGTGACGATGACTGTTGAACTAAAATTAGTCCTCCACGATCGATCCACAAATTCGATCGGACCAAAATCTTAACCTGACATAGATCCATTGTCAGGGAACCTTCTCCGTACCGTATGTAGGTAATGGACCTCCAGATAAGCTCCGTTGGCCCGAAACAGCCACCTCTTGGCTATAACCTAAGTATACCATGGCCCTGAGGCCATTGACATCACTTATAGGCCTATTTAAAGCCCTAAACTACCACTCTCTCATTCCATAAGAATTTCCTAAAACCCTAGGAGAGAGAAGAGAGAAAAGAGTAGGAAAGAGTGAGGAGAAGAGAGAAAGAGAGTGAGAGATAGTTGCTAGGATTCATTCCCACCACTCCACATGCCGAATCATCTCTCCCGTGTCACTACACCGTCGAATCCGAATCCATTTTTTGGTAAGAAATCCTAACCCTAATCTGTTTTAGGAATCTGAATAGAGCAAACGGTGAAATAACTAATCTATTTCATGATTTAGGTAGCCGTTGTGCTGTAGAAAAAGAAGTAGGGTACGAACCGAGTTTGTAATCAGCGTATCGGTGAAAGGTGTGGACTATAAACGTTTAAGTTATGGTTTTCAAGGCTTTCAATGTCAGTTAGTGATTTATGACTGACTTGATTGCTGTCACATGTACTTAGATGCGATGTTTTTCTTGTATTATACATATATATGAACTATGTTGAATATAATGCATTCCATGTGTTTGTTGAAATGTTTGAATAAATATGAAATTATGATTTGTACTTGCCATAATTATTAATTGAGAATACATGATTGTTGTACGTGTGACAACTCCTTTTGTGAAAGGATTTGCTATATTATATGTTATAACTAATTTATTACATGTATGTTGGTATGTGTAGTCTAAGTGTTTGATAAAATGTCTGAATGAGAAATTGTTTGATGAAATGCATTTATTAAAGGTGTTGAGATGAGATTCCCAATCACCTTAACTGTATGAATAGATCCCTTCGTGTAATTTAAATTCGTCTACATGATTCATGTATGAAATGCATATGTATGATATTATGTTCGCTATGTGCTAAAATAATTGCAATGCCTGAATTGTCTGTTCAATGTTGTTTTGACTATCACATATGAATGCCTATTGTATTTAAGTATGATTGAGACTAATACGTAGTCCAGGCAATCGGTAATGGTTTATGATCAGTGGCCGAACTAGTTTCACCACAACGGATACGTTCGATGAATCCGAGTAGTACGGTAATTAACGACAGTGGTTAGGCCACGAGGAGTGCGTATGTGCTCCATGTCGATTAATTTAACGTGCACTCGTACTGGTCGAGCTTGTCAAGTAACCCAATTGGCCTAATGTATGTTCACCATCTATGTACGCTACTGCCTGAATCTAAGGTACCACTTACCAGTGAAAAGCCCGTTTAACCTTGGTACTACTATCCGCTAAGACTTATGAGATGGGCATAGTGGTATGGGATACCGTGGTCGAGCTGTCGGCCAATGCTGGGGTGACGAGCCTCTCCGTAGTGTCCATTGAGCAACCCAAACTCATGACCCGAATACGATGGTATGAGATACTGTATTCGAGCTGTCGGCCTGCGCTAAGGTGACGAGCATTTCCGTAGTGACCTCGAGTATAAACTAGGAATACGCTGAGGTGACGAGCCTCTTCGTAGTGACTGGAACTTGCATATCCACTGTTTTTTAATTAGGGGTGATGTTGCCCTATAACTTGCCTATCGTTTATGATTAACTAGGATTGACGACCCTAGATGGATCATTGTTTGGGTAAATGATATAAAGGGAGGTACTTTAGCTTCTCGAATCTGCTATACGAATAAGCCTAAATAAGAACTTGGCTAACACGATCTTGTCATGCATTGCATGTGCTTTGGCAAAGAAGCGCACATTTAGTGGGAGTGTGAAAGGGCCAAGCTATATGCTGTAGAGGGGGGGTGAATAGGGCAATGCCAAATAAAACTTAAAACAGCGGAATAATAAAAGATATAAATAACAATGCTGAAATAATAACAATCTCAAAGCACATGAAATATGAGAATGATATTAAATCAGTTCTAAGGACAACCTTACACCAAAAACTAATGGCTTATGGTAGGACAACCTTATTTTTAGAACGATCTAGAAAACACAAATGATATGGAAAATAAATCAAGAATAACTTAAAGAAATAAATCCTAAGTTATTACACCATTCAACCACACTTGCTTGAAATGAAAATTACAACATTCATCCACAAAAGCAATCCACAATAATAAAGGAATAAATGAATAAAGAAATCAAGCACATCCACAACACAACGATATATAGTGGTTCACTTTGTGTTCACCAACTATTAGCCAACAACCACACAGAAATGCTACTCCACTCCTAATATCCTCACACAGGGGATATTAGCACGCACTATCAAAATAGGTTTTCACAAGTTCACCCAAAACCTTCACAATTGTGTCTTTTATCTCGAGCTTACACAATCCAAAACCCCCACAATCTGAGTTTTCGCTCTCCTCGATAACCAAAACAATGAGATTTTTCTGGCAAATCTCAAACAAAACCAGAGAAAGTAAATTACAGAGTAAAATACCTGGATCTCCTTTTGAAGTAGCCCAGTAGAACCAATCGGAGTAGATGAATGATACGTCGTTCAATGTCCAATACTCACATAAAGAATGGTTCTTTGTCTAATCGATTTTAGATTAAATCAAGAAGAGCAAGGTCTATTTGATTTTGATCCCAGAAGAAGGAATATCACAAATTCCTCTTTTCTAAATAAGATTGGAATATGGATCAAAATCACAATAGAAAAATGCTGACAAAAGGAATATTAAATATGCACAATAGCTTAAAAAATAATCATAACTTATCTCAAAGTATAGCCTTAAATCGCTTGAATTGAATGGAATGGAATGAATAAACTCTGAGATTCGTGCATTATTTATATCCTGAAAAATCCCATCTTCGACTGGTCTTAGGATCCTAGGACTGGTCGTAGCGTCAAAGATTTTGAAAGATTTCCGCGGGATAAGATTTGCTGTACTCACGACTGGTCTTACGTAGCCTATGACCGGTCGTGGACCACCTACGACTGGTCGTGAGACACCTACGACTGGTCGTGGGACTCGAGATATGTCGCTAGAGTTCGAGTCGTAGGACTACGACTGGTCGAAGGATGAGTCGTAAGACTTCCCAAGACTGGTCGAAGCAAGTCCAGGACTGGTCGAAGGACAACCAGGAAAATCTGTAACAACCTAGGACTAATCCTGAGAAACCTAAGACTGGTCGTAGCAGACCTAGGACTGGTCTTAAGATCTCTAGGATTGGTCTTAAGATCTCTAGGACTGGTCTTAGAACAGTCACACCAAGTAAATTAAAATATTCAGATTATGTATCCAGAATGACCTATCATACAGATCAACCTAAGGTCAACCTAAGGTCAAACAAACCTTGAAGTGAGATGGACATTGAAGTCTTGAAGGTCTGTATTCTCAGATGATCTTGAAGTAGAAGCTTGAGTCGAGTTGATGGTCTTTCTCGAGCTTGGTACATTCTTGACTTGTCTTGATGAAGTCTTCTAATCTTGAACTTGTTAGAAGCAAACTTGAAGTCTTCTATTCTTGTAGATTTCATTCATGACATGTCTTGCAAACATTCTTCATTTATGATCTTGTCTTGAAAACATTCTTCATTTATGATCTTGTCTTGAAACAGTGTGTAGTCACAAACAAGAAACACAAGAAATACAAGACATATAGGTTTTGGCACTACAAAATTTGACAACCAAAGGGATATGAAATCATAGCACTAACAATCTCCCCCTTTGTCAAATTTGTGACAAAACACATTTATAAATATAAGAGTAAAATGAAGAAAGAATCATGAGCCATCAGAGTGAAAAAAAAATACTCTACTCCCCCTAAGTGAGTAGAAATAATCAACCATATTCAAGTACTTACACTCACCCTTTCTCCCATTCTCCCCCTTTCCATACTACTCCCCCTTTTTGTCACAAAATGACAAGGGAAGGCCAAAGGAGAGAAGAGAACACCATATGAAGAGTCAAGATTTAATTATCCAATTAGTTCAACACTTCAATGTCATCAATCCAAACCATACAACCAAAGTCATCAATCATAATAATAATACAGAATCCATAAAAATAAAAAGGATAATCGACCTAATCAGATCCAGATGAAGGAGCAGGGATGGTTGGATCAATCTGATGTAAACCCCTATTAATGCGACGAAGATATTTTCACATATATTTAAATTGCATATCATGGGCTATACTCAGGTTATCAACCTTCTCCTCCAATGCACTTAGACGTGCATCATAACCAGAAGATGGATCGTAATTAGAATCATTTTGGGAGTCAGTTTCAATGTCTTCAAATATATCATCCATATTTATATCAGCCTGTGGAGGAAGATCAGCAGCTTCCCTTTCATTTCCTGCTTCAGCACCTTCACCACCACCTTCATAGAATTGACCAGGAAGCAAATCCAACTTCATCTTATTTAAATTAGTATTATTGAATAAAAGATGATGAATTGGTGCCTCATTCTCAGGTAAAGCAACGAGCATATTTGTGGCTAAACAAGTCATAAGATAACCAAATGGAATATCACTATGACCCGGATGAAGACGAAACTGAATGATAAAATAACATATCAAAGAAGGTAAACAGACAATAATGCTGAACACAACAGAGTACAATACCCGAACCATGAAGGCAGTTAACTCGGTTTTATTGCCTGACCGAGGATATACGTTTGAAGTGGAGATCCGGTGCAAAACTCTGTATCTGGGTAATAAAAATTTTGGGGGGAGCACATTTCCTTTGTGCGTCCAATGCACTTCCATATTGCATAAATCTCTTGTCAACATTTGTTTTTCCGATTCTGATGGTTTGTCATATAATGTATGAATCGGAATACCTTCATCTTTGACAGGTATATCCATAATACCTGATATTAAATGTCGATCTATCAAAAATTTCCCTTCTCTAGTAGCAATTGAGAACGTTAAATTATCAAGGGAAAAATCAGAGATACATGCAACCATAGATTGTGCAATGGATGGGATGTGCCCACCCCAAAACAAAATGTTAGTCTAGCCAACAGATTCAAGGAGAGGGGTAATCTCAAATTGTTCAATGTGACTGAGACTTACAGGACGCTCAACGATAACTTTACGATTATGTACCGTTTTGTTATAGATGTAGATCTAGATGAAGATGGACTACGGGATGTTTTCTTTTCCCCCATAACATCCATTTTCAACAAGATTTACCAAGGAGCAAGCACAAAGAACACAAGAGGTGGTGGGTTTCTCTAGATCAGATTTTTAGAGAGAAAACCCTAAACAATCAACAAAAGACGAGATCAAGCTTATGGAATTTACAAATCAAAGCATAGAAAGCATAAATCTTCAAGAAAAATGAGGAAAAACGACTTATCTTGAAGAAAATCATGAGATCTCAAGACAGGTCGAGCCACGACTCATCGAAGGAAGAAGAGGAAATGAAGAACAAAGTGATTTTTCCCAAATTATATGATGCTCACGATCTCTACGACCGGTCGAGAGCAGTCCACGACTGGTCGAGTCAGGACCGGTCGTGTATGGCAAGGGCCGGTAGAGCATCGACAAAAATAAATATTTTTATGCAAAAATTGAAATTTATACACATAAAAATTTAAAATATAGTACACTGTGATACATGCAAACAAGTATATTTAATTTAAAATGCACATACCAAGATCAAATTTCATTTTAGTAAACCTGCTTTTGTCGAGCGGTTTAGTAAATATATCAGCAAGTTAGACATTGGTTGGAATATATTCCAAAGAGATAGCTTTTCTTCAACTAATTCACGAATGTAATGATACCTAATGTCAATATGCTTAGTACGCGAATGCTGAATTGGATTTTTGGAAATATTAATAGCACTAGAATTATCACAATGTAAGATCATTGAATCTTGATTAATTTCATAATCACTTAACATGCGTTTCATCCATACGAGTTGTGTACATGCATATCCTGCAGCGATATACTCAGCCTCAGTAATGGAAAGCGATATTGAACTTTGCTTCTTGCTAAACCAAGAAACCAAATAATTTCCAATGTAAAAACAACCACCACTGGTTGATTTTCTATCATCAATATTACCAGCCCAATCAGTATTAGAATACCCAGCTAATTTAACATTAGTATCAAAAGGATACCAAAGACCCAAATTAGTTGTACTTGCGACGTATCTAATAATCCATTTGACAGCAGTAAGATGTGAATCTTTAGGATTAGACTGATATCTCGCACAAATACCAACGTTAAAAGCGATATCAGGTCTACTAGCAGTTAGATATAATAAACTACCAATCATACTACGATATAGCTTAGGATCTACATCTTTACATGTAGAGTCTTTTGAGAGTCTCAAGGTTGTACTCATAGGAGTATCAAATTTTTTACCATTTTCAAATCCAAACCTTTTAACCAAGTTTGTAGCATACTTGGTTTGAGAAATGAAGATTCCATCAGGTTGTTGTTTTACTTGTAACCCTAGGAAGTAATTTAGTTCACCAACCATGCTCATTTCGAATATTGATTTCATCAACTCTACAAACTCAATAGACATGTTAGAACAAGTTGATCCATAAATAATATCGTCTACATAGATCTGAACCATTAAAATCTCATTATTATGTTTCTTAACAAATAGCGTCTTATCAACACTTCCCACTTGAAAACTATGAATAAGTAAGAATTTAGTTAATTTTTCATACCATGCCCTGGGCGCTTGTTTCAGACCATAGAGAGCCTTTTTGAGACGAAATACATGATCAGAAAGCTTGGGGTCTTCAAACCCTGAGGGTTGTTCTACATAAACTTCTTCATGTAAATTGCCATTTAAGAAGGCACTCTTTACATCCATCTGATAAATTTTAAACTTTTTAAAGCAAGCGATGGAAATAAAAAGTTTGATAGATTTAAGGCGAGCGACTGGAGCAAAGGTTTCATCGTAATCGATGCCTTCAATCTGAAAGTGTACCCTTGTACAACCAAATCTAGCCTTGTTTCGTATAACATTTCCAAGTTCATCAGACTTGTTTTTAAAGATCCATTTTGTTCCAATAATGTGTTTATCTTTAGGTCTAGGAACAAGATACCAGACATCATTACGAACAAATTGATTAAGTTCATCCTACATAGCTACTATCCAATTTTCGTCAGAAAGAGCTTCTTTTACATTGACCAGTTCTATTTGGGATGTAAAACAAACATAATTGCATATGTTTTCAAGTTGTTTGCATGTACGAACTCCAATGAGAGGGTTTCCAAGGATTTGATTAGTTGGATGATCTTTGACAGTCCTAGGTTCAGATTGAGATGAAGAGGTATCTTGATTTTCAATTATAAGAATTTCATCATCATCTGAACTCGGAGCAAGTGTATTCAAATGATCATCAATTACCACATTGATGGACTCTTGAATCACACCTGTTCTTTTATTTAGAACCCTATAGGCTCGACTGTTTAAGGAATATCCAAGAAAAATACCTTCATCACTCTTCGTATCAAATTTTCCCAAATTTTCACGATCTTGTAAAATGTAACACTTACTGCCAAAAATTCGAAAGTATTTGACAGTAGGTTTCTTTTCGAACCATAACTCATAAGCAGTCTTATTTTCAGATTTACTAGTATAAACACGATTAATAATGTAGCAAGCAGTATTAATTGCTTCGGCCCAAAGATTTTTGGAGAGCTTCATACTATTTAACATGACATTAGCCATATCCTGAAGCACTCTATTTTTTCTCTCAACTATACCATTTTGTTGAGGAGTTTTGGGCACAGAGAATTCATGTGATATTCCCTGATTGCTACAGAATTTCTCAAAACTGCTATTTTCGAATTCAGAACCATGATCACTATATATCTTATAAACTTGAGAACCTTTTTCATTTTGGATTCGTTTGATGATCTTCTTTACTTCATCTAGGGTTTCAGATTTGTCTTTTAAGAACGATACCCAAGTGAATCTAGTAAAGTCATCTATGATAACCAAGATGTATTTTTTCCCACCTCGACTCTCCATTCTGGTTGGTCCAATGAGATCCATGTGAAGAAGATCGAGAGGTCTAGATGTGGTATTGGAGTTCACTTTCTTGTGAGAGCTCCTAATCTGTTTGCCCAACTGGCATTCACCACATATTTTGTCTACTTTTTGTAATTTGGGTAGACCTCTTATAAGTTCTCTTTTGCTCAATCTAAATAAGTTCCGGTAGTGTACATGTCCAAGACGTTTATGCCATAATTCAGTCTCATCAGTATGGACCATGTAACACGATTGAGTAGATGAGCTTGCATTACTAACGATGTAGCAGTTTTCAGAAGTTCTGCAACCAGTTAATATAACAGAACCCTCTTTATTAACAATCTCACAACCTTGATTAGAAAACTTTACATTATGATTGTTGTCGCATATCTGAGATATACTCAGTAGGTTGTGTTTCAAGCCTTCAACATATAATACATTTTTAAATAAGGGAAGGTTATGAACCTGAACCGTACCTTGGCCAATGATTTTGCAATTGCTTCCATCACCAAAAGTGACTGACCCATCAGTCATATCTTCAAGATCGGTGAATAAAGCTTTGTCGCCTGTCATATGTCTGGAGCAACCACTGTCAAGGTACCACTTTGAATGGCTTGTAGCTTTGAAAGCAGTGTGGGCAACCAAGCAGTCAACTTTAGGAACCCATTTCAGTATTATTTTGGGTTTAGGAGTGTAGTTGGACTTTTTCTGTCTATTGTTGTATGAATGACCTATAGAGTTAAATTTTTATAGCTCCTTGAGAAGATCAATAATCTTTTCAACCAAAGGATTCTGGTTTTGATGATTGAAGTTGGCATGGCTATTTTTAGATTTTTGAAAGGTCCTTGAATTTTTTGAAAAACCTTGATAAGTATACTTTACTTTTGAGTTCGAAGACTCTCCTTTCACAAACTTAAGAGCAGTATTCTTTTGTTTAGGATAAGTATTCTTATCATAGCCCAACCCGGATCTATCGCCACATTTTCTCGATCCGGATAACAATTTTTCTAATTTAGGTTCACCTTGGGCATATCTCCAAGTGTCTTTTAAACTCAAAAGAGAAGCTACTTCATTTTTGAGTTTCTCGTTCTCGGTTTTCAAATCATCAACTTGGGAGGTTTTGATTTTTAAATCACATTTGGTCTTTTCAAAAAAATCAGAAATATGAGATTTTTCTAAGACAAGAGACTCATAATCTTCTTTAAGTTTAGAAATTTTTCCTTTTGTAATTTAAGCTTGACAGCAATTTTACAACTCTCCTTATAAAGGCCATTGTATGCATCCTGAAGATCATCTTCATTGTCACAATCACTATTCAGATTCTCTTCGGTAGTTACTTCATCATAATCTGAAAAAGTTGCTTTGGCTAGAGTCATAAGGGCTTTAACATCATCTCCCGACTCGTTTTCAGAATCTTCTGATTTCAAAGAGGATTCCGAATCAGATGATTCATCCCAAGTAGCCAACATACTCTTCCTTTTTGATTTGTCCTTTTTAGGACATTTGTTAGCCAAGTGCCCATACTCTTGACAGTTGTAACATTGACTATCTTTCAAAGATTTTCGAGCTCTAGGTTTAGATTGTCTCTTATCATTTGATTTTTGAAAATTTCCTTTTTTCTTATTTTTTAAAATTTTATAAAATCTTTTTACAAAAAGTGCCATATCATCTTCGAAATTTTCAAAGTCTGAAGTGCTCTCTTGTGGAATATTTTTAGATGACTTGAGAGCAATTGATTTTCCTTTTGGAGCTTTAAAGTTCAATTCATAGGTCTATAAAGAACCAACTAGTTCCTCAACCCTCATGTTATCCATATCACGAAGTTCCTGAATCGCGGTTACTTTTGAATTGAACCGTTCAGGAAGTGAGCGTAGTATCTTTGCACACACTTTACTTTCTGGGATTCTATCACCAAGACCCCACATTGAGTTTACAATGTCATTCAATCTAGTGTAGAAGTCCATAAACATTTCATTCTCCTCCATATGAATTTCTTCAAATTTAGTTGTGAGGAGTTGGACTTTAGATTTCTTGACAATAGATGTACCCTCATGTGTCATTTCTAAGAGATGCCATGCTTGTTTAGCATTTTCACACGAGATGATTCTTTTGAATTCATCTGGTGACAATGCACAAGTAATTGCATTTAATGCTTTTGCATTGGCACTACTCTCACTTTTATGAAGTGTGGTCCAAAGGGCATAAGATATTACTTTCATTGATTTTGAACCATCTTCATCAGTTACTTCAGTGATAGGTAGTTTCCATCCATTCACTGTGGCCAGCCACACACTTTCATCCATGAATTTGAGAAAGATTCTCATCCTTGCTTTCCAATAGGCATAGTTTGTGCCATTAAAGGGTGGTGGCCTAGTGACAGATAGGCTATCAAAATTTGACATCTTAATATAGCTTAGATCGTTAGCTCAGGAAATAAATCCAATAAATAATCAAGAAGCACGAGCTATTAGGCTCTGATACTACTTGAAAGGGCCAAGCTATATGCCCTAGAGGGGGGGTGAATAGGGCAATGCCAAATAAAACTTAAAACAGCGGAATAATAAAAGATATAAATAATAATGCTGAAATAATAACAATCTCAAAGCACATGAAATATGAGAATGATACTAAATCAGTTCTAAGGACAACCTTACACCAAAAACCAAGTAGGACAACCTTATTTCTAGAACGATCTAGAAAACACAAATGATATGGAAAATAAATCAAGAATAACTTAAAGAAATAAATCCTAAGTTATTACACCATTCAACCATACTTGCTTGAAATGAAAATTACAACATTCATCCACAAAAGCAATCCACAATAATAAAGGAATAAATGAATAAAGAAATCAAGCACATCCACAACACAACGATATATAGTGGTTCGCCTGTGTGTTCACTAACTGTTAGCCATGACCACACAGAATGCTACTCCACTCTAATATCCTCACACAGGGATATTAGCATGCACTATCAAAATAGGTTTTCACAGGTTCACCAAAAACCTTCACAATTGTGTCTTTTATCTCGGGCTTACACAATCTAAAAACCCCCACAATCTGAGTTTTCTGCTCTCCTCGGATAACTTGAAAACAATGAGATTTTTCTCTACGAAAATCTCAAACAAAACCAGAGAAAGTAAATTACAGAGTAAAATACTTGGATCTCCTTTTGAAGTAGCCCAAGAGAACCAATCGAGTAGATGAATGATACGTCGTTCAATGTCCAATACTCACATAAAGAATGGTTCTATGTCTAATTGATTTTAGATTAAATCAAGAAGAGCAAAGTCTATTTGATTTTGATCCCAGAAGAAGGAATATCACAAATTCCTCTTTTCTAAATAAGATTGGAATATGGATCAAAATCACAATAGAAAAATGCTAACAAAAGGAATATTAAATATGCACAATAGCTTAAAAAATAATCACAACTTATCTCAGAGTATAGCCTTAAATCGCTTGAATTGAATGGAATGGAATGAATAAACTCTGAGATTCGTGCATTATTTATAGCCTGAAAAATCCCATCTTCGACTGGTCTTAGGATCCTAGGATTGGTCGTAGCGTCAAAGATTTTGAAAGATTTCCGCGGGATAAGATTTGTTGTACTCACGACTGGTCTTAGGTAGCCTACGACCGGTCGTGGACTACCTACGACTGGTCATGAGACACCTACGACTGGTCGTGGGACTCGAGATAGGTCGCTGGAGTTCGAGTCGTAGGACTACGACTGGTCGAAGGATGAGTCGTAGGACTTCCCAGGACTGGTCGAAGCAAGTCCAAGACTGGTCGAAGGACAATCAGGAAAATCCAAAAATCTATAACAACCTAGGACTGGTCCTGAGAAACCTAAGACTGGTCGTAACAGACCTAGGACTGGTCTTAAGATCTCCAGGACTAGTCTTATAATAGTCACACCAAGTAAATTAAAATATTTGGATTATGTATCAAGAATGACCTATCATACAGATCAACCTAAGGTCAAACAAACCTTGAAGTGAGATGGACATTGAAGTCTTGAAGGTCTGTATTCTCAGATGATCTTGAAGTAGAAGCTTGAGTCGAGTTGATGGTCTTTCTCGAGCTTGGTATATTCTTGACTTGTCTTGATGAAGTGTTCTAATCTTGAACTTGTTAGAAGCAAACTTGAAGTCTTCTATTCTTGTAGACTTCATTCATGACATGTCTTGCAAACATTCTTCATTTATGATCTTATCTTGAAAACATTCTTCATTCATGATCTTGTCTTGAAGCAGTGTGTAGTCACAAACAAGAAACATAAGAAATACAAGATATATAGGTTTTGGCACTACAAAATTTGACAACCAAAGGGATATGAAATCATAACACTAACAGAGTGTTGCATGCGCGATCGTGAGATGATGTCGCTGAGGGAGTGCAGGCGATGGCATGCATCATTATAACATATCATTCTTGCATTAACAAGAGTACTTAGGACATGTTGTTGTACTGCTTTATCATTACTGCTTGATCGAATTGATAATATGTTAACCTTTGCCTTATAGCTCCACTGAGTTGGTCACTCACTCCCACTCTGGGACGGTGTTTTAAAACACCAACTAGACCCTCTTTTAATTTCAGATGACGGCGAGGCTTATGAGGCGGAGCCCGACTTTTATGATGACAAGGAGTTCTCCTACATGCAACTCTCTGGCGGGTCTATGTATACCTGAAGTTGCATCGACGAGGTTATAGGGATGCGAATTAGATGCCATTACATTATATCATTTTGAAAATTTTGGAACTATGCATGTAATTATTTAACCTGGTGACATGTTCATGCTCTGGAGACTTACAACCACTTATATGCTTTATATATTTATCACAGTCTTCCTCTTGCATTATCTAATTATCTCTAAAGTATGATATGCTGATTTAGTGTAATCTCATTCATGTTTAATGCACTAATATAGACAACATTTAATCATCATTATCAATGTTGCATAAGTGATGCAATAGATCTCGGGAGTTGAGCCTTTGCTCAACCCTCGAAATTCGGAGTGTTACAATATAGCTTGCGGTTGCTGACGACTGATCTTCTAAGGTACTGTAAAATCATTGTCCCTCATCCTAGTAAAACAATATGTATCTGAATGGCCCATCCTCTTACAGTAGGTGCACCACATATCTAATCGCATAGGTTGTGTCGGTGGAGCCATAAGCCTAGGAGGCAAATCCGCACGAGGCCTCTTGCCGAGGAACGGTCGATTTGGCAAATCAGGTCGAGGCCTCAGGTCCACTAGTAAACATGTATGAGACAGTTTGTCTTCATCTTGCTCAGCTCGCAGGGACATGTTTACTAGCTCAGCATAGTTGGGGATGCTAGCGCAACATTTCTTCATGCGGATATCGGGCAGCAGACTATCTGAGAAACGCCACATCTTCATTAGCTCATTCGCTAGGATCAAAGGATCGTATCTGGCTAGCTCCATAAATTTGTTCTCATATTCCGACACAGTCATTCCTCCCTGTCGGAGGCAAAGAAACTCACCCTCTTTTTCATTACGGTATGTGAGGGGGAAGTACTTCCCATGGAAGCGAGTCTCAAATGCATCCCATGTCCACACGTGTCCTGTAGGAACTGTTCGCAAGACGTTGTCCCACCACAGACTAGCCTCCTTCTCGAACATATATATGACCACCTCAACCTGCTCTGCCTCAGTGCAATGCAGCAGCTTCAGCATCTTAAAGATGCAATCTAGCCAGTATTCAGCTTCCTCAGGCTTGTGAGTGCCTGCAAAGGTGGGAGGTCGGAAGCGCTGGAAGTGTTCAAATAGACCGCTGGTATTCATGTTTCCAGAAGGCTACACAGGTGGTGCAGGCGAGACCATATTCATCTTCTGGGTAATGGCCCCCGCAATAGTGGCAAAAAACTGCTACTACTACTGCATCAAAAATATCATCTACTCCAACCTATCGGGAGGAGCCGACTGTGGTACGTGTGGCGTCGATGAAGATACACGGTTCTGTTCTGGAACCGGTGGTGCAAAAGGTGTTGGCCCATTTGTGGGGTTAGTGGCCGACTGAAAATTTAGCATAGTCTCATGATTCAAGCCTAAGCTAGGGTCTGTTTGGTATCGCTTAGGGGACATGCCCCGTCAATCGATCCGCCACGTGTAAGACGTGTCATATTCCGAGTGTTTTTCGGAGGCATTCTCAATTTTCCAAGCATTCTTCACATTCCATAACAAAAGAAGCTTCATGCATTTCATTTAACCAAAATTGTCACAATACACGAGATGTAGTCTTACATGGATCATGACAGAAGATGCATGTGAGGTAATCTAGCAAAGCTTTAAATACTAAACACACCAACAACCAACTAAGCCTACCAAGGCTATTACAAAAAGGAAACAAGAAATAAGGAAACCCAAAGACGACTATAACATATGACTAGTCGTCCAACTCTGGTGATGGTGAAGGAACACTCTTGTCCTGCATACAGCATAGGAGGGTCTTTAGAGTGTGAGACATCCTCTTGAATTTCTGTTTCATATAGGCCTGATTCTCTTCAAGCTTTTGCTTCAATTCGGCCTGGGTCTCCTTGACCTCCTGTCTCAGGGCAGTCTGGTTCTCTTCAATCTCAGCCATGCGGGCTTCTAAGGCAGCCCAATCATGGCAGTCGTCATGTGTAGCAGTAGGAGGCTCCCTATCTGCATCTTGCGCCTCCTCTTCTTCCTCTTCCTGCTCTTCCTCATGACTCCCTCTTCATCACTGCCTTCCCCCACACTTCCTTCCTCTATTTCATCTTCCTCCTCTTCTTCATTACTTTCTTCCTCTTCCTCTATTTCATCCCCATACTTATCAAGCCTTGCTTGTCGCTGCCTGGGGCCTATGCCCATATCGTTGAGCATACGTGACTGATGATATGAATCGGGGCAACGTCATCCATATGGAGTCTAAAACTGAAGTGGCAGGCAATATTACAAATAAGTCAGCCGAAGGGAAGTGAGGCATCTCCTATTATAGATCGTGTAGTACCCACAATCTGAGACAATACGAATGTAGGTAGATGTAGCTTGTCTCCTTGACCAGCTTTGTATAAGAAATCCACCATAAGTCGAGTACATTCTATGCGGTTACTCCACCTGGGATATACGTTATATGTAAATATGTGGTGGAGCAGACAGAAATCATTTGTAAATTTGGTCGATGCAAGGCTATTTCCTCGCCTCCACTGCTCAAGCTGGCCGTAGAGGAAACAGGTGCGGCGATTTCTTTCTCGTACACTGGCAAGGTTTACCTCACTAGTATGTACAAGTCTACGCTCCATACCCATGATATGAGTTATCATGTCAACATTAACTATGGCTTGCTCCCTTCCCAAAGGGATAGTAAACTATAGCGGCTCCAGTAGTGAGTCCCATATATGAGCATAGAAGGCACGCACTGCTCCTTCACTCGTAAGGGTATTTCCCTCAAATATGGGACCCCACCTATTTTCCAGGAGCATGTCCATCACTAGGTACAACCCGAAAAGCCTTTCATCCACATAAGCCTCGAAGACAACTCTTCAGTTACGGAACCTACCTAATTCGACGCCCGCCGGTAGTGATCTCTCAATAGGGATCCGCGGGTCAAGATCACGTTTTGATCTTCTTTCTCCATTGACGCGCCTGCTTGCTTCGACGCTCATCTTCTTCCTCTAACGTGGGCAGCTAGGCCCAGCTTCATCCACGGACGCCCTCTTCTTCTGTAGAGAGGAAGAAAATAGTAACAATTAGCTCAAAAAGAGCCATGGGGTTAGAAAAGCTTGAAAGGTGAGATGAGTTTGTAGGTTTTGCATATTATGAGACACAAAAGAGAACTTTTGTGCTCAAATAGGTGGGAAATAAGAGGGTGGAGAGTTGTATAAGATGGGTTTAAGGAAAATGGTGGAAGTGGGACTGAAATGTAGAAGAATAAGAGGCTTGGTGTGTATGGGAGGAAGATTTAAGAGAGAAATTAGATTTTTGGAGGGGTTTGAAAGCTTAGAGGGGGGGGGGGGTGAAATGGACAAAGGGAGGCAAAGGGGACCCAAATAGGGTGGTCCCACACAAACACAAGGCCCCATACATGTGGGTTAGGGCAGTGAGCCGCCGAATTTGTGGGCCCGCTGTGGCCCGCTGGAGGTGGGGGCGGCACACCGCTGGGTCCCTTGGGACAGTGGCGTGTCTTTGCCTTCCGGGAGCGCGGCCTTCCCCCCCCCCGGTGCCGGAATGGTGCTGGGACCCCAGGTCCCACCATTTCTTATGGTTTGGGCCCCCGTGTCCGTTTGAGGTGGTTTCAGGTTCCATCTCGCATATATTCACTCCTTTTGGCATGTTTCAAGTTTGAGATCCGTCGAATAATAACTTAAACCCGTCAATTGACGGTCTAAAAGGAATTGAGATCATTTCATGCGATCTCAGACACATACGGGGTGCATTTCAGCTATCAGTTTCGCCCATCGGTAAAACTTGGAATCTTATGATCATTTCTACGTTTTATCACCCCCTCCTAAGTCGAAGTACATCAGTGTGCGTCATGTTACTATAACCCAGGTCCAGTTTAATCCAAATCATGCTCTGATACTAACTTGTAATGCCCCAAAAATTAGGGGTCGAGCAAAGCTCAACTCCCGAGATTCAGCACATCACTTATGCAACATAGATAATGATGTTTAAATGTTGTCCATATTAGTGCATTAAACATGAGTGGGATTACACTAAAATAATATATCATACTCCAGAGTTAATGTAATTAAGCAAGTGGAAGACGAAATAGGTATATAAAGTATATGTACGGGTTTCATAACCTCCAAAGTATGATCATGTAGCCAGGCTGAATATATACATATTTTGTTTCAAAATATAAAAAATATCAATATGTAAATGTTCAACTAATCCAATATCCCTGTAATCCCATCGAAGCAGCACAAGGTCTACATAGACCCACCTGAGAGTTGCACGTAGGAGAACTCCTCATCAATGAAATTTGGCTCCGTCGCGAAAGCCTCATCGTAACCTGCATCTAAATTAGAGTCTGGTTGGTGTTTTAAAACACCATCCTAGAGTGGGAGTGAGTGATCAACTCAGTGGTACTATAAGGCAAAGGTTAACATGTTATCAATTCAATCAAGCAGTAATGATAAAGCAGTACAGCGATCACTTCCTAATTATTCTTATTAATGTAGGAATGATATGCAGTAATGATGCATGCCCTCGCCTGCACTCCCTCAATGACTTCATCTCACGATCGCACATGACAAACTCCCAAAAAGTGCGCTTCCTTGCCAAAGCACATGCAATGCGGTGCATGGTCGTGTTAGCCAAGTAGTTTATTAGGCTTATTCATACAACAAATTTGGGAAGCTAAGGTACCTCCCTTTTTATCATTTACCCAAGCAAGGATCCATCTAGGGTCGTCAATCCTAGTTAATCACATACGATAGGCAAGTTGTAAGGTATCGCTCCTGATGAAAATAGTGGATAGGCAAGTTTAAGAGTTTACACTTGAAGTCGCTACGAGGAGGCTCATCACCTCAGCGTAGGCCTAATTTATACTCGAGGTCACTACGGGAGGCTCGTCACCTGAATATAGGCCGATAGCTCGCATACAGTGTCTCATACACCACCATATTCGGCTCACGAGTTTAGGTTGCTCACTGGTCACTACGGGGAGGCTCGTCACCCCAACGTAGGCTGACAGATCGACCACGGTGTCTCATAGACCACCATGCCCAGCTCATGAGTCTTATCAATCGTGGTACCATGGTTGAAACAGGTTTTACATTGGTAAGTGGTACCTTAGATTCAAGCAGCAGTGTCCATACATGGTAAACACAAAATAGGCCAATCGGGTTATTGGACAAGTACGATTGGTACATGCGTACACTGGATTAATTGATATGGAGTGCATAAGTACTCCACGTGGCCTAACCACTGTCGACAATCACCATACGGCTCGGATTCATCGAACGTATTTAATGTGGCGAAATTAGTTCGGCCACTCAATCAGGAACCATTACCAATTGCCTAGACTGCATGGTAGTCCTAATCATACTCAAATGCAAGAGGTAGTCACATAGGTTAATCATAACAGCATTTAACGAACAATTCAAACATATTCCCATTTGAGCATTTTAACAAACACATTGAACAAGTTATTATACATATGCATTTCATCCATAAATCACATAGCAGCAATTTACATTATATGAAGAAAACTATAAGTATGAATAAGGTAGTTGAAGATCTTATCTCAACACCCTTGTTAAAAGCAATTCATCAACAATTTCTCATTCAGACATTTTATCAAACACTTAGACTGCACAATACTACATTCATAAATTAAATTAGTTATAGCAAATATTATGGCAGATCATTTTACAAAGGAGTTGTCATACATACAACAAACATGTATTCTAGATTAATAGTCATGGCAAGCATAAATCATAATTTCATTTTCATTTAAACATTTCAACAAACACCTGAAATGCATTATATAATCACATAGTTCACATACATGTATAGTTTATCGAATACATCTTAACTAAAATCATATGATAGCAATCAAGTTAGACACAAATTATTACTGACATTGAAAGCCTTGAAAACCATAACCTAAATGTTTATAGTACGTACCTTTCATCAGTTTGCTCGTTTCGAACTCGGTTCGAACACTACGTCCCCGTCTACAGAACAACGGCTACCTAAATCACAAAATAGGTTAGCTATTTCGTTGATTCCTCTATTTGGATTCCTAAGACAAGCTTAGGGTTAGCATTTCTTACCCAAATCGGAATCGAAATAAGTTAAGTAGCGTAATAGAGAGGTGAATCAGTGTGAAGAGTTGTGGGAAAAGATCCCAACAACTATCTCCAAGAATCCTTCTTCCTTCCTTCCACTTTTCTCTCCTCTCTCTCTCTCTCTCTCTCTCTCTCTCTCTCTCTCCTAGGGTTTTTAGGAAATTCGTATGTGGGAGAGAATGGGTGGTTTAAGGGCCTTCTATAGGCTTAAAATTGATGTCAATGGCCCCAGGGCCATGGTATACTTGGGTTATAGCCAAAGGACGACTGTTTCGGGCTAACGGAACTCATTTGGAGGTTCATACTCACCTGTGTCATGGAGCAAGTTCCAAAACCATAGATCTAAGCAAGGTTATGATTTTGGTCCGATCGGATTAGCAGATCGGTCATGGAGGAACTGTATCAGTTCAATGGTCATCGTTACTCGATCAGGGTCACAAGTATACGGATAAGAGCAGGGAAATTTTCCTGATCCACGGGTAAAGTTTAGTCAGAAACTGACGGTCTGAAGTCTTCAATTTGGCCTATAAGCGAACAGTCCAAATCACTTAAGTTTTTGTTCATTTTCTAAAGATATTCGCGTTTCTCACACACTTTGCTCAGGGCTTAAGTTGTCCGTTTCTAAATACTATTTGGGCTTGATTCCCGCGATGGTTGTCAAGCCCAATAAGGCGGTCATAACCTTATAGTTTCGCGTTCTTCAGACTTTCGACGCGCGGTCCAAGTCCGATATGGAGTTTCAATGTGCTCCCGAGAGCAACTGGGTTTTGGGATTTCCCCGAGGTTTTTAAGTAATATTGAGCTATCGATTTTAATGGTTTTGGATCTTGCAGTTCTTATAGATAGTTGTTCAAGCTAATCCACAGAATTTGGTCAATAATAATTTCTGCCTAAGATGGGGTACTCAGGTCTTTGTACGGATTTTTCCGAGACGTTACAGTAGCCTTTGCCCCTTTTTCTGGTAGTGTACATGTATATATACATATACATATTTATGTCATAGTCGTGTAGTGGGTCCCACACTAATGATTTGTGAAATTTGCCCCGCTCACGAGGTGCGACGAGTTCATTTAGAGCCTCTATCCAGAGAATGGTAGATTCAAAACTTGGGTGAGCCACACCTAATGAATTTCATCGTGTTTATTGATCCCCACTGATCCAATGATTGGATTGATCCTATTTTGAATATTAATGGTCAAAAAGACTCTAAGGATCATTTGTGTGTGTTCTGGCCTATTTCCTTTATGTGGATGACTCCATTTTTGTTATTAACATCCTTTAAATAATATTATTGATATTATTATGCTATTATCACTTGTTTTATATATTGTTATTATGTGTGTAATACATATATACTTATTTACTTATTTATTAATTTGTAGGACCTGTCTTTGATAAGAGTCATAAATGATAATGTCATCGAGAGGTTTATGGTTGATTCTATAATTTGATGGTCAAACTAGAAAACTCAATCGTTAGATCAATCGAAGGGACGTTGTTGTGTCATATATTGATGGTGAATGGCTTGATTTGTCTTTGGCACGGTTTACTGACCAGTATGAATGAATAGTTGGATGGCCCTATCTATGGATGAGATTTCTCATACTGGTGCGATTTAGACTATAACGTAGGTGAACATTCGATTAAGTTATATTTGTGTTTATGCTAATACATGTCCTCCCGATAATACCCGAGTACTGGAAAGTACGAGGTGTTACAAAGAGTGGCTCACTCAATTAGAGGATCTAGCTGATTTTTGCATATGGTGATTTTCATAATGTGGGAAAGCTATTAAATGAGTTGGATGTCACATAAACTTACCGGGTTGGATGTTATCCACTAGGTGGACCGTATCTTGTTGTCCAACTGATTGGACATAACACCTCTTTTACATCTACAATATTACCTCTTTACGTAGAGTTATGCATTTTTGTCCTCTTTTAATTACCTGGTTCTTTCTTAATGTTATCAATCCATTCACGCATGATTCTCCTTTTTAGACTTGTTAATAAAGCATGTATTAGTATATAGAAAGAGCGCATGAGCTATTATCACGAGTCTTTCATTTAATTTGTAAAAGCAAGAGACAGTTTCCTTGTTTTACTTTGACTTTAATGAGTGATCTGAATCATATGAAGTCTAGTTTGTATGCCATATAAACCAATTAGAATGTTTCATACCTTAAATAATGCCAAAATGACCCCATCCACTTCTTTATTTTGTGCGCACGTTGCTCCCACCTTATGGTTTTAATAATGCGCACCTTTGAATTAGGTCATAACGGCGTGTTTGTGTGCCACTTAAAAAAAAATAAATTTAATGTGCACTCTCTCCCATTGCATGATAGGTCAGGGAGCGGATTAGGTATTACCCCCGTAACACCTTAGTAGGTGTTACCCTTACCGTGGGGCCCACCTTGATAATGTTATTTATATCCATGCTATCCATCCGTTTTTCCAGCCCATTTTAGGACTTGGTCCCGAAAATTAATCAGATCCAAATCTCAGGTGGACCACATCATAGGAAATAGTGGTGATTGAACACCACCATTAAAAACATCCCAGGGCCCACTGTAAGTAGATCCATAATATTTATTTTCCATCCAACCTGTTGATAAGGTCAACCAGACGTGGATGATGGGAAAATACACAGATCAGCTTGATCCAAAAAATTTATGGCCTACAAAAAGTTTTTAATAGTCATTAGCCACGTTTTCTATTGGTGTGGTCTACTGGAGATTTGGATATGTTTAAGTTTTGGCACGATGTCCTAAAATGACCTGATAAAATGGATGGGTGCGTGGATATACAGAAAATTCATCAAGATGGGCCCCACACGGTAAAGGGTAACACCCGCTGAGGTGTTACCTGGGGTAACATCTAATCCGCTCCTCACAGGTCATTGCATCATTGCCTGTTAGAAACATACTAGTGGCAAGAGTTTCAGACTAGGATTGTCACACAGTTGGGCATCCAATGGTCCTAAAATTTCGATGGAAGCTGTTCCTAAATTGGTTGGACAGCTTGGATCTTGATCAGATGGAAATATTAGCACTTTGAAAGCAGCCAACAATCACCACCTCCCAAAAATGCTCCTTAAAAAAATATACATATATTTAATTAATTAATTAATTAATTAATAAGATTGAAGGATCGGCTTTCCCTGCAAATCCACAATGAATTTCAGGTTTAATAAGATACGAAAAACATACAAATGCACGCCAGGGCTCAATCTTAAATGCCGGAGCTATTATTTTGGGTCTTACCCAATCAGGGCCGAACCACTCTATGGGCAGGTTTCCAAGTTTCTCCAAGTTTTTCCCATGTGTATATATAACACATACCTCATGATGGGACCCACTGTGATTGTGTCGAACATCTACCCCATAAGTCAGATGCACCATTCCATGCTGGGCTTGGGGCTTAAAAATCAAGTCAATCGGTGACTTGTGTTGGCCACACCACATACAAAAGTTGAGAGGAGTTACCCTCCATTAAAACATTCATAATCATTTGTTGAGCACATCGAGATGTGGTTCAAAAATCTAGCCCCTTGGATGAGGGGTCAGACCAAGTTTTAGATTCATCCAAATTTCAGGTTGGCCCCACCAGGTGCTTTTATATGTTTTAGTCATGTCTTCACATGATTTTAGATGGTATGGCCCACCTAAGTTCTGTATATGGCTAAGTTTTGGGATGTTCCATGATTTAAATGGGAACCCATCAAATGCATGGTGTTGATGTTCGACACGCATCACGGTGGGGCTCACACCGATTGACCTCATGGGAAGTTCCCATGAGCTCGATGGCATGGAAGGGAAAAGGTTCTATGCGGTCGAGCTCATGGGAACTTCCCATGAGGTCGAGTTGTGTGGGGTCCACCGTGATGTGTGTCGAACATCTACCCAATCAGTCAGATGCACCATTCCATGTTGGGCCTAGGGCTTAAAAATCAAATCAATCCATTACTTTGTTGGGCCACACCACATACAAATGTTGAGAGAGGTTACCCTCCATTAAAACATTCATAATCATTTTTTGTGCCCACCGAGATGTGGTTCACAAATCCAACCCATCCATTATGTGTGTCCCACTTGGATGAGGGGTCAAACCAAGTTTCAGACACATCCAAATTTCAGGTGGGCCCCACCAAGTGCTTTTATATGTTATAGGTATGTCTTCACATGATTTTAGATGGTATGGCCCACTTGAGTTCCGTATACGGCTGATTTTTGGGATATCCCATAATTTAAAGGGGACTCATCAAATGCACGGTGTTGATGTTCGACATACATCATGGTGGGGCCCACACAACTCGACCTCGTGGGAAGTTCCCATAGCTCCACTGCATAGAACCTTTTCTATATGTGTGTGTGTGTGTGTGTGTGTGTGTGTGTGTGTGTTGACATAGTTTAGATGGTATGGCTTACCTGACTTCCGTATGCAACTGATTTTTGGAATATCTCATGACCTAATAACCTAAAGGGGACCCATCAAATGCATGAATGGTATTGACACACATCATGGTGGGGCCCACACCACTCGAGCTCATGGGTTCCCAAGAGGTCTAGCGGTGTAATACCATTTCCCCCATGCACACAGTGCATGTGTGTGTGTATATGTGTGTGTGTGTGTGTGTTTGTAGGAAAAGGTAGTGTGCGCTCGACTGTATGTTACCTTCCCATGAGGTCAAGTGTTAAGAACAGTAAGATGGTTAAAACACTACAAAAAATATATTCATTAGGGGCATTTTTATCACAGGCGGCCACAAAAAACCGCCACTGTAGATGAAATAAGGGGCGTTTTTACGTCGCCGCCTATGTACGGAATAGGCCACCGCCGCCGATTTAAAATAATAATAAAAAAAAACCACAAAAGCCATTATCCCCAAATCCAAAACGCCTGCCCTATCCCCCAAATATCCAGAATGCGCCCCAAATCTCGCGCCTCTCCCCAAATCCGCGCCTCTTCTTCTCCCACCTCTGTTTTTACCAAATCCCTTCTCCCCTCTTCTCTCCACCCCTGTAATAACCTACCTACCGAAAGTCTCTCTCTCTCTCTCTCTCTCTCTCTCTCTCTCTCTCTCTCTCTCTCTCGATCTCGATCTCTCAATCTCCCTGTCACTCTCCCTCCCTCTCTCTCGATCTCCCTCTCCCTTTTCCGATCTCAACTCTCTCGATCTCCCTCTCCCTCTTCCGATCTCGACTCTCTCTCTCGATCTCCCTCTCACTCTCCCTCCCTCTCCCTGCAACTTCCACCAGCCGCTACAACATCCATCTGATATTCTAGAAGTAGCAACAGAAGCTCTGTGTGGGGTGTGTGAATATTAGTTAGCTTATTGCCTTGAAGCTTTGGAGGTTATTTTGTCACAACCGTCCATGATGGGGTTATTTTGTCTTGCAGATCCGCTGCAACATCTTCTGAATCTGAATCTCTCTCGATCTCCCTCTCAATTTCTTATTGCCTTGAAGATTCGCTGCAACATCCAATTGAATGGAGTCGGGATCCTCTGTTATCGGGTCAACAGGATTTTCCTGTTACCCTAGTGGTTTGGTGTTCGAAGCTTCTTTTTTTTTTTTTTTTTTTTTTTTTTCAATGAGTATTGACGTGGACCAATGATTTTTAGGGTATTAGGAATTCTCTGTTGACTTGGTAACAGAGGATCCAGACTCAGTTGAATGGGGTTATTTTGTCACAACCGTCCATTTTCCATGAGACATGGATCGCATGATTAGAATCATAAAAGCAAGAACTACATCAGAATCATGCTGATATTTCAAGATGATACCCATATATATATATTCAAATTTAAGTGGATTGTAGGCTTTTATTTATCTTTATACAGTGTGTACTTTGAGGAATAGCAGGAATTCAAGGGCCCGTGTATGCAGGAGAAAAGTTATATATGGGCAGCTTCCAGATTGTAAAGCATCTAAACGTTTAATTTTCAATTCAATGAATGGTAAGATAATTGAACTAATATATATATATATATATATATATATATATATATTTCAGATATATATATATATATATATTTCAGATTGGGTTCACTTGATTGAAGGTTTTGATTTGGTAGCATTGTGCTAATGTTTTTTTTTTTCTTATAAATTTCCTCTCATTTAGGTAAATTACATGAAAATGCATTGGATAAACAGAAAAGTTACAAACAGGTGTTGTACCACATTTATCGCTAAAATCCACTTGTGTAGGAAATCAATTACTACAAAAAGATAGGCCCAAACATGAAGATCGCTTTGGAAATCAGTGATCCTCTCATTAGGTGGGTCATCCTCGTATGTTGAGTCACCCAGCTTATCCATTGATGTCAACTCAGCATCTCACCTGATGATTGGCCTGGCCTGATTTTTTCTTTTTTTTGCCAGGCGATCTTTATGGTGGGACCTACCTTTTTCATGGTACTGCTGTCCTACATAAGTGTCATGGGGGAATGATCATAAGTTACCACAAATTGTGGTACCCTGCATGTAGGTGTCAGTTCTCCAAATTGCTAACTTTATTTTATTTCAAACCCTTAAAATGGTTTTATTCTATAGTCTTTATGACACTTGGGTGGTATTTAAATTGATGAGTTGTAGGATGAAAGTAGAGGGAAAAGAAATTTGTGCAAAAGCTTCTTGAGTAGCATCTTATGCCCTTTTCTTTTTCTCTAAGAAGGGAACAATCATAAATACATTCCCATTCTTTACTAGCAGTGTGTGTTCTGAGATTGAGATCTATGAATTTGATGTAAATGAGTGAAACTTAATCTCGTACACATGAATGGTCTTGAGAACTGTTCCTGTACAAGTCTTGGTAGAATAAGCTTTATTCCATGAGTGCTACATTGGGGCCCACTTGTGTGTGTATGGCATCCAACCTATCTATCAAGGCAGCTTCACCATAGAAGTTGTTACTATCCATCAAAGTTGTTGCTATCTATCGAGGTTAATATCCATCAAGGTTGCCACACCATAAAAAGTTATTACAAGTTTTTGTAGAATAAGCTTTATTCCATGAGTGCTACATTGGGGCCCACTTGCGTGTATATGGCTTTATTCCTTGAATGCTACTATGTATAGAAACTATTTGAGTTGTAGATATTTTTCTCTAGATGGCAAATAGAATAGATATTCCCAATGCCATCTATCATGATTTAAAGATGGCAGCATCATGCGTCACACACCACAAATCCTCTCAACTACATATGTGGAGCATATGCTGGCTGATTGATCTGCATGATTGCGCAGACATGCTTCACACAGTGGGGCTCGTGGTCTGGATAGTTTTGCATTAGTGCCACATGTGAGGAGTAGTCACCACCATTTTAAATGGAGTCTCGCCCATTACATACGATGATGTGCTATCTCACAATAGTTTGCTTCTTTGCATGTTTTATACGTTCTTTTGAGTTTTAGAATTAAACTCAAGGTTGTATTAATGAATCAAATGATGCTTGGCTCCATATCAAAATTTTTGTTACTTGCATTCCAAAGGTGTTTAAGCTCATCGTCTTACAGGGCATTAGATTGTTTAAATTGTAACTATTTGAAGAGGGCTTAGTTGCACGATTCTTCTGAGTTCTAACCAGGTGCTCTTCCCACTTTGAGTCACGCTTCAAATTCTTGCTCCGCTCCCACTTCCTAGATGCTGATACTTGATAACATTTTGAAGTAGAACTTCCCGACTCCCACACCTAAGTTTGTTGTTGCTTTGCTTCATGCACTGTGCAACTATTCAAGAGAATGTTGGCATTTTTTTAAACCTATAAAAAAGAATTCTACCATTGTCTTTTTAGTGGTCAAAGGTGGAAATTTGTTGTCTGCTATGCGTCATGTTGTGAATTTTGAACAACTGTTGATGAGAGACTTCAGCTCAGTTTATAAACTTTTGCATGGTTCTTTTGCAAATAAAATGCTATTTCAAAAGATTGAAGTCTCATGAAAGCCTAATGTGTTGTTTGTTGGATTTAATGCTAACTCATGATTTTTACAGGTTGGATTGGCTAAAATTCTGGATTTATATTATGAAGATCTGTACACCCTCCATAACAAACAACTCTCATCTGGGTTGGTTTCAGAAATTTCAAAATTATCAAAGAGTAAGGTATTGAAGTTCCCTTCTTCTACTTCCTCTTCTTAAGGTCTGAGCATTGAGTGATGAGTGGAACCTGCATAATGACATTGAAAAAATATGCATTGTTAACATCAGCATCTAGTCTTTAGATGGCTGTTTTATTTTGTGGCAGAGGAGCTCTTCATCATTCCGAATGCTATCTATTACATTTGCTGGTGGATGTTTTCTGGTAGCCATTGGTATTCTTGCTCAACTTTGTAAGCCTCACCTCTTCAAGGCTAGAAAATCTCTAGCCTCGAGTTTCTTTTCTCTAAGCCTATATATTCCCACCACTGAGCCTTAAGTTGTTTGTACTTGTAGTGGTATTCTTATCATATTCACTCTAATTTTATGATGTTATTTTGCCAAGACTACCAAATGAGGCCGCAACTTCATTTCTCAATTCCATCATTCATGCAAATAATGTGGAACAGTGGAAGTGAGATCCTCGACTTCCATTCTTATGCATTCCAAGATAAGGTGGTTTCTTCTAGTTTGAATTTTTAATATGCTATTTTAAGTCAGGTGGTTCCTTCATTGGAGGACGATACTATACTTCCATCCAAGAACTATTTGTGAGAATGAGATATTAATCCACTACTTCTGCAGAATCAAAAAATAATTTGGTATTTTTTTCTTATATCTGTGAATCTAAGCTGGATAATGTCACAAATTCAGGGTGAGGTTTTCGGGTTCTGCCATTTTTCTTGTAATAGTGATGATAATCAAACCCTATATGTCTCTTGGAACACCATATCATGGGAGAGAGTTGGATCAAAGAAAATAGTCCGTGATCCTATTTCTGCCTTCAATGTTTTAGCTGATGGAGAATTCTTTGTAGTGTAAATCTTCAATTAATGCTTCTTATAGAAGAAAAATTTTGATTCCATTTTATAGGCTTTCCGATTTGAGTGATTGAATCGGCTTGAAGAACTAACATTTTTCTATCATTTCTCAAAAGAGATTTGAATTCTGACTATTGTTCTACTTCCTTTGTCATGTTCGCATTCAGACCGAATGACTTTATGAAATTACATCGATACTTTCACATATTACGGGTAACGTAGGTGCAAATTTATAGAAGGATTTAAACATTTATTTTAATAATTCTCTAGATATTGATTTGGATATTGTTTAGTGGAATTCATCATCTTCATTGTTATCCAAACCCTTTTTTTTTCTTTTTCCATTGTTTGGCATGGAGTCCCTAATATAATATGGCCTAATGGCCATCCATATGAATGATTTAACTGTGCACATGTCATGTTGTACTAGGGTCTACCAAATAGCCTTATTGTAGGGCAAGGATCATGTGAGCTTTTCCCTCCTATCAAGGGAACTGATATTTACACCCAATCTTGTTTCACCAATCAGTAAAAACATGAGAGTTATGGTATTGTTTACCGCTACCATCTGTTGTTCTACCAATTCTGACAATTATGTTTTTTTGCAGGTTATACCTCAGCTAGAAACAACTTCTTATTTGAAAGGGTAATTGCTTAATCTTATTAACATCATTTGGTTATTGAAGTATGAATCTAGTGACTATCATGTAGGAGGTAATGTTTGTAGACGCATTGCAAATTAGAGTTGGGCTTTTGTCGAATGCGTGAATAGGGATAATTTGGAAAAGGTTTGTTGAACTAAAAATTTCCTGGAATTCTTGAATTAATTTGGAAAAGGATGTCTTCATAATCCGCAATGGTAATTCTTCAACAGTTTATTGGAAATTTTCATTTGTGGTACTCACTTTACTGGAATTTGTCATTTGTGGTATTCACAATGTTGAAACTTTTGTAGAGTAATGCCTTGTAATTCATCTCATGAATACATTCAGTAAAAAAGTATCCATTTTAAGAATATATATGACTTTTTTTTTCCTGCTTTAGAATACCAACTATTGTCCTTTTCTCATGCATGAATCATGATCATCATCAATATAACCTTGTCCCATCTATTTGATGTTGGCTTTCTAACAATTATCATGGTTGATGGGCAAAAGTTTGACAACAAGCAAACCAGTGCTACATGAGATCAGCACTTTTAGTGGTCCTCCATACCACATGCATCTTATTGAGACAGATACCATGCATTTCCATGTTTTGGGCCAACAAATCCATGTGTTTTGGGGCTGATATGATACAGATTCATATCAGGCCTTTATGAATATGATACGTCTATATTGGGCTGATATGATGTAGATATTTAGAAGTATGTTTTCCTTTGGTGGTTGGCTAAACTTTTACAATCGATGGCCCGATTACATTTATTTACATGGATTGACTTTTAATACCTAGAAAAATGATAGGAAAATTTGTGATAAGGCAACATCTCGAACAATATCATGCATTTTTACAGTGAATTTCAGCGAAAATAGATTCTTGCCTAGGCGGGTGGTACTTAGAATGATGTAAAATGATCATAATTTAATCTCTTCTCCTTATAAATGATTTTGCTGACTCATGCAAAATAGCGAGCTTACAACTGATGTTGCACCCATGGGCTTAGTTATTTCCTGAAATCAGCCAACATCTTTCCTCTAAAAAAATATTATTTTGCTTTTAACCATTTCATCGTGTCATAATTGTTATTGTTTTTGTTGTTAACACCATGCAATTTTACTTCTTGCTCATGTAGATTTTGTTCAAATCCGGCCCTATGATAACTCATTTATTTCATGCTGTTAGGTTGCTGCTATTAAGGCAATGCATGATATTGTTTATCTTCGCCATCATCTAGAGAAGGCAAGTTCAGTCCCTTCACCTTTTGGTCCATTGTATGAACTCATTGTAATAGATATTTGGTTCCTAGAGAGTCCAGATTTCAGAAATTGTGGAAGCCCCACTCTATATTAGGTAATTGTGCCCTGTTTCAATGGCAAAAATGCACCCAATTTAGAAACTGTGGAAGCCCCACTCTATATTAGGTGGAAAGCAAAAAGTCCATCAAACTAGCTTCAAATGACAAGTGAGCTCATTTATCAAAACAGAAATGAGCATGTTGCAATCACTTAATAATGTCTCCCTTGCAGGTTCCATTCTTGTTTTGACTTTGGCATCACCATTTACATTAACCATGCATTTGCTAAATTTGCCAAAGCTTTATAATCTTTTTGCAGGTTGGTTCTTTAGATCCTAGCAAACTCATAAAAATACTCAAATCATGTATAATTGGTGGGCCTGTTGAAATTGGATTGGGCCTGTCCTGTTCATTTGGTGGACTTAAAAATAGGCCCGTGTTTAACTTGTAGGCCTAAAATTAGATCAAGTTGGGACCATGGGGGCCAGGTTCGTACAGGACTTGTCTTTATGGGAAATGCACCAAAATGTATGAATTTAGTTTTCCTTTAAAAAAAAAAAATTTATTTTCTTGGTGATTTTTATTTTCTCAGTTTTCATTTATTGGATATGTTCATTTGAATCCTTTTCTTACGTATATAAGTGTATATGTTCCATGTTTATGGTAGAGATTGTTGGAGATTAGCAAGCCTTAATCTCTAAGGAGACTCGTGGGGCTTCCAACCTTTTCTTGACAAACCTTCTTTTACTACTGTAAAATTCATGCTACTTGGCTAGAGCTGAAGACCTTACTTTTTTTTTTGTGATCGATGATTGCATCATATTGCATTTGCACCATCAGGTTTGTTCATTTAAAACTTGCACTATGTTGATCAGCTACTAGAATGATCTCTTTTTTATTATTTTTACCATTGTCATATTTTCAAGTTTTAAGTCCTTGACTTAATTTCATATGATCAGATGTTGGTAGTGAGAGGAATATTGCTAATACTGGAAAGGATAATGGGGTCAATCAAAGCACCGACAGAGGCCTTACATCCACCTCTTCACCAGTTTTGCAGGACATAGAAAATAAGGCAACCATTCCAACCATGAGGTAAACTTCATTTATAGATTTTTCTGATCATGTGACCTCCAGCCTTTAAGGATTTTCAGCCTTTGAATTTGAGGACTTTTAGGGAAAATTACAACAGATCAACCTATGCTCCTCTCACTATCTTTTTCCCCTAAAGGAGGTGCTCGAGTCCAAGGGTGGAAATGTCCAATTAGGGCTCACCTGGTTATCAATTCAGATGAACTACACCTTACATGCGTGTGCAAATAATGAGTTGTTAATGTGCTATGCAAAAAGAAAAACAAATCCTCATGTAATATAGTTTCTGTTTGAACTAGTGAATATCTGATTGTTGTGTCATTTGTTTATTAAGCCACTGAAATTCGATTGTTGAATGTTGTCATATTGCTTTGTGTTTGTTGATGTTGTTCAAGGCGCTAATTTCCAGCATCTTTATGGGATGGAAAAACAAAGACACAAGGCCTTTAAAACAATGAATATTGATGGTGATTAACAGTCTTCCATTCTTTAAAAAAATAAGGAGAAGGCAATGATGATGGGACCCAAGTTGTGTGTATCCCCTGTTACATGATGCCCATGTAACCCAAAGCGCTGTAAAACTAACTTTAAGTATCATTTGAGACCAGTATGCATCGCCTGATGGAACTAGTTTCATCCATTGTATTGGCCTGATAGAGGGAGAAATGACCTGATTTTAGTGGTGACAATATGGTACATTGAAACTGATTTTTAAACCTTGCATACATTTTTTTCTTAATTAGACCCAATATAAATGGTTAATGTGTTTGAAATCTATTGTCATCAGTGCTCACAACTAAGAAAGAAACTAAATAAATGAACATCTCATCTAATAGAAGTTGTGTTGTGTAATTGCATCTTTGTATCTATTTAAAAGCTACATTGTGTGAAAGTTTCTGGATTTTCTCTGTATTTCTTGAAGTTCAGCACAATAGATAACCTGATGTGATTGAACTCATTCTTGCATAAACATTCTCCCCATTACTTTGCTTTTGCTGTTAGTCATGACAGATGAAATATTTTGTGTTTAATTTGCTCAATTGTTCTAGATTTTGGGTGCATTGAGGACCGGTGTAGATGTGAATGATTGAGCAATTGCATTGGTAACATGTGCTGAAGGATGGACTTGTAACTTTACACGTTCCCTATGCATATGGATTTGCAATTATCTTGCTCACTTCATGGTTAATGACACTTCTCATCTTGTTGAGAAATGGAAAATATACAATGTTTGGACTTTTAAAAAAAAAAAACTAATTTTGATATTGTAACTTTGAAAGTAGATAATTTTGTGATGTACATTTGGCTTAATTACAATTTTAAATTCATGTTTTCAGCTAGAAAAAGGTGTAGATGGGCTATTTGATAGTTTTGCTAGATTGGATTCATGTGTCTCTAACGTGGGACAGACTGCTGCCAAAATTGGAGATCATCTGCAGGTAAAACTAATTCTTTACCAGCATGGTATTAAAATATGGTCGCATAATGATTGTTTAATGTCACACATAGAAAATATCATAATGCATTAAGAAAGCCTTCTAAGATTTCTTGCAGGAGTAGGATCACAAGTCCTACAGTCCTACAGACAATGTACCCTACCTGGTGGAAAAATCTGATCAAGTACATGTGTGGCCAAGTGTGGATGGACAGGGACAGCCTCCACATGTGTGGAATTAGCAAACCTCCTAAATGCATATAGTTTTCATACTACAGCTGATCAAGCACATTTTAGCAGTCATTTTTTAATTTTATTTTTAAAGGAATTTTCTTAATGCGATGCGAACAATTCATTTGCAGCAACTCCAATCAACCCTATCGTTTTCCTTGTGATCACATTCAGGAACTCGGCAGTGATTATAAGCTTGTGGCCATGCCATGTCGTTTGGGCATACTACTGCATTGCAAAGTAATAATTTCGAGATAAGTTTTGATTTTTATTTTATTTATTTATTTCTTCCAAATTTATTTGGATATTTTGGGTTGGAAAATGGTAAGGCGGGTTTTGAATTTGGATAGAATGAAGAAGTTTGGTGTAATGTCAAGTTTTCATACTAAATCACTAAATCAAGTATATAGTTTTCATACTACAGACTTTGGTTGCTAGTCTCTGATAATATTTACCAATGGCAGGGTTGTTCTCATGCTGATGGTTAGGTGTTCTTTTGCCCCCCATATAATGACACTTGCTTCCAACAAGAGAGGAAGACAATGACTAAAACAAGTAGTTGTGTTCCAACCTAGGATGTAACCTTGAACTTCCCACCACACCTAAACTGTATGGGGAAATCATCGGTGGTGACCCTTGTGGGGAGGATTAGAAGGGAATATCATGCTCTGGAACTTCAGTTCAATCCATGTATTGTAACTATTACTTTCTTTTTTAATCCAAGGAACCATTTGGACTGCACACGCTCCTCTTTGTAAGTACCTTTTTTTTTTTTTTACACACGCACACACTCCCACACACTCACGCCACACGCACACACACCGCACACATGCACGCCGTGGGATTTCACCCCCTCTTTGTAAGTACCTTCTTTCTTAACAGATCCACTAATATGTCAGTCTACCAGAATATTAAGGATAAAGATAATGAATCTGCAGTGTTGAAGTTTACCAATCTCTTGTTCATCTCATTCTCTACCAAACTTGTAAGTTTGTTCTTGATGAATCCCGGCTTCAGCCCTGCCAGGGATCTTACATTAATTTATGTGCCAAATAAATGTCCTGTGCTAGTATTTGCCATATCCATGTATCAATTTTACATGTAAATTTTAATGTTTCATGTGTTAGTGGTACCCCTGCAACTCAAGGTTTAATGGTACTTACTTGCCTTCAATATAGGTCAATGATACATTGGAACACTGCTCAAGTAGATACTACAATAATGATGTTGTTGCTGTTGTAATCTTGGGTATTGGAACAAATGTTGCATATGTAGAGCGTGCACATGCAATTCCTAAGTGGCATGGTCTTCTACCTAGATCAGGAGAGATGGTGAGCTTTCTTATTGTGGCTATTGTTTTCTTTCTTTTGGATTGTTTATTATTCTTGTTTTGAGGAATAAAAGAGAGAACTCAATAATAATAAAATGCCCATAGGCCTGAAAATACAGGAAAAAAAAGAAGCAGGAATTCCAGAGATAAATGCATCACGGCATGTAAGATGAATGTGAACCACAAGCTATTTTGTTTCCCTGTTTCATAAATTTGTGCCCTGACTAATGTAATCACTTTATAAGTGTAACAAAAAATGGATGTTCTGACAGCTCCTTTCTTCTCATATGTTCTATCAGGTGAGTTCACTCTCCGTTCTTTTCTCAATGGATGCTTAGATCTTTCTCAATCTGAAAATGTTGAAAAACTCATTTCAACTAAATCTGTTGCTATTGCAGATGTTGCATTGGCAGGGATCCAGGTATCTGCTTGATCCCGTAACCCAGTTCTGGTGTGCTATATTTTGGTTGGAAGAAGTTGATCTCTGTACTCTGTTCTCACTCATGAAATTTGTTTTTGGGAGACTCTTTTTACTAGCCAACTAACCGATATCTTCTCCCTGTTAACCATTTTTGTTGTTTGCTTATGTAATTCTCATCAGAGAGTCTGACAAGAGCTTTGTATCATATTCTATGATAGGGTGGGTTTTCTACTTTAGTCAAATCATTGAGAACACAGTGCATCGAGTTGCTTGCAGAAAAATAGCTTCTTGTGGTTTTCAGTTATATTGATGACCTATGTGTAATAAGGAAACACATTCATGTAGGTTATGGGGCATATCTACTATCACATTCTAGCAACCGGTTTGAATGGTTACATGACAGCTGTAACCAACATGAAAAATTCGTCTCATGTAGTTTTTCTATTTGTATTCTGATTTTAAGAAGTTCTTATCATGGTCATAACTGCCATTTGTATTTATACTTTAGGTATATCGACATGATGATAACAACATGGAAAACATGGGAATTCATGGATTGTTGGCTACATTGAAGGCTTTTGGGTAAGTAGTTTCAGACCTTTTCTGTGTCGTTTTCTTGCTCATCTATGAAAAATGAGGGCTGGTTGTAAATGATTTACAGGTTGTGTTTAAATGATAATTTAACCTCGTAAAGGTCTTTTGATCTAGAAGATTCAGCCTAGCAGAATTTTTAATTGTTTTTTTTCTTTTCTGTCACAATGTAAATAATTTAGTGGCGTGTTTTATAGATTTTAGCGGCGTTTGTTACAAAATAACATGCGTTCTCATAGCTTTTAGCAGCGTTTTTAATAGCTTTTCAGCGGCATTTTTTCAATTTATAGCGCGCTTTTATAGTTCTTACCGGTAGTCACCTGAATCGTCGGTAAAGGATAATAAGTGCCGCTAATATTTGACTTTTAGCGGCAGCTGTCAAGAACGCCGCTAAAAGGTACTACCGCCGCTAAAACACACAGCGACGCCCCCCTTTAGCGGCATGTGTCCAACCGCCGCTAACTTTTATAACGGCGGTTTTTGGGCCTTTTAGGGGCGGTTTTGGCCGCCGGTAAAGGCTATTTTTCTTGTAGTGAAAATTTAAATAAACTATGAGATTTTATAGAAAAATTGGATAAACAAAATGGTGAAACTGGTTATTAAAATATCCCTCCACCTTTATCTATCTCACTCGTATTTTCTACAAAATGCCTTATGCTAGAAACCTAGGTGGGGCTTACTATGGGTTTTTTTTTTTTTTTTTTTTTGAGAAATCTACCCCGTCCATCCATTTTTCCATATCATTTTAGCACAAGAGGCCAAAATGAGCCGTATCCAAGACTCAAATGGGCCGAAAATGTGAGGATTGAACGTCCACAGTTGAAATATTCGCGAGGCGATAATATTTATGATTTCAGTTCATTTCAGTAGGAATATTACTATGAACAGTATGTATGCAATTGAAACATTACTTTTGACCTAGGGAGGTTTCAACGGTAGGAATTTCCCTAACCACCTTTTCCTTTAGTGCGGCACACTTGAGTCGTGGATCCGACTCATTTTTGGCCCTGTCCTAAAATGATCTCCAAAAACTGATAGATGGGGTGGATTTCTCACAAACACTACAGTTGGCCCTTATCGAATATAGTGCAACCTTGACCACTTAGAGAATTTCTCACTCAGAGAATTTCTCAATGACAGAAGTTCAATTCAAATTGGATCCATATGCGGATTAGATAATGACACATTGAGTAGCGAGTCCTATTGAATTGACGTCACCAAGTTTGGTGGGTCCCACCATGATCTATGTTTTGTATCCACATCTTTCATCCATTTGGAGAGATTATTTTAGAGTGATATGCAAAGAATGAGTGAAATCCAAACCTCCAGTGGACCCAGCACAGAAAACAGTGGGGGCAGTGACGCCCACCATTAAAAACTTCTAAAGGCCACAAAAGTTTTAGATCAAGTTGATATTTGTGTTTTCTCTTATTTCATGTCTATTTTAACTTTTGAATAGGTTGGATTTCAAATAAACATCATGGTGGGCCTTGGGATAGTTTCAACAGTGGGAATCACTCTCCCCATTATTTTCTGTGGTGGGGTCCACTGTAGCTTTTTATCTGCTTCATTCTTTGGCTCATACCCTAAAATGATATCTCAAAATGGATGGACGGTGTGGATACAATACATACATCATAGTGGGGCCACCGAACTTGGTGACGTAACTTCAGTGGTCGACTCGCTACTCAACCTGTCAGTATCTAATCCACGTGGCGTAATGGACTCCAATGCGGAAGCAGATTGGCCGGTGTAACACACACCACCTATATAGCTGGTGACACACCACCTGTATAGCTGGTGTATTGACATCAACAAGTTTTATGGGTCCCATCATGAGGTATGTGTTATATCCAAACCATCCATCCATTTTTCGAGCTTGTCTTAAGACTTGACCAAAAAATTAGATGGATATAACACTCAATTGGACCACATTGCAAAACGCAATGGAATATTGAACACTACCATTGAAACCCTTTTAGGGGTCACAAAAGTTTCGGATCAATATGAAATTTGTTTTTCCTCTTCGTCCATGTATTTGTGACCTTATTAACAGATTGGATGGAAAATAAACATTTTGGTGGGCCTTACAAATTTTTTAAGGTGAAAATCATCATCCTCGCTGCTACTTTTTTGATGTGGTCCATATGAGATTTGGATATCATTCATTTTTTGTCTAATGCTCTAAAATGATCTCGAAAAATGGATGAATCGATGTTAATAAATACCTAATTGTGGGGCCATGTACCTTTAATCTCCTTTGAACCGTTGGTACAACTCGAAGTTCGAGGAGCGCCGGTGCTCGTCTTCACACGACACATATCTACACCAGCTATAACGCTCGTCTTCACGGGCACGAATTAGGTACTACCCCGCCCGTTCTGAGCTCTGGACATCCACACTGTCCATACATTTTTTCATATCATTTTAGCTTAATGTACCAAAATTAGAGTAGATATAACGCTCAAGTGGACCACACCACAGGAATCAGCGGTACCAAGCATAACCACCGTTGAAACCTTCTTAAGTTCCACCGAGTTGTTTAATTTCCATCCAACCTGTTGATATGGTCATCTACGCTTGGATGAAGTGTGAAAACAAATATAATCTTATCCAAAACTTTCGTGGTCTCTAATAAATTTTCAATGGTAAGAATTTAATTCCCACTTTGTGGTCCATTTGAGTATTATATATAGTATATTTTTAGGATTATAATCATGGAAAAGGAGATAGACAGTGTGGATAAAATTAATACATCACAGTGGTCCCTCAATAGCCATCAGAGCCTTCGCATGTCCCGAGCTTCGAATAGGCCGGGGTAGTACCTAATCCGTGCCTGGTCTACGCATGACACACCCTCCTGTGCTAGCTAGAGGTCGATTAGCACCAAACAGGTTAGGTCACCAAGTTCTATGGGACCTACCATGATGTATGTTTTATACCCATATTGTCCATTCACTTGGAGATATTAATTCAAGGCATGAGACAAAGAATGAGTCAGATCCAAAGCTCGAATAGACCCACCAAAGAAAACAGTGGATAAAGTGATGCCCACCATTAAAATTTTCTAAGGGCTACAAAAGTTTTCGATGAAGCTGAAATTTGTGTTTTCTCTTCTTTCATGTATGTCTTAACTTTTGAACAGGTTAGATCTCAAATAAACATCATAGTATACCTTAGGAAGCTTTCAATGGTAGGCGGAAGGCTTTTGTAGAAAATATGAGAGAGAGGTGCATAGGTATTTTAATAACCGGTTGAGCGGGTTTATTTCTCTAGTTTCTATGAAATCTCCCCATTTGTTTAAGTTTTTATCATCCGACGAATAATGTGCCGTCAACACTCGACCTCATGGGAAGGTAACATATCATCGAGCATAGTACCTTTTTCTTATGTATATATATACACATATAGGGAAAAGGTACTATGCGATTGAGCTGTGTGGGCCCCACCGTGATGCGTGTTGAACATCTACCCCATCAATCAGATGCACCATTCCATGGTAGAGCTCGGGCTTAAAATTCAAGTCAATTTGTGACTTGTGTGGGCCACACCACATACAAAAGTTGAGAGGGGTTACACTTTCGTTAAAACATTCATAATCATTTGTTGGGCCTACGAAATGTGGTTCACAAATCTAGCCCATCCATTATGTGTGTCCCACTTGGATGAGGGGTCAGACCAAGTTTCAAATGCATCCAAATTTCAGGTGGGCCCCACCAAGTACTTTTATATGTTTTAGTCATGTCTTCACATGATTTTAGATTGTATGGCCCACCTGAGTTCTGTATATGGCTGATTTTTAGGATATCTCATAATTTAAAGGGACCCATCAAATGCACGGTGTCGATTTTCGACATACATCATGGTGGGGCCCACACAGCTCAACCTCATGGGAAGTTCCCATGAGCTCCACCGATTTATATATATATATATATATATATATATATATATATATATATATATATATATATATATATATATATATATATATATATATCCTCATAGCACACATGTGATACTTTAAGAGAGATTCTTTAAAAAACATTGACTCTTTCCTATACTCATGGTGGATTAGCTACTGCCAAGTTGAGTAGGGAGACTTGAATTGATGTCACTGAGTTATGTGGGCCCAGCTTGATGTATTTGTTGTATCCACATCATCCATCCATTTTTAGAGATAATTTTAGGACATGAGAAAAAGAATGAGTAGATCGAGAAATGGAATGGACCCTACCGTATAAAACAATAGGGAGAAAGGCCCACCGTTAAAACCTTCCTAAGGTCCACTGTGATGTTTATTTAAGATCCAACTAGTTCATAAGTTAACGTAGACATTAAAGAAGGGAAAACACTAATATCAGCTTGATCGAAAACTTTTGTGGCCCTTAAAAGTTTTTAACGGTGAGCGTCACACTCTCCATTGTTTTCTGTGGTAGGGTCCACTCAAGCTTTGGATCTGATTCATTTTTTGTATCACGCATAAAATGATCTCTACAAATGAATGGACGGTGTGGATACAATACATACATCATAGTGAGGCCCACGTAATTAGGTGACGTCACTAGCAAGTCTCGCTCACCTGTAAGTAGCGAGAATTCCGTCTTTTCACGCTGAATTTGGACGGGGATTGCATCCTACCCCCGCTCGGACGGGCAGAGCTCTGTGAGGTCATCGGTAATGTTTATATGCCATCCGCACCATTTATAACATCAATTCTACTGAGATGAACTAAAAACAGAAATATTATCTTGATTCAAAACTTCTGTCGCCAGACGAATATTTAAACCGTGGACATTCAATCCTCACGTTTTTGGCACATTTAAGTATTGGATTCAGCTCATTTTTTACCCCATGTCCTAACATGATCTCAGAAAATGGATGAACAGGGTAGATTTCTCACAAACATCATGGCGAACCCCACCTTGGTTCTAGTGCAGGATTTTCATGGGAAAGGCTTTGGCAGGAAATCCGGAAAACAAATAGGCAGATAACCCTCTAGCCGATGGCTAATGGTTGGTGCTCAATGAGCCCCACCATGATGTGTGTTTCATCCATTCAGTCCACCCATTCTTTTATATCATTTTATGGTATAAGCCCAAAAATGAGGTTGATCCAAATCTCAAGTGGACCGCAAAGTATTGATTGACCACCCACCATTAAAAACTTCTTGGGGCCACAGAAGTTTTGGATCAAGCTGATATATATTTGTTTCACTTCTTCCGAGTTTGTATGACCTAATCAATAGGTTAGATGTAAAATAACCATTATAGAGGCCCTAAGAGGTTTTTAACAGTGGACGTGCAATCAATTTTTTTTTCTTTGGTGTGGTCCACCTGAGATTTAAATCTACCTCATTTTTTGTATCAAGATATAAAATTATCTTTCAAAATGGATGGATGGCATGGATAGAACACATACATCATGGTGGGTCCACATAGCAACGACCACTAGCCACCAGGCTAGTGGCAGCATAAATAGCCAAACCACGTCCACAAGTCTGGATTGGAAGCAGATTGCTTACTGAGTTACTCATTACCCTAAGCGTACTAAGTAAAACCTATGGGGCCCACCATGATTTATTTATTTTATCCACTCTGGCCATCCATTTTAGCATATAATTTTATTGTATGAGCTCAAAAATTAAGCTTATAAAAATCTTAAGTGATCCACATCGTAGGAAACAGTATGAATTGAACGTCTACTATTGAAAAATTCTAGGAGGCCACATAAGTTTCGAATCAAGTCGATATTTTAGTTTTCCTTTCATCCATGTATTTGTGATCTTATGAACAGATTGGATGACAAATAAACATCACTGTGGGCCATAGGAAGATTTCAACGGTGAAAATCATTATTCCCACTGTTTCCTGTGGTATGGTCCACTTGAGCTTTGGATATGCTTCAATTTTGGGCTCAACCATTGTAATGATCTGGAAAAATAGATCGACGGTGTGGATAAACCAAATACATTCACTGTGGGCCCAACTGAGTTTACTCAGCACGATAAGAGCGAACTGAGTAACTCAGTACGCAATCCGATTTTGTCTGGATTATACATTGTAGCGAGGGGAAGCAGATTGGCTACTCCCCCTGCCACAAGCCATGTGGGCCCCACTATGAAGTATGTCTTTTATCCATGTCGTTCATCCATTTTTACATATCATTTTAGGGCTTAATACAAAAAATGAGATGGATATAGGTGGACCACACCACAGGAAAACAATAGTGATTGGATATCCACCATTAAAATCCTACTAAGGCCCACTGTATTGTTTATTTGACATCCAATCTGTTGATTAGGTCATACAGACCTAGTTGAAGGGAAAAAAACTAAGATCAACTTGAAAAGTTTTTAATGGTCGACGTTCAATCTCTCCCTATTGTTTTCTATGGTGGGATCCACTCCAGCTTTTAACCTGCTCATTCTTTTTCTCACGTCCTAAAATGATCTCTAAAAATAGATGGACTGTGTGGATACAACAAATACATCAAGGTGGGCCCACAGAACTTGGTGATTCCTCCGTGTGAGTGTAGGAGAAAGTCGATTTTTTTTTTTTTAAGTATGAGTAATGCTCATACACAACTAGTTGAGCAAATTAAATTGGTCCAACTAGCCAGGTATTAAGTAGCAAAAAATTATTATTCCACCACATGTAATATAAGACATGAGTATTCATAATATCAAGTTTTACATATGTATAATAAAATTTATATGTCAATATCTAGCCTATTCATCAAATATGGTATACTAATTATATTTTATCTGCTAAAAATTAATAAAGGTTCATCATCACTGAAGCCACACATATAAGTTCCATATGTACAGCTAGAATGGATTTCTAATAGCCTCGTTTTCCTGTAAATAAATATCATATTATTAATCATTTAAAAAAATTTATGTCATTCACATGTTTAAATTCTCTTTTTATCTAATGAATAGATGAGATTTCTCATACATTTAATTCAACGCACAAATACATCACATGTGTACAGCCTCCTAAGTCATCCCATCTTCTCTTGACATCTAATTGACTAATTTACATATCAACTAATGTTAATAAACGCTCTCCTGCATAGACAAGCTGCTCCACGTTACTCGGCAAAATGAGTACCCAGATTGGGTGGGCCTCACTATGGTGTTAAAGTGAAATCCACCCCAACCATCAGGTGAGTCACCTCATGTTTGATCCAGGGCCAAAAAATTTGCCGATCTTTGTTTCAGTTGGGCCACACGATTGGAAAATTTTTATGGGAAAATCTCACCCTCTACACTGTTCCCTAAATGTGACCCACTTGAATCCCATGTAAGCTTGATATTTTAGCCTTTACGGATATCTTCTGGTTTCGCATCTAATGGGTGTAACGGATTTTACATACACATTATAGTGGGCCCTGTAAAAATCGAGGGTGGACGTCTCTCTCCCAAATGTTTTCCTTAGTGTGCCTCAATTGAATAACAGATCATCCTGATTTTAAGTTTACTAGCCTACCATGGGATTACAAATATAATGGTCGGAGTTGATCTCACATAAACATCAAGGTTTGGCCCAGTAAAATATCACCGTGGGCGTGTCTCCTGCACTGGTTCATAGAAAATGAGAAATTTACTACTGTGGACCCCACATTTTATTCAGTGGTTTTTATGAAGCAATATAAACTTAACATACGCACTTAGACCTCCTCGTACGGAAACCGAATTTGAGGACGAAAATACCCCTGCCTTCCTCTAGCTGGCGTGTAGAGATGAGCGCTGGCAGACGGTCCTGCGATGGGAGCTCAGGTGCGGCCCACTGTGATGTTTGTGAGAAATCCTCCCCGTCTAAGTTCCTTCATAGGGTCACAAAGACCTAGATGAAGAGGAAAACCAAATTTCATAATGATCTAAAACTTTTGTAACCCCTAAAAGGGTTTCAATGGTAGACGTTCAATTCCCCACTGCATTTTACAGTGTGGTCCACTTGATAGTTAGATCTGTCTTATTTTTCGTCTCAAGCCTTAATATGAGCTCGCCAAATAGATGAACGGTATGGATATAACACAGACCTCATGATGGGACCCACAAATGCAACACAGTAAAAAAAATAATTTACAGAATGCCCGCGGCAGCCTGACAGAATTATTATTATTATTATTTATAGGGAGAACTTTTTCCCCCTTACATTTTTTTCTAATACATAATTATGTAAATATATATATATATATATATAAGTATATAAAAATATTTTTCTATCTTTTAATTCATTTCTTTGTCTATTTATTTAACAAGCATATCTCCTAAACTAGAATGATTTACTTAATGTACCACATATGATTTTGGGGTAGGAGAAGCTAAAGCTAATTTAGCCAACCAACCTAGTTATTTTCCAAGATTCCATTGGGTCGATGGTCGAAAATCTATTTCAGTCACTTCGGGGTCAATTTCAATCACTTCACGGTCAAACTAGAAATTCAGCGGAGCAAACATGAAATTGAGCAGGGCAAACATTAAATTGAGCAGGGCAAACTAGAAATTTAGCGGGGCAAACATGAAATCGAGAGGGGCAAACTAGAAATTCAGCCGGGCAAACTAGAAATTTAGTGGGACAAACTAGAAATTGAGCAGGGCAAACATGAAATTGAGCGGAGTAAACTAGAAATTGAGCGGGGCAAACATGAAATTGAGTGGGGCAAATATTAAATTGAGTGGGGCAAACATGAAATCGAGCGGGGCAAACTAGAGTTCAACCGGGCAAACATGAAATTAAGTGGGGCAAACTAGAAATTGAGTGGGGCAAACTAGAAATTCAGCGGGGCAAACTAAAAATTCAGCGGGGCAAATATGAAATCGAGTAGGGCAAACATGAAATTTAGTAGGGAAAACATTAAATTGAGCGGGACAAACTAGAAATTGAGCAGGGCAAACTAGAAATTCAGCAGGGCAAACATGAAATTGAGTGGGGCAAACATGAAATTAAGTAGGGCAAATGTGAATTTCTGCGAGGCAAACATGAAATTCAGCAGGGCAAACATGAAATTGAGCGGGGCAAACTAGAAATTGAGCGGGGAAAACTAGAAATTCAGTGGGGCAAACATGAAATTGAGCAGGGCAAACTAGAAATTTAGCGGGGCAAACATGAGGTTTGTGTTAGGGACCGAATGCATTTTATATAGGAGAGTGGCTATGGGAGAGAGTCCACCCATTGTAGAACTCTTTCACTTACCTATGTCTTCTCAATCTCTCACATACAAGGAGAAAAGTCATTCTTCAATACAAATCTATCTTGAGTTGTCTATAGTACTTTATGCCTATAAAACCGTATATACCCAATGTGATTAATTTAAACCAATCATTGCATTACCAGATGAAAACATGTCATATGTGTTCAATGATTCGAACATTCTCTAACTTGGGATAATCATGATATTCTTCAATATGCAATGTATTATATGGTAATTCATTAACGATCGAGATTCTACTAGATATTTGAATGGATCCTATAACAGTGATGTTTGTTTGTTATCAAACCTGTTCATAAGATCATACAGACATGGATTAATAGAAAACACAATTATAAGCTTGATCCAAAACTTCTGTGGCCCCTAAGAAATGATCAACGGTAGAAGTTCAATTCAAAATTATCATGTGGTGTTGTCCATTTGAACATTGGATATGTTTAAATTATCATATGGTGTTGTCCATCATGAAATTATCTGTTAAGTTTGCCCCACTCAATTTCATGTTTGTCTCGCTGATTTTCTAGTTTGCCCCACTCAATTTCATGTTTACCCAACTGATTTTCTATATTGCCCTACTCAATCTCACGTTTACCCCACTGAAATTCATGTTTGCCTCGCTCAATTTCATGTTTCCCCCACTGAATTTCAAATTTTCCCCGCTCAATTTCATGCTTCCCCCACTCAATTTCATGTTTCCCCCGCTCAATTTCTGTTTGCCCTACTCAATTTCATGTTTGCCCCGCTGAATTTCTAGTTTGCCCCACTCAATTTCATGTTTGTCCCGCTGAATTTCTAGTTTGCCCCGCTCAATTTCATGTTTGCCCAACTGAAATTCATGTTTGCCCCGCTCAATTTCATGTTTGCCCCGCTGAATATCTAGTTTGCCCCGCTCAATATCCGGTTGCCACTCAATTTTTAGTTTGCCCCTCTCAAATTATGGTTTGCCTCACTTATTTTTATAGTTTGTCTCGCTCAATTTCCGGTATTTCCTCGCTCAATGTCTATTTCAATTTCATATGAAGCTTGTTCAAATTCATGAAATGCTACATTATTTTCAATTATTTCTGATTTTGTACATTAAGATTAGCTTGTGAATTTTATGTTTGATATGTTTTTCAATTCATCTTTGCAACTGACAAATATTCTGTTGTAATCCCAAACCCAAGCTCTAGGTATACACTGAGATGGTGGTTTTAAAAGGTGACAAATATTCTATTGTAATCCCAAACCCCAGCTCAATTTCTACGTTGCCTCGTGCAAGTTCTAAGTTGCCTTGTTGAATTTCAAGGTTCCCTCGCTCAATTCCTAGGTTCCCTTGCTCAATTCCTAGGTTCCCTTGTTGAAATGCTAGGAAGGTTTTGATGATAAAATAAATGAAGAAGCTCTAATGCTAAAGTAGATCACGCCACATGGTGGGGCTTGAACACAACTTGCCAAAAACCTCTTTTAGGGGCTCAAGGAGTTTTGGATCAAGCTGATATTTTTATATTTTCCTTCTAACCAGGTTTATTTTATGACTAGGTTTAATGACAAATATATATCACGATGGCCTCTAAGAAGGTTTCAACAGCAATACCATCATCATTACTGATTCTTTTGATGTGGGTGTGATTTACTTGTATTTTTTTATCTGCTTTCTTTTTAAGCACTACGCCAAAATCGTGAATTTGCGACGTATTTTTGCGACTGTCGAACGCTAAGTATAACAACAGATTTAATCCGTCGCTAACGGAAAAAGTCTGTCGCTACGCCCGTTTGTCTCGAAAATCCGGTCCAAACGTCGTGGAATTTCGTGATGGACCAAAATCCATCGCTAAAATCCAATTTACGACGGATTTTGGTCCGTCGTAAGTTAGCAATGGACTAAATCCGTCGCAAATTTTGATTTTGTGACAAATTATGTTCAGTTGCAAATTCCCGCCCAAAATACCAAAAGGCGACACTTTTCAGTTGCTTTTACGATAGATCATGATCCATCATAAAAGAACTAAATATTTTTTTTTTTTTTTGGTTGAATATGGTGGAAAATCATGTTTTTTTCTACTCTAAGAATTGTTTTTTAATACAAATTTAGTGGTTTAATTGTACATATTTGTATCTAATATTATTTTTTAACAATTGATTGAATGCAAAAAAAATAAATAAATAAATAATTATTTTTAAATCAAATGAGTGGAAATTATTAATTTTTAAAAATTTAAAACTAATATTTAAATGATTTGTAATATGACAAAAAAAAAACATTGAGAAGTTGAAAAAATTTAACAATGTTTAAGAAAAAATGAGATTTTGAAAAAATAAAAATCGAGATTTAATAAAAATCTATTTTGTGGGAAAAAAATAATATTGAATAAAGTTGATAATTTTGAAAAAAAAAAAGAATTTGATTTCGAGAAAAAAATAATATCCTGAAAAAGAAAATTAAAAAGATTTTAAAAAATGCGAAAATTTTGACGATGTTGAAAAATGAAAATATTTTGAAAAAGAAAATGAGAGTTTGTATTTTGAAAAATAAAATAAATTTGAGAAATTCAAATAAATTTGACAAGTTCGAAAAAATTGATTTAAAAAAAATGGAGAAGTTAGAAAGAATTGAAAAGTTTTAAAATTAAATAATATTAAAGAATCGATACTTCAACAAAAAACAAACATTTTGAAATGAAAAATAAAGAAGTTGAAAAAATTAGTGATTTTAAAAATAATTAAAAATGCTAAAATTTTGAAATTAAAAGAAAAAGTTATTTATAAAAACATTGAGATTTTGGAAAAAAATATATGATTATAAAAAAGAAAATTGAAAAGTTGAAAACAAAATGATGCTTTAGAAGAAAAAAAATCGGCATTTTGGAATTTTTTAGAAAAAAATTAAAATTTGAGGAAATTTTTGAGATTTTGAAAATAAAAATTCAAAATTTGCATTTTATTTTACTTTTTAAAAAAAATATTTTATAATAAAAGTGATATTTTGTTAAAAGTTTTCAAAGAAAAATTAAGCGTTAAAAATATACATTTTGAAAAAAATGTTATTTTTAAATGAAAATTGAAATTTATCTATGAAAAAAAAAATGTAACCTTATCGGAGCGAGTAACTAGTCAAATTGAGGATATTGATCAGTAAAATAGAGTGAATGGACCAAACATATAAAATAAGTCAAATATTCTGATCAAAATTGTGACCCAACTTATTGACCTCACGAGAACCCAAGTATTAATGTTAGTAAGTTTTGTGGGCCCCATCATGATGTGTGTCGATCATCAACACCATGCATTTGATGTGTCCCCTTTAGGTTATGAGATATCTCAAAAATCATCCGTATACGAAACTCAGGTGGGCCATACCATCTAAAACCATGTGAAGACATCCTAAAAAATATAAAAGCACTTGGTGGGACCCACATGAGTTTTGGATATGACTAAAACTTGGTCTGACCCCTCACCTAAGTGGGACACACATAATGAATGGGTTGGATATGTGAATCACATTTAGGCAAGCCCAATATATGATTATGAATGTTTTAAGGAAACCTCTCCACCCCATTTAGGTGAGTTACTAATTAACCTTAGCATATTGAGTAAACTCTGTGGGGTCTACCATTATTTATTTATTTTATCCACTCCGTTCATCCATGTTAACAGATAATTTGAGTTCTAAATAACAAAATGGAAGCATACCCAAAGCTCAAGTGGACCACACCATAGGAAATAGTGTGATTGAACCTCCACCATTGAAAAATTCTTGGAGGCCATAGAAGTTTTGGATCAAGCTGATGTTTGTGTTTTCTCGTCATTCATATCCTTTTGATATTATGAATAGGTTGGATGGAAAATAAACATTATTGTGGGCCCATGGAAGGTATCAACGGTGGAAATCATTATTTCACACTGTTTCGTGTGGCATGGTCCACATGAGCTGTGGATTTACCGAAAATTTGGGATCAACCCACACTGTTCATTCATTTTTTGAGATCATTTTAGAGAATTATCCAAAAAATGAATCATATCAAAAGATTAAATGGACCGCACCACAAATACCAACAAAGATGAGGAACGGATTGACTACTCCTACCACTAGCCTGGTGGCTGGTGTTCAGTGCTCTATGGCCCCACCATGATGTATGTATTTCATCCATTTTTACGGATCATTTTAGGGCTTGATCCTAAAAAAATTATAGGGATATAAATTTTGTCAGGCCCGTATCCTAGTGACCATTCCATTACGTAGGATCCCGTGGTCCTCCCTGTCAAATTCCGACGACCCACGAAGCATAGATAGCATTTGTACATGCTCTTAAGTCACATCCTGTAAACTCGAGCCAACTCAACCCAAGACCTATGAAATTCTGACCGCGTCGTCGCCGCGATTCCGATGCCACATCTTGTGCGTCAATACGACACTCAGATTATGAGATCCAGCTCGTGCATCATCCCGGCCATTGATCGCTTGATCACGGGACCCACCTATCCCTGTTGTTGTATTTCCCTAGAAAACCATAATTACGATGATGTCACCCTGGGAGTGGCATCACCTTACCCTACCCCTAGCCATAGTTCCCTACAAGCAACCACCCCTTCCCTTTTCCACATAAGTCAAACTCATTAATTGCCTAGAAACCATCACCTCTCTCTCCCTCCCTCTTTCTTCTTTATATTTTTTTTCTCCTTCATTGTTGCAAACTTGGGACGTCCGAGCAACCCAAAATCAAGCCATCTCCCACCCATTCTACCTACTAATTCGGCCCACTAAACCCCATCTCGACCACTAAATCACTCTCCTTGGAGCTTTAAAACTTATTGGAGGAAGGAGTTCAAGATCTAAAAGTGGGTGATTCTCTCTCTCTCTCTTTCATTTGTGTGATGTGTAGCCCACTTAGATAGACCCCACCTTGGTGTATGTCTTATCCACACCATCCTTGCATTTGGTGGCCCGTCTAAGCAAGGCCCACCTTATATGTGTGTTTTACCCGGACCGTCAGGCGTCCAGGGACGTCCCTGGACATGAAATGGAAACACAAAAAAAAAATATTAGCTTGTTTCAAAGTTTATTGGGTGGGCCACTCCTACAGGCCCCACTTTGATGTATGGGACTAATCCACGCCGTCCATTCCTTTCCCACTTCATTTTAGGTGTTGAGCCGAAAAATGAAGTTGATCCTAGTATCTAGTGGGCCATAGCGTTGAAAACAGTGTCATTACCATTGAAATACCCTCATGATGTTTCTATACACCGAAATATATCGGATATTGGGCTTGTTTGGTCCGTCTCGGGCCATGGAATCCAATGGGTGGAATGGATTCACCTGATATGGGCCCCACATACCAAAAACCCCAGAATTTTCGTTTTTCAAAGAAAAGAAAAAAATTAATACAGGCAACACCTACAGCCGCTGGCATCAGCAGCAGGGGCTGCTGCATTGAAGGACGGACTGCAAGACCACGACTCCAGCCATGGGCCCCACCGTGATGTGTGTCGTGATCAACACCGTTCATTTTGTGGGCCCCTTCTTAAAGTGGGCCCCTCCAAAAATCATCCTTATCTGGAACTTAGGTGGCCCACATCACAGGAAACAGTATGGATGACGTCCACCATTGAAACCTTTCTGGGCATCCAGAACCATTATGAATTTTTTTTTTCCTTTTCATCCAGGCACATGTGACCTTATCAATGGGTTGGACGGCATATAGACACTATGGTGGGCCCCACGTGGGACCCCAAGATGTATGTGTTCTATCCACACCGTCCACAGCAGTGGACGGTGGAACCCACTGTGATGTATGTGTTTAGTCACACCGTCCATAGTAGTGGACGGTGGAAACCACCATGATTTATGTGTTTTATCCACACCGTCCACACCTAGACGGTAGGACCCACCATGATGCATGTGTTGCATCCAAACCGTTCAACCATTTTGGAAGCTCATTTTAAAGCTTGAAATAAAAATAAAATAGATCTATCTATCAAGTGGACCACATTGCACTGTGAGGATTAAATGTCTACCATTGAAATCCTTTGGGAATGCAGAAGTTTTGGATCACTAGGAATTTGTTTTTTCTCTTCATTCAGGTCTGTGTGACCTTATGACCAGATTAGATGGGAAATATATTTTATGGTTGACCCTAATGAAGGGTGTGTTATATCCTTCACCGTCCAGACATATCTGGATGGTGTTGAACTGATTAGGACGGGGCTGTACTGGGCAACCCAATAAATGTATATATTATATATATAAATCGTCCACCCATTAGACATGGACCCCACCATGGTAGCATCCGTTTGTCCTAGTTCGAACAGCTGAAAACCAATCTTCATGATCTTTTACAATTCTGCCACCTAGGCATGGGCTGTTACCACCCCATGGTACACCTTGGACTGTCCAGATCATGAAAAGTGATGATGGGAGGGGTCCACTGTCAAAACCCAGTAGTAAGCACGTCCGTCACTGAACATTTTACACCAGAAGGAACTGTTCGGATGCTTTGTTCAAAAAAATAGGTGGGGCCCACTTCTGATGATATTCTCAGGGTTCTACTTCGTTCATCGTTTTCTCAGTAATGTGTAAGCCCATGGGTCAAAGTATGAAGTATATCCGAACTCTATGTGGGCCACACTATCCACCTGTGATGAGGCACTAAACACCGTTGAAGCAACCCTCTGTTATCCTTACGTGCATGGATATGAAATTTTGTTTATTTACAAATTTGCCACTCTCCCTTCTAGAATAGTCTGTCATTCGTTCCTCCCTACTGCACCATCCAAAAGAAGTGAATCGTGCTCTTTCCACCGGTTTAGTTTGGGTCCCGATCGCCCAAGGATGTCCAAGATGCTTTCTTAATGGTTATTGTCTGATCTTGCCCATCGGCTCACTTATACACTGATCCAAGGGATGAATTTTGACGTATATGGCTAATTTGTGGTCATCGGTCCATATATAAAGTTTTAAGCTAAACGGATGGTGGAAACCCTGTGATCAAGCATTCTGGTTGACTTTTAGGCCACTGGAGCTTCAATTTATTGAAATTTTTAGATCATTAGCATGTAAATCCGTCGATCTTGGTCCCCTGGGGTCCTTCCCTTTCTTGGTGAATTATGAGCATTAAATCCATGCTTTTAGCACCCTTTCGTAGTCCATGCTCCAAAATACACCTTGCATCACAAACATGATTAAAGCAGGGCGTTAACAGTATCATGTATGCAAAATTAGGTAATAATTGGGATCTAATATGCAATATTCAACCCTCATCAATAGCGTATGGGGCCCACCTTGTATTGATGTAGGTGTACACCCAGCCGTCCATCTGTTGTGCGGCTGTGCAAGGACCACCGTGATGTATTTGTTTAATCTACGTCGTACATCATTTAGGCAATGGGCCAGCCCACCCTATGACATCTCTCCATTTGAGCAGGACCCACCTGAAGTGTGTATCGCATCTTGGCCGTCCATGGCCTAGACGACGCTGGTGCCTATATGTATTAAATATTATATATAATACATTACATGATATATGGTATTATGTTATATATTATATATCATATAATATATATTATGTATGATGCATATCTGGTGCGCCCCACGAGGGAACCCACCTACCTTTTAAACGGAATGATTGGTGAGTGCTGACAGCAGTTGCATTACTACTGTCACAACGTCCCCAAATTTTGTGGGTCCCACCTATATTGACGTCAACAGGTTATGTGGGACCCCACCATGTTGTATGCATTTCATCCACACCGTCCACATATTCGGAGCTGGACAATGTTTGGACAAGTGTTGATTTACATGGATTATATTTGGATGGTGTTGATTCACTTAAGCAATGTTTGGACAGTGTTGATCACACTAGTGAGCCATGTACCCCTATGATAGTGTTCAGTGATACACATGTTGCACCTGCCACTATCGAAATGATTTTGACGTAATCTAAACTCCCATCTGTGAGACTCACCTTGATGTATTTTTATGGCCCATTCGTTAGGTCCACTTTAACGTATTTTGTGGCCTATGTGATGTGGCCCACTTTGATATACTTGTGGCCCATCTGTGAGGCCCACCTTGATATATTTGTAGCCCATCTATGAAGCCCATTAGTGCGGCCCATTGATGTGGCCCACTTGATGTGTATGAGGCCCATGTGATGGGCCCACCTGTGATGTATATCAGGCCCATGTGTAGGGCCCACCTACTGTGTATTTGAGGCCCATGGGTTGTGGCCCATTGTGATATATTAGACCCATTGATGCGGTCCATTCGATGTATATGAGGCCTGTTGGTGCGGCTCATTGATACGGCTCACGTGATGTATAATGGCCCGTTGGTGCGGACTATGTGATGCGGCCCATTTGATGTATATGAGGCCCATATAGTGCGGCCCATTTGATGTATATGAGATCCAAGTATTGTGGCCCAATGTGATGTATTCGTGGCCTATAGGTAAGGCCCATTGTGATATGTATTAGGCCTATGATGCATGGCCCATTTGATGTATTCGAGACCCATGTGTAGGACCCACATGTCATGTATTTGAGGCTCATGAGCAGGGCCCACCTGTTGTGTTGTGTATATGTGGCCCTTGAGTAATGCCCATTATGTCGAATATTAGACCTTTGTGTGAGGTCGCAGGCCCATTATATGTTTGGCTCTATGTGGGCCATTCTTTTGGGGCGATGTTGGTTAAATGTTCACATTATCGAGGCCGATCGTTGATACCGATTATGAGTATGTGACAACATAGCATTATGATACATGCCCATATGCATCATCAGCATATTTGTTATGAGATGTGATTGACCATTGCATATGCCATAGGGCAGGCTGTTCATCGGGCTCCCTGATAGGCCGAGTTGCCCCACATGAGAGCACGACATGCGTAGGCTTGATGTATGATTGGACTGTGTGACTCATGCATCTCGCATTTGTGTGACATGACCACTATACACCCTAGCGACATCAAGGTCGTAGCCTCCACAGGTATATCGTGGATGGCCAGATGGGACACTGAAAATGTTTGGTTCGAGCATCAGGTTGCCATAAATGGCTATGGGTGAAAATTCCTAAACCCTCTTGGTACCAGAGGACGCCCTAACGTCGAGACCGAGTGGATACATGAGTGCCCGAGTGCCGAATACTAGGAGGTCGCATCTTCCACTATGTCATAGTCGGTTGGGAGGGGGTGTGGCTTTATCCGCCCGAGCGTAGGGGGCATTGCTAGGCTGAGTTTGACCAGCTCGTGAATGGGTCCATTATTGACGTGCCGGATAGGTATTGACAAATTATTGGCTAGGCGGATAGTGAGGTTTCTTACGCTCACTTGGACTGTGCAGCTGGGAGAGCGACAGTGCCATTTGGAGTGTACTAAACCAACTGCACTGATATGTGGACTTATTGAGTAGGAGTTGCATACTCATGCATTCGTTTCATTCACTATCCACTCGGGTTGATGGTGCGTAACTAATTGTTGTGTACCTTTGCATGGCTAGGATTTCGGTTGGGCACGACTAACTTGAGATCAGGAGTTTACCACATTGAGTCTAACTATCCAAATTTAAGTATGGGACTGGTTTGGATAGAAGTCCCTTGTGATAGACCCCATAGCCTGCGATACTACGTACTTTCATCCTGACTTCACACTCCAACATGGTCATTCCATTCACACCACATTTGCATTACATCCACAACATATAGCATTTTGGGTTACTGTGTTTCTGCATTTATATGGTCTAGATACGGCTGACGCTATCCGTGAACTCATCAGGAATTGCATATTACATCGCATCCTCGACATCTGATATTTGGCTCTTTATGACTCCTCATTTGCACAGTTGTCCTATATTGCATATTCTGATATTGGTTGGTTCATGGACTTGTCCATATTTCCGCTTACTTTGTTATCATATAATTTATGATCTTGTCAGTATTTCTGCTTATTCCGATATTATACGATTTATGGAATACCAGTAATTCTGGTATTGTATGATGATGACATTATATTGAATACTTGACACTTACCTTATACACACACTTACACCACCCTCTAAGCTTTCTATAAGCTCATGCACGATAGATGCATGCAGGTGATGTTAGGTTGCAGCAGTGTTGAGCTTGGAGCGTGCAACGGTCTTCTCGAGCTTGATTTTTTATTTATATATTTTCCTTTCAACATTTTACTCAAATGATGGTAGTAGTGGATATGTGATGATGATATTGCCTTTGCGAATTGGGTAATCTTGTGGTTATGCTTATTACAAGTTAAATGTACAAAAAATAAATCTCATTGTAGGATCTTAGGATCGGAATCTGGCATATGGAAGCTAGGAGCCGAGAATGGGGTACTATGGAGGTTGTCGGCATCAAATTCGGCGATCAGGATTCCTGTGAATCCGATTTTCGGGTTTGGTACGTGACAGAAGTTGGTATCAGAGCATAACTAAGGAATACCTGAAGATAACATCACATATTTACTGATAGTTACCCTACACTGTATGATTGTTAAGAACTTAGAATGATTAGATCCCCCACTACTTTTTGTAGTGTGGTCCACTTGATAGTTAGATCTGTCTTATTTTTCATCTCAAGCCTTAACACAAGCTCGACAAATGGATGGATGGTTTAGATATAAGACATATATCATGATCTGACCCTCAAAACTTGCTAACATCTATAAAGCAGCTAGATAGTTGGTGTGAGATACACTAGTTGTAAGACCTGTACCCTAGTCCGTACCGTTCTATAGGCTTCCACGGTCCTTCCAGTTAAATTCTGGCAATTCTCAACTCATATCCGACATTGTGTATGATCTTAAGCTGAGTCCTACCTACCAAAGGCGGCTCGATCTGAAACTCGTACCTTGGCGACCGCGCCGTCGCCGTGATTCCAACGGCGCGACTCGCGCACCGAATGATACCCAGGGTAGTAGATGTAGGCCCGCGTTCAATTCGAAGAAGATACCGCGCGTTGCAAATTACGAGAGAATCTCTACGAGATGTCTCATCAATCAAGTTCACATCACACATCAAGTTAAGTACAACAACCCATACCTATCCTTACCCTTTTCTTACACAAACTACCCAAAGTCAACTCTTACATCCCTTCACCCATCACTTTCTTACAAGTCATCACTCAACCCATCACTCCATCACCTTTTCACCCATCACTTCCCTCTCTCTTTCATTCACTCTCAAACACTCTCCCAAGCATCCCACGTCCAAGCCCTCTTCTCTTCCCAAACCACAACAACAAGTGTGGCCCACTTTCCCCACCCCTCTCATCTCTCATCCACACCATCAAATGTCCATCATCTACCATTAAAAGTCTAGCAAAGGAGCTAAGGAGGATAAGGGATTAAGGAGAAGGCCAATAAGGTGGGTGATTTATTGTGATTTCAACTTTAGGGCCACTTGATGTAGGACCCATTTGATGTATGTGATTTAATCAAGAGGGGCCCATAGTGGCGGGGTCCCTCTAACTCACCGTATCTCTCTCTCTCTCTCTTTCTCTCTCTCTCTCTCTCTCTCTCTCTCTTTATCCTTCCCTTGGAATGAAGTGGGCCCCACCGAATCATGTTAAATCTACTCCATCCATCAAACTGTGTGGCCCACTGCATTTCAGGTGAAATCCACCATCCATTTTGGGGATGGTGAGAAGTCCCACATAATATATATATATATATATATATATAAACATATACACGTGTCGATGGTGGACTACGTACATGTGGGACCCACCATGATGCAGTGTTTATCCAAGCCGTCCAGCGTCTCTAGACGCTGGACGTAGGTGGCTAACATGGAGTGCATGCGCTGGCATGGGTGTGTACTTTCAAGCTTAAAAAAAAGAGAGCCTTTGGGATGGGCTGCTTATGCAGGCCCCACCTTAATGTATGGAATTAATCCAATCCGTTCATCCTTTTCCTCAAACCATTTGAGATGTTGAACCGAAAAATGAGATCAATCTGATGATCAAGCGGACCATACCATAGGAAATAGTAGTGTATACCGTTAAAACACACTTAGATGTGTTTATTTGCCGAAACATACTAAATATTGGGCTTAATAGGCTTGTATTAGGCCACAGTGATCAATGGGTGGGACCAAGTTACCTGGGGTGGGCCCCACCTACCAAAAACTGTAAGATTACGGTTTTCAAAAAAAGAAAGAAAGAGAAGAAGCAAGGCAGCAGCCCTGCTGCTGCCGTTGTCAGAGGCGGGCGGATGGGCTGGCTGAGCCTCATGGCCCCAGCCGTGGGCCCCACCGTGATACGTTTCGAACATCTACCCCATCAGTCAGATGCACCATTCCATCGTGAGCCTAGGTCTCAAAAATCACGTCAATCCATAACTTGTGTGGGCCACACCACATGTAGAAGAGGAGAGGGGCCTGGCCAGGTCCACGTGACCTTATAAACAGGTTGAATGAGAAATAAACATTATGGTGGGTCCCCCCTCCCTGGTTTGCATAACCTTATGAATAGGATGGGTGGCAAATAAACATTCCAGTGGGCCCTACCCAAGGTCCATGTGACCTTATGAACAGATTGGATGAAAATAAACGTTACAGTGGGCCCCTTGGTCCATGTGACCATATCAATAGGTTGGCTGGAAAATAGACATTTTGGTAGGCCCCTTATTCATGTGACCTTATCAACAGATTGGATAGGAAAATAAACATTATGGCGGGCCTCACATGAGGCTCACTTTGGTAAATATGGGCCCATGAATTTAGGCCCATCTTGATGTATTTTTAGGCCCATTATTGAGGCCCACTTGGATGCATATGGGCCCATGTATTTAGGCCCATCTTGGCATGTATATAGGCCCAATGTTGAGGCCCACTTTGGTATATATGGGCCCATATATGTAGGCCATCTTGATGTGTTTATAGGCCCATTGTTGGGGCCTACCTTGATATATATAGGCCCATGTTATGAGGCCCATTTGAGGTATTTGTGGCCTACTGTTGAGGCCCACTTTGATATATATAAGGCCTATGTGATTAGGCCCATTTGATACACATAAAGCTTATGTGATCGGGCTTATTTTAATGCATTCTAAGGCCCATGGGTGATGGCCCATTGCAAAGTACCTAAGGCCCATTGGTGAGGCTCATTGAGGTGGCCCACTTGATGAATATAAGGCCCATATGATACTGCCCAATTGATGTACTTAAGGCTAATGGGGTGCAATTAGGTCCATTGCAATGCGTGATTCCTCCGTGGTGTATATAATGATGTTTATAACGAGTAGTGCCTTGGGAACAATGTTGGTTTGACATCCACATTGTAAAGCTAATGTTGGTTAAATGTCCACATTGTCACACTCCCTAAGGCCTAATGATAGGCCCATACTTGTAGTAAGTAGGCCGTCTAGGCCCATCTCTATGATACGCAGAGCCCATCCTTATATACATGTTTAGTATAGATCCATGATTCATTATCATACGCATCATATGTATGACTGATATGAGAAATGACTGATCATAGCATATGCCTTCGGGCGAACTGTTTATGGGCTCCCTGATAGGCGGAGTTGCCCTACATGAGCGCATGGTTCACGCAGGACTATTGTATGACTGGTAGTGCGACTCATGCACTTGCATTATGTGATTGTAGTTACTATTTGCCCTAGCAACACCAGGGCATAGCCTCCACAGACACATCGTGGGTGGCTGGATTGGATACCAAAAATGTTTGGTTCTAGCATATGGGCGCTATAGATGTCCCTAGGTGAAAATTCCTAAACCCGATGGTACTAGAGGTGACTCCAACGTCGAGACCGAGGGGATACACGAGCTCGCGAGGGCCGTATACCAGTAGGCCGTGTCTCCCACTGTGTCGTGGTCGGTTGGAAAGGGGTGTGAACTTACCCGCCTGAGTTAGGGGGCAATTTCTAAGTTGAGTTTAACCAGCTTAAGGATAGGTCCGATATCAATGAGCCAGGCCCGATATTGGCAGGCGGATAGTGAGGTTTCTTCCGCTCTCCCAGTTGTGCGTTCGGATAGGGACGACAAGCTGATATAGAGTGTACTAGACCCCGGTGATTATCCAGACTGAGAACCATGCTGATTTGATGCTCTAGTGTGGAACTGCATTGATATGTGGAGGTGAATTGACATGCTTGACTTGCATTATGCATCGTATGGCCTTGACATGGCCAATAGTATTCTTATCTTGCACCGCATAGCCATGGTATGGCTGACTGCATTCATGTACTCATCAGCATGTCTCTGCATTACTCTGACCATGCATTCTTAGCACGCTCATATTGCGCACACACTTACACCACCCTCTAAGCTTTCTATAAGCTTATGTACGATTGATGCGTGCAGGTGACGCCAGAACGCAGCCGTAGTATCGCCGCAGTTGGAGCATGCAACCGAGTTTTTAGAGTTTTTGTCATTTTCAGTATATTGTATTTTTCTTTCATACGCCTTGTACTCAAAAGTTTTTGATCATAGTGGATTTTGTGATGGTGTTCTTGTGGTTATTGTTTGTGGTTATGCTTGTGGTTATGCTCATTACAAATCAAATTGATTATTAGAAATCCTCCTTGTAGCATCCTAGGATCGGAACTTGGTATATAGGTGCCGGAAGCCGAGAATGGGGTATTACGGAGGCTGTCTGCATGGGATTCGGCGATCGAGAATTTCGTGAGCCTGGTCTTCGAGTTCGAGGTGTGACAGAAGTTGGTATCAGAGCATAACTTGGGAATAACTAAGAACAGCATCACATATTTACTATGACTTAGGGCAATTAGGTTCCAAGTGCATAACCTTTCGATTAAGTTCCTTAGTGCGCAATTCTCAAGATTGATTGGCACCTTATCTTTTCCATAGGACATGCTGCCCAGGAGAGCAACCCGAGTGCATCCTGATCCACTACTTGAGGCTCCAGCTTTACCACTTGTGCCTCCCGTTCTACCGCCAGAGATCCCTGTTCCCTCTCCTGAGGATGATGTTCCTCCACCTGATGCCTGTGCTGATCCGACCTTGCCTGTGAGTGTCTCGCAGTTACAGCAGATGTTGCAGGCTGTGACTGTTTCGCTTCAGGGGCAAGGCAAGCGCCCAGTTGTTGTAGGCTGTGACTATTGTGCTTCAGGGGCAGGGCAAGCGCCCAGTTGTTTTACCAGAGCAGGCAGAGCAGGAGCATGCGAGTGCTCTTCTTCGAGAGTTCAGACAGCTTGACCCTCCGCGTTTTCAGGGTGAGCCAGATCCGACAGCAGCTGAGAGATGGTGCTCCGATGTGGAGAAGATCTTCGATACCATGTCATGTACGACCGAGCAGCGAGTCCGGTTAGCAATATTTCTCTTCCAGGGTGAGGCCGAGCATTGGTGGACCTCCGTTACCAGCGTCATAGGACCTGATTATGTCTGGACATGTGAGGACTTTATCAACCGATTTGAGGAGCAGTACTTCCCCGACCACATCCGACGTCAGAGAGCACTAGAGTTCGAGACTCTGGTGCAGGGGGACATGGCCGTGGCACAGTATGCGGCTCGTTTCGTGGCGCTATCGAGGTTTGCGTTATACATGGTTGATGATGAAGGGCGAAAGGCCCGCCGTTTCGAGAACGGCTTACGTTACAATCTTCGAGGCCATGTTATTGGGCATGAGCATCCAACTTTCCAGGAGGTAGTGCTGAGGGCTCAGATCTATGAGGCCGAGTGGGCAGGCGGACAGAACGATCGAGATCAGAGGAGGGGTCAGAAGAGGTAGCCCCCTCCAGTAGCTCCCATAAGCACCGACGCCCGCAAAGATACAGGATCTACTCATCCGCCAGAGCACCAGTAGCACCGTCGGCACCCCCAGCAGCACCAACTCAGAGGCAGCTTTCTGATACTTGCTATGGTTGTGGTGGGGTAGGACACCATAGGTGGGAGTGTCCTCGACCTTAGCAGTAGTAGCCGAGAGCACCACAAAGCAGGCCTCCACAAGAAATGAGAGTACTGACGGCGCAGCAAGCCTCCACAAAGAAGAATGACAATAGATTCCACCACCGAGGCCCCTCGGCGAAGCAACATCGGCACTAGACCTCTCGAGACCGCAGCACAGCCAAGGCGGCGATTTCTGAGCGCCTCGGCGACATCGCAATAGCGAAGGGGATTCTCCGAGGGGACAGGCACCTCCCCAGCCAGCTCAGGCTATATTTTATGTGGCTCAGCAGGACCCGCAGACTTCCGGAGGAGTCGTCGAGGGTATACTTCCTGTCTCTTCATGCATCGCCCGAGTATTATTTGATTTTGGCGCTTTGCACTCATTCATGCCTGAGGATTTTTGTCGATTAACTGGATTACCTACAGAGTCTGCTAGTGAGGGATTGACCGTATCGACGCCCTTGGAGAAGACCACAGTATTGGGCCGTTTCTGTTCGTCTTGCCCCGTTCTGGTTGGTGATATCTTTTTGCTTGCTGACTTGTTTGTGCTGCCGATGACGGACCTCGATGTTATCTTGGGCATGGATTGGCTTGCCAAGTACCGTGCCATCTTACACTGTTCCGTGAGGACAGTCACGTTCTGCATACCCGGCTTGCTACAGTTTCAGTTCGTCGCCGAGCTTAGAGGAGAGTCATTGTCATGTTTGATGTCCTGCGCAGTCGAGGAGCCCACTGCTTTATGTATCGATTAGTTGCCGGTGGTCTATGACTTTCTCGACATGTTCCAGGATATTCCGGGATTGCCACCGCGCCGTCATATTGAGTTCCAGATTGACCTTGTGCCCGGTACCGCGCCTATCTTAAAGGCCCCATACCGTATGATACCGATGGAGTTGCACGAGCTGCAGCGACAGTTGGACGAGTTGCGTGAGTTAGGATTTATTCGTCCGAACAGTTCACCTTGGGAAGCTCCAGTACTCTTCGTCAGGAAAAAGGATGGCTCGTTGAGGCTCTTTGTCGACTACCGCGAGCTCAACCGGATCATGATTAAGAACAAGTACCCACTCCTGAGAATAGATGATTTATTTGATCAGCTACAGGGTACACAGTTCTTTTCAAAGATTGACCTACGTTTCGGTTATCATCAGATTCGTGTCTGAGAGGAGGACATCCCGAAGATGGCTTTCAAGATGCGTTACGGTCATTTTGAGTTTCAGGTCATGTCTTTTGGACTGACCAATGCACTCACGGTCTTCATGTAGTTGATGAACGAGGTCTTCCATCCATATCTCAATCAGTTTGTTGTGGTCTTCATCGATGACATTCTGATATATTCGAGAACCCGTGAGAATCATATGCAGCATCTAGAGATCGCATTGCAGACCCTCCGTGCCCACTAGCTGTATGCAAAGCTAGAGAAGTGCGAGTTCTGGCAGGAGGAGGTGAAGTTCCTCGGTCACGTGGTGACGAGGGAGGGTGTCGCAGTGGACCCCTCGAAGGTTGAGGCCGTGCGTCAGTGAAACTAGCCCATGACTACATCTGAGATCCGCAGTTTCCTTGGTTTAGCGGGATATTATCAACGTTTCATAGAGGGCCTCTCCCGTATCACGGCCCCGATGACCAAGTTGACTCGGAAGGGCGCAAATTTTGTTTGCACTAACGCATTTGAGCAGACATTGATGGAACCAAAGGACCGTCTGATGTCCACTCCTGTCTTCTTCCGTCTAGGAGTGATGGATTTGTTGTATTTACCGATGCCTCATGTATTGGTTTAGGTGCTGTCCTAATACAGCACGGCAGACCTGTAGCCTTCGCATCTCATCAGCTCAAGGTCCATGAGCTGAACTACCCCACGCATGATCTGGAGCTGGCAACAGTCGTCTTCGCACTGAAGGTATGGAGACACTATCTCTATGGGGTTAGGTTCGAGTGTTTCTCTGACCACAAGAGCTTGAAGTATCTATTCTCTCAGTCCGAGCTGAACATGAGACAGAGACGCTGGATGGAGCTTCTAAAAGATTATGATTTTGACCTCCAATACCACCCAGGCAAGGTAAACGTGGTAGCGGATGCCCTCAGCTCAGCCGCGAGGCTTGGTGGCACACATGATGATTCAGGAGTGGAGAATGCTCGAGGATATAGCAGAGTACAACTTTGATTTTAGTCTGTAGTCTTCTATCGTTCAGCTATTGAGCCTGTCGATTCAACCCTCTCTTGTCGCAAGTGTGATCGAGGCTCAGCGGACAGATGAGTCGTTACAGGATTGCTGAGCAGAGGCAGCATCTGAGAGTCAGACAGATTAGCAGATTGGTTCTGATAGTGGACTTCGCTTCAGAGGCCGATTGTGTGTCCCAGATATTCCCGAGTTGCGCAGAGATCTTATGACCAAGGCACATCGATCGCGGTTTTCTATCCACCCTGGCTCGACGAAGATGTATCATGATATGAGGAGACAGTATTTTTGGGTGGGGATGAAGTGCCGGATTGCCAGCTTTATGGCCGAGTGTGACACATGCCATCGTGTCAAGGCCGATCATCAGAGACCCCCTGGTCTATTGCAGCCATTGAGCGTCCCGATATGGAAATGGTAACACGTATCTACAGATTTCATTATGAGTTTGTCGAGGACTCAGTGCGGTCATGATGCCATCTGGGTTGTCGTTGATCGTCTGACGAAGTCGGTAAACTTTCTTGCGATTCGTGTGACTTGGCCTTTGGACCGGCTTGTGAGATTATTTATCGAGGAGATCGTGAGACTGCACGACATTCTAGTTTCGATCATTTCTGACCGAGACCTGAGGTTCACATCTCAGTTCTAAAGGAGCTTTCAGAGAGCGATGGGCACTGATTTGCAGCTCAGCATCGCGTACCATCCGCAGACTGATGGCCAGACTGAGAGGCTCAACCAGATCCTTGAAGATATGCTTCGGGCCTGCGTGATTGATTTCGGGGGCAGCTGGGATGAGCATCTGCGTTTAGCTGAGTTCGCATACAACAATAGCTATCAAGCAACCATTGGCATGACTCCTTTTGAGGCATTATACGGCAGACCGTGCAGATCTCTGAGTTGTTGGACCGAGGTTGGAGAGCGGCATCTCCTAAGTCTCGAACTTGTGCAGGAGACTTCAAAGGCTATTGATATCATCAGGCAGAGGATGCGCACAGCTCAGAACTGATATAAGAGTTTTGTTGATCACCGGCGTCGTCCATTGGAATTTGATGTAGGGGACCATGTGTATCTTAAGGTCTCGCCCATGAAGGGTGTGGTTAGATTTGGAACGAAGGGTATGCTTGCCCCGAGATTCATAGGACCTTTCGAGATCACTGGGCGCGTTGGCACTATGGCCTATCGGCTTGCCTTGCCATCTCAGTTGTCTGGCGTCCATAACATTTTCCACGTCTCTATGCTGAGGAAGTGTGGGTCAGACGTAGTTTCTGTTATCGATTAGCAGTCGTTGGAGGTTCGTGAGGACGTTTCTTACATTGCGCAGCCAATTCGTATCCTTGATCGGAAGGAGCAGGTCTTCCGGACTAAGGTCATACCCTTGGTGAAGGTTCAATGGGGTCACCATTCTATTGATGAGGCATCTTGGGAGAGCGAGGCTGAGATTCGAGAGCGCTATCCTCATCTCTTTGATGATTGATTGTATGTTGTATCTTATATGCTATCTTCGATTTTATATGACGATGCCTTGTTTTCCCTTCTATTATGAGTTATGACTAGTTGCGATGATTATACAAATTTCGTGGAGGAAATTTTTATTTGGAGGGGAGAGTTGTAAGACCTGTACCCTAGTCCGTACCATTCTGTAGGCTTCCGCGGTCCTTCCGGTTGAATTTCGACAATTCTCGACTCGTATCCGACGTTGCGCGCGATCTTAAGCCGAGTCCTGCCTACCGAAGGTGGCTCAATCTGAAACTCATACCTTGGTGACCACTCCGTCACCAGGGTTCCAACGCTGTGACTCGTGCACCGAACCAATACCCAGGGTAGTAGATGTAGGCCCACGTTCAATTCGAAGAAGATACCGCACGTTGCGAATTACAAGGGAATCTCTACGAGATGTCCCATCAATCAAGTTCACATCACACATCAAGTCAAGTACAACAACCCATACCTATCCTTACCCTTTTCTTACACAAACTACCCAAAGTCAACTCTTATATCCCTTCACCCATCACTTTCTTACAAGCCATCACTCAACCCATCACTCCATCACCTTTTCACCCATCACTTCCCTCTCTCTCTCATTCACTCTCAAACACTCTCCCAAGCATCCCACGTCCAAGCCCTCTTCTCTTCCCAAACCACAACAACAAGTGTGACCCACTTTCCCCACCCCTCTCATCTCTCATCCACACCATCAAAAGTCCATCATCTACCGTTAAAAGTTAGCAAAGTAGCTAAGGAGGATAAAGGATCAAGGAGAAGGCCAATAAGGTGGGTGATTTATTGTGATTTCAACTTTAGGGCCACTTGATGTGGGACCCATTTGATATATGTGATTTAACCAAGAGGGGCCCATAGTGGCGGGGTCCCTCTAACTCACTGTCTCTCTCTCTCTCTCTCTCTCTCTCTCTCTCTCTCTCTATCCTTCCCTTGGAATGAAGTAGGCCCCACCGAATCGCGTTAAATCTACTCCATCCATCAAACTGTGTGGCCCACTGCATTTCAGGTGAAATCCACCATTCATTTTGGGGATGGTGAGAAGTCCCACATAATATATATATATATATATATATATATATATATATATAAACATATACACGTGTCAATGGTGGGCCACGTACATGTGGGACCCACCATGATGCAGTGTTTATCCAAGCCGTCCAGCGTCTCTGGACGCTGGATGTAGGTGGCTAACATGGAGTGCATGCGCTGGCATAGGTGTGTACTTTCAAGCTAAGAAAAAAAGAGAGCCTTTGGGATGGGCTACTTATGTAGGCCCCACCTTGATGTATGGAATTAATCCAATCCATTCATCCTTTTCCTCAGACCATTTGAGACGTTGAACCGAAAAAAGAGATCAATCTGATGATCAAGCGGACCATTCCATAGGAAATAGTAGTGTATATCGTTAAAACCTGCCTGGATGTGTTTATTCACCAAAATATACCCAATATTGGGCTTGATAGGCTTGTATTAGGCCATAGTGATCAATGGGTGGGACAGATTTACCTGAGGTGGGCCCCACCTACCAAAAACCGTAAGATTACGGTTTTTTTTTTTAAAAAAGAGAAGAAGTAAGGTAGCAGCCCTACTGCTGCCGTTGTCAGAGGCGGGCAGACGGGCCGGCTGGGCCTCACGGCCCCAGCCGTGGGCCCCATCAGGATGCGTTTCAAACATCTACCCCATCAGTCATATGCACCATTCCATCGTGAGCCTAGGTCTCAAAAATCACGTCAATCCGTGACTTGTGTGGGCTACACCACATGCAGAAGAGGAGAGGGGCCTGGCTAGGTCCACGTGACCTTATAAACAGGTTGAATGATAAATAAACATTACGGTGGGTCCCCCCTCCCTGGTCTGCATGACCTTATGAATAGGATGGGTGGCAAATAAACATTCCAGTGGGCCTTACCCAAGGTCCATGTGACCTTATGAACAGATTGGATGAAAATAAACATTACAGTGGGCCCCTTGGTCCATGTGACCATATCAATAGGTTGGCTGGAAAATAGACATTTTGGTGGGCCCCTTATTCATGTGACCTTATCAACAGATTGGATAGGAAAATAAACATTATGGCGGGCCTCACATGAGGCTCACTTTGGTAAATATGGGCCCATGTATTTAGGCCCATCTTGATGTATTTTTAGGTCCATTATTGAGGCCCACTTGGATGCATATGGGCCCATGTATTTAGGCCCACCTTAGCATGTATTTAGGCCCAATGTTGAGGCCCACTTTGGTATATATGGGCCCATGTATGTAGGCCATCTTGATGTGTTTATGGGCCCGTTGTTGGGGCCTACCTTGATATATATAGGCCCATTTTATGAGGCTCATTTGAGGTATTTATGGCCTACTGTTGAGGCTCAATTTGATATATATAAGGCCTATGTGATTAGGCCCATTTGATGCACATAAAGCTTATGTGATTGGGCTCATTTTAATGCATTCTAAGGCCCATGGGTGATGGCCCATTGCAAAGTACCTAAGGCCCATTGGTGAGGCTCATTGAGGTGGCCCACTTGATGAATATAAGGCCCATATGATACGGCCCAATTGATGTACTTAAGGCTAATGGGGTGCAATTAGGTCCATTGCAATGCGTGATTCCTCCGTGGTGTATATAATGATGTTTATAACGAGTAGTGCCTTGGGAACAGTGTTAGTTTGACATCCACATTGTAAAGATAATGTTGGTTAAATGTCCACATTGTCACACTCCCTAAGGCCCACTGATAGGCCCATACTTGTAGTAAGTAGGCCGTCTAGGCCCATCTCTATGATATGCAGAGCCCATCCCTATATACATGTTTAGTATAGATCCATGATTCATTATCACACGCATCATATGTATGACTGATATGAGAAGTGACTGATCATAGCATATATGCCTTCGGGCGAACTGTTTATGGGCTCCCTGATAGGCGGAGTTGCCCTACATGAGTGCATAGTTCACGCAAGACTGTTGCATGACTGGTAGTGTAACTCATGCACTTGCATTGTGTGATTGTAGTTACTGTTTACCCTAGCAACACTAGGGCTATAGCCTCCACAGACACATCGTGGGTGGCTGGATTGGATACCAAAAATGTTTGGTTCTAGCATATGGGCGCTATAGATGTCCCTAGGTGAAAATTCCTAAACCCGATGGTACTAGAGGATGACTCCAACGTCTAGACCGAGTGGATACATGAGCGCGCGAGGGCCGTATACCAGTAGGCTGCATCTCTCACTGTGTCGTGGTCGGTTGGAAAGGGGTGTGACCTTACCCGCCTGAGTGAGGGGGCAATTTATAGGTTGAGTTTGACCAGCTTGAGGAATAGGTCCGCTATCGACGAGCTGGGCCTGATATTAGCAGGCGGATAGTGAGGTCTCTTCCGCTCTCTCAGTTGTACATTCGGATAGGGACGACAAGATGGCGTAGAGTGTACTAGACCCCGGTGATTATCCAGACTGAGAACCGTGCTGATTTGATGCTCCAGTGAGGAGCTGCATTGATATGTGAAGGTGAATTGGCATGCTTGATTTGCATTATGCATTGCATGGCCTTGACATGGCCGATAGTATTCTTATCTTGCATTGTATAGCCTTGGCACGGCTGACTGCATTCATGTACTCATCAGTATGTTTCCACATTACTCTTATTATACATTCTGAGCATGCTCATATAGCACACACACTTACACTACCCTCTAAGCTCTCTATAAGCTTATACACGATTGATGCGTGCAGGTGACACCAGGACGCAGCTGTAGTCTCACCGCAGTTGGAGCGTGCAGCCGAGCTTTTGGAGTTTTTGTCATTTTCAGTATATTGTATTTTCCTTTCATACGCCTTGTACTCAAAAGTTTTTGATCATAGTGGATTTTGTGATGGTGTTTTCGTGGTTATTGTTCGTGGGTTATGCTTGTGGTTATGCTCATTACGAATCAAATTGGTTATTAGAAATCCTCCTTATAGCATCCCAGGATCGGAACCTTGTATATGGGTGCCGAGAGCCGAGAATGGGGTATTACGGAGGCTGTCGGCGCCGGATTCGGTGATCGAGAATTTTGTGAGCTTGGTCTCCGAGTTTGGGGCGTGACACCAGCCAATCCGCTTCCGTCACGAGCCCAGTTGCTATGGAAGCGGATTATGTCCTACCCCACCTGATTCGTCTAGATAGGGCTATGTGGGGCCCATATTGATGTAAGAGTTTTATCCACACCGTCCATCCATATTAACAGATCATGTTAGGTTTTGAATCCAAAAATTAGTTGGAACTAATGCTTAAGTTGACCACAAAGTGGGGATTGAACGCTCACCATTAAAAGCTTATTGGGACTTGCAAAAGTTTCCAATCAAGTTGATATTTGTGTTTTCACTTCATTTGGGTCTACATGACCTTATGAATAGGTTGGATGGTAAAAATAAAAAACATCATGGTGGCCCTTCCAAAGGTTTCAATTGTGTGCATCATTATCACTGATGCTTCCTTTGGTGTGGCTTACTGGAGCCGTGGACCTGCCTCAATTTTTGCATACTAATGTATATAGATGTAATAAAATGGATTAACAATGTGGATAAAGTCATTACATGACGGTGGGTGGGACCGATCATGGTCCGGGCGGGGGTAGGACGCAGGCCACTTCCGTCCTCTGTAGCTAACGGAAATGGATTGGCTCCTCCCCCTGCCACTAGCTCCATGGTTGGTGGTTAGTGCTCTGTGGACCCACCATCATGTATGTGTTTCATCCATTCCGTTCATCCATTTTTACATATCATTTTATGACTTGATCCCAAACATGAGAGGGATATTAATCTCATGTGGACAACACCACATGAAAACAATAGTGATTGGATATCCACCATTAAAATCCTCCTAAGGCCCATTAGACTGTTTATTTGACATCCAATCTGTTGATTGGGTCATACAGGCCTAGATGAAGAGAAAAAAACAAAGAACAGCTCAATCCAAAGCTTTTATGGCCCCCATAATGTTTTTAATGGTCGATCCTCATTCAACATTATTTCCTATAACGTGGTCCACTTAATATTTGGATATACCTCATTTTTTTTACTCATACTGTAAAATGATTTATAAAAATATGTGGGCAAAATGGATGAAACACATACATCATGGTGGGGCCCACAAAGCACCGACCACCAACCATTGGCTGGTGTCAAGGGGAGTAACCGCGTCCCTCCATCTCTCCCCAAAATCAGAAAATCCTCAAAATCGTGCGCCCTTTCTACCCCCCAAAATCCAAAAATCCCCAAAATCGTTCACCCTCTCTACCCCCCAAAATCCACACCTCTCTCGCGCGCGCGCACTCCCTCCCAGTTGGGCGTTGTTAATGGTGGTTTGGGGAAGGGGTTATATTGGGTTATCTGGTGATTTTTGTTCGGGTTCTGAGGAAATTGGAAATCAGTTTTGGGGGTTTTTGTTCTCCTAGCGTTTCTGTGGAATTTCGTCGAGTGCAAGCCATGCTGCTTTGGTTTGTTAGAAACTAGTCAGCTAGTTCAGAGATTAGCTGTTTGGGGAGACCTACATCTTTCACGGCTGAGAAGAAGGTAAGCGTCAGAGAGAGAGAGAGAGAGAGAGAGAGAGAGAGAGAGAGAGAGAGAGAGAGAGAGAGAGAGAGAGAGAGAGAGCCGCACTCCATCTAAACACAGCAGCCATGGATGACATGCATAGTCATGGAAAAGGCATTTCTTTTTAGGCCCTTTCGTACAAGCAGACTCCGCCGAGCTGGCTGAAAATCTCCATTCCGAACATTGAAGAAAATATCAGCGATTGTTGTAATGGTGTTTTCATGAAAATAAAAGTTGTTTGGGGAGGGGATTAGCTTCTTTTTCTGCTGATTTTATCTGGGTTTTGAGGGAATTGAAAACACATATGGGGGTTTTTGTTTTTCTGGTATTTTCGAGGGATTTCAATGAGGGTTGGGTGCTAATGCTCTGATTTCTTGCCAATTCTTGCAAAAATTGGCTGTTTCAAGAGGGGATTAGCTCTGTTCTCTGCTGATTTTATCTTGGTTTTGAGGAAAATTGCAAACCCATCTAGGATTTCTTGAAAAACTGAGCTAAGACTTGTTCTTTCTTAAAGAGATTAGCATTAATTATCTACTGATTTTTAGCTGGTGGTTGCTAGCATTTATCTGCATCTGTGGCATTTGCCACATGATTATGTGGTTTCTTTAAGCAGTGATTTCTATTGATGGGTGTGTTTATGTCGTTCAGTATCCTTACTTAAGGTTAGGTGTTTCTAGTTGTCGTTAGTTACTTTTAATGTTTTGGAGCATCTTTTCTCTTTTGTGGATGGTTGAACATGCGGAAAGAATCTTGAAGAAAAAGGTGAACTTGTTGAATGATACTGAAGTGATTCTTCTGTCAGCGGTTGGTGAATCAAGCAAGGGAAGTTGTGGTAGCTCCTGGATGGACAGTGAGAAGCCATTCACCATAATAATGTCCTAACTTTCAACATATAGATCTTGCTTTCTTGATGTTGTTTGATGGGCCTTAATATTGCTAAACAGACAATTTTAACATCTTTCAGCTCTTACACATTTGGTTTATCCAGGAGCTTTCTCATTTCCATCTCACCATACAATATCAAAGTTACCTGATTGCTACAGTTTTTTGTTAAGGTGATGTGTAGGATGAATCATTGGGTCTAATGCAGGCCAGTGACTACTTTGTATACTTTGGATGTTGGAGGTCTTTCTCAGGTACTCTAGTTTGAATTACATCAATAGCTTGGGGTCATCTTAGGATTTCATGGAATAATTGATTCTTTTGCATTATTAACCCATTAAGACTGAGGAGTTAATCTCAGCATTATTAATCTTTTGAGGATGTACATTATGATTTTTTTTTATTTTTTTTTGTGTAATTTCTAAGTTGTCTATTTCATTGTTCAAGTGAGCTTGCTTTGGAAGCTTGTTAAAGTTCCACTTCCTGAAAATGTAAGAGCTCAGGAAGTGCTTGTGATCTTTGAGTCCTCAAAAAGTACTAGGACTGCTTTTCGATTATTGAATTAAATCTGACATGTTCTCAATTTAAATTTCCAACACTAAACTGTACTTAGTCATTTTTTTTAGGCTACAAGGGAAACCAATGTTACCTAAATCACAACTCCCTCTTCAACTCTTCCGAATTGTGTGACCCAGATTATGGGTCATTTGCAATCCAGGTAACTATTTTCAGTGATCCGAAATTATAGTTCTATGTTGTAATGTAAATTTATATTAGAGCATAGAAATTTATAGTTTGATTTATGCAACTGCATGCATACAATAATATATGATAATATAATATAATGTTATGCATGTGGGATCTCATGATAACATACATAAATTAAAATAGTTTGATTTATGCAACTGCTGGACTGCCTTTCCTTCTGACGACCCTTTCTCGTGCTCTCTTGCTTTTTAACACGAGACATGCATTAGATCTCATACACTGATAAAAGGGAGATAAATTAATAACAAAATGTGTACATTAAAATATTGAGCATTTGTAAAATAAGGAGCAACGACAAGATGGAGGGTCTAAAAGCTCACCATATAGCTCTGTATTTTCTGTAGCTGTATTTCAGGTAAGGGATGGAGTTCTCGAGTAGATTTTCCAATACCTGAAAATATTACTATATTCATAAGTTCGATAAGAAGCAAGAAACAACAAGGAGCTGCTAACCCCACATGCAGCCACATGTCCCAACCAAGGTTTCATATCTATAACCTATACCACAGTCCTTAAAACTCTTGGTTCCAAAGGTCCATTACTTAGTTTATGTGCAATTATACAATGTACATGCATTGTGTGCCAGTGCCACCCTGACAAACAACTAGTATCTTCTACAGTGTGCCACTGTGGAACATGTGCCCTGCTTGAGTAGCTTTGGGCAGTGTTTCTAGCTATACAATAGTCTATCTACTTTGATTGTTTGTCCTCATTACAAATGGCTATCTTCATTTGCATTCAGTGTATGTTTATCTTTTTCAGGTGAATAAGCTTGGAACTGGTGGTGATGTACCTTATAGGATGGCTGTGCACCCAGGAGGAGAAGGCCTTATATGTTCCTTCCCCAAAAGTTGCAGGTTATTTGTTTCTTTACTTTGATACGAGGAAATCTATTTCGAAAAATAATTTACTAGTTGGACATACATGTATGGACTTGGGTCTACTCAAACAGTTTGGCACCATTTTTTTTGATATTTGATCAAGCAAAAAAAGGAATATGGATTCTTTTTTCAAAAACCAAAAATTGGTGTTGGAGCTTGGGTGCCTTTTCTGGTGTTTATACCAAAGGTGTGGTTTGGTTGCCAAATAAAAAACTTTTCAGCTTTTACATAGATATTCCAATTATTTTTTATTTGATTAGTACTGCTTTTCAAGTTCCACTTTGCCTCTTGCAAAAATACTACTTCAATTCGATTAGGTATAGGCAGATTTTTCTTTTATCTTCTCATTTGTCCTTACATAAAACTTAGGCATGAAAAGACACCTACATGTTCTTACCTTGTGATTGATGTGGTGCTGAAGGGGGAAAACAGAAGCCTTCTTCATTCACCTTCCATTTTCTGTGTTGCCTCTAGCACCAACCATATTAACTATCCTTGCTGACCACAATCGGTCACTATATCCAAAAGTCACCCTAGTCTTTTTTAGAACATGCATACTCTCAATCAGTTATATAGCACATATGCATAATGTATGCTCTATTCCTTGCTAAATGTACACGTATGAGGTGGGACTTGATATTACCATTCTCCAGTTAATCATCTTGCTATTTATTTATACTTAAAGCCTAGCACTTCGAACTAGGGTCTAAAGCTGTATTTCACTTTAAGAAAATCTGAATGGAGGATGTTTCATATGTGATGACAATTTTTTCATTCTTTTACTGTTGATTTAAAAACTCCCTTATTCAAAATTCTATTTGAACAAATTTACATCACCTGTGTTTTGTGTTTGAGCAACAATGAGTGTGCTAGTTGCACCTATTTTGTCGTCTTTCTTTCTTTCTTTCTTTCTTTTTTTTTATACTAATGTTGGTTTTGGTCAATGTGGGAGTGCAAGCTTTTAAGTGAAAGAAGAGTTCTGAGTTTCACCTTCAAACTCTGTTTTACATATCTATACTTTCTGATTTCATCAACTAACGAAATGAGCATCTAGATTCACTATTTTGTTTGTATAATTTTTTAGAGAAGATATTTGAATTTCCTACCTTAAATCAGCAATCCTAGATACCAACTACATAAAAGATGGGAGTAATTGAAATCTACAGAAGCTGGAATGTTAACATATACAATTTGAACAACATGAAATGTAACCATCATATTTAGATTTCAAAATTGTACTTTTTGCAATTGTATGTAGCCAGGATAGAGTTTTACACTTCCAAAACTATTTAGTGTTTATCGGTTGACCAAATATCAATTTGTAAAAGCAATATTGACAGGTAAAAGAAAATCATTAAAATTGTTTAGGTAGTACATAAGTTTTGCCGAAAAGAAAGAGATATTTAGATTTTTTTGGCTAATGGTTTGTGTTCTCTGTATTTATGCAACCCTGTGTGAAGATTTGGTTTAGAGTCTCATCTTTTGTAATTCACTTGAGAAGGGAACACATGTTAGTTTCTTCTTCTATATCACATGATTCTACCGATAAATCAAAAAAAAAAAAAAAAAAACCAGAAGAAAAAAGAAAAAAAAAAAGCTGGTACAGATGCACTCAGAAATTGTATGTGTCATATGTAGGTCCAAATAAAACCAACTAATTGTGTAGCCCACTGTTCTCAAGTTACAAGACCAAGATCAAATTGGTTGAACAATCCTAACCACTTTATACATTTTCTTAGACTTCATATTCCATTTTTTTAGGTGATAACATCTTAACAGTTCCTTAAAACAGTTCAACTTGATCAATGAGCATTTTCGTTTTGGGAGGATGTAATTTTAAGATGACAAAGAAAAAGTACAGATTTGGCAATTTAGGCAACTATGTGTGAAATAGTTTGAGGACATGTCTACATATAAAGACAGTCATTGCAACGTGATCACATGTGGCCGGGGAAAATATTTTAGTTCTGGATGCTAAGAGATCCATGTAAATCATACAGACAAGGTAAGATGATGACATGATTTTTTGTATCCTATACTCGTAGAGAGAAATGTATCGTTCCTCCAGGTCTTACATGAATTGGGTTGTCCTGATAGGTTATGGAAAATGCTGACAAGGGATCGGACTTTGTAGGACAGAGCATGTGGTAAATAGAAAATAGATTTGTTCATTTTCACAATATTTACATTGACTTTTGTTGGTGTAGAAATTTTCACAATTTGTGTAAGTTAGATGGCTTTCCTTCATAAATGCCAGTTGGAATGCATTATATTTAATTGCATGACCAATGGTAACCAGACCTAAAAATCCAAAGATCCCAATCATGTTAACCTCATAAAGATGGTCATACCAGGATTCTGATCATGCTTCTCTCACAAAGATAGTTATGAATTGCCCTGTAGTGAGAATATTACAACTATAACGTGGGATTTAGAGTCTCATGGGATTTATATGAATGGTTTGGATTGTGCCACACGACACTTACCTAATGCTTACACACCTTTCATACATCTCTAAGGTTTTGATGGAAAATGGTGCCAATCATACCACGGCTACCATGCAGGGCTAAATCATCTTAGATAATCATTTGAATTTAGATTCTAATGTTGCAGGGGCCATCTGAAGAAACATTCTCTAAAGAGATGCTTATGTATGGAGATGAATATGGAGCATTAAAAAGTATAGTTTTAATGGCTAATATTCAAGTTCAAGAAGCATGATCAAACATATTATTGTCAATGAGGTAGTATAAGTTGCAGTTTGGGTTAGCCCCACTTCGGTCATTTCCTCTTTATTGAATTGAGTTGTTACCAATTTTGTGAATAGGATTCTTATCAAACAATAGTGTGAATTATTTTTTGAATGACTATTAGGTCCAAGTTTAAAATAATAATAATAATAATTTAACAATATTTTTTTATTTATAAATATTTTAACGACGGACCAAATCCGTCGCTAATTTCTGAACGTTGATAACCAACGACGGACTTGAGGTCCGTCGCTTACTTATATTAGCGACGGACCTTATCCATCGCTAATATTTTTAATGACGACTAATTTTTTGACGAATTTTTTATTTTGTGACGAATCTTATCCGTCGCTACTATGCGACGGACGTTATCCGTCACAGATTAAACGACGAATTTTATCCATCGAAAAAAATGACCCAGTAAACAACGACGGACCAAGCGACGAACAAAATCCGTTGTTTATTTGGTTTTACGACGGATTTCATCCGTCGCAAATTCACGATTTTGGCGTAGTGAAGCTTGTGTTTTAAAATGAATGAACAACTTAAATAAAACACGTATTATAGTGGGCTTTATAAAAGCCCCTAATAGGACTATTCGACTCTAAGTTACTCAAATAGGGAGTTTTGAAACTCAATTGAGCCATATGCAAACTAAATTGTCTCAAAGTTATGCAAGTTACCTGTAACCTAGGGTTATATGAATTCCTTATAATCCAAAGGGATGTAGATTGTCCACAACTTAGGGTAGGAACTTACTATTGAAAGCTATGTGGGTCTCACATCAACTCATGTGGTGTGGTCCATTTGAACATTGGATATGTTTAGATTTTTGGGCTTAAGCCATGAAATTATCTGTTAAGTTTGCTCCACTGATTTTCTAGTTTGCCCAGCTAATTGTCTAGTTTGCCCCACCGAATTTCATGTTTGCCCCGCTGAATTTCATGTTTGCCCCCCTGATTTTCTAGTTTGCCCCGCTCAATTTCATGTTTGCCCCGCTGATTTTCTATTTTACCCCGCTCAATTTCATGTTTGCCCCGCTCAATATTTAGTTTGCCCCACTCAATTTCATGTTTGCCTCACTCAATTTCTAGTTTGCCTCAATTTCATGTTTGCCTCCCTTAATTTTCATGCTTCCCTTGCTCCATTTCTAGTTTGCCTCGTTCAATTTCTAGCGGGTCGATAGTCGAAAATCCATTTCATTCTCTTGTTTACCCTGCTCAATTTCTAGTTTACCCCACTCAATTTTCGGTTTATCTCACTCAATTTCTAGTTTGCCTCGCTCAATTCTTGGTTTGCCCTGCTTAATTTCTAGTTTGCCTTGCTCAATTTTCAGTTTGCGCCGCTCAATTTCTAGTTTGCCCCGCTCAATTTCCAGTTTGAACACGAAGTGGATGAAATAGATTTTCGACCATCGACTCGATAGAATCTTGGAAAATAACTAGGTTAGTTGGCTAAATTAGCTTCTCCTATCCCAAAATCATATGTGGTATGTTAAGTAAATCATTATAGTCTAGGAGATATGCTTGTTAAATAAATAAATAAAGAAATGAATTAAAAGATAGAAAAATATTTTTATATACTTATATATACATATTTACATAATTATGTATTAGAGAAATATGTTAGGGGGAAAAAGTTTTCCTTGTAAAAAAAAAAAAAAAATCTACCAGACTGCCGCGGTACTACCGCCGTAGTACTGCGGCAATCTGTAATTTTATTTTATTTTACCTTGTTGCTTTTGTGGGTCCCATCATGAGGTCTGTGTTATATCCAAACCGTTCATCTATTTGGCGAGCTCATATTAAGGCTTGAGACGAAAAATAAGACAGATCTAACTATCAAGTGGACCACACTATAAAATGCAGTGGGGAATTGAACGTCTACCATTGAAACCCTTTTAGGGGTTGCAAAAGTTTTAGATCATTATGAAATTTGTTTTTCCTCTTCATCCAGGTCTTTGTGACCCTATGAATGAACGTAGATGGGGAGGATTTCTCACAAACATCACAGTGGGCCCCACCTGAGTTTCTAATGGTTGATGCTCATTCAACACTGTTTCTGTAATGTGGTACACTTGAGATTTGGATATACCTCATTTTTGGTCTCATACCATAAAATGATCTGGAAAAATATATGGATGGCATGGATGAAAAGCATACATCATGGTGGGGCCCACAGACCACTGACGATCCACCATTGGCGGGTGGTAGGGGGAGTAGCCAATCCGTTTCCATGCAAAGGAGGGGTATTTTCATCCTGGAATTTGTTGTCCGTACGAGGAGGTCTAAGTTTGGAAGTTAAGTATGTACTGCTTCAAGAATATCCAACGGATAAAAGGTGGGGTCCACAGTCGTAAATTTCTCCTATAAAATATGCTAGTACCGAGAAAAGATCGATTAGTTCCAAGAAAAGGTTGATGTCATCCTAAACGGACTTAAATTGTGTAGCGTACCACATAGCATGGGCGTCTATAGATGACAAAGATCCATGGACCTCACCATGATATATGTGTTCTATCCACGTCGTCCATCCATTTTCTCATATTACTTGAAGGCATGGCCTCAAATCTGAGGTTGATCCAAAGCTCAGGTGAATCTCACCAAAAGAAATAGTGGGAATAATGATGCTCAGTTTTGACATCTTACTAGTGCCCACTATGTTGTATATTTGCCATTCAACCTGTTCATAAGGTCATACATGTTACGCAGCACGCCAATAACGTAGTGAACCGAGATCCAATCTCAAGTCTCACCCACAAATGATAAACAAGAAGAAATATAAACTAGAAAGGAATAAAAACATTTAAACAAACTACAAGACAAGATATACGTGGAAAAACCCCAATAAGGGTAAAAAACCACGGATGTAAAATTCCACTATGAAGAAAAACAAAGATTACAAGGCAATATACTAACCTCTCCCTTGGAAGCACATAGAAAACCCTTTGCCCACACCTTAGAATAACTTTTCCATCATACCTAGAAAAGCCCTAGGTACCCTTATTTATAATTTAGAAAACTCCTTTCCATATCCTAGTTGCCAAAGGACTTACGACACGAAATCCACGAAACTCCTTTCGCATCCCAGTTGCGAAAAGACTTGTAACACGAAATCCGTGAAACTCCTTTCCACATCCCAGTTGTGAAAGGATTTGTGACACGAAATCTGTGAAAAAATGCAGATCGAATCTGCATAACCTCGACTGGTTATGGGTGGCCCCAGATGTGGCTCCACTTCTCAACAATCTCCCACTTGGAGACACATCGGCATAAACCTTTGTTTTCTTCATCCGAAGTGCACCACCTCCCCGTCTTTAAGCCTGAAAACCAATCAAAGTTGAACAGAGCTTCAACTTCTCCCTTGTGACCGCCTTGGTCAACATATCAACGAGCGTATGAAGTGATATCTGATGACAATATACTTGGTCCTTGAATGAAAGAAAAAATTCTTAGCCAAGTGTATTGCACTCTGACTGTCACTGTACAGCTTGCAATCTTCTTGCTTTTTACCTAACTCTTTCATAAAACCTTGCATCCACACCATCTCCTTGTATGCTCTGTAGCCGCAACATATTTTGCCTCTGTCGTACTGATTGATACTATCTTCTATAACTGAGAGACCCAACTGACTACAGCACTACCCAGAGTAAAGACATAACCTATATCTTCTGCTATCGATATCTCCTGTCAAATTTGAATTCATGTAGCCTTGTAGCTTGATTTCCAATCCACCATAACACAACCCTATATCCTTAGTACCTACCAAGTATCTAAGGATTCCCTTCACAGCTTACCAATGTTCCTTCCCGGAGTTGTTCATGAACCTTCTAACAACTCCCACTGCTTGAGCAATATCTGGCCTCGTGCTCACCATAACATACATGAGACTCCCAATAGTTGACGCGTATAAGACTTTAGCCATGTAGTACAGTTCCTGCTACGTCTTTGCACCTTGCTCCTTAGATAGCTTGAAGTGGTTGGCTAATTGAGTGTTAAACGGCTTAGCACCTCCCATATTGAATCGATCAAGTACCTTGGCTATGTACTCTGCCTGTAACAAAACTAGTTTCTTGTTTTACCTATCACGCTTTATCCTCATGCCTAGGATTTGTTTTGCAGCTCCTAAATCCTTCATGGAAAATTCTCTAGACAGTTATCTTTTGAGATCTGAGATGTCCTTCATGCTTGAACCGGCCACAAGCATGTCATCAAGATACAGAAGAAGGATGATGTATGACGTATCAAACTTCTTCAAATAACAACAGTGGTCTGCATGATATCTCCTGTAACTGTTTCCTGACATGAAACTGTCGAACTTCTTGTACCACTACCTCAGGGCCTACTTTAGGCCATATGGACTCTTCTTCAGTCTGCACACCTTGTTCTCCTTTCCTGGTGCCACGTATCCTGTCGACTGATGCATATATATCTCTTCTTCAAGGTCCTCATGGAGAAAGGCTATCTTAACATCTAACTGCTCTAGATGTAAGTCCTCTGTAGCCACTATACTTAAGACCATGCGAATCATAGACATTTTCACTACAAGTGAAAATATTTCACTGAAATCGATACCTGCCTTTTGTTAAAACCCTTTCATAACCAATCTGGCCTTGTACCGTTTCGAACCATCGTGCTCCTCCTTCAGTCTGTAAACCCATTTGTTATGAAGAGTCTTCTTACCCTTAGGTAGAGTGACTAGCTCCCATGTACGATTAGACTCAAGAGAGTCCATCTCCTCATCCATGGCCTACTCCCACTTAACCCATGTATTCGTCTGTAATACCTCTTCAAAACACTCTGGTTTACCATTATCTGTTAACAGTAGATAATGTGAGGAGGGTAAGTATCGGACCATGGGTCCCTCTCCCGAGTAGACCTCCTCACAACCGGTGTATACGGCTCTGCCTCATAATGCTCCTGTGCATGATCATCCTGTGGCGCTGTAACACCCGTGTCCGGTAACTCTTCAATCTCTACGAATTCTTTCTCCTCGGCCTTATTTTCCTGCGCATTGTCCTTATGCATCACTTTTTCATTGAAGACTACGTCCTTACTTCTGATGATTTTTCTATTTTCTGCATTCCAGAACCTGTAGCCAAAATCATGTTGCTCGTAGCCTATAAACGTGCACCTCCTGAATTTCACATCTAGTTTATTTTTGTGCTCTGCATCAATGTAAACATATGAAGTGCAACCGAACACTCTAAGATGTGCAAGGTTCACTTCTTTCCCAGTCCACGTTTCTTCTGGTAGCCCACCATCCAATGGTGTTGAGGGACTTCTATTGATGAGATATGCGGTAGTATTCATAGTATCTACCCAAAAGGTCTTAGGCAACCTTGCATGTAACCTCATGCTCCTGGCGCGCTCAAGGATGGTCCTATTAATGCGCTCAACCATACCATTCTGTTGCGGTATCCCTGGAATCATTTTCTGATATTTGATTCCATTTGCTGCACAATACTCCTTAAATCTCTTATCACAGTACTCTCCCACATTATCAGATCTGAGACATTTTACTATTTTACTTGTCTCATTTTCCACCATAACTTTTCACTTCTTAAATACATCAAATACATCAGATTTATGCTTAAAGAAATAGACCCATAGTTTTCTACTAGCATTATCAATAAAAGTAACAAAATAACGTGAGCCACCAAGAGATAATACATGTGCCGGTTCCCACACATCATTGTGTACAAACTCTAACAGATGTGTCTTTCGAGCGCATCCCATCTTCTTGAAGCTTACTCTCTTCTGCTTGCCATACACGCAGTCCTCGCAGAATTCCAAGTCAATAGACTTTAGCCCTGGTAACTTCCCTTTAGATAATAACACTTTCATCCCCTTCTCACTCATATGTCCCAACCTTTGATGCCATAACTGCCCATTCACTCCAGTTGAAGCGGCTGCGAGTGAACTGTACGATCCTGAAGTCACGTACAAAGTACCTTCCTTCTTGTCTCGAGATATCACCAAGACACCTTTTGTGATCTTCCAGGAATCACTGGTAAATGTTATCACATAACCGGTATCGGCCAACTTCCCCACTGAGATCAAGTTACGCTTCAAACTCGGTACATGTCTGACATCCTTCAATTTCAAAGGCGTTCCATCTTTCTCAATTACATGAACGTCCCCCTTTCCAACAATAATGCACAGCTCATCATCACCCAGGTAGGCTCTCCCAAAATCACCTAACACATAATCACGCAGAACTTCCTTACATGAAGTGGCATGAAACGAAGCACCCGAATCTATAATCCAAGACTCATTCCTCGCATTAAGAGACAAGATCAACACCTCTGTGTCACTCTCCTTAGATAGATTCACTGAATCCTTTCGGCCTTGAGAGCTTCCTTTTTGTTTCTTGAGAGCCATGCAATCACGTTTCATGTGCCCCTTCTTGCGGCAATGTCAACACCCATCTTTGTCTTTTGGTCCCTTAGACTTCTTCCTTGATTTAGAACGCTCATATTTATTGCCTCATTTGTTTAGCGATCTTCCTCTTCCTTCAACGTTTAGAGCATTCCCTGAATCCCCTGAAACTCCTGATGCTTTTCTTCTAGATTCTTCGCTGAGAATTAGACCGGCCACATCATCAAATTTCAACTTTGTCGACCTTGAAGAATTGCTCACAACAATCACCAAACCATCCCAACTGTCTGACAAACTGGACAAGATCAATAACCCCCTGACCTCATCCTAAAAAATAATGCCAATGGATTCCAACTGGCTCGTGACTGTATTGAACTCGTTTAGATGTTCAGCCACGCTCCCACCATCTGACATCTTCATGTCGAATAGTTGTTTCATAAGATGAACCTTGTTGGATGCTGAGGGCTTTTCGTACATTGTGGCTAGAGCTTCCATTAATTCTTTTGTAGTTTTCACCTTGGATATATTGAAGGCGACGCTTTTAGACAAAGAGAGTCGGATCGTTCCTAAATCCTTTCTATCCAGTAAAAACCATTCATCATCTGTCATCTTTTCTGGTTTCTTCTCTTTTCCTCCTAGAGGAACATAGAGGTCCTTCTGATATAGATAATCCTCCATCCGCATCTTTCAGAAGACAAAGTTTGAACCATCAAACTTCTCAATTTTAGTTTTCCCTTCTTCTGTCATCGCTCCCAATAGAACTTAAAAAATAGCTCTGATACCAGTTGTTACGCAGCACGCCAACAACGCGAACCGAGATCTAATCTCAAGTCTCACCCACAAACAATAAATAGGAAGAAATATAAACTAGAAAAGAATAAAAGCATTCAAACAAACCACAAGACAAGATATACGTGGAAACCAACAAGGGTAAAAAAACCACGATGCAAAAACTTCCACTATGAAGAAAAATAAAAATTACAAGGCAATATACTAACCTCTCCCTTGGAAGCACATAGAAAACCCTTTGCCCACACCTTAGAATAACTTTCCCATCATACCTATAAAAGCCCTAGATACCCTTATTTATAATTTAGGAAACTTCTTTTTGCATCCCAGTTGTGAAAGGACTTACGACACGAAATCCGTGAAACTCCTTTCGCATTCTAGTTGCGAAAGGACTTGTGACACGAAATTCGCGAAACTCCTTTCTGCATCCCAGTTGCGATAGGACTTGCGACACGAAATCCGCGTAAAAACACGGATCGAATCTGCATAACCTCGACTGGTCGTAGGCGGCCCCAGATGTGGCTCCACTTCTCAACAATACAGACCTGGATAAAGAAACGAAAACACAAATATCAACTTGATCCAAAACTCCTGTGAATCTCAAGAAGTTTTTGAAGGTAGGCCTTCAATCCCTACTGTATCTTGTGGTGTGATCCACTTGAGCGTTGGATCTACTTCATTTTTGGGGTCATACCCTAAAATGATTTGAAAATATATATGGACGGCATGGATAAAACTAATAAATCATGTTGGGGCTGATTTTCAGTTCATTGATCTAACATTGGGTGATCCACTTGATGGTGGAAATGGATTTTAAATTAACACCATAGCAGGGCCCATCTGAATCTCCAACCCTCTATGACTTGAAATCACTGATCTCTCATGGTATTCATCTCTGGAACCGAGCGGAGCCGCCCATGTAGACATCTTTCCTCCTATTTTTACAAGGTCCACCATGATGTGTAAGTAAGATTCACCCTCCATCATTAGATGTGTGATTCCATTCCGGGCCTAGAGCCAAAAAATCATGCTAACCATTGATTTAACTCAGCCACAATAATGAAAACAGTAGGGAGAGACGTCCATCCTTGATTTTTACCAAGCTAAACATGATAAGCATGTGAAATCCACTCTAACCATTAATATGGTACTAAAAATCTATGGCTTTTGTCCAAAAATCAGGGGCGTACGTAATTTAGGTGGGCCAAACCAATGAAAATAGTTTAGAGGGTGAGTTTTCCTTGTGCACTGTTTTCAATCATGTGGTCCACTTGAACCATGGATAACTGATTTTTTATAAATGATTCTAATATGGGGTGACTCACCGGATGATTGGGGTGGATTTCATATTAACACTATGGTGGGGCCACCCTAGCTGGCTACTTTTCCTATTACAATAACTTATTGTTATTAAATAGCATTAATTAGTCCTTGAATTAATCAACGAAAATGCAATGTCCAACTCGCTGCGTATGAGCATCTCTCTGTATAAATAGAGAGAGAGAAATGCTCACACATAATTAGTTGGAACACCCAGATCCATACCTCAACTGGCAGTCTGAGTGGAGATACCTTGTTTCAACACTTGAGGTCTTGGTATCGATCCCTAGTGTTGTGTACTAACAAGCTAAAAACAAAAAAAAACAAAAAACAAAAAAAAAATTAGTTAGGACATTTCATTTTCGTCCAACTAGTTGGGCATTTAATGAACAGTTAATGCTAGTAAAAATTTTCATATAAAAGTTATTTCAATTGATAAAAAAGAGTTGCTTACTTCAGTGGCCCCACTGTAGTATTATGTGAAATCCACCCGACCATTAGGTGAGTCACCTCAGGTTAGACTCAGTGCCACACAATCAGCCCCATCCCTGGCTCACATGAACTACATAATTGAAAAATGTGTATATAGAAAGCTAGTCCTCCAAACTCTTTTCCTTTGTGTGATTCACTTGAATCACTTATGTGCCAAATTTTTAGGTTCGAGTCCTAATTTTTGGTGTGGGAGCTAATGGTTGGAGTGGATTTTATATTCTCATCATGACAGGGCCTATAAAAATCAAGGGTGGAAGTATCTCTCAATTGTTTCAATTGGTATGGCCCACTTAAATCATTGATTAGCCTGATTTTTTTGGTCCTAGCCTAACATGAGATTATATATCTAATGATCGAAGTGGATTTCTAAAAAATGTCACGATGGGCCCTTAAAATTTTGAAAGGTGGGCGTATCGAGCGCAGATTGGATACTGACAAGGTTAGTAGCCAAATCACTATTGAAGTGACTTCACTAAGCTCTGTGACCCCACCATGATGCATGTATTGTATCCATACTGTCCAACCATTTTTAGAGATCGTTTTATGGCATTACAAAGAGAACGAGATAGATATAAAGTTTAAGTGGACCCCACCATAGGAAATAGTAGGGACAGTGACATCCACCGTTCAAAACTTCTTAGAGGCCACAGTAGTAGTTTCCGATGAAGCTGATAATTTTGTTTTCACTTCATCTATCTTTATGTTAACTTATAAACAGGATGGATCTCAAAAATACATCACTGTGGGCCCTATAAATGTTTCACTGGTGGGTGTGATGGCTCCCACAGTTTTCTGTGGTGGTCCACTTGAATTTAGATCTATCTCATTCTCTTTGTAGGGCGCGGATTAGGTACTACCTCCACCCGTCTGGAGCTCAGGACGGGCTGACGTGTAACCCATTGATTAGTGGACAGTGGTTACGTCATATGGCAGATAACGCATCAACAAGCGGAGCCGTTAGCTCGCGTTTATACTCGGTCAGTGAGAACCCCAACTGTCTCCTTTTTTTTATATTTAGCTTTGTACCTTTTTCCGTGCGCAGAGCAGCAAGACTCGCTACTAAAGTAACGTGCCGAGTTTTGTGGGCCCCATAATGATGTATGTGTTGTATCCACACCGTCCATATATTTGGAGAAATCATTTTAGGACATGATACAAAGAATAAGTCAGATCAAAGGTTAGAGTGGACCCCACCACAAAAAACAGTGGGGAGAGTAATGCCTACCATTGAAACCTTCCGAAGGTTCACCATGATGTTTATTTGAGATCCAACCTGTTCATGTATTAACTCAGACATGAAAGAAAGGAAAACACAAATAGCATCTTAATCAAAAACTTTTGTTGCCCTTACAACTTTTTAATGATAGGCTTCGCTCTCTCCACTGTTTTTGTATGGTGGGGTCCACTCGAGATTTGGATGTAACTCATTGTTTGGACCATGATCAAATATGATCTCTCTAAATGGATGGACGGTGTGGATACAAAATATATATCATGGTGGGCCATAGGATTGGTTACGTCACTTCATAGCGAGTATGGCTGTTCAATCCGCGCACTAAATAGATAGCGTGATTTCCAAGAAACCCAAATACAATTACGAAATTGGATTGCGTTATTATATTGAGTAAACTCTATTGGGCCCACTATGAATTCATATGTTTTATCCATGCTGTTCATCTGATTTTTCAGATCATTTTAAGGGTTCAACCCAAATTTAAAGTATATCTAAAGCTTATATAGACCATACTACAGGAAACAATGGAATTATTTATTTCCACCGTTGAAACCTTTCTAAGGCCCAATGATGTCTGTTTGTCATCCAAATGGTTCATAAGATCACAATGACATGGATGAAGGGAAAACACAAATATCAGCTTGATCTAAAACTTATGTTGCCTCCGAAGAATTTTTCAACATTAGATGTCAATTCACACTGTTTCCAGTGGTGTGGTCCACTTGAGATTTGGATATGCTTGATATTTGGGTTAAAGCCCTAAATTTAGGTGATAAAATGGATGGATGGAGTTTATACAATGCATGAATGGCAGTGGACCCCATAGAGTTTATTCAGTACGGTTAGTGTACATTACTCAGTAAGTAATCCGCTTCCTGCAATTACCCGGATGGGATTCGCGAATTAGCTACCAAAGTGACTTCACCAACTTTAGTGGGCCAACCATGATGTATGTTTTATATCCACACTGTCCATACATTTTGAGAGATCATTTGAGGGCATGATAAAAAGAATGAGGCAGATCCAAGGCTATAGCGGACCCCACCACAGAAAACGGTGGAGAGAATGACGCCCACAGTTGAAATCTTCAAAAGGTCCACCATGTTGTTTATTTCAGATCCAACCTGGTCATGTGCTAAAGTAGACATGAAAGAAGGAAAACATAAATATCTGCTTGATCGAAAACTTTCATGGCCCTTAGAACTTTTTAATGGTGGGCGTCAATTTTTCCATTGTTTTCTATGGTGGGATCCACTAGAGCTTTGGATCTGACTCATTCTTTGTATTATGCCCTAATATTATCTCTCCAAATGGATGGACGGTGTGGATACACAACATACATCATGGTAGGGCCCACATAAGTCGATGACATCAACTTAGTTGAAGACGGAAAAAAAAAGACGTTTGGATTTTTTTGGAAAACTCCGTTCCGTTTGATGACGTGTCACTGCCATCTGACGTAACTACTCTCCACTAACCAATGGGCTACACGTCCAGCCCGTCTTGAGCTCTGGATGGACAGGGGTAGTACCGAATCCGCGCCCCTCTTTGTAACGCCATAAAACGATCTACAAATGGTTGGACGGTATGGATACAACACATGCATCATGGTAGGTCCAGGTGACGTCACTTCAATAGCGATTTGGCTATTGACCTTGTCAGTATCCCATCCGCGGCCGGCGTATCTCAAACCGAGAAAAATCTTTAGGTTTCCTAGTAGAAAGTGGATTAGGTATTATCCGAGTAACACCTACGGGCAAGTGTTTCCATAAACATGGATGTCAAATAAATAGTACATTGGGCCTTAGGAGGGATTTTAATGGTGGATATCCAATCACTATTGTTTTCCAATGGTGTGGTCCACTTGAATTTATATTCCTCTCATTTTTGGTATATAGTCCTAAAATTATCTTTAAAAATGGATGAACAGAATGGATGAAACACATACATCATGATGGGCCCACAGAGCACTGACCACCAGCCACGTGTCCGTTTCCGTTTATAATGTCACATGGTCCTCGATGGATGAAGTGAAAACACAAATATCAGCTCGATCTAAAACTTCTAGAGCTTAGGAAGTTTTCAATGGTAGGCATTCAATCCCCACTGTCCACTCGAGCGTCCAATCTGTCTCATTTTCGGGTTCATACTTAAAATGATCTAAAAAATAATGATCTGAAAAAAATGGATGAACAGGTGTGTATATGATATCATTGTGGGGCTTGCAATGTCAATGCATTACCGACTTGATCTACGCCAGAGACACTTTATGAATTATTTTGAGAGTAGATAAGTGTCTTTGAGACCTCACCCAACATGGTGAGTCTTTTATGGTGGGGACCACCTAGATGCATGTATTGTACATCCATGCCATCCATCCATTTTAACAAATACTTTGGTGTATGAATCCAAAAATCAAGTAGACAAAATCTCAGAGTGGTCCTATGAAAGTTTCACTAGCATGTGTCATTATCATCTCTACTTCCTGTGATGTGGTCCACTTGAGCCTTGTATTTTCTTAATTTTTGGGCTTTTATCCTAAAATAATATGAAAAAAATAAATAGACAGTGTGAATAAAACTCATGCACCACGACTGCCCCTCTGAGCGCCTGCACATTCCAGCTAAGGATGAGCGAGGTTAGTAGTCATCGGTATTCCTAAACTTTTTAAATGAATCCTTTGGTTTCCAATCACACAGGTAGAGCTGGGCATTTCATACCTGAACCAGTGGATCCGACCCGATCAGACCCAATCCGACCCGATTCAAATAGAACCGATGGTTAGGATCGGTCAGGATCGGGTAGCATAAGCCAGATCCAAAATATTTTCGGGTCGAATCCGGATAGGCCTTGTTCCGAACCGACCCGATCTGAAATTCGATCCGATTGGATCCAATTCGGACCGATCCGATCCGGACCGGATTTATTAGGCTATATATATATATATAGTTTTTTTACCCTACCCTAACCGCACCCAAAGAATTTTTTCACTGCCACGCCGAGCCCTAAATCCCCAAATCTTCCCTTCTCTACCCTACCCTATCCTCCCTCTCCCGCCTGAAGGAACGAGTGTCCTGCTCTCTTCTTCCTCTCCTCTTCTTCTTCTTCAACACTCAATCCGGTCGTCCCTCTGCTCGTCCGACACCCGAACCTAGGCCACTGCTGCCTGCCCGACGTCCGTATTCTGCATCGAATTGGGTAAGTAATAACCCCATGAATGACTTGGATGACATATAAACATCACGGTGGGCCCTGGGGATTCTTCAATGGTGCAGCTTCCATTTTCACTATTTTATCATATTGTCCACAGGAGTTCTGGATCTCCCTCATTTTTAGACTCTGCACTATTTTAAGCTTACAAAACTGATAGATGGAATGGATTTCGCCTATCCACCGAGGTGGGTGGGATCCCTGAGTGTGGGGTCCACCGTGATCTATGTACCTTACATCCATACCGTCCATCAAATTTAAAAAACACATTTTAGGGCATGATTCCAAAATTAAGTAGATCGAATTCTCAAGAAACAGTGGTCATCAATCATTGAAAACCTGAGTTTTGAATAGTTGATGATGATAATCAAGGTAACCCAAATGGTATTTAGAAGAGGAGTAAAGATCATTATAATAAGTATATATATTTATTATTTTAGCCTCTTGGCGTCTTGCACAACTGTCTTGCCACTTGGGATGGTTATCAAGCCTCGAATCCCGACGCATATCGACCAGCTGAGGGGCGAGGCATAATACCCACCCGTACGGGCATGGATTAGATACTGACAACGTCAGTTCCAGATGTCTACTGAAGTGTCATCACCAAGCTCTGTGGGCCCCACCATGATGCATATGTTGTATCCATATTGTTCATCCATTCGGAGAGATCGTTTTATAGCATGAGAAAATTAATGAGATAGATTTAAAGTTCAAGTTGACTCCACCATAAAAAACAGCAGGGACAATGATATCCACCGTTCAAAACTTCTTAGGGTCACAGAAGTTTCCGATCAAGCTTATATATATATATATTTTTTTCATTTCATCTATGTCTATATTAGCTTATGAATAGGTTGGATTTAAAAACTACATCATGGTGGGGCTCTATAAATGTTTTAACGGTGGTGTGACTAATCCCACGGTTTTATGTGGTGGGTCCACTTGAACTTTAAACCTATCTCATTTTTTTCTCATTCCATAAAATGATCTCTAAAATGGTTGGACGGTATGGATACAACACATGCATCATGGTGGGGTCCATAAAGCTTGGTGATGTCACTTCAGTAGCGATTTGGCTACTGACTAGATCCGCGCCCCCACCCTTATACCTGACAGCATGTACACCAAGCCATTTAACCAGCGTCTGACTACACACTCCCTCCGCCCCCACCTCGATCCTCAAGCTACGTGAGTCAATTTTCAGATCCCATCGCTGCCATATCATTGATTGTGGTTTAAACCCTTTTTTAACCCTCGCATTCGGAGATCTCGGGACGTCTGACGACATGGATTCGCGCTTCGCTTTATTAAGTGCGATCGGACGGCTGGTGAAATTTCTTTCTTTTTAGCTTTTTTTGACAAGATGACGTGATATTTGAGGCGTGTGACGTGAGAGCAATGTGAAACTTTTCTATTTTTCCTTAGTCAGGAGTCATTGACTATAAGATTTTCTGCTTAGGACTTTGAAGATTTCCATTAATTTTCTTTCATTTTTTCAGGTACTCTGTTGCCTATCAACCCTCATACTCAGCTGCTTCCATGTTGTACACGTGGATTATTTTTTAACTGTAGAAAAACTGATTAATTTGTGTTCCACTCAACCCAAAGTCAGATTGGTTGAACGAATCCTAACCTCTAGCTCGTTATTTGTTGAAACAAGACCGTTGGATTTTTTTCATCTTTAACCATCCAATAAATAAATGCCAATATGATGATCAAATTATCGGATACTAAAATAAGTGTAGTACTTGATTCAAGACAAATCTAAGCTGTTAACCTTGTTTGGACGGTTTAGTTTGAATTAGATGTATTCATTATCTAAAAGTGATTTAAAAATGCGTATGTATCAACTATTAGTTACACTATTAGATTTTTCTCTTTATTCTTTTGAAATTATATATTTTAAAAAAAAAAGACTCGCCCAATCCGATTCGACTCAGTTTTCCTAACCGAGTCGGACTCGGATTGGTTCAGACAAGCAATGATTCGGATCGGTTCGAGTCAGTTGAATCGGTCTCGGTCTTGGATTAGATCAAGTTCAGATCAGGCCATGTATATTTCGGACAGAGTCGAGTTGGACCCAATCCGATCCGACTCCGTCCGCTGCCCACCTCTACACATAGGGTAGAGGAAGAGAGAGCTTGATAATAAAAGAGACTGCGTTGAATGATGAGAGAAAGTAGAAAGAGGAGAATTGCTTCAAAAGAAAATGGTATAATTAGATAAGTACATGTGTGATATATTCATGAGACACACAGCGTGTGTAACAAATTCGGTCACTTAATTAGGTACAATTCCTTATAAGCATGTGAAGGATATAAAATATTATTTTTCTGTAATTAATAGCTAACTATTCTTTTACAAGAAAAGTGGGCTGTTAGAAATCTATTCCAACAATCTAGATTCAGCTTGCAAATGTATATCCAGTAATAAAGATCATTTGCTAATTTTTTTATAGATAAAATTAAATTAGTAATCCGAATTTGATAAACCAACTAGATCTATGACATGTATTCCCATCACATAGATATAAGACTGGATGTCGTATAAACTCCGATAAGTAGGCATTACATGTAGATAAAAAAATATATTCTTATTATTTAATGCATAGCTAGTTGGACTGATTTAAATTGTCCAACTAGTTGTGTGTAAACATTACTCATATATATATATATATATATATATATATATATATATATATATATATATATATATATATATATATATATATATATATATATATATACCCTACAAAGCTCCTACTTAGACTGGACGCCTGCGATCCCATCTCAGGAGGTTCCTGTGCTCAGAAGTGAGGTAGGGTTCACTGTAATGTTTGTGTGGAATTTACTGTCCATTTGTTTTGCAAGATTGTGTCAAGGCAATAACCTGAAAATGAAGTAAAACTCAAGTGGAGCTAGAGGACAAGAACAAAGAGGACTGAATGTTCACGTTCAAATATTTGTGAGGCCACAAAAGTTTTGGATGACAGCTGATATTTTCTACTTTCAGCTCATCCCAGGTAAGAAATGACCTTATAACAGTATGGGCGGCGTATAAACATCATAGTGGATCATAGGAAGGTGCTAACGGTGGGCATTTCCTAACTCACTTTTTCCTTGTAGTGCTGCCCACTTGACTTTTAGGTCTGCCTTTGACTTGAGTTTTAGGTCTGCCTCATTTTTGAGTCATGCCCTAATATGGTTTAGAAAAACCTATGAATGGGTAGATTTCTGACAAACATCATGACAGATCCCACCTAACTTCCTGTGACATGCAATACAGAACCTGGACAGTCCAACCAGGCGGGTGCAGGAGGCAATCCGCTTCAATCTAGTTAATTCGGTGCGACATTATGATCTAACACAACGTTGATTAGATCTTATAGAGTTTAGTCAGTACATAATCCGCCTCCTTAAGTTTGGATCCACCTGAATTCCGGTCTCATGTCCTAAAATAATCTAGAAAAACGGATGGAGGGGGTGGACTTCCCAAAAATATCATGGTGGCTCACCTAACTTCTGAACTTAGGAAATTCACCGCCATGTACATGTTTTTTTTTTTTTTTTTTTTTGTTTAATTGATACAAGCGCGTATTGCTTGAAAAATACGTGTTTTCAAACTATTTAAAGTAAAACACATCATGGCTGCAAATATGGAGAAAAAAGGCCTCACGATTAGGGCTGTTCACGAGTCAAGCTAGCTCGAAAAACTCGCTCGACTCGGTTTGAGTCAGCTCGAATTGACTCAGCTTGAATGGTCGATTTGAGCCGAGCCAATCTAATTATTTGAAGCTAAAGTTGAGTTCAAGCCAAGTTCGACTGGGGGCCATTTCAACTCGACTTGACTCGAAGCTCGAACTCGAGCTCGACTCGGCTCAATTAATAAATATTATATATATATATATATGTTTTAATTTTAAAAAAGAAAAAAAAAACCCTAGAGTCTCTACCCGACCGCATGCACCCCCTTTCCCTTCCCTTTCTTCTCTTTCTCTACCCACTGCCAGCCGTATGCCTGCCCGGACCACCACCACCAGTTTTCATTTCAGCTCCACAATAGTATGATTTCAATCTCTTGAGATCTACTTCTTGGGCGAGAAACCCAAGAAATCTGAGATAAGTTCTTCTCAAATTTGTTAGAGCTTCAAGGAAATCCAATGATTTGATTGGCTAGAGCTCTTTACTTGGATTTCTGATCTGTGTTCTGTTCTGTTTCTTTTCTAGTACTTGGATTTCTGCTGGTGGAAGAAGATGAAGAACAAATCGTTTCTTACAGGTTTCCTTATCCGATTCGAAGCTTTGTTTAGTTTTTTCATCGGGTTTTGCTTTGATTATCTTAAGATTTTTGAATTTTTCATCAATGGAGGAGGATCAATAACAGAATTCATTACTCTCTCACCTAACAAGATCGAGCTCGACTAGACTCGAACTCGACTCGACAGCTTTTGCAAACAAGTCTTAAGCTCGAGGCCGAGCTCGAGCTCGAGCTCAAACTCGAGTACATTATGGAAAAGCCAAGCCGAGCTTGGCCCACCTCGACTCGACTCGGCTCGATGCCCACCTCTACTCACGATTGCAAATAGGGTAAGAAAAACCGGCTGAACTGATGCCCAAAGTTAGAACTGTGTCGTTAAGGTGTCTAAGCCTACCTTTATATATCTGTGTGATCCATGATGTTTGTTGATGCAAAAAATTGGATCAACCCCTTCATGTACTTCTGTTGATACGAAGATCTGGATCAGCCTCTTCCTGTACTTCGACCTACAATACAGTGAAGGAGAAAAGAGAGACCCTAGCTTAGGCCGGGGGTCCTCCGATGCTTAAGTCAGTAAGGGCTTAGGAAGAAGAATTCTTTTTTGGGTTTTTTCTCTTGCGTACCTTTGATTCTGGAAAGCCCTCCTTTTATAGGAGTGAGAGATCCCGGCGTAAAGCGATTTTCTCCTGATTTATCGAGAGATTTGATCTTATTTGCGAATATTTTTCGATCCCGAGATTTTCGAGATCGGGGATCCTTTTACAAGAATCTTGGGATGGAAAGGTGTTTAAGATTATACCATCTCCTTTGCTTGGCTCGGCCTTAATAGATTCATGATCTCAACTGGCTTACAAAGAAAGTTGTTCGTCCACTGTCAGATGAATCCACATTGATTTAGAACCGATGTTTCTCTTCTATCCGATAGCCGACACTATAACCAACCATACATATGTCGGTTTTGTAGTCGGTCAGGTGGCTTTCAGTTTTAGGGCCTTTGATGGATCCCTTTAGACATTGCTGTCTCATTAACCAAGTCAACTTGATGTGTCTAATGCTTACTTAAGGCTCTGGACTCTTTCAATCTTGGTCAGGATTCATATCCATTACAAATCCGAGCTAAGTCTCTCCTTTAAGCTTTGTCTAATCTCGACCCGAACTATTGGCTCGGACTCTCGGTCAATTCTATAGAAACTGATCCAGTCAATAACCAAGTCTCCGGACTTGTCATATTTTTCCCCAACAGTTAGCCCACTACTCTTGGTGTCAGTTATATCGGCACCAAGGAGTAACGTATTGCTAAATCGGTATATACCGGAGATCGAGGTTATGATGAAGCATTTATTGCCTCTGGTGTCATTCTTAACACACGACGGCTCGTTATTCGAGGCCACATGAGCAAACAGTCGTCAAGTTGATCTGCCCGCCTACAAGCATCGAACACGTGGCGGAGACATTACTGGCGTTAGTCGGCGTGCGCCACGTGTCGGGCGAGGGAGTTGAAACGAGCATCGATTTGACCCCTCCTTAATTGCGGGTGCCACGTGGCTTGGTTATAAAAGGCGCAGCGGGAGCGGTTTTAGCACTTTCGCACGCCCCGCTCAATTTTTTGCTCAACCTTCTTTTCCTTCCTTACAACGCTCGCGTCCGCCATTTTCTTACCGCTTCTGGCCTTCTTCTTACTCTTCCGCTGTGTCTTTTGCCTCTCCGGTGAGTTTCTCCTCTCCCTCCTTTCTTTTTCAAACACAATGAATCCCTCGAGTCCCCGGGAGGGGGTTTCAGTGACGAGGGTGAAACGAGGCATCTCTGGAACGTCTCGGAATCGCCCCCCTTGCTGTCGGAGATAACGATTGATGCCAATGAGGCTTTTCAACATGCCTCTAGATTGTCCGGTGGGGCTTTAGCGAAGTGCTCTGCTCCGATGGGTCCCTCCGACGTTAGGCAGGAGCCTCACAAGCGTAGGCCTCATTTGATAGGGGATGAGGTGGAAGAAGAAGAAGAAGAAGAAGCTGTTGGGATAGATCTCCCTGAACAGTTGGTGAGGACCGATTTTGGGAGAACTAGTGAATCGGTTCCCCTATAGAGATCGAGCAGGTTTGTTGAGTCGGCAGCTGAAGAAGAAGAGGCTAGCGAGGGTGAAGAGGTCGGCGATGAGCAGAAAGGGCCGATCCCTTCAATTTTAACTGAGGCGGATTTGGATAGGATCCGAGTCGTGTATCATGTTCCCAACTCAGTTATCCTTCAGCTTCCGCTGTCGAGCGAGTTGCCCGACCGTTCTCCTCCTGGGATGGTAGCAATCTTTCAGGTCGCCATGCAATGTGGCTTACGTATGCCCTTACAACCTGTCGTTCGGGATTTTCTCTCCCGACTCAAAATTGCTCTCGGGTAGATTGTTCCTAATGAGTGGAGGAACTTGTTCGGATGTGCGGTGTTGTGGGTTGAGGCAGAACAGCCCCCACTGACCATGGACAAGTTCCTCTACCTATACTAAGTTCGGCCGAACATTTCGCAGCCCGGTTGGTATTTCTTGAGCGCTTGGTGGAACAAGGGCGGCTCCTTAATAACCGACCCTCCTACCTCTAATAAGCACTGGGGAGAGAGGTGGTTCTGGGCATGTGGTCGCTAGGAGACTGCCGAGCCTGGGCTGTTCGAACCTCTCGTTCCCCGGGCGTTCTCTGAAGCAGGTGACTTAGCATACCATTTCCCTCATTTTGTCTTGTCGTAATCATTCTTAGTTTGACTGAACATATTATACAGATATTCCCAAGAAGAAACCCAAGCTAGCGGCTAACGCCTTGGCTCGGATTAGGGGCATGTGGACGTTGAGCCCAGAAGATAGGTCTTGAAAATCTCTTTTACAACCAGAACGTCTTCTTCTTTCGGGCCTGGATTCATTCGTGACAGGTATCTTTCAATTATTCAGACACATCCCCCTTAAATTTATCTGACTTTGCATTTTATCCGACATAGAGATGGCCGAAGCTCGACCCCTTCTGAAGGTAAAGTTGAAGGCTCCTCCTCGGTCAGTACTTCTGTAACGCCCTGAAAATCAGGGGTCGAGCATAAACTCAACTCCCGAGTTCCAACGCATCACTTATGCAACAAAATGAATAATGATTGAATGTGATCGGTATTAGTGCAATGAACATGAGTGAGATTAAGCCAAAACAACATATCATACTCCAGAGACAGTTAAATTTGCAAGCGGAAGACTGTGATAAATAGATAAAATATATAAACTGTGGTGGGTCTCTAGAGTGTGATAAAGTTACCAGGTTAAATAATTACAAGTACAGTTCTAAAATATACCAAATGTGTAAGTGTAATATCTTCTATCCCAAGTACCATAGCCCCGTCAATGCAGTACCAGGTCTTCGAGAGACCCGTCGAGAGAGTTACATGATAGGAGAACTCCTCCTCATCACCATAGAAGTAGTCCGGCTCGCGCTTCATAAGCATCGCCATCATCTGAAATTCAACAAATCTGGTTGGTGTGTACAACACCGTCCCGTAACGTGGGAGTGAGTGATCAACTCAATGGAGCAAGAAAAGCATAGGTTAACATGTTATCAATTCAATCAAGCAAGTAATGATAAAGCGGACAAATCAAACAATTCTAACTACTCTTATTAAGTGCGAGAATGAAATGACATGATGCTGTATGCCATTGCCAAACCACCCTCATGCGACATCATCTTACGTTCGCGAATGCTTAACTCCCTCAGTGCGCCACATCTACTAAGCACATGCGGTGCGATGATGATCATGATTACCGAGTTATTATTAGTCCATTTCAAACAGCAGTATTGGGAAACTAAGGTACCTCCCTTGTATCATTCCCAAACATGATCCATTCTAGGGTCGTCAGTCCTAGTTAATCTCATACGATATTATGGTTTGAGAGGCGTAGCGAAGGCATCACAAAGGGCTCGTCACCCGTCAGCACGGATACAGATCTCACCGTATGCGGCTCAATTGCTGACCGTCAGCTCGAGTACAGGTCTCACCGTACTTGGCTCAATCACTAGCCGTTAGCTCGAATACAGGTCTCACCGTACTCGGCTCAACTCATACTCCAATTGCTGTGAAAGAATCGTCGCCAATCACAGACCTTGGAGTATACTCAAAGATACTACAGAGGACTCGTCGCTCGTCAGCACGAGTACAGGTCTCACAGTACTCGGCTCTCGCCGTAAGTATCGACAGCTCGAATATAGTGTCCCATACCACCATAATCGGCTCACGAGTCTAGTTGCTCACTGGTCACTACGGGGAGGCACGTGGCCCCAGCGTAGGCCGACAGCTCGACCACGGTGTCCCATACCACCATGCCCGGCTCATGAGTCTTAGCGGATCGAGGTACCATGGTTAAAATGGATTTCACTGGTAAGTTTGGTACCCTAGGTTCAAGCAGTAGCATCCAAACATGGTGAACATACATTAGACAGATCGGGTTACTTGACGAGCTCGGCTAGCTCGAGCGCACAACAAGTTGAACGACATGAAATGCATAAGCACTTCGCATGGCCAACCATTATCGCCAACCGAAGTACGACTCGGGTTCGTCAAACACATCTCACGTGACAAATGAATCGCAGCCACGAATTCAATTTTGGTACCGATTGTCTGGACTATAATCATAGCCCCAAACATGATAACTTGCAGATAGATAAAGCAGTAATGGATCAAGATTCCACTCATACAATCAAGGTATGGTATTATCCATTTAGGGCTGCCAGGGCTGTTGCACGCACTCGTTGCTCCGCTCCCCCATCACCCATGACGGATCATACAACGTAAATATAAATTTAAACATATGCATTACATAGTTATAATCATAAAGCAGTTGAGCATGTTATGAATCACAACACAAGCATGAGTTTATACATGTTCAATTCCTAATCACACAACAATCCAAGGAGATCATACACATAGTTAAAAGAGGTTGAGAATCATATCTCAACACCCTTATACATTACAATTTGCTAACTACTACTCATTCAGACATTTCAAGAAACACTTAAACAAACATGCATCAACATACATGACATATATCGATCACATAGGCATTAGGCCAAATCCTTTCACTAGGGAGTTGCCCCAATCATAACACGCGTACACCCACGATGGATAGTCATGGCAAGCAGGAATCCAAGTTCCATATTCATTCAGTCATTTCCACAAACACTTGGGCCACATATTTTAGCATATATGGTGTCTATTGGCTGTGACGTGATTTAGGGCAAATCCTTTCTTCAAAAGGGTATCGCCAATACAACAATCATGAATCCATGACAATTAGTCATGGCGAGCACGAATGAGGATTCTATACTCATTCAGTCATTTTCACAAACACTTAGAATACACTAATACAACATACATGGTGTATGTTAGCAAAACATGTATTAGGGCTATCCTTTGGCCAAGTGAGTATTTTATCCATGTATAATATATTACTACAGCAAATAATCATGATAAATGCATCTCTAAAATTTATACGTTACAGTATTTTCTAGAGTACGCATTTTCAACATACATACTGTATACAAGTAAACATGTATTACGGTGATTCCCTTCGCCAAGCAATTATTTTATACGCACATAATATACTTATACGATAATTAATCATGACAAACACATCGCTAAAATATACATGTATACGGTACTTCTTACAATACCGTATTTCTACATACATAGTGTTTATTAGTAAACATGTATTTAGGCGAATCCTTTCGCCAAATAAGTATTTTATCCATACGTCATATATCCATACGACAAATAAACATGTCAAACACCTTTCCATAAAAAATACGTATACGGTATTTTATACGAACACCTAGAGTATGTGAAATTCCAAATTCTACAATTCTAATCGAAACAGAAAATGGAAAGCACTTTGTACATGTGCAATTGTATGCAGATCATGAATCTATCATTATCTGACATTGAAAGCATTGAAAACTGCAACCTATACACCTAAAGTCCTCACCTTGTGTCGTAGAATCGTAACGGAGTCGATAGGTTTGCTAAGGTTCCGTATACGGGAGTTTGGCAGCCTAAAGAACGAAACAGGTTAGCTATTTCATAACCTATAACTTATACAACCCTAAAACAGATTAGGGTTAGGGTTTCTTACCTAGAAACGATGCCGGAATCGCCAGGAAAGCGGCAAGAATGAGGTGGTTAAGCACCGATAGCAGCAGGGTAGAGCGGCGAGGAGATCTTCCCACAACTCCCACACTTTCTCTTTCTTTTCCCTCTCTCAAATCTCAAATTCGTATGGCTGCCATGAGAGAGGGTTTAAGGTCCTTATCTAGTCTCAAAACTCACGGAAATAGACTCGGGAACAAAGTATACTTAGGTTATGTCTAAAGCGGACTGTTAGTCCCCCAACGAGCACTTCAGCGGGCCTCCTTGAGCCAAAGGTCGGACTTAAGCTCACTAACGCTGGATCTACGTTCTATTAAGTTTTCATTTCGGTCGGGATTCCAGATCACACGTGGCGGACCAGTTTCAGTTCAACGGTCAGCGGATCTCGATCGGAGATGCCAAGTACATGTAAATGTGTATGAAATTTCTCCTGATCCGAGAGTGTAATTTGGTCAGATTCTTACGGTCTGGTTGCTTAAAACTGATCCGCAACCGACGAGTCTCAGATTACTATTCAAGATATTTATTTTTAAAGAAAACAAGTGTTTTCACACTCTCTCGCTTCGGACTCAAGCGAACAGCCGTGGGACATCGGCTGGATTTGATTTCCGAGATGGTTGTCAAGCCCAGCGAGGCGGTCCTAAGTCCTTAACTTCGAGTTAATCAGACTTCCGATGTGCGGTCTAGACCTAATACGAAGTTTCAAGATGCTCCCGTCAGCAGCCTTGTAATGAGATTGATTCTAAGTTTTAGGGTAACCTAGCGTCAATGATTCTACAAGTTTTGAGTCTTGCAGATCGTATTTAAAGTGATTGGTGCTAATTTCACAGGCACTCTAGTTTAACACTACCTAAACCTCAATTAATTTCTAAAGGGTTTAGTCCTGTAAGATTTCTGTCTGAGATGGTACCTTGGCCTTTGTAGTTTGTATATAAAGTGATCAAAGTTATACTACTTAGCTAGTTTAGGATAGTGTCTAGGATGAAAGTACTTTGAAAATTTTAAAGAAAAAGGTGGTGAAGGGTGGAATTTGTGAAGAAAATGGTTAAGGAGCGATTTTTAGACTGTGGGATTTAGCTCTGACAAGTTAATAAGGTCTTAGGATCGACCCATTGCCTAAGGACGTCTAATTCCAGGTTGGTAAAAATCCGGGGTGTTACAACTTCTGTCAGAACCTCAGCCTTCAAAGAAGGCAAAAACTGCTTCATCAACCATAGTGCCTTCCGCCCCAATTGCCACCACTTTGGCCATCCCGACCGTAGTTGTTCTTTCGAACCCTTAAGAGAGAGTGGAGAACGTTCCGATCGAGTCTGGGGTAGCCCCTGAGCCGAGTCCCGTTGCAGAACGAGTCTCAGGGCGAAGGGTAGAGCAGAGAGGAGAGACTTTAAGGGGGGAGTCGGCTCCACAGGAGCAATTGTCCTTTCGTTGGGATGTGGCGAACATGGTCCCTTGGGCTATTTCCCATAGAAGTGAAAAGGAGTTTGTTCCATCTTTGAAGCTCCTAGGAGTCAAATACTCTCCCAAGCTGCGAAGATCTTGCTTCAAGTAGGATTCGGACTTATCTTTTAGCTCCTTGTCTCTTTCGGTTTTAATCAGACTCTGACTTTTCCTTATGCAGCTTGCTCCTTGCTTGCTGAGAGCCAGCGGAGACTTGACCGAGGTCGAGAAGGTTCGGAGAGATATAGCAAAAGTCGAAGCGGCTCGAAAATAGGTAGTAATAGCAGAGGCTCAACTTGAGATCACCTCAATTAAGGTCGGCCATCTAACTAGTGAGTTGGGCCTTACTCAGAAGGCAGCTGAGGATGCCAGCGGTGAATGTGCTCGGATGGCTCTGCTATTGAAGGAGGTCCATGATGAAAGTCGGCAGCTCCGCTTGGCTCTTGATGCCTGTTACGAGAAGCTGACTCGGTTGAAGACTCATATGAAAATAACGCTCGAGGTGGCCAGGAAAGAGGCGGGGGAGAAAGCTAAAAAAGACTTCCTTGAATATTTAGAGTTTGAAGATGAAAGGGATCGTCTATACACGGGCGGGTATCAGGCTTGCATCCAAGTGGTGAGGCAGTTTTTTCCCGATCTTGACATCTTGAGAGTTGAGGAAGGGCCTCTCATGGATCCAGCTGAACCCAATGATGCTGCGGGTGGTACCGGGATCGAGTCTAAAGCAACTCCGACCTAAGAAGTTACCCCGAGCGACCCTTGATACTCTCGGAGCTCGATTTTTTGGTACCATCATCAGCTTCAATTTTGGTTTTGTACCATCATCAGCTCCATTTTTAGCACTTACACCAGCTTCCCACAAGTTCGAGAATAGTATTAGCCGAGGAAGAGATTCGCACGTTTTGGCCGATCTATCTTTTTTATTTTAACCCTTTCTAGTCTAATCAATGTATGGTTGAAGCAAGATATGACTCGATGTAACAAACATATCGATAAATGAATATGATCAGTTTCAGTTTATTTATTTGACTCAGTTTATATGGCTGTTATTTTTTAGCCTTTTACGTTGCTTTACTGTGATAGCTCTAGGGATAATAGACTTTTAGATGCTCGGCATTCCACGGATAAGGCAATAATTGTCCAGCTAGGTATTCTAACAGATACGTTCCCAGTCGGATGGTTCCTGAGACAATATAAGGTCCTTCCCAGTTGGGTCCCAATGTACCCAAGCCAACTTCCTTTATATTGAGAAATGTTTTTCGGAAAACCATGTCTCCAACCCCAAAATGTCTAATTTTGACTCGGGCATTATAGAACCAAGCTACCTGTTGCTGTCGAGCCCCCATACGTAGTCGAGCTCTTTCTCTTTGTTCGTCCACCAGGTTGAGTCCGAATGCTAAGAGTTATTCATTATCTTCTGCGTTGAATGAATTGATTTGGGCTAAAGGTAGTCCGATCTCGACGAGAGTGACGGCTTTCGAACCATATGCAAGAGAGAAAGGAGTTTCTCCCGTGGTGGTTCGGGCTGTAGTTCGATAGGCCCACAATATTTTCGGGAGTTCTTCTGCCCACGCTCCTTTGGCTTGGTCAAGCTTAGTCCCTAGATGCCGTTTGATGATTTTATTGACCACCTCAACCTGTCCGTTCATTTGAGGATGGTGGGGCGATGAGTATACATTCCTGATCCCGAGGTTGTTGCACATCTCGCAAAAGCTCCTATTGTCAAACTGCTTTCCATTGTCGGTAACAATGGTCCGGGGTATCCCGAACCGATAGACAATGTTCTTCCACACAAAATCTGTGATCTTCTGTTAAGTTATTTTCGCCAGTAGCTCAGCCTCGGCCCACTTCATGAAATAGTCCATGGCTACCACAGCGAACTTGGTTTGGCCTTTTCCGATAGGGAGTGGCCCTATGATGTCGATTCCCCATTGTGCAAAGGGCCATAGACCAGCCATAGGAGTCAGCGCTTTGGGAGGTTGTCTCGGGATAACCGCGAACCTTTGAAACCTATCGCATCTCTGAACGAGCTTGCGAGCGTCATGTTAGGTAGTCAGCTAGTAGTATCCCTGGCGTAAGACTTTATGTGCAAGTGTTCGTCCTCCTGAATGGTTTCTGCATATTCCTTCATGGATTTCCTGTAGTACGTAATCCATTTCACTAGAGTTTAGGCATCGCAGTAATGGAGCATAATAACCTTTCTTGTATAATGTCCTGTTAAGTATGGTATAACGGGAGGCTCGGATCATGAGCCATCGAGCTTCAGCGCGATCGCCGGGTAACCCTCCCTTGTCGAGGTATCGGATGATCTGATCATTTCATGAAGGTTCCAAGTCAATTGTATGTATTACCGAGCTAACTGGTTCATTAATACTTAGTTTAACAACGTATTCGATTGGAATAGACCAGGGTATGTCGTCTTCGTCAGTGGATACTAGTTTCGATAATAGGTTAGCTTTGGCATTTTCTGTCTGAGGGATCCGAGTGACGATACAGAATTGGAAGCCGTGATCAGATCTTTAGCTTTTTCCATGTATGCTTTTAATTGCTCTTTCGGTATTTGATATACACTGGTAACTTGGTTGACAACCAGTTGAGAGTAGCTGAAACCAGTAAGATGTGTAACACCCATGCTGGCCGCAAGTCGGAGGCCAAGTAATAACGCTTCATATTCAACTGTATTGTTCGAAGCTTGAAATCTAAGTCTTAAGGCATACTATATGTAGGTTTGATCAGGAGTTTCCAGTATGACTCCTGCCCTGTTTGCCTTAGAGTTGGAGGAGCCGTCGACATACAACTTCCATGGAATGGGGTCAGGCGATGATGCGGGAGAAGCAATAGTCAATTCTTCAACAGGCCCGGTCGCATGATTAATCAGTGGGTCGGTTTGTGGTGTTACTTCAACGATGAGGTCAGCCATGGCTTGCCCTTTGATTGTTACTCTCGGTTTATACTGAATGTTGAATTCTCTGAGTTCGATCGTCCATTTTGTAAGTCGGCCTGATGCCTCCGATTTTTGGAGAATTTGACGTAGTGGGAGATCGGTCATAACAACGATGGCATGGGCTTGGAAATATGACCGAAGTCGACGTGATGAGACTACTAGAACTAGGGACACTTTTTCCAAGAGTGGGTATCTTGTTTCCGCCGGTAATAGTGCTTTGTCGACGTAGTAAACCGGCAGCTGCTTTCCTCTATGTTCTCGTATTAAGGCCAAACTAACTACATCCTCGGACACCGCTAGATACAACAACTGGGCTTCTCCTGGCTCGGGCTTTGATAAGAGAGGTGGCGATCCGAGGTAAGACTTTAGGTGCTGGAACGCTGCTTCACACTCTTCCATCTAATCCATCATTTGTCATCCCTTCAATTGTTTGAAGAACGGGAGACATTTATCCGTGGCTCTGGATAAGAAATGACCAAGTGCCGCTACTCGTCTGGTCAGCCTTTGTATGTTTTTAATTATTTTCAGGGATTCCATATCGAGCAGGGCTTTTATCTTTTCTGGGTTTTCCTCAATTTCTCGTTGACTGACCAAGAAACCGAGGAACTTTCCCGAGCTTACACCAAAGGCACATTTATTCGGATTCAGCTTCATTCTGAACTTGTGTAAGATAAGGAACATTTCTTCTAAGTAGCCTATGTGGTCGGCCGCTTGTATGCTTTTGACAAGCATGTCATCAATGTATACTTCCATGGTTTGGCCAATCAGTCGAGCAAAGATTTTGTTCACTAATCTTTGATAAGTCGCACCAACATTTTTCAAACCAAATGACATCACTCGGTAACAATAAATGCCTTTGTCAGTGACAAAGGTGGTTTTAGATTTATCAGATTGATGCATTACAATTTGATTATATCCCGAATATGCATCCATAAAGCTAAGAAGCTCATGCCCTACAGTACTATCTTCCAACTGGTCTATCTTCAGAAGAGGAAAGCTATCCTTTGGGCAGGCTTTGTTTAGGTTGGTATAGTCAATACAAACTCGCCACTTTCCATTGGCTTTCTTCACAAGTATGACATTAGCTACCCATTCCGGGTAGTATACTCTTCTATGAATTTCACCTTGAGGAGTTTGTTAACCTCTTCTTCAATGACCACGTACCTTTTGGGGCCGAGTGGTCGTTGCTTCTGTTGGACCGGTCGATAGGTTAGATCGATGTTAAGTCGGTGAGTGATCACTGTTGGGTCGACCCCGGGCATGTCTTCATGGCTCCATGCGAAAACGTCAGCATATCGTCGGAGCAGCGCAATCAGATTGTCTTTCAAGGGTGATTGCAAAGACGAGCCAATTTGTACCGTCTTGGATCCATCTGTCTCATCCAAAGGCACTGAGATAAGATCTTCAACTGGCTGCCCTCGTTCAGTAGTCTCGACCCGAGGGTCTAACAACTCGATCATTGATATTTCCGTCAGAGGTTTCTCGGCGGGAATTTTTATAGTTGTCATGTAACAACTTCTTGCGTCTTGTTGGTCTCCTTTGACCACTCCTACTCCTGACTCAGTCGGGAATTTCATGGACAGGTGGTATGTAGATACCACGGCCTGGAGTAGGCTCATAGAGGGTGGACCGAGTATAGCGTTGTACACGGACGACTGGTCGACCACCAAGAAGTCAACCATCATCGTCGTTTGATGCTGAGGGTTCTCGGCAGTGAGTGGCAATGAGATAATCCCTTCTGGGAGTACCTGTCCTCCCGAGAATTCGACCAATGGGGTATAAACCAGTCGTAACGCCGATCGTTCAACTCCCATTTTATCGAACGCTTGAGAGAACAACACGTCGGCCGAAGATCCTGTGTCGACTAGGATATGGAACACATTTCGATTTGCGATGGTAAGAGTGACAACTAACGTGTCGTCATAGGGGTGAGAGATGCCTCGGGCATCCTCATCCGTAAATGAGATACAATATTTCTCTATTTTTTTCTCCTTTGAAGGATGAGCTATAATCATGAGATCGAATTCGGGTCGGCTGAGGCTTCTGGTGTGGTTCTTTCGAGCATTGTTTGAGTCGCCTCCACCTCGGGGACCACCGATGATGGTTCGAATTTCCTCCATGGGTCAGTTGTCACTCGGGCATTCTTCAGCTGCCCTGGTCCTTTCAACATGTTCGGTGAGTCAGCCTTCTCGGATGAGCCTTTCAATCTCTTCCTTTAGATGATAGTAGTCGCTCGTATTGTGCCCGTGATCTTGATGATAATGGCAATACTTGCTCTTATTCCGTCGATTGGGATTGCTTCGAAGTCTGTCAAGCCAATTCACGAATCCTTCACTCTTGATTTCCATCAGCACCTACTCTTGCGATTTGTTGAGTGGAGTGTACGCAGAGAATTTTAGATTGGGTCATTTACCCGTTTTACATTCGTCACACGTTCGGTCATCCTTACGCTTCTTTCCTCTTGCCAAGTCAACTTCCTTTTTGGCTGACTCTTTGGCCGGAGTTTTCATGTTCTGAGCGGCCTCCCACATGATTCTCTTTTCCTTGGCATCTGCATATTTTTCGGACCGAGTCATGAACTAGGCCAGAGTCAGTGGTGGATTCTTTTTTAGCGACGCTAGAAACGGCTTGTCCCTAACACTTGGATAAGGGAATTGAGCGTTGTCTCTTTCGAATGTTTTCGAACCTACAGTGATTCGAAGTTGAAACGCTTAATGTAGTCTTTTAGTAGTTCTCCCTCCTTTTGAACTATATTGTTCAGATGTGCAGGGGGCTTTAATTTCTTTTTTCCGTCAATAAAATTGGTAAGGAAGGCGTTACTGAGCTCCGCGAACGAACTGATTGACTTCGGTTTCAACTGTTTAAACCAAAGTCAAACTACATCCACTAAGGTGAGGGAGAAAACCCGACACATCATAGCGTCTGAAGCATCATGCAATTCCATATATGTCCGAAAACACTCAAGGTGCTCAGTTAGTTTAGTCTTACCAGTGAAAGGGGTAATCTGTGGCAGATGAAACCTTTCAGGTAACCGAGCCGGCATTACTTTGTCGGTGAAAGGGGATGTTTTATTCTCAAGCCAGTTTTGACATGTATCTCGACCTTGCTTCATATCTGCCATCTCCTCCCACACCTCTTTCTTAAAGTTTTGGAGGTCAGCTTTCCAGGGCTCACCACTTTCTGTCATAGTTTCATCCGGAAGCCGGTCGTGCCTCCTCCGATCTATTTCATGTCTAAGATCAGTGGAAGACAGCTTGGCATTCGTGGAGTAAGTGGGTACTGGCTCAGATGGCCCACAGGGCTGACTCGGCTGTGGAAGGGATCGCTGAACGATAGGTTGAGGGTCGATAACTCGTTGTGGAATGTTCGTCGCCTGGCCCTGGTTAAATTGTTGCATTTGCTGATGGTGCATTTGTTCTAACATTTGTTTCATAACACTTATATCGGATCTAAGCTCTTTGACTTCCCGATCTAATCGTCCATTGTTCCACTGAACATTAGTTGCTACAGAAGTAGCTAGACGAGGGGCGAAACTTTGACGATTATCGGGTTGATTTTGTGCACCCTGGGCTGCACTCGTTCCCGGTTGTCCAGTGACGGCAGCGTCACCTAGTTCTTCGGGCTCCGTTCTTCTAGTTCTCACTATTTAGAATGAGTATATAGCTCCTTAGGTAGAACGTGAAAATGACTTTTTGTATCGTTTCCCACAGACGACGCTAAACTGTTAATGTAAAAAATTGGATCAACCCCTTCCTATACTTCTGTTGATACGAAGATCTGGATCAGCCTCTTCCTGTACTTCGACCTACAATACAGCGAAGGAGAAAAGAGAGACCCTAGCTTGGGCCGGGGGTCCTCCGATGCTTAAGTCAGTAAGGGCTCAGGAAGAAGAATTCTTTTTTGGGTTTTTTTCTCTTACGTACCTTTGATTCTGGAAAGCCCTTCTTTTATAGGAGTGAGAGATCCCGGCGTAAAGGGATTTTCTTCTGATTTATCAAGAGATTTGATCTTGTTTGCGGATATTTCCTGATCCCAAGATTTTCAGGATCGGGGATCCTTTTACAAGATTCTTGGGACGGGAAGGTGTTTAAGATTACACCATCTCCTTTGCTTGGCTCGGCCTTAATAGATTCATGATCTCGGCTGGCTTAGATAGAAAGTTGTTCGTCCACTGTCAGATGAATCCACATTGATTTAGAACCGAATTTTCTCTTCTATCCGATAGCCGACACTATACCAACCTTACATAGGTCGGTTTTGTAGTCGGTCAGGTGACTTTCAGTTTTAGGGCCTTTGATGGATCCCTTTAGACATTGCTATCTCATTAACAAAGTCAACTTGATGTGTCTAATGCTTATTTAAGGCTCTGGACTCTTTCAATATCGGTCGGGATTCATATCCGTTACAAATCCGAGCTAAGTCTCTCCTTTAAGCTTTGTCTAATCTCGGCTCAAAATATTGGCTCGGACTCTCGGATCAATTCTATAAAAACTGATCCAGTCAATAACGAGTCTCCGGACTTGTCATATTTTTCCCCAACAATGTCCATCCATTTTCCATCTCATCTTAGGCCATGAACCCAAAACTAAGCAGATTTGAATTGTACGTGGGCATTGGGAAGGTTTCAACAGTGGAAAATCTCTGAATCTTAAAATGAATCTGACTGGTGTCGTCCACCTGAGCATTATATCAGCCTCATTTTTTGAGTCATGCCATAAAATGATCTGTCAAAATGAATGGACGGTGTGGATTTTTCACGAAAAGGATGGTGAACCCCACGTATATATAGCTTTCGACCCCAGGGAACTGGAAGTCCATCCCTTTGCTGCAATTATGAGATGACGTTTGGATGACCTAACCATCAGTGACTCCACCGCAGGAGCGGCCCACAATGATATTGAATCCAAACAGTTCATCACAAGAAGGTCATTCCCACTAAAATGACCTGATCCAAAGATTCTGTAACCTCATAAATGTTTCAACGTTGACCATAGACTCTACACTGATTTCTATTATGTGGCACACTTGAGCTTTAGATCTGCTTGTTTTTAGCGTTGTGCCCTAAAGATCCACCAAAACATATGAACCGCATGGAATTTTTACAACCAATACGATGGACCTAGCTTCACCCGGGACACATCCCATCTTCATGTAGGGAGCAGCTTAGGTCCGACCTGGCCTCACTAAACACGGTGCAGCCGTCAGAGTGAGATCCACCTTAATGTATGTATTGTATATCCATGCCATCCATCCATTTTTTCAGCTCATTTTAGAGTACGAGCTCAATAAAATAAGCAGATCCATATCTCAAGAGTGCCACAGCAAGGATACAGTGGTGATTGAAGGCACACCATTAAAAACTACCTACAGCCGATCGTAATGTTAATTGGCAATCGAACCAGTTGATAATGTCATAGAGATCTTGATGATGGGAAAAAATAAATATCAGCTTGATCAAAAGTTTTTCTGGCCCACAAAAAGTTTGTAATGGTCAATCACCACTATTTCCTGTATTTTGGTCCACTTGAGGTGTGGATATGCTTCAATTTTGGGACCATGCCTTGAAATGATCTACAAAACGGGATCACTACAAGAGAATGTACTTTTAGCGGCGGCCAAAACCACCGCTAAAAGCCCCTAAACCGCCGCTAATTATATTCAGCAGTGCTAGTCAAGCGCCGCTGGAAGGGTATGTCGGTAAATCGATACAAGCGCCGCTAAAAGAGTTCCTAAACACTTTTAGTCACGGAAATGCGCCGCCAAAGATTTATACAAGCATGGCTAAAATTCACTGTGCAGATTAAGAGGGGACCGTAATTTTTTTATATTATTATATATAATTTTATTGAAAGCTGCGTTTTTTAAATATTTAAAACAAAAAATGTTGCAATATAATGAAAACTGAATATTACACAATAAATTGAAAATGGTTTTGAATTATAAATAAATAAACAAACAAATCCTCTATATGACATACTCCTAGCACGAGTGGCGTCAAAAGGCTGAAGTGCTTGTAAGCCTAAATTTAGGTGCAATTGATTAAAATCCTGCACACATGGTAAAAAAAAAAAAAAAAAGAAGTAAAAAAAAATATTTCAGTATATACTCTCAAAACGGGAATTAAAAAGAGCACCATAACCTATCTGTTGATTCTCTAACCATTATGTGCAGAAGGGGAATGGTCCAATGTGAAGTATTTCATGTATATACTCGCAATTTATATCACAAGTCAAATGCTTTAAGAACATAAGCAGGCCCACCCTTGAAGAACAGTGATTGTTGGATGGTGAATGCCACCTAAAATTCACCACAATGAAATGATCCACATCACATAATTAAGAGCATGAAAACATATGGCTAGACCAAACCCAATCTAGCCTATTTTGCAGGATCTTGCTCATAGGATCAGGATCAACCAATTAGGCTAATTCAACATAAAGTGGGTCCCTCTTACCCAACAATGTACAACATTCCGAGGTGGGGCCCACCATCCAATGCCAAATGATGCACTAGGCACTTCTTCTGAGTTTGATACAGTGAGTTACAATCATTAAAAAGTGAAACCTCTAAATTTCCAATTCTAACAACATGCAGTCTTGCATATTCAAGTCATCCCAATTTATTATCAAAGTGTTCAAAATTGCTATCTTTTTTTTCAAAGTGGAGGACCTTCAGCATTGATCAAAAGGCACTGTTGAAAAGAAGAAGAGGAGGAGGTTGAACAATTGAAGACACCACAAGGGCTTACCTTGAAGCCAATTTCACTGGAAGGCCATATAGTAAGCTGAGTTTCTCTTTTTTTCTTTTTTCATTTTTCCTTCCTTTCTGTTTTTTGTTCTTGAGATGTGAAATTGAAGAGAGACATTAGGAGTCCATTTTCTTTATTCTTTTTCGTGTTTTTTTTTTTTTTTTTTTTTTGGAAGGTTGGCAAGTTGAGCTGATGGCGCCCTAGAAGAGAGAAGAGTTGGATATCTGACCAATAGATAAGTTCCCATAAGAAGAATGCCAACTACACCGGCAATGAGACGTATATAAGTTAAACTATAGAGGCCTTAACAGTGATTCTGCATAATAAGCCATGAGAAAGATTTTATGAGGTTGAAGAACAAAAAAAAAAAAAAAATGCTAAGATTTTTGTAAGGTTGCAGCAAACAAACTTAACACATTATGCCCACTAACATTATTTGTAATAGTAAAAATTGCAATAGATTAGATGAACAGAGCAGATAGTGGCTCCTTTTTTTCTTTTCTTTTTGAAACTAATAAATTACACAGATTAGATGAATGATGATACTAGTGAGCACATACATGCTGTCTCTGAACCTAGGATGCCCTCAACTTGCTATCGGATAATGCATTATTCTTGGTAGCAGGAGTTGCACCTTGTGGCACATATAGAAATTGCTCTTCCTTAGGCAAAATTGACAAGCATCAGGTTTAAAGTGCAAATAGCACAGACCTTTGCCACTTTCTGAATCATTTTCATGGGCTTAAATATAAGAACTGGAAGCGTCACCATTGATGTAACATCTGAACTTATATATTTCTACATCATCTTCCGATAACTATCTTGATCCTGTAAGAGACGCAAAGAAGATTCGAAACAATAAAAAAAAAACAAAAAGCAAAAAGACATTCATCAAAAAAGAAAGAGAAAAATGAAAGAGCAAACAGATCAATGTCATGGTCATGAAAATTATGAGCAGCAATTATAAAAAGAAATGTGCATCAAACTTGTGTTCCACAACAAGTATATTTAAAATTAATGACCAGTATTCCAACATAATGCCCATGGTTCTTTATTCTTTTGGAAGGATAAGGTGCTGAATTGTAACATAGTACTAACATAGTACCAACCTACACACACAACATATGATGTCAAGGGAATAGTACTAACATGGTGACCTTTGATTTGACATCAAGGGAATACAAACAACACTTATTGTAATCAGCAGCTCGAATTTTGTTATGTAATGGCCAATATGTTCGAGCTATAAACCAACAACAGAATTTTAGGTATTCACCTGCCAGCAGTTCTTTCTGCATTGGTGCATTGGCTAATTAGTACTCAATCATGGTGTCAATGAATCTAATTGCTTTTGCTGCACAGCTTCTCAACGGGCCTATTTTCGTCAAGATGGAACGTGATTATTGTAGACACCTTAGCATTCCTGAGCATTAGAAAAATGATAGTACAAAGACAGTGATCATTGGCATACCAGCAGGTATCGTATTAACTCGAATCTTGTGGCGCCTTCCTACTTCAAAAGCAAGCACCTGAAAAAGCAGAAATGAAGAAGATGATAGAAATAGACCAGCTGAAGACCTGTAGATAGTCCAAATAAGCAAAATATGATACAGGAGGATATTTAATTCAAGCACAATAAAATACTGATCTGGAAATGAGTAAGATGATAGAAAATATCCCACTATGCACAAAACACGATATTCTAAACAACAAGTGGATTCATATTTCTGACTTCCAACAGATCAAACATTCCATATTTGTTGACGAAAATGCATCATTTATTCTTTTTTCTTTGAAAGACACATCATATAAGGTACTGTTGGAAATAGAAAAATAAACAAAACGATAGAAATATATGAAAATGATTTCGATAATGATATTTTCTACAAGTAGGGAACAATTAAGACAGTTACAACCTAACTAAAATTGCACCTTAAAGAACACATTAGAACCCAACTAAATGAAGTTAGCAAAATCAATCAATTCAATCAGTTATGTTGGCAAGTTTGTAATGGTTAGAGGTGACACAATTTACCTGGAAAAGCATCCAGAACAGTCCTGTATGGTGAACCCCTCATTTGCATCTGCCTTCTCATAGTGTCCAAAGGATAGCACATCAAGTGTAAAGAAAGTGTAAAGAAACCAATGAAAGGCCAAATATTTCTTGACTCTCACACCAAGTTCGCTAACTTTTATTTTGTAAATATGTCTTACAAATGGACCCATGTGAAGTAAATGTGTCATCAGTTGTATATGTGGTAACTTGTAATTAGAATGCATTGGAATCCATGAATTTTGCAGATGCTGCTCTGTTCTCTAAAGGATCAATGGAAAAACACACCTTCAAGTTGGGGAAAGTCAAATGATCCTTGTGGTCTATGTCGGGATCTATTTACATCTCTCCACTATGTCTTTGATCCTCTTTCTGTTACTTCAATAGGATACTCTTCAACCACCTTGGAGATCTTCCCATATGGTTTTGTACACTCTCTGCCGATTTAAGGTAGATTGTCCTCCAAGGCAGAGGATATTGCATTCCTGCTACAAGAAGAGAAGAAAATTGAATCTAAGCAAACGCAGAATGGAAAATGGTGCGGATATCACTGCATATATATATGGACCAGCTACATTAATGTGCCAAGCGTGTAAACCATGTGAGCATATCCCGCACTCTGTAACGTGTGATGTAATGTTTAAACATATACACTCATGCACAAGAAGACATGATGATGTAGAAATTCAACAAAATTGAGCCATGAACCATAATATGCTTGGCACCATACACCTTTGGTCTAAGATCAAATTCAACCATATTAAAGTATACACTTCAAGTAGGTATTAAAAAGCATTAACCACAAAATAGAATAAGCAACTCAAATACAAGTGACAGAAACCTTACAGAGTTTTGAGATTTGGCATATGTGAAAGGGTTGAAGGGATCGACCTCTTCACTGATTGTTCTTCAAGGTCCTGCATAGTAACATCACTAACAAATGACCCATGCCATGGTGATCACTCGAACAAAAATATTTGGTCAATCAAATCATCAAATGGGCTTCATATGATTTTGGATGTTTTTGAGCATTACATAACATTGCAAACATTATTTCCTATGGCGTGGCCACTTTTTGTTAGGATCTGCCAGAATTTTCATTCATCGAATCTTGGATTCATATGTCGGACAGGTTGGATGTCACATGCCTACTTTGTTTATAGGCACCTTAAGTCAGAAGGCCAATGGTCAATATTCTCTCCTAAAGTGTGGCCCACCTATAATGGGTTGGTTTGGATGTTTGTAATACCCCAAGTTGTAAACAATTTATATGGGGGAAAAGGTCTAAAGTCATCCCACAGTGGTTACACCTAATAAGCAGCATTTAACTCACATGTAAGTATTCCATACCATCTTTTTTCTTTTCAAATTTATAACCAATCAAACCATTAGATAGGCTACACGTGATGTTTCCACAAGCAGCATTTCCACTAGGCTACATAAACATTTTAAAATAATAATATAAAAAAATAATAAATAAATAAATAAATCCGATCAAACCATTAGATAGGCTACACAGGATGTTTTCAGTAGTATATAATGTTTTCCGACAGCGGCGCCCGCCTTATGATTGGATCTACAAGAGCTATACATATTGGACGGTTTGGATTTCATAAACATACCACGTGGGCAATAATTCTCAACTCCACTTCTTAAAGAAAAAATAATGGAGGACATTTTGGTAATTTCAACCTTTAAAAAAACCAACAAAAATTTTCTAAAAATCCCAAAAAAAAAAAAAAAAACCTTACTTCCTCTTCTCAAGAAAAATAATCCTTGAAGAGCTGCAGCCTCCTTTCCTTTACTTCCTTGCAAATCTTCAAATACCATACCATGGACTAGATGGTTGGGATTACCTGATAGATATTTCAAATTGTTGATTTAACCCTCATTATATGATTGGCCATGTCAGACGGAATGGACAGCACAGATTGATCCATTCCACCGTACTAGATCATCTCTCTTCTAAGTTATTCTTTTGGATCCTGTAAGCCGAGGTCATCTAATCGACAACCCCTTTCTATCCACTTTTTGGAATACAATAGCATAAAAGTGGAAAAAAGGGGTGTATCTATCAAAAAGTAAGAATCTCTCTCTCTCTCTCTCTCTCTCTCTCTCAAAAAGTAAGAATCTCTCTCTATTTTTTTTTCATGGTGACCCTGGCCAAATGGACGGTCGAGATTGATCCATTCCAATGAGAAAGGAAAGATAACTAAATATTGTAACATATTATCTGCCAAGAAAACCTTGAGACAAAAAAGATGAACAAACCCACACTACAACAAAAACGTGCTTACTCGGCACTCTCGGTGCATCTTTCAGCGGCGCTATGTCAAACAGTGCCACGCATTTCACTGCATTTAAAAGAAAAAAAAAACCACTCCCTCGTTTCGTTCCCAGCCCCCTACTCTCTCCTTGTACCTGTCCCGACTCTCTCTCTCTCTCTCTCTCTCTCTCTCTCTCGATTTCTAGGGTTTTGATCTTTCATTGAAGTACAGAAACCAGATCGGATCTCTGATGGTGGATTCAAGCACAGCAATGCAGATGCCACGACTCCATCTCCTCGCCATCCCGTCTTCACCTTGTCCTCCTCATGCGACGCAACCCGGCCGTCGATTCTGCTGTCGTCTGATTCCTTCAAGGGTCGTAGGAAGGGTTCCTCAATCGCACGTGCACGTTGATGATCTTATCATCCTCCTCCATGGCTCCGACCACAGCCAGGGTCGAGCTCAACCGCCTCGAGAATGAGGACCGATGTCGGAGTTTTCCTCATCTTCTATTATATCTCACTTGTGGATTCATCGGTTTTTGCTCGATTTTGCTTTGGTTTTGGGGTTTAGGGCTTGATTGGGGCGGGTTTAGGGTCTTTGAGGTGTTTTGGCGTGTCAGTGCACGGCCGCCCAACCTCCATCGAAAGCCGCTACCATCATAAGAGGCCGCCCATCCCTCATCGTCAACAACCAAACACATCTCCACCTGCAATCGTCCACCATCAGTTCTGATTGGTGGGGATTTATTTTTTTTTAATTATTATTTTTTATTATGGATTTTTGTTTTGAGTTTTCTGATGGGTCAGCTTTTAGGTCAGGCTTTCGATTAGGGTTTTTCTGTTTTGGGACTTATTATTAGGGCTTTTTCAGTGTTTTTATTATTAGAGCCCTCACAGCTGATACCTTCGCAGACAAGGTGAAGGAGATGATGAGCCACTATTTTGTTTAGGTTTTTCTAGTGCTTTTTTTTTTTTTTTTCCAATTTATAATGACTATAGAACTTAGCGATTAACCATCCATACGTATGGTATGAAGCCATTGTAAACTCCTCGACTTCATTTTATCATGCGTGATTCATTGCTCATTTGGATCTATGTTCAATCATTGATTCAAGCTCTGTTATTATTGAGGCTTTTTTTCTTTTTTTTTTTTTTTTTTCCGTTTTTCTATTGGATCTGGTTGATTTATTATTATTACTATTTTTTTCAGACTTGTTCATATTTTGTATTCCCATGTGATTGCTTAAATTGCAAGTCATTTTGTTTTCTACATTTCTTACTTATATTTGGAGCAATACTTTTCATTGCTATTTAAGGAGAGATTATATATGTCTTTGTTTAGTGCATTTCTTGGTGCTTGTTTGATTTCTTGGAGCCCTGTTACAAGGGTTGCAAGAAACTCACTCTCTTCTGTTAAATGGAGAATATGAATAGGAGACTTGTATGTGGGCCCATTGTAGGAAGATAGCCTTGGAGAAATTCTAATCACCAAATTTCACAAGCATGCTAATTTAGAAATGCCATTCATTCATGAATCCAACTCATTCACTAGTTAGCACACACCATTGTATGGTTGTTGGCTGAAAATCACATGGCCTCGATGTTGCCTTAAATAAGTATACTAGTTTTGTTGAATTTTCTTCTTCTTCTTCCTTTTTTTTTCTCTCCCTTTGAGCGGTCTTAGCACATTAGTGAAAAACGTAGGAACTTTTGATCTAAAGGGCCTCTTTGCTTATTTGAGAAATTTGTTGTTGTTTTGATTTTTCTGGAACACTATAATCTCCAAGATCAATTCATGGGGTTATTCTACCATAAATTTCTTTGCTCCAATGAGCCGCTATGCTAGTTTTGACAAATGGCGAAAGCCTTGCATAATCTTGGAATTGAGGTATGGTAGATCTTCCATTGTTTTAGGCGGTTTGCTTTTTCTCTTAAGGATAGTTTCGATCAATGATCTGTTTGACATTGATTTTATTTGTAATTCATGACTTCTCAATAAGTAGCTTGTGATTTTTGGGTTAAAGCATATTAAGATAGTTTTCATATGTGAATGGCATCTATCCTATGTAATATTCTCCTTTTAGCAAAGCTTGGCAATGGGTTGGGCACTGGCCAACCAAATCAAAATTTAAAATCAAAATCTAGGTCAACCTTCAACTATCATGAAGCAATATAATTTTGTGCATTACGATTGCTCTTTCATTACAACTGTGGCCAACATCAAACAACATTGATCTTCGGTCATGCACATGCACAATCAGGGGACACTGTCAGACAAACTCGACTTTCTCGCATGAACTTTGTATTGAAGCATGTTGAATATCTTTTACACATCCATATGTGCATTTTCATGGTTTGATAGCTCCACCCATTTGTTAGTTGTGCATCTACAAACATTTTGAAAACAGAGCAATGATCACATTCATCAGGCAAACTTCCACATTTGGATGAAACCATTGGATCATATAATTTTTATTATTATTATTATTATTTATGCCAGATCCATACCATGATGTGCATTAGCACCACACGAATTTGCTTAAGCATCACAACCAAGAATTGAGATTCACTCTTCCAAAAGGGAGAGAATCCCTCATAAGAATAGAAAAAAAAAAAAAAAAAAAAAGTAGCCTAATTCTATGTTCGACTATCATCAAAGGAGGCTCTACAAGCATGTATAAGTATGGAAAAATTCCAACCATCCATACAATCTAATTGTAGTCATTAAAAAAATTCACCTAAGCAGTCCCTCACATTTTTCTACTTTTGCATAAAATAAAAATAAGACCTAACCAAATTCTAAACAAATTAGAAGGCCAGTTAAAAACCTCAAAACTATAATCCCATTGTATTCTTGTACCCGTTATACTTTGGCAATAACTTCCTAGAATCATGGAGTGATCACATTATCAAGGAATCATTTTAATGCTAACTCAAAATGCTTTCAAATGGGATTATTTTTTTTTTTGAATTCCTCAAGGACATCGTTTCACACCCAAAAGATGGCCCCAAAGTAATTGATGGAATTGCTCCGGCAATAATTCAATTTATTCACAAGGGACTCATCATTGAGATCTTGTGCAGTGCTTCCATTTCCATCTGATTAGGTACATTGACATCTTGTTTCTTGTTTCTTCATTTGCTCCTGTCCAATCTGAAAAGAATCCTTTATAGACTCTATGACTCGGCCTTTTATGACATTGTTTACAAAAATTGCCCAAGGTTCATTTCAATTGAGCCATGAGTAAGACTCAAATATCAGCATGATTTAAAGCCTTAAAAAGGTTTAAGAAATGTTTCTGCCACATTTTGAGGATCATGCCCTATCATGCCCTAAAATGAATTGGCAAAATGGATGGATAGTGGGGATAAAAACATACATCGAGATCAAGTCCCCAGCTTATCATGGGGTCCCCACAACATCGATCCAACACCACCGTTTTGCAAGCTCAATCTAGGGCATGACAACAAGGGCTCCTTTCCTTTCTTTCCTTTGTTGTGATTTAGATTCTACTTACAAGGTGGATTGGTTGTCTTTGGAAAAAACAAAAAAGAACTAGAATTAAATTTTGGGTCTCCCAAATGGGCCTTAAATGATGTCTGGTTGTGTTTGTCTCTCAAACGGATTAGAATAGAGATCATTTACAGATCTGAAATGATGTATCTAAATGCACAAATTAACTAAATTGCAAACTCGATGTGTCCCATCTAATCAGGAGTAAGAATGAAGATTAGTGATGTTTACTAGCATTCAAGTGAGGAAGTAGCCTATTATGTTCCATCAAAGTCTGGAGGCAGGTTCCTCTACAACAATCATAAAAAATTTCTTACAACTAGCTACATATGGGCCCCACCATACTTGTTTTGTATGCGAATCAATCATCCAAGGTTCACCTACCATGAAAATGGGGCAACACAAAAATCAAGCCAATCCAAGCATCATATGGGCCACACCATAGAAAACAATGAATAACCTCCAAAATCATCAAATTCAAAAGGTGACTCACCTGATGATTGGATCACCTGATTTTGAGTTTTCCCATTCTCACTCGCTGAGTGATCCGGTTGGACGGATTACTAAGTAAATACTCACAAGGAATTCTCCTAAAACGAGAACCTCAATGTAGTGCTAACAAAAACAACAAATTCATCATATCTAGATTATTTAGAATGATAATGGCAATTCAATTCAATTGGAGTGTATAGTTATGATGTTTTTAAGTAGTGTTTGGTCATTTTTGGATGCACAAGTGACGAATACAGTTTAATTAAAAGAAAAATGACCAAAAAGTAGTTTTAGTGCATTTTCTTATTTTGCAATTCAATTGAATAGTGCATCTAAACACACACCTTTAAAATGCAGCTAAGTAGAGAGTTCTTAAGGCAGTTGCTTTATGATGCCACTAAGCAATTACTGTTTGAATGGGTGCAGTTGTGCTAACATTTGGATTGAATGCACTCATTGGGAGAAAGAAGGCAAATCAAGATCCAAAAGATACTCTTTACATAGGCAATTGGAACCCATCAAACACTTGTGCTTTCATGCAGTACATCCTCTCAAAGGGGCAAAAGATCGACTCATGGGAATTCGGTAATCATAATCACAATCTCAACTCTTAAATTGAACACTCATGTCTTAATTTTTTAAAATTAAGTTCTCTCTAATTTTTATATGGTACACTTCCTATCGAAAAATGACTCGTGTCTTTGGTAGAAAGGGGGAAAAGTAGTATTAGGCTTGAGCAAAAGGATTTTCTTGATTGTGTAGAATTGCGACGAGAGGTTTTTCTAATCGCACTTCTCTTTTGTTTGTAATTGCATATGACTAAATTTACACCGATGTGCAACGTGTAATGCTTTCCAAAATAAATGAGAAATTAATGTAAGTCAATCAGTGGGCACCAATCACATGGCCATTCTCATGTTTTGCAAAATGTTGTACTGATGCTCAAGCGGAGGATTGTAGGCCCTTGTATAATGTTATACTGATGCTCAAGCGGAGGATTTTTGGTTGTTCGCGGTGAGCAACCCTTCCATACAATTCATGTTGTATGCGACCATGTTGAAGCAAATGAAGGAAAGACTCACCTTGAGTAAGATTTCTTGGAGTCATTGTTAAACTTGGGGCATTGTTGTGACTTATCCCCCTGCTTGTTGTGAAGGTAATCGATTTTTGCCTCTTTACATTTATGTCTCGTACAATACTGTCTATATGTATTAATCTTCTTTCCTTCAAAGCTAGATACTATTTTTTAGAACGTAGGGTTATAAAGTCCCCAAGTGAAAAACAACATAGACTTTACTTTTTCTTCACTTATAGTTGCTTTGCTTGTAGTTCATGCCCGCTTTGTTATCCAAATAGTACCAATGCATGACAAAAGCATGGCACTTGCCAAGTTGCTTGCATTTGACCTTTTAATCAAGTGTCCACCATCCTAATCTTCTTTCTCCTGTATTCATGTCCACCTTGTATGGGTGATGATTGTTTTGGAGTTGAGAAATAAATGTTATCTCGGTGCTTTTTATTTATCGGACCCGATTCTGATTGAAATTACCAGGCACACAAAATTCCAACTTTGTGGTGTTATGATTGTGCAGGTTGGATTTACGATAGGCTCTGACCAGTGTTATGTGAAAGAAGATCCCTTTAAGCAATCAGTTGAATCAAAACATCAAAAACTTTTCTAAAACCTTTGACTATATGAACTATACTAGAAATGCCAACATTTCTTCTAAAAAAAGAACGGCCTTTACTCCTTACCATTAAATTGTTCAATGCAACACTACAAGAGCTTATCTTTGACTTCATGAAGGGATTTTCGTGGATGTGCTTCATCTTATTCCTCTCAGCTTTTCTTTTCGAGTTAATATCTTAGTTTTTGCAGTTGGGATTACCTCGCGCTAATGTTGCTTACAATCAGCAGTTCTCTTCGGTAGATGTGTGCCTGATCAAAGCTTTAAATAGATGGATGGCTAGAAAATTGGTTTAACAATCAGTTTATTTTAAGGAGTGAAACAACCTAAATTCACACAGATGCATACATGAACATGCATGCTCACACATACATGAGCAGATGTCTTTGAGTTCCTAGATCTTAGAAAGAACCATGGAAATGTATTGCTCATAGCCTATTAAGATCTTATGTGATTGGAATAGTTCTGTAGTGCATTTTTTAAATAAAAACTTAGAGCTGTTGCTAAACTTAGAGCGGCCCCATTTGTTGTGACTTATCCCCCTTGTTGTGAAGGTAATCGATTTTGCCTTGTCTTTCGACCATTTACCACATGATGCAACTTTTTCCATGTGTTTGATGTTTGTGTTTTCTTGGTCCTTCAATTTAACAATGTCAAAATTGTTTACGATCACTTTTAATATTGATTGATATTCTCTGTTTGCTGACAGAATACATACAAGCAAGCCTTGCAGCATTGCAAGATTATCCCAAAGCAAACAACCTCTACAAGTTCGTTATCCACATCAAACAGGTCATCCTCTCCAAATTCTTTGAACATTTCACAATTTGTTTATCGGTAATCCAATGTTAATTTAGAGCATCTGAGAATCAAAAGTACGCATTTCATAATCCAATGTTTATCGGTAAACATTTAGCATGGTCACAAGATAGTTGGGTTGAAACGTATTTGTTTATCTTGCATTTGAGCATACATCAGAACTCTAGAGATTGGTTCAATGTTCATGGAAATATCTCACCCCTAAGCTCATGGGCTCCTCCACTTGTATTTGCACTCATGCACCTCATAAGAAAACCGTTCTTGCATCTTTATTTTGCACTTCAATGATGAGGATTCTGAACTATAAAGATTATCAAGAATCAATATTTGGCAGGATGAATGCTTGCCACATCAACCAATACTCACCACTGCTTTGTTTTTGGGAAACCTTCAAAGCCCAGAAGTCTGAAATTTCCATGCAAAACTGGAATCTTTGGCTAATGTAGTGAACCTTTGGTGCCAAATCTCTTGAAATCAACTCCAAAATATTCTTAACCAAAGATAGACGGTCTTTCCACCATTAGAGATTTATCCAAACTAAAAGTTTTTTCTTTTTAATTTCCATTTGAATAAATGGTGAAGGGTAATCTCCCACATATTCATTGCAAAACTGCATATGGACTCTTCTTTTATTCCTTCATTCCCTATCATGCGGACTTGTGAGGAAGTGAAAGGATGTCGTTTGGATTTTATTTCCGAGTTGGAAAAACTAATGCAGGATGGTGCCATTGTAATTTGTAATAGCAATCAAATTAAAGTGTGCTACTCACATACCACTTCCCATATCATTTTTACTGCAGACACATTCTGTTAATTTTTGGTTATTTTTGTAACCATTTGATACTTGTCCACCAATTGGCTAGTTTGGTAATCAATTCAAGGTAATTTATGGATTACGATGCATCTAAGTTGGTGCTGTGATTAATTTGAGTTACTTGTATGCCACATATATCAACCATCACATCTTGCCAAAGTTGTTATGCATGAAAGCTACATCTGCAGAAATACTTTACAGGTAAATATATCCCTTGAATTTGTGGATGATGTGATTATGACAATATATCTCATGATTTAAAAGATAAGCCTGTATTTTCCTCATAAAATGAGCTTATGGTCCAATTTGACAGATTGTCTTTTACTATTTTTTCTGTGTAATTTTGTGTTCATGCTACTTCTATCAGCTACATGAATACAGAACGGATCCTTATCCATTTGTCTTAACAATAGTGAGATTGAGGAAAGTGAACTCTCTGATGCAAGCTCAACAAATTCAAAAGAAGATGGATCTTCACTGTCCCTAACTCTGATCAGAAAGCAGGTAGATATGCTATACCAGCTCATAAATTCACCAGTTAAATGGCTAGTCTTGTAAAATATATGGAATGGTTTCTTGAAGATCTGTTTTCCCTTCCACTTCTTTATTTCTTTCATCGGTATGGCATTTTGGAGTAAATCTATGTGCATATGGAAAATTAGGGATGGTATTCAGATAAACTTTCATATCTAAAAGGAAAAGTGCCTTCCTTGATAGGAATTCCAACATCAGTTGCCCTACCCTTTGGAGTTTTTGAGAAGGTTTTGTTAGATGATTCAAACCATTAATGATACATTCAATTTCACATGATTCGGACTTGGCTGCAATGCTTGAAAGGGATGCCTGAGTATTTTCAGGTAGTCACAGTTCCATTACTCCTGAATGCAAACCATTAATGATACATTCAATTTCACATGCCAATCATATTTTCTACCTAGACTACCACTCAGATTGTTTACTAAGCATATGACGCCCCTAATCTTACATTAGTTCTTCAAGTTCACAGCTGCAACTCCAGTCATTACAGTTTTCACAGGAGTGATTACTGATAACAAGAGAATCATATAATTTTCTTTGAAATTGATCTTTCTTGGCCTTGGAAGATCAAACATCCGAATCACAAAAGGAGGTGAACTCCATGGCTGATTGTCTGCTGATTAAAAAATAAAGAAAAAAAGAAGTGACCACCTGTTTTACCAGTTTGCCACTATAAAGTCTTTTACAGATGCTAAGAAACAAGTTGATGGGTATAGCTCACGAGTAAACTGCTTCGCCAGCTTTCTCTTGGATGTCTTCTTTGCCAAATTCAACTGATTTCATTTATATGGCATATTCATGGTGCACAAGTCCTACTGAATATTGATTGCTTTATTTATTCTTGAAAATTGTCATGTTGATTCATGCAAACTCACATTGCAATGGAGTTATTACCATATTTTACAAATTATAATTTGGGCAGCCTAACATGAACTTTGAGGCCCCATTTTGATATCTCAGTATGGAGACAATAATACATTAGAGGCAAAGAAAATTACCACAAGCAACGTTGGGTTGAAGAACAGGAACCACTACAAAATGGGCCTGACTCTCCCAGTTAAAACCCTGTTAAGTTCATTGCTAATGTTAACTTGATGTATATACATCAGATGGTGATGATGATGATGATTATGATGAATGTAAGTGTCATTGATGACATGTAGGAGATGGGCATGCTGGAGAGCCATGTTGTGACGAATGCTTCTGCACAAAATCTCAATTGGTGGCGAAGCAAGTCGAACAGATCTAATCTGAAGCCGGATGGTTGTATTGAGGTAATAAGATCATACATTGCAATGTAATTACATATTAGAAGCGGTGAACACTTTCTAGCTGAAGAACGTCACCTAATAGAACGAGCATTTATAAGTGAAAGGTAGTAAACGTAGAGGATGATGTATTATCTCCTACACTGTTGGGTAAGAAGCCTCCATGGCAATGCCACACAGGCCTTCCTTAGCATCGACATCTCTTTCCATCCTTATATATCCTTCTTCACCCCACCCAATGCCCCATGAATTCTTTACCAACCAATACTTAGTGCCATCATCGGTAGTCCCATATCCAACGGCTGTCACACCATGGTCTAAGTCAGTACCACAAGCACGTGAATGCACCACTTGAGTAGAATTGGAAGGCAAATCCTCCTGCATCAATGGCCACTTATGAAATTGGTGGTTGTACTTGCCTTCAATAGTGCATTCTCACTTTGTTGGTGGTACATCTTCATGACTGTTGATCTCTGCTGCATGGTTGGAGGACTTCTTGGGGTTGCACGTGCCATCAACTCCCTCGTATGGATAGTTAGCTTATGTTGTAAGTCCGCGGTTGTGTTGAATGAAATCAAAGGCGTCATCCATGGGGCCAAGCAAACGCATGCAACACATGCACAATGAGTATTATAGCTTTTATTACACATGTAAATCCACGTGTGTCTTATACGCTTGCATCCGCAGGCATCTATGCATTCTTTCATGGAACTCGGATTGGATAGTCTGCGTTTAATACCCAATTGGCCCTGGTCGGTGCTCGAAAAGCCATGTAGGCCCAGTACGATGTATGTGTTTTGTCCACTTTGTATGTGTTTTGTCCGCACCGTCCATCCATTTTCTAGCTCATTTTAGGGCATAATTCAAAAATGAGGGAAATCCAAATCTAAAGTGAGCCACACCATAGGACATAATGGTGATTGAACGTCCACTGTTAAAAACTTCCTAATGTTACAAAAGTTTTGGATCAAGCTGATATTTATCGTCCCTTTATCAAGGTCCATGACTTGATCAACAGGTTATTTGTGTTTCCATTGAGCTCTGCATGACCTAATCAACAAGTTGGATCGCAAATAATCATTACACGGGCTTAAGGAAGTTTTTAACGGTCAGCATTTAATCACCACTGTTTCCTATGGTGTGCATTATTCTTGAGAATTAAATCTACCTCAATCTTAAGCCAATATACAAAAATTGGTCTGCAGTAAAATGAATGGACGGTGTAGATAAAACACATACATCATAGTGGGCCCACGGGGCACTGACCAGCACCAAGTGGAGTACTGCAGAGGTCATTATTGAATCCGGTCACATGCACTTGAGAAAAAATGCATGAACAGAGAGCATGTTAGGCATGTATTATTGTCTCCATACGAGGCCCCATTTTTATTCTCCCATCATCTGAAAACACTTGCCCCGGTGAGGAGAAACAATCGGGCCGAAAACTATAGGGGGCTAAGGCTCTTCAGGACACTGCTACTGGTGAGGTGGCATAGAGCACATCGCTATGCTTGCACCATGGACCGAGAGCACGATTACACAAGGAGACCACAGACATAAAACTTTAGCTATGAAATCATGAGAATTTACATTTTGGTATATGATTGACAAAGCATGATCATACAACCATTCCCAAAATGGTGGGATGAGGCTAGGATGATGATGATGATGGTGATGTAAATAAATAAAGAAAAAGAAATTCAAACAAAGATTAGTGACTGACTGGGCGTATTGGTGTGAAAATGGAAAATCTCCAACTATCCTATTTTGGCAGACAAATTTCTGTGAATCAGAGATTAGGATTGTTCAACCAATCTAATCTTGGGATTGTGACTTGGCAGTAGTGAACTACACAATATACTTGTTTTGGTTAAGTTAAGCTTGTTTTGGTTTTTGCATGGCATAATTGAAGTGCATAGAAGGATTTTATTTTATTTTTTTCATTCATCAATTGCTTGAAGGTGGTGTAAAATATTTGTTTCTTTGGTGAATGATTTTATGCAGATCTGCCTTTCAGGAACAACCCACTCCCAGATTTTGAATTCAAAACTGAATTAGACATTATTTTACAAATTCTTAAAAACCCAATTTCCTAAAAAGGCATGGTAGCTTGTTTCTTTATCCTGTTTAGATTGATATCATCATTCATAAATGCAGGCACCAACAATTACGCAACAGCTGAGTTAACTTCAATTGTTTCTTGTATTTCGGGAAGCATTAAGGCACATATTGATTGTGTTTGCAAAGCTAAATCCTGGTATAAGATAAAGTTTTGGCTCCACTTGTTCTCTGTCTTCCAGAATGATCCAGATGAGGAAAATGCTTAAGTATTTCTTTTTCTTTTTTACTTCTGATTCACTTCTAACATGCTTCACTTTCTTGGACATAGACTAAATTGCGTATGAATGTATTGGGCTTTTTATGTGGAAGCACTTTGTATCGACATGGAACTTAGTCCTTCCTATCAAGAAACTTTTTGCATATAGATTATTTGCCAAGTTTGCTGAAAAATAATAATAATAAAGGAAACCTTTGCTTTTCTTTGAAAATTTTAAAGTTGCACTCCATTTTTAAAACCGAATGTTCGCAATTCAATTCACATTTTTAAAGTTGCACTCCTGGCAACAATATCATAATCTACAACTATGGTGATGGTTGCTACACCCCTATAGTACACATGGCTTGTGGCACAAATTCGAACCATGTATTCCAAAGCAACATCTACGCGTCTAGCAGGTGAGTAGACTAGTGGTTGTTTGTTGCACATCTGGGATCAATTGGAGCAAATTCAAGGTTTTTCTTCTTCAGAATCCTAGAAATGGTTTTGTTTGGTGGCTAAGGGTTTGTTTTGATACATCCATATGCTGTCATGCTGCAAGTGCAATGATTGCATTAACACATACATTATCATGGCCTTGCAGGCAATCTACGCTAGGTTTTCCACGTCCATGAAATGACTTGGTGGGGAAATTTTGCTTTAGATAATCTAGTTTTCTTTGAGTATTTTGGAAGCTGTGAGAAGGTTTGTCAGAATTAGTTTCCACTTTCTTTCTTTCATTTTCATTCTTCTATATTATCATCATATTCCATGTAAGCTTGATATTGATATAATGAAAATGTCTTAATCATTTGATATTCAAGTAACCAAAATTATGCAGTTATTTCTCCACAGATGGGAAAGCAGGTGCTTGAAACAACACTTATAGTTCGGAGCTTTGAGCTGTTGTCATGTTGGCCCTCCTGTGTAAATTTATGGTTGAGCGATTTCACAGCCTTTTCATGCTATTCTCTTCGGAGTCGATTCTCAGCTCCTCAGGGTTCTTTTGAGTAGTATCTTGCTTATCTTGTGGTTGCTTTTTTCTTTTTTCTTTTTATTTTTAAATACAAGATCTAGAAGTCCTACCAAGATTTTTTTTAAAAGGACTTTAGCATACTTCTATTGATAAGAGCCCTATCCATTCCAACCACTTGTTATCCAAGGAAAATAAAGAAACAAGATTTTTTTATTTTTTTTTTGAAATTGTAAGAAAAAAGTAACTCTTTATTCAACTGTATGACCTTTAGAAGCCTACATCAAGAAGCAAGGATGGAGTTCCCTACGAGAAGGGATATCTGGTTTACACCATCCTTAGCATACATTCAGATGCCTGGAGATTCTTTCTTCTTTTTTTTTCTTCTTTTTTTTTTTAAATTTGAAAGGTTACCAAAAGCTTGGAGGTTGAATCAGCAGTCTGTCAAAAGGTTACCAAAAGCTACACAATTGGAAATGCTATCAGCATGGATAGGTTGCCTGAAGAAATGAATGATATGAAGATAAGGGATGACAAGGTAGGTTTTAATATAATCTTATCTCTGCTTGCTTGATAACATATTAGCCTTTTCTATGAAATATGAATTTTTCTTCTAGGAAATGGAAACTGCTGTGGTCAATGGAAATGGCACAGAGATGGGTCATATAATCGTGACAACTATTGGGGGTAGAAATGGCCAACCAAAGCAGGTAATAACTACATGAATTCTAAAATAATCAGTGCTTGTTGTTCACTAAACTTGTTGCTCACCTCACCTTATCCATTGCTTTCGGGATTATTTGGTATTAGTTATCAATTAACATTAATATTTTTTAGCCAACTCATCAAAATTTAAGATGTGTATTTCAGAAACAGCAGATGATGAGAGTATTAGCGTGTTGGAAGTACCTAGCTGCTGCATGAAGGCAATATGACGTTAGAAGATTTCCTTACCCCAACTGAGATGAAAGATGGACTCACAAACCTTGCTAGAGTCAAAGAGCTTGTTGATTATGCGAGGCAGAGAGAAAATATCATGAAGAATGTAGGTAATGCATCCTAACAATGGTCAATTGTAGCAAGTACCTTATCGACAACAGAAAGAATGGTCACCTTAATCATTTTCTTCAGTTAGACGGGCATAGGTTTCTCAACCAATGGCTCCAAGTGCAGTGGTGGCACTTGAGAAGCTGCCTCTTGATGAGAGCTTCAAGAATTGTGGAAACCGTCAAACATCTCCTTGGCAGGCAATAGGAGCTTGAAAGTCTAGGAGAGGGCAAGAACTTTGTTTGATAGATGAATTTGTTTTTATTTATTGTAATAAATATATATATTTTTAATTGTCTAGTAATATAAATTTTGTTTCATATTCAGTTATATGCATCATTTTTATGTTTCAAATATTTAAAAAATACAGGTTTTGATTGAATTATAATACTAAAAAAATTACTGGCATGCCAGGGCCTCTCAAATCCATAGAAAGGAACGCTACCATCGGTGCTTGTGTAGAAATCTTGCGGCGCTTTTTCATGGAGAAAAGTGTTGAGGGACCATTTCTAGCGGCGCTCGAATTGACCTATAGCAGCGCTTATTAGCGTCGCAAAAATTGTATTTGTGGGCGCTCAGACAAGCGCCACTAAAAGTATATTAGCGCCACTAAAGCTTTTAGCGACATACCCATTAATCGGCGCTTGAGTGGCGCCGCTAATATATTCACTGGCGCTTTTTGGGACTTCTGACGGCGCTTTCAAGCGCCGCTAAAAGTCCAAGTTGTTGTAGTGCCATTACTATAACCTGCTTTGCGTCTATAAGCTTCATATGAAATTCATTGCTCTCTCTCTCTCTTGCAAGGTCCTCAAACAACTAATGTTAAAAAAGCAAAAAAAAATATAAATAATAATAATAATAAAAAGGTTATGCAAATGACTTTTATACCAAAATTCATTGTGTGTGTGTGTGTATCTATCTATTCACACACACACACACACACAGTTACAAAAGAAAATGCAAAACTTCAAATTAAAAGGATCAACTTGTAAGGGGTTCACCGCGATTAAACATATGATGTTTTATTTAAACAGCGATTCAAGTTCTGACTAGAAGTTGTAACATCTTATCACTAATAAATAAATGTTTAAAGGGTGATACCTGTGCAAGTTTTCATTAAAGCGACTATTATGAACATGCTATCTGGAGTGCGAAGAATTAGAATCCATGGAAAGTAAGGAGAAGTCACAATTTTCAACTCGCCAAGCAGCTTCATACTTCTTGATAAACATTCCCTCTTCTTAGCAAGTACATGCCAAATAAAGCTTCATCCTATAACAATACTGGATCAATTCCTACGCCTGAAGATTGCAGTGCAAAAATAAAACAAAATTCATGCAACTATGATAAAACAATTCACCTTATGTGATTGGATGATCCCATTTATCTTTGTCGATTCATTGATTTGTGTATTTCTTTATGCAAACTAGTAATTCAATGTGGGGTGGCAAAATGGAAAAATTGCATGTAAGTTGGTGAGTCGGATCATGAACTTGAAAAAATCGATCAATATAATTTAACATTGTAAGTAACGAAAAATTTCCCCCATGCTTCAATCAGTCAAAAATTTGTTCCCTATAATTTCCCTAACACTTAAAGCATATAAAAGGTCAAGACCAGAAGTAATGTGAAAAGGGGAAAAGCATAGCAGTTATTTCAATACTAACAGTTTCAATATGGGAAAAATCAGGGTCTCCCAATGTCAGGCTGTTAAAATGATCTTCACACCAATGCTCCAAATACTAACAGTTTCAATATGGTTCAATCTTCCAAGTTTAAGGCCTTTCCTGAACGAATTTAAAGAATTCTGTCCAGAAGATTTACTCGATGGATTGCCCCCCCCCCCATTGAGGGACATCCAACATCACATAGGCCTCGTCCCTGGGGCTAGCTTGCCCAACTACCCTCACTGTCAAGTGAGTCAGAAAGAATGTTAGATCTTGAAGGTAAGAGTGAAGGAACTGATCTATACTAGTCAAGTCAAGGATGTATTATGCCAGCTCAAGAGCCTAATGCTAAGTATAATAAAAGGGCTAATAAACATCGGCGTCAAAAGTTATCTCAAAATCATGAGCCAAGTTCCTTGAGTAACTCGATGACGAGTTTTTTTTTTTCAAGTTGAGGGGTCTAATGTAGAACATGTCATAGATACATTCCAAGCATGGTTGGACTAAAAGAAGGTGAACTGTAAATTGATCATAACTTTTGATCTGGGTATCATTATGGCGCACCAAACTGAGTATCATGAACCGAAGCAGCACGAGTGTAAGCCCCGTATCCTAGACCGTATTGTTCCATAGACTTCTGCGGTCTTTCTGGTCGAATTCTAGCAACCTTCGACCCTAACCGGTATTTGCGCGTAACCCTGCGTCACACGCCGTCAACCTGAATTGACTCAAACCGAGACTTATACCCTCGTACCCTTGCGACCGCGCTGTCGCCGAGGTTCCGATGCCGCATCTCGCGCTCGATCCGATACTCTAGCCAGGAAATGTGGGCCAGCATTTAGTGCGAGGAAAATGCTGCGCATGTGAATTCTGAGAGAATCTCTACAATATGTCACATCAATCAATCCCATCAAGGGTCCAGTACATGTTAAGTACACATCACCTCTCACCCTTCCCTAAGCAACCCCAAAGTTAAAAAGTTCTTACACAAGCCCATACTTTTCTTACACCAAGCAACCCCAAAGTCAAAAGTTTGTTACACACCCATCCCTCTCTCTCTCCCTCTCTCTCTCTCGCTCTCTCTCTTTTCTCAACTCACTTTCCCAAGAAAGAAAATCCCACGTCCAAGCCTCCAAAGCCCTCCAAGAGAACTTTATGTATGGCCCACTTCTTACCCTTTGATCTCTCATCTCAACCATCCAAACTCCATCTCCTCCGTTAGGATCGAAGCTAAGGAGCAAAGGAAGCTTAGGGAGCAAGAAGGAACAGTTAGTGATCTTGGATCTCCACTTATTTATTTGTTTTGTGATTTAAGAGCCCACTTGTGGTGGGACCCACCTTGATGTAGGTTTTGTATCAAAGAGGGGCCCATAGTGGCGGGGCCCCTCCATCCTTGCCGATGTCTCTTTCTCTCTCTCTCTCTCTCTCTCTCTCTCTCTCTCTCTCTCTTGTGTATGGTGGCTTGTGGCCCACCTTGATGCTTGATATCATTCACTCTCTCCACCCATCCAAAACAGTGTGGCCCGCCTTGATCATGCCTTTTAAACGGTGTCATCCATCCGTTTTATCTAGGTCATCTGGTGGGCCTAGATGATAAGAAACACAAATATAAGATCCATCCAAGTCCAGTGGGCCACGTCTGTGTGGGACCCACCTTGATTTTTTAAGAACATCGTCCATCCAACGTCCCTGGACGCTGGACGTGTTGATTGTAGTGTGAACCGACAGTGCTGTGTACTCACAGCAACGTTGCTCTTTTTGGGCTTTTGGGTGGGTCACGTGTACAGGCTCCACCTTGATGTGTACAGCAAATCCACGCCGTCCATCCTATTCCTCGGCTCATTTTAGGCATTGAGCCAAAAAATGAGGCCAGTCCGAATATTCGGCAGGCCATAACGTGGGAAAACAATGTTTTTTACCCTTGAAATCTTCCATAATGTCTCTATACACCTAAATACCTTGAATATTTGGCTCATGTAGCCTGTCATGAACCGTGAAATCTAATGGCTAGGTTGGATTTCCTGGATGTGGGCCCCACCTGTGAAAAAACACAAGGAAACAAAAAAAGGGAAACACAACAGCTGATGCTACTGCTGTCAGAAGGTGCGCAGGCAGTGCCTGCTGCGCTAACGGACGGGTGGATCGTGACCCACGGTCCCAGCCGTGGGCCCCACTGTGATGTGTGTTGGGGATCAACACCATGCATCTAGTGGGCCCCTTTTGGGCATTGGGCCCTTCGAAAACCAGCCTCATCCGGAACTCAGGTGGCCCACACGGTAGGAAACAGTAGTGATTGACATCTGCCATTGAAATCCCTTTCAGGCGTCAGAAGTTTTGGATCATTTTGAAATTTGTTTTTCCTCTTCACCAGGGTCCGTAGGACCCATCCACACCACCGTGTATGTGTGGTGACCACCGTCCTTGGATGGTGGGACCCACCTCACATGTGGGGGCAACACCCTGATGTATGTACTGTCCAGGGCGTGAACGGCCTAGATGTTAGCTATATGATATATTATATTATATTATATATATATCTGTCATGGTGGGCCTATGTGGGACCCACCTCTATCCCCTTTAATGCAAAGCTGTACTGACAGCTACTATATATATATTATATATAAATATATATATATATATATATATATGAGGGTGGGTCCTACGTGTGACTCACCTCTGTTCTCTTTAAAACATTTGTAGCTGCAAACGTACAACAACTATGTAGCTGTTGTGTATGTTCAGCTAGTGGGACCCACTGTCCATCACGTTAGCACATTCCATGGGTCCCACGTGATGTGTATGATCATCCCAGCCGTCCTGATAGTGAGACTCGCACCTGGGTAACATATGGATGGTGCTGGTGCACCTGGACAAACTTGGATGGTGTTGATGTATATGGACGATGTTTGGGCAGTGCTAGTTATCATTAATGGGTCATGTGCCCCATGGGTTGATAGTGTACAGTGATACACCTGTTATACCTACCACTACTGAAATGATTTTGGTATGGTCTAAGCCACTTGTGGACCATTGGTACGGCCCATCCATGAGGCCATTTTGGCCTATGGGTAGGGCCAACCTATTTGTATGTTTAGGCCCATATCGCATGACCCATTTAATGTAATCAAGGCCTAGATAAGTGGTCCATTTGTTGTATATGAGGCCCACATGTGAGGCCCATGATGATGTATTGAATCAGCTCATTTGATTTGACCCATTTGGTCGGCCCATTTGAATCGGCCCATTAGATCGGTCCATTCGATTGGCCCATTCGATCGGCCCGATGCGAGGTATGTGAGGCCTATGAGCGAGGCCCAATGTGATGTATGTGTGGCCGTTACATTGTGTATGAAGTCCTTACTTAGGCCACTCCTTAAGAGTAATGTTGGTTAGATGTCCATATTGATGGGCAATGATGGTTAGATGTCCTCAATTGTGACCTTCCCTTAGGCCTTGTTAGGCCTATTCTCTTCGTGGGTTAACCCAAATAAGTGGGCCCCATTCACCGTATGTGATGGATCGATTCCGATTCTCGATTCTGATTATCAATTCCGATTACCGATTCCGATTTTCAATTCCGATTATGAGTATATGACAACATATGATACATGTCCATACACATCATCTACATGCTTGTGATGAGATGAGTGATTGATAATAGCACATGCCATTGGACAGATTGTTATGGATTCCCTGGTAAGGGAAGTTGCCCACACGAGCACGCGATACGCATATATTTGATATATGACTGAATTACGTGATTCATGCAACTTGCATTACGTGATATGGTTACTGTACACCCTAGTGACATCAGGGCCGTAGCCTCCATAGGCGTATCGTGGTTGGTAGGGTTGGATATCGAAAATCTTGTTCTACATGGGGTTTATAGATATCCTTAGGTGAGAGTCCCTAAACCCTTATGGTACCAAGAGGTTGCTCCAACGTCTAGACCGAGTGGGTGCATGAGCACTGAGTGCTGATTACCAGAAGGCCGCACTTTCCACTGTATCGTGGTCAGTTGGAAGGGGGTGGGCCTTACCCGCCCAAAAGGAGGAGGCGAAGCTAGGCTAAGTTTGACCAGCTCGAGGAATGGGTCCGCTATCAACGAGTCAGGCCCGATATTGGCAGGCGGATAGTGAGGTCTATTCCACTCACCTTATTGTGCACGATGGGGCGGCAATCTGGTTCGGAGTGTACTAGACCCCAGTTATATTTCAGAGTTAAACTGTATTGATATGTGGACTCAGATGAGGATTTGTATGCTTGAGTTGTATCTTGCATCGCATGGCCTTGGTATGGCCGACATCATTCATGCCTTGCATCGCATAGCCTTAGTACGGCTAATGGTATTCTCGGATTCATTAGCATATTTCGCATTACTTTGATACTGCATAATTGTATTACCACCTTGCGCACACACTTTCACCACCCTCTAAGCTTTCTATAAGCTTATGCACGACCGTTGCATGCAGGTGACGTTAGATCGCAGCAGTACTGAGGCAGGAGCGCATAACAGATTATCTTGGAGCTTTTGTCCATTATCATTGTATTTTCCTTTATGCTCATTGTACTTATAAAGTTTTTTATCATAGTGGAAATATGATAGAGTTTTTAGTTGTTGTTTGTGGGTTATGCCTTTGGTTATGCTTGTTACTAATCAAACTGATGTTGAAAAACTTCCTCGTAGCATCTCAGGATCGGAACTTGGCGAATGGGCGCTGGGAACTGAGAATGGGGTACTACGGAGGCTGTTGGCACCGGATTCGGCGATCGAGAATTTTGTAAGCCCGGTTTTCGAGTTCCGGGTGTGAAAATGAGAACTTGAGGACAAGTTCTTTTGAGGTAGAGGAGACTGATGTAGAGCAGGTCGCAGACACTTTCATATCCAAGATGGATTAGAGAAGGCCCGATTGGTGGTAGAAGTCATTAAGATTGTCAGAACCTTAAAACAAGCATATCTCACAAACCAGAATGAGTTACTCAACGTAACATATATGATTTTGGGGTAGGACGAGCTAGTTTAGCCAACCAACCTAGCTATTCTGGGCTACCCATGCCAAATTGGCAAGATTCCATCAGATCGATGGTCAAATTCTATGTTTATTTCCATTTTTAATATTTTTAATAAGTTTTAGTTTGATTATTACTCTTCATCCATTGGGCTTTAGGAGTTGTGTCTAACATGAAAAGTGTTTAGAAAATTAGGAGAATAACGTAGTTAAGCCACATAGGACACTTACTATAAATAGAAATTTACTATTTATAATTAGTTATGAATTTTAGGGAGTTTTAGTTATAGTTTAATTCCTAAACTTCTTCGTAGTCTTAGTATTACTATTTGAAAGGTGTAGACTCATTTATCAATAATCAACAAGTTTCTTTCATATATTTTAAAATTATTTCTATTTCTTTTCCTGGTGGATTCGAGAAGTCTTTGTGAGGAGTACAGAGAAGCTCCGTGGATTCGAAGTAGTTATCCTTGAGGAAGACGGTGATTGACCTCATCACATTCATCCCTGTGTCAGGTGGGCGTAGAGTCTCCACTCATTTCCACTTGAGCTTTGGATAAAATGATATGAAAAAATGTATATATAAGTTAGATTTCTCACAAACACCATGGTGGGCCCCACCTAGCTTGGGACTTTAGACATTGATACTATAGTCTTGTGTTAAATGGATGGTAGTTTTGCATTTTTATTAAATATAGTTTAAGAACCTTATATAACTAAAACGGGATGCCATGTCAGGTGTCTCGATTTCTAACAACAAAATACTTAAGCCGATTGCTTTAAATATTTTTAAAGCAGACATTTTTAGAGAAATAGCATAAAAGGCAGGTAGTTATATGGAAAAGAAATAATTTTTTCCATCAATGCATTATGCGTGGGTATCCCTCCTGTCTAAAGAAGCGGTTTGGCTTGTGACCCAACACCAGCTAGCTAGTTGGTGTTAAAGCTCTATAGGCTCCACCATTATGTATGTGTTTTATCCACGTTGTTCATCCATTTTACCAACTTATTTTAAGCCATGAACTTAAAAATGAGGCAGGTCTCAATCTTAGGTGGACTACAACTAAATAATATATTTGTGTAAGTCAATCAAACATTAGGCCACATGTGTGAACGAGTCCCATTCAGTTTATGTGTGCAATATTTAGGAAGTGTGGGCATACCATAGTCGTTCTTAACTCGATGTTTGATTGAATGTTAGTGTCCCCCACGCTGAGATGAATCAATTAAGACTAGGTTATAGGATCTAGCCACTGATTGTAACAACGATCATGCGATTTGCAGAAGGGTAGAGGTTAGTCCTTCCCGATGGATTCATTGTGTATTATGTATAGAACTTTTTTTCCATTACTAATTGCAAGCCAATGTATTTCTCAAAGGAATAAAGATGGACAAATAAAATTTAAAAATAAAGCTAAAACAATGCCAATTTTATTATTTTTTAAATGATGCTCATTGCAATCGATAGAGTGTCAAAGAAGATAGAGAATAAAATAAAACAAACGATAAATACATGATTCATCCATATGAACAGATGCTCTAGGCAAACGGTCAGCAGACGTAACTAGGATGTTTGATCTTCTAAGTAAGAACTCAATTGATCGAAATCTAATAATGGAAGCTCATAGACATTTAATCTACTCTTATGATACTGTAGCAATGCCACCGGACAGTAGCGATCTAAGCTAAAGCTATATTAAACTATGCTACAAAGGTAAAGATAAAGATTATATAGATAGATTGTGTTTAGCGTGAGCCTGAAGTTCTTCATTGTGTTCTCCTTTTATAGCTCTAGAGGTGGCAAAATCCTCATTGAGTTTCCTTGTTGGTCCAGGATCCTTCATAACCATTGCTTTTTATGTGGTTTTCCCATAAGAGATCTTCGTAAATCTGAAACTGTTTTCAGATCTCTTGTCAGTGTGGCCACAGCGACTTCTATATATTAGAAACCATTTTCAGAGCTCTGTTGCATATAATCGTGGCTCAATCAGAGCCATCTTCATAGATCCCCTATCGTAACCTTGAATGTTCATGAAATCGGTGGAACCGGTCCTACCAAATCCTGATCGAGCCCTAATCCATCGATTCCAATATGCTCTGATGTTGGTCTAATTTTCGGATATTCAAAATCTTCATAATTGTAATAAAAGCTCCAAACATCTCTAGGAAAATCTCTTATTTTAGAAGAATTTTTAGAAACATCCTTACCTAGCATATCTGGATCTATGATAGGATCCTTGCCTCAATGATTCTTTTATAGACATGCTGAGTACACTTCCTTAGTTATGTGCCACATGAATCAGGGTTACATGTCATTGGACGCTTCGATCCTCTAAGGACATACATATGATTCTGTGCCACTACATTTATGACAAGAGGCATATCGCCGAAAGAAGGCAGAAAGAATATCTTCAACCCTTAGTACGATCTTGTCACTATTTGAAAAAGCCGAGCTCTAACTACTAGAGGTGAGGGGGGGTGAATAGGACTATGCCAAATAAAAAAATAAACGCGAAATATAAAGGCAGATAACACAAATAAATAGCAACCTCAAATGTACTAGTCTTGAGTGGTTGATACAAACTGAGTTCTAAGGACAACCTTTCACCAAAAACCAAGGTTTATGGTAGGACAACCTGATGTCTAGAATGTTGGTAAGTATCAAAAACTCAAACTAAGAATAAGGTGAAGGAAATAAACTAAATTATTACAACATTCACCATAAGCGCATAAAGAAAATTACAACATTCAGTACCACATATACATCACAACCATCATCATCTAAACACCAGGAATTATAGTGGTTCGTGTGTGTACACCAACTATTCGCAACCAACCACACAACTTCTCCACTCCCAATATGTACACCCACAGGATATTGGCTTTTACTAAGAAATAAAGTTTTCCAAGGTTCACCTTAAAACCTTCACAATTGTGTTTTTCAGATGGGCTTACACAATTACAAAAACCCCACACTCTAAGTTTTTTCGGCTGATCTCAGACAAAACCAAAAGATGAGATTTTCCTCCCTGAATCTCACAAACCAAAAATACAAAAAATTGAAATACTTGTCTAAAGATTCTGATGTAGCCCGGTAGAACCAATTCGATTTAGATGTAGATGTTCAATGTCCAATCTCACAAATGAAAGGGTTCTAAGTCTAAATGATTTTTAAATTAAATCAACCTGGGGCTCGCTTGATTTGATTTTCATCTCAAAAGGGTAAATCAAAATTCCCTTTTTATTAGAATATAATTAAATAAAGAGATCTCAAAATCAAATACAAAAAAGCTATAAAAGAATCTAAAATGAATAAATAATAGCTTCACAATTGCAGGGACTTATCTCTTAGATTGACGGCTTGATTAGGCTTGAAATGAATGAAAAAATCTGAGATTCGCCCTCTATTTATAGGTAAAAATATTGTTCCCTCGACTGGTCGAAGGGTTGGTTCGACTGGTCAAAGCACTAACCAATTTTCAAAATTTCTAGCGCGATAAGATAAACCCGTTACTTGACTGGTCGAGCAATGCACTTGATTGGTCAAGTAAATAAAAATTAAGTCGCTGGAGTTAGAGTCAAGTTCTATTTGATTGGTCGAGTAGTGTTCACGACTGGTCGAGCCACAATAAAAAATTCTCGAAAATTCTCAACAAATCTTAGCTAGACTGGTCGAGCCAGTGCCTGGACTAGTCAAAGAAAAGCCTATAAACTTATATAATGACTCAAATTCAATATATAATCAATATGACCTAACCTATGGTCAATTTAGGGTCATCCATACCTTATTTGTGAGTTTGAAACATCGATCACTTCGGTAACTCGACTATCTTGAAGTACATGAAGCTAGAGCTTGTGTTCTTGAGACTTAAGATAGTGATAATGAACTTGAACTTGAGCCTTGAACTTGAAATAGAACTTATATTCTTGTACTTGAGCCTGTGTTTGACCTTTGATAATGTTCTTCAACTTGAAGATGTAGACGAGTTGACAATGACGAAGATGACTTGAAATGCATGAAGGTGATTAATCCATCTTATCAAAACAAGTTACAGACTCCAAGTGGTTTGACATAACAAAATTTTACAATACCGGGTGCTAGATCTACAATATAGCACTTACACTATTAAGTTCATAGTGAAGAGACATGACAACTTCTTGTTGGACCACGTAGGTGTGTAAAAAATGGGTATAAATACTTTGTTCCTAATTTATCAACAAAAATTATTAGTTCAAAACTATTTCATTTTTTTAGCTCAAAACTCTTTCCTTTCTATTCTACGCAATTCTCTTATATAAATGCCACTGTGGGTATTACAATAGTGATAAATTTTCATTGATTATCACATCTGATATTCTGGTAACTATTGTCAATTTGACAAGGCCATCATGGTATGTCACCTTTTCCACAAGAACTTCAACCTTACTCATGCCTCACTGGTAGACTCACAAGAGTTTTAACGAAGTCATGGGTCCAAGTACCCGTTAAAATCCCACAGTTGAGTGCGTGGGTGTGAGTGGGGTGTGAGTGCATGTGTTTAAAATAAATAAATAAATAAATAAAAATAAAAAATATTCCTAAACGAGACATCATGACCTTACAGAAATTGGCCTACAAATAGTTGGTGTACAACAAGTACACCCATAGTAAACATTCAATGAAAAAGTGGCAAAGAATGTTTTTTTTTTTTTTTTTTTTTTTATCGTTTTGGATAAAGATGGATCGGAGGCACCATGATGTAAATTAAATGAACAAAAAAATACATACCTAAACAAAAGAGGACCCTACCATACCCCTCAAAATATCCTATACACAAGGCACAAAATTTATATTACATTCTCATATTGATAATTCTAACCCTATCCACACAGGAAGAACCTCTGGTTTTCATCAGTAGTTCAGTGGAATAAATTTGCAGAAGAGGTGAAATGAATTTGATAAGATTATTGGTAAAAACATCGTGTTCAGGATCCTAAACTCCCTCATTTTGCCAACTTGGAAGATTTTCAGGGCCTGGCCCATGGACATTAGGGGCATTCATATTAATGCTTTGGAAAATCCTACCAGGGCCCTCACATGTAGGAATTTGGTTCCATTTTAATCACTATTAGATAACTTTGACAAATCCACGCCTGCTAGAGAGATTGAATATTTAATTTAATATGTAGATAGAATCCACTCAATGGTAAGAATAAGCAATGTGGAAGGAATAATCTGCTAATAAAAATATTGAAAATTTCTGGTGCCCCACTTACACTAATGATTGCACATAATACATTTCCCACTGCAGAGACCACTTACACTAAGAGTCATCACCTACTCATTTCTTTTAGAAAAATTTCAACAATATTTTAAAAATAGCCATCAGAATAAACTAAGGTTAGACTCACCTAGTTGTGGCAACTCATGTAGTGGACACTTAAAAAAATCTGAACCGTGCATATAATGTGGCCAAGTGGGATGGATCATGCCCAAAAGTCACAACCGTTCAGATGATGAAATCCATCTACTCTTGCATGCGGAATTTGGGTACTGACTTTTTTTCTTCTTTAGTCATTATGTGGTCATTATTTGGACGGTTGAATAATTAGGACTATCCAATGAAAGTGATTTTCAGGTCATGCCCCATGTGTAATGGGACCAGATGGGTTTGCATGTACTGACTGGACAACATTGATAAACTACCGTAGCTTAGTTGCTTGTGATAAACCATGCAACACTCCAGTCCAACCCAATTATAGAGAGACGCTCATGTCCTGCAGGTGGAAAGCTGGCCGGATAATTTTCATCCTGTCATGTTTGAGTGACATCCAACTCCATCCTAAAGGTTGCCCCACCATGGGATCACCTATGCAAAAATGAACCTGATCCACCCAACAGTTGGGCGCCACACCTGCAATGTCTTATTCTGTCAGTGGCTATCCACTGCCCATTTTCATACCTCGGCCGTAGTTTTTCTCACTCTCTCTGGTTTTGCTCCCTCTTTCGGCTAGAGGGCTTCGTGATTGTAATCGTTCTATCCCTCGATTCCTATTTTAACAACCCAGGTATTTCCTCCTAAATCATTCCAGGGATTGTCTTTTCTCGTTCATCTTGAACATTTTTGCTTGTATCTTCTTCAAAATGAGAAATCCGGGCTCATCTCCTCCCTGAGAAGGACGTACCAAGAAAAAGCATGATGTTGGTTGCCCTGCTGAGAGAGGCACAAACAATTAGCTCCAAAAAGAGGGAAGACCTCTCAAAACCCTACATTGGGCCCTTCATCTTAAAATGTCTTCGTTGGTCCTAGTTCCTCCACGGTCAGACTATATCCACCCTCTAGCCCCATTGCAGCTAGATTTTCCTAACGGAAAGTCATCTGCGAAAGGGACGTCGATCTAGATTGTCTGCAGAAGTTTAATGTCTACGATATAATTTTTCATCAAGGTTGCCATCCAATTCGGTCTTTTGGGGGAGCTTTGAATGAAAACCTTGTTCGGTCTTTCCTATCTCACTGCATTCAACCTGAGGATGGAGATTCACTAATTTTTTAGGTTAAGTACCAGGGTTGGGCGTTTGACATTTCACCCGCACGTATTTCATCCCTGATTGAGGTTCTTTTGTGCCCAGACCGGCCCGCTGAATTAACACTTTCAACAAAAGCTAAATGGGCCGTTTGTACAAAATTTCTATGTAATGGTCAAAACGTCCCTTAGTGTTACAAAAATGCACTTCGGGTCTCGAACATGTCCACCGACTATCAGATTCTTCATCTCATTTTTGTCTCCAATGTGTATCCTCGGTTGGAAAATCATACTGAGCTCACCCCATTTATGGTAGAAACCTTGTACAATCTTGGCAAGGGGGAGCTTATGTGTCTGTCCACAATAATCTATCATCAGCTCACCTTTGCGTTTGAGTTAAACACTTCTGGGTTACCATTTGGTCGGTTATTGTATCGTCTTTCCCTTTAGTGCGGTTTTAGAAGGTTTGAGGGCACTCAAGTCATCGCTCAAAAATTCAATGCTAAATGCCAACCGAAGATGAATCTTCCCTCTGCATCTAGATCCTCTCAGGAACCGGAATTGCCAGAACAGAAAGATGTTCACATCTCGGATTCAGCTGCATACATAGATGAGGCCCTTGTCGATGTACCGTCACCATCAGCTGCTACTGACCACACTACAGCGCCTACACCTCAGGGACTAGCCGGCACTAATTTTAGAGGGATAGTCCCATCTGGATCGGATGGTCCACTCTATGGGGCAAGTAATTCATTCTCTTCAGTGCACTGTCTAGAGGATTGCAGCTCACTTATCATGCCAGCAAGATGACGCCTTTGAACCTGGACCCTCGAGTTAGATCAAGTTGAGGATGACATCGACAGACCCCATCAGTATAAGTGCGGATGATTTGTGGGGTGACATGTTATGGAGGAGTTGGTTTATGGGTTGTTCCTTTTTGGGGCATGTGTATGTCTATTTTTTGGATTATTGGATGGTGGTGGATGTTCGGCTATTCATCTATGCCATGGGATAATTTTTGTGTGTGGATATGAATGGATTACAATTACTCATTTATGGACCAGACATATAGCACTTATTTATAAATGTTTAATTCAACTATAACTGTCTCACCTTCCTTTGTGCTTTATAGTTGGATTAGGCCTCATATTGAGCATATTTGTAGCCTCACTTGACTTGATAATTTAAGCTTTAAATTTGACAAATTGTGGTATCATATACCTTTAGCTTAGATTATCATTGGATGATCACAGTTTAATTAATATATCTCTTGAATGATCACAGGTTAATTACTCCATGTTTTCATGATAATATGCATTCTTTTAACCCTTGTTAGTATATGCCATGTATTTGGAAATTTATGACTTAGAGAGTAGTTTCATGCTTTTTTTGTATTGTCATATTTACTGGACCTAACTCTTTATCAAGTACTAATAAAAGGGGGAGAAAGATTAATTCCCACCAGAACAATGAATGATGCCTTACAGGATTCATTTGATCGGGGAAGCAATGCGGGAGTTACATGTCTTAGTGTATCAAGTTGTAAATAATTTATATTTAACATGTAATATTCTGAGTTGTTTTTGTATGTCAATGGAATGGACAATGACATGGTCTTAGGTTAGGTTTTTGTCATGTAATTGACAAAGGGGGAGATTGTTAGTGCATTGATTTTTGCACCTTATTTGTCAATCACGTGAGTTCTTGTGTCATGTAGTCGGTTGAGCCCTTGGAAAGTGAAGATCAAAGACACAAGCAAAGATGGAACATCAAGGAGTATTGAACATGTAAATGAAATATCTTGGTGAACCTAACCCTATACCAAAAACTACCTACCTCTAGATGATCTTAATAACCTAATTAGTAAAATCCTTAATGATCATCACTTAAGTCATAGGAGCCTAAACTTTTCACTCTCATATTGGCTTTAGAGGTCTCAAGTTGCTGAAATAAATGCAAAAATTCAACAACCTTTGGTCTCACCGAAAAGCAGTTCGGTCCCATCGAAATTGGCCATAACAAGACAACAAGCGCAAACCTTAAATTTAGGCTAATTCATCTCCAGTCGAACAGGCCTTTGGCTAGACTCGGTCCCTTCGAAGGATAACTTCGGTCCGACCAAAAGTTGTTGAATCTGGTTAGCAAGCAATCTTGAAAAATGGGGTATATTCGATTCCAGACGAGTGAACCTTCTGCTGGACTCGGTGCGACCGAAGGGTAAGTTTGGTCCAACTGAAGGCCAAGATTGGTCTGACCGAAAGTGACCAAAACTATCTAACAACTTTCCAATTATAATTCAGTCTGACCGAACTATAATTCAGTGCGACCAAAAGTACTTCTGTGTGATAGAAGATTTACTCGGTGCAACCAAAAACTTGCAGTTATAGATCCATTGGAGTTTTTCTCTTATAAAACTAGCATCCAAATCTTTAGAAAGATGATGGAGTTTTGCATTTTAGAGACCCTACTGAATCTCAAGCTCCACCAAACATCATAGACTCTATCCGAATGAGATCCATGATCTCTTATTAGCAATCTTCACTCTAATGAGCATTATAAGCTCCTCTTCAAGAAGATCATGATCTCAAGCCTTCTTTAGAGTATAAACACCGTACTTATTGGTAAATCCAAAGTGTCTATCAACTTTTAGAGTATCCATCCAGGTGAATCCCCTAGGCATTTTAACTTCCCATTAATTGTAGGAGATTCAACCAAACCTCCCATCACCTTGGTCACCATTTAGGAATATTAAATGCACGGTATTTGATCCTGGAGCTGAAGCCTTGGCAAAGCAATGGCATCATGATCAGGGGAGTAGTGGGGAAGCTGATTAAAGCACAGGAGAGCAACGATCAAGCAACCCTAGATGGCACGACATCAGGTCTCAATCCAATAAGTAAGGTTGTCATTTGTAGAGTCCATGTACACTATGTCCTTATGTACGATTGATTGGAAGAGTTTAATTACCAAATTTGATTAGGTTCTTGAGTAAGACCTAAAGTAAGTCCTTGTGTAGGCCACCTACACACCACCAGCACGGGTGTGCAGGTGTAGGTTCCTAAGTAGGACCAAGGTTGTTGATTAGCCGATAGAAAACCAACTAAAGTCTCTTACAGGAGCCGGTCCTTATGTAGGATTTTAAAGGTTAGAGGTTAATCCAATTTAAAACCTGCCTTAGTGATATCCGATACACTCATGGGTTGAGTGCGTCCATCGGGAGTGGAGTAGGGTAACCAAATCACTATACATGCTTGTATTTGAGATTGTCATTTGTGCATCGGTTGAATTATGCTTTTGTGATTACATGCTTAATCTTTATAAATGCATGATCAAATGAAGGCTAGGATCAAATAGGTAGCACATCTCACACACATGTTCACTATAGTTTATAGACTAGTTGCTTAACCTGTAAATCATTTGTAGTCTATGTTATTAGACCCTCTATTGGCTTAGAATCCTTTAGAGTTATATTGCCTATCTTAGCTCAATTAGCATAATAAATTAAGTAGGAAAATTAGACTTAAAAAGAAGAAATTTTATTTGGTCCTAATCACCACCCTCTATGATAACTCAAAAACCTAATAGAGTTGGTAATCAAACTCTTACATTCAGTCCTATACATGGACAGTGTAAGTGTTAAAATGATTAAAGCATACTTTAGTTGTCAAATTTCGTATAGTTAAAACAACTTGTCAAGAAATCTTCAAGTTTGGTCCAAGATTTAGAGAAGATCAAGTTCAAGTCAGGTCCAAGATTAAGAGAAGATCAAGCTTAAGATCAATTTATGTTCTAGTAGAAGATCAAGCTCACAAGACAATATGAAGTTACTAATCAAGTTCAAGACAAAGAAGTTCAGTTATTTCACACATTTCATGTAGTATAAAACCCTAGAAAGACCTTAGGTTAAAAAATTATATAAATTGTGTTTTTACACTTGTGATTGCTTGGATTTCTACCAACCTAAGGTTTGGTTCAACTAATCTAAGTTTTCTTAGCCAGTCCAAGTTCAAGTCGAAGTAAAACTGTATTTTTGTTGCAAATTCGATAAGTCAAATATTCTGTTCGACTAGTCGAAGACTGATCTTCGACTAGCCCAAGAAAAATCGGCTCGAAGTCTAGCAACTAAATTTGTTCATATTTTAGGATCTTTTTTAAGGCCTGTATCCTAGTCCATACCGTTCCTTAGACCCCCACGATCATTCCCGTCGAATTCTGGCAACCCGCTACCTGTAAACAGTGTTTGCGTATGACCCTAAGTCGCATCCCGTAGATCTGAGTCGACTCGACTCAAAACTTGTACCCTAGCAGTTCTAACACCACGTCTCACGCTCTTATGCGATATCTAAGCTAAGAGATGTGAGCCAACACATATCTTGAGAAAAATTCACGCGTTGTGAATTCTGAGAGAATCTCTACCCAAACATCATATCAATTTATCAAGTACAACCCATCACTCACCCATACCTCTCTCTTCACGAAGTCAAATGAACCCATACCTATCCCATCCCTTTCTTACCAACAAGTCAAGGCAACCCACACCCCATGCCACCTCATGCTCCTAAAAGTCAACAAAGCCCATAACCTCCATGTCACCTCCTCTTATAACATTCTCTCTCCCTCTCATTCTCTCTATCATTTTCCAAGCACCCAAGAGAGAGCAACCGTCCAAGGATTCCAAGGAGAGAAATTTCTCAAGTGTGTGGCCCACTTCCTACCCCAAAATCTCTCATCCTAGCCCTTCAATCTTCATCATCCTCCATTAAAGGTTGAGTTTAGGAGCTAGGAATTCTAAGGAGCTAAGAAGAAGTGTAATCGGTGGGTGATTTAAGATTTTCACCATGGATTTGAGGATTTGAGGGCCCACATTCGGTGGGACCCATTTGATGTATGCATTATAAGATAGGGAGGACTCATAGTGGCAGAGTCCCTCCCCTCCACACGTCTCTCTCTCTCTCTCTCTCTCTCTCTCTCTCTCTCTCTCTCCCTCTCTCTTTTCCTGGTTTGCTAGCCCACCTAATTGGCCCATGTTTGGATGATCCAGACCAGTCAGCAGGTGGGACGGCCTTGCTGTCCACCCTGCTGGACTGACTATCTAGTTGGACGGTCTGGATGAGGGGAAAACATAAACGTCAGCTTGATCCAAACGATGGTGGGTCACCACGTGGACCCACCATGATAAATGTGTTTTATCCAAGACCGTCTAGTCCCTGGACGTAGACTGGACCCCACCTGATGTACCTATTTCAGCTACAACGTCTAATAGCTGGACGTGGCCCCACATGACATATTATATTTCATATCCATGCCGTCCGTCCAGGGCTCAGACGTGTGGCCACCTAGATGATGTGTTATATGCCCACACTGTCCACATGTGGGACCACTTGATGTAAGTGTTTTATCCACCGTCCACACGTGTGGACAACCATGATTTATGTATTGCATCTGCACCATCCAGTAGCAGGCGTTGCTGGAGATGCAAGACAAAAACATTAGCTTAATTCAGATCAGGTGGGCCATGTACATGTGGACCACACCTCAATGTATATGTTGTATTCACACCATCCAGTAGCTGGACGGTGGGTCCCATCTAATACGTGTGTTGTACCCACCGTCCAACAATTGGGACGATGGGTCCCATTTGATACATTTGTTGTATCCATTGTCCATCTGTGTGGACCCCACGTGATGTATGGGTTTTATCTGTACCGTTCATCTGTGCGGACCACGTGATATGTGTGTTTTATCCCTGTCGTCCAGACGTTTGGGACGGTGGGGCCTGCTATGATATATGTGCCTATCCACGTTGTCCACACGTGGATAGTGGGACCCCTGTGATGTATGTATTGTATATCTATGTCGTCCATTTGTGCGGTCCACCATGATGTATGATGCATCCACGCCGCCTGTTCATTTGGATAGACCTGGATGAAGGAAAATGCAAATATCAATTTGATTCAAACTGTGGTGGGCCACTCACATGGACCCATCTGCTGTATGTGCAGGACCCACCTATTGTATGATCTGGGCCCACCTGATCTATCCAGGCCCACCTTAACGTATGTGTTGTAAGCACACCGTCCATCCAATTTTTCTGGAGTACGCTGGCTGCCCCATCAGGCCCACTATGATGTATGTGTTACACACACTATCCATCCCCTGTGCCTAGCCTATGGGCCATTGTGTGAGGCCCAATATGATGTATTTAAGACCCTTGAGTGAGGCCCTTTGTGATGTATATGTGGCCCATTTGGTGAGGTCCAATGTGATGTATATGAGGCCCTTGAGTGAGGCCCATTGTGATGTATATGAGGCCTTTGAGTGAGGCTCATTGTGATGTATATGAGGCCCTTGTGTGAGGCCCAATGTAATATATGAGAGGCCCGTATGATAAGGTCTAATGTGATATATGAGAGGCCTATGTGGTGAGGCCATTATGATGTGTAAACCCACCATGATATATATAATAATGTTTATGATGCCCAACTATTGTCCTAGCTAGTATAAGGCCTTGGGCCCCCATCATGAGATAGATTCTATGGGCCATGCCTTGGGAGCAATAATGGTCAAATATCCACATTGTAAAAGCAATGGTGGTTAAATGCCCACCTTTTAATCCTCCCTAGGGCCCATCGTTAGGCCCGTTCTCATCTCCCCTTTTGTGGGCTAACCCAAATTAATGGGCCCTCACTAGTACAAGTATGATCCATCTCACCTTTTTGGGCTATCCCAAATTATTGGGCCCCATTGGTGCTGGTAGAGTACCCAAACTTGGAAGCCCACTCTTTGAGTAGGTCATCTAGGCTCAACCTTATTATGAGAAGGACGCATCATCACCTCTTGCCATAGATGGAAGAATCTGTGGTACTAGGTTTGGTATATCCATTGTTGAGGACTAATCTTTATGTTATGGTTTAGATCTGTTGTCCTTCTATGGACGCGACCTTGTATATAGGTTGATTATCGATATCGACTATGAGTATGTGATAACATAGCATTATGATACATGCTCATACGCATCATCTGCATGCTTGCTACGAGGAGTGGTTGTAATGCCCTGAAAATCGGGGGTCAAGCAAAGCTCAGCTCCTGAGTTCCAACGCATCACTTATGCAACATAGATAATGATGATTATGATGAGTGCATTGAAACATGAGTGGGATTAAGCTAAACGGCATATCATACTCCAGAGTTAACGTAATTAGGCAAGCAAAAGACTGTGATAGATATATACAGTACATAAGTATTTCACAATTTTCAGAGTATGAGTATGTCACCAGGCTGAACATATACATGTATTGTTTCTAATTTGTGTCAAATACGAAAAATATAAAGTGTTCAACTAAATCATATAGCCCTGTAATCCTGTCGAATCAGTACGAGGTCTACATAGACCCGCCTGATAACTGCATGAAGAAGAACTCCTCCTCATCATCATAAAAGTCAGGCTCTGCCTCGCAAGCGTCACCATCATCTGCAACTACAACAGAGTCTGGTTGGTGTTTAAAATACCGTCCCAGAACGTGGGAGTGAGTGATCAACTCAATAGAATCATAGAATAAAGGTTAACATGTTATCAACTCAGTCAAGCAGTAATGATAAAGCAAACATATCAGACATTCCTAGATACTCTTATTAATGCAAGGATGAAATGTATTCATGATACATGCCCTCGCCTACACTCCCTCGTGCGACACCATCTTACGGTTGCGGCATGCTTTCTTCCCTTTGTGCTCTTCAACCCGGGGCACATGCAGTGCGATATTATGATCGTGATTACCGAGTTCTTATTAGTCCATTTCATACAGCAGGATTGGAAAACTAAGGTACATCCCTTATGTCATTTTCTAAACAATGATCCATTATATGGTCGTCAGTCCTAGAAAATCTCATATGATGTTACGATTCTAGGTTACTGCAAAGGGCTTGTCACCAAATTAGTGCAGGCCTAGTTTATACTTTAGATGCTACGAAAGGGTCATCGCCTCCACATAGACTTCGAGTATGCTCGAGGTCACTACAAAGGACTTGTCACCAAATCAATGTAGGTCGACAGCTCGAATACAGTGTCCCATACCACCATATTCGGCTCACAAGGTGATGTTGCTCACTGGTCACTACGGGGAGGCTCGTCGCCCCAGCGTAGGCCGACAGCTCGACCACTGTGTCTCATACCACCATGTCCGGCTCATGAGTCTTAGCGAATCGAGGTACCAAGGTTAAACGGAATTTTCACTGGTGAGTTTGGTACCTTAAGTTCAAGCAGTAGCGTCCATACATGGTGAACATACATCGGACAAATCGGGTTATTGGACGAGCTCAACTATTCGAGCGCACCTGAAGTTGATCGACATGGAGTGCGTAAACACTCCATGTATCTTAACCACTACCAACAACTCTAGTACAACTCAGGTTCATCAAACACGTCTTACATGGCGAATGAACCTCAGCCATGAACTTAAAGCCTGTTACCGATTGCCTGGACTATAACATAGCTCCAATCACATTCAATCCTTAACCAGAAAGCATGTAGAGTAGTCAGAGCAGAAATTAACCAAGTAGTTCAAACATGTAAACAAACATGTTATAAAACACTACTTAAACTGGAAATTCAAATACATACATTTCAGAAGTAAGCGATTAAACTAAACAACTTGCATGGAGGAAATCATATACATCTCTAAGGAAGTTGAGAATTCTATCTCAACACCCACCTAAAGCACTATCTCCTAAGCACTTACTCATACAAGTATTTTCACAAACACTTAGACTACACTTATTTAACATACATAACATATATTAGTCAAAACATGTATTAGGACAAATCCTTTCGCCGAGGAGTTATTACACATATATCTAGCATATACACACAGTAGTTAATCATGGAAAACACATTTTCATATTTCGTATGTATACAGTATTTTCTACAAATACACAGAATACACTAAACTCAAAAATTTTCATATATAACCAAAATGCAAAACAAACATCGCATTTTGCATGTGTAATTTCGTTCACATCAGGAATCTATCATTATCCGACATTGAAAGCTTTAAAAACTATAACCTATACGTCTATAGTCCGCACCTTATGCCGTAGAAGCATAACGAATTCGACTGTGACTCCAAATCTTTGTCAACGATAGAATGACAACCTATAGCACGAGTAAAGTCAGCTATCTCGCCACTTGTAACAATTGAAACCCTAGAACGGATTAGGGTTAGGTTTTCTTACCTAAGAACGAAGTCAGAATCACCGGAATAGCGATTAGATCACAATGAATAGGCACATAGAATAGCAGGATAGAGTACCAGGAATCTTCTCCCACTTCTCTCACACCTTCCCTCTCTTTACTCTCTCTCTCTCTCTCTCTCTCTCCTAGGGTTTTCTCAAATTCGTATGAAGTGAAAGGGAGAGGGTTTAAGGTCCTTATATAGGCCTAAAACTAATGGAAATGGCCCCAAGGTCAAGGTATACTTAGGTTATAGCCAAAGGGAGTCTGTTTCAGCTCAACGGAGCACTTCCGGAGCCCCCCTTGAGCCAAAGGTCTGACTTAAGCTCCCTAATCATGGATTTAGGTCAAGCTGAGTTTTCAGTCCGATCGAGTTTACAGATCGCCCATGGCAGAACAGTTTCAGTTCAACGGTCCACGATCACCGATCAGGGCCACAAGTACACTGGCCTGTGTAAAAAATTTTCCTGATCTGAGGGTGTATTTGGGTCAGATTCTAACGGTCTGAATCCTTATATTCAGCCCGCAAGCGACAAGTCTCAGATTACTTAAATTAGAGTTTATTTCTAAAGAAAACCATGTTTTCTCATACTCTTCACTCCGGGCTCAAGCGAATAGCCCCGAGACACTATATGGATTTGATTTCCAAGATGGTTAACAAGCCCAGCAAGGCGGTCCTAAGCGTTTAGTCTCATGGTCATCGAACTTTCGACGTGCGGTCCAGATCAGATACGGAGTTTCAATGTGCTCCCGAGAGCAACTGGGTAATGAGATTGATCCTAGATTTTAGAGTAACCTAGCGTCAATGATTCTACAAGTTTTAGGTCTTGCAGATTTTATTTAAAGTAGTTAGGGCCCATTGCACAGAGAATCTAGTTTAACGCTAAATTTATTCAGGTTTAGTTTCTAAAGGATTTAGTCCTATTTGATTTCTACCTGAGGTGGTACTTGGGCCTTTGTAGTTGTATATAAAGTGATCCAAGCTATTAATACTTAACTAAATCACGCCCTAATTACAACAGAAGAAGGTCCTAGGGCAGTTCTACGTCCAAGGACACTCATTGCCAAGTTAGGAAAATCTGGGGTGTTACAGTGGCTGATCATAGCATTATGCCATTGGGCATGTTTCTATGGGACTCCCTAATAAACGGAGTTATCCCACATGAGTACACTGTACGCGTCGGATTAATGCATGACTGGATTGTATGACTCATGCATCATTCATTGTGTGATATGGTTACTGTGCACCCTAGCGACATTAGGGTTATGACCTCCACAGGTATATCGTGGATGGTAGGATTGGATACCGAAAATACTCGCTTTTAAGCACTAGGGCGCAATGATGTCCTTGGGTGAAAGTCTCCGAACCCTTATGATACTTGAAGGATGCACCAATGTCAAGACCAAGTAGATGCATGAGTACACGAGGGTCGTATACTAGTAGGCCGTGTCTCCCACTGTGTCGTGGTTGGTTGGAAGGGGGTATGACCTTACCGGCCCGAGTGAGGGGACAATGTCTAAATTGAGTTTGACCAGCTTAAGGAATGGGTCTGCTATCAACGAGCCGGGCCCAATATTGGCAGGTGGATAGTGAGGTCTCTTGCACTTACCTAGTTGTGCGCTCGGATAGGGGCAGCAAGCTGGCATAAAGTGTATTAAACCCCGGTGATTGTCTAGAGTGAGAACTGTACTGATATATGATGCTCTAGACGTGATCCGAAATGATACATAGATTCAGATGAGGATTGGTATGCTTGAGCTGCATCTTACATATGATATTGGCTATGTAGGTTTTGCATTGCATCGCATAGCCTTGGTATGGTTGATAGCATTCATGGAGTTAGCAGCATGTTTCCACATTACTCTGATAATGCATTCTTAGCATACATACCTTACACACAAACTAACACCACCCTATAAGCTTTCTATAGGCTTATGCACGACCATTGCGTGCAGGTGACACTAGGACATAGCTGAGCAGGAGAAGGAGCGTGCAGCTGAGCTTCCAAAGCCTTTTGATTATCAATATTGTATTTCCATTATGCATTATACTTAATTTTTTTTATCATAGTGGATTTTATGATGGTGTTGTTGTTATTGTTCGTGGGTTATGCTTATTATGAAAAATTCATGTTGAAAATCCTCCTTGTAGGATCGCAGGATCAGAACCTGATATATGGGTGTCGGGAGCCAAGAATGGGGTACTATGGAGGCTGTCGGTGCCGGATTCGACGATTAGGAATTTTATGAGCCCAGTTTCTGAGTTTGGGGCATGACATCTTCGACCAGTCGAAGACCACATTCGACTAGTCAAATAGAGCTCTTTGACTAGTCGAATTGGTCCTCGGACTAGTCAAAGATTGGATAAAACTTATCCCTCTCAAATGTAAAAATCCGTTGAAATAAAATCAGCTGCTCGTGCTAGTGGAAGACTGCCTCGGGTCAGTCGAAGATTTAACTTCTTTGCCTATAAATTGATGTTTTCTCTCAATCCGAAATATCAATTATTATCATCAAAATTCTTTTACAAGAGAGAGAGAGAGAAGCTCCAGTTATTAGAAAGCTATTAAACGATATTTATAAATTATTTTTCTAGCTTTTGTTTAATTCCCTTGATCTCAAATTCTTTCATTCTGATTCTAAAGAGAGTGAATACTACTCATCTTTTGAGATTTAAGAGAATTAACTCAAGTAGTCAATGGTTTAAACTTAATTAAAATCAATAGAACCCTAGACCTTTTCTATCTGACTGAACGTGGAATAATCGACATTCAAGAAAAGCGATTTTTCGGCTACAGCTTCCTCTACGATAAAGATAAGTATACCTTCAATTCTTACTTTAGTTTTTCTAAGATAACCAGAAAATCTCAGTGTATGTTTGTCTGAGATAGACTGAAAATCTTAGTGAGGGGTTTGATTGTGATAGCCTGTTGAAATCACAAGTGTATCAGGTTTTAAGATGACATTGAGAAAACATTTTTCATAGTGAAAGCCAAGATTACGTGGAGAGAAATTTTGGGAGTGGATTAGGTATGGATGTTTTAGAACAGTTGTTGACACACTGAACCAGTATAATTCTCTGTGTTATGTAGTGAATCTTTTTATCTTTTATGTGGTGAATGATTGTATTTACATTTCAGTTGAAGTGGTGAATGATTGTAATATTTATTTTTATCTCTTGTAAAGTTTGAGATTTTGATTTTAAAAGTATTTGTGAAATAAGGTTGTCCTACCTAAACTTTTAGGTGAAAGTTGTCCTACGAATCATTTCAAATCAACGTTTCGATACTTAGGCAATTGAGATTTCTGATTTATTTATTATTCAGTACTTTATTTGATTATTTGACATAGTCCTATTCACCACCCCTCTAGGACTTCTTAAGCTTTCCTTCTCAAACAGAGTGTACATGGACTCTATAAATGATAACCTTACTTGTTAGATTGAGCCCCTTTGTTGTGTCATCTAGGGTTGCTTGATCGTTGCTCTCTCATGCTTTAATCAGATCCCCAATGCTCCCTCCGATCTTGATGCCATCGCTTTACCAAGGCTTCAGCTCTAGGATCAAGCACCTTGCAATTGTTTTTCCTAAACAGTGACTAAGGTGATGGGAGGTTTGGTTGAATCAGCTACAATTAATGGGAAGTTAAAATGCCTTGGGGATTCACCTGGATGGACACTCTAGAAGTTTATAGACACTTTGGATTTACCAATAAGTATGATGTCTATATTCTAAAGAAGGCTTGAGATCATGATCTTCTTGAATAGGAGCTTGGAATGCTCATTAGAGTGAAGAATCACTAAGAAGAGAGCATAGATCTCATTGGGATATAGTCTAAGATGTATGGTAGAGATTGAGATGCACTAGGGTCTCTAAAATACCAAAATTCATCATCTTTGCAAAGATCTGGATGCTAGTTTTATGAGAGAAAAACTGCAACTGATCTGTAACGGATAGTTTTCGGTTGCAATGAGTAAATTTTCTATGGCACCGAAGTACTTTCGGTCACACCGAATTATGATTAGAAAGTTGCTGGACAGTTTTCGTCACTTTCGGTCAGATCGATCTTGGCCTTCGGTCGGACTGATCTTGTCCTTCAGTCTTACCGAGTCCAGCTGAAGTTTCTCTTGGTTAGAACCGAATATACCCTATTTTTTAAGATTGTTTGCTGACTAGATTTAACAACTTTCAGTCGAATCGAAGTCATCCTTCGATGGGATCGAGTCTAGCCAAAGGCCTGATCTGCTGGAGCCGAATTAACATAAATTTCAGGTCTATGCTTACTGTCTTGTTATGGCCAATTTCGGTTGAACCAAAGTGTTCTTCGGTAGGACTGAAGGTTGTTGAATTTTTGTAATTATTTTAGCAACTTGAGACCTTTAAAGCCAATATGAGAGTTACAAGATTAGGCTCCTATGACTTAAGGGACGGTCATTAAGAATTTTATTAATTAGGTTATTAAGATCATCTGGAGGGAGGTTATTTTTGGTTGAGGGTTAGGGTCACCAAGTGTTGAGGGTCATATTGCATATCAGACCTCGATTATTGCCAGATTTTACATACACAATAATGCTTAGTGGAGTATTTTAATTGTGTTTTGTTGCAGGATACAATCAGGAGGGTTGACTAACAACTGATAGTAAAAGCGTGGATTTGACACTCTGATGTCACAAAAGTAAGGGACGGATTCCAGGGGATCAAGATCGATGGATTTACACACCAGGGAACCGAGGAAATCAAGTCGTTCATGTTAAAGAGGCCTGAAAGGACATCCAGAATGCAAGATCACAGGGTTCCCACCATCCGATTCCCACGAGACTTCATACGTGGCCTGAACGCCCTATATTAACCGTACACGTCAATTTTCAGCCATTGGATCCCTCTGTAAGTGGCCCAACGGACAGATCATCCCCTTTAAACCTTAAGTGAGGCCCACCTGCTCTCTAGATTCGCCTCTATTTTGGATTCAACGCATAAAATGATATGATGGAAAAAATGGACGGAGCAGATTTTTCATATATACATCATAAGTGGACCCCATTAGCAGTGCAAGTACACAATGCACAAGTGCACCCGACGGGCACTAGACGGATACCTTGGTCAAACGGAAGGAGACCCGTCTCCTTCTCCTTCTCCAGCATGGACGGCCAGCGGACGGACGCTGTCCATCCGATTTTTGATTGTGGGTCCCATACATCATGTATGCTGATGATCTGGACCGTCCATTGTGTAGATAGGCGGGGTATTAACCTCACCAAGGTGATCCTTTGAGACCATGGAAACTATTGGAAGATCCTGGCCGTTGACAGAAGAATGGATGGCGGAAGAGAAGATCAAGTGGGCCGCACTTATTTCGCTCCAAAAATACAGAGTCTCAGGTGATTTTTCATCCTGAGTCGAATGAACGGAATGGATTCTCCGAATTTATCGATCGCAGCCTCAACAACCACGGCAGCAGGCGTGTGCGAAGTCTCTGTTTCGCAAAAGAGATTTGCGGTTCACAGTTGTGGACCCCATCCGGTGTGCAAACGGACAATCGGAACCGTTCATCCATTTTCTAGGGCAGCTACAACCTATGCCTAGCTGACAGAAATTTAAGAAGTGAAGTTCTTGGGGATCTCAGCCGTTCAAAAGCAAACGGACAATAGAGCAGAAAGCCTCGTGGGCCACACTGAAATCAATCGGGTCTTAGGCTCTCCAAATGGTTTTTTGTCTTGAAGACAATGAACGGAGTGGATCTTACATACATCATCATTTTTGAAACCCACCGATCGTCAGAGCTTGTGGTCCGTAACTCCGTTTCGCAACAGGGACTTGCGTACGGGATTTGTGAGTCAACATCGGGGCTGAAAGTGGTCAATCCGGACCGTCCATCCTCTCTAAAAGGTCGAATCGACTGTAAAAACTAAGTTTCACTAAACCCATGCACGCACACTCAAGAGAGTCGTGGTTAAATGCAGTCGGACGGTGAATCGAAACAATTAGGTGGACCACACCAAACGCAAGATAAATTCACTTCCTTAGCTGGTTTTTCGTTCTGCATTGAATAGACGGTTTGGATTGCTCTAGGGACGTCAATTTTTGGACTCACAGTTAACGCAGTCCGGCTCATTACAGGCTGCGTTTCTAGAGTTCGGCTCACATTCTGGACGGTTGTGAACTCTCCCTTCCGGTCCCTTGCTGTTGTTATAAAAGAGAGAGAGAGAGAGAGAGAGAGAGAGAGAGAGAGAGAGAGAGAGAATGGAGGGGCATCAAAACTGGGAGGATCTGACTGAGGAGGCTGGGAGTTCGGTGGGGACGTCAAGAGAGAGAGAGAGACAGGGAGTAGAGTTTGGTTTTGTTAATTGTTTTCTTCTTCTTTTCTCTATTTTATTATGAGATCTAGCCCATTCATATGTGGCTAAACCTCTTAGCTAGGGCTAAGAGGTGAAGCTTGTAGTGTGATGGGAACTCATTGCTTGCCTTTTGTTTAGATTGATCTGATGTTGATTTGGGTTTAATTAAGGGAATGTTTTTAGTCTTTAATGGTCTGTTGTGACTGAAATTACAATGGGTCTGCAATGGCTTTGAGTATTTCCTTTCCTTTTTATGTGTTTGACGTCAGGAAGCCCTGTTGTTCACCATCGTCTCCTGGGCATGGTTGGATGTCGGTACCCTTCTTAACCTTCATGATATAATTGATTGATTGGTAATTAGATTAATTCTGTTGTTTGCTTTGCCTCCTGGGCATGGTTTGGTGATGGAATCCATTCTAATTCATATACCTCTCATCTCTTAAAAACTATATCAACGGCAGTTCAGTTAATTTCCCTGATTTTTAATCCAGGCATAAGATCTCCCTGATCTCTACAAGTGGATCCTCTGAATCCCTAGTTCCCTTTCTCTGAATTTTTTGAAGTTTTAGTTTACTATTTCACCATTATTTCTCAAATTACACTCAATTTAGATTTCATCTCATTCTAGTTCTAGTTCTAGTTTTTTTTCAAATTACGTACAGGTTTCAGTCCCTATGGATTCGACCTTGGTCTTATCGAGTTATTACTACATCACAACCCTATACTTGGGGAGTGAACACCAATGTACTTCATTTACCTGTTCAATAATCCTTGATGTTCCATTTTCGTTGTGTCTTCGGTCTTTACTTTCCAAGGGCTCGACTAACTACGTGACACAAGGACTAACGTGATTGACAAATAGGGTGCAAAAATCAATGCACTAACACGAACCATCATGCCCTCAAGTTAATTAACAATTAGGCTATTTTTATCCGTGTACATGCTAGGTGGATTTCTTTCTTGTAAGAATTCAAATTCGAGTTTAAATACCTCAAGGGTCTGTATATCGATGACAATAACTTTAAGAACACGTGAATTAGATGTCAGGAAGGTTAGTTTAGTGACCTCAATATTCAGGATGATTTCCTTTTCAATGAAAATTGGTTGTACGTTTCATGGAGTTCGTTGCGAGAGTGTATGATCTAAGAGCTACATGAAGGTGGCCTCGGTGGCCACTTAAGGCGAGACAAGACAATAACTCTATTGGAGGAGCGTTATTATTGGCCCAAACTAAAACCAAATGTTGGAAAAGGGGTGTAGTGATGCTATATGTGTCAAGCCTCAAATGAACGGTAATAGAACTTGGGCCTATATACTCCATTGTCGGTACTACCTGATGGCCTTTGGGAGAATTTCTCTTTGGACTTTGTACTAGGTCTTCTGCGGACCTAATGTAGAATGGACTCAATGTTTGTTTTGGTTGACAGATTATCCAAGATGGCTCGTTGCATATTGTAGAAGAAGAATCTCGACGCTACACATGTCGCAAATTTATTCTTCTAAGAGGTTGTATGACTACATGGTGTCTCAAAATCTATCACCTCATGTCGCGACACTAAGTTCCTCAGTCACTTTTAGAGGACTTTGTGGAGGGGATTTGACACTAAGCTAAAATTTAGCAGTTCATATCATCCATAGACAGATGGGCAAACTGAAGTAGTGAATCATATACTCAGGAACCTTATACGATGCATATTGGGAGATAAGCCCAAGTGGTGCAATTTTTCCTTAGCCGAGGTGAAATTTATGTTCAATAATATGCAAAATCATTCAACTGGCAAGTTCTCATTTGAAAATGTGTACGAATGAATACATAAGCTTACTCTTGAATTGGTTCCAATGCCCACGCTTTGAGGCATGAGCTAGCGTTTCTGCAGAACATATGACAAACCGAATCATAAGTGTATACGCTGATGTTCAGGTCAAGTTACAAGCATCCAACGACAAATGCAAGGAAATGACTTACACACATGAACGCCTAAAGGTGTTCAAGGTCAGTGACAACATTATGGTTCACTTGCGCAAGGAGAGATTTCCGACCGGGATGTACAATAAGCTGAAGAATAAAAAGATTGGGCCGGTATATATACTCCATAAAATCAATACAATGCCTATGTCATTGATCTTCCAGAAGACATGAAGATCTTACGAATGTTCAATGTAGCAGACCTATACGAATATTATGAACCGGAACTGGAGGATAACTCAAGGATGCATTTTATTTTTTTCAAGTGGAGGAGATCTGATGTAAGACGTGGAGTAAGCACGCTCCTAACGCAAATTGACAAGAAGAAGTTCAAAGGAAAATCAATAAAAAATTCAGCATAATTCAATTGGTTGAGGTTGATCGAGCAAACCGATCAAGATGATCAACCGATTAGGTTGATTGATAGGAGCAAATATGATATTTTAGTTTTAGTCTTTGAACATTTTTGTGCCATTCTGATCCATCTATCAACGATTCAATCGACGGACAGTGGAAAATTGCATATTTTTCAGTGTTTATTATTTATTTATATCTCTTTTAATTATTGGACAGGGTTATTTAAAATGCAAATTTGTTTAATCTAGGAAGTTATCAATAAATTCTCAAAATTTATCTTTTCTCTCAAGGGTTAGGATTGAATTTTTTTATTATTGTTTTTTAATTTTTAATTTTATTTTATTATTTTTTTTTTTGGCGGATTCAACGTGTCATCGTTTGAGGACGAGGGTAATCCTCGTCATCACACCCTTCCCTGCCTTAAATTTGGGGTAATCTTTCATGACATTTCATGAAATTTGGTGCAATCAATCGTACTCTGGACAAAATGCAGTGACGGTAAAACTCAACTGCAAGATGTCAAACATCCTGAGAGATTTGTGGTACATGGTCCATCAAAGAGAGGTCAACCATATCAACGTCTTGGATAAGTGAACGATGGGCCCAACTTTAGAAACTGAAAAACCGAATGTATAGTGTAAAATCCATCGGCACGAGCTTTGTATATCCACACCGTCCATCCATTTGGCAAAATCATCTTTGATCATAGGATAAAAAATAAGACAGATCCAAAGCTCATGTGGAACATACCACAGAGAGCAGTGGGGACGGTGATTTCCACCGTTGAAACCTTCGTAGGGCTACTATGATGTTTATTAGTCATCCAGCCTGTTCATGAGGTCAAACAGACCTGGATGAATGGAAAAAACAAATATCTTATTGATCCAAAAATTCTGTCCAAGGTTTTAGTGGTAGATGTTCAATCTCCACTGCTTTCTTGTGGTTTGGTCCACTTGAGCTTTGGATCTGTTTCAATTTTGGAAACATGCCATCGTAAAATGGATGGACGGTGCGGATATAATACATACATCATGGTGGCGCCCACAAAACTTGGTGACGTCAACACACTACGGAGGTGGGTGATGTGTGGCACACCACGCAATCAGCTTCCTTGGTCTTCGCTCTCCAGCACTCCTTGGTCTTCGCTCTCCACATGAACAAAAACCACAAGCATTTAACCTTTTAGGCCCACTCTCTCTCTCTCTCTCTCTCTCTCTCTCTCTTAGACACACGCCATGGATTCCCTCCTCTGGTCTATTCTCTTCTGTCTCCTCTCTCTATCTCTCACCCACGCCACAAAGCAAACCTACATAGTCCACATGAACAAAAATCACAAGCATTTATCCTACTCCACCGATGCGCACTGGTACACGGACCACCTCCATTCCCTTTCAATAGACGCCAGTACTGCATTACTCTACACCTACGACTCCGTCTTATCCGGCTTTGCCGCTGCCCTTGACTCCTCTGAGGCTGAAGCCCTCCGTCGCTCCGAAACTGTACTCAGTATTTATCCTGATATACTCTACCATCTACATACCACCCATACACCTGACTTCCTAGGCCTCAATACCAACATAGGCCACCAAAATCAGGACCATCTTCATCAGGACACTCAAGATGTCATCATCGGCTTCCTCGACACCGGCATCTGGCCTGAAAGCCCCAGTTTTAACGATTCAGGAATGCCTAAGATTCCCTCACGATGGCGCGGTAAGTGTGAACGCGGCGTGGATTTCAGCCCTTCAGCTTGCAATCGGAAGCTCATTGGAGCAAGGAGCTTCTGGAAGGGGATGGCCCAGGGTGGTAAGCTCAAGGAGATAACGTCAGCACGTGACCGAAACGGACATGGAACCCACACGGCATCAACCGCAGCAGGATCGCCTGTGGTAAACGCTAGCCTTTATGGCTACGCTCTTGGCACCGCCCGCGGAATGGCCCCCCGGGCCCGTGTGGCTGCATATAAGGTGTGTTGGAACGTTGGATGCTCTAGTTCAGACATCCTGGCGGCGTTGGACGCTGCGATTGCCGACGGCGTCGACATGCTCTCTATCTCACTGGGCCACGGGGGAGCATTGTCCTACGAGCTTGATACAATATCGATCGGTGCATTCGCAGCCGTCGATCATGGGATCTTTGTCGCATGTTCGGCTGGGAACAATGGACCATACCGAGGCTTCGTAGATAGCGTGGCACCGTGGATCATGACGGTTGGAGCGGGATCGGTCGACCGTAACTTCCCGGCTGTTGTTAGCCTTGGCAATGGAAAGCAGTACAAAGGAGTGTCACTGTACAGCGGTGTAGGAATGGGCGCTAAAATGCTTCCTGTAATTTATAACGTGAGCAAGGATGCCTCGTTTAGCGAAAGCAACCTGTGCTTACCAGACACGCTCAGTGCAGAGTCCGCACGTGGGAAGGTGGTGGTTTGCGACGTTGGCGGCGGGAATTCACAAGTGGAAAAGGGTCTGGTAGTCAAGAAGGCTGGTGGGGCCGCGATGATCATAGCAGACATGACCGCGGACGAGGTGTTGCAGGCGGATAGCCATGTGCTGCCGGCTTTGTCGGTTGGCAGAAAGATCAGTGGTCTGATCAAGGAGTACATTCGATCATCTCGAAATCCAACGGCTGTGATAAGTTTTCGTGGGACCGTTTTGAATGTGAAACCTTCGCCTGTGGTGGCGGCTTTTAGTTCGAGAGGGCCGAATCAGATCACGCCGGGGATACTGAAGCCGGATTTGTTCGGACCCGGTTTGAATATATTGGCAGCTTGGACCGGATTGGCTGGTCCGACCGGGTTGCAGGAAGATAAACGGAGAACCAATTTCAACGTGAAGTCAGGTATGCTTCGCGTGGAACAGGAAACGGATTGGCTACTCCCCCTGCCACTAGCCCGGTGGAGGGTGGTCGGTCCTCTGTGGCCCCCACCATGATGTATGTGTTTCATCCATGCCGTTCATCCATTTTTACAGATAATTTTAGGACTTTACACCAAAAATGAGTGGGATATAAATCTCAGGTCGACCACACTACAGGAAAATAATAGTGATTGGATATCCACCATTAAAATCCTCCTAAGGCCCAACGTACTGTTTATTTGACATCCAATCTTTTGATTAGGTCATACAGACCTAGATGAAGGGAAAAAAACAAATATCAGCTTGATCCAAAACTTTTATGGTCCCCAAAAAGTTTTTAAAGATCGACCTGTAATGTGGTCCACATGAGATTATTATAGCTCATTTTTGGTCTCGTAGACTAAAATGATCTAGAAACACAGATGGACGGGATGGATGAAACACATACATCATGGTGGGGCTCACAGAGCACCGACCATCAGCCATGGGCTGGTTGCAGGAGTAGTAGCCAATCCGTTTCCGGTGGAACACTGGTTGTGGGTCCATCTTGTCTTTTGTGTGACATCTACTCCGTTCATAAGTTGGGCCTCTTGATGTTAGGCCCTATGGAAATTCATTAGCCCAGTCAACAACTCAGTTAGGCCATATCATAGCCAACCAAGTGTTTTTGTGTGGGGTCCACCGTGATGCCCATCGAGGCAGTTCATACGGTTTGCGGCTCCAAGATGAAAGGTGAATTTCAAAAATCGGCCTGCCCCAAACCTTAAGAGAGCAACGCCACGTGAACTTAATTAGGCATGATTTTAAGGTTTTATCAATGGTGTGGCCCAACTTAGTTTTAGATAGGGATGATTTTTTGTCCATACGATTGGCATGAAGGAATGCACCATTTGGACGGAACGGATGTAACATCGTGAAAACAGTGGGTCTCACACAAAGGATTTGTCTCCTTTTGATGGTAACATGGGCACTCGTACGAGAGATCCTAGATGCTATTAGTCAGATCCCATGGTGACAAACACAACACAGTATCTTTACTGGGGTAGAAACCTTTGTGCATGGCCGGAACTTGGCCAATTTCTTCTAACCATCCGGTTATAATTTCGGACAGGACCCAGCTCATGAGACTTTAGACCGATTTGGCCGACCACGGCAGCTAAGAATCTGACCCAGTCGATAAGGGTCTGGATCTCTCGGGCTTGTGCCACGTTGGCAGGTCCTGGGGAAGACCACAAAATTAAGTTCACTAGTTCGGGAACAGTTTTATTCTCCATAAGTACATTTATCATTTAAATATCGCCCACATGAATGTTTTTGACACACTGAATTTGGATCCAAACCTGAGAATCAACCAGACACCATTATAGACCCGATACTGAAGAATTGAACGCTACAAGTAAATGTAATTTTATTTATTACAAATACTTGTACACAATAAGAGTTTACTTTACAACACTCACAAACTATCACTCTTGAATGACAACTCACACACATAAGGAAAACTCTTTTGAGCTCTTAATACCTGGACCTCTTGAACTCACTTTTTTGTTAAAGTTTTTTTTTTTGTATTATACATAATGAGGCTCTCCCCATATTTATAGGGAGCTATGGAAGATTCTAGAATCAATATAACTCTAAAGAGTTTTAGAAGCTTCCGAATATTCTTTAAAGTTCTATTATATTCCGGAACATTCTAAAAGAATCCGGAAGGTTCTAGCATAGTCCAGAATGTTCTAGCATAATCCGGAACATTCCAGAAGCGTAAAAAAAACTCCATCAAACTCTAGAAGTTTCCGGAAGATTCTAAAGAATTCTAGAATTCTAGAATTTTTCAGAAATGTCTGGAAGTTTCCGGAAGACTCCGGAATATTCAAGAGAGGTAGTGATGACATTTAACACTCCCCCTCAGCACCAACTCTCACAATTCTGCTTTGGTCACCATGCCAAGTTGCTTTCTGAATTCAGTGAACTTAACATTGCTAAGTCCTTTCGTGAGTATGTCTGCAACTTGGTCGTCGGTTTTCACATCCTTGGGTTTTGGAACTAGTCCGCAAGTCTGATTTTGGTTTAATATCTTAATCTCTTATTCCATCGCCTTCTGTCATTTTATGTCTCGGGATGCTTATTTAAATGTTGTTAGCTCTTTCACGGTCTCTTCTTTTGCTAAGGCAGCATCTGCGTATCTTGGGTTAGTCTTTCTCTGTCTAGTCGACCTCCTAAGTGGTGGGTTGTCCACCGCAACCTCCTATTAACTTGGGCGAAGCTCTTCTAGACTACTTTGATGTACTCCAGTTTGCCATGGACTCATAGAGTTATCTAGTATTCCAGATAGATTAAGCACTTGCTCACTATCTCGTACTGTAGGTGTCATCTCCTTAGTTAAACTAGGAGATTCTTCTCCTTCCCTTGTCTCCCCCATCTTCTCATGTAGTTCATCTTTCAAGTCTTGAGAGTTTGACAGCTCCTCCTTCAGTGGTGGCCACCATGATGAGGCTTCATCAAAGACAATATTCTTGATGTGTAGCACCGACCAGTTGCAGGGTTGCAACATTTTCACCATTTCTTTTCACTGCTATAGCCCAAAAAGATGCAACGAATTGCCTTCTTATCGAACTTGCTACGCAAGTGATCAGGCATAAACACATAGCATATACTTCTGAAGACTCGGAAGTAACTCACCTTGGGCTTTATATTTCATAGCTTCTCGAAGGGTGAGACAAAACCTAGTTTTGCTTGTGGTAGCCTATTGATCACATGAGCTGCCGTTTGCATGCACTTTGACCAGAATCGGCTGGGCACATTCTTAGCATGTAGCATGCTGCGACATATCTTTGCAATGTGACGATTTTTTCTTTCAGCAACGCCGTTTTGTTGTGGAGTGCCCGAACAAGTCAATTGTCGTCGGATTCTACACTCCTTTAGATAATTTGAAAACTTTTTCGACGTATACTCTCCGCCATTATCCATTCGCAAGTATCGGATCCTTCTATCGAACTCACTTTCGACCTTCTCCCGAAATTCTTTAAATTTTAATAAAGTTTCTGACTTCTCTTTCATGAAGTAAACCCAAACGTACTTTAAGAAGTCGTCAATGAAGGTCACCATGTAATGCATGCCACTAACCGATGCCTGTTTTACCCGTCCAAACACGTTTTAGTGGACAAGCTCCAAAGGTTCTTTAGCTCTAAACTTTGATTTTTCATATAACAATTGGTGTGCTTTGCCATATTGACACCCTGCATAAATTATATCTTCTCGAACATCCAACTGGGGAAGACCTTTGAGCATAGCCTTCTTCATCATTATCTTTAGCTTATAATAACTCACGTGCCCTAAACGTGCATGCCAGAGATTTGCAGTCTCATTTTTCTGAGTCTTATCTACATAAGCTGATTCAGCTGACATTACGTAGATGGACTCCAAGCGTCGTCCTTCCATGATGGGTGTACCTAACGGTTTAAGGTTTCAGTACGCCTTAATATCATCCGGTCCAAATACCACATAATTACCAGAAGATGTCAGTTGTGATACTGACAACAGGGTTTTTTTCATCTCTTGCATGTGATAAACATCTTGCAACTTTACTTGATTATGGCTAAATCGAGGTGTGATAGTAGTCGTACCTTCGTGAATTATCGACAACCTTGAATTATTAGCTATTACCACCACCCGATCTCCTTTGTAGGCGGATAAACTTGACAGTTTCTTCTTATCACCTGTCATGTGATTTGAGCACCCTGAATCATTGATCCAATCGTTACTATAGTTGATAGTTGCTTGATTAGAAACTGCGGCAAGGGCTATTTCACCAATCTCTGTCACTATTGAGGAAGCAGCTACTTCGTCAGTGACTGTGTTAGATTGCTCGAGTGGTTCATCAAAATTTATCTCATTCTCTGAACAATCTCCTTTGATGGATTCAGACACTACTAAGGATGCCTGAAAGTCCCAGTCATCTTCACTGTCTTCTTGGTGATTTCTAGAAGTCAACAAGTTACCTTCGGCTGATTTTTTCTTGAACCAACAATTTTTTGCAAAGTGACCTTTCTTGCCGTAATTGAAACACTCTATATCATACCTTCGAAATATGGAGGATCGTTGTTTATTTGTGTCATTGTCAAATTGAACTCTCCCTGTCCGAGGACTTCTTCGTTGCTCTTCTCTCTTCTTGGACTTTCCAAAGTTCTACTGACTTTGTTCGCCCTTTCTGTTCTGCTGTTGATGTCCGCCTTTTTTATTATTGCAGTAGAGTGCTTTCTCTTCCTTTTTTTATTGACACTCCAGCCATTTGTTTGTATAAACTTTCTTGATTGGCTAAGGTTGAGTAGGCCAACCTCGTATTGCCGTGATAAAAGTATTATATATACTCAGGCTTCAACCCGTGTATAATTATCATCCTCATTCTTTCCTCATAATATTTGCTTCAGGATCCAATTCTGACATTTCACGGCATAAATCCTTTACTCTTGTAAAGTACTCGCTTATAGACTTATCTCCTTGGGTGATGGACATTAACTCATTCTCAAATATTGAAGTCGAGCATCATTTGTTTTTGAGAACAATGATGCAAAGGTATCCCATGCCATTTGGGTGTGTCATTGTCACGTCCCAAACTTTGAGACCGGGCTCACAAAATTTTCGATCACCGAATCCGGCGCCGACAGCCTCCGTAGTACCCCATTCTCGGCTCCCGGCACCCATATACTAATTTCCGATCCTGGGATGCTACAAGGAGGATTTCTAATAATCCATTTGATTCGAAATGAGCATAACCACAAGCATAACCCATGAACAATAACCACAAGAACACCACCACAAAATCCACTATGATAAAAAACTTTGAGTACAAGGTGTGTAAAAGGAAATACAAGATAGTACAAATACAAAAACTCCAAAAGCTCGACTGCACGCTCCAACTGTGTCGAAGCTATGGCTGTGTCCCGCAATCACCTGCACACATCAATCGTGCATAAACTTATGAAAAGCTTAGAGGGCGGTGTAAGTGTGTGCAAACGTGCTCAGAATGCAAAGTCAGAGTGATGCGGAATCATGCTGATGAGTACGTAAATGCAACCAGCCGTACCAAGGCTATGCAGTACAAGATATAGATGTTATCGGCCATAACAAGGCCATGCGATGCAACATGTAAGTCAAGCATGCCAACCCTCATACCAATACAACTCCTCACTAGAGCACCAAATCAGTACGGTTCTCAGTATGGATAATCATCAGGGTTCAGTACACTCCAAATGGCACTGTCTCTCTCCAAGCAGCACAGTCCAAGTGAGCGTAAGAAACCTCACTATCCGCCTGGCCAATAGTCAGCCAATACCTATCCGGCACGTCGATAGCGAACCCATTTCTAAGCTGGTCAAACTCAGCCTAGTAATGCCCCCTACTCTCGGGCGAGTAGGGCCACCACTCCTTTCCAACCGACCACGACACAATGAAGACGCGGTCTTCTGGTATTAGGCCCTCGTGAGCTCGTATATCCACTCGGTCTCGACGTTAGAGTCATCCTCTAGTACCATCAGGTTCAAGGACTCTCACCCAGGGACATATATGGTGCCCCAATTGCTTGGAACAAGATTTTCCGGTATCCAACCAGCCACCCACGATGTATCTGTGGAGGCTATGGCCCTGATGTCGCTAGGGCATATCTCAATCATACAGATGCAAGTGCATGAATCATACTGTTAGACATGCATCAATCCTGTGCGTATCGTGCGCTCATGTAGGGCAACTCCGCATATCAGGGAGCCCGTAATCAGTCTGCCCGAAGGCATATGCTATGATCAGACACTCCTCATCTCAAGCAAACATATGATGCGTATGATCATGAATCATGGGGCTGTGCTAAACATGTTATAAAGCAATAAACTATCCTCTCAATGAAGATGGGCCTAAATGGCCTACATGAAATAGATACGGGCCTATCAGTGGCCTTAGGGAGAGTTATAATGTGGACATCTAACCAACATTACTTGTACAATGTGGACGTGAAACCAACATTGTCCCCAAGGCTCGGCTCGCCTTAAATACCATTAAATAAGCCCTGGTGGAATTACACATTGCAATGTGCCTTAGGAACATTCCATGGGGCCCTAAATACATCAAATGGGCCGCATCTCATAGGCCTTATATTCATCAAGTGGGCCACCTTAATGAACCTCACCAATGGGCCATCATCCATGGGCCATAGAATGCATTAAAATGAGCCTAATCACATAAGCTTTATGTGTATCAAATGGGCCTAATCACATAGGCCTTATACATATATCAAAGTGGGCCTCAACAATGGGCCTATATACATACAAAGATGGGCCTAAATACATGAGCCCATATATATCCAAGTGGGCCTTAATAATGGGCCTAAAAATACATCAAGATGGGCCTAAGTACATGAGCCCATATGCATCCAAGTGGGCCTCATGTGAAGCCCACCATAATATTTATTTTACTATCCAATCCGTTGATAAGGCCACATGAATAGGGGGCCCACCAAAATGTTTATTTGGCACCAACCTGTTTATGAGATCAAGTGGGCCAGGGGCCCACTACAACGTTTATTTGACATCCAATCTGTCCAGGGGCCCACGGTCAGGGGAGGGGACCCACAGTAATGTTTATTTTCCACGTAACCTGTTTATAAGGTCACGTGAGCCAGGGCCCACGTGATGTATATTTGTCATGAACCTGTTTATAAGGTCACATGTGACCTGGGGCCCACTGTGATATGGTTCACAGATCCAGTCCACCCATTAGGTGTGTCCCACTTGGCTGAGGGTTTAGACCAAATTTCAGCCGTGTCTAAATCTCAGGTAGGCCCCACCAAGTGGTTTTATATGTTTAGGCACGTCTTCACATGACTTTAGATGGTATGGCCCACCTGAGTTCCATATACGGCTGATTTTTGAGATACCCCACAATTTAAAGGGAAACCATCAAATGCACGGTGCAGATGGTCGAAACGCACCATGGTGGGGCGCACAGCTAGGCCATGAGGCCCAGCCTGTCCGTCACGCCGGCCGGCTGCAGCGCAGTGCTTTGCCGCACGGCGAGTGCGAAGAACGCCGCTTCATTTCCCTTTTTTTTAGGGGGGCCCACCGAGATGTGATTCACAATCCAGCCCACCCATTATGTGTGTCCCACATTTTTGGCCGTCTAGATCGAGTTTCAACTGCATCCAAACTTCAGATGGGTCCCACCAAGTACTTTTATATGTTCTGGCATGTCTTTACATGGTTTTAGAGGGTATGGCTCACCCGGTGATCAGATCACCTTACGATTTTGGCTCAACGCCTAAAATGATCTGAATAATAGAATGGACGGTGTGGATCGGTCTCATACATCAAGGTGGGGCCTGCATGAGCAGCCCACCCATAAAGTAAAATTTCTTTTTTTTTTTAGCATGCAAGTACACACCATGCAGTACACACACTCCTTGTTAGCCATCCCTGCTCGTCTAGCGTCCAGGGACGCGTCCCTGGACAGTGTGGATAAACGCAGACATCAGTGTGGGCCCCATGTGTTCATGGCCCACACATTAAGGTGGGTTCCACATGAACGTGGCCCACCCTTTGGATCAACAAGGTATTTGTGTTTTCCTTCATCTTGACCGTCCAATTGACCCATTGCAAGGTGGGCCTCACGATCGGACGGTTAAGATTCTCTTGCACATAGTAGCCACATCACACCAAAGAAAGAGAGAGAGAGAGAGAGAGAGAGAGAGAGAGAGAGAGAAAACCGATGAGATAGAGGGGAGGGTCCCAGCCACTATGGGCCCTCCATAGTTACAACACATAGATCAAGTGGGTCCCACAACAAGTGGGCCCTTAAAAATTGAAATGAAGGATGATCACCCATCTTATTGGCCTTTTCCTTGCTCCTTAAGCCTCCTTAGCTCCTTTGCTTGGGTTTTAATGGTGCAGATGATGATTGAATGGTCGAGATGGAAGATGAGGAGGTGGGCCACACTTAAAAATTTTTGGGAGATTGAATTGTTAGAGGAGGCTTGGATGTGTGAGAGGGAAGGAATGAGATAATGAGAGAGAGAAAGAAATAAAATAAGGAAAGAAGGGATGGAAGGAGTGGTGTGATGATGTCATGGGTAAGGGTGACTTTGAAAAATGGGAGAGAGAGTTGACTTTGAGTAAAGGAGGCATGGGTTGCTTGTACTTAGGTATGGATGTACATTTATGGTTGATTGATGGGACATCTCGTAGAGATTCCCTCGAGACTCGCAACGTGCGGCGTTTCTTCAAACCGAACACTAACCCGTATCTCCTGGACTGGGTATCGGTTTGGTGCGCAAGTCACGGCATTAGAACCGCAGCGACGACGCGGTCGCCAAGATACAGATTTCGGGTCGAGCCGACTTCGGCATGCGGCACTCAGCTTAGGATCGCGCGCAACGTCAGAAACGGGTTGAGGATTAGCGAAATTCGACCGGAAGGATCGCGAAGTCCTACAGAATGGTACGGTCTAGGTTACGGGTCTTACAGCTCTCCTCCCCAAATAAAAATTTCGTCTTAGAAATTTACACAATTATCGCAAGGAAACATAAATCATAAAGGAAGAGGAAACAAAGCATCACTATATAGAATCGGAGACAGCTACATAATATAACATGCAATCAATCATCAAAGAGATGGGGATAGCGCTCGCGAATCTCAACCTCGCGCTCCCAAGATGCCTCATCAACAGAATGGTGACCCCACTGAACCTTCACTAATGGTATGACCTTGGTCCGGAGGACCTGCTCCTTCCGATCAAGGATACGAACTGGCTGCTCAATGTAAGAAGCGTCTTCACGAACCTCCAATGGCTGCCAATCAATAACAATGACTATGTCTGACCCACACTTCCTCAACATAAAGACGTGGAAAATGTTGTGGACGCCAAACAACTACAGTGGTAAGGCAAGCCGATAGGCCACAGTGCCAATGCGCTTAATGATCTCGAAAGGTCCTATGAATCTCGGGGTAAGCTTGCCCTTCGCTCCAAATCGAACTACGCCCTTCATAGGCGAGACCTTGAGATACATGTGGTCTCCTACATCAAATTCCAAGGAACGATGCCGGCGATCAGTAAAACTCTTTTGCCGGCTCTGAGCTATGAGTATCCTCTGCCTGATGATATCAATAGCCTCTGATGTCTCCTGCACAAGCTCGGGACCTAAGAGACGTCACTCTCCAACCTCTGTCCAACAACTTGGAGATCTGCATGGTCTGCCATATAATGCTTCAAAAGGAGCCATGTCAATGGTCGCCTGATAGCTGTTGTTGTATCCGAACTCAGTCAATCACAGATGCTCATCCCAGCTACCCCCGAAGTCAATCATGCAGGCCCGAAGCATATCCTCGAGGATCTGGTTGACCCTCTCGGTCTGGCCATCGGTCTACGGATGGTACGCGGCGCTGAGCTGCAAATCAGTCCCCATCGCTCTCTGAAAGCTCCCCCAAAACTGAGACGTAAACCTCGAATCTCGGTTAGAAACGATCGAGACTGGAACGCCATGCAGTCTCACAACCTCTTCGATAAATAACCTCGCAAGCCGGTCTATAGACCAAGTCGCACTCATCGCGAGAAAATGTGCCGACTTCGTCAGACGATCCATAACAACCCAAATGACATCATGACCGCGCTGAGTCATCGGCAAGCCCATAATAAAATCTGTCGACACATGCTCCCACTTCCACATCGGGACGCTCAACGGCTGCAATAGACCAGGAGGTCTCTGATGATCGGCCTTGACACGCTGGCATGTGTCACACTCGACTACAAAACTGGCAATTTGGCGCTTCATCCCCGCCCAGAAATACTGTCTCCTCATATCACGATACATCTTCGTCGAGCCAGGGTGGATAGAAAACCGCGATCGATGTGCCTCGGTCATAAGATCTTTGCACAACTCTGGAATATCTGGGACACATAACCGGCCTCTGAAGCGAAGTCCACCATCAGAACCAATCTGCCAATCTGTCTGACTCTCAGATGCTGCCTCTGCTTGGTAACCCTGTAACAACTCATCTATCTGCTGAGCCTCGATCACCCTTGTGACAAAAGAGGGTTGAATCGACAGGCTCAATAGCTGAACGATATAAGACTGTAGAACAAAATCAAAGTCGTACTCTGCGATATCCTCGAGCATTCTCCACTCCTGAATCATCATGTGTGCCACCAGGCCTCGCGGCTGACGGCTGAAGGCATCCGCCACCACGTTTGCCTTGCTTGGGTGGTACTAGAGGTCAAAATCATACTCTTTCAGAAGTTCCATCCAGCGTCTTTGTCTCATGTTCAGCTCGGACTAAGAGAATAGATACTTCAAACTCTTGTGGTCAGAGAAGAGCTCGAACCTGACCCCATAGAGATAGTGTCTCCACACCTTCAGTGCGAAGACGACTGCTGCTAGCTCCAGATCATGCGTGGGGTAGTTCAGCTCATGGACCTTGAGCTGAAGAGACGTGAAGGCTACAGGCCTGCCGTGCTACATCAGGACAGCACCCAATCCAATACATGAAGCATCAGTAAATACAACGAATCTATCACTCCCAGAGGGAAGAGTGAAGACAGGAGCGGACGTCAGAAGGTCCTTCAACTCCATAAATGCTCGATCGCATGCATCAGTCCAAACAAAATCTGCGCCCTTCCGAGTCAACCTGGTCATCGGGGTAGTAATACGGGAGAAGCTCTCAATGAAACGCCGATAATAGCCGGCCAAACCAAGGAAACTGCGGATCTCGGACGCAATCGTGGGTTGGCCCCACAGACGCACTGCCTCAACCTTCGAGGGGTCTACTACAACACTCTCCCGCGTCATTACGTGACCTAGGAACCTCACCTCCTCCTGCCAGAACTCGCACTTCTCCAGCTTCGCATACAGCTGGTAGGCACGGTGGGTCTGCAAAGTGATCTCCAAATGCTGCATATGATCCTCACGAGTCCTCGAATATATCAGAATGTTGTCAATGAAGACCACAACAAACTGATCGAGATATGGACGGAAGACCTCGTTCATCAACTGCATGAAGACTGCGGGTGCATTGGTCAGTCCAAAGGACATGACCTGAAACTCAAAATGACCATAACGCGTCCTGAAAGCTGTCTTCGGGATGTCCTCCTCTCGGACACGAATCTAATGATAACCGAAACACAGGTCAATCTTCGAGAAGAACTGTGCACCCTATAGCTGATCAAATAAATCGTCTATCCTTCGGAGTGGGTACTTGTTCTTGATCGCGACCCGGTTGAGCTCGCGGTAGTCGACGCAGAGACTCAACGAGCTATCCTTCTTCCTGATGAAGAGTACCGGCGCTTCCCAAGGCCTCTCAGACCAATGAATCCCAACTCACGCAACTCGTCTAACTGCCGCTGTAACTCATGCAACTCCATCGGTGCCATATGGTATGGGGCCTTCGAGATAGGCGCGGTACCGGGCACAAGGTTAATCTGGAACTCAATATGACGGTGAGGCAGTAACCCCGGAATCTCCTGGAACACGTCGGGGAAATCACAGACCACCGGCAACTGATCGATACACAAGGTAATGGGCTCCTCGACTGCGCAGGACATCAAACGAGATAGTGGCTCTCCTCGGGGCTCTGCAACGAACTGAAACTGTGGCAAGCCAAGTATGCAGAACGTGACTATCCTCGCGGAACAGTCCATGATGGCGTGGTACTCGGCAAGCCAATCCATGCCCAAGATAACATCGAAATCTGTCATCGACAACACAAATAAGTCAGCAGGTAAGAATATATCACCGACCAGAACAGGGCAAGATGGACAGAAACGACCTAATACTGTAGTCTTCCCTAAAGGCGTCAATACGGTCAATCCCTCGCGAGAAGACTCGGTCAGCAATCCAGTCGATCGACGAAAACCCTCAGACGTAAATGAGTGCGAAGCGCCGGAATCAAATAATACTCGTGCGATGCATAAGGAGACTAGAAGTATACCCTCTATGACTCTGAGCTGTATAGAACCTGGCCTGAGCTGGCTGGGGAGGTGCCTATCCCCTCTGAGGTCCCTAGTGCCACTGCTGCCTTTGCGGCGGCCTATGCTGCTGTCTTTGCTGCTGCTGGGGCCTCGGTGGTTGAGGTGGTGGCGGCCGCCGATGGGCCGCTCGCCGCTTCTTCTTGTGTCGAAGGTCTTGATGTGGTCACAGCCGTCCCCGGAGACCGTCGTGGCCCTTTAGACTGCTGCAGATGAGGACGGGGGCACTCAGATATACAGTGTCCAGAACCGCCACATCCAAAACATGTCCCTGGAAATAGTTGCTGGGGTGGCGCAGAAGGTGCCGCTGACGCTGCTGGTGCTGCTGGTACTCTAGCAGGTGGATGACCCCTATACCTTTATGGTCATCGATGCTGCTGAGAGCTACTGGACCGGGCTGGCCTCTTCCGACCTCTTCTCTAATCTTGATCGCTCTGAGAGCCAGCCCGCTCAGTCTCGTAGATTTGGGCCCTTCGTACTACCACCTAAAAGGTCGAGAGCTCATGCCCAATAACACGGCCTCGAAGACCAAAACGTAAGCCGCTCTCGAAACGGCAGGCCTTCCACCCCTCATTATCAACCATATATGGCGTAAACCGTGACAGCGCCACGAAGCGAGCCGTGTACTGCGCCACGGACATGTCTCCCTGTACTAGAGTCTCGAACTCTCGTGCCCTTTGACGACAAATGTGGTCGGGGAAGTACTGCTCCTCGAATCGGCTGATGAAATCCTCCCATGTTCAAACATGATCGGATCCTACAACGCGGGTAACAGAGGTTCACCAGTGCTCTGCCTCGCCCTAGAGAAGGAATGTGGCCAATCGAACTCGCTGCTTGGTCGTACATGACATAATATCAAAAATCTTCTCCACATCAGAGCGTCATCTCTCAACTGCTGACGGATCTGGCTTGCCCTGAAATCGTGGAGGATCCATCCGTCTGAACTCGTGAAGAAGGGCACTCGTGCGCTCCTGCTCTGCCTGAGCTGCAGAAACAACTGGGCGCCTCTCCTACCCCTGAATCGCAACAGTCACAGCCTGCAACATCTGCTGTAACTGCGAGGTGCTCACAGGCACGTTCGGATTCGCATCGGTATCAGGTGGAGGAACGTCATCCTCAGGAAAGGGAGCAAGGATCTCTGGCGGTGGAACGGGAGGCACAGGTAGTAAAGCTGGAGCCTCAGATGGTGGATCGGGGTGTGCTCGAGTCGCTCTCCTGGGCGGCATGTCCTATGGAAAAGATAAGGCGCCAATCAATCTTGAGAATCATGCGCTAAGGAACTCAATCGAAAGGTTACGCACTCGGAACCTAATCGCCCTAAGTTATAGCAAACATGTGATGCTGTTCTTGGTTATTCCCAAGTTATGCTCTGATACCAACTTTTGTTACACCCCAAACTTGGAGACCGGGCTCACAAAATTCCCGATCACCGAATCTGGCGCGGACGGCCTCCTTAGTACCCTATTCTTGGCTCCCGGTACCCATATACCAGTTTCCGATCCTGGAATGCTACAAGGAGGATTTCTAATAATCCATTTGATTCGAAATGAGCATAACCACAAGCATAACCTACAAACAATAACTACAAGAACACCACCACAAAATCTACTATGATCAAAAACTTTGAGTACAAGGTGTATAAAAGGAAATACAAGATAGTGCAAATACAAAAACTCCAAAAGCTCGACTGCACGCTCCAACTGTGTCAAAGCTACGGCTGCGTCCTGGCGTCACCTGCATGCATCAATCGTGCATAAGCTTATGAAAAGCTTAGAGAGCGGTGTAAGTGTGTGCAAATGTGCTCAGAATGCAAAGTCAGAGTGATGCAGAATCATGCTGATGAGTACGTAAATGCAACCAGCCGTACCAAGGCTATGCAGTACAAGATATGAATGCTATCGGCCATAACAAGGCCATGCGATGCAACATGTAAGTCAAGTATGCCAACCCTCATACTAATGCAACTCCTCGCTAGAGCACCAAATCAGTACGGTTCTCAGTATGGATAATCACCGGGGTTCAGTACACTCCAAATGCACTGTCTCTCTCCAAGCAGCACAGTCCAAGTGAGCGTAAGAAACCTCACCATCCGCCTGGCCAATAGTTAGCCAATACCTATCCGGCATGTCGATAGGGAACCCATTTCCGAGCTAGTCAAACTCAGCCTAGTAATACCCCCTACTCTCGGGCGAGTAAGGCCACCACTCCTTTCCAACTGACACGACATAGTGGGAAACGTGGCCTTCTGGTATTTGGCCCTCGTGCGCTCGTATATCCACTCGGTCTCGACGTTGGAGTCATCCTCTAGTACCATCGGGTTCAAGGACTCTCACCCAGGGACATCTATGGCGCCTCAATTGCTTGGAACAAAATTTTTCGGTATCCAACCAGCCACCCACGATGTATCTGCGGAGGCTATAGCCCTAATGTCGCTAGGGCATATCTCAATCATACAGATGCAAGTGCATGAATCATACTGCCAGACATGCAGGGCAACTCCGCATATCGGGGACCATGTAATCAGTCTGCCCGAAGGTACATGCTATGATCAGACACTCCTCATCTCAAGCATACATATGATGCGTATGATCATGAATCATGGGGCAGTACTAAACATGTTATAAAGCAATAAACTATCCTCTCAATGAAGATGGGCCTAAATGGCCTACATGAAACAGATACGGGCCTATCAGTGGCCTTAGGGAGAGTTATAATGTGGACATCTAACCAACATTACTTGTACAATGTGGACGTCAAACCAATATTGTCCCCAAGGCTCGGCTCACCTTAAATACCATTAAATAAACCCTGGTGGAATTACACATTGCAATGTGCCTTAGGTACATTCCATGGGGCCCTAAATACATCAAATGGGCCGCATCTCATAGGCCTTATATTCATCAAGTGGGCCACCTCAATGAACCTCACCAATGGGCCATCATCCATGGGCCATAGAATGCATTAAAATGAGCCTAATCACATAAGCTTTATGTGTATCAAATGGGCCTAATCACATAGGCCTTATACATATATCAAAGTGGGCCTCAACAATGGGCCTATATACATGCTAAGATGGGCCTAAATACATGACCCCATATATATCCAAGTGGGCCTTAATAATGGGCCTAAAAATACATCAAGATGGGCCTAAGAACATGAGCCCATATGCATCCAAGTGGGCCTCATGTGAAGCCCACCATAATGTTTATTTTACTATCCAATCCGTTGATAAGGCCACATGAATAGGGGGCCCGCCAAAATGTTTATTTGGCACCAACCTGTTTATGAGATCAAGTGGGCCAGGGGCCCACTACAACGTTTATTTGACATCCAATCTATCCAGGGGCCCACGGTCAGGGGAGGGGACCCACAGTAATGTTTATTTTCCACATAACCTGTTTATAAGGTCACGTGAGCTAGGGCCCACGTGATGTATATTTGTCATGCAACCTGTTTATAAGGTCACACGTGACCTGGGGCCCACTGTGATATGGTTCATAGATCCAGTCCACCCATTAGGTGTGTCCCACTTGGCTGAGGGTTCAAACCAAATTTCAGCCATGTCCAAATCTCAGGTAGGCCCCACCAAGTGGTTTTATATGTTTAGGCATGTCTTCACATGACTTTAGATGGTATGGCCCACCTGAGTTCCGTATACGGCTGATTTTTGGGATACCCCACAATTTAAAGGGGAACCATCAAATGCACGGAGCAGATGGTCGAAACGCACCATGGTGGGGCCCACAGCTGGGCCGTGAGGCCCAGCCCATCCGTCCGCCAACGGCCAGCGCAGGCGCTGCCTGCGCCTGTCAGAGCAGCAGCAGCGCTGCTATTTCCCTTTTTTTTGGGGCCCACCGAGATGTGATCACAATCCAGCCTACCCATTATGTGTGTCCCACGTTTCTGGCTGTCCAGACCAAGTTTCAACTGCATCCAAACTTCAGATGGGTCCCACCAAGTACTTTTATATGTTCGGCATGTCTTTACATGGTTTTAGAGGGTATGGCCCACCCGGTGATCAGATCACCTTACGATTTTGGCTCAATGCCTAAAATGATCTAAATAACATAATGGACGGCGTGGATCAGTCTCATACATCAAGGTGGGGCCTGCATGAGCAGACCACCCATAAAGTAAAATTTCTTTTTTTTTTGTTAGCATGCAAGTACACATCATGCAGTACATGCACTCCTTGTTAGCCATCCCTGCTCGTCCAGCGTCCAGGGACGCTGGACGGCGTGGATAAACGTTGACATCAGTGTAGGCCTTATGTGTTCATGGCCCACACATCAAGGTGGGTTCCATATGAACGTGGCCCAGCCTTTGGATCAATAAGGTATTTATGTTTTCCTTCATCTTGATTGTCCAATTGACCCATTGCAAGGTGAGCCTCATGATCGGACGGTTAAGATTCTCTTGCACATAGTGGCCACATCACACCAAAGAAAGAGAGATAGAGAGAGAGAGAGAAAACCGGTGAGATAGAGGGGAGGGTCCCCGCCACTATGGGCTCTCCATAGTTACAACACATAGATCAAGTGGGTCCCACAATAAGTGGGCCCTTAAAAATTGAAATAAAGGATGATCACCCACCTTTTTGGCCTTTTCCTTGCTCCTTAAGCCTCCTTAGCTCCTTTGCTTGGGTTTTAACGGTGCGGATGATGATTAGACGGTCGGGATGGAAGATGAGGAGGTGGGCCACACTTAGAAAATTTTGGGAGATTGGATTGCTTAGAGGAGGTTTGGATGTGTGAGAGGGAAGGAATGAGATAATGAGAGAGAGAAAGAAATAAAATGAGGAAAGAAGGGATGGAGGGAGTGGTGTGATGATGTCATAGGTAAGGGTGACTTTGAAAAATGAGAGAGAGAGTTGACTTTGAGTAAAGGAGGCATGGGTTGCTTGTACTTAGGTATGGAGGTACATTTATGGTTGATTGATGGGACATCTCGTAGAGATTCCCTCGAGACTCGCAACGTGCGGCGTTTCTTCGAACCGAACGCTAACCCGTATCTCTTGGACTAGGTATCGGTTCGGTGCGCGAGTCACGGTGTTAGAACAGCGGCGACGATGCGGTCGCCAAGATATAGGTTTCGGGTCGAGCCAACTTTGGCATGCAGGACTCGGCTTAGGATCACGCGCAACGTTAGAAACGGGTCGAGGATTGGCGAAATTCGACCAGAAGGATCGCGAAGTCCTACAGAATGGTATGGTCTAGGTTACGGGTCTTATAGTCGTCATCCTTTATTCGCCCAAGCAACTCATCCTTAATGGTTGACTTGAGCACGTATATTGCCTTCCCGGCCTTAATCTTCTACTTTCGGAGTGCTTCAGTATTTTCCTTTAGAGGTGGGGTAATCTCATCCCCATTAACAACCTCCCACAAGTCCTGCCCTTCAAGGTAGGACTTAGTGTGACTCTTCTAACTTTGATAGTTGTGGTTGTTAAGCCTTGTAACTCCGCTCGTTGTGTTCACGAGATCCACCATCGTGACTTGGTGTGATTATCACTCCCTTTACCAAGCAAGCCAACAAACTTCACAGTCTCTAAATTGTGCATGATCTCCTTAGAAAACGGATCCCGACCAAACCTCGCTCTGATCCTAAATTGAAGAATTGAATACTAGACCCAAGACTACCAATGGTTCATACGAATCTAATTAGATTTCTATCAGGTACCTCATATATGGCACACGTGTCATAGGTGGTTTCTAACAGGGGTAGCCTGGTATCGTACTCAAACCTGACTTATTGATTGCCCTAGTCAGCGGCTATTCTTAGCTCATCGTGTCACGCCCCAAACCCGGAAATCGGATTCACTCGAATCCCGATTGCCGAATCCGGTGCCGACAGCCTCTGTAGTACCCCATTCTCGGCTCCTAGCGTCCATATACCAGATTCCAATCCTAGGATCCTACAAGGAGGATTTTTTTTTCTTATAAACATTTAACTCGTAATAGGCATAACCATAAGATTACCCAATACACGAAGTTAACATCATCATCACATATCCATTAATATAATCATTTGAGTACAATGCTAAAAAGGGAAATACATAGTTCGAAAATCAAGGTCCAGAAGACCGCTGCACGCTTCAAGCTCAATACTGCTGCAACCTAACATCACCTACACGCATCTATCGTGCATAAGCTTATAAAAAGCTTAGAGGGTGGTGTTAGTATGTGCACAAGGTAAGTGCCAAATATTCAATACAATCCCACCTCATACATTACCGGAAATACTGGTAATCTATAAGTCATACAATATCGGAATAAGCAGATATACTGACAAGATCATGAATTATTAGAGTAAGCAGAAATACTGACAAGAGCGGGACTTATCAGAGTAAACAGAAATATTGAAAAGATCATAAATCATACGATAACAGGGTAAGCAGAAATACGGACAAGTCCATGAGTCAATCAATATCAGAATACTCAATATATAACAACTATGCAAATGAGGAGTTATAAAGAGCCAAATATCAGATGCCAAGGATACAATGCAATATGTGGTGCGAATGGAATGACCATGCTGGAGTGTGAAGTCGGGATGATAATACGTGGTATCGCAGGCTATGGGGTCCATCATAAGGGACTTCTATCCAAACCAGTCCCATACCTAAATTTGGATAGTCAGACTCAATGTGGCAAACTCCTGATCTCAGGTTAGTCGCGTGCCCAACCGAAATCTTAGCCATGCGAAGGTACACATAATAAATAGTTACGCACCACCAACCCAAGTGGATAGTGAATGAATGAATGAATGAGGTATGCAACTCCTGCTCAATAAGTCCATATATTAATACGGTTCATTTCTGGGATCATCATCGGGGTTTAGTACACTCTAAATGGCACTGCCGCTCTCCCAACCGCACGGTCCAAGTGAGCGTAAGAAACCTCACTATCCGCCTGGCCAATAGTCTGCCAATACCTATCCGGCACGTTGATAGCGGATCCATTCCTCGAGCTGGTCAGACTCAGCCTAGCAATGTCTCCTACGCTCGGGCAGTTAAGGCCACACCCCCTCCCAACCGACCACCACACAATGGGAGATGCGGCCTCCTGGTATTCGGCACTCGGGCGCTCATGTATCCACTCGGTCTCAACATTGGGGCGTCTCCTGGCCACGGAGGTTTAGAAATTTTCACCCAGGGACATCTATGGGGCCCGTATGTTAGAACCAAACATTTTTTGTGTCCCCTCTGGCCATCCACAATATACCTGTGGAGGCTACGACTCTAATGTTGCTAGGGCGTATAGAAATCATAATACAAGATGCATGAGTCATACAATCCAGACATGCATCAATCCTGCGCAGACCGTGCGCTCATGTGAAATAACCTCCGCCTATCAGGGAGTCTCATAACAACACACTCAATGATATATGAAATGATCAACCATATCTCATAACAAACATGCAAATGATGCGTATGGGCATGTATCATGATGTTATGCTGTTAAATACTCATAATTAGTATAAATAACGGGCATCGACAATCATCCTGACAATGTGGACATTTAACCAACATTGCCCCAAGGAACGACCCTCATAGATCTTAACATATAATGGACCCACGACCTCACACAAAGTCCTAATATATAACACAATGGGCCTTGCTCAAGGGCCACATATACACAACATGTGGACCCTACTCATGGGCCTCGCAATGGGCCTTGCTCATAGGCCATGAATACATCACAATGGGCCTTACCCATGGGCCACGAATACATCATAATAGGCCTTATCCATGGGCCATGAATCCATCACAATGGGCCTTGCACATGGGCCTAATATATATCACAATGGGCCTTGCCCATAGGCCACGAATACATCACAATGAGCCCCAACTACGGGTCGCATATGCATCATATAGGGCCTCAACAATCGGAATAAGCAATCTGTCACGATAATCGGCCTCAATCGCTAATCGGTTAATCGGCCACGACCAATCAGAAACGGTAATCGGCCACGTCTATCAGAATCAACAATTAGTCACAATAAATGGCCTCGATCGATAATCGACAATCGGCAATCGGTCATGATAATTGGCAAACCGGTCACGACAATCAGAATCGATCGATAATCAGAATCGGCAAATCAGTATTGACCTCGACATTCGATAATCAGAATCAGCCTATACTGACGGCCTCGACAAATCAGCCATGACAAGCGGAACCGAAATCGGGCTCAACAATCGAAATTGATCGATAATGAGAATTAGTAGATCGGTCACGACAATCGGTAATCAACCACGTTCGGTAATCGGTCAATCAGCCACGTCAAGCAGAATCAGCAATCGGCCGCGTCAATCGACAATCGGCCACTATCAGTAATCGGTTACGATCAGTAATCGGTCAATCAGTCACGTCAAGCAGAATCAGCAATCAGCCGCGTCAATCGACAATCACCCACGATTGGTAATCGGTCACGATCAGTAATCAGTCAATCGGCCACTACAAGCAGAATCAGCAATCGGCCACGTCAATCGACAATCGGGATCGATCGATAATCAGAATCGGTAGATCGGTTACGACAATCGGATTGATCGATAATTAGAATCGGCAAATTAGTCACGACAATCGGACTGTACAAAGGGCTTAAGGGAAGGTCACAAATATGGACATCTAACCATCATTGCCCATCAATGTGGATATTTAACCAACATCGCTCCTAAGGAATGGCCTACATAAACATCTTTACATACATCATGGCAAAATCGCATATCTTAACGGGCCTTAAATATACAACTGGTGGGCCCTGCACCTGGGTTTCAAATACATCACATTGGCCTCTCATCACACGAGCCTCAAATACACAAGAGTTGGGCCATACACCTGGGCCTCATACACATCACGTTGGCTCCTCATCACATGGGCCTCAAATGCACAACGGGTGGGCCCTGCACCTAGGCCTCATATACATCACGTTGGCCCCTCACATACATCACATCGGGCCTCACCAAATGGGTCACGAATACATCATAATGAGCCTTAGATTTGTGCTGCATATACATCACTATGGGCCGCATTGCATGGTCCTAATACACGTCACGGTGGGCCGCATCATGTGTGCCGCACCAACGGGTGGCACCAATGAGCCTAAAAAAAAATGCCAAGTGGACGGTGCATCAATGGGCGACATAGATATACAATACTTGTATCACGGCGAGGATAAGACAGAAACACCATGGTGCATTCCATGGACGGATAGCAGGGATAAGACATACATCATGGTGGTCCCTACCACTGTCAAAGACATGGATGGTGTGAATATACATATGCAGTCAAGGTGGGCCTTACTCATCACCGTCCAAATGAATGGTGAGGATACTAGACACGTCTGTGTGGGCCCCACCTGTCCAGGAAGGACGAACCATTGAATAAAACACATGTATAATGGTGGGGTCCCACATCACGTCCATGTACGGACAGTGTGGATATAAGATAAATACATCAAGGTGGGTCCCACCCCCACAAGTGCCACATGTGTGGGTGGGCCCTACACCATGAAAATGGATGAATAGAGTATAAAATACATAGATCATGGCAGATCTCTCTGCACTGACGGTGTGAATATTAGAACACAAGCAAGGTGGGTCCCATGATTTGGACGGTGTAGATCAAAACCGTACATCACGTGAGGGTGTGCCACGTACATGGGGTCCACGAACTGCGTGTATGTAGCACATACATGAAAGGTGGGTCCCACGTAATCTGGATGAATGGCATAGATAAAACATTAATGGTCCCCACCCGTCCAGGGACTGGACGGTGGGTAAAATGGATGAAATATGTACACCTGGTGGGTCCACACGTGTGGCCCACCAGCTGTACCAAGCTGATATCTGTGTTTTCATTTCATCCACGCTAGTGGACGGATGGCCTGGATGATACACGGCTGCCAGGTGGGTCCCACGGCTGATGTAGCACATCAAGATGGTGGGCCCCACATAGGATCAAGCTACTATTTGTGTTTTCTCTTCATACGGGCTGGACGGCCCGGATGATCATCATCAAGGTGGGCCCCTGATTTGGACGGTGGCGTGCTGCACCTGATATTTGAATCTGCCTCATTCCTTCAACTGGACAGATGGTGAAGGAATACAATCCATCAAGGTGGGTCAACGTCAGTGTGGCCCACCCGTTTTTAACCAAACTGATATTTTATATTATATTATTTTTGTACCAGTGTCCAGGAGGGATGCAACACGTATATCAGTGGTGGGCCCATCGTTCAGTGATATGGACGGCAGGGATAAAACACATATACTATGTGGGCCCTATGGATGGTGTGGTTCAGCACCACACGTGTGGCATGTGGGTCCTACGTCCAGATGGACCGTGAGGATATTACATAGATACATCAAGGTGGGAATCCACGTCCCTATCTGCTGGACGGAAGCAGATACAACATATGTATCAAGGTGTGGCCACGTGGTCTCTAATGTTGGGTCAAGCAGATATTTGTATCTACCTCTCCAGTAGCGCCTGTTGCTGGATGGTGAGGGTGCAGCCCATATATCATGGGTCCCATGCCCCATGTACAGACGGACGGCGTAGATCATACGCATACATCACTCTGGGGTCCACGTTCAGCACCGTCTGGATGGTGGACGACCAGGATAAAAAAATACATATATCATGGTGGGTACACGAGTGTTGCCCACCACTGTTTGAATCGAGCTGACACTTGTATTTTCTCCTCTGTCCATGTCTGTCCAAGCAGACAGGCAGGAGGCCTGCCGATGGACATTGGTAAGGTGGGCCCCACAAATGGGATAATGTGGATAAGATCATGGTGGGCCACACATCAAAAGACAGAGAAAAAAAATGGATGGTGGAGATGGGAGGAGCTCTGCCACTACGAGCTCCTCCATACAAAATAAAATGCATACATCAATTGGGTCCCACCACAAGTTGGCCATCAAACTTAAAAATCGAAGGATGAACACCCACCTTCGATCTCCTCTTCCTTCTTCCGCCTATAGCCTCCCAATGCTCCAAAAGTGCTCTTTCAATGGTGGAGATGGCGATCCAAGGGTAGAGATGTGATATAGGGTGGTTGAGAGTGGGCCACACATGGCTCTTCTCATTGAGGTGGGGATGTTGGATCTCTCTTGGAAATTACTTTGAATGAGAGAGAAATGAGAGAGAGATGAATGATGTAGGGAGAGAGTAATGGTGTAAGAAAAAGGGATGGGTTGGGTTGAATTTTGTGTAAAGGAGGTATGGGTGAGGAGAGAGAGAGTTAACTTGTGAGGGGGGTGAGGTGGCATGGGGTATGGTGAGGTACTTGACTTGTGAAATGATGTGTACTTGATTGATGTGACGGGTCGTAGAGATTCTTTCGGGATTCACAACGCGCGGCGTTTCTTGAGAATGAACGTGGGCCCACATCTCCTGGCCCGGATATTGGATCGATGCGCAAGTCACGGTGTTGGAACCGCAGCGACAGCGCGGTCACTAGTGTACAAGTTTCGAGTTGAACCGGATTCGGTATACGAGACTCGGTTTAGGATCGCGCGCAAACGTTGGATAGAGGTTGAGAGTTGCGGAATTCTACCGAGAGGACCGTGGAAGCCTACGTAGTGGTACAGTCTAGGATACGGGTCTTACAGCTCTCCCCACTAAATAAAAATTTCATCTTCGAAATTTATAGAACAGACAAGAGAAGAGGAAACATCATCAAGTATATATGTCAAGGCTCAATCAACCTACAAAAGGATGAAGATAGCGCTCTCTAATCGCAACCTCACCCTCCCAAGACGTATCATCAACACTATGGTGACCCTACTAATCTTTGGACAGACTAGAGATGATCGAAACTAGAATACTATGCAACCTCACAATCTCAACAGTAGGGGCCTATATCAGAAAATCACTAAGTTATTCAAACTTGGGGACCTAATCATTCTAAGTTCTCAACAACCATATATTGTAGGGTAACTATCAGTAGATATGTGATGTTATCTTTAGGTATTCCCAAGTTATGCTTTGATACCAACTTCTGTCATGCCCCAAACTCAGAAATCGAATTCACTTGAATCCCGATTGCCGAATCCGGTGCCGACAGCCTCCGTAGTACCCCATTCTCGGCTCCTAGCGTCCATATGCCAGATTTCGATCATGGGATCTTACAAGGAGGATTTTTTTTCTTCTTATAAATATTTAACTCATAATAGGCATAACCATAAGATTACCCAATACACAAAGGCAACATCATCATCACATATCCATTAATATAATCATTTGAGTACAATGCTAAAAAGGGAAATACATTGTTCAAAAATCAAGCTCCAGAAGACCGCTGCACGCTCCAAGCTCAACACTGCTGCAACCTAACATCACCTGCACGCATCTATCGTGCATAAGCTTATAGAAAGCTTAGACGGTGGTGTAAGTGTGTGCACAAGGTAAGTGCTAAATATTCAAAACAATCTCACCATCATACATTACCGGAAATACTGGTAATCCATAAGTCATACAATATCAGAATAAGCAGAGATACTGACAAGATCATGAATTATCAGAGTATGCAGAAATACTGACAAGAGCGGGACTTATCAGAGTAAACAGAAATACTGAAAAGATCATAAATCATACGATAACAGGGTAAGCAGAAATATGGACAAGTCCATGAGTCAATCAATATTAGAATACTCAATATATAACAACTATGCAAATAAGGAGTTATAAAGAGCCAAATATCAGATGCCGAGGATGCAATGCAATATGTGGTGCGAATGGAATGACCATGCTGGAGTGTGAAGTCGGGATGATAGTACGTGGTATCGTAGGCTATGGGATCCATCATAAGGGACTTCTATCCAAACCAGTCCCATACTTAAATTTGGATAGTCAGACTCAATGTAGCAAACTCTTAATCTCAGGTTAGTCGCACGCCCAACCGAAATCTTAGCCATGCGAAGGTACACGTAACAAATAGTTACGCACCACCAGCCCGAGTGGATAATGAATGAATGAGGTATGTAATTTCTGCTCAATAAGTCCATATATCAGTACGATTCATCTCTGGGATCATCACCGGGGTTTAGTACACTCCAAATGGCACTACCGCTCTCCCAGCCACACGGTCCAAGTGACCGTAAGAAACCTCACTATCCGCCTGGCCAATAGTCTGCCAATACCTATCGGCACGTCGATAGCGGACCCATTCCTTGAGCTGGTCAGACTCAGCCTAGCAATACCCCCTACGCTCGGGCGAGTAAGGCCACAGCCCCTCCCAACTAACCACGACATAGTGGGAGACGCGGCCTCCTGGTATTCGGCACTCGGGCGCTCATGTATCCACTCGGTCTCGACATTGGGGCGTCTCCTGGCCACAAAGGTTTAGGAATTTTCACCCAAGGACATCTATGACACCCGTATGCTAGAACCAAACATTTCCGGTGTCCCCTTTGGCCATCCACAATATGCCTGTGGAGGCTACGACCCTGATGTTGCTAGGGCGTATAGAAATCACAATGCAAGATGCATGAGTCATACAATCCAGACATGCATCAATCCTGTGCATACCGTGTACTCATGTGAAATAACCTCCGCCTATCAGGGAGTCTCATAACAACACACTCAATGATATATGCAATGATCAACCACATCTCATAACAAACATGCAAATGATGCGTATGGGCATGTATCATGATGTTATGCTGTCAAATACTCATAATCAGTATAAATAACGGGCATCGACAATCAGCCTAACAATGTGGACATTTAACCAACATTGCCCCAAGGAACAGCCCTCATAGATCTTAACATATAATGGACCCACAGCCTCACACAAAGGCCTAATATACAATACAATGGGCCTTACTCAAGGGCCACATATACACAACATGTGGACCCTGCTCATGGGCCTCGCAATGGGACCTGCTCATAGGCCATGAATACATCACAATGGGCCTTACCCATGGGCCACGAATACATCATAATGGGCCTTATCCATGGGCCATGAATACATCACAAATGGCCTTGCCCATGGGCCTAATATATATCACAATGGGCCTTGCCCATAGGCCATGAATACATCACAATGAGCCCTAATTACGGGTTGCATATGCATCATATAGGGCCTCAACAATCGGAATCGGCAATTTGTCACGATAATCAGCCTCAATCGCTAATCGGTTAATCGACCATGACCCATCAAAATCGGTAATCGGCCACGTCTATCAGAATCAACAATCAGTCATAATAAATGGCCTCGATCGATAATCGACAATCGGCAATCCGGTCATGATAATCGACAATCGGCCACGCGGTCATGATAATCGACAATCGGCCACGTCAATCGACAATCGGGATCGATCGATAATCAGAATCGGTAAATCGGTTACGACAATTGGATCGATCGATAATTCAAATCGGTAAATTAGTCACGACAATCGGCCTGTACAAAGGGCTTAAGGGAAGGTCACAAATACGGACATCTAACCATCATTGCCCATCAATGTGGATATTTAACTAACATCGCTCCCAAGGAATGACCCACATAAACATCTTTACATACATCATTGAAAAATCGCATATCTCAACGGGCCTTAAATATACAACCGGTGGGCCCTGCACCTGGGTTTCAAATACATCACATTGGCCCCTCATCACATGGGCCTCAAATACACAAGAGTTGGGCCATACACCTGGGCCTCATACACATCACGTTGGCTCCTCATCACATGGGCCTCAAATACACAACGAGTGGGCCCTGCACCTAGGCCTCATATACATCACGTTGGCCCCTCACATACATCACATCGGGCCTCGCCAAATGGGTCACAAATACATCATAATGGGCCTCGGATTTGTGCCGCATATACATCACTATGGGCCGCATTGCATGGTCCTAATACACGTCACGGTGGGCCGCATCATGTGTGCCGCACCAACGGGTGGCACCAATGAGCCTAAAAAAAAATGCCAAGTGGACGGCGCATCAATGGGCGACATAGATATACAATACTTGCATCACGGTGAGGATAAGACAGACACACCATGGTGCATTCCATGGATGGATAGCAGGGATAAGACATACATCATGGTGGTCCCTACCACTGTCAAAGACATTGATGGTGTGAATATACATATGCCGTCAAGGTGGGCCTTACTCATCACCGTCCAAATGAATGGTGAGGATACAAGACACGTCAGTGTGGGCCCCACCTATCCAGGAAGGACGAACCATTGAATAAAACACATGTATAACGGTGGGGTCCCACATCATGTCCATGTATGGACAGTGTGGATATAAGATAAATACATCAAGGTGGGTCCCACCACCACACGTGCCACATGTGTGGGTGGGCCCTACACCATGAAAATGGATGAATAGAGTGAAAGGGCCTAGCTATATGCCCTAGAGGGGGGTGAATATTGTAATGCCAAATAAAACTTAAAACAGTGGAATAATAAAAGATATAAATAACAATGCTGAAATAATAACAATCTCAAAGCACATGAAATATGAGAATGATACTGAATCAGTTCTAAGGACAACCTTACACCAAAAACTAATGACTTATGGTAGGACAACCTTATTTCTAGAACAATCTAGAAATCACAAATGATATGGAAAATAAATCAAGAATAACTTACAGAAATAAATACTAAGTTATTACACCATTCAACCACACTTGCTTGAAATGAAAATTACAACATTCATCCAGAAAAGCAATCCACAATATTGAAGGAATAAATGAATAAAGAAATCAAGCACATCCACAACACAATGATATATAGTGGTTCGCCTGTGTGTTCATCAACTGTTAGCCAACAGCCACACAGAATGCTACTCCACTCCTAATATCCTCACACCGGGGATATTAGCATGCACTCTCAAAATAGGTTTTCACAGGTTCACCCAAAACGTTCACAATTGTGTCTTTTTATCTCGGGCTTACACAATCCAAAAACCCCCACAATTTGAGTTTTCTGGCTCTCCGCAGGTAACCAATACAATGAGATTTTTCTGGCAAATCTCAAACAAAACCAGAGAAAATAAATTACAAAGTAAAATACCTGGATCTCCTTTTGAAGTAGCCCAGTAGAACCAATCGGAGTAGATGTATGATACGTCGTTCAATGTCCAATACTCACTTAAAGAATGGTTCTATGTCTAATTGATTTTAGATTAAATCAAGAAGAGCAAGGTCTATTTGATTTTGATCCCAGAAGAAGGAATATCACAAATTCCTCTTTTACAAATGAGATTGGAATGTGGATCAAAATCACAATAGAATAATGCTAACAAAAGGAATATTAAATATGCCCAGTAGCTTAAAAAAATAATCACAACTTATCTCAGAGTATAGCCTTAAATCGCTTGAATTGAATGTAATAGAATGTCTAAAACTCTGAAATTCGTGCATTATTTATAACCTGAAAAAAATCCCATCTTCGACTGGTCTTAGGATCCCTAGGACCGGTCATAGCTTGAAAGATTTTGAAAGATTCCGCGGGATTAGATTAGCTGTTCCCATGACTGGTCTTAGGTAACCTACGACCGGTCGTGGGCCACCTACGACTGGTCATGTGTCACCTACGACTGGTCATAGAACACTAGATAGGTCGCTGGAGTTCGAGTTGTAGGACTATGACCGGTCGAAGGATGAGTCGTAGAACTTTCCAGGACTGGTCGAAGCAAGTCCAGGACTGGTCAAAGGACAACCAGGAAAATTTAAAAATCTGTAACAACTTAGGACTAGTCCTGAGAAACCTAAGACTGGTCGAAGCAAAGCTAAGACTGGTCTTAAGATTTCTAGGACTGGTCTTAGAATAGTCATAACAAGCATATTAAAATATTCGGATTATGTATCCAAAATGACCTATCGTACAGACCAACCTAAGGTCAATCTAAGGTAAAACAAACCTTGAAGTGAGATGAACATTAAAGTCTTGAAGGTCTGTATTCTCAGATGATCTTGAAGGAGAAGCTTGAATCGAGTTGACAGCTTTCTAGAGCTTGGTACTTTCTTGACTTGTCTTGATGAAGTCTTCTAATCTTGAACTTGTTAGAAGCAAACTTGAAGTCTTCTATTCTTGTAGACTTCATCCATGACATGTCTTGCAAACATTCTTCATTTATGATCTTGTCTTGAAAACATTCTTCATTCATGATCTTGTCTTGAAGCAGTGTGTAGTCACAAACAAGAAACACAAGAAGTATAAGACATATAGGTTTTGGCACTACAAAATTTGACAACCAAAGGGATATGAAATCATAAAACTAACAATCTCCCCCTTTGTCAAATTTGTGACAAAACACATTTATTAATATAAGAGTAAAATGAAGAAAGAATCATGAGCCATCAAAGCCATAAAAAATACTCTACTCCCCCTAAGTGAGTAGAAACAATCAACCATATTCTCCCTCTTTCAATTACTTCAATTACTCTCTCCCTTTCTCCCCCATTCCATACTACTCCCCCTTTTTATCACAAAATGACAAGAGAAGGCCAAAGGAGAAAAGAGAACACCATATGAAGAGTCAAGATTAATTATCAAATTAGTACAACACTTCAATGTCATCAATCCAAATAAAGGATATACAATAAAACCAAACATACAACCAAAGTCATCAACCGTAATAATAATACAGAATCCATCATATTCAAATATAATACAAACCAAAAAAAAAAAAGGATAATCCACCTAATCAGATCCAGATGAAGGAGCAGGGATGGTTGGATCAATCTGAAGTAAGCCCCTATTAATGCGACGAAGATATTTTCGCATATATTTAAATTGCATATCATGGGCTACACTCAGGTTATCAACCTTCTCCTCCAATGCACTTAGACGTGCATCATAACTAGAAGAGGGATCGTAATCAGAATCATTTTGGGAGTCAGTTTCAATTTCTTCAAATATATCATCCATATTTATATCAGCCTGTGGAGGAAGATCAGCTGTTTCCCCTTCATTTCCTGCTTCAGCACCTTCACCACCACCTTCATAGAATTGACCAGGAAGCAAATCCAACTTCATCTTATTTAAATTAGTATTATTGAATAAAAGATGATGAATTGGTGCCTCATTCTCAGGTAAAGCAACAAGCATATTCGTGGCTAAACAAGTTATAAGATAACCAAATGGAATATCACTATGACTCGGATGAAGATGAAACTGAATGATAAAATGACATATCAAATAAGGTAAACAGACAACGATGCCGGACACAACAGAGTGCAATACCCGAACCATGAAGGCAGTCAACTCGGTTTTATTGCCAGACCGAGGATACAAGTTTGAAATGAAGATCCGGTGCAAAACTCTGTATCTGGGTAATAAAAATTTTGAGGGGAGTGCATTTCCTTTGTGCGTCCATTGTACTTCCATATTGCATAAATCTCTTGTCAACATTTGTTTTTCCGATTCTGATGGTTTGTCATATAATGTATGAATCGGAATACCTTCATCCTTGATAGGTATATCCATAATACCTGATATCAAATGTCGATCTATTAGAAATTTCCTTTCTCTAGTAGAATTGAGAACGTTAAATTATCAAGGGAAAAATCAGAGATACATGCAACCATAGATTGTGCAATGGACTGGTATGCAGGCCCACCCCAAAACAAAATGTTAGCCCAGCCAACAGATTTAAGGAGAGGGGCAATTCCAAATTGTTCAATGTGATTGAGACTTATAGGATACTCAACGATAACTTTACGGCTACGTAAATCCCGTACATCATTGGGATCATCTTCGGGTGACCGAAGGTGCCGTTTTGTTATAGATGTAGATCTAGATGAAGATGGACCACAGGATGTTTTCTTTTTCCCTCTAACATCTATTTTCAACAAGATTTACCAAGGAGCAAGCATAAAAGAACACTAGAAGTGGTGGGTTTCTTTAGATCAGAATTTTAGAGAGGAAACCCTAAAAAATCAACAAAAGACGAGATCCAGCTTATGGAATAAACAAATCAAAGCATAGAAAGCATAAATCTTTAATAAAAATGAAGAAAAATGACTTATCTTGAAGAAAATCACGAAATCTTAAGACTGGTTGAGCCACGACTCGTCGAAGGAAGAAGAGGAAATGAAGAAGAAAGTGATTTTTCCCAAATTATAAGATGCTCACGATCTTCACGACCGGTCGAGTGCAGTCTACGACCGGTCGATCATCGACAAAAATAAATATTTTTATACAAAAATTGAAATTTATACACATAAAAATTTAAAATATAGTACACTATGATACATGCAGACAAGTATATTCAATTTAAAATGCACATACCAAGATCAAATTTCATTTTAGTAAACCTGCTTTTGTCGAGCGGTTTAGTAAATATATTAGCAAGTTGGACATCGATTGGAATATATTCCAAAGAGATAGCTTTTTCTTCAACTAATTCACTAATGTAATGATACCTAATGTCAATATGCTTAGTACGCGAATGCTGAATTGGATTTTTAAAAATATTTATAGCACTAGAATTATCACAATGTAAGATCATTAAATCTTGATTAATTCCATAATCACTTAACATGCGTTTCATCCATACGAGTTGAGTACATGCATATCCTGCTGCGATATACTCAGCCTCAGCAGTGGAAAGCGATATTGAGCTTTGCTTCTTGCTAAACCAAGAAACTAAACAGTTTTCAATGTAAAAAAATAACCACTGGTTGATTTTCTACCATCAATATTACCAGCCCAATCAGCATCTGAATACCCAGCTAATTTAACATTAGTATCAAAAGGATACCAAAGACTCAAATTAGTTGTACTTGCGACATATCTAATAATCCGTTTGACAGCAGTGAGATGTGAATCTTTAGGATTAGACTGATATCTCACACAAATACCAACGTTAAAAGTGATATCAGGTCTACTAGCAGTTAGATATAATAAACTACCAATCATACTACGATATAGCTTAGGATCTACATCTTTACATGTAGAGTCTTTTGAGAGTCTCAAGGTTGTACTCATAGGAGTATCAAATTTTTTACCATTCTCAAATCCAAACCTTTTAACCAAGTTTGTAGCATACTTGGTTTGAGAAATGAAGATTCCATCAGGTTGTTGTTTTACTTGTAACCCTAGGAAGTAATTTAGTTCACCAACCATGCTCATTTCGAATCTTGATTTTATCAACTCTGCAAACTCAATAGACATGTTAGAACAAGTTGATCCATAAATAATATCGTCTACATAGATTTGAACCATTAAAATCTCATTATTATGTTTCTTAACAAATAGCATCTTATCGACACTTCCCACTTGAAAACTATGACTAAGTAAGAATTTAGTCAATTTTTCATACCATGCACTGGGCGCTTGTTCCAGACCATAGAGAGCCTTTTTGAGACGAAATACATGATCAGAAAGCTTGGGGTCTTCAAACCCTGAGGGTTGTTCTACATAAACTTCTTCATGTAAATCGCCATTTAAGAAGGCACTCTTTACATCCATCTGATAAATTTTAAACTTTCTAAAGCAAGCGATGGAAATAAAAAGTCTGATAGATTCAAGGCGAGCGACTGGAGCAAAGGTTTCATCGTAATCGATGCCTTCAATCTAAGTATACCCTTGTACAACCAGTCTGGCCTTGTTTTGTATAATATTTCCAAGTTCATCAAACTTATTTTTAAAGATCCATTTTGTTCCAATAATGTGTTTATCTTTAGGTCTAGGAACAAGATACCAGACATCATTACGAACAAATTGATTAAGTTCATCCTACATAGCTACTATCCAATTTTCGTCAGAAAGAGCTTCTTTTACATTGACCGGTTCTATTTGGGATGTAAAACAAACATAATTACATATGTTTTCAAGTTGTTTACATGTACGAACTCCAGTGAGAGGGTTTTTAAGGATTTGATTGGTTAGATGATCTTTGACAGTCCTAGGTTCAAATTGAGTTGAAGAGGTATCTTGATTGTCGATTATAAGAATTTCATCATCATCTGAACTCGGAGCAAGTGTATTCAAATGATCATCAATGACCACATTGATGGACTCTTGAATCACACCTGTTCTTTTATTTAGAACCATATAGGCTCGACTGTTTAAGGAATATCTAAGGAAAATACCTTCATCACTCTTTGTATCAATTTTTTTCAAATTTTCACGATCTCGTAAAATGTAACACTTACTGCCAAAATTCGAAAGTATTTGACAATAGGTTTCTTTTCGAACCATAACTCATAAGCAGTCTTATTTTCAGATTTACTAGTATAAACACGATTAATAATGTAGTAGGCAGTATTAATTGCTTCAGCCCAAAGATTTCTGGAGAGCTTCATACTATTTAACATGACATTAGCCATATCCTGAAGCACTCTATTTTTTCTCTCAACTATACCATTTTGTTGAGGAGTTTTGGGCGCAGAGAATTCATGTGATATTCCCTGATCGCTACAGAATTTCTCAAAACTACTATTTTTGAATTCAGATCCATGATCACTACGGATCTTATAAACTTGAGAACCTTTTTCATTTTGGATTCGTTTGATGATCTTCTTTACTTCATCTAGGTTTCAGATTTGTCTTTTAAGAATGATACCCAAGTGAATCTAGTAAAGTCATCTACGATAACCAAGATGTATTTTTTGATACCTCGACTCTCCGTTCTGGTTGGTCCAATGAGATCCATGTGGAGAAGCTCGAGAGGTCTAGATGTGGTATTGGAGTTCACTTTCTTGTGAGAGCTCCTAACTGCTTGCCCGAACCGGCATTCACCACATATTTTGTCTACTTTTTGTAATTTGGGTAGACCTCTTATAAGTTCTCTTTCGCTCAATCTAAACAAGTTCCGGTAGTGTACATATCCAAGGCATTTATGCCATAATTCAATCTCATCAGTATGGACCATGTAACACGATTGAGTAGATGAGCTTGCATCACTAACGATGTAGCAATTTTCAGAAGTTCTGCGACCAGTTAATATAACAGAACCCTCTTTATTAACAATCTCACAACCTTGATTAGAAAACTTTACATTATAGTTGTTGTCGCATATCTGAGATATACTCAGTAGGTTGTGTTTCAAGCCCTCAACATATAATACAGTTTTAAATAAGGTAAGGTTATAAAGCTGAACCGTACCTTGGCCAATGATTTTACAATTGCTTCCATCACCAAAAGTCACTGACCCATCAGTCCTATCTTTTAGATCGGTGAATAAAGCTTTGTCGCCTGTCATATGCCTGGAGCAACCACTGTCTAGGTACCACTTTGAATGACTTGTAGCTTTGAAAGCAGTGGGCAACCAAGCAACCAACTTTAGGAACCCATTTCAAGATCTTGATTTGGGTTTAGGAGTGTAGTTGACCTTTTCTGTCTGTTGTTATACGAATGACCTATAGAGTTAAATTTCAATAGCTCCTTGAGAAGATCAATAATCTTTTCAACCAAAGGATTTCGGTTTTGAAGATTGAAGTTGGCATGACTATTTTTAAGTTTTTGAAGGGTCCTCGAATTTTTTGGAAGACCTTGATAAGTATTCTTTACTTTTGAGTTTGAAGACTCTCCTTTCACAAACTTAGGAGCAGTATTCTTTTGTTTAGGAGAAGTATTCTTATCATAGCCCAACCCAGATCGATCGCCACATTTTCTTGATCCGGATAATAATTTTTCTAATTTAGGATCACTTTGGGCATATCTCCAAGTGTCTTTCAAACTCAAAAGAGAAGCTACTTCATTTTTGAGTTTCTCATTCTCGGATTTCAAATCATCAACTTGGGAGGTTTTGATTTTTAAATCATATTTGGTCTTTTCAAAAAAATTGGAAATATGAGATTTTTCTAAAATAAGAGACTCATAATCTTCTTTAAGTTTAGAAAATTTTTCCTTTTGTAATTTAAGCTTGACAGCAATTTTACAACTTTCCTTATAAAGGGCATTGTATGCATCCTGAAGATCATCTTCATTGTCGCAATCACTATTCAGATTCTCTTCACTAGTTACTTCATCATAATCTGAAAAAGTGACTTTGGCTAGAGTCATAAGGGCTTTAATATCATCTCCCGACTCGTTTTCAGAATCTTCTGATTTCGAAGAGGATTCCGAATCAGATGATTCATCCCAAGTAGCCAACATACTCTTCCTTTTTGATTTGTCCTTTTTAAGACATTTGTTAGCCAAGTGCCCATACTCTTCACAGTTGTAACATTGACTATCTTTCAAAGATTTTCGAGCTCTAGGTTTAGATTGTCTCTTATCGTTTGATTTTTGAAAATCTACTTTTTTCTTATTTTTGAAAATTTTATAAAACCTTTTTACAAAAAGTGTCATATCATCTTCGGAATTTTCAAAGTCCGAAGTGCTCTCTTGTGGAATATTTTTAGATGATTTGAGAGCAATTGATTTTCCTTTTGGAGCTTTAAAGTTCAATTCGTAGGTCTGTAAAGAACCAACTAGTTCCTCAACCCTCATGTTATCCGTATCACGAAGTTCCTGAATCGCGGTTACTTTTGAATTGAACCGTTCAGGAAGTGAGCATAGTATCTTTGCACACACTTTACTTTCTGGGATTCTATCACCAAGACCCCACATTGAGTTTACAATGTCATTCAATCTAGTGTAGAAGTCCATAAACATTTCATTCTCCTCCATATGAATTTCTTCAAATTTAGTTGTGAGGAGTTAGACTTTAGATTTCTTGACAATTGATGTACCCTCGTGTATCATTTCTAAAAGATCCCATGCTTGTTTAGCATTTTCACACGAGATGATTCTTTTGAATTCATCTAGTGACAACGCACAAGTAATTGCATTTAGTGCTTTTGCATTGGCACTACTCTCACTTTTCTGAAGTGTGGTCCAAAGGGCATAAGATATTACTTTCATTGATTTTGAACCATCTTCATCAGTTACTTCAGTGATAGGTAGTTTCCATCCGTTCACTGTGGCCAGCCACACACTTTCATCCATGGATTTGAGAAAGATTCTCATTCTTGCTTTCCAATAGGCATAGTTTGTGCCATTAAAGGGTGGTGGCCTAGTGACAGATAGGCTATCAAAATTTAACATCTTAATATAGCTTAGATCGTTAGGTCAGGAAATAAATCCAATAAATAAGAAATAAGCACGAGCTATTTGACTTTGATACCACTTGAAAGGGCTTAGCTATATGCCCTAGAGGGGGTGAATAGGGCAATGCCAAATAAAACTTAAAACAGTGGAATAATAAAAGATACAAATAACAATGCCGAAATAATAACAATCTCAAAGCACAAAGAAATATGAGAATGATACTGAATCAGTTCAAAGGACAACCTTACACCAAAAACCAATGACTTATGGTAGGACAACCTTATTTCTAGAACAATCTAGAAATCACAAATGATATGGAAAATAAATCAAGAATAACTTACAGAAATAAATACTAAGTTATTACACCATTTAACCACACTTGCTTGAAATGAAAATTACAACATTCATCCACAAAAGCAATCCATAATACTGAAGGAATAAATGAATACAGAAATCAAGCACATCCACAACACAACGATATATAGTGGTTCGCCTGTGTGTTCATCAACTGTTAGCCAACAGCCACACAGAATGCTACTCCACTCCTAATATCCTCACACAGGGGATATTAGCATACACTCTCAAAATAGGTTTTCACAGGTTCACCCAAAACCTTCACAATTGTGTCTTTTTATCTTGGGCTTACACAATCTAAAAACCCCCACAATCTGAGTTTTCTGACTCTGCTCAGATAACCAATACAATGAGATTTTTCTGGCAAATCTCAAACAAAACCAGAGAAAGTAAATTACAAAGTAAAATACCTGGATCTCCTTTTGAAGTAGCCCAGTAGAACCAATTGGAGTAGATGTATGATACGTCGTTCAATGTCTAATACTCACTTAAAGAATGGTTCTATGTCTAATTGATTTTAGATTAAATCAAGAAGAGCAAGGTCTATTTGATTTTGATCCCAGAAGAAGGAATATCACAAATTCCTCTTTTCTAAATGAGATTGGAATGTGGATCAAAATCACAATAGAATAATGCTAATAAAAGGAATATTAAATATGCACAGTAGCTTAAAAAAATAATCTCAACTTATCTCAGAGTATAGCTTTAAATCGCTTGAATTGAATGTAATGGAATGTCTAAAACTCTGAAATTCGTGCATTATTTATAGCCTGAAAAAATCCCATCTTCGACTGGTCTTAGGATCCCTAGGACCGGTCGTAGCTTTAAAGATTTTGAAAGATTCCACGGGATTAGATTAGCTGTTCCCATGACTGGTCTTAGGTAACCTACGACCGGTCGTGGGCCACCTACGATTGGTCGTGTGTCACCTACGACTGGTCGTAGGACCCTAGATAGGTCGCTGGAGTTCGAGTCATAGGACTATGACCGGTCGAAGGATGAGTCATAGAACTTCCCAGGACTGGTCGAAGCACAACCAGGAAAATTCGAAAATCTGTAACAACCTAGGACTGGTCCTGAGAAACCTAAGACTGGTCGAAGCAAAGCTAGGACTGGTCTTAAAACAGTCATAACAAGCATATTAAAATATTCGGATTATGTATCCAGAATGACCTATCATACAGACCAACCTAAGGTCAATCTAAGGTCAAACAAACCTTGAAGTGAGATGAACATTGAAGTCTTGAAGGTCTGTATTCTCAGATGATCTTGAAGGAGAAGCTTGAATCGAGTTGACGACTTTCTAGAGCTTGGTACTTTCTTGACTTGTCTTGATGAAGTCTTCTAATCTTGAACTTGTTAGAAGCAAACTTGAAGTCTTTTATTCTTGTAGACTTCATCCATGACATGTCTTGCAAACATTCTTCATTTATGATCTTGTCTTGAAAACATTCTTCATTCATGATCTTGTCTTGAAGCAATGTGTAGTCACAAACAAGAAACACAAGAAGTACAAGACATATAGGTTTTGGCACTACAAAATTTGACAACCAAAGGAATATGAAAACATAGCACTAACATAGAGTATAAAATACATAGATTATGGCAGATCTCTCTGCATTGACGGTGTGAATATTAGAACATAAGCAAGGTGGGTCCCATAATTTGGACGATGTAGATCAAAACCGCACATCATGTGACGGTGTGCCACGTACATGGGGTCCACGAACTGCGTGTATGTAGCACATACACGAAAGGTGGGTCCCATGTAATCAGGATGAACGGCATAGATAAAACATTAATAGTCCCCACCCGTCCAGGGACTGGACGGTGGGTGAAATGGATGAAATACGTACACCTGGTGGGTCCACACGTGTGGCCCACCAGTTGTACCAAGCTGATATCTGTGTTTTCATTTCATCCACGCTAGTGGACGGATGGCCTGGATGATACACGGCTGCCAGGTGGGTCTCACGGCTGATGTAGTACATCAAGATGGTGGGCCCCACATAGGATCAAGCTACTATTTGTGTTTTCTCTTCATACGGGCTGGACGGTCCGGATGATCATCATCAAGGTTGGCCCCTGATTTGGACGGTGGTGTGCTGTACCTGATATTTGAATCTGCCTCATTCCTTCAACTGGACAGACGATGAAGGAATACAATCCATCAAGGTGGGTCAACGTCAGTGTGGCCCACCCGTTTTTAACCAAATTGATATTTTATATTATATTATTTTTGTACCAGCGTCCGGAGGGATGCAACACGTATATCAGTGGTGGGCCCATCGTTCAGTGATATGGACGGCAGGGATAAAACACATATACTATGTGGGCCCTATGGACGGTGTGGATCAGCACCACACGTGTGGCATGTGGGGATATTACATAGATACATCAAGGTGGGAATCCACGTCCCTATCTGCTGGACGGAAGCAGATACAACATATGTATCAAGGTGTGGCCACGTGGTCTCTAATGTTGGGTCAAGCAGATATTTGTATCTACCTCTCCATTAGCGCCTGTTGCTGGATGGTGAAGGTGCAGCCCATATATCATGGGTCCCATGCCCCATGTACAGACGGATGGCGTAGATCATACGCATACATCACTCTGGGGTCCATACATCACTCTGGGGTCCACGTTCAGCACTGTCTGGATGGTGGATGGCCAGGATTAAAAAATACATATATCATGGTGGGTCCACGAGTGTTGCCCACCATTGTTTGAATCGAGCTGACATTTGTATTTTCTCCTCTATCCATGTCTGTCCAAGTAGACAGGCAGGAGGCCTGCCGATGGACATTGGTAAGGTGGGCCCCACAAATGGGATAGTGTGGATAAGATCATGGTGGGCCACACATCAAAAGAGAGAGAAAAAATGGATGGTGGAGATGGGAGGAGCTCCACCACTATGAGCTCCTCCATACAAAATAGAATGCATACATCAATTAGGTCCCACCACAAGTGGGCCATCAAACTTAAAAATTGAAGGATGAACACCCACCTTCGATCTCCTCTTCCTTCTTCCACCTATAGCTTCCCAATGATCCAAAAGTGCTCTTTCAACGGTGGAGATGGCGATCCAAGGGTAGAGATGTGACATAGGGTGGTTGAGAGTGGGCCACACATGCCTCTTCTCATTGAGGTGGGGACGTTGGATCTCTCTTGGAAATTACTTGGAATGAGAGAGAAATGAGAGAGAGATGAATGATGTAGGGAGAGAGTAATGGGTGTGTAAGAAAAAGGGATGGGTTGGGTTAAATTTTGTGTAAAGGAGGTATGAGGGAGGAGAGAGAGAGTTGACTTGTGAGGGGAGTGAGGTGGCATGGGGTATGGGTGAGGTACTTGACTTGTGAAATGATGTATACTTGATTGATGTGATGGGTCATAGAGATTCTTTCGAGATTCACAATGCACGGCTTTTCTTCAGAATGAATGTGGGCCCACATCTCCTGGTCTGGATATCGGATCGATGCGCAAGTCACGGTGTTCGAACCGCGGCGACAGCGCGGTCGCTAGGGTACAAGTTTCGGGTTGAACAGGCTTTGATATACAGGACTCGGTTTAGGATCGCGCGCAAATGTCGGATACAGGTCGAGAGTTACGGAATTCTACCGGGAGAACCGCGGAAGCCTACGGAGTGGTACGGTCTAGGATACGGGTCTTACACATCGCATGTAAGTGTGGTTGCATTACTTAACTCAAAACTTGGCTAAGCTAACTTGTTCAAAGATATTTCAAGTTGTGAAACTAGTGACCCTGATAAGACTCATCATATCAATATAATTTATTATTATTTTTTTAAAACACACACCCTCACACCCACACACACCAAATGGTACACGAACTCATAACCTCAATGATGAAAACGACAGGTCTATCACTGAGCTATGAGTAAGGAACCAATCATCATGCATGTCAACTTGCTAAGTGGGTCAAATTGAAACAACTTATGACTTAAGGCGAGTCACATCACTTATCAATCCATTTCTTACTTAATTTTAAAAAGAGTTGTAATCTCTTCTATTCCTAATACTTTTAATTTATAATTATTGACTATTAAGTTGAGTTGAGTCATGTATTTGAGTAGACCCAACTCAGATGACCATCAAACCAAGTCAACTTTTTTGAGTTTTTAAACAATGAGTGGATAATCTATTGCCCAATCTTCCACTTCTCACCTAATCCAAGATTAGAAGTTGCGAGGTGCTGCTCCAAAACATGAAAAATTAACACGACTACACGTTTGAGATTGAATCCAGTCAAAGGCTCCAACAAATCTCAAGTTTCGTCTGCATTTTAATATATAACAGAGAAGTATTTGGTGGTAATAAATATTTAAAACTGATAGACTGCTTAAAAGACAAAATAGCCCAAGGGAAGTTGATCCTCATCCATGGTGAGATCGTAACAGTGACAAGATCATGAGTTTGAGCCTTGCTAGCCCTATTTTACTTCAGGGGCTGTTTGATTTTTTAATTTCCCTGGTAAATACATGGAATTACCTGATTATTACTTACTACACCTGTTTGAAAGTCGCCAGGAATTACGTTTCGAAAATCAGTCCATACAAACATTGTTGTTACTGATTTAAATATGTGGGCCCCACCATGATATATATATGAGTTATCCACACCTGACATCCTTTTAAAAAATACATTTTAAGGCATGAGCCTAAAAATGAGGAAAATCAAAAGCTCAAGTGGACCACACCTTAGGAAACAATGATCATTAAAACGTCAATGGTTGAAAGTTGTTTTCTCCCTAGGGCTCACAGTGATGTTTATTTGTCATCCAACCTATTAATAAGGTCACACAGTCATGGATAAAGTGGAAACAAAAATATCAGTTTCATCCAAAACTTCCAGGGTCTTCAAGAGACTTTCAATTGTAGGAGTTTAATTCCCATTGTTTCCAGTAGTGTGGTCCACTTGATCTTTGGATCTACCTCTTTTTTTGGCTCATGCCCTAAAATGTGTTGGCTAAAGGGATGGATGGTGTGGATAATACACAAACATCAAGGTGGGCCGCAAAATTTAACTTTTTACTAATCAAGTGACGTGAAGAGTGCTATAAATGAAAGGTGGCGATCAAATCACCTTGGAAATCCAACCAGAAACATAGAGGTAAGTAATTATTACTCATTTACCTTAAATTACCTCTGTAATTAGAAAATCAAACAGGGCCTTAATGACTAGGTGACAGCTAGGTCCTTACTCTTGCTCCGGTGGTAGACTCTCTAGAGTTTCAACACCCGGTCAAGGGTTTGAGTACCCATAGGTGGTGAAATTCCACTACGGTGTGAATGTGTGGAGTTTGTGTGTGTGTGTAAAAATAATAAATAACTAAATAAAATAAAAAAGGTTGTTGTCAAAAGCCTTTAATCTATTTTTTGGTCGCTAGACCAGCTGTGAGTCAGGCTTGACCGGTCGAGAGAGCTGCACGACCAGTCTTGGACCACTCGACTCAAAGTCCAGTGAGCTTCAGTTTTCTGGGTTCCGAAGTGCTCGACGGGTCGTGGCCCGTGCTCGACCGATTGAGGGGTCCTTTCAACCAGTCGAGCAGTCTGCTCGACCAATCGAGGTTATGCAGATTCGTTTCTGAATTTGATGAGAAATGCGGAAATTTGAGTCATTTTTCGCAAGGTGCGAAAGGGAAGTTGCCTAAACTATAAATAGGTGTCCCTAGGGCTTTTCTAATGTATGAGAAATAATTCTAAAGCTTTTTAAAGGGGTTCTAGGGTTATCAAAGGGTGTAGTAAGGGTGAGATTCGAGGTTGTTCAAATCGGGTAGTCCTCTCTCTTGTAATTTATGCTCTCATAATGGATTTCTGCCGCTTTGTGTCGTGGGTTTTTCCCACAAGGGTTTTCTACGTAATCTTTGTGTTCTTTTGTGAATGCTTGTTACTATTGAATTGTTATCCTAGATCTAGATCTGTGTGATTCCACAGTGCGAATCCCCAACAAGTGGTATCAGAGCAATCGTTAGGGCACAGATCTGAATCTGCAGGATTAATGATAATGGGAAACAACAAGTTTGATATTGAGAGTACTCTGGCAAAAATTATTTTGAGTTATGGAAGGTTAAGATGATTAGCCTGTTAACCAAGCAAGACAAGTGTAAGGCTCTTGAGGAGCGGAAGTCTACCATGAAAGATGATGAATGGGAAAACCATAATAGTAATACTTTAGCCTCTATCCGTTTATATCTTATGGATGAGGTTCTCTATAATGTTTAGAGGGAGAAAACTGCAGCTAGTTTATAGGCGAAGTTAGAGAACATCTATGCAAAGAAGTCCTCTAAAAATTGCCTACACTTGAAGCTATAGTGTTATACCTTCAAGATGACAGAGGGTGGAGATCTAGAAGCCCATATCAACAACTTTAATAAATAGATGTGTAAATTGCTGAATAAGGAGGAAGTGGTCAAAGATGAGGAATATGCATGTATATTGTTGAATTTTCTTCCTGCATTATATGAGTCTTTCAGGAACACAATGTGCACCGCAAATAAAACCCTAAGTGTGGACACCATTATCTCAGCCCTTCAAGGGAAGGCTAGGAGAAAGTTAAACGGTAACATGGGGGCATCTTCCGATGCACTGATTATGAGGAGCAGAGATTCTGAGCGAGGTACAGGGTTCTCAAGACCTAGATCTAAATCCAAGGACAAGGGCAAAGGAAAATTAAAGTGTTAGAATTGTGGGTTATTTGGACACATGAAGAAGGATTATAGAAATCATAAAACAAAGAAAGAAAATTCAGCGGCTTCTTCCAAGGAGCTCAATGTGGTTACATTTGATAAAGAATCAAGTGGAGGTGATGTTCTGTCAGTTTCCATGATTGGTCATTTACACGACAATCATAAAGAAGGGTGTATACTTAACACAGAAGCATCTTATCATATGACTCCTCATTGGAGTTGGTTTACTGGTTACAAGAAATGTGATGGTGGACAGGTTTTTATAGGCAATGACAATGCCTGTAATGTTGTGGCTATTGGCACGGTTAACATTAAGATGTTTAGTGGGATGGAGCATACCTTCACTGATGTCAGGCACATCCCTGATATGAAGAAAAGTCTGATTTCTCTCGGTGTACTCGAGGCTATAGGGTAAAAGTTCACCAGTATTGATGGTGTCTTTAAAGTTTCAAAAAGGGCACTCGTGGTTATGAGAGTGCAGAGGCACGGAAACCTTTACAGGTTGATTGGGAGCACTTTAATAGGTAGAGTGGCAGTAGCTATTGCAGACTCCACGTCTTTATGATGTGGCATGCTCATTTGGGCCACATGAGCGAGCGGGACATGAAGATACTTTCTGATCGATGTTTGATTCCAGCTTTTAAAAATTCTGATTTAGATATATGCGAGCATTGTATATATGGTAAACAATCTAGATTATCTTTTAAATTTGAAAAATATGTTTGTAAGGAAGTGCTTGATTATGTGCACTCTGACATTTAGGGGTCATCGCCAGAAGTTTCCATTAGGGGGTCGTCATGGTTTGTTTCATTCATTGATGACTACTCCAGGAAAGTTTGGGTTTACTTCATAAAACGTAAATCCAAAGTTTTCACCATATTCAAGTAATAGAAGACAATGGTGAAAAAACAGTCAGGGCAAAAAATAAAGGTTTTAAGGACTGACAATGGTGGAGAATTTACTTTCATTAAGTTTAATGATTCTTGCAAGGGTGAAGGGATCATCAAGCATAACATAGTGCGTCACACGTCCGAGCAAAACGGTGTGGCTGAGCGAATGAATCGGATTCTCCTAGAAAGGGCCAGATACATGTTAAGTAATGCTGCGTTGGGCAAGGACCTATGGACAGAGGCCGTTAACACGACTTATTATTTGGTGAACCGATCTCCTTCAACGACAATTAAATATAAAATTCCAGAGGAAGTATGAAGTGGTCAGAAAATCGACTACTCAGATCTACGCATATTTGGCTATGAGGCTTACTCTCATGTATTGTCAGTTGAGAGAGATAAGCTAGACCATAGATCAAAAAAGTATGTCTTTGTTAGCTATGATATTGGTGTGAAAGGTTTCAAGTTATTCGACAAGGTCACACGCAAGGTTATCACTAGCCGTGACGTCAGATTCGATGAAAGCTCCCTATTTCGTAAGAATGATCAAAAGGAGTAAGAGGAATTAGAAAGAGTGATCGTAAATGTCCAGATTGACACAGATGATACTTATGCAGAGACAGAGGTACAAGATCAGGTGGAACAACCACCTGTGATAAGGAATCCACCACGTGATCGCAGGTTACCAACAAGATACAAAGACTACTCTAATATTGAATATGCCCTCATTACAGATGAGGGGACCCGTTTACTATTCAGGAGGCTCTTGATACACCTGATGCAGAAAAGTGAAAGGCGGCTATGGACAATGAGGTGGACTCGTTGCACAAAAATCACACATGGGAGCTAGTGGAGCTTCCTGTGGGCTGAAAAGTGATCGGATGTAAGCGCTTATTCAAAAGGAAACGGGATAGATACAAAGCAAGGTTGGTAGCGAAAGGTTATGCTCAGAGAGAATGGATTGACTTCACAGAGATATTTGTGCCGGTAGTTAAGCAGGTATCTATCAGATTTGTGTTGACGCTGGTTGCCCAATACGATCTCGAGCTGAAATAAATGGATGTGAAGACAACATTCCTAAACGGGGAATTGGAAGAGCAGATCTACATGAAGTAACCAGAGGGATACAAAGTTGAAGGGGCAGAGAAAAAGGTTTGTAAGTTAATGAGGTCGTTGTACGGCCTGAAACAGTCGCCTTGGCAGTCATATAAAAAATTTGATTCTTTCATGGTGAGTCGAAATTTACTCGGAGTGAAAACGATCACTGTGTCTATTACAAGACACTGAGTGATGAAAAATTCATCATTCTACTATTGTATGTTGATGATATATTGATCGCCTGTCATGATATGTCTAAAATCAACATACTGAAGACTCAGTTATCAGGGACATTCGAGATGAAGGATCTAGGGGCTATAAAGAGGGTTCTCGGCATAGATATTCATAGAGACTGGAAGAGGAGTAGGCTTTGGTTATCACAAGCAGAATATCTTAAAAAGGTATTGATCAAGTATGGGATGGATCAAGCAAAGCTGGTGAGGGTTCCCCATGCGGCTCACTTCAAGCTTTCCTCAGAAAAATGTCCTAAATTAAATGAGGAAAAGAAGGTTATGTCTCATGTGCCCTATTCGAATGCGGTTGGCAGTTTAATGTATGTCATGGTCTGTACAAGATCGAATATTTCACAGGCTGTCAGTGTTGTGAGCAGATACATGTCAAACCCCGGTAAGCAAGATTGGGAAGCGGTGAAATGGCTACTTTGATACATTTGAGGTACGAAAGACTATGTCTTAACTTTTGAAAAAAATAGGAATAAAATTGGTAGGGTATGTGGATTCCGACTATGTAGACAGTATAGACTCTAATAAGTCTACTTCAGGATACTCGTTTGTACTATTGGGTAGAGCAATCAGTTGGATGTCGAAGCTTCAGTCTATGGTGGCTCTTTCCACAACCGAAGCAGAATATATGGCAGTGATGGAAGCATTTAAAGAAGGTGTTTGGCTCAGAAGCATGATAAATCAGTTGGGACTTCAACAGGAGGCTGTGCCAATTAACTATGATAGGGAGAGCGCTATCAATTTGGCTAAAAATTCTGTTTATCACTCTCATATTAAACAAATTGATGTTCATCACAACTTTATCCAACAGGTACTTCAGGAAGGAGGCGTCACACTAGAAAAGATTCACACCAACATGAATCCATCGACATGCTCACCAAGGTCGTTGCTACAAAGAAGTTCAAGTTTTATGCAACTTCTTTGGGCTTGGCGATGGCGTAAAAGAAGGACGGAGTGTGTATGAGAAGCGTTGATTAAAGTTATGATGCGATGAAGAGATAAGAGAAGAGGTTAAGGTGCTACACGGCTGAAGATTGAAAACTTGGTGGAAATTGTTGTCAAAAGCCTTCAATCCATTTTTTGGTTGCTCGATCGGTCGTGAGTCAAGCTCGACTGGTCGAGGGAGCTGCACGACCAGTCATAGACCTCTCGACTCAAAGTCCAGTGAGCATCAGTTTTCTAGGTTCCGAGGTGCTCGACCGGTCGTGGCCCATGCTCCACTGGTCGAGGGGTTCTCTTGACCGGTCGAGCAGTCTGCTCGACCAGTTGAGGTTACACAGATTCATTTTTGGATTTGATGTGGACTACGGAAATTTGAGTTAGTTTTCACAATGTGTGAAAGAGAAGTTGCCTAAACTATAAATAGGTGTCTCTAGGACTTTTCTAGTGTATGGAAAATAATTCTAAACTTTCTAAAGGGGTTTTAAGGTTATCAAAGGGTATAATAAAGGTGAGATTCGAGGTTGTTCGAATCAAGTAAGTCCTCTCTCTTGTAATTTATGTTCTCATAATGGATTTTTGTTGCTTTGTGCTATGGTTTTTTCCTGCAAGGGTTTTCCACGTTAAATTTTTTTGTTCTTTTGTGATTGTTTGTTACTATTGAATTGTTATCCTAGATCTTGATCAGTGTGATTCTGCAGTGCAAATCCCCAACAAAGGTAACAGCTGACTAGGTGAGTTGCTTGGCTTGAGTGATACACTAAGCCATATAGAGTGGGCTAAGGAGTTGATCTGATTCTACAACTCTCTAGACTGAGTCATGTTTATGAGTTGATTTTTGAATGACTCAGCTGGAAATCTTGAAGTCGAGTTTTAATTAATTATTTATTTATCTCTTTTAATTAGTCAAGGTGGCTTGTCATATTACTTGTATGAGCATGAAGTTAAGCTATTAGAGTGTGGTGTATCAATGTATATTAAGGGACTTTATCACTCCAACACTTTACAATCCCCATATGGCACAACTCCATATCCCTGCATGAATAACTCTAGTAAATTCACCCCACAATAGCCAAACATGTCACTTAAGGTAAGGAAACTAGAATGGGTTTGTTTGGAAAATAATATAAGTAATGTGACAAGCCACCAACCATATAAGTATAAAAAGTATTTTCATTTATATATAATTTAATCATTCCATTACAAAAATAACATTTACCTATGAAGTTCCCAATTTCGGTCAATATCAATTTGCCCAATTTGAATACAATCTGAACCCCCAATTTACCCAAAAGGTCTATAAAAACTAAGTTCTTTCTCATGTCAGGGACATGTAGAACATTAGTCAAAGTTGCCTTCTTTCTATAAGTGAAAATTGGTTCCACTATTCCTTTTCTGACTACCTAGGAGCGACCTTCATTTTTTATTAGGACTTCTTACCAAATTTTGACTTTTTCATATGTTTTAAAGGTTGAACAATCATAGTAGACATGAAAGAAATATGATACACCAATCAGGAACTTTACCCTGAACCATGTTTACCTCTGTAATCATGGTGACTATGTTGTCATCCACCGTGCTAGCCTCGTTCTTCAATTTCTTGCTAAATCAGCAAACTCGAGCATAATGCCTGGTCTTTCCATAAACGTAGCATGAACCCTTGGGTTTTCCTTTATTGTTGTTATGGGACATTTTAAACTTTCATTAATTTTAATTTTGTTTTTGTTTTAAAGATTTTTCCTAGTTAAGACTACTCTTGTTTTGAAATGATGTATCAACTACGTGAACTTTAGAGGATGATGCACTAATGGTGTTAATGACATCTCTATTGTCTCGTAATTGAGTCTCTTCTTCAATCAGAATATGCTTTTAGATATTCTCAAGAGGGAAGTTTTCGGTCTTATGCCATAATTTCTTCCTATAATATTTTTAAGTTGAAGGCAATTTTGCAATTATTACACCAGCTTAGAAAGATTTCGGTATATCGAGCTTTAAAGCCTAAATTTTGTTTACAATCACTTGTTGTTTGTAAATTTGTGATACGATGGGCTTGTTGTCTACAATACTAAATCAAAACACCTGATTATAAGGAATTTCTTCATTCCTTCTTCTTTAGCCTTTTATTCAAACTTAAGAATGTTTTAGATTTCTTTGGCAGATGTAGTGTTTGTATACAGATCATACAAACAATCAAAGAGGGCAATGAGGATGATCTGTGACAAATCAGTTCGTCTTCTACCATTTCCTATCTTTTAGCCTTTCTTTCATTAGTGTCTTGATCAGACGACGGAGGATTTGGTTGCAGATTTGGATCTAACATGTAAAAGATTTTCAGGGTCGTTAACAAAAACTTAAGTTTGTCTTGCCAATGAGAGAAATTTGTACCATCGAATCGGTTGAGCTTTACTATATCCTAGTTCATCAACTTGATTAAAACAATACTAATTTTGATCTCCATAATAACGCTTTAAGATTGTTAGAAAAATAGGTAGAAATCAAAATAAGAGTAAAAAAAGGAAGAAGATGGAATTAAGCTTTGAAGCACGTATCGTATACACTTCAATTAAAGCGTTGTTTGCATCCTCTCATTGGTATGAGATCGTTATTAGGTTTCTTGCAAACCACTTCCACGATACGACTAGCCTTGGTGGTTCTACATGCAACAATCATGAAGAGACTACAACAGGAACTTAATATGTAGTTTTCTATTATGGCAAACTTTGTGTAAGAGAAAAATAAAGAACCCACTTGTTGCTTATAGAGAGAGAAAGGAGAGAATAAATGTCTTTTTCTTGAATACTCTATTTACAATGGTCTTATAAATAATGAAATGATTATGCATTTTTGCAAAGACACATCTAAAACCATTTATAATGGTCAAGTCATTTAAGAAGAGACACAACTTGAAAGGAGAAAGTAACCAATTCTTATAATGATGTAAATTTATCAACCATTTGTCGCAATGGAAACATTCAACTGACCGAAATATAGTAACTGTTCACAACTCCAAGTGCAGTGTCGCGATGTAATAATAACTCGGTGAGACCGAGGTCGAATCCACAGGGACTAAACTTGTACATATTCTGAAAATAACTAGAACTAGAACTATAATCGAAAACTAATCTAAATTCTAGAATAAAAGAAGTAATTGTGAATGAGTATCAACAATCAAAAGAAAACTAGAGCGACAAGGATCTACTTGTAGCTATCAAGATGCTACCTTGCTTGATTCAATAAACACAACTACAATTTAGAAGTCGTATCCTATCCAGATGGAAGATAAAATAATTGAAGTATAATCTGAACTTCGAATTGAATTAATTCACACATGAATAAGTATTGTGACGATTGGTAGGGAGTCCATCATCCTACCATGCCTCGAAAATGATGGTGAATAATAGGATTTACCGATCTCATAATATCAGAATGAAAAAGAAGATATTCAAAGCTATCGCTGCATTTATTGTAATTTGAGTCGGAATAAACCATAGAAAACTGAAAATATTCTTTAAATTCAAAGAAGAAATCAATGAAGTTCAACATAAACAAGAATCAAAGAAAAATAAACATCCCAACACACTACAAGCTTCACCTCTTAGATCTAGCTAAGAGGTTTAGTTAACTAACGACATGATTAAAACTAAATATCTTAAATAAAACATGAAAATAAACTAAGGAAGAGGAAGAAAAACTCTTGGGAGGCTTGTGTACCCTTTGTCTATGCTCCTTGAACCTTAATTCATGTTTAAAACTCCTCAAGGAACCCATATTTATAGCTTTTGCTTGGATCAACTTTGAAAGCGCCTCAAATTTACACAGCAAAGTTACGCATTGGTCGAACCGAGGTCAAATTTGAATCATGACAGGATTTCGTTTCAGTAGTTGCTCGATTTCAGTCACACCGAACTTGGGTTCGGTCAAACTGAACTTAAGTTTTTGTCAAACTGAATTAATCCTTGGTCGAACTGAATTAACTCTGAAATTCATTGTTCTTCATTGGAGCTTTTTGTGCACTTTCGGTCTTACTGAATCCTTCTTTCAATCGGATCGAACTCGAATTCGGTCGGACCAAATTAAACTTTTGTCGAACCGAATTAGCCTTGAATTTCATTGTTGGTTGCAGGATTGTTTGGTGCTGTTTCGATCAGACCGAACTGTCCCATTTTCTGTTGTGAATCAAGCTATCTTCTCCAGTATTTTCTTCATTCATTGTACTTAGTTTCCTTAGATCCCGGCATATGAATTCTTCATTCTTGGTCTCCTACCATCCCTCATTTGTCTTGGTAATTCTTGAGCATCAAATCCATGCTTTAAACATTCTTTTCAATATAAGCTCTCAGACCCACCTCGCAATATAAACATATATAAAATATACTCATTAAGCATTATCATGTTCATGAAACCAAAATATAAACAAGGATAAATATACAATATTTGACACTCAACATTAACGGTCAAGATCGTTGGCAGATTTGTGATGCAGTCAGTTTTGGTCGGTCGATCTATAAAATGGTCGATAATATCAAGATGATCGACTCAACAGTCAAAATTCAATTGCCATATCTATCGGCCAATAAGAAAAATGACTGATTAGTTTCGATTAATTTTACATAATGGTTGTTCATGCCTGACTGATTTAATTAATTATCATCCTCTTTTATACAATCATGTGATAGAGATACTTGCTATAGTTGATTCTACATTGGCAAAACCTATTTGCACCGAATCATGTGGGAACATCACTCATGACATGATACGCGTGTGCAAAGTGCAAAGTGTGCCAATAATGCCTCTACAACTACACTGCCTCACAACCCCCTTGGTTATGCGTGCGTGGCTACTGGAACACGCAAGTCAACCTTCTTCTCTCTACAATCTCCAACTAAGAATACTAGAGAACACAGCTTATAAATCAATTTTCCTCTTTTTCTTCTATCAATGTAGTACTAAACTTTTCAAGTGTTTTCAATTTTTTAAACAAAATTTTGGAAGGAAAGCCAAAAATTTCAAACATTTAAATAAAGCAAAATAAAAAAAGATACATGTCGAAGACTCTAATTATTTATATTATTTAATTTAACCAACCTAATTGAGAATAAATCTCAACAATACTATTGTCATCCCAAAGGTTTATATAATGAGCCTCACCTCACCATTGATATGGGTGGTCTAAAAAACAACTCCAACTAAAATAGTTTAAACTTTTGATCATTCCAAGGCTCGAGAGAACTTTCATACCTAAAGATATAGAGCCAAATGATCTAAAGGTTAAAATATTCCAATATAAGAGCTTCTATTTTTCAGCTATCCACATTCAAGGTAAGGCCCATTACATAAATGGTTCGGATCACTAAAAGACGATACATGATCTAAAGGTTAAAATTTGAGGGTATCCTATAGTGTAGCGTATTTTGGCAAACTTTTTTTTTATTTATTTTTTTTATTTTTACTATATATATTCATGTTTTGATAATTTCCAATTAAATAAGCTACATGGACATCTACCGTCCAACCTGATGGGCTAGGTAATGGAAAGGAAATTGTGAAAAATCACATGTTGAACAAATCTATCTTATGGGCTAAAAACTTTAAAGCATATGGTTACAAACAAAACTGGTTAGAGGTTCACAATCAATGGAGACAAATAAATCTAAGGTTGTTCCAATAGTTTGATAGATTATCAATGTTAGGACGCATTGGATAGACGGTATGGATCATCTAATCATAATATTGTGTGCGAAATTCATGCAAGTTGTGGATCAAATCTAATCCAGATGAAAGAAAAAGCTCCTCAATTATAATCTCACTTTGATATTTTGAAAGATTCCTTAATTGTAAAGAATAGACTTGCAATCCCCACCATTTCCCCATATATATTATTACGAATGTTGATCTTGATAGGCACCACTCACATTGATCATAGCCATCCATTCTGCGTGGCTAGAGATGTTAGACGGAGCAAGAAAATGTGGTACCAATCAAATGGTTAAGATCAACTGATCAACTGAGTTTAGATTGCAAATTCATGTTGGCATGGCCCATTTTTGTACATTTAACATGTTGGATAATGTTCTGCTTGTTCTTGATGCAGGCACATCCATGTCATGCCCGCACATCACAGGAGTGGCTGCATTGCTCAAGGCAGCACACCCTAAGTGGAGCCCAAACGCCATCAAGTCCGCCCTCATCACCACCGCCTATGCAATTGACAACGTTAAATTGCCCATTCGTGACGCTGCAGGGGGTGCTTCGACCCCATTCGCCCATGGTGCGGGCCATGTCAACCCCCAAAAGGCCCTCTCCCCAGGCCTTATTTATGACATCACGACTGAAGACTATGTTGCTTTCTTGTGCAAAGAACTCAACTATGTGGACATGCAAAATGTGGTTCGAAACACCAACATCACATGCAACAGGACGTTGTCGGATGTAGGCGACCTCAACTACCCATCCTTCTCCGTCCTGTTTGGCAACAAACGGAGGGTTGTCAAGTACAGTCGCGTGGTAACGAATGTGGGGCCTGCACAATCATCCTACAACATAACAATTGGTGGACCAGCAAGTTTCGTGATCACAGTAAGGCCCACTAGACTTTCTTTTAGCAAGGTAGGCCAGAAGTTGCGATATGAAGTGACGTTCGTGTTGAAGAAGGCTAGAAAGTGGAATGAGGCATTTGGATGGATCACATGGAGCAATGAGCAGTACCATGTGCGGAGCCCGGTCGCATACATCTGGAATAGTTAGTTGTAAAATCGTGTGGTTTTTACTTATCTCATTCTCATGTTTTGCTAGGCATTCCTTGGTGCATGGAATTTCAGTTTGAGGATGGCCTAGATTCAATAATTTTCCTTAAGTATGCCAATCTCAAGCTCGAGGGCTTTGCAAATAACTAAAACCTAGCTAATAAAATATAAGAAAAGACAAGGGATTCTTGGCATGAGGAGAGATTCAAGAGACTATTGGTAACACACATGCTAATGTGTCACACATATGGATCCCTTCCCAAAAGTGCTTTTCCTAGGAAAAAATGGCTACTTTTTACTCAATTATGTTAGTCGGTGTCACATCCACGAAACAAGCGTTGTAATTCTAACATGCTAAACTGGAGTGTAACTATTTCCCACTTGATGAGTGTACTTGCTTCTGATAGAACATGTAGATCGAGTAGAGAGAATATTATGCCCAAATCATGGATCGCACTATCCTTAAGACATGCCATGTAATGGTTAAACTAGAAATACAAAGAGTATAGCGAATCTACCTACTAGATAAAGAGTCCCAGAGAATCTACCTTGTAGATAATTTGCACAGTCCGAACACCTTATAGATCCAACTCAGAAAAACGAAGGAAATAATGGACATTAGGTGGTTGAGAAGGAATTATATTTAATACTAAATATATTTGACATTTTATGCATGGGTGTTAGGAGCATCCTAAAAAAGTGTTAAAAGAGGCACTCGTCTAGTTGTTGGTGTCATGCCTTATAATTTAGATACAGAGTGTGCACCCTCAGACCCGAGTTACGGTCCATGATCTTGTACACCAAGTGTACTCAAATCGACAAGTCATAAAGTTGTTTGAAGCCTTAGTTGAATTGCATTGTAAGTTCATTCAAGAATTCATCAACCCAACAATCACACATCCATACACATCATACAATCCCACAAACTTTCATCGACTCAATCATCCCATTCTTCTAATCATTCCATGCCAATTAATAATTTAACATAGCCCACCCATTTGGTGCTTTATTTGATCACGAATGTCAGAACTCACTTAACACATAATATCTAAAAGCATATACTATAGCAATGTCGAAATCATCATATATATATATATATATATATATATATATATATATATATATATAAAATTAGAATTTTCTAAGAGAGTTTTTATCATGTGGTCCATCTAATTAGTTCTTCACAACAACTTCATCTTCAGTTAAATAGGGCAATTGATCCTATGGATCGTCCACCGGCTTGGCTTCATTTTGTTGAAACCTAAGTTACAATCCCAGTCTCAATTACCTTTATACGGTATCATTCAACAAATGTTAGTTGGCCAAACCTTGTGAGTGAACCCATCATGGTTCATGCATAGTATAATTAAAATATAATAACACAGAGTACAAAACAACAAATAAGGTACAAAAATGTAAAAATGGGTATGAATACAGAGATGACATGCAATGAAATCATGATGCATCAAGTGGGAAAACCGTCCACTTGCTTGGGTTGGATATCCTTTAACCCACATCTACGTTAGTAGGTGTCTACCATATTGGGTAGGCATGAGCAAGGCCCGCATCTGCCCCTTGTGCAGGCTTCTACATATAGTAGCCATATAGGGATGGTCCCCTAGGAACTTGGTACGAAGTGTGCATGTAAATCATCTAGAGTAGTCCTCTAGGAATCAGTATAAGAGCATTATGAAATGCACTTGATGAATTCTCAACCATCAATGCTTCAACATACACAAGTTATCACATACATCTCTCCGTATGAGAGGAAACTCTTATTTCATGCTTTAAAAAATATAACATTTTAATACCAATGATTCATAGTATTAGCAAATCCATATAATCATTCATTCAACATTTACCCAATTTAACACAACAACACTACAATCACACCAAATTCATCTTAATCATAATAAAGAGGAGACATGTTGGGATTCATGCATCTGTGCTCACTAAAGAAGTTAGATTGGTTCATATTTAAGTTTCCTAATAATCATTTAAACATTATTTTTGTATGATCTAATTATACCACACATGGGGCCCACCTTTGGTTAAATCAAGTTGGCCCACCTTCTCATCAATTTGTAATTAGTCTAAGGTAAGTGAATTACATGTATTATAGACTTATTAATCCAATTATTAAATTTGAGAATTTGATAGATCGGTCTAAGAATTTGTCGATCGAACCTTTCAATCGATCGATCGAATCAAGAAAATCAGAATTAAAACATTTTGGTCATTAGACTGTTTTTGGCATCCTCAATCAATCAGATAAAAAATCAAGATTTTACATTTTAAGTCTCTAGACATATTTCACCCCTTTCGATTGATAGAAACTTATTTCGATCAAATCGATAGAGGTCTTATTTCGCTCGATTTGACAATCCGATTTTGTAAGTTTTGGGGATGTTACTTGTTTCTAAAATTTTCAAGGATTTATCATGTATACGGGTTAAATATGTACCATCCATTGATTACTACACAATCAAGTTAGGGGATTGCCAATGAATTGTCCAAATCTGGACCATCCTAGATTCATTATCATCACATGACATATTTTTACATTATTTCTTCTCTTAGATTGTTCTGGACCATTCAGTGATTGGATCCATCTCAGATTTTAGATGAAGTTGCAGATCTAACCTCGAGTCGATATAAATAATATAGATCAGACTGATTCATTTGACAAACCATCGTATAACCAAATATACAAATCAATGTATGAGATCTCATCTGATCGATGTAGCCCATCCGGTGGTGAGATCATTCTAAGACTTGGGGCCTTAATATATGTTGGCCTTTAGAATCACATGACCCATATGGATCGAAGCTTACACATCCGAACGATCCCATACCAATCTCTATGATAAGAGATCTCACCCAAAAATCTAAGTCTTGGTACGGATTATCCCATCGACCAATACGATGAATGTGAGATTGATCTACCCCATTCATTGCATAGATATAGTGATTCTGAGTCAAATGTATAAGAATGAATTAAAAAAAAGGTTTGAGGACCTATCGTTTGAGAGCTCTTTTCACATGCCTCTCTCTCTCTCTCTCTCTCTCTCTCTCTCTCTCTCTCTCTTCCTTAGGGTTTTTGCAGGAGAATTCTCCCTCTAACCCCTTCATAAGGAGAAAGGAGAGCCCCAGATTAGGAAGATCTTATCTGGATGAGCTCATTTTTCATATTTGATTTTTTAAAAAAAACTTGATTAAAAAGTTTATATACAATGGTGACAAAAATCATTCCTCCGACCTCTCCCATAATCGAGAGCATCTTTGCTGAGTGGTTAAGCGAGTCGTTTTTGTTATTAATTATGAAAAAAATTAACCTAATTAATTCATAATTTTATCTGTAACAAAATTTTGTGACATTATAGTTGGAGACACGTCTGTATCTATTTATCTAAAGTAGGGTTGTTATTGTAACTAAATTGCAACGGTCCATTCTAACCAACTGGTTAACACCCTTCATCATCACCATGTTAAACTATCATCTCAATTGCCACTAAGGAACCAATGATACACATAATTGCTACTTTCATGTGCCACATCATGGAATGATCAATGTAGAGTTAATCATAGGTGAAGAGAATACTCCCATTAGTCTAGCTTGAAACCATGGTTTACACCATAATTCGACCTTAAGCTCAAGACATTAAAAACTTTAAGATATCTTTAACCATTATTGTTGAGTGTGAAATATTATATATTTCACCCTATTTATACCTTGCTTTTATAAACATGATAGTGCTAAATTGATTTAATTATGCATGTTTTCATGTGCGAGGTGATTTTGAGAGCTTAAGGTGAAATTGATGCTAAAAGGAAGATTTATACCTAAAAGATTACTAAATGAAGATATAAAGATTTAGAAGTCATTAATGAAGAATTTAGATACCTAAGATCGAAGAAAATTAAGTGAGGAATAAAGAGAATTAAAGATTTGAATTGAAGAAAAGGAATCCTGAAATTGTCCTGAAAACAAACATATTCCTGAAATTGTCCTGAAAAAGCATATTCTAAAACTCTGAATCTATTTTTAGAAGCTGCACAGAGTGTGTAAATTTGAGGAGTTTAAAGTCCAAACATATTTTGGGAAACTGCGCAGAGTGCCTAAATTTGAGGCATTTTCTAGATTTTTCCAAATTTGTGTGAAAGTTGCAGTTCCACAACTATAAATAGGACTCCTTAGGATGCTCCAAAGTATCTTCTAGGGTTTGGAAAGGTCTCAAGGAGCATACATAAGGGTGGAGTAGCCGTCAAAGAGTTTTTCTTTTTCCATATTTTATTTTTCATGCTTTGTTTGAGAGATTTGGTTTCAATCATGTCTATGGTTGGCTAAACCTCTTAGCTAGGGCTAAGAGGTGAAGTTTATAGTGTGTTTGGATGATTATCTTGCTTTGATTCTTATTCTTATTGAACCTCGTTGATTTCTAGTTTGATATTAAAGGAATATTTTCAGTTTTCTATGATTTATTGTGACTCAAATTACAATATAGTGTTGTGATAGCTTTGCATGTCTTCTTTTTCAGTTTTGAGATTGTAAGATTGGTAAATCCTATTGTTCACCATCGTTTCCTAGCCATGGTAGGGTGATGGAATCCCTTTAATCTTCATAATTTTCCTCCATTGAGAATTAGGTCAATGAAAAGTTCAGATTTGATTTAAATTGCTTTATCTTCTAATTGGATAAGATAGAACTCAAATTCCAATTATGTTCCTTGAATTAAGTAAGGTAACATCTTGATAGCTACAAGTGGATCCTTGGCAAAGTAGTTCCCACCTTTAATTGATAGTTTAAACATTATTCACAATTAGTCTCTTTTATTCCAGAATTCAGAGTTAAATCTTCTTCTAGTTCTAGTTCTTTTTATAATACGTATAAGTTTAGTCCTGCAGATTCGAGCTTGTTCTCATAAGTTATTACTACATTGCGACCCTACAATTGAGGTTGTGAACAACTATGCCTTTGCAACTTACTGATAATAGATGTATTTTTAAATATAAAAAGAAAGTTTTGAAAATATTTCAAATTTGTCAAGAAGATGAAATTACATCTGTGGCATGAGTTTGGGTGGAGCACACTAAATGGTGTGTTATATGTGATGTGTGGAATGGTGTGTTTTGGAGTTTCCACTAGCCAAAATATCATAATCTACAACGATCTAGACATTGTAGGACCATGATGACCAAAGGGTTGAGATAAATGGTCTATATTTAAATGATTCTATGTGGAAATTGATTTACAAAGGTGGAAGGTAGTAGGCACATTTCTCTACACATACAAACATATTAATCTCTACTTTATAGGGTTCCATCTCTACATTATCACTTAAAAATAAATAAAAATAAAGCAAATATGACAAAGAGGGTATTTGAGAAGAAAGATGTATTAGTGCAGTAAAACTAAAATAATATAAATAAAAAGTAGTAAAATTAATCACTTGAACTAACCGAGGGCACTAGAATTGTGAATGGGAAAAGAAGAACTTCGATGACTTTCCACAGGAAAAGATTATTGGAGCTCTTAAATCTCTTACCTTACTCTATGAAATCTAGATCACAAGATTTCGTGTCCTGTATGGAAATGTGAGCTTGGAAGGAAAAACACTAGTGCTCCTCCATATGAGAAGATAACTGAGCTCTTTGATCCAAAGCCTACTACTACAATCTATCTCAAAGGATTTTATAAGATATGTTATGGGAACGCTAAGAGAAATGCTTATTTAGAGAATGGGGTTGATGTAGTTATAAGATGATAAAAATGAGAAGGGTAAGGATTTATATAAGTGAAGGCGATAGTGTTTTGGTGATTTGGGTAAACATTGGTGGTACAATATAAAATGGTGTTATTGTGATTTACTCTTGAAAGCTCTTGGGATGTGTCATCTTCTCATTAGTTCGTAGGAGTGGTAACCTTAGTAATTTAGGTCAAGGTTAGCGATAAAAAGGTAACTTAGTGATTTAGGTCACAGTTGCATTAAACTGGCTTCGATTGCATCGATAACTTACTTCGATGGCATCGAAGTATCTTCAATGGAATCGAAGTCCATTTTTGTAATATTTTAGAACTATATTTTTTTAGCTCTATAATTTCAGAATATCTTTTTTCAGGCTAATTTTCAGGATTCCTTTTCTTCACTTCAAACCTTCGATTATCTTCATTCCTCACTTGGTTTCCTTTGATTTTTAGCATGTGAAACTTCCATTTCTCCAATTCTTCATTATCTTCTTTTGTACTCCAAATCCATCCTTTTAAGCGCACATTAATTATAAGCTTCTGAATCACCTCACATGATAAAAACGTATATAATTAAATCAAATTATCAATTAAATACCAGGAAAACTAATGTAATTGAAAGGTTAAATATGCAATATTTGAGTCTCAACAGATATCCCTTAGTGCAAGGGAAAACAATCCTCCTAAGTAAACTGCTCGGCCCTTTCTTGAGAAGGTCATTGCAGCTAAACCATTTGCCCTATAATGGCAGAATTACTTTAATAAAAGGAAGAGCTCGAGAGCTCACCTTAACGCTCCTGCTCGACTAAAATGATCGACTTACCATTCTGACCAGCGAACAACAAACCAATCTACTAAAACTACTGAGAATTCCATACACGATATTTGCTTTAAAAATCCTCTTTTCATTAATATAAAAGATTTTACACGCATAAGAGGAAATACAAAAAGAGGCTATAGGGGTCTACTCAAACACCCATTGAGGATAGCTATTTAGCCTCGGTCAGGGTTGAGGCCTCAGCTCCCAAAGTCTCTGTGTCCTCGCCAGGATCGTCCTCTAGGCTATGGAGGTCAAGCTTAGGATATAACCCCCTAACGTCCTCCATGCACTTCTCGTACAAGAGGTTAGGTCACTCTCCTCTACCCACTCCTTGGAGGCCTTAAATTCCTCCACCGTCGATGCCTGAGCTATCAAGATAGATACTTCAGCTTCTGTCAGTTTTGCTTTAAAAATGACCCTCCCCTCACTTAGGTAGACCCTCCCCTCACTTAGGTCAGCCTTCCAGCTAGTTTCTTTCCCCCAGGCCTCTGTTAAAAATGAACTCATCGCTTCTAGCTCAACCTTCGTCTGAGCATCCTTCTTCCGAACCTCTTCCACTTAAGCCTCCATCTAGATCTTCAGAGCAGCAACCTCCTCCCCAGACTCCTTTAAGGCAGATCAGAGCTGTTCAGACTCGACAATCTTCTTCACAAGGCTCGTCTCTCCTTCCTTGCACTTCTCCGCGATGGGTATCATTTCACGACGAGCAGATAGGACAACAGGGATGAACTAAAAAAAGGGACTGCCTCCATTGTTGGGACGACCCTAACCACTTTTGGGACCACTGACAGGTCCGAAGTGATGGTGGCAAGAGTGGTGGTAGAGCTTGCAGTCGAGCTCGACTGACCTACCTTGGATGAAGGGGTGATTGCCCTCCTCTTCGAGGGAGCTTTTGTTTTCTCTGGGCTAGTTCGGCCTCAGAAGGAGCATGACATTTGTAGTGGGGCTTATGAGCCATCCCTGCATCGAAAAAGTAAATGGTCAGCAATAGAAAAAGATAAAATAATTTTTGATTGTCTACCAGGGTATACCTGATATGGATGGGGCAAGACCTAATTGGTAGAGCAACTCAGGCATGATCAGTTGCTTCTAAGACATTAAAGTGTCATCCACCAACCTTGCCTTGACTATCCAGTTGCGCTCTGACTCAATCACTTTAGTAAAATACGTGGTCAAAGCTACTAAAGGCAACTATGGTCAGAAATGAGAAAGAAAAAACTAAGTTAAGGAAAAAGTCGGTTCGGATATACTCGACCCGGTTGAAAAAATAGGTTGGAACCCAATGACATAACCCGAAAGCCGCTGGAGCCTCCTAATCTCCCAATGCCCAAAACCACTTACTCTTCCAGTTTTTATTCGAGGTCGAGGCATCCGTAATAATGGCCTTACTCGTGAATGGCCAAGCCAAAAAATAAAACCAACCCTCGTGGTAAGGGTTAGACTTCACCTAGTGTAAGTAGAGGAATTCATTCACAGTCAGCTCGGGCTATTCGAGCTCGCACCATATAATGAACGACCCCACTAAGGCCCTCGAGGCATTTGGAATTATCTGCCTAGGAGGCAACTTCAGGTGCAAGAGGACCTCCCTGATTATGTGATGGAGAGGGAACCTCAAGCCACACTGGAGGGTGAACAAGAATATGGCCACATCGTCGTCCTGGTGCTCACTTAGAATTTTGCCAAGTGTGGGAGCTCGGAGTACCACTGAGGTCGGAATGTGGTACTCTGACCTGATCCACACCAGGTCAGATTCCTTTAGCAACGACCCAATCGGGTCGGTTTCTTCTGATTTAGTTGGAGACTGGACAACTTCTCGTACCAGGGTGGACCCCTCAACATCCATGGGTCACTCAGCTGAGGACTGAGCGACCATCCTTGACTCATGGGATGCCTATAAATCCTAATTGCTCATCATCACAAGTGAAGATAGCGGATTATCCAGCAGATTCAAGTCTCCGGCCTTCCATCACATTGGAATGATTCCTCTCACTGGTTTGACGGACTTAACATTTTTTTACCAGAATGACGGTTAAAAACCAGGGGCCCAAAAGAAAAGTGAAAAAGAAGATGAGGCGGGGAAGACGGAGCTCACTGGATAAAGAAGCTTTTCGATCATTATACATCTCCAAGTTAGGTTGAGGTAAAGAGAAGCAGAGAAGCGATAGGGCAAATAACCCTTGCATGATTAGGGTTCCCCCCTTTTATAGGAAACTCACCCGTATGATCACTCAATTCCCGCACTTCATGTGGTAGCTAAAATGTCTCCTCGACGCCTACGGTCGCACAAGCGGAGCTCTCTCACTCACTGAACAGCTCGATCCTCCAGAAGACACCACGCGTTAACACCTCATAAGTGAAAAGGGCGAGCTCTTAGTCCTAGAGGGGGGGGGGGTGTGAATAAGACTGTGCCAAATAAAAATAAATTACGGAATATAAATGCAGATAGCTGAATCAATACAATCTTAATTGCAATAGAATTGAGAAGTTGATACAAACATTGTTCAAAGGACAACTTTACACCAAAAACCAAAGTTTATGATACAACAACCTGATGTCTTGAACTCGGTAAGGATAAAAAAGCTAAACAAAAACAAGAAGCACTAAAAAGAAATCTAGCTATTACAACATTCATCAAATGTACATGAAATAAATACATCACACATACATCACATACATCATCATCCACCAAACTCCAAGAATTATAGTGGTTCGGCATGTACACCAACTGTTCTCAAACAACCACACCTACTCCACTCCCAATAATCACAACCCACGTGATATTGGCTTTCACTATGAAAGAAGGTTTTCCAAGGTTCACCTTAAAACCTTTACAATTGTGTTTTCAATGGGCTACCACAATTAAAAACCCCACACTAAGCTTTTCTAGATATCTCAGTCAAAACCACAATATAGATTTTCTGGCAATCTCAAAAACCAGAAGCTGTAAATCAAAATACTATCTACAGATTCTGTTGTGATGTAGCTTAATAAAACCACTTCTTTGTTAAGATGAAGATGTCCAATGTTCAATCACACATATAAAAGGGTTCTAGGTCTAAATTAATTTTAAATTAACCCAACCTTAGGCTACTTTGATTCAATTCCTTAGATCTTAAAAGGGGTAGAGAAGAACACCCTTTTATAAAATCCAATATAAGCAAAGAGAGATCAAGAAAATAGAAATAAAAAAGCTATAAAAAGAATCTTAATTTACCAAACTACTGCTTAATAATCACCGGGATCTTTCTCTCAAAGTGGTGGCTTGATTTAGCTTTGAATGAATGAAAAAAGCTTAAAGAAGTCCTCTATTTATAGGCTGAAAAATGGTTCTTTCGACTGGTCTAAGGTTAGCCTCGACTGGTCCTGTAAGCAACCAAATTTCAAAAATTCTTGCTTGATCGGATAAAACCGACCCTCAACTGCTCGAGTGGCCTGCTCGACTGGTTGAGTAGGGCCCAAAAAGGTTGTTGGAGTTTGAGTCGAGCCCTGCTTAACTGGTCGAGCTAGTTCCCACGACTAGTTGAGTAGGGTGCTCAACAGGTTGTGACCCCACCAGAAAAATATGAAAAATTGAAATAATTTTTGGATTGGTCGAGAAAAACCCTGGACTGGTCAAGCCAGAGCCTGGACTAGTCGAACATTGACTAGGACTAGTCGAAATAGAGCCTATAACAAGTACAATAACCCATACAAAATATGCAATATGAATGACTTAAACCTAACGCCTTTCTAAGGTCATTTATACCTGAAATATTGAACATTGAACTAATAGCTTCAGTTGCTTCCAATTGATCTTGCACTTGATGTTCTTGAAGCTTGATCTTTTACACTTGAAGCTTCAACTTGAACTCGACCATGTAGTGCATTTGAGCTTGAACTAGCACATAAACTTGAAGTAGCACTTGAACTTGGTCTTAAACTTGATCTTAAACATGCACTTTGACTTGATGTTTGAATTTGAAGTTGCACTTGGACTTGAAGTAGCACTTGAAGTTGAACAATCTTCATGACTTGAGTTTAGCACATCTTCTCTTGAAGGTAAACTTTCCATCTTTGAACAAGTCAATAATTCCAAAGTAGTTTGTTACTACAAAATTTGATAATACAGGGTGCTTGACATATAATTAACATAGCACTTACAATCTCCCTCGTTGTCAAATTCGTGACAAGATCAACCTATACACAATGCACAGGTTCACAAACTTCACGACTTCACTTCATAAGATAACACTCTTTCAAAAAATTCCCCCTCAATCTACTCCCCCTCAATTTGAGCTTGATGACTTGTAGAGTACCTGTATTAACAAATACATATTTCTAAAAAAAGAAATGTCCACTCTACACCATACCAATCAAACTTTCATAACCATAAATCTACAAAAATTCTCCCCTTTTTTGTTACAACTTGACAAAGGAAGATATAAAAAGCGAGCAAACATAGTTGTGATTATGATAATAGCAGAGAATAGTAGAAAAAGGGTTAAAGTTAAAGTTAAAGCAAGCAGAGTGTTAACATCATCAAGTCATACACAACTAGTCAAAGAGTGAAAGATAGAGTTAACGAAATACTTGCCCAAATGACAAGATAAGATAACTAATCTGAGATAGAAGAAGGAGGTGGAATAAATAGATCAATCTGATGGAGTTCTCTGGTAATGCGATGAAAGTACTTTCGCATATATTTCATAGATGATTTGTGACTCTCATGCAGGCTATCCTGAGAAATGTTCAGAGTAATCACCTGAAAGTGTCCTGGTTTGTCAATTAGCGTGAGTGTTGAGTCGGCTAGACTACAGAGCCTTATAGGAAGATCAATTCAAAGCGTCTACCTCAACCAGATGTGTACAAGTTCGCCACAGGTAAATCTAAGCCTTACATCCCATGTCCCAAAACACCAGGTAAATAGAACCCTTAAAACAAGTTAGAACATCATATGGTTTTTAAGAAGTTAAGAAAACTTTTTCAAAATCAGAAAATCTCTAAGTTTTCTTGTTTTGTCAATTTTATCGATACACAGCTCGATATGATCGACCTGCGCTGTCGATGTACTCGATGACGAATCGATTCCATCAGAATGAGGACAAAAGTGTCCAGCAACCACATGTATATCTAGACGGATTTATCGATGTATCGATATACCTACCGATATCATCAAAATTTGAATATCGAGTCCATCGAAGGTGACTCGATAATATTGACAGGCAGATCTCCGGTGCCCCCATTTTAACTTAAGAATATCATATGTGCATCGATATATCGAAGCCTCCTTAATACTATCAAAATTTAAATCTCGATGATATCGGAAGGCTCTCGATGATATTGGTCATGGGCACGTAGTTATCCAGCAAAATATTTCAGGATTGTTTATCTATGATCGAGGGTCACTCAATAGAATCGATATTCAAATATCGAAGATATCGATATAGCATCGATTGCATTGAACATGGACATAAACTGTCCAGCAAGCTTAACGAGAAATTCGTTGGATTTATCAATGCATCGACACAAGTATCGATATCATCGACATTCAAATTCCAATGATCTTGAAGGTCCCTCGATCATTCTTATAAACCTGAAATATTTCATAGCAAGTCTCTCTTATTTTTAAATATCAAGGAATCGAACCTCATATCGATGAAATCAGAGTTCGAAATCCAATGACATCGACACATGTTTTGATTCCCTCGACCAGCTGGCAAAAGGTTTCAAAGTGTATGACATTTGAGTTTGTGTATCAAGCGGACCATCGATACAATCGAGAGTATACGCTCGATGATATCGAACCCGCTTGATGATATTGAACTCTGTCATAAATGTGACTGTTTTATATCCGTTGGAACCTTTTGCCTATATAAAGAGGACTTGTCTATTATTGTTGTTAGAGAAAGAAGAGAGTGCTTTTAAGTGTTCTACCTTATATCATATACTCAAAGCCCTTTCTCTCATGAAAGTTTATTATCCAATCCACTCTCATCATTGATATTCAATAGAGTGGATTGGGGAATGAACTTCCGCATTTAAGGATCCTTTAGCTATTACCTTAATAACAAATCATTAAGCTGGGATGCCTTGAATGCATAATCAGAATCACTCTATCTTCCTTATAGGAAAACATTTTATAGAGTAGGATTCCGTCTTAACCTTGACCTAATCCAAAGCCTTGTATTGGTACATCATCTAAGTTGTAGATCAAGGAAGCTAAAGATTCTTCATCAACAAGGAGGAGATCTTCGTAAACATGCTGAATGGGACTCATCCACTTATTCATAAGTTATTAAAGTCCCGAGGACACTTGTGATCATTCCTTTTTAGGATTGGGTCTAAGGTGTTTCTCACCCTTGCAAGCCCTCTTAGGAGGCCTCTGGTGAGAGTATACGTGGTGGGTGCGTTGTGTTGACCCTTGCTCTGTGGAGAGCATAAACAGTAAAGTTCCTTATGTAGATCCTTGGCCAGTGTGCCTAAAACTGGGTGCTACGTATTGACCCTTGCTCAGGGAGCACAAACAGAGGTTCCTTGTGTGGATCCTTAGCCGATGTGCTTAAAACTGGGTGCTGTGTTGACCATTGCTCAGGGAGCATAAACAGTCAGCCTTGGTGTAGGTTGTAAAGGTTGAAGGTGAAGCTGATTTAAAACCTTAGGTTTGAGGTGAACCGCTGTGAAACCTCCTTAGTGAAATCCAGTACACTCAAGGGTTGAGTGCGGTTACCGGGAGTGGAGTAGACAAGTAGTTGAACCACTATAAAAATGACTATGTTTGAGATTGCTATTTATTTGTTTGTGTGATTTCCTTCTATATTTTCATATCTGATTATCTGAGATCACATCTCACACACACACACAGTCATATCCATCATAAACTAGTTTGCATATTATTCATCTCTTAAATAGTTTGTGATTTGATCCTCTACCGGGCTTAGAAACCAGTAGAGTTATGTTTGAGTAATCTTAAGCTATGCTTGTTGTTAGGATTAGTGTGATAGGATTTTAATTTGGCATAAAATTATTAAAAAGTCTTATTCACCCCCCTCTAGGACATATTGGTATATTGCTACTTCAACTAAAGCGGTCTTCATTACTATTTCAATTGGTATAAGAGTAGGTCTCTCTTTAAGGGCTTCACCGCCTAAAGAGTGATCTTGACTGAAGTTTGGAATATGGCCAAAGGTGAGGGTTCATCGGTCACTAGACCTCCAGTATTTGATGGCTCAAATTACACATACTGGAAGGCTAAAATGCACTACTTTCTGAGATCTTTGGACCATGATGTTTGGAATATAGTTGAAAGTGGATATGTGCCACCATCTGAACAAATTGTACTTGATAGTGGCACAACCATCACGAAACCCAAACCCAAAGAGAAGTGGATGACGTTCGATAAAAAAAGACAAACCACTGAAGCTAAAGCTATGAACGCCATCTACTATGTCATGTCCCAGGATATATTCAATCAAATAAGTATGTGCAGGACATCCAAAGAAGCATGGGATCTATTAGAAACAACCCATGAAGGCACAAGTACTGTGAAGAGGTCCAAACTATAACTACTGACCTCATAATTCGAAAGTCTCAGAATGGAAGAGCATGAGACCTTCATGGAGTTCTTCACAAAGTTTAATATCATTTGCAACTCTATTGGTGGATTGGGAGAAAAAGTTATGGTTCCAAAAATCTGTAGGAAAATAATTAGATCACTGCCGGAACGGTTTAATCCCAAAGTAACAACTATTGAAGAGTGTAGGAATATTGATGAAATGAAAGTAGAAGAGCTGGTAGGTTCCCTACAAACTTTTGAACTACACTTCAAACAAACCCACAAATCCAAAACTACTATTCTAAAAACTTCAAAGAAAATAACAAATGAGGACAGTGGAAGTGAAAAAGATGATGATGATGAGGAAGTGGCTTTGTTGGCACAAAGATTTAGGAAATTCTTTCAGAAGAATCGTGGTCGTCCTACTAGAGGAAGAAAGATGGACAATAGACCTTCTACAGGTAAATTTGGTAAAAAGACCAAAGAACCACAATGTTATGGCTGTCAAAAGTATGAACATCTGTCTACTGAATGCCCAAATAGAAAAACTAAGGGCAAGGCAATGGCTACCATATTGGATGATACAGAAGAGTCAAACTCAAAATCTAGTGATTCAGAGAGCGATGGTGACCAAAAATCCTTGAAAATTCTTATGTTCTCCACCACTCAAATCATTCCCAATAAAACTGAAAATAAGAAGGAACCACAAGCCACTGAATCATTTTTGTCTAATAATGAGGAAACTGGAGGAGAAGAAGAGGAAGAACAAAATAAACTACAAGATGCCTATAATCAACTTTACATTCATAGCATCAACATTGTTAGAAAACTTAGTATATCTGAAAACAAAAAGGAATTGCTACAAAAAGACTTAGATAAATGTAACACCCCGTACTTTCAGTACTCAGGTGTCACCACGTGGGTTTGTTTTAGCTTACAAGTATGTGGTAACACATGTAGCTAGATAAAGTACATCAAGTGGTCCCACAACCTACTTACCTATATAATAAATGATAATAATAATAATAATAATAATAATAATAATAATAATAATAATAATAATAATACTAATGATAATAAATGACATTATGAAAAAAATAGTGTAGCTTGATATTTAGTGTTATGAGAGCATAACAGTCCATATATCCCTAATTTGACCATTGATGATCGAGTCGGAACTAATTCAATCATTAGATTTGCTTAGACAACAATAAAGGACGCTAATTCAACTAGTATGGCCCACCTAGGAATTAGATCTGCCTGATCTTTAGGTATAGACCTTGATAATCTTCCCCAAACTGAACAGATGGAGTGGATTAATCACAGACATCACTGTGGACCCCACTCACATGAGGGCGTGTGCACATGCGTTGCACCGGATTGTTGACTCGAGTCAGACGCAGCTAACCCAAGCTTTCCCAAAATGGAGAGGCTCTCTCCCTCTTTCCCGCCTACGAGCATTTTGAAAAAAAAAAATGGATGGATGCAATGCTCGATCATGGCCCATGAGGGTGGGCCCACTTCCATGATCTGATCCAACCATCGTGTGCACATTGAGGGGCTGACCAAAACCCCAACTATTTCATGTGAAGAGGCACACGTGTGTGGCCACAAATCCAGACTCAGATGGACAATAGAAGACCACATTTTTGAAAGTGGAAATTGTCTTCCTGTGCCACGCTGGCGATCCGCATAATATTGAGGTCGTGCGACTTAGCCGTTCACCCCAATGCCATCCCGATCGTCCATTCGTGCTCACGTGTTAGGGCTTTCCGTGGGAAAACCGACACTAAAACCACCTTGTTTGCAGATGTTTTGAGAAAACTGAATGCTGGGATCAAATCCCAGCCTTCCATTCTCATCCAACAGTGCAAGAGACCTAGGTTTTGAGATAAAAGAGAGAATTTTAGATAGTTGCACCTCCTCTCCTATCCTTGCAGCCGCTCGAGTAAAAACCAGCCGCAAGCTTTCTCCATTGAACCCACCGCCTAAACCTCCTTAGAGCTTCAATCCAACCATGCTCTAAGCTCCCTTAGATCCGTCTACACCATTCTCATGCATCTTTTTGGAGAAAGACATGGGCATTTATGATCTGCCATTAATGGCAGGTCATCTCCCTCATCAAAAAGAATGGCCACTGGCCCTGTTACAACCGTTAACCCCTGATCAGTTTTGTTCACAAGGTGGGCCATGTCTATAACAACCCATGCAGGAGAAAAGGATGAAAAGGAGGAAGGAAGAAAGGAAAGAAGAAGAAATTGAAAGAAGGAAAGCGAGAGAGAGTGCGTTGCTGCACTAGCAAAGCTCAAACTAAGCCGAGTTTGGGCCGAGCTGAGTTTGGTCTGTGCTTAGGTTGAGTCCAGAGGTTGCTAGACTCCTCTAACTGAAAAGAAGAGGAGAAAGAAAGAATAAACAGAGAGAGAGAGAGAGATCAGTTGGGTGATGCAATTACACCACGTTGGCTGTGCAACCCGCGAGTTGCTGATGAGTTCGGACTCGGTTCGAGCCTGTCCAAGTTCGTCAACTCGCTGGCCCATGCTCTGGTGCATGCAGAACAGGTCTAAGAGTCCAGCAAGAAAAGAAAGTGGGAAGGAAGGAGGAGAAAAGAAAGAAAGAGAGAGTGGGGGAGCTGCATGATGTGCTGCCCTCGCAGTTGTTAAGTCGAGTCGACTCGCTAGTCAAGTGCAGACCATCGCCGAGTTGGTGTTGACCTGGTGTTGTTGAACCAGTAGAGGAGGAAGGGAGAAGGAGGAAATGAGAGAGCGAGAGAGAGAGAGAGAGAGAGAGAGAGAGAGAGAGAGAGAGAGAGTAGTGGAGGCTATTGCTTGACCCTAGTTCACCCAACCGAGTTAACTCAGCCAGTTGTTAACCCTTAACTCAGTTGGATCGAGCCAGGGTTAGGCTTGGTGTAGGCATGGCTGGAATCCCAGCAAGGCATGAAAGAGAGGAAATAAGGTAAGGGAAGGAAGAAAAGAAAGTAGGGGAGAGGACCGAGTCGACATAAGTAAGTAAATGTTTTTCGTATAGGCTACACTTGTCTCATTGTATTAATGTCAATGTTACCATTTATATCATTATTAGGATCGTTGATAGTATAAATGCATAGCCATTAGTAAATGATCTATAGTTAGCATAGATAAGAAAATAAAATAAGATCGTTATTTAATACCAGTGGATTGTTTGTCATTCTTAAATATTATCATGATAGTAGGTCATAATATTATTTATCATTATAATGATTACTACTAACATGTTACACTAATATTTGTTACTATAAATGAAAACATCATTAATGATATTTGCATGGTATCCATCACTTGAAAATATTACCTTTAATAATATCATTTTTTTCAATCGTAATACTAATTATTACCATGATGAGCTAATATTAAGTATACCATTAATGTTAATACTTATGCTATAGGTATTAAATTAACATGGTAACTAGTTTTACACCAACTAACATTCAAATCCTAAAATCTAACCTCGGCCTAAACTTGAGGACGAAATCCTAAACTTAAGCGGTCTAAACTCTAGGTCACTACCTTAACCATAGATAGTGTATTAGTATTAAGTGGCAATTACTACTTTTATCCCTTCTAATATTATTATAGATTAATTATATAAATTAGGTTTCAACTCCTAAGTAAAGCCTAAAACTAAACTCTAGGATGAAAACCCTAATTCTACATTAAAACCCTAAGGTAAACAACTCAAACCCTAGGCTATGATCTTAAATTAGGTAGTGTGCAGAACTTGGATCTAATTGTACCAGTTCGTAATTTGTGGTAGGATATAATTCTAAGGGCACAAGCGGTTAGTGATGCTAGGAGGCGATTCAAGTATAAGGTGATGATTCTTCCCCTTGAGCTTTCCATCTTTCCATTAGCTTAAGTTATAGTTTTTATTTAAATTGATTTCTCTCTCTTATAATCACATGTGCTAGCTGGTGGAAATTAAATTACTATATTACATGCTTAATGATTTATCCTGTATATTTGTTCATGCTTGTGAATTATTTGTGGATTGTTTATGGAATTTAAACTGGTACATTAGTGGGAAACCCCCACATATAAATGTACACCCATACTTGAGATGTAACCTGATTGATTGTGATCATAATGGGCCTTTGACTTAGTGATTGCTGAATGCCAGTTTGAATTAGACATTAATGTGGGCCTACCATTCATGAGTTGTTATGTTAGGTGGTTTTCAAAGATGGTCTTTATCGCATGGTTTTAATAATCGCCCTATGTGGCTTAGTTTCAAAATTCGTCCTGTGTGGCTCAGTTTTGACATTTGCCCTATGTGGCTTGGTTTTGGTATTTACCCTATGTGGATCGATGTACCATTTATATACAACCATGTGATGGTAAGCCCCATATACTATAATATGATTGGTCACTAGTCGATAAGTTTCGGTTAAACATCTTAAGATGGTAGCCTCAGGGCCGGGGATGGTAGTCATGGGATACTATACCCGAGCCATCGGCCTACGCTAGGTCATGTGCTCCCTATAGTGACCTTTGAGCTTATTTAAAATGGCTGATTATAATTGGATTAATAACGAATTGGCTAATCATACATGCGTAGCACAGACCAGCATCTATTGCTATCGTACGTGATATACGTATTATTCCGACTAGATGATGTACCCAGGTTCGATGATTTTGACTGGATGATGTGTCCCAGGTTCGATGATTGCATGGGTGATGAGCCCACTGTTCACACGGATGAGCATCCCCAGGGTGTGATTGCATACTTCATGCATCCATGCATCTAATAAGACTGCATTTACTCTGTTTTGGTCGTCTGAATGTTTTATACTATTTTTTACCTAATGGGCGGTGTGTAATCTTGAGGGGAATTCATGCTGAGTTGGCCACTCATCCATCAAATATATAACCGTACAGGTAGCACATGTGGCTTAAGTGATTTTCAGGTTCGGGTTGATAAGGAGCCGGGTTTAGGTGCCCGAGGTTATATGACTGTATCTACTTTGAGGAGCTGAGGGGTCTTAAGGCGTAATTCTACTTGCATTTTACTATTTCCCATGTATTGGATCATGTAATTATTGTATTTGTTAATTTTGGAGACATTGGTTTGTATAAGTCATTATGGGCAACCACTTGTATATTCTAAATGAAATTTGAAATTTCCCTTTATGCTTATATATCCATTCTACACTCATCTGCTTACTCTGATGAAAGATAAAAGAAAAATATATACTTGAGTTTGACCATTCTTTAAGGTTAACACTTAGGTTTTTGGGAAATGGGTCATGTACTCAGGTCCTGAAAAGTCGGGGTGTTAAAATAAAACTCTGGAAATTAATACACATGTAATCAATGACTTACAACAATATCATTCAGATAATGATAGACTCGAAAGAATCAACTCCTTCCTAAAAATAGAGTCTGAAAAACTAAACAAACGGGTTGAACAATTAAAAGATAAAAACATGCTCCTTCAAAATGAGAATCACACACTCCTGTTTGATTTAGAAGAATTCAGAAAAATTGCTAAGCTAAACTATAAGTTCTCCCAAAGTGGTGAGAAATTAGAAAAACTTTTAGGCATGGGAAGACCTGGAAAGGACAAGAACGGCTTAGGATATGAAAATTTTAAATCAAAATCTGGAAATGCAGCATAAATGGCTGAAAAATTTGTTGTTTCAGGAAGTAACACAGGAACTACTTCAGTTTGTCATTTATGTGGTGATTCTGGTCATTATAAGTTCGAATGCATGTCACCTAGGAGGACCCATTGTAGCTTTGGTTAGAATCATATGAGTAAACTCAAATCAACCAGAGAAATGCAAAATGTAAGGAGTCCACCTAAGAATATGGATAGAGAAAAACACATCCATCACCACCTAAAATGTCTAACAAGGAGTTATTGAATCAAGTGGTCGAATTAAACAAGAACACAAAATCTACCACTGTCAAAAATCCTGTCATAAAATGGGCTCCAAAAGAAAAGAAGAATTATTGTCTAGTTACTCATTCAAACCATATACCAAGAAATGAAACAAAGTAGTACCTGGATAGTGGATGTTCAAGACATGTCACAGGTGACAAATCCCTTTTTTAAAAACTATTCAGATCTTAATAATGGGATAGTCACCTATAGAGAAGGAAGCACCGCTAAGGTAATTGGACAGGGAATCATTAAAGGAATTAATTCGCTCAAAAATGAGAATGCTTTCTGCATAAAAGGATTGACACATAATCTACTGAGCATATCTCAAATCTGTGACAATAAGCATGTGGTTACATTCAACAAGGACGAATATGAAATCTCAGACTTATCAGGAAAAACAGTAATGAGGGGTTCTCGTACAAATAACCACTGCTATGTCATTAAAGGAAAAGGAAAAAATGATCTCTATGCCCAAAATTATTGAGCATAGAAAAACAAGTCCAGGTCATGCATCAAGATTTGGATATTTGCTGAAATGATGCAATTTTGTTGAACTCTTAATGTTATATTTGAGGTGTCTCACCTCATCTTTTGTACATAAACATCTTGATGTTTATAATTTTGATTTGTACAAAACTTGTATAAAATTTTGCTATGTATACTGATCGATTTAAAGGTATATTTCATTATACGGGAAAGTTTGTCGAAATGCTGAAAAATTGAAAAATATATACCTTCGATATGTCCGTCGATAGGTTACGATTAAATCAATCAAGGACGATATCATCGACATCTCTTCAGAATTTGAAAAGTCACGAAATCAAAAATGTTATCAAAGACATCTTCGATAAAATCAAATAGGGTATATCAATATTTTCGAAACAATGATCGATGATTTCGAACCTACCGCCCGATAAAAGGCCGACGAACAGGAAAAATCATTTCTTGGCCTTCCTGCTCGATTTTCTCTGGGGTTCTCTTCTATGGTTCTCATCGTAGGTGAACTGCATGTTATCTAAAGTGTCCGAACTCAGGATATCTCTAACACATATTCTTGATTCCTTAAAGTATACCTTGTTGTGTTGAGATCCTCCCTTTTGGAAATTTTTTGGTCGGTTGACAAGATTCTTAGAAACCTATCTCCTTCAACGCCTTCTTCCGAGTTGTCCTAATGAGTATGGAAAAAGGAAAGGGCCCAATCATCGGTGAATCATCTCGACCTAGTAGAAAGAAAATCTTGGTTTCAAGAGGAAAGGGCAGGACACAGTCATCACATAGAGCAACTCCGACTGCAGCACCAACATCGCTAGATACTGTTGTAAATCCTCCTCCACACGTTCTTGAAAAATATTCTGGAAGGCGTCTGGTGTGTGAGCGTAGGGTTGAAAGGTGTTGAGGGTCAAATATTGCATATCAGACCCCAATTATTGCCTGGATTTACAAATATGATACTATTTAATGGCTCGTTTAATCATATTTGTGATGCAGAGCGTATTTACGAGCCTAGATCGAAATAAGATGCTAAAAGATGAGATTTAATACTCTGGCATCACCAATGCATGGGACGGGACCTCATGGGATCAATATCAAAGATTCACACACCAAAGATCAGAGGAATTCTAGCCACTCGTTTCAAACGGGCCCGAAAACCAGCCAGAATGCAAGATCACAGGTTTCCCACCATCTGTATGGCTCGAGACTTCATACATGGCCTGAGGACCATAAATTAACCGTACATGTCAATTTTCATCCATTGAAAACCTGTGGAAGCGGGCCAACGGCCGATCAGCCCCTTAACTCAATAAGTGGGGCCCACCTGGGTTCTGGATATGCTTCAACTTTGGTTTCAACCCTTAAATGGAATCATAAAATGAATGGATGGCGCAGATTTTTTGATATATATTGCAGTGGACCGCACATGTATAAAGATGTGCATAAACCACATTTGCAGACCGGCCGTGTACCGAATCGACCGCAATCAAAGTCGGTGTTGACCGACTCCTCGAGCTCAAAATGGATATTTCCGTTTCCGTCTGGCGCGAAAACGAAAAACAGAGAAGCCGGGTTGGGTTGTGGGCCACCACCATGTTTCAAAAGACCAATCCGACCATCCATCGCTTTCCCATGAAGCGGCTTATCGCCGCTTAGGTGACAATTGCAAAAGGTCGAGAAGAACGAAATCCAACCGTTCAAACGTAAGGCGGACGGTGAGAAGATACAGTACAATGGGCCACAGAAAACTCGAAAAAACTCGTCCTTCCTGACCGTTTTTCGGCGCTTTCAATGGAAGGAGTGGATTCCTCATACACTTAGAGGAATGGGCCTCACCGACACCCATTCAAAACGGAAATTTCCGTTTTCGTCTCTGTTGCGACGAGTTGCGGACGAATGCAGATGGCCCACCATATGGACTCATCAACTCAATCTAAGCCGTCCATTCGGGCGTGCGGGTATTGACGAAGATCCGTGTGATTCTTGGTTTGAAGAATGCTAGAAAGAAGATGCAAAGTGTGTTGACTCGCGAGAACCGTGCCTCAAGATTAAGCAGTGGGCCGCGTTATCAACGCTCCAAACCTAGCCATCTCTCGAACGGTTTTGAATATGGAATCAATGGGTGGTTTGGATTTCTCAAAACAATGACGTTCATGGGCCCCACCGTCGTCACCATACGCAATGAAGATGCGCCGTCTCTCTGTAACGTGCGTCCGAACGCGGCCCGACTTCTCTCGACAATTGTGCGTTCATGACAACATCGGATCCATGATCTGGACCGTCCACAAGCTGCAAAAGGTGGGGTCGACACCAGCTATGAAGCTAGATCCAAGGTTGGGACAATCACCATTCAAAATCGTTCCAAACACAACTCAGCCATGATTTTACTGCGAAAGAAGAAGTTTTCGAAAACTCCTTGATGCGTGAGCTGATGTGGGCCACCGACCAACCTCAGCCGACCCATGTTACCTTTAAAAGGAAGGACAGCTTTGGTATCAACGGACAGAGAGAGAGACAGGGAGCGACAGCTTTGGTGAACGAGAAATAGAGAGAGACTGTTGGAGTTTTTCTATTTTTCTTTCTTTTTATTTTTCTTCTTCTTTTGTTCTGTTTGAGGGATTCAACCCAACATGGTTGGCTAAACCTCTTGGCTAGGGCCAAGAGGTGAAGCTTGTAGCGTGATGGGTGATATTCTACGGTTCTGATTCATGTCCTGAACTACTTTTTTTGGTTTGATTTTAAGGAATGCGATTAGTTTTTAATGGTTTGTTGTGACTGACATTACAATATATCTGCAATAGCTTGAGTATTTCCTTTTCCCTTCAGGATTATGAGCCAGACGCCTCGTTGTTCATCATCGCCCCTCGACATGATGGAATGACAGAACTCTTCCTGACATTCATACATCACTCAGATTGGCTGTTGAATTGGTTTAATTCCGTTGTTTGCTTTGTCTCATGGGCATGGTGTTGTGATGGAATCCATTCTAATTTACACCCGTCTCATCTCTTGAAAACCAGATCAAAAGGAAGTTCAGATTGAGTTCATGAATCAAGCGTAGATCTCCCTGATCTCTACAAGTGGATCCTCTGAATCCCTAGTTTCCTTTCCTTTAATTCTCTAAATTTTAGATTACTATTTCACCATTATTCACTCAATTTATACTTGATTTCGATTTCATCTCATTCTAGTTCTAGTTCTAGTTAGTTTCAGATCACGCATATGTTTCAAATCCTGTGGATTCGACCTCGGTCTTACCGAGATTATTACTACATCACAACCCTATACTTGGGGAGTGAACAAGTTTTTGGCGCCGTTGCCGGGGACTGACGGCTACGTTTTTTTTTGAAATTAACTGGTTTTAGGATTAGTTTAAGATTAGGACCTTTTTAATTTTTAGGTTTTATTTTTAGAATTTTCTAATTCAGGTTTTCCTTTAATTTTTAGAAATTTTCTCTCAAGTAACTTTCTACTTTTAGATAGTTTTCCTTTTTAGAAACTAACCCAACTTTCTTATTTTGTAGGATTCTGAGATAGGTTTCTAAATTGGTAATTTCTCTTCTCCTTACTATTTCTAGATCAAGATTCCTTTTTAGCAAGTTTCTAATTCTAAGTCTTTTAGAATTTAATTTTATTTCCTATTTTATTTTTAGAAACTTTCTATTTAAAGACTTTCTGTGTAGAAACTAACTTTCCTGTTTTGTAGGCTTTTCAGAAATTTCTAATTCGGTAAGATCTTTCTAAATTCTACTTTCTAGTTTTAGAATTCCCGTTACTAACCTATTTTTTTTAGTTTAAGAACTTTCCTCTTTTGTTTTAGAAATTTTATACTCTTTTAGGAATTTCTCTTTTTCTAAATCAGAAACCAGTTTACTGCTATTTCTCCTCTTAGGATTTTCTAATTTTAGGATAGAATTTTTCTACTTTCTATTTTTTGAACTTTTCTATTTCTAGGTTTTTATATTCTTTCCTTTTTAGAAACTCACATTACTTTCTATTTTAGGATTAGGATTTCTAAATTTCTAACTCTAAGTTTAGAACCTTCCTCTTTTATTTTTAGAAACTAGGTTAGTTATTTTCCTTTTTAGAGACTCTTTCTAATTTTAGAAACTAACTCATTCTTCCTTTATTTTGAGAACTTTCTAATTCTAGGTTTAGGAAACTTTCCTTTTCTAGAAACTAACTTTGAATTTTCTAACTTTAGAATTTCTATTTCTTAGGAACTAATCTCTTTTGGTTTCTTTTTGCAGGATCTTAATTTAGAGACTCCAATTTGGTAACTTCCTTCCAACCCTCTCTTTCTTTTTAGACTTTTATTTCCCTTCTTAGGATTAGGTTTAGAATTTGATTGAGGGCCAGGAGTGTTTCATGCCCAAGTGGGCTCGTGACAACACTCGACGTCTCTTGACCGAAGGAGGATTAGTTGAGGGGTTAACCGTCCATCGCAGACTAGACACCGCTCGAATTCCCTTCTGAGTTAATTGAGGATATGGTCAAGATCAACCTCGTCTCACCCCACCTTAGGGTAGAAGATGTCCAGATGAGAATGAGGTGCATCGAGCACCCCGCCTCGTACCTTACGAGATTACTTACAACCGGCGGGGGTGAGTACGCCCTCATGCATGATTTTTCAGGAGAATGCAGGACATATGGATATCAAGCCAGGGGTGATCCAACTCCTTCCTAAATTTCATGGGCTTGAGTCAGAGAATCCATATTTACATCTGAAAGAGTTCGATGAGATCATGATTACCCTATACTTTCCTAACGTGTCTGATGACACGGTCAGGTTAAAACTCTTTCCCTTTTCTTTGAAAGAGAAAGCCAAGACGTGGTTACATTCACTACGTCCTCAATCTATTGCGTATGGAATGACATGACAAGGGAGTTCATTAAAAGTTTTTTCCATATCATAAGACGAACACCCTTAGGAAGTCGATCATGAACTTCGCCCAAAGGGAAGATGAAACATTCTTCCAATGTTGGGAGCGGTTCAAAGATCTTGTCAGTTCATGCCCACAACATGGTTTTGAAACGTGGCGCATCACGAATTTTTTCTATGATGGACTGACGTCTCCCATGTGCCAATTAGTTGAGACAATGTGTAATGGGGAGTTTATGAATAAAGGTGTGGATGAAGTGTGGGACTACTTTGATAAACTTGCTGAGAACACACAAACATGGGACATCTCCCCTAGACCGAGTACTACGCTTAGGCCGACTCATTCCAAAGAAAAAGGTGGAATGTACCTCCTGAAAGAGGATGATGATATTAACGCCAAGGTAGCCAATCTCACTCGAAAACTCGAGGCCATGGAATTAAAGAAGGATAAGGCCAAGGAAATTGTTTGTAGTATTTGTGGTTGCAACATTCACACTACTGAGAATTGCCCAACTATATCCGCTTTCAAGAGGTATTGAATGAGCAATCCAATGTCAGAAGCAATTACCAAAGACCTTTTAGTGGGCCCACCTCTAACACATACAATCCTCGGCCGAGAAACCATCCAAACTTCAGGAGGGAGGAATGGACAAACCGCTACACCTCAAGGTTTCCTAAATCAAAATCCAACTCAAGAGAAACCTCAAGAGGATCCTGTTCTGAAACATTTTCAAAAGCAAGAGCTTTTTAATCGTATGCTACAGCCTTTCAAGACCTTACAAAAGCAATACAAGGACTTAAGGCTGAAAATGCGATTGGGAACAAGGGGAGCTTCCCAGCTCAACCTCTTCCCAATCCTAAATCGCAATATGAAGTTAGTGACCCAAGCTCTTCAAATCAGATGGAGCAAGCTAAATCCATCACCACTCTTAGGAGTGGAAAAATCATTGACAAAACCATTCCTAAGTAGAAATGAAAAGTCTAAAGACCCTAAGTGGATAAAGAAGATGGATCTAGCCATGCCCCACCGAGTTAGAACCGAACCTCAAGGAAAGCCGGTTGCTCCATTTCCCCAACGGTTGGTTGCACCAAAACCTCTCTCTAACTCTCAGGATATTCTAGAGGTGTTGAAACAAGTAAAGGTCAACATTCCTCTACTTGATGCCGTGAAACAAATACCTTCCTATGCCAAATTCTTGAAAGACTTATGTACGACCAAAAGACGGCAAAATATTCAAAAGAAAATCTTCCTGACTGAGAAAGTGAGTGCCATCCTAAAGCAAGATGTGCCGCAAAAATTCAAAGACCACGTAGCCCAACTATATCATGTGTAATTGGGGACTATCGAATTGATCACGCACTTCTTGACTTAGAGCGAGCGTTAATCTTATTCCCTACTTCCTAAGATATACAAACAGTTGGGTTTAGGTGAATTAAAACCCACCTTAACCACACTACAACTTGTTGATCGCTTCCGTTCGTGTACCAAGAGGAATAATTGAGGATGTGTTGGTCCAGGTTGATCGATTTTACTACCCAAGTAGATTTCATCATCCTGATACCGAACCCATCAACAATACAAGCACTCGTATTCCCGTCATTCTTGGTCGCCCATTCCTTGCCACTTCAAACGCAATTATCAATTGCAGGAATGGTGTCATGAGTATGTCTTTCGGGAATATGACATTAGAAATGAATATCTTTTTCAACACTGGCAGACGGGTAGAGGAAGATGACGATATCCACGATATTAACATGATCGATACTTTCGTGGAAGATAGGACACCCCTTACCTTATCCTCTGATCCTCTAGAGACGTGCCTGGCCCACTCCCATGAGTTTGATAATGACATAATTAGGGAGACGTGTGCCATGCTTGATGCGGTACCGGTACTTGAAGTTAACCGATGGAGGCCTCAATTTGAAAAGTTACCCCACACGGATGAAGTGCCTCTACCGTCTAACCTCAAGCCACCGAAGCTTGACCTAAAACCTTTGCCCTCTGATTTAAAATATGCATACTTAGGTCAAGATGAGACATACCCGGTGGTGATTTCTGCCCACCTTGAGAAAGAACAAGAGAGTATGCTTATATCTACTCTCCTGGAGCATAAGGGAGCCCTTGGATGGACAATCGCGGACCTTAAGGGAATCGACCCCTCGATTTGTACTCACCGCATATATCTTGAGGATAATGCGAAGACAGCTCGGCAACCACAACGTAGACTAAATCCAAACATGAAGGAAGTGGTTAAGGCCGAGGTTCTTAAACTATTGGATGTGGGTATCATATACCCTATATCTGATAGTCAATGGGTGAGTCCAACTCAGGTGGTTCCTAAGAAGTCCGGGATCACCATCGTAGCCAATGCCAATAATGAACTCGTGCCAACTAGAGTCACTACTGGTTGGAGGATGTGCATTGACTACAGAAAATTAAATACCGTCACGAGGAAAGACCACTTTCCTTTGCCCTTCATTGATCAGATCTTGGAAAGGTTAGCTGGTCATTCCTATTACAGTTTCCTTGACGGGTATTCGGGCTACAACCAGATAGAGATCGCCCTTGAAGATCAAGAAAAGACTACGTTTACATGTCCCTACGGCACCTTTGCTTACCGAAGGATGCCATTCGGGCTATGTAATGCTCCCCACTTTCCAAAATGATGTATGATGAGCATATTTTCTGACATGGTGGGGCAATATTTAGAGGTCTTCATGGACGATTTCTCTGTCTTCGGTCCATCTTTCAGCGAGTGCTTGGAAAGTCTTAAATGTGTGCTGAAAAGATGTGAAGAAAAGAACTTGGTACTTAATTGGGAGAAGTGTCATTTCATGGTTCAGAAGGGAATTGTCCTTGGACACATTATTTCATCCAAAGGAATCGAGGTGGATAAGGCAAAGATCGATCTTATCTCTAACCTACCTCCACCCAAGAACATAAGGGACGTGAGATCCTTCTTAGGACACGCCGGGTTTTACAGAAGATTCATAAAGGACTTTAGTCTCATCTCTCGTCCTCTATGTAATCTACTTCAAAAGGATGCACCATACAAGTGGACTGAACCATGTCAGGAAGCTTTCACTAAGCTTAAGGGCATATTGACTAGTGCACCCATCATACAGCCACCTGACTGGAGCATTCCTTTTGAACTTATGTGCGATGCGTCCATTATGCTCTTGGGGCAGTTCTAGGCCAGAGAAAAGATAAGAAACCTTATGTTATTCATTACGCAAGTAAGACTCTAAATCCTGCCCAAGTGAACTACTCGACTACGGAAAAGGAACTCTTAGCCGTAGTGTTTGCCTTCGACAAATTTAGGTCCTACTTGATCGGATCCAAGATCATTATTTACACTGACCACGCGGCGCTTAAATATCTTCTGTCTAAGAATGATGCTAAGCCCCGCCTGATAAGATGGATCCTCCTACTCCAGGAATTTGACCTAGAGATAAAAGATAAAAAGGGAGTAGAGAACGTAGTGGCTGACCATCTTTCTCGCCTTAATCCCTCTGATTCCTTTGAGACGACGCCGATTAATGACATGTTCCCTGACGAACAATTGTTCAGAGTCTCTCATTCGCCTTGGTTCGCTGATATCGCTAATTATCTTGTCACAGGTTCCATACCGACACATTGGTCTGCGCAAGATAAGAAGAAATTTTTCACCGAGGTGCGCAAATTCTTCTGGGATGATCCATACTTATTTAAATATTGTCCAGACCAAATTTTGAGGAGATGTGTACCAGACGATGAGCATCAGAGTGTCATCTCCTTCTGTCACTCACAGGCCTGTGGTGGTCACTTTTCTGCAAAAAAGACCACGGCCAAAATTCTGCAGTGTGGTTTCTATTGGCCCACTATGTTCAGGGATACTCATGAGTTTTGCAAAGCTTGTGAGCGTTGTCAGAAATTGGGAGCATTGTCCCGTCGAAATATGATGCCCTTGAATCCCATTCTTATCATAGAGGCATTTGATTGCTGGGGCATCGATTTCATGGGGCCATTTCCCCAATCTTTTGGGAATTTATATATTTTGCTTGCCGTAGACTATGTCACTAAATGGGTCGAAGCGATTCCGTCTCGAACTAATGACCATCGCACGGTCATTAAATTCCTGAAAGAAAACATCCTTTCCCGATTCGGAACGCCTCGAGCCATCATTAGTGATGGGGGCTCACACTTTTGTAATAGACCATTTGAGAGTTTAATGAAGAAATACGGTATCTCTCATAAGGTGAGCACCCCATACCACCCACAGACAAGTGGGCAAGTTGAGATTTCCAATAGGGAGATCAAACACATTTTAGAGAAAACGGTTAACCCTGACCGTAAGGATTGGTCAATTCGATTGACTGATGCCTTATGGGCATACCGTACTGCTTTTAAAACCCCTATTGGAATGTCTCCCTTTAGACTCGCGTCTATGGGAAGGCTTGCCATTTACCTCGTGGAGTTGGAACATAGAGCCTACTGGGCAATCAAAAATTTGAATTTCAATCTGAACAATGCTGGCTCGCTACGCAAACTTCAATTAAATGAACTTGAAGAAATCCGGAACGAAGCGTACGAGAACTCGAGAATTTACAAGGACAGGATGAAGGCGTTTCATGATCAACACATTCTACGAAAATCATTCACGCCAGGTCAGAAAGTCCTTTTGTATAATTCTCGATTACATCTCTTTCCGGGTAAGCTTCGATCTCGTTGGACCGGTCCTTACATTGTCGTTACTGCATATCCTCATGGGGCCGTCGAGATAAGAGACCCCGACAATGGCAAGGAGTTTAAAGTAAATGGGCATCGCTTAAAGCCATTTGTCGAGAAATTTGATTCAGAGGACATGTCTATGCCTCTGACTGATCCTGTTTATCAGGATTGATCTCCTAGTCTGATGGAGGTATAGGTAGGTTTCCTGCTTTCCTAGGATTAGGGTAGTTGCTTTGATCTGGCTGAAGACATTAAACTTAGCGCTCCTGGGAGGCAACCCAGCTTTTCATTCCATTTCATTAGTTCAATGTTTGTGGGTAACATTACTGCAACCCTCACGAGACTACAACTCGTCCACTAGGGGCAACCTAGGGGTTTAAAGGCTTGTTGCATACGCTAAATGCAATCGAGAGCACCTGCGAAAGTGGTATAGGTAGGAATTTATTTTTGTTATTTGTGTTTTACTTTGGATTGGTTTCACTCTTGTGCTGACCTACTCTCATGTTGAGATCTCTACGGAAAAGTCTCTCTCGACTCGTTACCCAGGTACTATCTTCCCATCACTTCTCATTTACTTTCGTTGTCCCATGTGCATTGCATGCTTACCTCTTTTACATTGAGGACAATGTAGATTTTAGGTTGGGGGTGGGAGATTAGGTTTCCTAATCAGTGTTTTCCTGGTCTTGAGCAAAAATTTGTGAAAATTTTTACATTTTTCTGAAATTTCTTGTGAATTCGAAGTGATTTTGACAACCATCTTTAATTTAGAATTACAAGATAAGTGATGTTGGTAATGTGTGACTCTTAAATTTCAGTATCTGTTAAATTTCCCAGTTAAGTTCAAATTGTTAATCCATGATTAGAGGTTTTAAACATTGATTGAGTCATGATTTCACAAGACACATCTCGCTTTCACGTTAAAGTTTCAGTTGACTGACTTGGTAATCATTAAGTGTGAAGGAACCAGCATAAACAATTTGCCTATCATGATCAATAGAAAAAGAAAATACCCAAGGTTGGGCGAATGGTCTTCACCATAGGTTTGCTCCCTATAGGTAAGATTGATTCCCCACAGTTGACATTCAGAAAATATTGGGCGACTGGTCTTCACCATAGGTTTGCTCCTTATAGGTGCGGATCGGATACCTTTCATTGATGTTACTAGTTTTAAAGAAAAAAAAAATAATCAAAAATCAAAAGCTGGAAGAATAAAAAGATGAACTATGAGGCAAGTTTTGGTTTTAATTATCATGAATTCTCTTATTGGTTGCCGATGATATCATAAAATAAAGAAGTGAACCTTAATGTTGCTAAGCCGAGATTACACTATACACTCATGAGTTTTAATGTTTAAAATTTTTCTAATCAAGGATTAATATTTTGAACTTGATTATGAAGTTCTATCACAAGTCTTTGAGTCAAGGAGAAAGGAATACCCAACATTCATGGATCTTCGCATTTTCACATCTCGATTATTCTTCACTAATCACTCGTGTTCACAGGAATTGTCTCGTAATTCTCAATTTATTTTTCGCATACTTTGCTCGGGACTAGCAAAATGCTGGTTGGGGGTTGTGTTGAGGGTCAAATATTGCATATCAGACCCCAATTATTGCCTGGATTTACAAATATGATACTATTTAATGGCTCGTTTAATCGTATTTGTGATGCAGAGCGTATTTACGAGCCTAGATCGAAATAAGATGCTAAAAGATGAGATTTAATACTCTGGCATCACCAATGCATGGGACGGGACCTCATGGGATCAATATCAAAGATTCACACACCAAAGATCAGAGGAATTCCACCACTCGTTTCAAACGGGCCGAAAACCAAATGTAATGCAAGATCACAGTTTCCCACCATCCGTATGGCTCGAGACTTCATACATGGCCTGAGGACCATAAATTAACCGTACATGTCAATTTTCATCCATTGAAAACCCGTGGAAGCGGGCCAACGGCCGGATCGCCCCTTAACTCAATAAGTGGGGCCCACCCGGGTTCCGGATATGCTTCAACTTTGGTTTCAACCCTTAAATGGAATCATAAAATGAATGGATGGCGCGGATTTTTGATATATATTGCAAGTGGACCGCACATGTATAAGCATGTGCATAAACCACATTTGCACCGGCCATGTACCGAACCGATCAAGAATACCAAAGTCGGTGTTGACCGACTCCTCGAGCTCAAACGGATATTTCCGTTTCCGTCTGCGAAAACGAAAAACAGAGAAGTGCGGTTGGGTTGTGGGCCACCACCATGTTTCAAAAGACCACCCTTCGGACCGTCCATCGGCTTTCCCATGAAGCGCTTATCGCCGCTGGTGACAGTAATTGCAAAAGGTCGAGAAGAACGAAATCCAACCGTTCAAATGTAAGGCGGACGGTGAGAAGATACAAGATAATGGGCCACGTAAAACTCGAAAAAACTCGTCCTTCCTGACCAGTTTTTCTGACGCTTTCAATGGAAGGAGTGGATTCCTCATACACTTAGAGGAATGGGCCTCACCGACACCCATTCAAAACGGAAATTTCCGTTTTCGTCTCTGTTGCGACGAGTTGCGGACGAATGCAGATGGCCCACCATATGGACTCATCAACTCAATCTAAGCCGTCCATTCGACGAAGCGGGTATTGACGAAGATCTGGTGATTCTTGGTTTGAAGAATGCTAGAAAGAAGATGCAAAGTGTGTTGGACTAAGAACCGTGCCTCAAGATTAAGCAGGTGGGCCGCGTTATCAACGCTCCAAACCTAGCCATCTCTGAACGGTTTTTGAATATGGAATCAATGGGTGGTTTGGATTTCTCAAAACAATGACGTTCATGGGCCCCACCGTCAGCCAGCGCAAGATGCGCTGTCTCTGTAACGTGCGTCCGAACGCGGCCCGACTTCTCTGACAATTGTGAGTTCATAGACAACATCGGATCCATGATCTGGACCGTCCACAAGCTGCAAAAGGTGGGGTCGACACCAGCCATGAAGCTAGATCCAAGGTTGGGACAATCAGCCATTCCGAAAATCGTTCCAAACACAACCAGTTTCGCGATTTTACTGCGAAAGAAGAAGTTTTCGAAAACTCCTTGATGCGTGAGTGATGTGGGCCACGACCAACCTCACCACCCATGTTACCTTTAAAAGGAAGGACAAATTTTTTGTATCAACGGACGAGAGAGAGAGACAGGGGAGCGACAGCTTTGGTGAACGAGAAATAGAGAGAGACTGTTGGAGTTTTTCTATTTTTCTTTCTTTTTATTTTTCTTCTTCTTTTGTTCTGTTTGAGGGATTCAACCCAACATGGTTGGCTAAACCTCTTGGCTAGGGCCAAGAGGTGAAGCTTGTAGCGTGATGGGTGATATTCTACTTACCTGATTCATGTCCCGAACTACTTTTTTTCGGTTTGATTTTAAGGAATGCGATTAGTTTTTAATGGTTTGTTGTGACTGACATTACAATATATCTGCAATAGCTTGAGTATTTCCTTTTCCCTTCTTGTGATTATGAGCCAGGACGCCCTGTTGTTCATCATCGCCCCTTGGACATGATGGAATGACAGAACTCTTCCTGACATTCATACATCACTCGATTGGCTATTGAATTGGTTTAATTCCGTTGTTTGCTTTGTCTCATGGGCATGGTGTTGTGATGGAATCCATTCTAATTTACACCCGTCTCATCTCTTGAAAACTGCATCAAAGGAAGTTCGATTGAGTTCATGAATCAAGCGTAGATCTCCCGATCTCTACAAGTGGATCCTCTGAATCTCTAGTTTCCTTTCCTTTAATTCTCTAAATTTTAGATTACTATTTCACCATTATTCACTCAATTTATACTTGATTTCGATTTCATCTCATTCTAGTTCTAGTTCTAGTTAGTTTCAGATCACGTACAGGTTTCAGTCCATGTGGATTCGACCTCGGTCTTACCGAGATTATTACTACATCACAACCCTATACTTGGGGAGTGAACAAGTTTTTGATCTGGCCGTTGGCCCGCTTCCACAGGTTTTCAATGGATGAAAATTGACATGTACGGTTAATTTATGGTCCTCAGGCCATGTATGAAGTCTCGAGCCATACAGATGGTGGGAAACCTGTGATCTTGCATTCTGGCTGGTTTTCGGGCCCGTTTGAAACGAGTGGCTGGAATTCCTCTGATCTTTGGTGTGTGAATCTTTGATATTGATCCCATGAGGTCCCGTCCCATGCATTGGTGATGCCAGAGTATTAAATCTCATCTTTTAGCATCTTATTTCGATCTAGGCTCGTAAATACGCTCTGCATCACAAATACGATTAAACGAGCCATTAAATAGTATCATATTTGTAAATCCAGGCAATAATTGGGGTCTGATATGCAATATTTGACCCTCAACAAAAGGAACTGTATAAAACCCTACAATATAGAAGCTCTGTTAGAGGCAATCGACTGGCTTCCTCTTCTTGATTTTGGGGGAGCATGCCACAATGAGCAGACTTATCGGTTCTTTGCATATTGTCACTCTCCAACACAAGAACCACCATCGTTTACTATCACAGTTGGAGATGATAGTGTTAAGATTACTGTAGAATCCATTGCTTGCATTCTCGACTTAACATTGTTCCAGTTGGATTGTCTGACCTTGATCTCAAAAATCCTATCACTCGGTCTTCAATTACTAAATTCCTATGTCAAGGTCGAGATATCCCATAGTATCAGGGAAATGCCCTAAAAGCAAAATATTTACACCCTCGATACCGCGTCTTACATAAGATATTTTGTTCAAATACTTATCCTCGTGGACCAGATCGCTCTAATCATATCGGATTCATGGCCATGATCATATACTGTGTCGTAATTGGAGTCAAACTTTGTCTGCCTACCTTGATACTCCACCAAATAGCAAGCGTCATCCATCAGTCCAGTGCATACTAACCCTCTCCTCACATCATCCATGAAATCTGTGATAAAATTGGTATCCCTCAAATAAGTGATCCTGTACGTCCTCTTCAACATTTTAACAAGGTCAATATACAAAAATCGGACCTTAAGTTTCATGAGTATAAGGATGAGGATTCTGAAGAGGCTATTCATAAAGATGAAGAAATGGGGGAAGGCATTGCTCCAACTGGTGTAGATCCGGTAAAGCCACAGTATGCTCCTAAACCAAGTGGTTCGGCTCCAACTCAGCGTGTCAAATTCCACTAAGACAAAGTTGATGCGATGCAGCGTGGTTTAGCTCAGATAGAAGATAAGTTAGGGGGACATGATGCGAAATTTTCCGCACTTGAAAAGATGATGTCTAGCATCCAATAGTCAGTCCAGCAATTGATCGACTTGTTTACCTATCGCAGAGATGATACAACATCATCATCATCAGCCCCGTAGTATTGGTCTTCATGCCATCTCAACACTTTGATTCTCAGCTCAACGTTGGGCATGGATATCTTTTTTATTGCCCTACGCTTTTACGTGTGTATGAGATGGCTATTCAACTGACAAATCTGACAGTTTTTTTTATTGCCCATGATGGGGACTTGTTCTCTTTTTATTCTAACGTTATACTACTGCCAACCTTGGGCAGTATATGTTTTTGTTTTGATATTGTGGGCTATGGCTAATTATAATTCTCGCATCTTAATTGCCCTGTTTTATCTTATGATCTTTGCAAATGGTATGTGATGCATTTGATGCTGTGCTTATCTCACTACCTTACTTGGTCTACTCTACATACATTAGACCCACATATGAGATGTCTAAATTCACTATTTTGATCATTATACATCTTTACTTTATATATGTATGCTTTCTGGATGTTAGGTCTCCCATGTTGCTTTAACTTTAGTCAATATCAACTGTTATACCTTTGCCAATGACTGACAAAAAGGGGGAGAATAGTTCAAACACCCTGACAGGAAATGTGTATGGTGTCACAGGTGCTAGGGGGAGCAGCTGCACCAAGATAGGGGGAGTTTGCAGATAAGGGGAGCAGCTTCTGAATCGGTCTGAATGATTATGTGTGTGCCCACTAGATTAAATTGTAAAATTATGTAAAGTGTATGTGCACACAATTTAGGATGTCAGTATAGAAGCTGGTCTAGGGTGTTTTGGTATTTTGTCACGTAATTGACAAAGGGGGAGATTAAAAGTGCCATAGTTTATCAATTAGCATAAGTGTTAAGTCAGCTAGACTATAGAGCCATATAGGAAGATCAATTCAAAGCATCTGCCTCAACCGGATGTATGCAAGCTCGCTACAGGTAAATCTAAGCCTCACATACCATGTCCCAAAACACCAGGTAAATAAAACTCTTAAAACTAGTTAGAACATCATAGGGTTTTTAAGAAGTTAAGAAAACTTTTTCAAAATCAGAAAATCTCTAAGTTTTCTTGCTTTGTCAATTTTATCGGTACACAGCTTGATATGATCGACCTGCATTGTCGATGTCCTCGATGACTGTAACGCCCTGAAAATCGGGGGTCGAGTATGAACTCAACTCCCAAGTTCCAACGCATCACTTATGCAACATACACAATGATGGTTAAATGTTGTCTGAGTTAGAGCAATAAACATGAATGAGATTATACCAAAATAGTAAATCATACTCCAGTTCAATTGTATAAAGGCAAGCGGAAGACTGAAATTTTATATTCAAAGTATGTAAAGTAACAAAATTTTGTGAACTCCGTGCAGTATGAGTACTAACCGAGTACCAATATACATGTATTGTTTCTAAGTCAAAAATCAAAATACAATCAGAGATAAGCCTGGAATCCCATGATGCGGTCGGCCTAAGCATAGCCGTCGAGTACGCATAAAGGAGAACTCATCCCGATCCTCCTCGAAGTCCTGCTCCGGCTCCCGAACCGAGGCACCATCTATACCTGCGACTGCAGTCCGGTGGGTCTTACAAACACCGTCCCGTAACGTGGGAGTGAGTAGCTAACTCGGTGGAACAATAAAGCATAGGTTAACATGTTATCAATTAAATCAAGCAATAATGATAAAGCAAGACAAATCAAACAATTCTAACTACTCTTATTAAGTGCGAAAATGAAATGACATGATGTCAGATGCCCTTGCCAAACCACCCTCAAGCGACATCATCTTACGTTCGCGAATGCTTAACTCCTCAAGTGCGCCACATCTACTAAGCACATGCGGTGTGATGATGATCATGATTACCGAGTTATTATTAGTCCATTTCAACCAGCAAGTATTGGGAAACTAAGGTACCTCCTCAGATCATTCCCAAACATGATCCATTCTAGGGTCGTCAATCCTAGCTAATCTCATACGATATTATGGTTTGAGAAGCGTAGTGAAGGCATCGCAGAAGGGCTCTGTCACCGTCAAATCGCGATACGGATCTCACCGTATGCGGCTCAATCTGTGGCCGTCACTCAAGTACAGTCTCACCATACTCGGCTCAATCACTAGCCGTCACTCGAGTACGGTCTCACCGTACTCGGCTCAACTCATACTCTAGTTGGCTTTGTGAAAGACTCGTCGCCAATCACGTACACTTGGAGCATACTCGAAGATATTACGGAGGACTCGTCGCCCGTCAAAGACGAGCACAAGTCTCACCGTACTCGGCTCTCGCCGTAGTATCGACGACTCGAATACGGTGTCCCATACCACCGTATTCGGCTCACGAGTTTAGTTGCACAATGGTCACTACGGGAGGCACATAACCCCGGCCAAATAGGGTCGACATTACTCGACCACGGTGTCCCATACCACCATGCCCGCTCATGTATCTTAGCGGATCGAGGTACCATGGTTAACTGGATCGCCATCGGTAAGTTTGGTACCCCAGTTCAAGCAAGAATGCGACCAAACATGGTGAACACACATACACATATCAGTTTACTTGATGAGCCTGACTAGCTCGAGCACACCACAAGTTGGGCGATATAGAGCGCAAAAGCACTCCGTGTGGCCAACCACTATCGCCAACCGAAGTACGACTCGGGTTCGCCAGACACATCCTTTGTGGCGACATGAGTCTCAGCCACAATCTCAAGTCTGGTACCGAATGTTTGGACTATAGACTTAGTCCCAAACTCAAACAGATCTCATCGATAGCATGTGGAGTAAAGTATGATAACGAAGTAATACAAGCATGTTAGCAGGCATGTTATAAAGCATGAAATAAAGCATGAAGTAAAGCATGTTGTAAAGCATGTTATAAATCACTATACAAGTAGGGATACAATTACATACACATCACAAGTGAGTGGTTATAGCGAACCACCACATGGAGGGGATCCTACATGTCTCTAAGGTAGTCGGGAATTCCATATCAGCGCCTATCTAAGGCACTAGCACTCAAGCTTTTTCACACACAAGCATTTACACAAACACTTAGAGTGCGCTATTCCAACATACATGACGTATGTTAGCAAATGCGTATTAGGGCTATTCTTTCGCCAAGAAGTTATTTTATCCGTGTATACCATATTCATACAACAAATAATCATGACAATTACACTTCAAAAATTTACACATATGCGGTATTTCTAAAATACACAATTTCAACATACATAGTGTTTACAAGCGAACATATATTACGGCGATTCCTTTCGTCAAACTAGTATTTTATCCATATATTGTATAATCATACATTAAATAAACATGTCAAACATTTTCCCAAAAAAAAAATACGTATACGGTATTTCTAGAATACACAATTTCAACATACGTAGCATTTACAAGTGAACATGTATTTCAGCGATTCCTTTCGCCAAATTAGTATTTTATCCATATATCATATAATCATACATTAAATAAACATGTCAAACATTTTCCCAAAAAAATACGTATACGGTATTTCTACGTATAACTAGAGTATGTGAAATTCCATATTCTACAACGTTAATCGAAACAGGAAACGGAAAGCACTTTGTACATGTGCAATTGCATGCAGATCATGAATCTACCATTATCTGACATTGAAAGCGTTGAAAACCGTAACTTATACACTTAAAGTCCTCACCTTTGCCCTTGGAATCACAACGAATCAGCAAGGGTTGTTGAGCTTCCGTATACGGGAGTTTTCTAGCCTAAAGAGCGGAATCGGTTAGTCTTAACACAACCTACAACCTTCCTACTTCAAATCAGACCTAGGGTTAGGGTTTCTCACCTTCAAACGGAGTGGATACCGCCGGAAAAAGACTTGGAAGGAAGCGGTGTAGGCCGTGTGATGAATGAAAGCAGTAGGAGGAAGATCTCCCACAAATCCCAAGCTCTTCTCTCTCTTTTCTCTCTCTCTCTCTCTAGGGTTTTATCCCAAATTCGTATGGCTGTGAGAGGGGCTGTTCTAAGCTCCTTTTATAGCCAAAACCCTTTCCAAAATAGGCTCAGGTTCAAGGGTTATTGCTTATATAGGTAATCCGTCACTTTTCCAGCTCAAATGAGTGTTTCTGGTGGCCCCCCTTGAGCCAAACGTCAGACTTAAGTTCACCACACATGGATCTATGTGGGATTACGTCTTCGACTCGATCGGATTCCCAGATCGCAAGTGGCGGACCACTTTCAGTTCAACGGTCGGTGTACACGATCCGAAATTCCAAGTACATGTAAATGTTCACGAAATTTTTCTTAATCCGAGGGTGTAATTTGATCTGATTCTGACGGTCAGGTTGCTTAATACTGACGCGTAAACGAATGGTGCCAGATCGTATTTAAAGCGATCCCAACGGATTTCATGGCTAATCGAGTTTAGTACTTAGTTAACTTTATTAAATTTCTAAAGGATTTAATCCTAATTGATTTCTGGTCGAGGTGGTACTCGAGCCAACGTATGGAAATTTACGGGTCGTTACAATGACGAATCGATTTCATCAGAATGAGGACAAAAGTGTCCAGCAACCACATGTATATCTGGATGGATTTATCGATGTATCAATATACCTACCGATATCATCAAAACTTGAATCTCGAGTCCCTCGAAGGTGACTCGATAATATCGATAGGTAGATCTCCGGTGCCCCTATTTTAACTTAAGAATATCATATGTGCATCGATATATCAAAACCCCCTCGATACCATCAAAATTCAAATCTCGATGATATCGGAAGGCTCTCGATGATATCGGTCATGGACACGTAGTTATCCAGCAAAATATTTTAGGATTGTTTATCTATGATCGAGGGTCACTCGATAGAATCGATATTCAAATATAGATGATATCGATATAGCATCGATTGCATCGAACATGGACATAAACTGTCTAGCAAGCTTAATGAGAAATCCGTTGGATTTATCGACATCGACATTCAAATTCCGATGATCTCGAAGGTCCCTCAATCATTCTTGTAAACCTGAAATATTTCATAGCAAGTCTCTTTCATTTTCAAATGTCGAGGGATCGAACCTCGCATCGATGAAATCGGAGTTCGAAATCTGATGACATCGACACATGTTTCGATTCCCTCGACCAGCTGGTAAAAGGTTTCAAAAGTGTATGACATTTGAGTTTGTGTCATCGAGCGGACCATCGATACAATCGAGAGTATACGCTCGATGATATCGAACCCGCTCGATGATATCGAACTCTGTCATAAATGTGACCATTTTATATCCGTTGGAACCTTTTGCCTATAAAGAGGACTTGTCTATTATTGCTGGTAGAGAAAGAAGAGAGTGCTTTTGAGTGTTTTACCTTATATCATATACTCAAAGCCCTTTCTCTCAGGGAAGTTCATCCTTCAATCCACCCTCATCATTGATGTCCAATAGAGTGGATTGGGGAATGAACTTCCGCATTTAAGGATCCTCTAGCTATTACCCTAATGGCAAATCATTAAGCTGGGATGCCTTGAATGCATAATCAGAATCACTCTATCTTCCTTATAGGAAAACATTTTATAGAGTAGGATTTTGTCTTAACCTTGACCCAACCCAAAGCATCGTATTAGTACATCATCTGAGTTGCAGATCAAGGAAGCCGAAGATTCTTCATTAACAAGGAGGAGATCTTCGTCAACGTGTTGAATGGGACTCATCCACTTATTTGTAAGTTATTAGAGTCCAGAGGACACTTGTGATCATTCCTTTTTAGGATTGGGTTTAAAGTGTTTCTCACCCTTGCAAGCCCTCGTAAGAGGCCTCCGGCAGGAGTGTACATGGTGGGTGCGTTGTGTTGACCCTTACTTTGTGGAGAGCATAAATAGTTAGGTTCCTTGTGTGGATCCTTGGCTAGTGTACCTAAAATCGGGTGCTACGTGTTGACCCTTGCTCGGGGATCATAAACAGTCAGCCTAGGTGTAGGTTGTAAAGTTTGAAGGTGAACCTGATTTAAAACCTTAGGTTTGAGGTGAACCATTGTGAAACCTTCTTAGTGAAATCCGATACACTCAAGGGTTGAGTGTGGTTACCGGGAGTGGAGTAGACAAGTAGTCGAACCACTATAAAAATGACTATGTTTGAGATTGCTATTTATTTATTTATGTAATTTTCTTCTATATTTTCATATCTGATTATCTGAGATCATATCTCACACACACACACATAGTCATATCCATCATAAACTGGTTTGCATATTATTCATCTCTCAAATAGTTTGTGATTGGATCCTCTACCGGGCTTGGAAGCCAGTAGAGTTACGTTTGAGTAATCTTAAGCTATGCTTGTTGTTAGGATTAGTGTGATAGGATTTTAATTTGGCATAAAATTATTAAAAAGTCCTATTTACCCCCCTCTATGACATATTGGTATATTTCTACTTCAGCTAAAGCGGTCTTCACCGCTATTTCACCACCTTCTCCTCCAAAGAGAGAATGCACTCATCATACTCAGGTGGCTGATAATCAGGGTCAGCCTCAACATTATCTAATTCTAGCTCATCAAATATATCTTTCATCATGGTGTCGGTTGGTAACACATCTTCTTCTTCAACTTCCTCCGCTTCCTCATCCCTTTGGCCAGGATTGAGCTTCATGCTCATCTTGTTTATATTAGAATTATTGAAAGGAAGAAGCGCAATAGGAGCTTCACGAGGTGGCATGACCACCTTGCAATGTAATGCTAAGGTGGTCATCAAGTAGGAGAAAGGAATATATCCGTGGCTCGGATGAAGAAAAAATTGAATGATAATATAACATATTAAAGATGGAAGACAGACGGGAATACCCGACACAACGGAATGCAAAATGCGAACCATGAAAGAAGTCAGTTTAACTTTGTTGCCAAAGAGGGGATAGGCATTCATAATGAAAATGTGATGTAGTACCCTGTATTTATGCAACATCTGATTGGCCCGAAGCACATTTCCCGCACTCCATTCCGAATCCAAGTTACATAATTTGCGGGTTAGCGATTGCCGTTCTGATTCATTCATTTTTTTTTTTACTAAGGTTGATATCAAAATACCATCATCATTGACATTAACATCAAGCAAACTCGAAATCAAGTATCAATTGACTTGAAATGTACGTTCACTAAAGCTAATAGAGAAAGTTAAATGTTCAAGAGATACATTGCTAATACATGCAAACATCCCTTGCACAATGGAGTGGTATACCGGTTCGCCCTAATTTAAAATGTTTTCCCAACCTACAGCGGTAAGAATGGGAAGGAGCTGAAATTATGCAAGGTGATTTGAATTAACTGACCGCTTAATGATTACCTCGCAATGACAAAGAACCTGCACATGATGACAAAGATCCTTCACATACTCGGGGTCTTCTTTGAGAGACCGTAGGGTTTGTACCCTAATAGGTGTGGATCGAGAAGAGGAAGCTCTAGCAACTTTCTTCTTAGATCGTCCTTCCATTGTAAGATTAAAAGGAAGGAATACAACAAAGGAAATAAGGATTTCAAAGTCAACAGATTTTTATCTAGAAACCCTTAGAAAACATAGGAAAAGCTCAAATCAACCCAAGAATCTAGCAATGCATGTATTAAAGAACCCAAATATGAAAGGAAATAAACATGGAGCACTTACCAAGTACTAATCGAAGATGGGTTTGACGGGTCAGAGAGGGTCGGACGTAAGGCCCGTATTATATTCTATACTATTTCATAGGCTTCCATAGTCCTCCCGGTTGAATTCCGGTGACCCGCGACCTATAATCGACATTTACGCGCAACCCTAAGTAGTATCCTGACGATCTATATCGGCTCAATTCAAAACCTATATCCTAACGACCGCGTCGTCGCCATGGTTCCAACGTCGCGTCTCGCGCATCGATGCGATACCTAGGCTAAAAGATGTGGGCTCACATTTATTTCAAGGAAAACGCTGCATGTGCGAATTCCAAGAGAATCTTTATAACCTATCCCATCAATTAATCAATCAAGTACACACCCTATCACAAGTACAAGTAACCATCCCTCTCTTACACCACCCTTACCTAAAGTCAACTCTCTCTCTCTCTCTCTCTCCACCCATCCCTCTCTCACCCAAAATTAAACCCAACCCATCCCTTCCTTACACCCATCCCATCTCTTTTCATCCATCACTTCTCTCTCTCTCTCTCTCTCATTATCTCTCTTCACTCTCAAGCTTCCAAGAGAGCAATGTCTAAGCATTCCAAGAAGCAAGGTGTGGCCCACTTCCTTACCCCAATCTCCACCCTTCAATTCCCATCTTCCACCATCAAAGAGGGAGCCAAGGAGCCAATGAGCTAAGGAGTCTAAGGAGCCAAGAAGCTTTGCAATCAGTGAGTGATCCACCGTTGATTTTCATTTAAGGGCCCAGTTATGATGGGACCCATTTTGATGTATGTGTTGTAATCAAAGAGGGGCCTATAGTGGCGAGATCCCTCCACTACGCCGTCTCTCTCTCTCTCTCTCTCTCTCTCTCTCTCTCTCTCCCCCTTCTTCTCATTTCATTTTTTATGGTGATGATGTGTGTGGCCCACCTGATGCGATCATTAATCTGGGTGGTCCAGATTTTTCAGACGACCAGTATATGGAGCCCACCTTGTTGTCCATTCCGGACCAGCCCTGGATGAAGGAAAGAGACAAATATTAGCTAATCTAAAACTGTGTGGGCCACTCACGTGAACCCCATTGTGATGTACGAGTTTTATTTACACCTTCCATCCATCTATGTGGGCCCACCTTGATGATGATTTTCATCCAGGTCGTCTGTTCGCTAGACGTCCAGACGCCTGGATGAAGGAAAACACAGATATCTGCTTGATTCAAAATTCCCCACATGTGGGGTCGTACCCTAATGTATGTATATCATCCAGGCCATACCAGGCCAGCAGGACATTTTTTTTTAAAAGGGCATATAATATATATATATATAAACAAAGGTTATTATTATAATATATTATGTTGGGCCCCACGTGGGACCCACCTGTTGTGGTAGGGGATTGGCTATAGTCCCTCACACCAGCTACATAGCTGTGTATTGGCATAAGCAGACCATGATGTATGGGTCCATCCACACCGTCCAGATGGCTGGACGGTGGGACCCACCGCTAATGTAGGTGTTACATCCAGACCGTCCATCTAATTGGCAAGTTTGTCTTAAGACCTGTGATAAAAAAATGAGGTAGATTTGCTTATCAGGTGGACCACATTGTAGCTCAGTGGCGATTGAACGTCTACTGTTAAAACCATTCGGTGTCATGGAAGTTTTGGACCAATATGGAATTTATTTTTCCTCCTAACTTAGGTCTTTATGACCCTATGAATCAGAATGAATGGAAGTAAACGTTATGGTGGGTCCCAACCCTATGAACTGTTTAACAGTGAAATCATTATCTCCACTGTTTTTTGTGGTATGGTCCAGATGATCTTTTGAAATGATTATTTATGGAAGTGCTTTAAAATGATCTTTAAATTAGGTAAATGGTGTAGATGATGTGGCCCACTTGATATATCGAAGGCCCATTGGTGTGGCCCGTTGATGCGGCCCATTTGATGTTTATGAGGCCCATTGGTGTGGCCCGTTGATGCGACCCATTTGATGTATATGAGGCCCATCGGTGTGGCTCATTGATGTGGCCCATTTGATGTATATGAGGCCCATTGGTGTGGCTCGTTGATGCAGTCCATTTGATGGATATAAGGCCCATTGGTGTGGCCTGTTGATGCGGCCCATTTGATGTATTGAGGCCCATTGGCGTGGCATGTTGATGCGGCCCATTTGATGTATATGAGGCCCATTGGTGTGGCCCTTTGATGCGGCCCATTTGATGTATATGAGGCCCATTGGTATGGCCCGTTGATGCAGCTCACTTAATGTATTTAAGGCTCATGGGTTAAGGTCCAATGTGATGTATATAAGGACCATGAGTAAGGCCCAGTGAGATGTATGTGAGGCCGAATGTGATGTATATGAGGTTAATTGCGGTGTGTGATTCCACCATGATGTATGTAATGATGTTTATGGCGAGTCATGCCTTGGTAGCAATGATGGTTTGACGTCCACATTGTAAGAGCAATGATGGTTAAATGGCCACATTATAACTCTCCCTAGGGCCCATTGTTAGGCCCATACTGTTGTGTGTAGGCCATTTAAGCCCATCTTCATTATGAATAGAGTTCTTTACCATATAACATGCTTAGTATAGCTCCATGATTCATGCTCATACGCATCATATGTATACTTGATATGAGGAGTGACTAATCATAGCATATGCCTTTAGGCAGATTGTTTATGGGGTCCCTAATAGGCAGAGTTGCCCTATATGAGCACGCGGTACGCGAAGGATTGTTACATGACTGAGAGTGTGATTCATGCACCTCGCATTTGTATGACATGATTGCTATAAACCCTAGCGATATCAGGGTTGTGGCCTCCACAGACATATCGTGGATTGTAGGATTAGACACCGAAAATATTATTACTAGCATCGGGGTGTCATAGATGTCCCTAAGTGAAAATCACTAAATCCAATGATACTAGAGGATGACTTTAACGTCGAGACCAAGTGAATACAAGAGCGCATGAGGGCCGAATACCAGGAGATCGCATCTCCCACTGTGTCGTGGTCGGTTGGAAGGGGATGTGGCCTTACCCACCCCAGGGTAGGAGGCATTGCTAGGCTGAGTATGACTAGCTCATGAATGGGTCTGTTATCGACGTGTGGGATAGGTATTGGCAAACTATTGGCCAGGCAGATAGTGAGGTTTCTAATGCTCACTTGGATTGCGCTCCTAAGAAAGAGAGCAGTGTTATTTGGAGTGTACTAAACCCCGATGATTATCCAGAGTGAGAACTGTACTGATATGTAATACTCTAGTGATGAGCTCATTGATATGTGGATTTGAATGAGGATTGGCATGCTTGAGTTGCATCTGACATCGTGTAATGTCTCAGAAAATTCCGTACAAAGACTCGAGTACCACCTCAGGTAAAAATCACTCAGTATCAAATCCTTTAGGAATTAGAAAAAGTTCACTAAGTGTTAATCTAGATTAGTTGTGAAATCCACTTGAAGCACTTTAAATACGATCTGCAAGACCCAAAACTTGTAGAATCGTTGACGCTAGGTTACCCTAAAATCTAGGATCAATCTCATTACCCAGTTGCTCTCAGGAGCACATTGAAACTCCGTATCGGATCTAGACCGCATGTCGAAAGTCCGATTACTACGGAGTTATATAATTAGGACCCCCTTGCTGAGCTTGACAACCATCTTGGAAATCAAATCTAGATTGTGTCCCAGGGCTATTCGCTTGAGCCCGGAGTGAAGTGTGTGAGAAAATGTAGTTTTCTTTAAAAATTAAATCTAATTTAAGTAATCTGAGACCTGTCGCTTGCGGGCCTGATATAAGCAATCAGACCGTCAGAATCTGACCCAAATATACCCTCGGATCAGGAAACATTTCCCATGCATGTCCATGTACTTGTAACCCTGATCGAGTTTCGGTGACCGTTGAACTAAAACTAATCCGCCACGTGTGATCTGGAAACCCGACTGGAATGAAAACTTAACTCGACCTAGATCCATAGTCTGTGAGCTTAAGTCCGACCTTTGGCTCAAGGGGGGGCTCTGGAAATGCTCCGTTGAGCTGAAACAGATGCCCTTTGGACATAACTTAGTATACCTTGGCCCTGGGGCCATTCTCATCAATTTTAGGCCTATATAAGGACCTTAAACCCTTTCTCATTCACTCCATAAAAATTTGAGAAAACCCTAGGAGAGAGAAAATAGTAAAGAGAGAGAAAGTGTGAGAGAAATTGGAATCATTCCTGGGAATCGATCCCTGCTATTCTCCATGCCTATCCATCACTACTGTATCGCTTTTCTGGCGATTCTAATTCCATTTTCGAGTAAAAAATCCTAACCCTAATTAGTTCTAGAGAGTCGACTAATGTAAGTGATAACATAGGTAACATATTTCATACCATAGGTTGTCGTTCTTGATAAAGACTTGGTGATTAAACTGAGTCCGTTACTCATGTCTACGGCATAAGGTGCGGACTATAGACATATAGGTTAAGGTTTTCAAAGCTTTCAATGTCAGATAATGATATATTCATAATTTGGGTGCTATTTCACATGCAAAATGCGATGTTCGTTTTGCGATTCAGTTATGTATGCAAATTATGACGTTTAGTGTATTCTGTATATTTGTAGAAAATACCGTATACATACAAAATATGAAAGTGTGTTTGCCATGATTAATTATTGTGTGTACATGCTATACATATGTGTAATACTTACTTGGCAAAAGAATTTGCCCTAATACATGTTTTGGCTAATATGCGTTATGTATGTTAATAAGTGTATTCTAAGTGTTTGTAAAAATACTTGTAAGAGCAAGTACTTAGATGATAGTGCTTAGGGTAGGTACTGAGATAGGATTCTCAACTACCTTAGAGATGTATATGATTTCCTCCATGTAAGTTGTTTAGTTTAATCGCTTACTTATGAATTGTATGTGTTTATATTTCCTGTTCATGTTGTGCTTTATAACATGCTTGTTAACATATTTGAATTACTTTGTTAACTCTGCTTTGACTACTATACATGTTTTCTGGTTAAGGATTGAATGTCATTGGGGCTATGTTATAGTCCAGGCAATCGGTAGCCGGCTTCGAAGTCGTGGCTGAGATTCACTCGCCACGTAGGACGTGTTTAACAAACCCGAGTCGTGTGTTGGTCGTCGGCAGTGGTTAGGCCACACGAAGTGCTTATGCACTTCATGTCGATCGATGTAATGTGCACTCGTATTAGTCGAGCCCATCAAGTAACCCGATGTGCCCTTGTATGTTCACCATGTATGGACGCTAGTGCTTGAACCTAAGGTACCAAACTCACCAGTGAAATCCCGTTTAACCTTGGTACCTCGATCCGCTAAGACTCATGAGCCGGACATGGTGGTATGGGACACTGTGGTCGAGCTGTCGGCCTATGCTGGGGCGATGAGCCTTCCCGTAGTGACCAGTGAGCAACCCAGACTCGTGATCCGAATACGGTGGTATGAGACACTGTATTCGAGCTGTCGGCCTACGTTGATTGGTGACAAGCCCTTTGAAGTGACCTCGAGTATACTTTGAGTCTGCGTAGAGGCGACGAGCCTTTCTGTAGCATCTAGAGTATAAACTAGGCCTGTAGTGATTTGGCGACGAGTCCATTGCAGTGACCTAGAATTGCAACATCGTATGAGACTTACTAGGACTGACGACCCTAGAATGGATCATTGTTTGGGAAATGAAATAAGGGAGGTACCTTAGTTTCCCAACCCTGCAGTGTGAAAAGGACTAAAAAAAACTTGGTAATCATATGCATGTACCGCATTACGAGTGCATTCAGGCATAGCAGGTCAAGCACTGAGGCAGTGTTGTTCATGCATGAACGTGAGATGAAGTCACTGAGGGAGGGTAGGCGAGGGCATGCATCATACATGCATACTATTCTTGCATTAACAACAGTACTTAGGAATGTGTGATTTACTGCTTTATCATTACTGCTTGACTGAATTGATAACATGCTAACCTATTCTTTATTGTTCCACTGAGTTGATTAACTCACTCCTACATTACGGGACGGTGTTTTAAACACCAACTAGACTCTTTCTTGATTTCAGATGATGGCGTGACTCCTGAGGTGGAGCCTGATTATTACGACGATCAGGACGAGTACTCTTACATGCAGTTCTCCGATGGCTTTGCTTAGGCTATCTGGATTGACGGGGCTACAGGGTTTATTACAGTTGAACTATTTTTGAGACTTCTAACTTTTGTAATATTTCATGTACACGATGACTCAGTGTTATATTCATACTCTAAAGACCGATCGTGATCTTTTATTTTGTATACGATTAGTTATATCTTTCAGTCTTCCGCTTGCATTTTATAACTTGATCTAGAGTATGAATTACTGTTTTGGTATAATCTCACTCATGATTAATGCACTAACACAGACAACATTGAATCATAAGCATATATGTTACATAAGTAATGTTTTGGAACTCAGGAATTGAGTTGCTACTCGACCCCTAATTTTCAGGGAGTTACACATCGCATGGCCTTGATATGGCTGATTACATTCATCTCTTGCACCACATAGCCTTGGTACGGCTGATTGCATTCATGTATTCATCAGTATGATTCCACATTACTCTGATATTACATTCTGGGCACGCTTATATTGCGCACACACTCTCACCACCCACTAAGCTTTCTATAAGCTTATACATGATTGATGCATACAGGTGATGCCAGGATACAGCTATAGCTTAGTCGCAATAGGAGTGTGCAATCGAGCTTCTGGTGCTTCCGATTCTGTTACTGTATTTCTCTTTATGTACATTGTACTCAAAGTTCTTATCATAGTGGATTTGTGATGATGTTGTTGGTTGTTGTTTGTGGGTTATGGTTATGGTTATGCTTACTGCGAATCAAATTCATGTTGAAAATTCTCCTTGTGAGATCTCAGGATCGGAACCTGGTGTATGGGTGCCAGGAGCCGAGAATGGGGTACTACGGAGGCTGTCGACGTTGGATTTGGCAATTGGAAATTTTGTGAGCCCGATTTTCGAGTTTGGGGTGTGACACTGGATGAGGAAGAGGAGAAAATGAGAGAAAAGGTAATTTTCTCACTTATAAAGGCTTCCAACTGCGCAACTCGACCGATCGACTACATGCTCGACCCATCGAGCCACGACTGGTCGAGTATGTGCTCGACCGGTCGTGCAAGCACTAAAAATTCAAATATTTATTCAAAAATTTTAAAAAAAATCATTTGCATAAATAATTTTAAAAAAACATGAAAACATGATAAACTCAATTACAATTACATATACCAATATCCATTTTCAATTTTGAAAACCTATTCTTGTCAAGTGGTTTAGTAAATAAGTCAGCAAACTGATTTTCCATTTGAATGTATTCCAATGAAATAACTTTATCTTCTACTAATTCCCAAATATAGTGATACCGAATGTCAATATGCTTCGTACAGGAATGTTGGATGAGACTTTTAAATATATTAATTGTGCTAGATTTATCGCAGTATAATATCATTGTATCTTGCGCTATACCATAATCATTAAGCATTGTTTTCATCGATACAAGCTGGGTACAAGCATTTTCGGCTATAATACATTCAGCCTCAGCTGTAGATAATGATACGGAACTCTGTTTCTTGCTATGCTAGGAAACCAAATAATTTCCAACATAAAAACATCTACCACTGGTAGATTTTCTATCATCTATGTTCTCAGTCCAGTCAGCATCCGTATAACCAGTTAATTGAACATTAGTATCATATGGATACCAGAGGCCTAGATTAGCAATACTTACAACATATCTAATAATGCACTTGATAGTAATAAGGTGAGATTCCTTCGGATCTGATTGATATCTAGTACAGATACCTACACTGAGTGTTATATCAGGTCGGTTTGTAGGTAAGTATAGCAAACTACCAATCATACTACGATATAACCGAAGATTTATACTTTTACCTGTTATATCTTTTGAAAGCTTGAGAGTCATACTCATAGGAGTATCGAATTTCTTACCATTTTCAAATCTAAATTTCTTAACCAGGTTTAAGGTATACTTGGTTTGAGAAATGAAGATACCGTCTTCCAGCTGTTTAACTTGTAAACCTATAAAGTAGTTCAATTCTCCCACCATACTCATTTCGAATTGGATTTCATCAATTCTGCAAACTCAATAGACATGTTAGAGCAAGTAGAACCATGGATAATATCATCAACGTATATTTGTACTATTAGTACATGTTCATTGTATTGTTTAACAAAAAGAGTTTTATCAACACTCCCCATAACAAAATTATGACTTAATAAGAACTTATTCAATTTCTCATACCATGCCATGGGAGCTTGTTTCAAACTATAAAGTGCCTTTTTAAGGCGATAAACATGATTAGAGTGTTTAGGGTTTTCAAAACCCTTAGGTTGTTCAACATAAACCTCTTCATATAGATCACCATTTAAGAACACACTTTTAACATCCATTTGATAAATTTTAAACTTTTTAAAGCACGCAATGGATATGAATAATCTGATGGATTTAAGACAAGCTACTGGGGCAAAGGTTTCATCATAATTCACTCCTATTTGAGTGTACCCTTGTACAACCAGTCTAGCTTTGTTTATGATTATGTTCCCTAACTCTTCAGATTTATTTTTGAAAATACACTTGGTTTCAATTATATGTTTATCAGATGGTCTAGGAACCAAATACCACACATCATTCCTAACAAATTGATTTAGTTCATCTTACATGGAAACTATTCAATTTTCATCAGTGAGTGCCTCTTTTACGTTGGCTAGTTCAATTTGGGAAGTAAAACACACATGATAACATATGTTTTCCAATTGTTTTCGAGTATGCACACCAATGAGAGGGTTACCTAGAATTTGATCAGCAAGATGATCTTTGACTGATCGTAGTTTAGTATTGATTTGACAAGATGAGGAGTCAGGTTTTTCAATTATATTGACTTCATCATCTTCTGAACTAGAGGTTGGTGTGTTCAAGTGATCATTAATAACAATATTTGTAAACTCCTGAATGACACCAGTTCTTTTGTTAAGAACACGATATGCTCGACTGAGCATAACCTAGGAATATCCCTTCATCACTCTTAGTATCGAACTTCCCTAAATTTTTTCGGTCTCGTAAAATGAAGCACTTACTTCCAAAAATTCGAAAGTATTTAACTATAGGTCTCTTATTAAATAATAATTCATAAGCCATTTTATCTTTAGATTTTCTAATGTAAACATAGTTTATAATATATCACGCTGTATAATCGCTTTGGCCCATAAATTTTTAAGTAACTTCATGCTATTTAACATTACATTGGCCACCTCTTGTAGCACTCTATTTTTCCTTTCAACAACCCTATTTTGTTGAGGTGTCTTAGGAGCTGAAAACTCATGCGATATACCATGATCGCTACAGAACTTCTCAAAATTGTTATTTTCGAATTCTGATCCATAATCACTTCGGATCTTAGCAACATTCATTTCTTTTTCAGTCTGAATACGCTTGACTATTCTTTTGACTTCATTGAGAGTTTCAGATTTTTTTTCTCAGGAATGCTACCCAAGTAAATCTAGTAAAGTCATACACAATTACCAAGAATACTTCTTACCACCTCTACACTCTGTTTTGGTTGGTCCAACAAGATTCATGTGGAGAAGTTCAAGAGGTTTGGATGTGGAAAAGGAGTTCACTTTCTTGTGACTACTCCTTGTTTATTTTCCAATTTGACATGTGCCACATATTTTATCCATTTTCTTCAATTTGGGTCTTTTCTCAGTCTATACAAATTTCGGTAGTTTACATGTCCAAGGCGTTTGTGCCATAATTTACTTTCATTAGTTTGGACCATATAACAAGATAATTTAGACGAGCAAGTTTCATTAACAATATAGTAATTCTCAGATGTTCTACAGCCATTTAATATCACACAACCTTTCTTATTTGAGATCTCGCATCCTTGATTTGTAAATTTAACACTATGCTTGTTATCGTAGATTTGAGAATTACTCAAAAGATTGTGCTTAAGCCCTTCTACAAATAAAACATTTTCAAAATGAGGAAGGTTAAAAAGTTGAACCATACCTTGGCCAATTATCTTATAGTTGCTTCCATCACTAAAAGTGACTGAGCCATCAGTCATTTCTTTGTAGTTACTGAATAAATCTCTGTCACTTGTCATGTGTCTTGAGAAACCACTGTCTAAGTACCACTTTGATTGACTCAAAGCCTTGAAGGTGATGTAGGCAACCAGACAAGTAATCTTAGGAACCCATTTCATTGTAGTTTTGGGTTTTGAAGCAGTGTTGGTTTCCCTTCGCTTGAAATTATCATTAACTCTCACATTAGAGTTAGATTCGAGAAGCTTCTTGGGTAAGTCCATGATTTTTTCAGCTAAAGGATTATAGAATTGTTTTCTAAAGCTGACATTATTAGTATTGACTTTAGAAGCTTAAAAAGTTTTTACATTTTTAGAGTTATTTTGATTATTATATTTCAAGTCCTTTCCTTTTGAGTTAGAGGATTCTCCTTTGACAAATGTAGGAGATACACTCTTATTTTTCAGAGGCATGTGTTTGACATAGCCCAGACCCGATCTGATGTGGTTAGTAACTTTTAAAGTTTAGGGTCTCCGTGGGCATACCTCCATGTATCCTTTGAACTCAATAGGGAAGAAACTTCAAGTTTTAGTTTCTCATTTTTTGTTCTTAATTTTTCAAGTTTAGAAGTTTTGAAATTCAAATCACATTTTTCTTTTTCAAAATAATCAGAAATATGAGATTTTTCTAAAACAAAATTTTCAAAATCCTTTTTCAATTTTAGAAATTTCTCTTTTTGAAGTTTTAGCTAGACAGAAATCTTACAACTCTCCCTGTATAGGGCATTATAGACACCTGAAGATCATCTTCATTATCATTTTCAGGGTCACTCCTCAAATTATAATATTTAGTTATCTCGCAACTATCTATGGAAGTGACTCTGGCTAAAGTCATTAAAGCCTTGACTTCATTTGAAGTTTCAGGTTCTGATTCATCCGACTTAGAAGAAGCTTTAGAGCTGGACGATTCATCACATGTGGCTAACATGCCTTTTCTCTTTGGCTTATCCCTTTTTAGACACTTATTTGCCAAATGCCCATATTTATGGCAGTTGAAACACTGACTATCTTTTAGAGATTTCTAGTTTTTAGATTTTCCCTTTTTCTTCTCAGAGGGTTTTTGAAAATCAACTCTTTTCTTAATTTCAAAAATCTAAAACTTTTTAGCAAGTAAAGTCATATCATCCTCCGAGTTTTCACAATCAGAATTAACATTACTATCTTGAGAAATAAATTTAGATGATTTAAGAGCTATGGACTTACCTTTTGGGGCTTTAAAATTTAACTCATAAGTTTGAAGTGAACCAACAAGTTCCTCAACCTTCATGTGATTTGTGTCTCTAAGTTCCCAAATGGCAGTCACCTTGGAATTAAATCTCTCAGGAAGTGATCGCAATATTTTTGCACAGACTTTACTTTCTGGGATACCATCTCCAAGACCCCACATAAAGTTAACTATGTCATTTAATTTCAGATATAAGTCCATGAAAGACTCATTTTCTTTCATACGAATTTCCTTAAACCTAGTGGTGAGAATATGAACTTTAAACTTTTTTACTATAGTTGTTCCCTTGTGTGTCATTTCAAGAATGTCTCAGGCTTGTTTAACAGTACCATGAGAAATGATTCTTTTAAATTCATCAGGTGATAGTGCACAAGTAATTGCATTTAAAGCCTTAGTATTAACATTGCTTTCATTTTTCTAAAGAGTAGTCCACATGTAAAATAGTGTTTCTTTAAGGGACTTGGTTCTATCACTGCCTAGAACTTCAAACATTGGTGGATTCCATCTAGTCATTATGGCTTGCCACACACTTTCATCAATGGATCTCAGAAAGATCCTCATTCTGGCTTTCCAATAAGCATTATAGTTGGAGCCATCAAATAGTGGTGGCCTAGTGATAGAAAGGCTATCGAAATTTGACATACTGAAAGCTCTAGATCGATAAGCTCGGGAAATAAATCCAAGACAATGAGCTACTTAGCTTTGATACCACTTGAAAAGGGCGAGCTCTCAGTCTTAGAGGGGGGTTGAATAGGACTATGCCAAATAAAAATAAATTGCAGAATATAAATACAGATAGTTGAATCAAATTACAATCTTAATTGCAATAATATTGAGAAGTTGATACAAACGTTGTTCAAAGGACAACTTTACACCAAAAACCAAAGTTTATAGTAGGACAACCTGATGTCTTAAACTCGATAAGAATAAAAAACCCAAACTAAAACAAGAAGCACTAGAAAGAAATCTAGATATTACAATATTCACCAAATGTACATGAAATAGATACAAGCATTTATCACACATACATTGTCATCCACCAAACTCCAAGAATTGTGGTTCGGTGTGTACACCAACTGTTCTCAAACAGCCACACCTACTCCACTCTCAATAATCACAATCCACATGATATTAGCTTTCACTATGAAAGAAGGTTTTCCAAGGTTCACCTTAAAACCTTTATAATTGTGTTTTCAATGGGCTACCGCAATTAAAAACCATATTTTCTGGCTATCTCAGTCAAAACCACAATAGAGATTTTTTAGCAATCTAAAAAACTAAAAGTTGTAAATCAAAATACTTATCTGTAGATTCTGTTTTGATGTAGCCTGGTAGAACTACTTCTTTTTGAAGATGAAAATGTCAAATGTTCAATCACACATATAGAAGGGTTCTAGGTCTAAATGAATTTTAAATTAATCCAACCTTGGGCTACTTTGATTTAATTTCTTAGATCTCAAAAGGGGTAGAGAAGAACACCCTTTTATAAAATCAAATTTAAGCAAAGAGAGATCAAGAAATTAGAAATCAAAAAGTTATAAAAAGAATCTTAATTTATCGGATAATAGCTTAACCATCACGGGGATCTTTCTCTTAAAGTGATGGCTTGATTTAGCTTTGAATGAATGAAAAAAGCTGAGAGAAGTCCTCTATTTATAAGCTAAAAAATGGTTCGTTCGACTGGTCTAAGGTCATCCTTGACTAGTCCTAGGAGCAACCAAATTTAAAAAATTCTGGCGCGATCGGATAAAACCGACCCTCGATTGGTCGAGTGAACTGCTTGACTAGTCGAGTGACCTTCTCAACTGGTCAAGCATGGCACTCGACTGGTCAAGTGGGGCCCAAAAAGGTTACTGGATTTCGAGTCGAGCCTTGCTCGACTGGTCAAGCCAATTCCTATGACTGGTCAAGCAGGGTGCTCAATTAGTCGTAACTATACCAGAAAATTCTGAAATTTTAAAATAATTCCTGGACTGGTCGAGAAAAACCCTGGACTGGTCGAGCTAGATCCCTGATTAGTCGAACATTGACTAGGACTAGTCGAAATAGAGCCTATAACAAGTACAATAACCCATACAAAATATACAATATGAATGACCTAAACCTAAGGTCTTTTTATGGTCATTTATAATTGAAATATTGAACATTGAACTTGTAGCTTCAGTTGCTTCCAAGTGATCTTGTACTTGATGTTCTTGAAGCTTGATCTTGTACACTTGAAGCTTCAGCTTGAACTTGACCATGTAGTGCATTTAAGCTTAAACTAGCACATAAACTTGAAGTAGCACTTGAACTTGGTCTTGAACTTGATCTTGAACATGCACTTTGACTTGATCTTTGAATTTCAAGTTGCACTTGGACTTAAAGCAGAACTTGAAGTTAAACAATCTTCATGACTTGAGTTTAGTACATCTTCTCTTGAAGGTGAACTTATCATCTTTGAACAAGTCAATCATTCCAAAGTGGTTTATTACTATGAAATTTGACAATACAGGGTGCTTGACATATAACATAGCACTTACAATAAGCTAGGAGTCGAACAGGCATGCTATTATAGCATGTGACCTTGAGCCGACGCATGTTACCTCGAGCGTGTCATACCATGATTGCAGATACGTCTCGATTCCTGTGCCTGCTGCCTTACTTTGCATTCATGACAAGCAAGCCCAATGCCCCATGCGCAAGAATGTCTAACCTCACCAAATCCGACTTACTTCGCTTGAAAGTAGAGGGGGCTTACTATTATGGATAAAATGGACTAGCCACTAAGAAGAGGCCAGATCAGACATAAAAGCACAACACAAGGAAGTCAGTCAACTTTAGTCATGACTAAGGAACTCCTCAACGGTCAGAAAGCGATGAACCATCACCACCAGAAAAATGGGCAAAGGCTATGGATAAAATCCGTAGGCATAGACCTATGGCTACGGTTTTAGTCCGTAGCACAATCGTAGTCGTAGGTGCCATAACAATAGGTCTGGAACCTATGGCTACGGATTTTATCCGTAGCTATAGGTACCAACAGCTACGGATATAATCCGTAGCAATAACTACTAGAAAAATGGGCAAAGGCTACGGATAATATCCGTAGCCATAGACCTATGGCTACGATTTTAGTCCGTAGCACGTCCGTAGTCGTAGGTGCCGTAACAATAGGTCTTGGACCTATGGCTACAGATTTAATCCGTAGCAATTATATCTGTAGCGAAAACTTCAAACAGCTACGGATATTATTTATAGCTAAAAGTCCATAGCAATATGCCAAATTTAATAAAGGCTACACCTGTCAGATTAGTGGATACGGTCAATATCCGTAGCTATTTTGTACATTAAAAAATTACATATAATCATTTGTTCATTCAATTACCACCTGTACAATCATTCATTCATTCAATTACAATCAATTATAATCCTTCATTCAATCAATTACAATTATAATCCAATTCACTCAATCAATTATAATTACAATCTAATTCATTCAATCAATTACATTTACAATTACAATAATGCTGAAAATACAAATCTTTGGCTTCATTAGAGAAATGTGCTTGACTTCACCATGAAATTTCAACAGCTTCATATATTTCATCATCCTACAAACAATCATGTCATTCATAAATTAGAATGCTAATTGGGGAAAAGAAAGACAAAGTGAAAGAAGTGCATCATTTATAACCATTTTTTCCTAAATGAATTTAAAAAAAAAAAAAAAAAAAAAAAAAAAAAAAAACCTCAAAGAAGAATGAAATTGACACAAAAGAAATGGTCTCACCATATGATTATAGGTTTTGGTTTTGGTTTAGGTTATAGGTTTAGGTTAAGGTTTAGGTTAAGGTTAGGCTATAAGCTATAATTAAGTTTAGGTTATAGGTTATAGGTTTAGGTTAAGGTTTAGGTTAAGGTTAGGCTATAAGCTATAATTAAGTTTAGGTTATAGGTTAAGGTTTAGGCTATAGGTTTTGGTTTAAGTTAAGGTTATAGGTTTAGGTTTAGGTTATAAGTTTAGGTTTAGGTTATAGGTTATAGCTTTTAGGAACTTGATTATAGGTTAAGATTTAGGTTTAGGAAATCGGGTTCGGTTTGGGATCGGGTTTAGGTTTGGGTTTTCAAGTTGAGATTAGGATTAGGTGTAGGTTTGGGTTTAAGGATTTGAGAATACATTTAGGTTTTAAGTTTAGGTTTAGGTTAAAGGTTTAGGAAAGGTTATAGGTTTAGGTTATAGGTTATAGCTTTAGGGAATTGAGAATGGGTTATGGTTTAGGTTTAGGAAATCAGGTTCAAGTTCGGGATTGGGTTTAAGTTTAGGTTTTCAAGTTTAGGTTTAGGTTTAGGTTAGAGAAGTTGAGATTAGGATTAGGTGTAGGTTTAAATTTAGGGAATTGAGTTTAAGTTATAGGTTTAGGAAAGGTTAGGTTTAGGTTATAGGTTTTGGGATTTGGGAATAGTTTTAGGTTATAAGTATAGGTTTAGGTTAGGTTATAGGTTATAGGTTAAGGTTTAGGGATTTGATTTTAGATTATAGGATTTAGTTAAGGTTTAGGTTTAGGTTTTGGGATTTGAGAATGGGTTTAGGTTTAGGTTATAGGTTTTGGTTTTGGTTTAGGTTATATGTTTTGATTTAGGTTATAGGTTATAGGTTTAGGTTAATTATAGGTTCTTGGATTTGAGAATGGGTTCGGGTTTAGGTTATAGGTTTTGGATTTGAGAATGGGTTATGGTTTAGGTTTAGGAAATCAGCTTCATGTTTGGGATTGGGTTTAAGTTTTGGTTATAGGTTTTTGGATTTGAGAATGGGTTGTGGTTTAAGTTTAGGAAATCGAGTTCATGTTCGGGATTGGGTTTAAGTTTGGGTTTTCAAGTTTAGGTTTAGGTTTAGGTTAGGGAATTAAGATTAGGATTAGGTGTAGGTTTAGCTTTAGGGAATTGAGTTTAGGTTATAGGTTTAGGAAAAGGTTAGATTTAGGTTTTAGGTTTTGGGATTTGGGAATAGTTTTAGGTTATAAGTATAGGTTTTGGGATTTGAGAATGAGTTTAGGTTTAGGTTTTGGTTATAGGTTTTGGTTTAGGTTTAGGTTTAGGTTATAGGTTTTGGATTTGAGAATGGGTTCGTATTTAGGTTATAGGTTTAGGTTTTCGTTTAGGTTATAAGTTTTGGGATTTGAGAATGGGTTCGGGTTTAGGTTTTGGTTATAAGTTTTGGTTTTGGTTTTGGTTTAGGTTATATGTTTTTGGATTTGAGAATGGGTTTGGGTTTAGGTTATAGGTTTTGGTTTTGGTTTTGGTTCACTACGTGAAAAATGGAAAAAAAATGACGGATTTGGTTTAAAGACACTTTAGAGACGGCCGTAAACCGTCTCTAAACTTTTAGACGGCCCTTGACCGTCCTTAATATTGTCTTAAAAATTTTAACGTCTACAAATCATTTAAGACGGTCAAAAACCGTCGTTAACAGCGGATAAAAGACGGCCATTGACCGTCTGGAATAAGGACGGTCTCTGACCGTCTTATATGCGAAATTTTGAGACGGTCAAAGACCGTCCGTATTAGAGACGATCATTGGCCGTCTCTTACTGGTAATCTGAGACTATCAAGGACCGTCTCAATTAGAGACGGTCATTAGCCGTCTTTTCCTATAATTTAAGACTGCCAAAAATCGTCTGAAATAGGGACGGTTCTTAGCTGTCTCCATTTGAGACTATCAAGGACCGTCTCTATTAGAGACGGTCTTTAACCGTCTTTTATTAGTAATTTGAGACTGCCAAGAACCGCCTTAATTATAGACGGTCATCGTCCGTCTTTTACTGGTTCATAAGTACCATGTAAATGCTAAGTAGGCCTCGTTTGAGACTGTCAAAGACCGTCTCTATTAGAGACGGTCCTTAGCCGTCTTATAGTGGTTATTTTAACCTGTTAAAGACCGTCTGTATTAGAGACGGTCGTAAACCGTCTCTAATGCTCAAGTAAAAAATTAAGAACAAAAAAATTTATGAATTTTGAAAAAAAAAAAAAAAAGTTTAAAAGCTTAGAAAAATAACTAACAATGTTTAAGAAAAAAATTTAGATTTTGAAAAAAAAGTGCAATTTTATAAAAAACTACATTTTGAAATAAAAATTAAGAACTTTGAATATTGTTGATAATTTTGAAAAGAGAAAATTCGATAAGAAAATGATATTTTGAAAAAGAAAATTTAAAAAATTAAACAAAATTGTGAAAAAATTGACAAATTGTAAAAAAAAAAATATTTTTTAAAAAAGGAAACTAGATTTTCTATTTTGAAAAGAAAATTTAAAAAGTAATATAACAGAAGTGATATTTAAAAAATGATATTTTGAAAAAGAAAATTTTAAAAATTAAACAAAATTGTGAAAAAATTGACAAATTGTAAAAAAGATATATATTTTAAAAAAGAAAACTAGATTTTATATTTTGAAAAGAAAAATTAAAAAGTTTAAACAAAAGTGATATTTAAAAAATGATATTTTGAAAAGGAAAATTTAAAAAATTAAACAAAATTGTGAAAATTTTGACGAATTATAAAAATATATATTTTTTAAAAAGAAAACTAGATTTCGTATTTTGAAAAAAAAAAATTAAAAAGTTATATAACAAAAGTGTTATTTAAAAAATGATATTTTGAAAAAGAAAATTTTAAAAATTAAACAAAATTGTGAAAAAATTGACAAATTGTAAAAAATATATATTTTTTTTAAAAAAAAACTAGATTTTGTATTTGGACAAGAAAAATTTAAAAAAAGGAATCTATACCAAATTGAATGGATGTGGCCTACAATACACAAGGTAGGATTAAAACATGTAAACGTGAAAAGAAAAAAGAAAAAGAAAAAGAAGAAGAAGAAGAAAAAGAGTGCAACTCAAGGTTAAGAAAAAATATACACGCTTTTAAAGAGGAGTGCAAATCAAAGTTCCTCAATACCTTAGTCAAAAAGAATGTTTTAAGGAAACCCTTCCTCAATACAGATATGTGAATCACATTTAGGCAGCCAATATATGATTATGAAAGATTTAAGGAAACCCTTCTACTACATTTAAGTGAATTACTCGCTACCCTTACCAGAGTAATTAAACTCTTTGGGGTCCACTGTTATTTATTTATTTTATCCACTCCATTCATCCATGTTAATAGATAATTTGATGTCTAAAGAACAAAAAGGAAGAATATCCAAAGCTCAGTGGACCACACCACAGAAATAGTGTTATTGAACCTCTACCATTTAAAATTTCTTGAGGGTCATAGAAGTTTTGGATCAAGCTTGATGTTTGTGTTTTCTATTCATTCATATATTTTTGATATTATGAACAACCTTTAACTGTTTTTGGACAATCTGATCCGTCCAGATTGAAGAGTAAATAACTTCAGATGCTCAAATCAAAATTCACTCAAATTGTTGATCAATCTTGTTTGCCCAATATCTTTCTCATGTGTAGCATGATCGGGGTGAGTAATTAGTCAAATTGAGGGTAATGACCAGTAAAATAGAGTGAATGGACCTGACATGTAAAATGGGCCAAATATTCTGGTCAAAATTGTGACCCAACTTACTGACCTCGTGAGAACCTAAGAATTGATGTTAGTAAGTTTTGTGGGCCCCATCATGATGTGTGTCGAACATCAACACTGTGGATTTGATGTGTCCCCTTTAGGTTATGAGATATCTCTTCATTTATATCTTTTTGATATTATAAACATGTTGGATGTCAAATAAACATTACTATGGGCCCAAGGAAGGTATCAACGGTGGAAATCATTATTCCACACTGTTTGGTGTGGCATGGTACACTTGAGTTTTTAATTTACCGAAAATTTGGGATCAACCTACATCGTTCATCTATTTTTCAAGATAATTTTAGAAAATTATCCAAAAAACGAATCATATCCAAAGATTAAATGGACCACACTTCAAATAAGGGGAACAAATTGACTACTCCCCCTGACACCATCCAATGGCTGGTGGTTGGTGCTCTGTGAGCCCTACCATGATTTATGTGTTTAATTCATGTCGTCTATCTATTTTTAAAGATCATCTTATGGTATAGGACCAAAAATGAGATATATCCAAATCGGAAGTGGACCACATTCCAGAAAACAGTGTTGAATGAGTGTCAACCATTAAAAACATTTTGGGGCCATAAAAGTTTTGGATCAAGTTGATTTTTGTTTTTCCCCTTCAACTGCCATGTATGACCTAATCAACATATTGGATGTCAAATAAATAGTACAGTGGGCCTTAGGATGATTTTAATGAAGGATATCCAATCACTATTGTTTTCATGTGGTGTGGTGCACCTGAGATATCGATTTATATACTTCTCAATTTTGAGATCAAGTCATAAAATGATCTCTATTTACCTCTCAATTTAGGACCACACCACATTTTGGATGAAGTTGATATTTGTATTATTTATTTATATTTTCCTTTATGTTTGACCTAATCAACAGGTCGAATAACAATAAATATTACAGTGGGCACTAAGGTAGGCCCATAAAGTTTTTAATGGTGGGTGTTCAATTAGCATTGTTTTTTTTATGTTGTAGTCTACTTAAGATTTGATTATGATTCATTTTTGGGCTCATATCCTACGATGAGTTGGCAAAACAAATGGACCATATGGATATACAATATATAAATCAAAGTAGGCCCAAGGTCAAGTCTGGCATCAGGTTGACTGAGGTTAGGCCAAAGGAGCTGGGCAACAAAGACCTAGTAAACAAATTGGATGTTAAATAAATAGTAAAGTGGGCCTTAGGAGGATTTTAATGATGGATATCCAATCACTATTGTTTTCATGTGGTGTGGTCCACCTGAGATTTATATACCTCTCATTTTTGGGCCCCACCATGATGTATGTTTTGTATCCACACCTTCCATCCATTTGGAGAGATCATTTTACTAATGTCCAAAGAATGAGTTAAACCTAAAGTTCCAAAGTGGACCAAAGACAGAAAAGCAGATTGGCTACTCCCCTACCACCAACCATCTCTGGGCCCCACCATGATATATGTATTTCATCCATTCCGTTCATCCATTTTTACTGATAATTTAGGGCTTGATCCAAAAAATTAGAGGGATAGAAATCTCAGGTGGACCACACCACATGAAAACAATAGTGATTAGATATCCACCATTAAAATCCTCCTAAGGCGCACTGTACTATTTATTTGACATCCAATCTGTTGATTAGGTCATACAGGCCTGGATTAAGGGAAAAAACAAAAATTAGCTTGATCTAAAACTTCTATGGCCCCCAAAATGTTTTTAATGGTTACGTTTATTCAACACTATTTCCTGTAATGTGGTCCACTTGAGATTGGGATATTCCCCATTTTTGGTCTCATATCATAAAATGATCTGTAAAAATAGATGGACGGCATGGATGCAACACATACATCATGGTGGGTCCCACAGAGCACCGACCACCGTTTGGGTGCACGCTCGAAAAAGAGCCGCGCCATTTTTTTCGTCATTTCGCTCTCTCTCTCTCTCTCTCTGTCTCTCTCTCCGTTCCCTAACCCACTCTCTCCCGAGTTCTCCAGCTCTCTCATCTTCCTCCCTCTCTCTATTTGTTCCCCGATCTCTCTCTCTCTCTCTCTCTCTCTCTCTCTCTCTCTCTCTCTCTCTCTCTCTCGTTCCCAATCCATCCCTCCCTCTCCGTCTCTTGCGGTCCGTTGCCGAACGCCCTACCCACGCACGCCCTTTCTTGCGGTCCGTTGCCGAACGCCCTACCCACGCACGCCCTACCGATTCACGACAGTGAGGTATCTCTCTCTCTCTCTCTCAATCTCTCTCAATCTCAATATCGATTTAGGGATTTGGGGATTTGGGGATTTTGAGATTTCAGGATTTGGGGATTTGGGGATTTAGGGCGTGTTTGGGCAGTGGGATTAGAAGGGATTAGGTGGGATTCAAGTTCTTCTTTCAAATGAGCTCTTGAAATGATTAGATCCGAAAGTGGAGTTTTTTTTTTCCTGCAAAGTTTGAGAGATTTCATATGTACGTTGCAAAGTTCCTTTGAATCACTTTCTATAACTGAAAATGGCGTGCAATCCCTTGAATTGATCTTGGAGGTTCTGTTTTGTGGGAATCTGAGAGAATTGCATCTTTTATGTTGGAAATGTCTTTGAATTGATTATTCCTGAGTGGAAAATGGTGCAGAATTCAACCTCTTCTTCCATCAAGAGAGCTCCTGAATTGATTAGCTCTAGAAAAGGGTAGATTTTACCTTTTTGTTCTTACCAGGAATCTAAGAGATTCTCATCTCCCTGACAAATATTGCCAAGTTTTTTAAAATCTTGCAATTTTTTGTGAAATATTAAATTAAAAAATATTATCATGTCATTATCACGAGATACCAAAATCTTGGCAGTTTTTAATTTCTGTTATTTTATAGCGAATTTATTATGATATTAAATGGAATTATTTGATTTTTTTTTTTTCAAATAATCATTACATACATACATACATATAAATAAAATGATATGTTAATTTATCATAAATATTTTAAAATTTTATGTTTTAAGTGAGATTTTCCCAATAAATACACTGAGAAAAACTTCAAAATCTGAAAATCCCTTGAGAAATTCCTAACCGAAAAATAGGTGAGAATGAGATTTGTCACTGTGATTTCATATGTGATGTTAAAAATTCTTTTGAATTGTTCCTAATGGTTTAAATGGTGAAGAATTTGTGTTCTTTTAAAAGAGTGCTTGAATGATTAGTTTTCAGGATGGAATCTGTATGAATCTGTGAGATTTCATGTGATGTTACAAATTTCTTGAAATAACTTCATTTAGAGCTGAAAATGATGTAGAGTTTGACTCCTCTTTCAAGTGCTTAAAGATTGATACATCCAAACTATGACATCTTTGCCTCACTGAATTCGAGGAACTTTCATCGTAAATTTAGATTTTTTTTTTTGAATCGCTTCTTCGGGAAGTGAAAATGGTCTATAATTCAACATTTGCTTCCCTCTAGAGTCTCGCATATATCTGAAATTGGTTTGTTGTGGTGTTTGTAACTACAACAGATTGGAAAGTATTCCTCTGTCTAATTCCTCGATCTCTCCCTTGTTGATGGACTGGAAATAAAGGGTTCTCATGTCCTTTTGGTGAGTGGCATATATTATCCTGTTATCTATACAATTTCTTGAAAACTGCTTCTTTGGGAGCTGAAATGATGTAGAATTTGATATAGGAGGCCCTAGTCTTGAATTTTAGTATCTTGCATTTGAGTTTCTGTAAAACTCTTGATTTTTTTTCTTAAAACTTTTTTTTAATGCCTTCAGCTTTGAGCTGCTTGGTGTTGATTTCTGATCTCTAGAGCTTGAAGTGGGGCTTACTGATGATGTCATGCTAAAGTCAGACAGGTCCACAGATCCAGGTTTGCATGGAAATGGAAAAGGGTGCTTTTTTTTTTAGTCATGGAAGGATTTTTAACAGGATTTGGTTTTATTTTGGAAAAGCTACAATGAGGTATAAAGCTTGATTTATTTGGGGTTCTTTCTTTCTGTTTTCAATAGAGGTAGAAGCTGAAGTTGTCAGGGCTTTCAAGGGTTGAGGATAAGTAATAACCAAGGCTAGCATTTAGTTTGGGGACACATCATGTAAATCGGGATAAGTAATAACCACTTGAGCATGCTCGAAGCAATGCCCCTTTCTTGGTTTCTAGATAGGCACATCATGTAAATCGGGACACATTTACATCGAATTGTGGCTAGTGCCTTTTAACTATCCACTTTTTACATACACGTCGTACATGTGATGACCTGACAAGCCTATTTTGGTCATTGCACATATACTGCAGGGCCCACCTGATGAATGGCCCAAATCTTACACACTGGTCATGTGTGTGGGAGAGTATGAACATAGCCATCACATTCTCTGTTGTTTATTTGTTCTATATGCGGATCTTTTAGTGGCCCCTTGAGTGAAGTAAATTGAACTTGCAAGTAATGTCACAGTAGCTTAATTACACTTCTTGTTGAAGGATGCAGAGGTTTATTATCCGAGGTATGCCTGAAAATGATTTTCATTATTAATGCAAGCATGGTTGTAGCTTTTACTTTTTCCTCCAAACTTTTTAGGTCAATATTTTAAGACCAACTCATTATTAATGCAAGTGGGTCTTTTTCACAATCCAAGGTGATCTTTTTTTATTTTTTCCTTGTTCACTAATCTACAATCATCAATTTTGATTTTCTTGTTCTTTGTTGTGCCTTGTAATCTTTGTACTCTAGCCTTCCATCAATTTTCATTTGTACAAGTGGGGTCCATGGTCAGTGCTCTTGACAATTGATCTGACGGACACCAAAGTGGGTGGACTGTGCCCACAATATCTCCTTGGTGGGACAGTCGTGACCCACTGATTGGTAGATGGTTGGTTAAGGAAAGAAATACATGGCTTTCAACATTCAAGAGTAAAAGAAGGAAAGATATGTGATGGTTAGGACCATCAAAGCTTAGGTGATTTTTGGGACATGTTGAGTTAAGAGGGGCTAATCATATCCAACTGTTGGATCACTAACCATGGACCTCACTCATACAAACTGCCTTGGATGAATTGGGTCATTTCTTCTTTTGAATGATGATGCCCTCCTTTTATCATCCTTATCAAGCTTTCGCCATGTATAATTTTGAATGAATTTTGAGTCCTTGGTTAGGGTTTGGGCAATGTAAGTACGAAAATGCCGAGCCGACGCTTTCTGAGTCTAAACTCATTCTTTTGAAAAATAGAAAAATGGGAATATGAGTCAAGATATTTGAGTCAAATAAACCTTGGATCCTCTTTTTGAAAGGTATATTCACTCTAATCCAACTCCCAAGCCCGCAAATAAATTCAGCCCACAAATGTATTTCTTACAATATTTCAAAATCAATGATATTTGTTACATTGCTGACAATAACATTGTTTTCTAATATGTGCCACCAAAAAATTATTTGTTCCAAACAGACATTTATGATAAAACAAATTATTTGTTCCAGACATGACATTTATCAAAGGAGCACTATCGTGTGATATTTAAGATTTTCATTATAAATAGATTAAGAGCCAATGATAATTATAAGTAGACTTATGTACCAAAAATAAAGAATTTGATTTTTTTTAAAACATGGAAAGACTAATCACCCTACTTTTGTAACTTCACCAATCGCTTCAAATGGAGGGACCGCACAAAGATTTGGTTAGGGAGACTACGATGGTAAACTAGCACTTTATGCAATAAATATGAGAGCTACAAAGATGAAAAGAAATATAAGGCAATTTAAGATAAGATAGATTGACAGTACTTGTTTCAATTTTCTTGGATGGATGATGAATGTATTTGGGAATGTAAATGAAAATAAAAACTTATACTATATATATATATATATATATGTTATCAATGGAGGATACCTTGCTTAGGGGGACATGAAATTCTTGTAGCTTATGGTATGGTGCCCCAATATTGGTTGTATGTTACTAGTATGTAGTAGATAATACTAGGTTCAATAGTAGATAATACTAGAGAATCCCTAAACCTAAACCTACGCCTAATCCTAATCTCAACTCCCTAACCTAAACCTAAACCTAAACTTATGACTTAACCTGAACCCGAACCTGATCCCGATTTCCTAAACCTAAACTTATGACTTAATCTAAACCTATTCTCAAATCCCAAAACCTAGAACCTAAACCTATAACCAAAACCAAAACCTATAACCTAAACCCGAACCCATTCTCAAATCCCATAACCTATAACCTAAACCTAAACCTTAACTTAAACCAAAACCTATAACCTAAACCTAAACCAAAACCAAAACCTATAACCTAAACTCCGAACCCAAACTCAAACTCCGAACCCGAATTCCTAAACCTTAACCTAAACATATAACCTATAACCTATAACCTATAACTTAAGCCTATACCTAAACTTAAAACCTTACTTATAACCTAAAACTATTCTCAAATCCTTAAACCTTAACCTATAACCTAACCTAAACCTATACTTATAACCTAAAACTATTCTCAAATCCCAAAACCTATAACCTAAACCCGAATCCAAACCCAAACCCGAACCCGAATTCCTAAACCTTAACCTAAACATATAACCTATAACCTATAACTTAAGCCTATACCTAAACCTAAAACCTTACTTATAACCTAAAACTATTCTCAAATCGTTAAACCTTAACCTATAACCTAACCTAAACCTATACTTATAACCTAAAACTATTCTCAAATCCCAAAACCTATAACCTAAACCCGAACCCGAACCCGAATTCCTAAACCTTAATCAAAACATATAACTTATAACCTATAACCTAAGCTTATAACTTAAACCTAAAGCTAAACCTATAACCTAATCCCAAACCTAGAACCTAAACTCAAATCCCTAAACCTAAACCTAAACTTGAAAACCCAAACTTAAACCCAATCCCGAACCCGATTTCCTAAACCTATACCTTAACCTATTCTCAATTCCCTAAACCTATAGCTTATAACCTTAACCTAAACCTAAACCTAAACCTATAACCTATAACCTAAACCTAAACCTACACCTAATCCTAACCTAAACCAAAAGCTATAACCTAAACCCGAACCCATTCTTAAATCCCAAAACCTATAACCTAAACCAAAACCAAAACTATAACCTAAACTCCGAACCCATTCTCAAATCCAATAACCTATAACCTAAACCTAAACCTTATCCTAAACCTAAACCAAAACATATAACCTAAACTAAAACCAAAACCAAAACCTATAACCTAAACTCGAACCCATTCTCAAATCCAAAACCTATAACCTAAACCTAAACCTTATCCTAAACCAAAACCAAAAACCAAAACCAAAACCTATAACCAAAACCAAAACCTATAAGCTAAACCCGAACCTATTCTCAAATCCCAAAACCTATAACCTAAACCAAAACCAAAACCTATAACCTAAACCCGAACCCATTCTCAAATCCAAAATCTATAACCTAAACCTAAACCTAAACCTAAACCTAAACCTAAACCTAAACCAAAAGCTATAACCTAAACCCGAACCCATTCTCAAATCCCAAAACCTATAACCTAAACCAAAACCAAAACCTATAACCTAAACCCGAACCCATTCTCAAATTCCAAAACTTATAACCTAAACCAAAACCAAAACCTATAACCTAAACCCGAACCCATTCTCAAATCCAATAACCTAAACCTAAACCTTATCCTAAACATAAACCAAAACATATAACCTAAACCAAAACCAAAACCTATAACCTAAACCCGAACCCATTCTCAAATCCAAAAACCTATAACCTAAACCTAAACCTTATTAAACTCTAAACCAAAACCAAAACCTATAACCAAAACCAAAACCAAAACCTATAAGCTAAACCCGAACCCATTCTCAAATCCCAAAACCTATAACCTAAAGTAAAACCAAAACCTATAACCCAAACCCGAACCCATTCTCAAATTCCAAAACCTATAACCTAAACCTAAACCTAAACCTAAACATAAAACAAAACCTATAACCTATAACCTAAACCAAAACCAAAACCTATGACCTAAACCCAAACCCATTCTTAAATCCTAAAACCTATAACCTAAACTCAATCCATTCTCAAATCCAAAAACCTATAACCTAAACCTAAACCTAAACCAAAACCTATAACCTAAACCTAAACCCGAACCCATTCTCCAATCCCAAAACCTATACTTATAACCTAAAACTATTCCCAAATCCCAAAACCTATAACCTAAACCTAACCTTTCCCTAAACCTATAACCTAAACTCAATTCCCTAAAGCTAATCCTACACCTAATCCTAATCTCAACTCCCTAACCTAAACCTAAACCTAAACTTGAAAACTAAAACTTAAACCCAATCCCGAACATGAACCCGATTTCCTAAACCTAAACCATAACCCATTCTCAAATCCAAAAACCTATAACCAAAACTTAAACCCAATCCCGAACATGAACCCGATTTCCTAAACCTAAACCATAACCCATTCTCAAATCCAAAACCTATAACCTAAACCCGAACCCATTCTCAAATCCAAGAACCTATAATTAACCTAAACCTATAACCTATAACCTAAATCAAAACATATTACCTAAACCAAAACCAAAACCTATAACCTAAACCTAAACCCATTCTTAAATCTGAAAACCTATAACCTAAACTTAAACCTTAACCTAATCCTATAACCTAAAATCAAATCCCTAAACCTTAACCTATAACCTATAACCTAACCTAAACCTATACTTATAACCTAAAACTATTCCCAAATCCTAAAACCTATAACTTAAACCTAACCTTTCCCTAAACCTATAACCTAAACTCAATTCCTAAAGCTAAACCTACACCTAATCCTAATCTCGACTCCCTAACATAAACCTAAACCTAAACTTGAAAACCAAAACTTAAACCCAATCCCGAACATGAACCCGATTTCCTAAACCTAAACCATAACCCATTCTCAAATCCAAAAACCTATAACCAAAACTTAAACCCAATCTTGAACATGAACCCGATTTCCTAAACCTAAACTATAACCTATTCTCAAATCCAAAACCTATAACCTTAACCCGAACCCATTCTCAAATTCAAGAACCTATAATTAACCTAAACCTATAACCTATAACCTAAATCAAAACATATAACCTAAACCAAAACCATAACCTATAACCTAAACCCAAACCCGTTCTCAAATCCCAAAACCTATAACCTAAACCTAAACCTTAACCTAATCCTATAACCTAAAATCAAATCCTTAAACCTTAACCTATAACCTATAACCTAACCTAAACCTATACTTATAACCTAAAACTATTCCCAAATCCCAAAACCTATAACTTAAACCTAACCTTTCCCTAAACCTATAACCTAAACTCAATTCCCTAAAGCTAAACCTACACCTAATCCTAATCTCGACTCCCTAACTTAAACCTAAACTTAAACTTGAAAACCAAAACTTAAACCCAATCCCGAACATGAACCCGATTTCCTAAACCTAAACCATAACCCATTCTCAAATCCAAAAACCTATAACCAAAACTTAAACCCAATCTTGAACATGAACCCGATTTCTTAAACCTAAACCATAACCCATTCTCCAATCCAAAATCTATAACCTAAACCCGAACCCATTCTCAAATCCAAGAACCTATAATTAACCTAAACCTATAACCTATAACCTAAACCAAAACATAAACCAAAAACCTATAACCTAAACCCAAACCCATTCTCAAATCCCAAAACCTACAACCTAAACCTAAACCTTAACGTAATCCTATAACCTAAAATCAAATCCCTAAACCTTAACCTATAACCTATAACCTAACATAAACCTATACTTATAACCTAAAACTATTCCCAAATCCCAAACCTATAACCTAAACTCAATTTCCTAAAGCTAAACCTACACCTAATCCTAATCTCAATTCCCTAACCTAAACCTAAACCTAAACTTGAAAACCCAAACTTAAACCCAATCCCGAACCCCGACCCGATTTCTAAACCTAAACCTTAACCTATTCTCTAATTCCTATTCCCTAAACCTAAACCTAAACCTAAACCTAAAACCTAAACCTAAGCCTAATACCTAAATGTACTCTCAAATCCCTAAACCTAAACCTACACCTAATCCTAATCTCAACTCCCTAACCTAAACCTAAACCTAAATTTGAAAACCCAAACCTAAATGTGATCCCGAACCCGAACCCGATTTCCTAAACCTATACCTTAACCTATTCTCAATTTCCGTAAAACTATAGCTTATAACCTAAACCTAAAGCTAAACCTAAACCTATAACCTTAACCTAAACCAAAACCTATGACCTAAAATCTAAATGTATTCTCAAATCTCTAAACCTAAACCTACTCCTAATCCTAATCTCAACTCCCTAACGTGACCTAAACCTAAACTTGAAAACCCATACCTAAACCCGATCCCAACCCGAACCCGATTTCTAAACCTAAACCTTAACCTATTCTCACTTTCCTAAACCTTAACCTATAACCTAACCTAAACCTAAACCTAAACCTAAAACCTAAACTTATGACCTAAAACCTAAACGTATTCTCAAATCCTTAAACCTAAACCTACACCTAATCCTAATCTCAACTCCCTAACCTAAACTTAAACCTAAACTTGAAAACCCAAACCTAAACCCAATCCCAACCCGAACCCGATTTTCTAAACTTAAACCTTAACCTATTCTCACCCCTAAACCTATAGCTTATAACCTAAACCTAAACCTTAACCTTAACCTAAACTTAAACTCGAACCTATAACCTATAACCTAAATATATTCTCAAATCCCTAAACCTACACCTACACCTAATCCTAATCTCAACTCCCTAACCTAAACCTAAACCTAAACTTGAAAACCCAAACCTAAACCCGATCCCGAACCCGAACCCGATTTTCTAAACCTAAACCTTAACCTATTTTCAAATCTCTAAACCTAAACTTAATCTTAATCTAAGCTCCCCAACCTAAACCTTAACTTGAAAACCCAATCCCAACCCGAACCCGAATTCTTAAACCTAAACCTTAACCTATTCTCAAATCCCTAAACCTACACCTACACCTAATCCTAATCTCAACTCCCTAACCTAAACCTAAACCTAAACTTGAAAACCCAAACTTGAACCCGATCCCGAACCCGAACCCGATTTCCTAAACCTAAACCTATTCTCAATTCCCTAAACCTATAGCTTATAACCTAACCTAAACCTAAACTTATTTATATGTATTATGCGTGGATGAATGTAATGTGAATAAGATTGTTTGTGTTTGGATGGATGTAATTTATGTTTGGATGGATTTACGTAGTTTGGGTTTAGATGGATGTGAATGTGAATGTGAATGTGATGAAATATGTTGTATAACAGGTGTATATCAGGAAGATTGTGTGTTCGGATGGATTTACGTAGTTTGGGTTTAGATGGATGTGAATGTGAATGTGATGAAATATATTGTATAACAGATGTATATCAGGAAGATTGTGTGTTTGGATGGATTTATGTAGTTTGGGTTTAGATGGATGTGAATGTGATAAAATATATTGTATAACAGGTGTATATCGAAGATTGTGTGTTTGGATGGATTTACATAGTTTGAGTTTAGATGGATGTGAATGTGAATGTGAATGTGATGAAATATATTGTATAACAGTGTATATCAGAAGATTTTTGTGTGTTTGGATGGATTTACGTAGTTTGGGTTTAGATGGATGTGAATGTGAATGTGAATGTGATGAAATATATTGTATAACAGTGTATATCGTGAAGAAGACTACAGTCAAATTTGGTCCTTCAAGGGTCATAAGAGATGGCCTATAGCAGCTTTTTTTTAAAGGATCGGTCCATGACCGTCTCTTTTAAAGGACTATTTATAACCGTCCTTTGAAGGCTCAAACGAGACGGTCTATGACAGTCCTTTTAAAGGACGGTCCATGACCGTTCGTTTAAAGGACGGTCTATCGCCGTCCTTTGAAGGCCCATAAGAGACGGTTCATGACAGTCTTTTTTAAGGACGGTCCATGACAGTCCTTTTAAAGGACGGTCCATGGCCGTCCTCCTTGGGCTCATAAGAGTCGGTCTATAAGGACGGTCCATGACCGTCCTTTTTTAGGATGGTCCATGACCATCTTTTTTTCGTCAATAAGAATGACGGTTTTCAACCGTCCTTTAAGTAATAGGGCACGTCAAAATTTGACTGCCTATGTGACGGTCCATGACCGTCCTTTTTGGTCATTTGAGACGGTTTTGGACCGTCCTTTTTTCACTGTTTTGGCGTAGTGGTTTAGGTTATAGGTTTTGGGATTTGAGAATGGGTTCAGATTTAGGTTTTGGTTATAGGTTTTGGTTTAGGTTTAGGTTTTGGTTTTGGTTTAGGTTTAGGTTATAGGTTTTTATATTTTGAGAATGGGTTCGGCTTAGGCTATAGGTTTTGGTTTTGGTTTATATTATAGGTTTTAGAATTTGAGAATGGGTTCGGGTTTAGGTAATGGTTTTGGTTTAGGTTATAAGTTATAGGTTTTGGTTTGCTTCGGTTTTTAGTTTGGTTATAGGTTATAGGTTTTGGTTTAGGTTTAGGTTTAGGTTTAGGTTTTGGGATTTGAGAATGGGTTTGGGTTTAGGTTATAGGTTTTGGTTTTGGTTTTGTTTATAGGTATTGATTTAGGTTATAGGTTATAGGTTTAGGTTTAGGTTATAGGATTTTGGATTTGAGGGTTCGGGTTTAGGTTATAGGTTTTGGTTTTGGTTTTGGTTAGGTAGGTTTTGGGATTTGAGAATGGGTTCGGGTTTAGGTTATAGGTTTTGGTTTTGGTTTTGGTTTTGATTTAGGTTATAGGTTTTGGTTTTGGTTTAGGTTATAGGTTTTGGTTTTGATTTAGGTTATAGGCTTTGGTTTTGGTTTTGATTTAGGTTATAGGTTTTGGTTTTGGTTTAGGTTATAGGTTTTGGTTTTGGTTTTGATTTAGGTTATAACTTTTGGTTTTGGTTTAGGTTAAGGTTTAGGTTTTAGGTTATTGGTTTTGGGATTTGAGAATGGGTTCGGGTTTAGTTTATAGGTTTTGGTTTTGGTTTAGGCTATAGGTTTATAGGTTTTGGTTTAGGATAAGGTTTAGGTTTAGGTTATAGGTTTTTGGATTTGAGAATGGGTTCGGGTTTAGGTTATAGGTTTTGGTTTTGGTTTAGGTCAAGGTTTAGGTTAGGTTATAGGTTTTAGGATTTGAGAATGGGTTCGGGTTTAGGTTATAGGTTTTGGTTTTGGTTTTGGTTTAGGTTTAGGATAAGGTTTAGGTTTAGGTTTAGTTATAGGTTTGTAGATTTGAGAATGGGTTCGGGTTCGGGCCTAGGTTATAGGTTTTAGGATTTGAGAATGGGTTTAGAATGGGGTTTTAGTTTAGGTTTTGGTTATAGGTTTTAGTTTAGGCCTAGGTTTAGGTTTTTAGGTTTAGGTTTTAGGTTTAGGTTATATGTTTAGGTTTAGGTTTAGGTTTTTGGATTTGAGAATGGGTTCGGGTTTAGGTTATAGGTTTTGGGCTTTGGTTTAGGCTATAGGTTTTGGGATTTGAGAATGGGTTTAGCTTAAGGTTATAGGTTATAGGTTTGGCCTTTTGGTTTAGGTTATAGGTTTTGGTTTAGGTTAAGGTTTAGGTTTAGGTTATGTGGTTTTGGGATTTGAGAATGGGTTGGGGTTTAGATTATATGTTTTGGTTTTAGTTTAGGTTATAGGTTTTTGGTTTAGGTTATAGGTCTTAGGATTTGAGAATGGGTTTAGGGGTTTAGGTTTAGGTTTTTAGTTTTAGGCTTAGGTTATAGGTTTTGGTTTAGGTTTAGGATTTGGGATTTGGCTTAGGTTTAGGTTATAGTTTTTGGATTTAAGAATGGGTTTGGGTTTAGATTATAGGTTTTGGTTTTGGTTTAGGTTATAGGTTTTGGGATTTGAGAATGGGTTCGGCCCAGGTTTGGGTTTAGGTTTTAGGTTTTGGGATTTGAGATGGGTTATAGGTTTAGGTTTGGTTTAGGTTTAGGTTATAGGTTTTGGGATTTGAGAATGGGTTCGGGTTTAGGTTTAGGTTATAGGTTTTGGTTTTGGGTTATAGGTTTTGGCCTGGTTTTGGATAAGGTTTAGGTTTAGGTTATAGGTTTTGGATTTGAGAATAGGGTTCGGCCTGGGTCTAGTTAGTTATAGGTTTTGGTTTGTTTTGGTTATAGGTTTTGGTTTTGGTTATAGGTTTTGGGATTTGAGAATAGGTTCGGGTTTAGGTTATGGGTTTTGGTTTTGTTTAGGTTATAGGTTCGGTTTGGTTTAGGATAAGGTTTAGGTTAGGTTATAGGTTTTGGATTTGAGAATGGGTTCTGGTTTAGGTTATAGGTTTTGGTTTTGGTTTAGGTTATAGGTTTTGGTTTTGGTTTAGGTTAAGGTTTAGGCTTAGGTTTAGGTTATAGGTTTTGGGATTTAAGAATGGGTTTAAGGTTATAGGTTATAAGTTTTGGTTTGATAGGTTTAGGTTTAGGTTTATAGTTAGGTTTTGGTTTAGGTTATAGGTTTTGGATTTGAGAATGGGTCTGGGTTTAGGTTATAGGTTTGGTTTTGGTTTAGGTTATAGGTTTTAGGATTTGTGAAAGGGTTCGGGTTTAGGTTATAAGTTTTGGTTTTTGTTTGATTATAGGTTTTAGTTTTGCTTTTGCTTTATGTTTAATTTATAGGTTTTAGGATTTAAGAATGGGTTCGGGTTTAGGTAAAGGTTTAGGCTTAGGTTATAGGTTTGGGATTTGAGAATGGGTTCGGGTTTAGGTTATACGTTTTGGTTTTGGTTTAGGTTATAGGTTTTGGTTTTAGTGTAGATAAGGTTTAGGTTTAGGTTATAGGTTTTGGATTTGAGAATGGGTTTGGGTTTAGGTTATAGGTTTTGTTTTTGGTTTAGGTTTTGGTTTTAGTTTTGGTTATAGGTTTTGGGATTTGAGAATTGGTTCGGGTTTAGGTTATAGGTTTTGGTTTTGGTTTTGGTTTAGGTTATAGGTTTTGCTTTGGTTTAGGATAAGGTTTAGGTTTAAGTTATAGGTTTTTGGATTTGAGAATGGGTTCGGTTTGGGTTATAGGTTTTGGTTTTGGTTTAGTTTATAGGTTTTGGTTTTGGTTTAGATTAAGGTTTATTTCTTGGTTAAGGTTTAGGTTTAGGTTATAGGTTTTGGGATTTGAGAATGGGTTCGGGTTTAGGTTATAGGTTTTGGTTTAGGTTTAGGATAAAGTTTTGGTTTAGGTTATAGGTTTTTGGATTTGAGAATGGGTTCGGAAATGCACGCCAGTTTAGGTTATAGGTTTTGGTTTTGGTTTAGGTTATAGGTTTTGGGATTTGAGAATGGGTTGCGAAGTTTTGGTTTTGCTTTAAGTTTAAGTTATAGGTTTTGGGATTTGAGAATGGGTTCGAGTTTAGGTTAAGGTTTAGGTTTAGGTTATAGGTTTTGGGATTTCTAAATGGATTCGAGTTTAGGTTATAGGTTTTGGCTTTGGTTTAGGTTATAGGTTTTGGTTTTGGTTTAGGATAAGGTTTTGGTTAGGTTATAGGTTTTTAGATTTGAGAATGCGTTCGGGTTTAGGTTATAGGTTTTGGTTTTGGTTTAGGTTATAGGTTTCAGGATTTGAGAATGGGTTCGGGTTTAGGTTTTAGGTTTAGGTTATAGGTTATAGGTTATAGGTTTTGGGATTTGAGAATGGGTTCGGGTTTAGGTTAAGGGTGTGGTCCTTGCAAATACAAATATAAACACGGCTTGTCCAAATGGCCAGGCCCTTTTAATGCAATCCATAGGAAATGGACAGCTTCATCATAGTCATAACAGCAGTTCCCACCTTACAGGGACCCCCGCTCATCCGAATAGCTCCGACGCACATCCGGGTCTGCTCCATTAATTTCGAACAAATACATAACCACGGCCTGTCCAAATGACTAGGTCCCTCCATTGCCGTCCATAGGAAATGGACAGCTTCATCATGGTCATAACAGCGGTTTCCACCTTCCAGGGACCCCTGCTCATCCGGATAGCTCCGACACACATCCGGGTCTGCTCCATCAATTTTGAGCAAATACATAAATACAGCCTGTCCAAATGGCCAGGCCACTCTAATTATATGTATTCTTGACAAGAGATGTACCAGATGCTTAAATCTGAAATATGCAACTCCAATCCTCCCACATACAACATCCACCTAAAAGAATGCAGGTTTGCTCCATCAATTTTTAGGGAATTACGCATGTCCTGCTCATGAGCATGCCTAATATTGCCAATGCATAGGATTCAGCACAAATGCATGAGATTCAGCACATACCTTTTCATATTTCAAAGAAGGGAACTCGAGGGTTTTCCTTACCTTCCATTTTATGCTTCCAAGGTGCAGATGGCCCCTGAAACACACATACATTCTAGGAATCGCTTCTCAAAACTATAAACTATTTTGTTCTGAAACTCGTTCATCTCACCTGAAAACCTGTCACATAAAGAATAACTGTAACCACAATGATAACTATTGTGAATACACTATAATGAACAAATTATTATTATTATAGATAACTGTAATTACAAAATAGATATGAGGATGTGAGACCCGACCTGAGTTCTCATGTGTGCATGTGTGTACATAAGTATGTATTTTGTTCATTTTGGTCATGCGGTCCTACCGGTCAAATCCCGGTGACTCGCGACCCTTGGATTGTGTTGCGGTCATCCTTAAGTTTGGTCACATAGACTCGACTCGGATTGACCCGAGACCCATGCCATCTTATCCGTATCGGCGCCGCGATTCTAACGCTGCTTCCTATGCGTTAATCTGACGTGTACATCTTAAGTTATGAACATTTCATCATGTGGCCCACTTTTTGTACAAATGCATGTGGACCACCTCAATGGCACAATTTCCTATACACACCACACACACTACACAATTTACATGGAATAGACACTACCCACCCTAAACACTACCAATAGACCTACTAAGCATAACACTTTGTTATTATCACCATAGGCCATTATGGTTTCTCTAACCAAGGAGAGAGAGGCCATGATTGCCTCCCTACAATTCTCTCTCTCTCTCTCTCTCTCTCTCTCTCTCTCTCTCTCTTTCTTCTCATTTCCTCATTTCTTCTCCCATTTGCAAAAAAATCCAGCAACCTTCTCCCCATCTTCCCTCCATTCCAACCCATTCTCCCTAAAATACCTCCTCATCTACCCCTTCTCACTTGATCTTAGCCATTGATCCATGTTGCTTGGAGCCTCTAGATGATGGTGATGTAAGTTTCAAGGTTGATCTAGGTAGGTGCTCTTAGATCCTTCTTCATTTCTTTCTTAGGAGCTTGTGGGACCCATCAAGTGGTGATGGAGGTCCCTCATGTCTCCATGGTTGAGGCCAATGGCCCTTTTTCCTTGCATGCATGATCCATGGATGGGGCCATTCTCCATGGACCCCATCATGGCATTTTCCTTTGATGCATGTAATTTTCCTCTCTTATGGCTAGATTATTTTTATTTTCCATTATTCTATTCTTGATTTCCTGATATGTGTGGCCCACTTAGTGGCCTCAGAATATCCAAACCGTCCAAGCAAAGTGGACGCCCATGGTTGTCCATTCCTTAGATATTGGCACTTTATTTGCTCCATTTTGGGCACATGCAATGGGTTTCATAGAGGGGGTATGGTCTAGATATTTGTGGGGCCCACTGGTGTGGTACATACCACAAATTCCATGGATTTCTTTCCTCTTTTTATAGTGATTATAATTATTTTAATTCAGTATTATGTTGCTGTCCAAAAGCTATCTGGACAAATTTTTGAGTTATCTTGAGATCAATTTTGGGGATGATTGGTGGGTGTTTGGTCCCATTTGATATATACCTCTTAAAGGTGGGGATCCCACTTAGATGTTCCCCAAATTTCACCCTCATCCGTCCCTGTTTGATCACCCAAAAGAGTGGGCCAAGGAGGGTGGATAGTCCAGATTTTCTGGACTGTCTAGCAACTGTGCTTGTTGTACAAACATAATTATCAGTCTATTTTTAAAATGGTGGGCCACCTTTGTAGACTCCACCTTGTTGTATAATTGTGTAGGGATGTTTTTCCTATATTTTGTTAAAATTTGGCAGACCTGGGCCCACTCTAATATGGTGCACAAATCGGGGCAAGACATTGTTTCAAGAAGAGAATTTTTTTGAAATACCTTGTTGTCCATAAATTGTAGGAGTTAAATAAAATACTTTTACTATCCCAAAAATTCTAAAATTTTTTAGAAAAGTGTCCCAACCATGGTAGGGCCTACCTGAAAAATTTTAGGATAAATGGACCCCATTTGGGCATCCAAAAGGGTGGGCCAAATAGTGGGTTGCCAGAAATTTCTGCTATGCAGTTCAGCAGCATAGTTCCATAAAAATAAATTTTAAAAAATATTTTGTGAGAAAGTGGGCCATATTTCTGGGTCCCACCTTATTTTGGGCTTGATGAGGGACCTTGGGTCCAAATTTTAAGAATTTTGGAGGCCCAGAACCCACCCATTTGATGGCCCAAATTCAGGACAGTTATATTCCAGCAATATTTCACCCTGGACAGATTGTATTCTTTAAATTAATTAAAATACTTTTGAGTATCCAAAAATTATGAAAATTTATAGAGAGGTAGTGAACTTATGTTAGGACCTATCTACCAAATTTCAGGTCTAATGGACCCCTGTGTACACCGTGGTAAGGTCCGGACTGGCCCACCACGTTGGGACATCCAGGCCAGTCAAATTTTCTGGACAGCTTGTTTTATTCAAATTAATTAAATTATTTCTAGATGTCCAAAAATCTGAAATTTTGTGGAGTTGTGGTCCACCTATGAAAGGACAATCCTATAAATTTTCAGGGCCATTAGGCCCTTGGACTGACCGTGGTATGGCCTGTAAATTGGGTCAGTTTTGGGGCAAATACCCAGGCCCATATGACTAACCACCATGGGATGCCCCTACCTTGGGCTGCTGGGCCTGCATTCTAACGGCATGGCCCACTTGAAGAAAGTGTTGTACATCCCCCTTCTTATCTGGAGAGGCCCACTGTGATATGTGTGGGTCACCATGGGTCAGTAACCCATTTAAATTAAATAAATTTTTGGACTCCAGCGGGCCCAAGAAGTGGGTGGGTTGGAATTCTAGCAAGGGGCCCAAATTTGTGCATAGTTGAACTTTTGGAACCGTGGCGGCCTACCAAATTTAAGGGAGTGTTGCACACACTCTTTTCCCTCCTTCCTTAGATATTTTGGGCTTAATGAGTGCCCTCTTGAGGCCCACCTTTGTGGTGGTTTTGTGGGCTAGCCTTAACCAGAAACTTTGATAGTTTTGTAGGCTCAATGGGTTAGGAACTTCTTTCTTAAGCCCAAGTTTGTACAAGGGCTGACCTTATTGATTCATGGGCCCAATGGGCCATCTACAAATTGAGCATTGCATTTATTAGCCTTGACGCCCTTATAAAATGCTTAATTGTGAGCTGATTTGCAAGGCCCACACAAATGTATATTGTCGAGGGCCTTGCTAAGTCTTTGGCCTGATGTGGCAAGGCCCACACTGTCAGTATAGGCCTTGCCCATGTGTATTATTGGACTTACGGGCTGCCTTCAAGTCCACCATAATGTATGAATTGGATGGTTTTTATTTGGGCCATTTCTTTTAGGCCCATTATGTGATATATTATATGCATGTTTGTGTTAGCAAGTAGGCCTTGTGGACTCAGTTCTTTTGGATAGGCCCATTGATCTTGGGCCTATAGTCCCCTATCTATTGTGATGGGCTTAGGGGCAATAATACACAAGAAGTTGGGCCCTTGGCTGCCCACTAAACTGACCCTGTACTTGGGCCAAAAGTGAGGCCCAACTCACTTGTGTTCAATGTGAAACTTGCCTATGTAAATGAATTACTGGGCTGCCCATGAAGCTCACCACAATATGTAGAATTATGACCTTTGTGGTTGGGCCCAAACCTTACTTGAGGGCCCACTATATGGCCTATGAGTTGGGCCTAATGTATGGCCCGTTAAGCCATGCATTGTTTGGGCTTTAGACCTTACATTATATGAGTAGTGGGGGGCTACCTCTTGGAAACCAGTTGAGGTTGGATGTCCTCTTGGGTGATCTTAAGGTAGGCCCATAGGTTTCTCTATGGATGGTTAAAGGCCCACTATTGACCCTAGGCCATTTGTTTAAAGCTCAATGTGTATGTATGTGGAGCCTACCTTAAAGCATGATTGGTCCATGCCGTTCAAGCCTTGGATCGCCCGATTATGGAAGCACTCTCTGCCTTGGGTTGCTGCTGGCCTCACAATCCAATAGCAGGCCCACTTGATCTTTTCATGATATATACACACTCTCCATCTGGTGGGCTCCTCCAGTGACTATAGTTGGCCTTCATAAGATTATTCCCACATAGTTAAGTAATTTTTGGACCTTAGCAGACCCAGGAAGTCAATGGGCCAAAAGTTTGTCAAAGGGCCTTAAATGTACGTTGTTATAGTTAAGACTTTAGTTGGCTATGGGGCCCACCATATTGAGAACTTTTGTACGTGTTACATGCTTATATTTTCTTATAATCTTTGGGCTTAATCAGTGCATTCCTTTGGGTCACCTTTAGTGATCACATGAGGACCCCATCTTAGATCAGATTTTTGGGACATCCCTTAGGCCTAAAGTGGGCTGGGATATCCTAGCTTGGTCCAAGCATACATTGGGCCGACTTCCACCATTTTGATGGACTTGTGGGCTGAGATAAGGATAGTATTGGGCCCTTAGTTGCTCCCTTAAATTGTTAGTTATTGGGCTGATGTAGCAGGGCCTATTTCATCCAAACTTAAACTTGTTATTTTTTTAGGCCGTATATTGTGTACACAAGCTGCCCACCAAGTCCAACTTAATGCATGGATTTTATGGCCATTGGGAATTGAGCCTTGGGCCTTAATTTCTCTCTTGGGGCCCATGTTGTTAAAAGTGGTATTGTATCTTTTTATGTACTATTATGAGGAATGTATGTATGTGGTTACCTATGTTCTTATCATGAATGTAGGGCCTTGGGCCTTGTATCCATATAGTTCGTGGTTGAGATGCCTCTTGGGAAATGGTGGTTAAATGTCCCCATTATGAACCCCTCTAGGCCCAATTGTATCTAAATGTGATTAGATACTCATCTTAGACTCTTGTTAGGCTCATTTCCACATTACTTAGACCCGTAGCTTGTATACTTAGTTCGTGGGCTACCCCAGGTAAATGGGCCCCCACTAGAAGTTGGATTCCTTAAGGATATTGTCAAGTACTTGGTCTTGGTTGCTTCTTGAATAGGAGGAATGTAATATACATTGTGTATCGCCCTATAGTATGATTAAATTCATCCTCATGACCATGTGCATCATTGTATGCTTGGTTGACACTGTGTGTGGTCATATTGTGTCATTGGGCATTGCACGATACCTTCCCCGAGGGACGTAGTATCCCCTCTTGAGCACGTTGGATGATTGGGGTTGATGCATGGTTGATTGTGTGATTCATGCATCTGACATTGCATAGCATATGAGCATTATCGCCCTTGCTTCATCAGGGTTGTAGCCTCCATAGATACATCATGGATGGCCATATTTGGACACCGAAAATGTTACTTGAGCATACCGAGTGCATAGGATGCTCATGGGTGAAATTCTCAAAACTTCCATGGTACCAAGGATCTGCTCCAACGGCGTGACCGGGTGGTATATATGAGCGCATAAGGGCCTTATACCGTTAGGCCGTGACTCCTACTATCATATAGTCAGTTGGATAGGGGTGTGGCCTTACTCGCCTGATGTAAGGGGGCATTACTAGGCTGAGTCTGACCAGCTCGTGAATGGGTCCTCTACCTTAAGGCCTTGTTGGTGATTGGCTGTCCGTAAGCAGGGTAGTGAGGTCTACTACGCTCGTTTGACTGTGCGGGGTCTGTAGAGCGGCAATCATCCAGAAGTGTAATAGACCTCGGTAATTTTCTTATGATGGAAATGTATTTGATATGTGGATTGGATATGAGCACTGACATTACTTCGCATTGCATTTACATCGGCTGTGTAAGCCTCATAATGCATTACAGTACTCATTGCATTACAGTACTCATCGCATTACAGTACTCATGACATTAAGTACTCATTACATTACAGTACTCATTGCATTATATAGCCTTGGTATGGCTTCCTGCATTATTGTACTGCCTTGGTATATAGTTTCTTGCTTTCATGATAGCCTTGGTAAGGCTAGTGGTATTGGTATTGATCATGACTCCCTTCTGCATTCTCTATCTTCTTCTAAGCACCATTGTCACACACTTACACCACCCTCTAAGCTTCTATAAGCTTATGCATGATTGATGCATGCAGGAGATCCTAAGCAGGCGTTGCAGTGGCAGAGTTTGGATTAGAGCTGATCTTGAGGACCTAGTGTTGCAGATCATCTTCCTTCTTTCTTTCGTTATCTTATTATGTCCTTTTGGACCTTATGGATACTTGTAAAAGTTCAAATTCATAGTGGATTTTGTGATGTGTGCCTTTGTTATTCTCAAATTTACTTGTTGTGATCTTGGGTATGCTCGTATTAGAATTGATTATATTGTTATGGAAATCCTCCTTGTAGGATCCCAGGATCGGAACCCGTCTCAGGAGCCGAGAATGGGGTACTACGGAGGCCGTTGTGGCCAGAACCGGTCATCGGGTTCCTTGTGAGTCCGATTACCGAATCTGGGGCTTGATAGAGGAGCTTATGAGGAGCTTACCTGCTTAGGTAAACATTTGTTTCACACTTTTCCTGAGCATAAGCCTTGGAATTGTCTATGCTAACACAAAAAGTTTTGATCATCTCCCCCTTTGATCTATAATTCTCTTTCTCTAAATTTATTTATATTATAGAGGTTTCCAAGCGATATTATCTATTACTTGTTTGATCAGTTCAAGGCTTATATTGACAATCTTAAGGAAGAAAAGAAGAAGGAAGTTACAGAAGATGCAACCTTCCCCTGTGTTCTAAAGATTATGCCGAACTACATTTTCAACAAAAAAGATCCAATTGTCTTGGGTATTGATGTCCTTGAAGGGATTACAAGGGTCGGCACTCCAATCTGTATTCCTTCAAGGGATTTTATCAATATTGGACGAATAGCTTCCATTGAGATTAACCACAAATAGGTTGATGTAGCAAAGAAAGGCCAAAAGGTGGCCATAAAGATTGCTAACACTAATGCCGAAGAACAACAGAAGATGTATGGCAGGCATTTTGAGATTGATGATGAGCTTGTTAGCCACATCTCGAGGAAATCTATTGACACACTTAAATCAAATTATCGGGATGACTTGTCTATTGAAGAGTGGAAGCTGGAAGTGAAATTAAAGACTCTCTTTAAGATATAGTAAGCTAGAAAAGAAAAGAAAAGGAAAAAAGAAAAAGCAAGAAAAGGAAAGAAAAGGAAAGGTAAAAAGCAGAAAGCAGAATAAAGAATAATTATAATCTAAAGTATTGATGAATAAGACTTGCATAAGAAACAATCTGAAGTATCTTTATTTTTAGTATTTGCCCTATTTTTCCTATTATTGTAATTAAAAATCTAAAAGTTACCCTACACACTATGTAGCCCATGCCACTCACTACACACTACAAGTATGCAGACTTGGGAATAGATGTGCATGCCTTATGTACATATGTATGAAAATACAAATAACCCTAACATTTCTTCATTTGAGGATGTAAATAGTTTACACCACAGATAGAGGGTTTATTAATCTAAAATGAATTGCTTACTAGGTTCGCTCCTGGTATAGTTGTACTTCTGCATAATGATTGGCTACATTTGGTGAACCAACCAAACCTTGGTATATTTGTACATCCCATCTAGCCTATATGGTGCATATACAAATTTGAAGGAATTAGATCTCTACTTTGTCTAAATAGGAATCAAGTATTAAAATTTGAATGCACATCTACACATTAAAGCTAGCAAAACATACGATGCATATAAACAGAAAAGGAACCATAGAGATAGAATTAGTGTCTTAGATAGAAAAATATTTCCATGGATTTATTTATGTTTATTTGTTTTAATATATGACAACAACTTTTATTAAGAGAGACATCAAAAAAATAAAATCAAGAAAGAGGCTATGAGGAACAAGTACAGAGGCTAGCAATTTAATATGTACAATGCAATATAAGTGCAAAGTATAAATTTCCATTTTGAACATTCTTTTAAACTAAATAAATATATTACCTAAACAGCCAAGGTTCTCTCCTTCTAGTGTCATGATGGGCATGGCCTCTAAAGAAAGGATAGTAAGCACCTAGCTGATACCAGTGAACTAACAATTCAGGCTCAGGGTTGCCAAAAAATCCACCAACATCAGCACCTGTATAAAATACATCCATCAAAATAATTTACCTAAAAAAAGGAGAATGACGATCAAATAGAAACACCTTGAGCCAATCAAATCATGAGCTTTACTCACTAGAGAATGACATCCCAGTAAGGCCAAGAGTCAAGACTCAAGATCATTGGAACTGAGACTCTAAGGCCAAGTTTCTACCATTTGATTAGTTTCTGCCATAAACTGGATATTTTAGTAACTAATAAAACAAAAAACAGATATTTTAGTTTACCTCTTGGATCTCGATTGGAAATAAATAGCCCCAAATAGAACCATCTATTCTGTCCCTTACCTCTTTGCATTTGGTACTACCAAATTAGATAGTTTTGTAGAACTGAGTGTGTTATGGACTGTTTACGTATTCTCGCTTTCGCTTTCTAATATTATATTTTGATAATCCATTTAAAAAAAAAAAATTTACTTCTTTCAATATGCATAGTTCTTCATATGCATATTCGCACATATACAAATGAATGTATGTGTGTGCACGAACATATGGTTCAACACAACATTAGCATCTTAAGTGTCCATATTTAGGATTGTATGTGTTGCTAAGATCCCTTGCTAGGTAAATTTAAATTGTATGGCTGTTAGATCAGCCCGTGGGGCCTAATAAGCAGTATGATCTGTTTATGGATCCACTAGTAGCATATGCAGTTAGTTTTGTTGTATATGTTGATTCATCTATGAGGCTTGTGGATGCAATTAGTTGAGTAAAAGTTTACATCATGGGCTCTTATGGATCCATAGGACCACACCTTTGGGTTGTTTAGCACAAATAGTGGTCCTATGGGTCCATATGAGCCCATAGTTATGAGGCCAATATATAGGCTTGTTCATCTATAGGCTAACTCTCTCTAAACTAGGAATAAAGACTAGGAAAACTAGTATGCGGATATAATTTGCTGTACAAGTTAAACAAAAATGAAGATTAACCTAAAATTTTGCTTGAATATAGGAAACTAAATATATTTTGTGGGAGTAGTAGGATCCATGTCACACAAGGAAGCACTTGTCAATTGTCAGACCACAGACCAAACATGAGAAAGGAAGACATGCACATTTAAACAACATGTTGTAGCAAAGGATGAGTGTAAGCATGTCCCAGCACCAAAGATCATGTAATTCCTCTCATAATATTAACCGTAGTCCTATGGATTACAAATGTATTTCAAAAACCCATAAACTTGACTGGTTGTCCAGCAGGGTTAAGTCCATTCAATGAGTCAATTTAAAATATTTGCATCTAAAGCATTCACTAGATGACCATGAATGGTAATTGTGAGACTGTTATGGCCGATTCCAAAGAACATAATATAGCATTTGAAAGCCGATCCCTAATTGTTGGAAGAAAGGCTAAGATGCTTATGATGATGATGATTGTAGCGATGGTGTAGAAACAGACACAAAACTTGGAAATAAGATTGAGAGCGGGGTACTTCAGTCGGGTTGGAAGATCGCTTGGTGGCATCTGGTGGTTCTTCAGTCTTCTTTTCTGATCCTTTGTTGACTACATCAGGCCTTGTCTTAGAGTCAAGTGCTAGTGGAGCCTTAAGGGCCAAAGCATCTTGTAACCGCCTACGATGCTTTTGATCAGCACTTGATGGACTGGCAATCTCAACATTATGGTTGTTGGAAGATATTCTCTTTGTAGCTCGTTTACCATCTCTCCTTGGTCTCTTTGGACTGGAACAAGGCAAAACAAACATGAGCCACACACACACACACACACACACACACAAAAACTCTGTAAAACATACATGAAGAACGAGGGGTCTCAACATGGATGGTTCATGCACTGAAAATCCCCAATTTGCATTTGCCCATGCATATACTGCAGGTGGGCCCCACATTTTCAACATATTAGTTGGCTCCACTATGAACATGACTTAGGCCAAAGCTTATGCCAGATGTGCCTGAGAGAAATGGATGATAGGACAAATATGACCAATGTTCTGCAATCAACATACATGAAGAACGAGGGGTGAACCTCATAATTATCATGCTGAAGCTAATTTACTAGTTTATATAACATCATTTCCACTTATAATAGAAAATTAACAAAGTACATTATTTTGTAGTATTTTATTTATTCATTGATCCACAAAAGCATAGCTTATCAATAAAAATATAGTTTCCATTCAAATACGTACTGAGAAATTAAGTATTGCACAAACAGTCTTTAATAGAATAGCACATGTACCTTCTTTTGGATCCTCCTGTCTGTTGTATCAACATCAACATAATAACCTGCTTGATGAATCTGATCCCATACCTGTGGAAATGTAGGAATAACATCAAAATCCATTCAACTTCTACATCATACAGATAGAAAGAGGTAAAACTCTTAGTTGATATAAAAGTTCTCAAAAGCATTGTGTCCTAGATCCTTGACGGTTTTTTTTTTTTTTTTTAAAGAAATTACTATCTCAACTCCAAGGAGCATTTTCTGGAAGACTACTCAACTTATATTATTATTATTTTTGAAAGATTTCATATTAAAGAAAAAGAAGAAGAAGAATAGAAGATGATGAGAAGGCCTCCATTGTAAGTACAAGAAAAAAGCCAAAACATGACCAAAAAGTCAGGCAAAAAGGAAGGGGGGAAAATATCAACCAGCATAAAAGGACACCCAGGTGGAATGGATTCAAAGAAAGAGACATCCTAAAAGGGAAGACATTGCCCATCCTGTAGTCATGAAAAGGATTCTCCAACACAGCATGTCAATCTGCTAAGACTTGCTTGCAAAGATTTTACAACATCTTTCATTCCAAATTCACCAAAATACAATAAAAGGAAGCATCTTCCAAGACCACATCTCCATGATAAAAAAAAAAAAAAAAGAAAGAAAAAAAAGCGTTGCATGTCCATACCACATGCAATTTAGCAATCAAGTGACAAGAGAACCAAACAAAATAGAAGAGCCTTAAAAAAGGAATTTCCACACACCTTCAGATGCCACACAATGGATATTTGTCAATTCTTCTGCCTCCCATAATTGAAAATTTTTAATATACACATTAGGTTGGGCCCCACCGTGATGCATGCCAAAGCTCAGCGTATAGGTCATCATTTTCATCTGAAATCAAAGAACTATAACAATTTCATACATCTATAAATCTTGTGAAATATAAGAAGATGAAATTAGTGTTGAAAAAAGAGGCCCCACCAAAAGAAGGTCCATGATTCTTCAAACTGATCTAAATTAAGGGCAACCCTCTGTGAAAGAGCATACAAAATGCCTTTCCCAAGGTAGAAATAACCAAAAAATATTCTAGATTAGAACACCATTGTATGAAAAAGCAAAAGATACCAATACACATATACATACATACATACATGCAGGCTGGCTAAATGCATTTACTTCAGTCATTCAAGGGAGAAATAACCCAAAATATCCTACATTAGGACATCACTGTATGAAAAGGAAAAAGAATACAATGCCACAACTATACATGCATACATGACACATGCATGCATGCAACAAAAAGGGATTGGTTGAGTCTTTGAAGGGAGAAATAACCCAAATGTGTCCAACACCACCTAAAGTGCCAAATCCACAGATTCATGCATACATACATACATGCAAATGGATATTTTAGTTTAGTCTTTGAAGAGGAAAATAACCCAAATGTGTCCTACATTAAGACGCCATTTCATGAAAAAACGACAACAAAATACAGTACCATCAGCATATATGGCTGAATGTGTCAAGCAGGAAAATGGGTATTTTTGTTTATTTCTCAAAGAAATGAAAAATCCCATTTTTTTATATAAAAAAAAAAAGCCAAAAATGTCTAATCCCCAAGTGATCTTTTAATGTGGTAGATAAAATTCCATAAAATTCAATATATATATATATATATATATATATATATATATATATATATATATATATATATATATATATATATAATATCATATATAAATGTAACCTTCCTTACTAAACAAACAGAGGAAAACAAAAATTCATAAAAAAGCAAACAGAACTCAAAATATAAAATAATAAAAAAGCCCCTGTGACCACAAACACTAGTTATTATTTTTTTTTTTTTTTTAAGAGAGAGATAACTCAAAAACCAAATGGTATAGTTCATAACTGGCAATAACAAAACCCCAGTAAACACACTAATCATATATAATAATTAAAAAATGGGGGGGGGGGGGCAAAATGGGAAACAACGATGGGCAATCCAATATTTTCAAGCATGAAGGAAACTGAATACAGCTCACACCGTTAAAGAAAAAAATTCAACTAAAAACATGAATTATGCATTCAAGCAGCAAAATTGAATCACTAACCCACTTGCCATCATGATCTCAGCTGAATTTTTTTTTATTTTTTTTAAAGGTTGAAAGTGGAGATGATACCTTGTTTCTACAGTGGAGATGAATATGTAATAGGAAGGAGGAGGGATGGGGAAACTCCTCGTATATTGGCCGGAACAACCTCTGTAGTGGTTGATGCATCAAAGATCGACGCCGAGAGGGTTGGAAAAATCTGGCGGCCATCTACGTATTTCGGTGAGAGACAGTTACAGAGGGATGACTGGAAAACCCTAACGGCGACACCGTCTACGTATTCGAGATCGAGAGAGAGAGAGAAATCGAGAGAAAGAGAAAGAGAGAGAGAGGCGGGCACACGGAAGAGAGGGTTTGGGTTTGGGTTTTGGGAGAGGCGCAGCGCAAGAGAGAGAGAGAGAGAGAGAGAGAGAGAGAGAGGGTTTGGGTTTTTGGGAGAGGGGCGGGCGCCGAGAGGGATTTAGGTCGCACGCGGAATGTGTTTTTTTTTTTTTTTTTTTTGGGGGGGGGGGCGGACGACACTTTTAAGGGCTTAGTTTTAGGTCTTGTGGAACCCACTGTGATGTATGTTATTTATCTAATCCGTCCATTCATTTTAAAAAATCATTTTAAGGGTTGATCCAAAAACAATGAGTTATATCGAAGCTGTAAGCGGATCACATAAAATATTAACGATGGAAATTTATTTTTTTTATTTCTTATGGTGTGGTCTAATTAGACCTTCAATCTACCTAATTTTTTGGCTCATCCATTGAAATTATATATTAGAACTTATGAGTGGCTTAGATAAAACACATATATTCCAATGGGCCCCACGGAGCCCCTTAAGCACCATCTATCTCTAATAAGAGAAGCTAGGTTTTAGCTGCAGATTAAGTAAGTTTTAGCTACAGATTAAATCCGTAGCATATTAGCTACGGTTTATATCCGTAGCTAAAAACTTCCAAAGTCCGTAGCCTTTGCTCGATTTTTTGGTAGTGCATTGCCAGGGAAAGGACATACTCCCCTAGCTCGGCCATTAGGAGATGAAGTCTCTCCACTTCCATCAGATTCCGAGCCTTTCCATGGTCCCATACATTTTTGAGTTGCTACTCGGAACATCTCTCAGTAAGGTCTCTTAACGTACAACCCCGTGTGAGGCAAGACTCCAAACCGCTACACTCGGCAAGACCCTACCCCGTACAATAGGAGGAAGAGGATGGCCATTCCTGATTTCATTTATATTCTACCAAGGAAAGGAGATCGATCTCAATGCTCAAGCCCAACTCCTATGGGCAGGTCAGCAGGTCAGTAATATGCTCAATGCAAAGGGAAAACTCGACTACGACTCATTCGAAAATCCAAGTCGACAAGCCACTATTTGGAATGACCCTATAGGACATGTCAAACTCGCAAGCTCGACCTCCTACCACGTGCTTTTACTGATTCCGACCTAGTTCCGACTGTACCTACCCGAGAACCCAACCGAAGATCCCAAAAGATAACTGCGACATGTCCGAGATCCGAGATCTCAATAGAAGATCTCGGAAGATACCCACAGTATATTCGGAATATGAATCCCTCTACGATATGCTTCTACTAAATAGGGAGATTGTCCTTTACGCCACCGCCCTCTCTCAACTATAAATAAAGTATCCCTAATGGTGAAAGATACGCATAATCCAACTTAGAAAACACACCCGTAAACTTTATGTTGTAGTACCTATCTTACTTGTCTTACTTTGGCATCGGAGGGTCCCCTACTACAACCATGGTATCCATCTTTGTCTTCTCTTATAGGTACCAAGTGGTCTAAAGGGGACATCTAGATTTCTACATCAATAGTTACCGCCACTACTTGGTTGAAATGATGTGTGGATAAAGAGGCTGGAGATAGCTGTATTGGCTAAGCTAGGAGTGGACCACATGAATAATTTTTTTTTAATATTCGAACAATTTTCAACCTATTATGGTAAATATTATATATCTTGTATTGTAAAGTCATGCAATATTTATTAAATATTCATTTTTAATTGTACTGCAACAATCTTTGGGTTTCAAATAAATAAATATATATATATATATATATATATATATATATATAGGCCTTTGCCAGAAGTTACATGGCTTTTACCTGCGCTTCCAAAATAAGGAATGGATCAAAAATGTTCCTAAATAAGGAAAAATACTATTCCTAAAATACCGTTCTAAAAATTAAGAAGGGTTTAGAGCCATTCTGAAATTAAAAATTTGCCACAGCTTTCAACTGTTCTTAATTTTTTGCGATGCACAGTTCCTAAATAGGAATCTTGACGTAGTTTTAAGTCAAACAACCTCCTGCTCTAATAGCTCGGGAACATGGTTACCAGTAGGTGTTTTGTGAGACCCATCAGATTGTCCATTCGGTCTATCCATTTTCAATTCCTTTTAGGGCATGAACCAAAATTTGAGGCACATCCAAATCTCAACTAGACCACAGTTGGAAACAATGGTTACTGAAGTAAAAACTTCCTGGATGCCCACCATAATATTTATTTTACATCCAATTAGGTCACACAGACATAAATGAAGGGAAGAAACAAAATTCAACTCGATCCAGAACTTTCGTAGCCCACAAGAAGTTTTTAATGGTGGGCGTTCACCACCAGTGTTTTATGTGGTGTGATCCACCGTAGACTTGGATCTGCCTCATTTTTGGGCTCGTTCCCTAAAATGATATGGAAAGATTGATAGATGGTGTGGATTAAACACATACATCATGGGGGTACCTAAAGATGCAATCCAGGCTAGAGGCACTGATTTGGTGTCTTTGCCGCAAGAAGTTCATGTAGTCCTAAACGATGTGGGGTATACGAATATTCCCGTCACAAATCCACTCCGTCCATCAGTAATGCAAGACCACAATAGGACAACATTCTAAAGATCAGATATATCGCAAAATTCATGTGGGCCACTCCATATTAAACAGTGGGAACGCAAACGTCCATTGTTGAATCCTTCCTGGGGCCGACCATGATTTTTATAGGCTATACAACCGTTCACAGGGTAATTACCACTTAGATTAACTGTAGACACAAATATGATCTTGACGCAACTTCTATGGGCCCCACAAAGTTTCTATTGGTGGGCGTCCAATCCCCGCTGTATCGGGTGGTGTGCCCTACATGAGTTTTGAATCTGCCTGATTTTTAGCTTACCGTCCTTTTGTTATCTTGAAAAACTGATTAACGGAATGAATTTGTTACGGAAATCTCTGTGGGCCCCACCCAGTTTCCAACTACAGGAAGTCCCCCTAGCACAAGCAATCTACGTACGTCTGTGCCTCGGGTTAAAGGTTTCCCTAACAGGTCGCATCGGCTTCACTCAACACGATGCGGCCTTGACCTTGGGCCCACCTTGATGTATGTATTGTATATCTATGCCGTCCATCTGTTTTGTCATCTCCTTTTAGGCAATGAATCCAAAAATTAAGCAGATCTAAATCTCAGCTCAACCGTATCATATTAAGCTATGCTAATTGAACGCCTACCATTAAAACTTCCTAAGGCCTGCCATAATGTTTGTTTGCCATCCAACATGTTGATAGGGACACACAGACCTGGATGAAGGGAAAATGCAAATATCAGCTTATCCAAAACTTCCGTGACCCATAAGAAGCTTTTAATGGTGGGCGTTCATCACCACTGTTTCCAGCGGTGTGGTCTGCATTAGATTTGGATCTGCTTATTTTTTGGGATCATGCCCTAAAATGATTTGGCACACATATATCATAGTGGCCCTACAGTGCACCGTATGCAATCTGCGTCCAGGTTAAAGGCTCCTAGTGCTTTTTGGTCATTTTAGAAAATAATCATACTTTAAATGGATGGACCAAATAGCAAACTAATGCAGGTGATTAGTTGATAATGACTTGATTAATGCGGTAACATAATGAAAACTTAATTAAAAAAGGTAATGGGATATAAATATTATGTTAATGAGGTACTATTTTGTAAAATTCTCCTTTTTTTTCTTTTTCTTTTTTTGGTAAAATTCTCCTATTCTACGGTGTTAACCGTCCTTTTTAGCCCACTTATCAAATGGATACCATACTACAGCCACCTTGGTTTTTGAAATGTAGTCCATGTAACCGAATGAATGGTTTCTGTTACTGAGCAAAGGTTGAGAGAGGGGGGAGCTGGAAACGCCAGAAATGAGAGAGGTTTTATATAGAAGTTGTCAGCCATACCTACTGACAAAATCTAAGAATAGTACAATGTTTTAAAAAAAAAAAAAAACAAAAACAAAACAACAGACCAATGCAATAGACGCGCACTTCAGCCGTACGCATTACAGGTTAAACAGTAGATGAGGGCCGTCCACATAGTCGACCCTACCATAGCTGTTATGTGGTTCAAAAACCCACGTCAAAATGTCCACCCTAGAGGACTTTTAGTTTCTACCGTCCACTTAACGGCCCCCAATTTGACAGGCCTATTATCATCCATTTTATGCAAATCCGTACCATTTCTCATATCATGATTGGGATTATGCCAAGTACGTGTCCCTGACATGGCAAAGAAGGTAAGTAGTTGGAACTTGAAAAACTAAAAGCAGTTCGGAAAAGTAGAGGTGAAGATCTTCCTCTAACACTATAAAGAACCAGAACAAATGGAATGCTCTTATTTCATCCTTAAAATAAAAGAAATCACAATCCCACAGCACAGTGTTATTAATTCAAGAGATGGATTTGAAATGTAATCTTCGGTTAGCTTGTTTGTTGTTCTCATTCGCATGGGTGGTAAAAGCCACTTTACCAGCAAAAGTTTTCAATGTGAAGGATTTTGGTGCAATTGCCGATGGTAAAACGGATAATAGTAAGGTAAGCAAGCTAATGACTATACAACAACACGTGCATTTTATTAGAATATCGCAGAAGAACCGTAATTGAAGTTATTTATGCATTCATATATTTTGTAGGCGTTCTTGGATGCTTGGAAGGAGGCATGTGCATGGGATGGTATGGGAAGGGTTTTGATTCCAAAAGGGATATTTCTTGTGGGTCCAGTGGTGTTCAAAGGGCCATGCAAGGGCCCCGTGGCATTTCAGGTAGCCGGGGTGGTGAAGGCGCCCGGTCTTGATAAGTTTGAATCAGACGGTTGGGTAGAATTTCAATACATTAATGGCTTGATGATCACGGGTGGTGGAACATTCGACGGGCAAGGAGCTTTAGCTTGGCCACACAATCAATGCCCCAAGATGGTGAAATGCAAGCTCTTACCAACAGTAAGTTTATCTTTCATAGCTAGTTTCCAACAATGCACGCATGAAGGTGAATAATGACAGGAAATGACTAGTTGGGTTTCTTTGAATCACAGTCCTTAAGGTTCAGCTTTGTTACAGACGCAACCATTCGTAGCATATCTTCAATTGATAGCAAGTTTTTCCACATGAATATGTTTGGGTGCAAGAACATCAAGATCCAATCCATTAACATTTCTGCGCCTGGAGACAGTCCTAACACAGACGGTATACACATAGGAGACTCAAGTGGGGTCAAGATCTCTCGTTCTGTGATAGGCACGGGTGACGATTGCATCTCCATTGGGCCCGGCAACTCCAATATCTCAATCTCCAATGTCTTGTGTGGACCGGGGCATGGTATCAGTATTGGTAGCCTTGGCAAATACCCCAACGAAGGTGATGTGGTCGATGTAAATGTGAGGAATTGTACACTCACAGGCACCACCAACGGCATAAGGATCAAGACATGGCAAGACTCTTCTATTTTGTCCGCATCCAATTTCAAATTCCAAGATATAGTCATGAACAATGTCTATAATCCAATCATCATAGATCAAGAGTACTGCCCATATACTTCTTGTAGCCAAGAGGTATTTTACTAACTCCTCGTAAGTGATATTACTAACATAGTGTTTTAGAGTTCTCCATGGATTTGAAAATGAAAAGAAATACTAACTCATTGCATTGGTTTGGTGTTCTATCTTTTCTCGCTTCCAGACTCCTTCACGAGTTAAGATCAGTCATATTAGCTTCATGAACATCCGGGGCAGTTCAACATCTCAAGTAGCAGTCAATCTTTTGTGCAGCAAAGGCGTGCCATGTCAGAATGTGGAACTAAGCAACATTAACCTGGTATACAATGGATTGGGTGGACCTGCCACATCCTCATGTTCTAACGTCAAGGGAACTTCCTCTGGCCCACAAAGTCCTCCATCTTGCCTCTAATCCTCTTCATTCTTCCCATAGTTAGTTTCCCAATATTATAAAAAAAAAAAAAAATTTTAAAGGGATGTAATGTATTTCATTTGCAGGGAGCCATCACCCTTGCCATTACAAGGAGGCTTATTTTTGTACTCCTATTCATGGCTTGATGAATGCAAGTGGGAAGGGTACCCATCTACATTGTAACGTCTATGCTTCTAATAAATTTCATTATTTCTTCCATCATTTTATCTCTTTGATGATTTTTGTAAATAATATTACCAAAAATCTTTAAAATTCTATAATGGCTAATAATATGTCGAAATTAATGGTGCTTTCTTTGGCAAATTGCATAAACAATGAATGAACTTTTAAGAAGAAATTAAAATAAATACATTGAGAGGTATCGAAGTATACCAACAGTTGGAATGAACCTAAGATTGTGACCCACCCAAGTATCCAAAGGGCTTGAAATTTCATTGGGACAATGTTTGTGATGGTGAGTTTGATGTATGGTTTTGGATTTCAAACATTAGACACATATGAAGTTTATTGTCAAATGTGTGCAATCTATCTAAAACAAGGTCTATCCGATGGCATCGACAGACCACTCGATACCATCGAGCATATGTCGATCCCATCGATAGTCCACTCGATCCTATCAAGAAATTTCAAAAAATTTCAAGTTGCTCGCTAAATAGTTTTTGGAATGCTACTCGATCCCATCGACAGACCCTTGATGGTTGTCGATCCTATTGAAGGTCCTATCAACAGATGCGCACAATTTTGTGAAGGTGTGTATTTTATTTTCTAATTTGGCTATAATTCTATATATGGGGTTGTAAATGGAGGAATTAAGGTGAACCACATACAAGGGGCTTCTACAGCAAGAGGGAGAACAAAGCTAGGGTTTTGTGAAAAGGATTTTAGGGTTGTTCAGATCAGTAAGTCCAACCATCTCTTGTAATTTCTTTTTTATAGTGGATTCGATGTTGCTTTGTGCTGTGGTTTTTTTCCCATAAGGATTTTTCGCATAAAAATAGTGTGATCGCTATGTGTTAGTGCTGCGTTAGATTTCTTCTTATTTAATTGAATCCGGGTTTACTTCTGCACGATCCCCAACAAGTGGTATCAGAGAAAAATGTTGGGATTTCAATATCTAATTTGAAACATGTCGATGAAAGGGTCTAATGTGAAGTACGAAACAGAGAAATTCATCGGTAGAAACAACTTTGAACTATGAAAGCTTAAGACAAGAGGCCTTCTAGTTCAGAAATGATTACAACGTGCTCTCCTTAGTAAGGTGAAGCGTCCTGCATATATGAGTGATTAAGAGTGGGATGAACTTGATAGGAGGTCTACAACCCCAATCAAATTATTTCTAGTGGATAACTCTCTCTTCAATATCTTTGATCAAAAGAGCACCACAAGGGTATGAACGAAACTATATAGTTTGTATTTAAAGAAATCCTTGGATAGTCATCTATATTTAAGAAATAGTTATATAATCTTAAGATGACAGAGGGGTCTGATATCAATGAACACATGAGAACATTCAATAAATTGCTTTATAAACTGACGAATGCGGAGGTTAAGATTGGAGAAGAAGGTTAAGCCTTAATTCTGTTGAATTTTCTTTTGGGACCTTCTCTTTCTTATTTTACTTCATAATGAATATTTGACTCATTTGTAGTAGCTATTCAAAAAAATCATTTGTAGTATCTTTGATAATTTGTTTTGCGATAACAACACTAATACTATTGTCTTCAATGCTCTAAGTAGTTAGAACACCACATGATAATTTGCTTTTCTTTCAAAAATTGGATTAATTAATTTTGGGATTTTATTTTCATCATTAAATAAAGGAAATAATAAGGCATTGAAGTGATGTAGATGCCATCCTATCTCATTACATTTGGAGGAACATCAATTACATTTGAGCTTATGAAAGTCAAGAGTGAGTTATAATGTTTGTCATTTGGTAAACTCTTCGTTGTTATTCAAAGACTGTGCTTTTATGTTGAAATTTATTCTTTCATAGGTATTGTCCATACAGAATCTAAGACAATGAGGGATTAACAATTATTGTCTTGAGGAGATTTGTGCCCTTTCTTCCAGCCAGTCAATTATTTTATTTTATTTTCCCTTTGTATTTACAGATTTCCCAATTGAAGTTTGAAAGTAGTGAAAACTTTTTTTCAAGATGTGAATCTCATATAGTGATTTTTTTTTCTAACATATTGGTGTTCATCTAATTGGATTATTTTCAGTTATAGTTTTTTCTGACCTGTTTTAGTTGTTTAAATAATTTGTTAAAGAATATAGAGTTAAGGTGTGTTTATCAAAGAGAGGCATTGTTTTATACTTTGTTTGAATTGATTGATTGTAATGCTTTCTCTAATATTTAATTTTCCAATTAAAGATTGATTGGTCTATTTAAGCTTGAACACTCTTTTACAAGGTAATTTTTGTACCCCACATGCCATTTCATAGTCACATTCATATAACCTCAATGGTCATTGAGAGGTAATGATGGCATTCTTCGTTTTGTTGCATATGTGCTGCATTGGATTGTCTTTTGAAATTAATGTGAAGTTCCATTGGTGTAGGTGTTTGAGTCTTTAGCAATGGTGCTTTCTGAGTTGGATGTCTTGCTCAGTTTCGCCAATTTGGCTACTAGTTGACCGATTCCCTACATAAGACCTAGCATCACTACCTCAGAAATTATCCTTATTGTTTTCATGGTATTTCATGATTAATTAGCCTAATTTGGGGTTTGATATCACCAAACACACCCCTAACTTTGTTTCCTTGTGTAGCAAAATAATTGAACTTTATTTGAATTACTAGTACAAGAGGGTATTTTCAAACTAATTACTATTAATAGTAGTGATATTCTAAGAAGAACATTTGTAGGTGAGCTTAATATAAAACCCATTTCATATGCTAACATGTCATGTGTAGGACATCTAAGCTACACAAAAGGTGGGCCCCACCATGTGGATCACCTGCCATGAAGATCAGGCTGGATCACACCACCCTTTCTGAAAACAATGGATGGATTAAATCAGACTTGTCGATAGTCTGATTCACTGCACTCATGTGGTCCACTAATGAATGTACTATTGTGCTAGGCAATCGTTATGGCGGGATCCACCCTTTGCATGGATTGGTTGTCCTATACATGTGACTCACTGGCATGTGAGACGGATTTTAGGTAAAGCTAACTTACCACCAGTTGTAGGCGATCATTGCTCATTTAAATAAATTTTAATTATTTATCAAGTTATTCTCTTCCTCTTGTTATAAGAAAAAGAGATAATTTGGTATCCACTGTTTGATAAATTGGGTTTTTCTTAAATGATATGAACTATTTCATTTTTTCTTTTCTTTTCTTTTTTTGGATCTTTGATGCAGGTAGCAAAGAGTAATTGCAATTTTTTTGTCACCCTGTATTATTCATTCAAATCTCTGACTGCTCGTAAATGAGGATAAAAGGGCCTTCAGTAATAACAGTTCATATGACTGGATTTAAGAAATTCCATGGAGTTGCAGAGAATCCAACTAAGACAATTGTAAGTAATCTAAAAGGATATATGTAGAAGAGGGGATTGCCAAAAGGCCTAGTTTTGGGGAGTTATAGCATTCTTAAGACAACGGGATATGGGGCACTCACTCCTCTTTATCAGATATTGGAGTCAACGATGGCTGGCCTGGACTCCGAATCTTCAAACTCTTGCCAGGCTCTTTGGGTACATTCTCCTCCCCCATTGTTTTTATAGTATATTTTCTCATAGATAATAGAAGAATGAACCTGGATCTCAATCATATGCACTTGGGTTCATCATGATAAGGATAGGCAAAGGCAAAGGCCAATGGTGTCGATCTTGTCAAAATCAGATTGGACCATCTTGCGAACATACATCCTCGCACCGTTGCTGGCTTTGATGACTTATGGCACTACAAGAAAATGTGTTATAGCCAACAGTGGAGGAATCCTTTGCCGACACTAAGTAACAACTAGGCGCCAAAAAAATATCTGTTATATAAATTATTTATAAATAAATTTAAAAAAAAAAAAAAAAAAACCTACGCCATTCATTCGCCTCCCACCCTTGACTCTCTCCCCACCCCGACTCTCTTCCTCTTTTGATGGCCGCCACCGTTCATGGCCTCCCCATTGTCTAAGTACAACCTGATTAGAAATGGCAAGAGGACGAAGTGAGAGGGAGAACCTGAAAAGAAAAAAAAAAAAAAAAAAAAAAAAAAAAAAAAAAAACAGAAAAAACCCCTCCTTCGATCACCTCTCCTGCCCCTCCCTCCCTCCCTCCCCCGATCTCTGCCAACCCTAAGGTAGTACTCCAGATGATCTAGCTCTTTGATACAATGATTTAATGCCCGTTCTCCAATAATAGATAATCTACCATCCATGGATTCACCAAAACCCTAGAAGCGCCATCTCCTCCCAATGGCTCAGCTTCTCAAATCCCAAGCCCGGCCATGGTAATCTCTAGATCTTTGTTGTGGCTGTCATCGTCATCCTTGACATATTCTTCCATCTCTCGACCGTCATGAGAGGCTCCAAAAAAAAAGGGTACGGGATCGTGATTGATGCCAGAAGCACCAGGATGCAGATCTATGTTTTCGAGTTCTCGATGAGAGGAGGATTGCCTATTCTGAAGTTTGGGTATGGGGGATCCGCGACGATGAAGGTGAATCCCGATCTGTTGGATTTTGTTGTGAATCCCAGCAGTGTGGGGAGGTCGATTTTGGAGCTTTTGGAGTTGGGGAAGTGTAGACACGCCACCCAGGCTAGCAAACTTGATAAGTATGGATAACCCTTAGGAACTGAACCTAAACCTCATACCCTACCCAAAACCACAACCATTTCCCAAATCTAATCCAAACCTTAACCGAACCTGAGCCATTACGTTACCATAAACCTTAACTCAACTCGAGCCATCATCCAAGCCAGAGCATGCCCTTAAATCGATCTATTTCTTGAACCATTCCCAAGCCAATTTCAAGCCATTTTGAGCCAAAGATCTAAAAACAAGCTTCGGGCCGCTCTCAGGGCCCGAAATGGGCCCATCGACCCAAACCATGGGAACAACCGTACCTGAGCAGTAATCTGACTACCACCGGCGGTAATCGGATTACTACCCTCTCTCGAGAAACGTGCCCTTTGAACACAACGGTTCCCCCTCCAAAAGTCAACCTTTCTATAAACTTACCCCCAACATTCACTCTATTTACCATCCTACCAAACCCAAGAGCCTATAAAAGCATGACATGTGGTGTTACCCTTCCCTCAACCAATCACAAGCCGCCACATCATCATTTACCCTTCATAAACCCTAAAATTACCAAAATGTCATCCCAAAAGGCTATAAATAGCCTTCACTTCTCTTCATTTCAAAGACCAACACCCAAGACCAAGATCAAGAGAATCCTTCAACTAAAAGAGGAGAGTGAGAGTGAGAGTGAGAGAAAGTGAGTGAGAGAGAGGGAGTGGTTGAGTTCTCAAGCTCCCATCTTTTCAGCCCCCTCTAGCCTCCTCCACCCATCCTCAACTTTTATAATCCTACTTGGTTCAATCATTTCCAACCATAGTGCATTCAAACATCTAAGCTACTTCAAGTGTAAGTTAAAGATCACACTATCATCATTAGCATTTATCGCATCATTACTTCCCTTCTCAACCCCCCTGCTTCCCTAAGTTACCATTGAATGTATGCTCTGTGACCTGCCGAAAAATCGGATCCTGTCACATTAGAAACTCATGGTAGCCTAGTCTTCTTAATGATAGTTTAGCATTATCGCATCTGTTCAAAAACTCTTCTAGACATTCTTTGAACGTATGCTCTATGGTTTGCCAGAATTTCGGATCTTACCACATCAGAAATCTAAGTCTGTCTAGTCTCATTTCAATCTCATCATTTTATCCCTTAATACTATTTTACCACACAAAGAAGAGATCGTACATCTGTACGGGCAGAGAGAGTGCTTAACACCTTCCCTCTATGTAACTGAAATCCCTTACACAGAATCTCGAATCGCAGATCAGGAGTCAACTTAAAGCAAGAGAGTCCTTGGATTCTCTAGATTTACATATTCTGCAGGTTCTAGCCGACTGCGGGATTTTGAAATAAGTGGTTAGTGGCGACTCCAAGACTGTCGCATCAGCAATCCAAATCAACCCATTCCCCAAACCACAAATGCTAAACTAGCGTGAGCACCGATTTTCCAGCGTTCACAGGAAGGGAAGGGTTCTAAAGGAGTTTTAAGAAGAGACAAAGGTTCTTCTTATGGTGACTGCAGGATTAATACAGGGCTCGGCGTCAAAATTTAGTAGAAGATATTAGATTCATGTGGATTGCAGGGCTTGGCGTGGAAATTTAGGAGAGTATTGGATTCATGTAGGCATGTTCTTAGGTAGTCCGGTTTTAGGTTCCAGGATGATTGGGCTTCGGTCATTACAGTAAGCGATTTAGGTTTTTGTATTGACTATTGAAAGATAAAGGTTTTCCTGTTTTATATTCCAATTCTTCTTCATTCACATACAAATAGGCTGAGGATGTCATAAAAAATTATTAGAAAATCTTATACATGAGTAGGTTTCAAATTTAAGTGAAAAAAATGACAATGGGCAAATCTTAGGATGTAAAATGTCGATGTAATCAACACAATGCGGCTTATCAATTTATCATTTCTGAGGTAATTGCTAAAGCATGTAATTTGAAATTTACAAATAACGATTGAGTGTCTTGTGCTGATCTACGGAAGGCTATCTGGTTGTAGTGGCATTTGGGGGAATTTAGTTATTATTAATATTTTAGTAAAGTAGATATTTACAATTAGAATTAATGAATCGTTAGGATTAGATTTGGGTTTCTTTTTCTTTAGGGAGAAGTATACATACATGTAAAGAGGTCTTTTATGATTTGTTAATGATCGAGTCGGCACACACACATGCACATACATGAGGCAAATGTTGGCTAACAATTTTACCTACTATTACATTCTAGGCAGCGTAATTATTTGCAAATATCCTTTTCCATAATTCATGATAGTTAGGCTAAAGTGCAATGTTGAGCATGTTTAATGGGATCCCTGCCATTCTGTGTACCCAACTACTTGAGCATGATCTTTCACTTTTGCACTACAAGAAACAACGCTTTTGCCAACGAAAAAATTTTCATCGGTAAAAGTATGTTTTTACCGACGAAATTTTATTTCGTAGGTAAAACTGCACTTTTACCAACGCAATTTTTTTCGTCGGTAATAAAATTTTTACCGATGAAATTTTTCGTCAATAAAGTGTTAACATTTTAAGATAGAAAATTTTCATGCCATTTTGGAATTTTTCCGCTAAGATTTTTACCGACGAATATTTTCGTAGGTAAAAAACAGAAAACCACTTTTACCGACGACAATTTTTGTCGGTAAAAGTGTTGTACAAATTTTTACGCTGATTTTTACCAACAAACCAAAACCGTCAGGAATAATATTTTTACCGACGAAAATGTTCGGCGGTAAAAGTGGTCTTGTTTAACTTGGAAAATTATCACCCTCACTTTTACCGACGAACTAAAACTGTCGGGAATAAATTTTTTACCAACGAAAATTGTCGTCAGTAACAGTATTATATTTTTATTTTACACCAACGCATAGTTTTGTCAGGAATAATGATCTATTTTTTCCTTGAAAAATTTTCCCGCTGTCTTGAAAAAGTTCCACAGTAAGAGTTTTACCGACAAACTAAAACCGTCGGGAATAATATTTTACCGACGAAATGTTTCGTCGATAAAAGTGTTATATTTTTAAGATAGAAAATTTTCTACTGAGAGTTTTACTGACAAATCGTTTCGTCGAGAATATTGATCTAATTTTTAACTTGAAACATTTTCCCGCTGTCTTGAAAAAGTTTCGCGGTATGAATTTTACTGACGAACCAAAACCGTCGGGAATAATATTTTTACTGACAAAAATGTCCGTCGGTAAAAGTGTCGTCTATTTACCAATAAGAACTTTTGCCGACTTTTACCGACGAACCAAAATCGTCGGAAATAATGTTTTTACCGACGAACCAAAACCGTTGGGAATATTTTTTTTACCGACGAAATGTTTTGTCGGTAAAAGTGTTATATTTTTAAGCTAATATTTAAATGATTTGTGTATATATATATATATATATATATATATATATATATATATATATATATATATAGTTTTTATATCATGAGTGGAAATTTATATATATATATATATATATATATATATAATATAATTAAAAGGTAATATTTAAATGATTTGTAATATCACAAGAAAAAAAATATTGAAAACATTTTTCCCGCAATTTTTTCTTTTCACCAACGAAAATTTTTGTCGGTAAGAGTGTTATATTTTTATTTCCATCCTCTTTTTGGAACGGTCATATCTTTTTCACCACTGATTAGAGGGTGAGATTTGTTTCAAGCCTTTTTTTTTCTATGATCTGTTTATATCTTTTTTCACCATTGATTAGATGGTAAGATTTGTTTCAAGGCTTTGATTAGATGGTTGGGATTATCCAATTACCTGCCCAAGCTCACCGCAGGTTATAAAAAAATTTATTAGACGATGAGAATTTTTATTTTTATTTAATTTCCATCAGGAAAGGGATTGGCTAGTGACCACGCCACTACCCATGATTTATTATTACATCCATTTCGTCCATCTATTTTTCCATATGATTAACGGAATTTGTCCAAAAAATGAGGTAGATTTAAATCTCTAGTGGACCACATAGAAAGTTGATTGAACGCTTATCTTAAAAACTTACTAGGACCACAAAAGTTTTAATCAAGCTGATATTTGTGTTTTTTTTTTTGGTAATTTTCCTTCATCCAGGTTTGTATGACTGAAGGATGTTAAATGAACATTACAGTGGGCCCTGAGAGGGTTTTAATGGTGGAGATTCAATCACTACTGTTTTCCCATAGTGTGGTCCACCTGATATTTAGATCTACCTCATTTTTAGGAATAACTCCTAAAGTGGTGATCTGTAGGTGTGGATATCAAATAGACATTAAGTGGGCCCTAAGAGGGTTTTAATGGTGAAGATTCAATCACTACTATTTTCCTGTGGTGTGGTCCACCCGAGATTTAGATCTGCCTCATTTTTTAGATTAACCGCTAAAGTGATCTATAAAAATGAATGGACGGCGTGGATATCAGTAAAAATGGAGATTCAACCCATTAATTAGACGGTTAAGATTGTCCCAAAACTATACTTTTTTTTCATGCAACTAATTAAACATAAGACAATCGATATCTTTTCAAACCATTAATTAGACGGCTGAGATTAAAAGTAAGAACTAAATGATGGATCAAGAGATATTCTATCTCATTAAATACCATAAACCATCTCTCTTTTCTTTCATTTCATTTTATCTCCAACAGCATCCTCTGGCACTGTGTGCTGAAACTATGTGAAAACATCCTAAAAAATATAAAAGCATGCACTTGGTGGGGCCCACATGAGTTTTCGATGTGGTTGAAACTTGGTCTGATCCCTCATCCAAGTGGGACACATAATGAGTGGGTTGGATATGTGAATCACATTTAGGCAGGCCCAATATATGATAATGAATGTTTTAAGGAAACCCTTCTCCACCACATTTAGGTGAATGTTTTAAGGAAAAATTTCGTCAGTAAAAATCTTATAATTTTTAAGATAGAAAATAAAAATTGTTAAAAAATTCAGAATTTGTAATTTAAATTCTTGAGATATTGAATTAAAATATGAGAAAATTTTTGAGATTTTGAAAATAAAAATTCAGAATTTGTATTTTAATTTTTTTTTAAATATTTTATAATAAAAATGATATTTTGTTAAAAGAGTAAAAAAAATATACATTTTGAAAAGAATATGTTATTTTTAAATAGAAATTGCAATTTATCTGTGAAAAATAAAATTACTAAATTATTAGGTACATCCTATTAGGCACATCCACTAATTAAACCTTTAATCGTTTTGGACAATCTAATCAGTTCAGATTGAAGAGTAAATAACTTCAGATGTTTAAATCAAATTTCACTGAAATTGTTGATCAATCTTGTATGCCCAATATCTTTCTCATATGTAGCCTGATTGAGGCGAGTAACTAGTCAAATTGAGAGTATTGATCAATAAAATATAGTGAATGGACCAGACATGTACAATGGGCAACTATATTATGTGGTGTGGCCCCATCATGATGTATGTCGAACATCAACACTGTGAGTTTGATGTGTTCCCTTTAGGTTATGAGATATCTCAAAAATCATCTGTATATGAAACTCAAGTGGGCCATACCATCTAAGACTATGTGAAGACATCCTAAAAAATATAAAAGCACTTGGTGGGGCTCACATGAGTTTTAGATGCGGTTGAAACTTGGTTTGACCCCTCATCGAAGTGGGACACACATAATGAGTGGATTGTATATGTGAATCACATTTAGGGAGGCCCAATATATGATTATGAATGTTTGAAAGAAACCATTCTCCACTATATTTAGGTGAGTTACTAGTTACCCTTACCAGAGTAAACTCTGTGGGGTCCATCGTTATTTATTTATTTTATCCACTCCATTCATTCATGTTAACAGATAATTTGAGGTCTAAAGAACAAAAGGAAGCATATCCAAAGCTCAAGTGGACCACACCACAGGAAATAGTGTGATTGAACCTCTACCATTTAAAATTTCTTGGAGGTTATAGAAGTTTTGGATCAAGTTGATGTTTGTGTTTTCTATTCATTCATATATTTTTGATATTATGAACAACCTTTACCCGTTTTTGGACAATCTAATCAGTCCAGATTGAAGAGTAAATAACTTCATATGTTTAAATCAAAATTCACTCAAATTGTTGATCAATCTTCTTTGCCCAATATCTTTCTCATATGTAGCATGCATCGGGGCGAGTAACTAGTCAAATTGAGGGTCATGATCGGTAAAATAGAGTGAATGGACCAGACATGTAAAATGGGTCAAGTATTCTAGTTAAAATTGTGACCCAATTTATTGACACCCTAAGAACCTAAGAATTAATGTTAGTAAGTTTTGTGGGGCCCATCATGATGTGTGTCGAACATCAACACCGTGCATTTGATGTGTCCTCTTTAGCTTATGAGATATCCCAAAAATCATCCGCATACGAAACTCAAGTGGGCCATACCATCTAAAACTATGCGAAGACATCTAAAAATATATAAAAGCACTTGGTGGGGCCCACATGAGTTTTGAATATGGCTGAAACTGGGTCCGACCCCTCATCCAAGTGGGACACACATAATGAGTTGGTTAGATATGTGAATCACATTTAAGTAGGCCTAATATATGATTATGAAAGTTTCAAGGCCTGTTTGATTTTCCATGATCCTGGTAAATCCCTGGTAAAGAAGTAATAATTGCTTTTTTACTTGTTTGAAAATGAGTTTGTAATTCCACCTATAAAACCGGTCCAAAATTTTTGACTTAAATCCATGGGCCCCACCATAATGTATATAATATATCCATGTCGTCCATATGTTTTATTAGAATATTTTAGGACATGATCCGAAAAAATTAGGAAGATCTACTGCTCAATTAGCCCACATGAAAGGAAACAATAGACTTAATTTGTCCACCGTTGAAAGTTGATTCTTTTACTGGGCTCACATTGAGGTTTATTCACCATCTAACCCGTTCATAGGGTCACATAGACATGGATAAGGGAAAAATATAAATATAAGCTTGATGTAAAACTTCTAAGGGCCTCAACAAGTTTTTAATGGTAGGCATTCGATTCTCACAATTTCATGTGGTGTGGTCCACTTGAGCTTAGGACTTGCCTAATTTTTAGGCTCATGCCTTAAATTCATTTAGCATAATGAATGGGCGGTGTGGATAAGCCACACACATTATGGTGGGCCCCATATTTATTTTATAAATTCCTCAATTTAAGTATTTAAAGAGTAACCGGTCAAGTTAGTATTGGGAAAGTTGTGGATCGAGATGATTTTTGTTTTTCCCCTTCATCTAGGCCTGTATGACCAAATAAACAGATTGGATGCCAAATAAACAGTACAATGGGCCTTACGAGGATTTTAATGATGGATTTCCAATCACCATTGTTTTCATGTGGTGTGGTCCACCTGATATTTATATACCTCTCATTTTTGGGCCCCACCATGATGTATGTTTTATATCCACACCTTCCATCCATTTGGAGAGATCATTTTAGGGCAATATCCCAAAATAAATTGAAAGCTCCAGTGGACCCCAACACAGAAAACAGTGGGGATAGTGACACCCACCATTAAAAACTTTTAAAAGACACGAAAGTTTTAGATGAAGTTGATATTTTTGTTTTAACTTATTTCATGTCTTTTTTAACTTTTGAACAGGTTGGATTTCAAATGAAATTTATGGTGGGCCTTAAGATAGTTTCAATGGTGGGAATCACTCTCCCCACAATTTTCTGTGGTGAGGTCCACTGCATCTTTTTATCTGCCTCATTCTTTGGCTCTTGCCCTAAAATAATATCTCAAAATGGATGGACAGTGTGGATATAACACATACATCATAGTGGGGTCCACAGAACTTGGTGACGTCACTTCAATAGCCAACTCGCTACTCAACCTATGTAAACCACAAGTGTGGCAGTGTCTCTCTCTCACTCTCTCTCTGTCTTGCACCCTCTCCCTCCTCTCGCTCTCTATCTCTCTCTTCCTCTCTCTCTGATCTCTCCACCCTCTCCTCTCTCTATCTCTCTCGCATCCTCTCCCTCTTCTCTCTCTCTCTCTCTCTCTCTCTCTCTCTCTCTTTGATCTCTCTTGCAGTCTGTTGCTGAACGCCCTACCCACACACGCGGTTGAAGATCTCTCTTGCGGTCTCTCTTGCGGTTGAAGGTCATTCATGACAGTGAGGTCTCTCTCTCTCTCTCTCTCTCTCTCTCTCTCTCTCAATCTCTCTCAATCTCAATACCGATTTAAGGATTTGGGGATTTAGGGATTTGGGATTTGGGGATTTAGGGATTTGGGGATTTATGGATTTAGGGATTTGGAGATTTAGGGATTTAGGGTTTAAGGTGGGCCCTACCGAGAGCTGTGAAGTCCACTATGCTTTTGAAACCAGTTGGGGTCCAAGTGAATGTGCGGTCGGATAATTTGAACCATCCATCTGATGAGAACCACTGTGGATGGTACAGGGTCCAAGAATCTCACCAACAGATGGTCCTGACCAATCTGATCTGTGGCACGGATGGATGAAACCTGAAACTGTCAAAAGCTTAACTAGAAAAAAAAATAGAAACAATCGATCCATGGAATAAAGAGTTCTCCAATTGCCGTTCCCCAAGCATGGTAGGCCCACCAGATAGAGGTTTAAGATAATATGGATTATACACCCCTGTGGCCCCCATCTGATTATTAACCCCCATCCATGGTTTTGTTTCAGTGGTTTTCCTAATCCATGGTTTTGTTCTAAACTTGTTACTAGGATTTTATCAAAACTAATAGAAGCGTCATCTTGTATTTCTCTTACATTTTACACATTGATTGCATGCAACCTGTCAATGTTTTCTTATTTTTCTCATGAGACTAGTTGTACATATTTCATACATAAAAGACTTGTTGTACATTAATAACGACGTAAGGTTATCAATTCCTTTCATTCCCAAATGGTCAGTTCACCTGGACTACATGAGAACTGACCAAAGATATTGATATTTGCTGTAAAATGTGAAGCCTCCACAAATTGGGTCATGTGAAGCAGATGGAAATCTCAATTGGACAACACAATAGGGATTGAATGCCCACCGTTGGAAACTTCTTGGGGCCACAAAAGTTGTGTTTTCCCTTCATCCAGGTCCGGGTGACCTTGTCAACAGACTGATTGGCAAATAAACATTACAGTGGGGCCTTAGGAAGCTTTTAGAGGTGGTCCACTATTTCCTATGTAGTCCACTTGATATTTGGATCTACTTCATTTTGGGGGCATGCCTTAAAAGGGAACGAATTTGGTGAGACCCTGGACTCACCCAAGATGGTGCGACCCTTACAATGGGGGCCACCTTGATGCATGTAATCTGTTTGCATGTTGTCCATCCATTTTTCCAAATCATTTTATTGCATTATCCGAAATTGAAGCAGATCCAATTATTAGGTGGACTATATCATAGGAAACAGTGGTGATTGACTATTAATGGGTCACGAAAGTTTCGAATCAAGCTGATATTTATTTTCTCTTAATCCAAGCTTAAGTGACCTTATCAACAAATTGGATGGCAAATAAACACTACATAACCATTAAGATGGTCCTAAGAAGTTTTTAATGGTAGGGTGGTCAATCACCACTATTTCCTATGGTATAGTCCACCTGACAATGGGATTTGCTTCATTTTTAGAACAATACTCCAAAATTTATGCGACTGTGGCTGTTTTGGGGTCTATATAGAAAGAAAGGAATAACCACACTTTTAATGGGAAAGTGAATGGCATATGTTTGGGGGATGAGTCAGTGAAAAATGCACATGGAATTTGTGGTCCTCAACTAAGGTCCATTTGGCACTAGCTAAGTTTTGAAGTTAGTTATCTTCATGATATATTCCATCGTTATATTTATAATGCATTTTATGAGATAATGCTTGTTCATATTCTTTTCTTGTTTGGTTGCTAATTATTTCTAGAATTGATTATAGTAAAATCATACTCATATATTGCTAGATTTTCAATGGGTCGAGCTAGATGAATGTTATAAAACAACCACATTCCATGACAAGTGCATCATAGTTGCATATGTATGTGAATCCTCACAATGTTCTGAAACAACCAATCCCATGACACTTTCATTTTATAGTTGTGACTTGTAATTGTGATTTGTAAGTCAGATAATTAGTTACCCGGATGTGCATCGGAGCTATTCGGATGTTGAGCGGGGGTCCCTGGAAGGTGGGAACCGTTGTTATGACCATGATGAAGTTGTTCATTTCCTATGGACAACATTGGAGTGGCCTAGCCATTTGGACAGGCCATATTTATGTATTTGCTCAAAATTAATGGAGTAAACCCGGATGTGCGTCAGAGCTATTCGGATGAGCGGGCGTCCCTGGAAGGTGGGTGTCACGCCCCAAACCCAGAAATCGGATTCATAGCAATCCCGATCGCCAAATTCGGTGCCAACAGCCTCCGTAGTACCCCATTCTCAGCTTATAGCGTTCATACGCCAGATTTCGATTGTAACGCCCTAAAAATCGGGGGTTGAGTATAAGCTCCACTCCCGAGTTCCAATGCATCACTTATGCAACATAGATAATGATGATTAAATGTTGTCCGTGTTAGTGCACTAAACAAGAGTGGGATTACACCAAAACAGCATATCATACTCCAGAGACAGTTAAATTATGCAAGCGGAAGACTGTGATAGATATATAAAATATATAAACTATTATAAGTCTCCAGAGTATGAACATGTTACCAGGTTATATACATACATGTATACTCCAAAAAAGAACAAAAAGAATCTACACAGGTGTTCCAAAAGTGTAAAATAACAAGTGTAATGGCGTCTAATCAACATCCCTGTAACCCCATCGATCAGAACATGGTCTACATAAACCCACCTGAAAACTGCATGTAGGAGAATGCCTCCTCGTTGTCCTCGAAGTCCGGCTCCACCTCAAGAGTCACGTCATCATCTGCAATCAAGACAGAGTCTGTTTGGTGCTTAAAACACCGTCCCGTAACATGGGAGTAAGTGATCAACTCAGTGGAACTATACAACAAAGGTTAACATGTTATCAATTCAGTCAAGCAGTAATGATAAAGCAGTAAAATCAAACATCCCTAAATACTCTTATTAATGCAAGAATGATATAAATAATGATGCATGCCCTCACCTACACTCCCTCGTGCGACACCATCGTACAGTCTCGGCATGCTTTCTTCCCTCTATGCTCTTCAACCCGGGGCACATACAGTGCGATGTTATGAGCGTGATTACTAAGTTTTTATTAATCCTTTCCATACAGCAGGATTGGGAAACTAAGGTACCTCCCTTATATCAATTCCCAAACAATGATCCATCTAGGGTCGTCAATCCAAGCTAATCACATACGATAGGCAAGTTTAGGTCACTGCCACAAACTCCCTACCAACTGGCAGTATATTTTCGAAGGCTCGTCGCCAACCCGATTGGGGACCACAGTCAGGCTTTGCCGGGGTAGGCCTATTTTATACTTGAGGTCACTCCACCAACGCCCTACCAACTAGCAGTCTATTTTTGAAGGCTCGTTGCCAACCCGACTGGGGACCACAGCCAGGCTACACCAATGAAGGCCGACAGCTCGAATACAGTGCCCCATACCACTGTATTCGGTTCACGAGTTTGGGTTGCTCACTGGTCACTATGGGGAGGCTCGTCGCCCCAGCGTAGGCCGACCGGTCGACCACGGTGTCCCATACCACCATGTACGACTCATGAGTCTTAGCGGATCGAGGTACCAAGGTTAAAGGGATTTCACTGGTGAGTTTGGTACCTCAGGTTCAAGCAGTGGCGTCCATACATGGTGAACATACAACGGGTCAATCGGGTTACTTGACGAGCTCGACTAGCCCAAGCTCACGACAAGTTGAACGACATGAAGTGTGTAAGCACTCCGCGTGGCCTAACCACTGTCGCCAACTGAAGTATGGCTCGGATTCGTCAAGCACGTCCCGTGTGGTGAAACAACATCAGCCACCTAATCAGGATCTGTCATCGATTTCCTGGACTATATAATAGCCCCAACCACATTCAATTATAACAAATTATCATATGAGAAAATCAAAGCAGTAATGGATCAATATTTCAAATCATACAATCATTTGAACATGTTCTGAAATGCAATGTAAACATGAATTCACACATATTCAGTTCATAAACAAAATAGACATCAGAATGTGACATACATGGAGGAAATCATACACATCATTGAGGTAGTTGAGAATCATATCTCAACCCGCATACAAGTACACCTAGCTAACTGCTAACTCATTCAGACATTTTTACAAACACTTAGTCTACACATTCCATCATACATATTATATATTAGTTATCATACGTATTAGGGAAAATCCTTTCGTCAAAGGGGTTGTCGCCTATACGACAATCATATATCCACGACAGCTAGTCACGGCGAGCACGAACGCAAATTCTATACTCATTCAGTCATTTTCACAAACACTTAAGCTACACATAATAACATACACAACGTATGTTGATATAACATGTATTAGGCCAAATCCTTTTACTAGGGAGTTGTCCCGTATACCACACGCATATACCTAAGGCGGATAATCATGGCATGCTCGAATCTGGGTTCCATACTCATTTAATCATTTCCACAAACACGTGGGCTACACACTTTTAACATATATTGTGTATATTGAACGTGGCGTGATTTAGGGCAAGTCCTTTCACTAGGGAGTTGTCGCATACATAACAAGCATATAGTCATGGCAAATAATCATGTTAGACACAAATCCAAATTCCATACGTATTCAAACATTTCAATACGTGCATAGAATACACTATATTCAACATAGCCCATGTATAATCGTAAAACGAAACAAACGACATATTTTGCATGTGAAATAGCACCCACGTCAAGAATAAATCATTAACCGACATTGAAAGCCTTGAAAACCATAACCTATACGTATGTAGTCCGCACCTTACGCCGGTAGACACGTAACGAACTCAGTTCATTTACTCACGCTCCGTCTACGGCCCGACGGTAACTTATTTCATGAAATAAGTTAGCTATTTCATTATTTTAACTAATTGAAACCCTAGAACAGCTTAGGGTTAGGATTTCTTACCCAATAGTGGAATTGAAATTGCCAGAATAGCGATCCAGTAGCGATGAATAATCACGGGAAGAGGCAGGGTAGAATACCAAGAATCTTCTCCAACTTCCCTCGCACTTTCTCTCTCTCTCTCTCTCTACTCTCTTCTCTCCCCTAGGGTTTTTCTCAAATTTATATGGAAGGAAAGAGAGAGGGCTTAAGGTCCTTATATAGGCCTAAAACTGATGGGAATGACCCTAGGGTCAAGGTATACTTAGGTTATATCCAAAGAGTGTCTGTTTCAGCTCAACGGAGCACTTTCAGAGCCTCCCCTTGAGCCTAAGGTCAGACTTAAGTTTCCTTATATTGGATCTAGGTCAAGCTGAGTTTTCGGTCCGATCGGATTTACAGATCGACCGCGGCGGACCAGTTTCAGTTCGACGGTCACCGAAACTCGATCAGGGCCAGAAGTACACTGCCATATATGGAAATTTTCTCCTGATCCAAGGGTGTATTTGGGTCAGATTCTGATAGTCTAAATCCTTGTATTCAGCCCGTAAGCGACAAGTCTCAGATTACTTAAATTTGGATTTCATTTCTAAATATATTCACGTTTCTCACACACTTCACTCCGGGCTTATGCGAATAACTTCGGGACACTATCTGGACTTGATTTCTGAGGTGGTGGTCGAGTCCAGTAAGGTGGTCATATTCATTTAGTTTCGTGGTAATCGGACTTTCGACGTGCGATCCAGGTCCGATAAGGAGCATCGGTGTGCTCCCGAGAGCAACTGGGTAATGAGATTGATCCTAGATTTAAGGGTAATGTAGTGTCGATGATTCTGTAAGTTTTAGGTCTTGCAGTTCATATATAAAGTGGTTCAAGCGAATTTCACAACTAATCTAGTTTAACGCTTAGTTAATTTCGTCTAATTTCTAAAGGATTTGGTCCTGAGTGATTTCTGCCTGAGGTGGTACTCGGGTCTCTGTACGAATTTTTCTGGGACATTACAATCTACCCCCCTTAAAGAAAAATTTCATCCCCGAAATTGTCTAAGGGTAATAAGTAAAGGTTTTCAGGTTAGTTCTATTGGTTTCAGGTTTATATACGTGTTAGGGTATATAACAGCTACACTAGCCTAGCTCATATCAGTCTACCCCCCTTAAAAGTTTCTACCTTTGAGGTTTGAAGATAAATGTCGAAGTCATTATTATCGTGCTAAGTGTCTGATGTTAAAGTTTACCTAAGGGTGGTATGTTCTACCATTTATGATTGGGCTAATACAGAAAGTCATTTGTGGTAGGCTCGAACCCGATACGTTGATTGCCCGCCTGACCAGGGTAGACAACACATTGTATCCCTTCCTAATCCTGATGGATCCTGCTCTTCTGCTCGATCAAAGCAGTGAGTCCTTTGGTAATCACCCAGGATTGAGAATTGAGTTAAGCCGTGAATGTCTCGTATGGATATGGTTCTGAAATTCTGAAATCGGATCATCCTAAGTATTTAAGGAGTATTATAATTCGCTAAGAGGTTCAAGCCTCATGTCTATAAGGTTGTCCTTTGGATCTTGTTCAACGAGGTTCTTGTTTAACCTATGTTTAACTTGGTAGATAATAAGTTCTTTCCTAGTGCTCATAGTCAAAATACTATACTAGAAGGGTTTTCAATCTCCTAATATTATAGTTGTAGGTCATCATTTCAATCATACGGCTAGGGGGTTATGAGTAGATTTGCACTTTAGTTTCATTAACTTCGGAAGGTAGGGAAGAGTCGAGAGTCCTAAAATATTGCAGAAGTTTGGAATGCTAGAAACATAAGGCCGCGGGAAGGGAAAGAAAAGGGACATCTCCTCGACGCGGTATGAACCTTAAATTTACAAGGGAAATAAGAAACTTATAACCTTATTGTGGTCCACCTCTAACATGATCTTACAGAGTATTAAACTATGAAACTCAATCCTACTCGAGGGTTCTAATTTAATTGAACGAAAACAACAAATATATATATATATATATATATATATATATATACATACAATCAAATTTAATCACAGGGTAATTCCTAGTATGAATATAAGAATTCCTAAAAGATATGACCAACCTATTAGCAACTTGAAGTTGTACAAATTTTCCGTTTCGACCTTTCTATTATTTACAACATATTTGTCCTCTCTAGTTACCATATTATTTTATTTTTTTTATAATAAGGATAGTAATCCATTGTTAGGCCTATTCTTTCATACGAACTGGTTTAATAGACCCAGTGTCTGCCAATAGGAATATAGGCGTACCTTGAATGTGAACAGTGACCTCAAAGGTCAAAGGCGCTACAGTTGTTAACTCAGGTGCTTCGACTGTAAGTGCATGCACACGGGCTTGTTGAGGATGATTTGGTTGCGCTGCCATAGGTCTTTGAGGCGGCCTATTTTGAGGTACAGGTGGTCGATAAAATGGTTGCGCTGGTGATGTAGATCGTAGAGGTGGAGTCGCTACATCACGTGATGGTCGACGGTCGATCTTCTGAGGTGGCGTGACACCGTTGTCTTTCATCTTGGTGAAGCAGAAGGGGTAAGTGTGTCCACCTTTATCGCAATATATACACCAACATTTCGCTCGCCTTTGCTGTGTCGGCAGAGCCATGGGCCTGGGAGGTAAGTCTACATGTGGCCTCTTACCTAGGACTGGCCGGTCCTTTGATTCGGGCCGAGGCCTCGGGCCCATTGGTATACATGTTTGAGAAACTCTGTCTCCATCTTGCTCAGCTCTTAGAGACATGTTGACTAGCTCGACGTAATTAGAAATGCTAGCGCAACACGTCTGAGTACGGATATCGGGCCACAACCCATCTGAAAAATGCCGCATTTTCATCGGTTCATCAGTTAGTATCAAAAGAGTGTATCTGGCTAGTTCCGTGAACCTGTTCTCGTACTCTGCCACGTCATGCCCCCCTGTCGGAGGTGAAGGAACTCTCCCTTCTTCTCATGGCAGTACGTGAGGGGGAAATATTTCTCATGGAAGTGTGTCTCAAATGCAACCTAAGTCTACACGTGTCCAGTGGGAACCGTTTGTAGGACGTTATCCCACCATAAACTATCCTCCTTCTCGAACATATAAGTGGCTAGCTCAACTTGTTCTACCTCAGTGCAGTGCAACAACTTTAACATCCTGGAGATGAGATCTATCCAGTACAAAGCCTCCTCGTGTCTGTGAGTACCCATAAAAGTGGGAGGACGGAAATGCTGAAAGCGCTCAAAAAGTCCGCTGGTATTCAAGTTCCTAACAAGGTGCGTAGGTGATGTAGGCGAAACAATACTCATCTTCTGGGCAAGGGACCCTGGTATGGTGGCTAAAAATTGTTGCTGCTGCTGTGCCTACTGCTGCTGCATCAACAACATCATCTGCTCCAGCCTATCAGTAGGGGGAGCCGGCTGAGACATGGGTGGTGTCGACATTGACGCACAGTTCTGCTAAGGAACCGATGGTGTAACAGGTGGTACCACGGGCGGTGTCATATGTGTCAGCCCAGTGGCAGGGCCAGTGGCCGGCTGAGAATCTGGCATGGCAGTGTGGGTCAGGCCCAAACTAGGGTCCATTTGGCAATCACTCAGGGAAGATACCCCGTCAATCGGATCGCCAAAAGTGAGATGCGCCGCAACCCGTGCAGCCTTAGGTGGCATTCCCTATATTCAATATAGGGTGCAACCCAGGTCAGATTCAACATACTCACAAACACTTTTACGCAACATTCATACACAGACTAAAGCAACTTCATGCATTTCATTTACCAAAATTGTCATAATACATGAGACACAGTGTTACATGAATCATGACAGAAGATGCATGTGAGCCAATACAACCAAGACTTCAAACATTTAAAACTTCTACCAACCACTACACTACTAGGCCTATCAACATGAAAACACAAAGATCCTAATATAGCATCAAGGAAACACACAGGGCAACGGCGTGGATGACTAGGCATCCGAGTCTGGCGAAGGAAGAGGGGCGCCCTTATCTTGCAGACAGCACAGGATAGTTTTCAAGGTGCGAGACACCTTCTTGAACTTATGTTTCACGATGCCTCAAAGATCCATCAGATCTGTCGAAAGACAGCCTGACCCTCCTCAAGTCGAGCTAAACGGGCATCCCAAGCAGCCTGATCAGTGTCTTACTTTGGTGCCATAGGAGGGGAGCTCTCCTTCGTGTCATGAGCCTCCTCTTCTTCCTCACTCTCTTCCTCTTCTACTTCAGCTCTACCTTCTTCCTCGCTCTCTTCCTCTTCACTCTTTGTCTCATCCTCACTCTCCTCAAGTCGGGCTTGTCGTTGTCATGGCCTGATTTCCATCTGATTGAGAGTAGTTTCATTGATGAAATGTTGCGGCACTGGGAGTTCTACGCCAAGTCCGTAGCCGAACTCACGTGCAATCTTGCATATGAGTCGGCCGAAGGGGAGCGAATCAGTCCTTCTAGTAGAGCGTATGGTAAGAACTATCTGTCTCAACATGAACGTAGGCACGCACAATTTCTTTCCCTGCCCCACTTGATACAGGAAATCTAACATCAGGCGCGTACACTCGCTGCGATTGCTCCAGCTGGGGTAGACGTTAAACGTGCATATATGGTGGAGTAGGCGGAAATCATCCGTCATGTTTGACGACAGGAGGCTATTGTTTGGTACTATTGAACCAGTCGACCATAAAGGAAACGCGTACGGCGATCCCTTTCATGTGCATTCTTCAAATTCTTCTCACTCGAGTGGACTTGGCCAAGCGGTATTCCCATGAGTCGAGTTATCAGGTCAGCGTCAATTGTGGCCTCCCGACCTCTTCCAAATGGGATCTTGAACTGAAAGGGCTCCAGCGTAGGCTCTTGAATATGAGCATAGAATGCACGGACAGTGCCCACATTTGCACGATATTTTTTCTCAAACACAGGGCCCCAACCAGCCTCACCCGGGCACTCCAATAACAGATACTCTCCAAAGAGCCTCTCATCCATGTGTGCTTCAAAAAGGACCCTACGACCCACATATCTTCCATGGGATAAATCCACCAGTAGATCTCTTGGGAGAGGAGCTTGGGGATCGAGGTCCCGCTTAGTCTGTATCTCACGTTCAACGCCCGTGGTTGTGGTGGCGCCTTTCTTTTTCCTTGAACGAGTAGGGCAACTAGGCCCGGCTTCATCCACGGCACCCTTTTTCTTTCCCATGAGAGAGAGAAAGGTGGAATCAAAAATACAGTTGTAATAAGCTCAAATAGAGCCATGAAAAAGTTAAGAAAATGGAGGAAAGGGCTGGGGTCTTTAGGTCTCCACAGATTTGAGCCTCAAATGAGGGTGTAAAGGCTCAAATGAAAGGGGATAAAGAAGGAAAATGAAGAGATGGGATTTACACGAATTTGAGACTCAAATGGGGGTTTAAGAGCTCAAATGAGAGAGAATGGAAAGGTTGAAAGGTGGGTGTTGCTGAAAATGGTGGAGGTGTGTATACTTTAAAGGGAAATGATGAAATGGGTGATTGGAGGGGAGCTTTGAGAGAGAAACAAGGATTTTTAAAGAAAAGGGAAAGCTTGGAGGGGTAGTTTATAAAGGACAGTGGTGTTTGGGGGGGTTTTAATCGATCCACCCTGGATCAGTGGGCCCCACAACACTCCAAAGGTGTCGGCCCGAGCCGGCCCGCCCGGCCTAGCCCGTTGGGCGGCGAGGCCTCCCCAAACCGACGAGGTCCTCACTGAGGGTTCGCCTATTAGGCGAGGTCCTCCTGCCCCACTTGGTCCAAAAACATGTGGGGCCTACCTTGGGTCCCACCGAATTTGTTTGGTTTGGCCCCTGACTCTGATTCGAGTCGTATCAAGTACTTTCGGGTCCTTTCTGATGTACAGCTGCACATGGAGACTTTTGAAGGCTAGGATGGGGTCAACCATGGTCTAAACCTGTCGCTTGACGAAGGTCCGGGGTCGCCTCAAGCGATCATGGAGGTGTACGGACTCGATCTCGACGATTGATATCGATGAACTTTGCCAATTAGCGAAATCGGGAAAACATAAGCTTGTTTCTACATTTTTCTTGCACCCACCTATATTGAAAAATGTCAATGTACGTCGTGAGACTATAACCGAGGTCCAGTTTAATCCAAATCATGCTCTGATACCAACTTATAACGCCTTGAAAATCGGGGGTCGAGCATAAGCTCCACTCCCGAGTTCCAACACATCACTTATGCAACATAGATAATGATGATTAAATGTTATCCATGTTAGTGCATTAAACATGAGTGGGATTACACCAAAACAGTATATCATACTCCAGAGACGGTTAAATTATGCAAGCGGAAGACTGTGATAGATATATAAAATATGTAAACTATTATAAGTCTCCAGAGTGTGAACATGTTACCAGGTTATATATATGCATGTATACTCCAAAAATGAACAAAAAGAATCTACATGGGTGTTCCAAAAGTGTAAAATAATAAGTGTAATGGTGTCTAATCAACATCCCTGTAACCTCGCCGATCAGAACATGGTCTACATAGACCCGCCTGAAAATTGCATGTAAGAGAATGCCTCCTCGTCGTCCTCGAAGTCCGGCTCCACCTCAGGAGTCGCGTCGTCATCTGCAATAGAGACAGAGTCTGGTTAGTGTTTAAAACACCATCTCATAACGTGGGAGTGAGTGATCAACTCAGTGGAACTATACAACAAAGGTTAACATGTTATCAATTCAGTCAAGCAATAATGATAAAGCAGTAAAATCAAACATCCCTAAATACTCTTATTAATGCAAGAATGATATAAATAATGATGCATGCCCTCACCTACACTCCCTCGTGCGACACCATCGTACAGTCGCGGCATGCTTTCTTCCCTCTGTGCTCTTCAACCCGGGGTACATGCAGTGCGATGTTATGAGCGTGATTACCAAGTTTTTATTAATCCTTTTCATACAGCAGGATTGGAAAACTAAGGTATCTCCCTTATATCAATTCCCAAACAATGATCCATCTAGGGTCATCAATCCTAGTTAATCACTTACGATAGGTAAGTTCAAGTCACTACCACCAATACCTTACCAACTGACAGTCTTTTTTCGAAGGCTCATTGCTAACCCGACTGGGGACCATAGCCAGGCTGTGCCGGGGTAGGACTATTTTATACTCGAGGTCACTCCACTAATGCCCTACCAACTGGCAGTCTATTTTCAAAGGCTCATCGCCAATTCGACTGGGGACCACAGCCAAGCTGCACCAATGGAGGCCAACAGCTCAATTACAATATCTCATACCATCGTATTTGCCTCACGAGTTTGGATTGCTCACTGGTCACTATGGAGAGGCTCGCCGCCCCAGCGTAGGCCGACAGCTCCACCACGGTGTCCCATACCACCATGTCTAGCTCATGAGTCTTAGCGGATCGAGGTACCAGGGTTAACGGGATTTCACTGGTGAGTTTGGTACCTTAGGTTCAGGCAGTGGTGTCCATACATGGTGAACATAGCTCGAGTCAATCGGGTTACTTGACGAGCTCGACTAGCCTGAATGCACGACAAGTTGAACGACATGAAGTGCATAACCATTCCGCGTGGCCTAACCACTGTCACCAACCGAAGTACGGCTTGAATTCGTCAGGCACGTCCCATGTGGTGAAACAACATCGGCCACCTAATCAGGATCTGTTACCGATTACCTGAACTATATAATAGCCCCAACCACATTTAATTACAAGAAATTATTATACGAGATAATCAAAGCAGTAATGGATCAATATTTCAAATCATACAATCATTTGAACATATTCTGAAATGCAATGTAAACATGAATTTGCACATATTCAGTTCATAAATAAAACAGACATCAGAATGTGACATACATAGAGGAAATCATACACATCATTGAGGTAGTTGAGAATCATATCTCAACCCGCATACAGGTACACCTAGCTAACTGCTAACTCATTCAGACATTTTTACAAACACTTAGTCTACACATTCCATCATACATATTATATATTAGTTATCATACGTATTAGGGAAAATCCTTTCGTCAAAGGGGTTGTCACCCATACGACAATCATATATCCACGACAGCTAGTCATGGAAAGCACGAATGCAAATTCGATACTCATTCAGTCATTTTCACAAACACTTAAGCTACACATAATAACATACACAACATATGTTAATATAACATGTATTAGGCCAAATCCTTTTACTAGGGAGTTGCCCCGTATACCACATGCATATACCCAAGGTGGATAATCATGGCATGCACGAATCCAGGTTTCATACTCATTTAATCATTTCCACAAACATGTGGGCTACACACTTTAACATATATTGTGCATATTGGCCATGGCATGGTTTAGGGCAAGTCCTTTTGCTAAGGAGTTGTCGCATACATAACAAGCATATTATCATGGCAAATAATCATGTTAGACACAAATCCAAATTCCATATGTATTCAAACATTTCAATACGTATATAGAATACATTATATTCAACATAGCTCATATACAATCGTAAAGCGAAACAAATGACACATTTTACAAGTGAAATAGCACCCACGTCAAGAATAAATCATTAACTGACAATCAAAGCCTTGAAAACCATAACCTATATGTCTATAGTCCGTACCTTACGCCGGTAGACACGTAACGAACTCAGTTCATTCACTCACGCTCCGTTTACGGCCCGACGCCAACCTTTTTTATGAAATAGGTTAGTTATTTCATTACTTTAACTAATTGAAACCATAGAACATCTTAGGGTTAGGATTTCTTACACAATATTGGAATTGAACTGGCAAGAATAGTGATCTGGTAGCGATGAATAAGCACGGGAAGAGGCAGGGTAGAATACCAGGAATCTTCTCCAACTTCCCTCATACTTTCCCTCTCTCTCTACTCTCTTCTCTCCCCTAATGTTTTCCCCAAATTCGTATGGAAGGAAAGAGAGAGGGCTTAAGGTCCTTATATAGGCCTAAAACTGATGGGAATGACCCCATGGCCAAGGTATACTTAGGTTATATCCAAAGGGCGTCTTTTTCAGCTCAACGGAGCACTTCCAGAGCCCCCTCTTGAGCCTAAGGTCGGACTTAAGCTCCCTTATGTTAGATCTAGGTCAAGCTGAGTTTTTGGTCTGATTGGATTTATAGATCGACCATGGCGAACCAGTTTTAGTTCGACGGTCACCGAAACTCGATTAGGGCCACAAGTAAACTGCCATGTATGAAAAATTTCTCCTAATACAAATGTGTATTTGGGTTAGATTCTGACAGTCTAAATCCTTATATTCGGCTCGCCAGCGACAAGTCTCAGATTACTTAAATTCGAATTTTATTTCTAAATATATTCACGTTTCTCACACACTTCACTCCGGGCTCAAGTGAATAGCTTCGGGACACTATCTGGACTTGTTTTCCAAGGTGGTGGTGAAGTCCAGCAAGGCAGTCATATTCGTTTAGTTTCGCGGTAATCGGACTTTCGACCTACAATCCAGGTCCGATACAGAGTTTCGGTGTGCTCCCAAGAGCAACTGGGTAATGAGATTGATCCTAGATTTCAGGGTAATGTAGCATCGATGATTCTGCAAGTTTTAGGTCTTGCAGTTCGTATATAAAGTGGTTAAGCAAATTTCACAGCTAATCTAGTTTAACACTTAGTTAACTTCGACTAATTTCTAAAGGATTTGGTCCTGAGTGATTTCTGCCCAAGGTGGTACTCGGGTCTCTGTACGAATTTTTCTGGGATGTTACACCGATCCTGGGATCCTACAAGGAGGATTATTTCCAACATATATTTTTCTCTTAATAAGCAAAACCACAAGTATACCCAAATCATAAAGGTTATCATCACATATCCACTAATATAATCATTTGATTACAATACTGAAGGGAAATATATAAGTCGAAAATCAAGCTCTAGAAGAACCGCTACATGCTCCAAGCTCAACAATGCTGCAACCTAACATCACCTGCACGCATCTATCATGCATAGGCTTATAAAAAGCTTAGAGGGCGGTGTAAGTGTGTGCACAAGGTAAGTGTCAAGTATTTAATACAATGCCATCATCATACAGTACCAAAAATACTAGTAATCTATAAATTGTACAATATCGGGATAAGTAGAATTACTAATAAGATCATGAATTACCAAGGTAAGCAGAAATACTGACAAGAGCAAGAATTATCAAAGTAAACAGAAATACTGGCAAGATCATAAATTATACGATAACAGAGTAAGCGAAAATACGGACAAGCCCATAAGTCAATCAATATCAGAATACGCGATATAGAACAGCTATGTAATTGAGGAGTCATAAAGAGCCAAATATCAAATGTCGAGGATGGGATGCAATATATAATTCCTGATGAGTCCCCAAATAGCGTCAATCGTATCTATACCATATAAATACAGAAACACAGTAACCCAAAATATCATATGTCATAGATGTAATACAATATGCGGTGCGAATAGAATGACCATGCTGGAGTGTGAAGTTGGGATGGTAGTACGTAGCATCGCAGGCTATGGGGTCCATCACAAGGGACTTCTATCCAAACCAGTCCCATACCTAAATTTAGATAGTCAGACTCAATGTGGTAAACTCCTAATCTCAGGTTAGTCACGCGTCCAACTGAAATTCTAGTCATGCGAATGTACACGTAACAAATAGTTGCACACCACCAGCCTAAGTGGATAGTGAATGAATAAATAAATGAATGAGTATGCAACTCCTGGTCAATAAGTCCACATATCAGTACGGTTCATCTCTAGGATCATCACCGGGGTCTATTACACTATACGCCAGCTTGTCGCCCCTATCCGTTCGCACAACTAGGTAAGTGGAAGAGACTATCTGCCTGCTAATATCGGACCCGGCTCATCGATAGCAGACCCATTCCTCAAGCTGGTCAAACTTAACCTAGATATTGCCCCCTCACTCAGGCGGGTAAGGTCACACCCCCTCCCAACCGACCACTACACAGTGGAAGACGCAGCCTACTGGTATACGGTCCTGACGTGCTCATATATATCCACTCGGTCTCGACGTTGGGGCGTCTCCTGGCCACGGAGGTTTAGGAATTTTCACCCAGGGACATCTATGGCGCCCGTATGCTAGAACCAAACATTTCTGGTGTCCCCTCTGGCCATCCATGATATGCCTGTGGAGGCTACGACCCTGATGTCACTAGGGCGTATAGTAATTATAATGCAAGATGCATGAGTCATACAATCCAGTCATGCATCAATCCTTCACATATCATGTGCTCATGTGAGATAACCTCCGCCTATCAGGGAGTCTCATAACAACATGCTCAATGACATATGCAATGATCAACCACATCTCATAACAAACATACAGATGATGTGTATGGGCATGTATCATGACGCTATGCTCTCACATACTCATAATCGGTATCAATAACCGGCATCGACCATCGACCTCTACAATGTGGACATTTAACCAACATTACCTTCAAGGAAGGGCCCACATAGAGCCTAACATATAGTGGACCCATGACCTCACACAAGGACCTAATATACAACACAATGGGCCTTGCTTAAGGCCACATATACACAGCAGGTGGGCCCTGCTCATGGGCCTTGAATACATCTAATGGGCTATGCCTTCTGGGCCTATTACATATCACAATGGGCCTCGCCCATAGGCCACGAATACATCACAATGGGCCTTGCCCATGGACCTCGAGTACTTCACAATGGGCCCCATCACATAGACCTCCTACTCATCACTTTAGGTCTTAAACACAGGCTGCACATACATTACACAGGCCGAATACATATCCCAATGGGCCTCAACTACAAGTCGCATATACATCATATAGATCTCAACAATAGGCCTTGGCAATCAAAATCGGCATCGACGAATCGGCTTATACAATCGGCATCGATGAGAATGGGCCTAACTAGACCTAAGGGAAGGTCACCATGCAGGCGTTTAACCATCATTACCTAAAAATGTGGACGTTCAATCAACACTACTCCCAAGCAGTGGCCCACATAGAGTCAAACATAAGGTGGGCTCAATTATCCAACAAGTGGCCTTAAATAGTCATCAAAGGTGGGCCTTACATATGCAGCACGTGGGCCTACACATCATAGCAGGTCGATACATTGGGCCGCACCATTGGCCTAATATACACATCACGGTGGGTCGCATCATTGGGTCACACCAATGAGCCTCATATCCAACAAGTGGGCCGCATCAATGAGATGCACTAATGAGTCTTATACACATCAAGTTGAGCCTCGATAACTAAGCTGGAAACATATCACACTGGACCATGACATTGGGCTGGGAATACGTCACAATGGGCCTCGACCCATAGGCCAAAAATACATCTCAGTGGGCCTTACCAAATGGGCTATAAACACATCCTAATGGGCCTCAACCATGGGCCTCTAACATATCATAACGGGCCTTGCATCAATCGACCACACTAATGGGGCTCATACACATCAAGTGGCTTACATCAATGGGCCGCACAAATGCACAATAGGTAGGCCCTGCACATGCAGCAGATGGGCCCCACCAGATGGTTAATGTAGATATAGAATGCATACATCTAGTGGGTCACACATCCCACGGATGGTGTGAATAAAACATACATCGAAGCTAGCCCTATATGACCTGGACGGTTAGGATGGAACATATGAGGTGGGCCCTGCTCACAAGTTCCAATTACATTACAATGGGCCTTACCAAATGGGCTTTGAATATATCTCAATGGGCCTCAACCCATGGGCCCTGATATATATATCATAATGGGGTGCCTGCCCTGGATGGCGTGGATAAAAATACATCATGGTGCATCCCATCCAAATAGTTGGACAATATAGATATGAAAACATATATGTGTGTGTGTGTGTGTGTGTGTGTGTGTGTGGGATCCATGTATACAACAGATGCATTAAGGTGGGCCTCACACAGATGGACTGCATGGAATGAAATACATATGTCACACGGGTTCCACATCCCACAGCCAGAGATTGGGTGGTGTGGATAAATACATCATGCTGACCCACACTTCACATGGACAGTATGCTTATTCAACACATATAATAACATATAATAAGGAGGGCCGCACCGTCTAGTAGTTGCTAGACGATGTGAATATGGAATGCATGCATTAAGGTGGGCACCTCGAATGGACTATAAAATACGTCAAAGTGGGCCTGATGGATGGGCCACAAAGTACATCAAAGTGGGCCCGACAAATGGGCCACAAAATACATCAAGATGGTACTCATCACATGGGCCGCACCAAAATCATTTCAATAGTTGTAGGTGTAACATGTGTATCATTGTACACAATCATTTCATGGGCACATGGCCCACTAATGATGATCAGCACTGTCCGAACATTGTCCAGCACTATCCAGCATAATCTAGACAGTGTGGATAAAACATACGTTATAGTGGGTCTTGGCAAAATGGATAGACGACGTGGAGAACACATATATCACGACTGGCCCCACCATCCACATGGACGGTGGGAATATGCAACACATCATCAAAGTAGGGCCCCATCAACACTGTCCAAAGTTGGACGGTGCGAATATAGAATACGTACACCAAGGTAGACCCCATCACATGGGCCTCATATACATCAAATGGGCCACACTATGTGGGCCAATATATATCAAGTATGTCACATCATATGGACCTATAATACAACTCAATGGACCATGCCAGGAAGGGTCACAAATACATACCGGGCGGGCCCTGCACATGGGCCTCAAACAAATTAAGGTGGGCCTCAACAACGGTCCATAATATGGTAAGTGGGCCACACCACATAGGCCACATATATATCAGATGGGCCACACTCAAATATAAGTGGTGATAAGGACTTCACTATTAAAACTTCTAAGGGTTTAATGGTAGACGTTCAAACCCACGGATTTCTACAATGTGGTCCACCTGATCCTAGATCTGTCTTATTCTTAAACTCAAGCCTTAAAATGATCTTTTAAAAATAGTTGGACGGTTTGGATGCAGCACATAAATCATGGCGATACATCCCATGAAGGCCCACCATCATATATATATATATATATATCATATATATATATATAATATAATATAATATAATATACATATACACACACACACACACAACAGGTGTAGTCCCACATGTGGGGTGGGTCCCATATAGATGGACGGCATGGATGAAACATATACCTCATGGTGGGGTCCCCCTGCCATCCAACACACGTCAGAGTGGGCTCCACCGTTCACCTGGACGGTGCGTATAAAACACATACATTGCTGTGGGTTCGGACGGTGGCAATAAAACACATATATCATTGTGGGCTCCATGTGAGGCCCACCACAATGTTTATAAGCCATCCAATCCATTCATAAGGTCATGCAGACCAGGATGAAGAGTAAAAATAAATTTCAGATGGATCCAAAACTTTTGTGGACCAAAAAAGGGTTTCAATGGCAAAGAGTCAGCCCCACTATTTTCTGTGATGTGGGCCACCTGAGCTTTGGATGAGGCGGATCTTTGGAGGGGGCCCTCTGCTGGGAGTGGCCCACCTAATGAACGGGTTGGATGACATAAACACATCATGGTGGGGCCCACAGTTGGGACCATGGGTCCCTACCTAGCCGTCCGCCAGCCAGCAGCAGGCATTGCCTACATCTCTGACAGCAGCAACATCTGTTGCATGTTTTATTTTATTTATTTTTTTCAAAAACCCTTTTTTTATGGTTTTTCACACGTGGGGCCAGCATCAAGTGGATCCGACTCCGCCATTGGTCGCTACGGCTCAAGACAAGCCAAACAAGCCCAATATTCATAATGTTTTGACGTATAGAAATGTCAGGGGCATTTTAACGGTAGAAAATGTTGTTTACTATGTCATAGCCCGCCCGAACCTCGGATTGGCTCCATCTTTCAGCTTAACGCCTAAAATGAGCTAAAGAAAGGGATGGATGGCTTGGATTAAAATACATCAAGGTGGGGCCTGTGGGAGCGGTCCACCAAAAGAAATCTCTTTTTTTTTCTCTTTACAAATCACGTCCAGCGTCTGTGGATGCTGGACGACTTGGCATGACACATATAGGTAAGGTGGGCCACCAAATGATGGATTGGTGTGGATATCACACTTATAAAGTGGGTCCCACCTATGATGGCTTGGGATAAAACACTTGTCTTATGGTGGGGTCCATTCGGGTGGGCCACATAGACATATCATCATATAAAAGAAAGAGAGAGGGAGAGAGAGAAAGAGGGATCTAACTATAGAAGACACCCACCTTAGATCTTCTTGGACTTTTTCTTCCATCAATGCATGCTAAAAATCTAATGGATGGACTTCAACGGTTGAGATCGACTTAGGATGGTGGAGATGGGAGATGGGAAGGTGGGTCGCAATAGCTCTCTCATGGGGAACTTGGACGTGGGTTGCTTAGGAGGAAAAATGAGAGAGGGAATGAAAGAGAGAGAGATGATGGGAGACGAGTGATGGGAGAGAGGGATGGTGGAGTGACATGAGAGGTAAGGTGCTTGTTGACTTTATGGTACTTGTATAAGAGATAGGTAAGGCTAAGTATAGGTTGATTGTACTTGACTTTGATTGATGGATTGATGTGATATTTGATGTGATTGATGAGACATTCTCTTGGGATTTGTATCACGCGGCGTTTCCTCGAACTGAACGCGAGCCGCCTCGGCGTGGGAGATGTGGCATCAGAACCGCGGCGACGATGCAGTCGTACTGGTACAAGTATTGGGTCGAGCCGACTCAAATCTACAGAATATGACTTAAGATGGCACGCAAACATCAATTATATGATGTGGGTTGCCGAAATTCATCGGGAAGGATCGTGGGAGTTGACAGAACAGTACGAACTAGGATATGGGCCTTGCAATGGGAACCGCTGCTATGACCATGATGAAGCTGTCATTTCCTATGGACAACATTGGAGTGACCTAGCCATTTGGACAGGCCGTGTTTATATTTGTATTTGCAGGGACCACACCCTTAACCTAAACCACACACTAAACCTATAACCTTAACCTAAACCTAAAACCCAAACCTAAACCTACAACCTTAACCTTAACCTATAACCTTAACCTAAACTTAAAAACCCAAACCTAAACCCAAACCCGATTTCCTAAACCTAAACCTTAACCTATTCTCAAGTCCCTAAACGTTAACCCATACCCTAACCTAAACTTAAAATCTAAACCCAAACCTAAACCTATAACCTTAACCTAAACCTTAAACCTTAACCTATTCTCAATTCCCTAAACTTTAACCTATAACCTAACCTAAACCTAAAACCTATACCTATAACCTTAACCTTAACCTAAAACCTGAACTTAAACCTATATAACCTAAACCTAAACCTATAACCTTAACCTTAACCTAAAACCTAAACCTAAACTTGAAAACCTAAACCTAAGCCCGAACTCCGAACCCGATTTCCTAAACCTAAACCTTAACCTATTCTCACTTCCCTAATCCTTAACCTATACCCTAACCTAAACCGAAAATCTAAACCCAAACCTAAACCTATAACCTTAACCTTAACCTAAAACCTAAACCATTTTCTAAAACCTAAACCTTATAACCTTAACCTAAAACCTAAACCTAAACCCAAACCTAAACCCGATTTCCTAAACCTAAACCTCAACCTATTCTCAATTCCCTAATCCTTAACCTATACCTAACCTAAACCCAAACCTAAACCTATACCTTAACCTTAACCTAAAACCTAAACCTTATAACATTAACCTAAAACCTAAACCTAAACCCAAACCCAAACTTGATTTCCTAAACCTAAACCTCAACCTATTCTCACTTCCCTAATCCTTAACCTATACAATAACCTAAACCTAAAATCTAAACCCAAACCTAAACCTATAACCTTAACCTTAGCCTAAAATCTAAACCATTTCCTAAAACCTAAACCTTATAACCTTAACCCAAACCCGAACCTGAACCCGAATTCATAAACCTAAACCTAAACATAAACATATAACCTATGACCTAAGCCTATACCTAAACCTATGACCTAAACCTATAACTTAAACCAAAACTCAATTCCTAAACCTTAACCTATAACCTAACCTAAACCTATACTTATAACATAAACCTATTCTCACATCCCAAAACCTAAACCTTAACTTATAACCTAAACCTATAACCTTAACCTATAACCTAAACTCAATTCCCTAAACCTTAACCTATAGCCGACCTAAACCTAAACTTATAACCTAAACTCAATTCCCTAAACCTTAACCTAAACTTAGACCTAAAACCTAAATGTATTCTCAAATCCCTAAACCTAAACCCACACCTAATCCTAATCTCAACACCCTAACCTAAACCTAAACCTAAGCTTGAAAACACAAACCTAAACTTGAAAACCTCAACCTAAACTTGAAAACCCAAACCTACTCTTGAAAACCCAAACCAAAACTTGAAAACCCAAACTTAAACCCGAACCCGATTTCCTAAACCTAAACCTTAACCGATTCTCAATTCCCAAAAGCTATAACTTATAACCTAAACCTAAAACCAAAACCTATACCTAAAACCTAAATGTATTCTCAAATCCCTAAACCTAAACCTACACCTAATCCTAATCTCAACTCCCTAACCTAAATCTAAGCCTAAACTTGAAAACCCAAACTAAACCCGATCCCAAACTCGAACCCGATTTCCTATACTTAAACCTTAACCTATTATCAATTCCCAAAGCTATAACTTATAACCTAAACCTAAAACCTAAACCTAAACCTAAACCTAAAACCTAAATATATTCTCAAATCCCTAAACCTAAACCTACACCTAATCCTAATCTCAACTCCCTAACCTAAACCTAAACATAAACTTGAAAACCCAAACCTAAACCGATCCCGAACCCGATTTCCTAAACCTAAACCTTAACCTATTCTCAATTCCCTAAAGATATAACTTATAACCTAAACCTAGACCTAAAACCTAAATGTATTCTCAAATCCCTAAACCTAAACCTACACCTAATCCTAATCTCAACTCCCTAACCTAAACCTTAACTATTCTCAATTCCCTAAAGATATAACTTATAACCTAAACCTAGACCTAAAACCTAAATGTATTCTCAAATCCCTAAACCTAAACCTACACCTAATGTTAATCTCAACTCCCTGACCTAAACTTAAACCTAAACCTTAACTTAAAAACCCAAACTTAAACCTGATCCCAAACCCGAACCCAATTTCCTATACCTAAACCCTAACCTATTCTCAATTCCCTAAAGCTATAACTTATAACCTAAACCTAAAACCTAAACCTAAACCTAAAACCTAAATGTATTCTCAAATCCCTAAACCTAAACCTACACCTAATCCTAATCTCAACTCCCTAACCTAAACCAAACCTAAACTTGAAAATCTAAACCCAAACCCGATCCCAAACTTGAACCCGATTTCCTATACCTAAACCTTAATCTATTCTCAATTCCCTAAAGCTATAACTTATAACCTAAACCTAAACCTAAACCTAAACCTAAACCTTAAACCTAAATGTATTCTCAATTCCCTAAACTTAAACCTGCACCTAATCCTAGTCTCAACTCCCTAACCTAAACCTAAACCTAATTGAAAACCCAAACCTAAACACGATCTCGAACCCGATTTCCTAAACCTAAACCTTAACCTATTCTCAATTCCCTAAAGTAATAACTTATAACCTAAACCTAAAACCTAAACCAAGACCTAAAACCTAAATGTATTCTCAAATCCCTAAACCTAAACCTACACCTAATCCTAACCTCAACACCCTAACCTAAACCTAAACCTAAACCAAAACTTGAAAACCCAAACCGAAACCCGATCCCAAACTCGAACCTGATTTCCTATACCTAAACCTTTACCTATTCTCAATTCCCTAAAGCTGTAACTTATAACCTAAACCTAAAACCTAAACCTAAACCTTAAACCAAAATGTATTCTCAAATCCCTAAACCTAAACCTACACCTAATCCTAATCTCAACTCCCTAACCTAAACCTAAACCTAAACTTGAAAACCCAAACCTAAACCCGATCCCGAACCCGATTTCCTAAACCTAAACCTTAATCCATTCTCAATTCCCTAAAGCTATAACTTATAACCTAAACCAAAAACCTAAACCTAAACCTTAAACCTAAATGTATTCTCAAATCCCTACACCTAAACCTACACCTAATCCTAATCTCAACTCCCTAACCTAAACCTAAACCTAAACTTGAAAACCCAAACTTAAACCCGATCCCGAACCCGATTTCCTAAACCTAAACCTTAATCCATTCTCAATTCCCTAAAGTCAGTAACTTATATCCTAAACCAAAAACCTAAACCTAAACCTTAAACCTAAATGTATTCTCAAATCCCTAAACCTAAACCTACACCTAATCTTAATCTCAACTCCCTAACCTAAACCTAAACCTAAACTTGAAAACCCAAACCTAAACCCGATCCCAAACCCGAACCCGATTTCCTATACCTAAACCTTAACCTATTCTCAATTCCCTAAAGCTATAACTTATAACCTAAACCTATAACCTAAACCTAAACCTATAACCTAAATGTATTCTCAAATCCCTAAACCTAAACCTACACTTATTCTAATCTCAACTCCCTAACCTAAACCGAAACATAAACTTGAAAACCCAAACCTAAACCTAATCCTGAACCCGTTTTCCTAAACTTAAACATTAACCTATTCTCAATTCCTAAAGTTATAACTTATAACCTAAACCTAAAACCTAAACCTAGACCTAAAACCTAATTGTATTCTCAAATCCCTAAACCTAAACCTACACCTAATCCTAATCTTAACTCCCAAACCTAAAGCTAAACCTAAACTTGAAAACCCAAACCTAAACCCGATCCCAAACCCGAACCCGATTTCCTATACCTAAACCTTAACCTATTCTCAATTCCCTAAAGCTATAACTTATAACCTAAACCTATAACCTAAACCTAAACCCAAAACCTAAATGTATTCTCAAATCCCTAAACCTAAACCTACACCTAATCCTAATCTCAACTCCCTAACCTAAACCAAAACCTATACTTGAAAACCCAAACCAAAACACGATCCCGAACCCATTTCCTAAACCTAAACCTAAACCTTAACCTATTCTCAATTCCCTAAAGCTAACCTAAAACCTAAACCTAAAACCTAAATGTATTCTCAAATCCCTAAACATAAACCTACACCTAATCCTAATCTCAACTCCCTAACCTAAACCTAAACCTAAACTTGAAAACCCAAACATAAACACGATCCCGAACCCGATTTCCTATACCTAAACCTTAACCTGTTCTCAATTCCCTAAAGCTATAACTTATAACCTAAACCTAAAACCTAAACCTAGACCTGAAACCTAAATGTATTCTCAAATCCCTAAACATAAACCTACACCTGATCCTAATCTCAACTCCCTTACCTAAACCTAAACCTAAACTTGAAAACCCAAACCTAAACCCAATCCCAAACCCGAACTCGATTTCCTATACCTAAACCTTAACCTATTCTCAATTTCCTAAAGCTATAACTTATAACCTAAACCTATAACCTAAACCAAAACCTATTCTCAAATCCCAAAACCTAAACCTCAACCTATAAGCTACACTTATAACCTACACCTACACCCTAAACCTAAACCTATAACCTTAACCTAAACATAAACCTAAACCTAAACCTTAAACCTAAATGTACTCTCAATTCCCTAAAACTAAATCCTGCACCTAATCCTAATCTTAACTCCCTAACCTAAACCTAAACCTAAACTTGAAAATCCAAACCTAAACACGATCCCGAACCCGATTTTCTAAACTTAAACCTTAACCTTTTCTCAATTCCCTAAAGCTATAACTTATAACCTAAACCTAGACCTAAAACCTAAATGTATTCTCAAATCCCTAAAACCTAAACCTACACCTAATCCTAATCTCAACTCCCTAACCTAAACCTAAACTTGAAAACCCAAACCTAAACCCGATCCCAAACCCACCTAACCTGATTTCCTATACCTAAACCTTAACCTATTCTCAATTCCCTAAAGCTATAACTTATAACCTAAACCTAAAACCTAAACCTAAACCATAAACCTAAATATATTCTCAAATCCCTAAACCTAAACCTACACTTAATCCTAATCTCAACGCCCTAACCTAAACCTAAACCTAAACTTGAAAACCCAAACCTAAACCCGATCCCAAACCCGATTTCCTAAACGTAAACCATAACCTATTCTCAATTCCCTAAAGCTATAACTTATAACCTAAACCAAAACCTAATCCTAAACCTTAAACCTAAATGTATTCTCAAATCCCTAAATCTAAACCTACACCTAATCCTAATATCAACTCCCTAACCTAAACCTAAACCTAAACTTGAAAACCCAAACCTAAACCCGATCCCGAAACCCTAACCCAATTTCCTATACCTAAAAACCTTAACCTATTCTCAATTCCTCAAATCCCTAAACTAAAGCTCTAACTTAACCTAAACCTAAACCTAAACCTAAACCTAAACCTAACCTATAACCTAAATGTATTCTCAAATCCCTAAACCTAAACCTACACCTAAATTCCTAATCTCAACTCCCTAACCTAAACCTAAACCTAAACTTGAAACTTGAAAACCTAAACCCAATCCCAAACCCAATTTCCTAAACCTAAACCTTAACCTATTCTCAATTCCCTAAATCTATAACTTATAACCTAAACCTATAACCTAAACCAAGACCTAAAACCTAATTGTATTCTCAAATCCCTAAACCTAAACCTACCCTAATCCTAACCTCAACTCCCTAAAAGCCTAACCTAAACCTAAACCCTAAACCCCAAAAACTTTAAAAACCCAAACCTAAACCCGATCCCAAACTCCGAACCCGATTTCCTATACCTAAACCTTAACCTATTCTCAATTCCCCTCAAATAAAGCTATAACTTATAACCTAAACCTAAAACTTAAACTTAAACCTAAACCTAATGTATTCTCAAATCCCTAAACCTAAACCTACACCTAATCCTAATCTCAACTCCCTAACCTAAACCTAAACCTAAACTTGAAAACCCAAACCTAAACCCGATCCCGAACCCGATTTCCTAAATCTAAACCTTAACCTATTCTCAATTCCCTAAAGCTAGAACTTATAACCTAAACCAAAAAACCTAAACCTAGACCTACAACCTAAATGTATTCTCAAATCCCTAAACCTAAACCTACACCTAATCCTAATCTCGACTCCCAAACCTAAACCTAAACCTAACTAAACCTAAACCTAAACTTGAAAACCTAAACCCCCATCCCAAACCCGAACCCGATTTCCTATACCTAAACCTTAACCTATTCTCAATTCCCTAAAGCTATAACTTATAACCTAAACCTATAACCTAAATGTATTCTCAATCCCTAAACCTAAACCTAACCTAATCCTAATCTCAACAAATCCCTAACCTAAACCTACACCTAAATCTAAACCTAAACTGAAAATCCAAACCTAAACCCGATCCCGAACCCGATTTCCTAAACCTAAACCTTAACCTATTCTCAATTCCCTAAAGCTATAACTTATAACCTAAACCTAAAACCTAAACCTAGACCTACAACCTAAATGTATTCTCAAATCCCTAAACCTAAACCTACACCTAATCCTAATCTCAACTCCCTAGCCTAAACCTAAACCTAAACTTGAAAACCCAAACTTAAACCCCAATCCCAAACCCAAACCCGATTTCCTATACCTAAACCTTAACCTATTCTTAATTCCCTAAAGCTATAACTTATAACCTAAACCTATAACCTAAACCTAAACCTATAACCTAAATGTTCTCAATCCCTAAACCTAAACCTACACCTATTCCTAATCTCAACTCCCTAACCTAAACCTAAACCTAAACTTGAAAACCCAAACATAAACACGATCCCAAACCCGATTTCCTATACCTAAACCTTAACTATTCTCAATTCCCCTAAAGCTATAACTTATAACATAAACCTAAACCTAAACCTAGACCTAAAACCTAAATGTATTCTCAAATCCCTAAACATAAACCTACACCTAATCCTAATCTTAACTCCCTTACCTAAACCTAAACCTAAACTTGAAAACCCAAACCTAAACCCGATCCCAAACCCGAACCCGATTTCCTATACCTAAACCTTAACCTATTCTCAATTTCCTAAAGCTATAACTTATAACCTAAACCTACACACGATCCTAACCTAAAAACCTAAACCTATTCTCAAATCCCAAAACCTAACCTAAACCTATAACCTATTCTCAATTATAAACTTATAACTAAACCTATAACCTAAACCTAAACCTAAACCTAAACCTATAACCTTAACGTAAACATAAAACCTAAACCTAAACCTAAAACATAAATGTATTCTCAATTCCCTACTATAACCGATCTTGAACCCGAACCCGATTTCCTAAACCTATACCTTAACGTATTCTCTAGTCCCTAAACCTAAACCTACACCTAATCTTAATCTCAACTCCGTAACGTAAACCTAAACCTAAAGTTGAAAACCCAAACCTAAACCCGATCCAGAACCCGAACCCGATTTCCTAAACCTTAACCTAAATCTATTCTTAAATCCCAAAACCTATAACCTAACCTAAACCTTAACCTAAACCTAAACCTAAACCTAAACCTATAACCTAAACTCAATTCCCTAAACCTTAACCTATAAGCTAACCTAAACCTATACTTATAACCTAAACCAAAACCTATAAACCTATAAGCTACAACATTAACACAAACTTATAACCTAAACCTATAACCTACAACATTAACATAAACTTATAACCTACAACATTAACCTAAACCTATTCTTAAATTCCAAAACCTAGTTGTATAATGTTTTAGTATAGATTAAAGTTTACAGTTTTATTATAGATTAAACTATACAGTTTTATTATATTCTACTTGCATTTTAGTGTAATGGTCTAATCATATTTTAATAATCTCTCTAAGCATAAGCACAAATGCATTGTATCATCAACACTACTTGTATAATGTTTTAGTATATTCCACATGTATTAACATTGTTTAAATTTATAAGTTCATAGCTCACACATATTCAATGATGGCACCAGGTGGGAGACCATGTCGTTCGCGTACTGCATCTACCCCTTGTACCTGTGATGTGATGGAGACAGCATCTCCGTCACATGCTGCATCGCAGGCGTCTGATCCCTCAGTCGCGCATACACCAGGCACTGCATGTAAGTCAAGTCTAGACATATATTTCTTTTAATGACTTCTGTTTATGTTTAGACTAACATATTTCTTTTGCAACAGCATCATCGACCAGCCGACAAGGACGTGGACCCACGCGTGGGTTGCTTTTAGAGCGACTTACGCGTAAGGGTAGGGTGACGGTAGAGTTTCCACAGGACTGCATTAGACCTGTTGGGAACAATGCTAAGTTGTTTACATCGGAGGTCGATATCTTATGCTGATCTCTGATCCCCCCACCGCCCCCCGTTGGGCGGTCTAACAGATGATGTGCGGTAGCTCATCCGTCAGCGCCTTCAGGTAAATTTTAGTAAATTAAAATTTATTTTATAAAAGTTCATTTACGGTTAAGTTATTTTATTAATTAATAAGTTTATTGCATTAATCTATTATTTACGAAACTACAGGATAAATTTGACTTTGATTTAAGTGTTTCGCACACTCCCATGCCATCGATGACATGGTTAAGGAGCGGTTTAAGGAGTACCGCGATGACTTACACAAGCGGTGCGTGAGCCACAAGGAGACCGTACAGTTCGCACCGCTGCACGTGACCCGTGATGACTGGCGGATACTCTGTAATAGATTTTCGTCTGATTCTTTTCAGGTTATATTTACATATTTATGATATCTTAAGCTAACAATTAAATTCACAATTAATAACAATGTATTATGAATAATGTGTTCAGAAGAAGTGCAAAATAAATTCTGATAACAAGGGAAAGTTAGAAGTGAACCACGTGGCTGTTCAAAGTCATTTGTACGACTTCATCATGACATGGTAAGAAATTACTGGTAATTAATAAGTTGATATATTCTTTTCATGCATTTATATTAACTCTATTGTCCTTTCGATTATGCAGCTAGATTCCTTCACTAGCCAAGAGCCCGGACCAGTAGATCTCTACAGAGGGACCCACTGTCGGCAGGCGACGGGATCTTAGGTACATCCTAGAGCCACCGAGAATTAGGTAAAAATTCTTACATTGTAAAATTTAATTGTATTGAATTATAATAATGTCATTTGTCATGAAAATTTATATGTTTTCATTACAGGCGGCGATGGAGACCTTACGCAGTCAGCCCACTCCCGATGGTACTCAGCAGAGTGAGCCAGAGGTCCTGAGTCAGGTGCTTGGCACCCGTTCTGGATATGTGTGTGGGCTTGGCCATGGTGCCAAGCTCATGGCACCCGCTACAGCTGCCTCTAGGTGATCCATCGTCAGTGGCGACAGGGCCGTACACCGAGCTGACATCGCAGAGAGAGAGGTTGAGCAGATACGGGTCACCATCCATGACATCAAAGAGCAGCTGGAGAGGTAGAGTGAGCAGCTAGAGAGGCATAGGGAGGAGCAGACGACGCAAAGGGAGGAGCATGAGAGGATGATGGAGGAGCTGGCGAAGCAGAAAGAGGAGAAGGAGAGGAGGATGGAGGAGCTGGTGAGGCAGAGGGAGGAGCAGGAGAGGAGGATGGAGGAGCTGACGAGGGAGAGGGAGGAGCAGGAGAGGAGGAGGATGGAGGGGCTAATGAGGGAGAGGGAGGAGCAGGAGATGAGGATGGAGGAGTAAACGAGGTAGAGGGAGTAGTAGGAGAGGAGGATAGAGGAGATGCAGGTGGAGCATGAGCGACGAATGATGGAGATGTTTCAGGCTCTTACTGCACGCTTACCCACCGATTTCCCGCCACCTTTGCCTTCATCTTTGTGATTTTTTATATTTTTATTTATAATGTTAAACTTATATGTATTTATGTATGAATGAATGTGATGTAGATAAGATTATTTGTGTTTGGATGAATGTAGTTTATGTTTGGATGGATTTATTAGTTTGGGTTTAAATGGATGAAATTAGTTTACGTAGATATGAATGTAGTATATGTAGAAATATATTAACAGGTGTATATCATGAAGAATATGATGAAATTTATTATAATAGGTGTATATCAGGAATTTCGTGCTGGATAGTGAAAAAAAAAATGAGACTTTTACCTACGAAAATTTTCGTAGGTAAAAGTTTTGTAAATATTTTTACGTACGAAAATTTTCGTAGGTAAAAGTTTTTGACTTATTTTTTATCGACGAATATTTTCGTCGGTATAAGTTTTTGGCTTATTTTTACCTACGAAACGTTTTGTTGGTAAAAGTTTTTTGCTTATTTTTACCGACGAATATATTCGTCGGTAAAAGGTTTCTAATTATTTTTACCTACGAAAGTTTTCGTCGGTAAAAGTTTTTAAATTAGTTTTTACTGACGAAAAGATTCGTCGGTAAAAGTCTTACCTTTGCCTATGAAAATTTTTTTCGTCGATAAATACCTTTGCCGTCACACTTTTACCAATGAAAATTGTCGTTGGTAAAACTATTTACCTACGAAAAAATAGCTTTTACCGACGAAAATTTTCATCGGTAAAAAGTGGGTTTTCTTATAGTGTTATGAAATAGAACGTTACAACCGATCACAAGCACACACCGCTTAGTTCAAACCTTCATCACTCACGTAGGAGCGGATAAATAGTAAGAGAATAAAGAAAAATAGAGAAATCTCAGCGATTATGAGGACATAGAAGCATTGAGACATCGAGTGCACAATAAATCACCTCTATGAGCATAACCTCCCTTCCACAAGCTTCCTCTCTCTCTTTCTCTCTCTCTCTCTCACCTTTGATAGCCCTAAACCCTTTGGAAAACCTTACAAAGTTTTAGGAAACCCTCTTGCATTGCCTAAAAAGGCCTTAGGCACCCTTATTTATAGTTTAAGAAACTCCCTTTCTCACCTCTTGCGAAACCACCTCAAATTTCTGCAGTCCACACAAGATCCGAACTCAAATTTGCGTAACCTCAACTGGTCGAGCCAAGTCCTCGACTGGTCGAGCAGCCCACTTGACCAGTCGAGCACCTTCCTCGACTAGTCAAGCACCGGAGAGAAAATTCATCAGATGGTCGTTGGACTTTGAGTCGAGCCCTACTCGACCCGTCGAGCACCGGCCACGACCGGTCGAGCAGCGCAGTGAAATACTCTGAATTTTCAACCTGCTACACTTTCTCTCCCCTGAACTGAGGAGGAAAACACCATCACTTTGTGTATGTGGAGTTAGGTGAGGATTTACAATGGGAAGTTGGTGACGATCGTCGCTTACCAAAAGGGGTTTTACCCAGCTGGAAAACAGCTTCTTCTGAGCCATTCATTGGTAGGTTTACTACAACATATTAGCCGAGCCTTTAACAGTGTGAGTATACCGAATTTACATAATTTTATTACTTTCGTGATTTTTATGCATTGTCTCTTGGATTTCTGTTTTGAATTGAACTATAGTTCCTAGCCCATATGATAACTGTTGGAGCTGATTTTATGTTGGTTCCAAGTATATTCGAGCCATGTGGCCTAATTCAGCTACACATTATGAGATATGGGACTATACGTATTAACTGTTCAATGTTTAAATTAGTTTCAAGTCTTGAAAAAATGTCATGACTATCTTAGATTCTTATTTGGACAGAGAAAATCCAAAAGGCAGACATGGAAAACCCTAAGTATTCATTAGTGAATGGAAAACTATGGAATCCAACAATAATTCCACAGTTACTTTTTCACACAAACAGTGGCAAACTTGATTTTGATGGAAATAGAATTCATTTTCATGGAATTCTCTTGATCCAATTCTCTTTATAGGAATACTTCTAACCCATGGAGCTGTTATTGGTGCATGGTTTGGGGCTTGGCCTATGCCACTTGATTGGGAACGACCATGGTAAGTAAATGCTTCCTTGATCTTAATCTTAATATAGTCAAGTAGAAGACATTCCATTGTTTATGATGTGTTTGGATGCTTGAGTGAAACGAATAAAAGAATTCAAGTTATACCACTTACATTGGCTTGTTGGTTTCTCCCCAAATAAATGGGACAAGGCTTTAATATAGATGGGAATATGATGATGATAATATGCTTCTTGGTTTTCTTTTTCTTTTTCCTTGGAGAAATGTTCTAAACATGCAAACCACACCTCATTAGTTGGTATATATGTAGGCATCCTTCTTTAAAAGATAGCTTAAGGGTGTGTTTGGTGAAATTGCGGTTTAGACCGCTATAGTAGAAGTAAGGAATAGATCAAAGTGTCTTAGAGGGGGGTGAATAAGACTTTATAAATTTTATGGCAATTTAAAATTCTACTTTCCTAATCTTGATCTACCATGCAATTAATCAAGATACAATTATCTTAACTCTAAAGGCTTTCAAGCCAAGTAGAGGATCCAAACACTATTCAAGATTGAACAAGTTAAACAACTAGTCTGTGATGGATCGTCTATATGAGTGTGATGGATGTGATTCCTATCAGTTCAAATCATTCAAACAACCATGCATCATGTTAAGCATTCAAGATAAACATAATCAAAAGAATGTGCAAACAGTAATCTCAAACACAATCATATATAGTGGTTTGTCTATGTGCCTACTCCACTCCCGACGGATGCAGTCAACCCTTAAGTGTACCGGATTTCACTAACAGAGGTTTTAAATCAGGTTCACCTCAAACCGTTAAAACCTATATAAGGTTGACACTAGGACCTACACAAGGTTCCTAAGGATGTCTACACAAGGTAAATCGTCCTTCATAAGTACTTAACAGTTCATGCCCTACACAAGAGCAAAGGTCCTACACAAAGCACCTAGTTTTAGGCCACACAGGCCAAGGTCCTAGATAAAGAACCTAGGTTTAGGCCACGCAGGCCAAGGTCCTACACAAGAGCCTAGGTTTAGGCCACACAGGCCAAGGTTCTACACAATGAACCTAGGTTAAGGCCACACAGGCCAAGGTTCTGCACAAAGAACCTAAACGTACTCTCTCATCAGAGGCCTCCACTGAGGACTTGGTAAGTTTGAGATATAACCTACAACCCAATCCTACACAAGGAATGATCTATAGGATCACTGGACTTTAATGACTTACTTGTAAGTAGATGAGCCCCATTCTGCACTTGATGAAGATAATCTCGCTAAATGGCAGAGATTCTTCAGCTCTTTTGAACTGCAACACTTTGAAGATGTGCCAATATAATTAACTGGGGTTGGGTCAAGGTATATTGTGAAATCTACTCTACTGAATGTTGATCATTTAAGACACAGAGAGAGATTCCAAAGTTTAAACATTCAAGAGACTCCAGCTTAATGATATGCCATTAAGACGGTAGTTGCAGTATCCTTGAATGGAGAAGTTCATTCACCAATCCACTCTATTGAATATCAATGATTGAAGGATGAACTCCCATGAGAAAAAGAATTAATGATGGTAGGTAAGTAGTTACCCCCTTTGAACTCTCTCTATTTCTCAATACAAATAATAGAACTGAGCTTCTACTTATAAAGGCAAAATGTCCAACGGTAATATTATTGACAGAATCTGACTGCGTTCAATGTCATCAAACGTGATTCAATGCCATCAAAATTTGAATTTCAATGTCATCGAATCTAGTTCGATTCCTCGAACTTTTTAATAGATTTTCCTTCGAAGCACGCTGGACATTTTCTTGACCTTTATTGATGTCATCGAACCTTATTCGATGTTATCAAAGTTTGAATTTCGATGGCATCAAATCTAGTTTGATTCCTCGAATTTTTCAGAAGATTTTCCAAGAAACTCGTTGGACATTCTTGTATCCTTTTTCGATGTCATTGAACCTTGTTCGATGTCATCGAAGTTTGAATCTCGATGACATCGAATCTAGTTTGATTCCTCGAATTTTCCAGAAGATTTTTCAAGAAGCTTGCTGGACAAAAACTCTAAGTTCTTCGATTCATCGAGTCACCATCGATGCCATCGAATACACATGTTTGATGTCATCGAAGGTCTGTATCATACCCTAAACTTGAAAATCGGGCTCACAAAATTTTCGATCGCCGAATCCGGCGCCGACAGCCTCCGTAGTACCCCATTCTCGGCTCCTGGCACCCATTTACCAGGTTCCAATCCTAAGATCCTACAAGGAGGATTTTTTAACATCAATTTGATTTATAATAAGCATAACCAAAGGTATAACCCACAAACAACAACCAAAAACTCCATCACATTTCCATTATGATCAAAAACTTATAAGTACGGTGCGCATAAAGGAAAATACAATGATGATAAACAAAAGCTCCAAGATGATTTGTTATACGCTCCTACCTCGGCGCTGCTACGATCCAACATCACCTACATGCAACAGTCGTACATAAGCTTATAGAAAGCTTAAAGGGTGGTGAAAGTGTATGTGCAATGTAGTAATATAATTTTACAATATCAGAGTAATGCAGAATATGTTGATGAATACATGAATACTATTGGCCATACCAAGGTCATGCAATACAAGGCATGAATGATGTCGGCCATACCAAGGCCATGCGATGCGAGATGCAACTTAATCATACCAATCCTCATCTGAGTCCACATATCAATACAACTCAACTCTGGAATATCACTATGGTCTAGTACACTTCAAACCAGATTGTCGTCCCATTGCGCACAATGAGGTGAGTAGAAGAGACCTCACTATCCGCCTACCAATATCGAGCTCAGATCGTCGATAGCGGACCTATTCCTCGAGTTGGTCAAACTCAGCCTAGCTTTGCCCCCTCCTCTCGGGCGAGTAAGGCCTCACCCCCTTCCAACCGACCATGACATAGTAGAAAGCACAGCCTTTTGGTAATCAGCACTCGGCACTCATGCATCCACTCGGTCTAGACGTTGGAGCAACCTCCTGGTACCATAAGGGTTTAGGGAATTTCACCCAGGGACATCTATAGCACTCCATGTAGAACAATATTTCCGGTGTTCAATCCTACCAACCACAATACACCTGTAGAAACTATAGCCCTGATGTCGCTAGGACGTACAGTTGTCATATCATACAATGCGAGATGCATGAATAACACTATCCAGCCATGCAGCAATCCTGCGTGTATAGCGCGCTCATGTGGGCAACTCCCCTTATCAAGGAGTCCCATAACAATCTACCCAAAGGCATGTGCCATGATCAATCACTCCTCATATCAAGTAAACATATGATGCATATGGGCATGGATCGTGGATCTATATTAAGCATATTATATGATGATGATGTACTCCCCCTTATATCCAGGTTGGGCCTAAGCGGCCTACCTACAATCCTAGGGATTCGGAAAGGGTTCCTTCACCATACTATTGCATGGCCCGTTAGATGCCATAGGGGGCCCAAATGAGTCCTAGACGGACTGCAAAAATAAAAGAAGTAATCCTCCTAACAACCGATGGGGGCCCAACATCTTATGATAGCCTAATGAGAATAGATGGATCATGCAAATGGGGCTAAATAATTAGGATCAACCCACTTAGAGAATGATGCGAATGGGCCTAACAAGGCCTAAGGGAAGGTCACAATGAGGACATCTAACCATCATTGCCCATCAATGTGGACAACTAACCAACATTGCTCCCAAGGAGTGGCCCACATAAGGGATTTATACACAATGTAACGGCCACACATACATTACATTCGGCCTCCCTCATGGGCTTCACATACATCGCATTGGGCTTCATTCAAGTGCCTTAAATGTATCACAATGGGCCACGCCCATGGACCTCGAATACATCACAATGGGCTTTGCCCATGGGCCTTGACTACATCATATTGGGTCTCGCCCATGGGCCTCAGATACATCTCAATGGGCCGCACCCAAGGGCATCGGATACATCACAATGGGCCTCATCCCATAAGTCTCCAACCTATCACAATGGGCCTCATCAAATGGGCCGTAAATGCATTACCATGGGCCTCATACATGGGCCTTATATACAACAAGTCGGCCACACTGCTTTGGGCCTCATATACAACAAATGGGCCACGTATCTAGGCCTTGAATACATTAAATGGGCCACGTAACATGGGCCTAACAATACAAATAGGTGGGCCCCACCCATGGGCCAAAATACATCATGATGGGCCTCATGGATGGACCGCACCAATGGTCCTCAAGTGGGCTTGGACCACACCAAAATCATTTCAATAGTTGTAAGTGTAACATGTGTATCACTATACACTATCATTCCATGGGGCACATGGCCCACTAATGATGATCAGCACTGCCCAAACATTGTTAAGGTAAATCAACACCATCCAAATATTTCCCATGTAAATCAGCACCATCCAAACATTGTCCATGTAAATCAACACCATCTAAACATTACCCATGTAAATCAGCACCATCCAAATATTTCCCATGTAAATCAACACCATCCAGCCATTGTCCATGTAAATCATCACCATCCCAACGCTGTCTAGCACCATCTGGACGGTGTGGATGGAATAAATACATCAGGGCGATCTACCAAGGGATGGATGGTTTGGATCTAACACACAAATCATAGGAGGTGGACCCCACCCATCCATTGACATCAGCAGCAACAGCTGCCGCTGCTGAAAAAGGGAGACACAATGTGAATGAAACTCACACCTCAGTGGGGCCACGTCTAGGTGGACGGACGGCTGGATGAAATGCACACGCCATGGTGGGGCTGTGCATGGCACCGTCCATGAAACACATACACTTTGGTGAGGTCCACATGGTGGCCCACCAGAGGTTTGGATCTGCTTCACAGATGGGGTGGATGGGATGCTAGCGGTGGGTCCACATGGTGTGGCCCACACCTGATATATATATATATATATATATATATATGTGTGTGTGTGTGTGTGTGTGTGTGTGTATTTGCAGGATTGAAACGTCCACCATCCAGATGGACAACTAAACACAATAATACATCACGTGGCCCGTTGTCCCAGCCCTGCTGGACGGATGGCCAAAAATAAAGCACATACATCTGGTGGGCCCCACCCTCACACGTATCACACATGTGGGGTGGGTTCCACACAAATGAATGGACAGTTAGATAAAACACATATCTCATGGTGGGGCCCATAACTTGGACAGTGTCAATACAGCAGCCACCTTGCTGCTATAAGATGGATGGACGGCGTGGATAAGATCATGCATCAAGGTGGGCCACTAGCCATCACACGAAGAGAGAGAGAGAGAGAGAGAGAGAGAGAGATTGGTGGTGATGGAGGGGCCCCACCACTATGGGCCCCTCTTTGATACAAAGTATACATCAAGGTGGGTCCCACAATATGTGGGCCCTTAAATCATAAAAAATAATTAATAATTTTTTTTTAAAAAATGTGGGTCCAAGATCACCTACTGTCCACTTCTTCTTGGCTCCTTGGAAAGGTAGTCTCCTTGGCTTTGATCTCAATGGAAGATGATTGTAATGTCTTAGAAAAATCCGTACAAAGACCTGAGTACCACCTCAAGCAGAAATCACGAAAGACCATATTTTGTGGAAATTAGATGAAATTTAATTAAGTACTAAACTAAATAATCGGTGGAATTAGCTCGAACCACTATCTATACGAATGGCAAGACCCAAAACCATTAAAATCACTAACTCAACATTACTTAAAAACATAGGAGAAAACCCAAAACCCCATTGCTCTCAGGAGCACATTGAAACTCCATATCGGACCTGGATTGTACGTCGAAAGTTCGATGACCGCGAAACTATGGGTTTATGACCATCTTATTGGGCTTGACAACCATCGCGGGAATCAAGCCCAAATAGTATCCAGAAACGCACAACTTGAGCCCTGAGCGAAGTGTGTGAGAAACAGGAATATCTTTAGGAAATGGACCAGAACTTAAGTGAATTGGACCATTCGCTTGCGAGAGAAATTGAAGACTTCAGACCGTCAGATTCTGACCAAACTTCACCCATGGATTAGGGAAATTTCTCTGCACATATTCGTATACTTGTGGCCTTGATTGAGTAACAACGACCGTTAATCTGATACAGGTCCGTCATGGTTGATTGGCCTATCCAAACACTCTGAAATCACGTCCTGGCCTAGATCCATGGTCAGGGAACTTACTCCATGACGTATCTGAACAATGGACCTCCAGGAGTGCCCCATTCGTCAGAAATAGACACTCTTTAGCTATAACCCAAGTATACCATGGCCCTAGGGCCATTTACATCACTTTTGAGCCTATATAAGGCCCTTAAACCACCCTCTCTCCCTCATACGAATTTCCTAAAAACCCTAAGAGAGAGAGAGAGAAGGAGAGAAAAGAGAAAGGAAGGAAGAAGGATTTCTGGGAGATCTTTGCTGAGATTTTTTCCACAACACCACGCACCGATACACCTCTCTCTTACGCTACACAACTCATTTCAACGACAATTTGGGTAAGAAATCTAAACCCCAATGTTGTAGTTAAGGTATAGAATAGTTGTTTGTCAACCTAGCTAACGGATTTCCTGATTTAGGTACCCGTTGTGCTATATTTGGGAACGTAAGATACGAACCGAGTTTGTAACGAGTATACCGACGAAAGGTGAGGACTATAAACGTTTAAGCTATAGTTTTCAAGGCTTTCAATTTCAGCAATGATTTATATCTGACTTGATTGCTGTCATATGATCTTAGTTACAACATTTTCCATATATTACACACGTAAGAACTATGTTGAACAAATATGCATTCCATGTGTTTGTTGAAATGTTTAAATGAACTTGCAATTATGATTTGTGCTTGTCATGACTTTTAATCTACCATTCATGTTTGTTGTATATATGATAACTCCTTTGTGAAAGGATTTGCCATAATATATGCTGTAACTAATTTAGTATATGTATGTAGTAATGTGTAGTCTAAGTGTTCGATAAAATATCTGAATGAGAAATTGTTTGATGAATTGTATTTAATAAGGGTATTGAGATAGAATTCTCGATTACCTGATCCATATGTATAGTTTCCTTAAGGTAATCTTACTTTCAATTATGCAATTTATGGATGAAATGCGAACATTTGGTAACATGTTCAATATGTTCAATGAAATGCTGAAATGAGAATTGTATTTGGAATGTTTGTTAAATGCTGATATGCTTATCACATGTATCTATTTATTCTATTTGAGTAAGATTGGGACTACGACGTGGTCCAAACAATCGGTAACAATTCCTGTTTAGGTGGCTGAATTAGTCTCACCACATTTGTTACGTTCAGTGAATCCAAGTCGTACAATGATTGTTGATAGTGGTTTGGCCACGTGGAGTGCTTATGCACTCCATGTTGATTAATTCAGCGTGCGCTCGTACCAATCGAATTTGTCTAATAAATCGATTGGCCCATTGTGTGTTTACCATGTATGAACACTACTGCTTGAATCTAAGGTACCACTTACTAATGTAAAGACCCGTTTTAACCATGATACCACGATCCGCTAAGACTCATGAGCTGGGCATGGTGGTACGGGACACTGTGGTCGAGCTGTCGGCCTACGCTGGGGTGACGAGCCTCCCCGTAGTGACCAGTGAGCAACCCAAACTCGTGAGCCGAATATGGTGGTGTATGGGACACTGTATTCGAGCTGTCGGCCTACGTTCAAGTGACGAGCCTCCTGTAGTGACCTCGAGTATAAACACTTGAATTTACCTATCCACTGCTTTCATTAGGGGTGATGCCCTACAACTTGCCTAACGTATGTGATTAACTAAGATTGACGACCTTAGATGGATCCCCGCTTAGGTAAATGATATAAAGGGAGGTACCTTAGCTTCCCGAATCTGTTGTATCAGTAACCCTAATTAAGAACTTGGCTAACATGACCATGCACTACATTACATGTGCTTTGGCGAGGAAGCACATGTTTAGGGAGTTTGTCATGTGCGAATGGTTGATGAAGTTGCTGAGGGAGTGCAGGCGAGGGCATCCATCATTACTGCATATCATCCTTGCATTAATAAGAGTAGTTTGGAATGATTGTTGTACTACTTTATCATTACTGCTTGATTAAATTGATAACATGTTGACCTTTACCTTATAGTACCACTAAGTTGATCACTCACTCCCACTCTAGGATGGTGTTCTAAAACACTAACCAAACTCTAGTTTAGTTGCAGATGACGATGAGGCTTACACGATGGAGCTGGATTTTATAGACGAAGAGAAGTTCTCCTACGTGAAGCTCTCAGGCGGGTCTATGTAGACTTAGAGCTGCGTCGCTAGGATTACAAGGTTATGGGATAGTTGAACACTATATGTTTTGATATTTTGTAAATTTTGGAAATAATACATGTAAACATTCAGCCCAGTTACATACTTATACTCTGGAGGTTGTAAATCGCTTACTTGTTTAAATATGCATGTTACAATCTTCCGCTTGCTTAATCAAATTTCCTCTGGAGTATGATATGCTATTTTAGTATAATCCCACTCATGTTTAATGCACTAATATGGACAACATTTAAACATCATTATCTATGTTACATAAGTGATGCGTTACATCTCAGGAGTTAAGCTTTGCTTGACCCTCGAAATTTGGGGCGTTACAAGTTGGTATCAGAGCATGATTTGGATTAAACTAGACCTGGGTTATGATAACACGATGCACACTGATGTACTTTGACTTAGGAGGGGCAATAAAATGTAGAAATGACTGTAAGATCCCAAATTTTCACCGACGGGCGAGATTGACCGTTGAAATGTAACCCATACACGTCTGAGATCACATGAAATGATCTTAATTCCCTTTTTTGACCATTAGTTGACAGGTTTAAGTTGTAAGTCGGTGAATCCCAAACTTGAAACACGCTAAAAGGCACGAATATGTGCGAGATGGACCGAGAAAATGCATCTCACGGGTATGGGAGCCCAAAACATAAATTCCAGTGGGACCCTGGGGGTACCCCGCGTGTATATGGCACCCCGAGAGGGGGTGGCCACCACCCCAGCGCGGAGCCACCGCTGGCACCTCCAGAGAGGTGCAGCGGCACCGCCTGGTCGGCGGCACACTACCCGCACCTCCAGTGGGCCGAGGCGGGCCCGCGATTCCGGTGGCCCACCACCCTCACCCACATATGTGGGGCCTCGTCTCACATGTGGGGCCCTCTATTTCACTCCCCTAACCCCATTTCACTCCCATTTAAGCTTTTAAACCCTCCAAAATCCCATTTTCTCTCTCAAACCTCCATTCCATACACTCAAGCTTCTTCTTCTTCTACATTAAGCACCCATCCTTCACCATTCTCTCCAACCCATCTCTTACAACCTTCCATCTCCCTTATTTTCCCCTCATTTGAGCACACAAACCCATCTTTGTGTCTTATAATCTTCAAAACCCACAAATCCATCTCACCCTTCAAGTTTCTTCACTTTTATGGCTCTTTTTGAGCTAGTTACCTCTATTTTCTCCATTTTCGTACTCCTTTCCCTCATGGGGAAGAAGAGAGCAGCCTCGGATGTAACCGGGCCTAGCCACCCAACTCGTTCGAGGAAGAAGACAGGCACCGAAGCAAGCACAAGTGCCGAGCGAGAACGAAGATCAAAATCAGATCTCGATCCTCAGATCCCCATTGAAAGATCTCTACCATCAGGCACCAGACTTGGTAAGCTCCACAACCGCAAAGTTATTTTTGAGGCACACGTTGATGAAAATCTTTTCGGGTTGTATCCAGTAATGGACATGCCCCTGGAAAATGGGTGGGGTCCCATATTTGAGGGAAATACACATGCAAGTGAAGGCACCGTATGTGCCTTTTATGCTCACATATGGAACTCACTGCTGGAGCCTCTTCAGTTTACTATCCCTTTGGGAAGGCAGGAAGCCATAATCAATGTGGATGTTATTGCTAGTATCATGGGAATTGAACGTGGGATTATGCATGCCAGCGAGAAAAATCTTACCAGTGAACGAGAAAGAAACCATCACAAATGTTTCCTTTGCGGCCAGCTTGAGCGGTGGAGGCGAGGAAATAGCCTGGCATCGACTAAAATGACCAATGATTTCCACCTGCTCCACCACATATTCAAGTATAACGTATATCCCATGTGGAGTAACCGCACGGAATGTACTTGACTCATGGTGGATTTCTTATACAGATTTGGTCAGGGAGACAAGCTATGCCTGCCTACATTCATCTTGTCTCAGATTGTGGGTACTGCACGATCTACACGAGGTGATGCCTCACTTCTATTCGGTCGACTTATTTGTAAGACCGCCCGAAACTTCGGCTTTCAACTCCATATGGATAATTACGCCCCGATCCATATCATCAGTGACACAACACCACGTGCCTCTGGCAGCTTCTCCTCTTGATAGGTTGGAGTAGATGATGCTTCTGATGCAGCAGCAACAATAATTTTTTACCACTATTGCAGGGATCATCGCCCAAAACATGAATATAGTCCCGCCTGCACCACCTGTGTAGCCTGCTGGAAATATGAATATCAGTGGTCTATTTGAATGCTTCCAGCATTTTCATCCTCCTATTTTTGCAGGAACTCACCAACCCGAGGAGGCAAAGTATTGGTTGGATCGTATATCCAAGATGTTAAAGCCATTGCACTGTACTGAAGCAGAGCAAGTGGAGCTTGTGACCTATATGTTTGAGAATAAGGCCAGTCTCTGGTGGGACAGCATCCTGCGGACCGTCCCCCGGGGATACATATGGACCTGGGATGCATTTGAGACTCGCTTCCATGGGAAGTACTTCCTCCTCACTTATCATAATGAAAAGGAGGGTGAGTTTCTCTGCCTCTGACAGGGAGGAATGACCGTGTCAAAGTATGAAAACAGATTTATGGAGCTGGCCAGATATGCTCCTTTAATCCTAACAGACGAGCTGATGAGAATGCGACCATTTTCTGAGGGTTTGCGGCTCGATATCCGGATAAAGATATGTTATGCTAACATTCCCAATTATACTGAGCTAGTGAACATGTCCCTGCGAGCTGAGCAGGATGGAGACAGACTGTCTTGGACACACAGGCCAATGGGCCCAAGGGTTCGGCCTAAATTGTCGAATCGATCGTTCCTCAGCAAGAGGCCATGTCCAGATTCGCCTCCCAGGCTTATGACTCCACCGACCTAACAGAGGCGATCAGATCTGTGGTGCACCTACTATAAGAAGATGGGCCATACGGACACTTATTATTTTACAAAGATGAGAGACAACAGCTTTATGCCACCTCAGAAGATCAACCGTCAGCTACCATAAGCTATATCAGCTCCACCTCTATGATCGACAGTGCTAGCACATCCATTTTACCGACCACCCACACCTCAAAACAGGCCGCCTCAATGACCTATGGCAGCGCAACCAAATCATTCTCAAAAAGCTCGTGTACATGCACTAGCAGCCGGAGCATCTGAGACAGCAATTGCAGTGCCTTTAGCCTTTGAAGTCACTGCCCACATTCAAGGTACACCTGTATTTCTATTGGTGGACACTGGGTCCACTATTTCGATAGTATCATGCTTTACGGTCAATCATTTGAGGTTGAACACTACCCCTATGATTGGAGTGAGAGTCCTTACCACAATGGGGACTTTCTCCAATGCTACTAAGTTTTATAAAGATTGCCCGATAGACTTAGGGAGCAGAATGGTGCGCATTTACCTAATTGTCTCCCCTCTACATCATTACGACATCATCCTCGGCATGGATTAGCTCACCAAGATGAAGGCAGAGATTGACTGAGATACCAGATTGGTGACAGCCCATGGACCTGAGGGTACGACCTTTACTTTCCCAGTTCAGGCCAGTTGGCCCTACCGCATAAGTTGTTACGCTTCCTTATTAGAAAATATTGATGGTTCGACACTTGAGTACATGCCTGTAGTCCAAGATTTCACGGACGTGTTCAGAACGATACCTGAACTACGTCCTTAGCGTGAGATCGACTTTACTATCAACCTTATGCCTAGTGCAACACTCATTTCTCTACCGACGTATCGCATGCCTCCATGTGAAATGGAGGAATTGAGGAGACAGATCGATGATCTGTTGGATTCAGGTTTTATACAACCTGGCGTATCTCCTTGGGGAGCACCTATATTGTTTGTAAAGAAGAAAGATGGATCACTGCAATTGTGTATTGATTATCATAGGTTGAACCAAGTGATAGTGAAGAACAAGTATCCTTTACCTAGGATAAATGATCTGTTTGATCAGTTGAAAGGAGCACAGTATTTCTCAAAAATTGACCTATAGTCCAGGTATCATCAGTTGCGCGTCAGGGATGAAGACATGTAGAAAATGGTATTCAGAACCAGTTTTGGGCACTATGAATTCCTTGTGATGTCGTTTGGACTTACAAATGCATCGGTCGTATTCATGGACCTCATGAACCGGGTGTTTCGGCCGTATCTGTACCGGTTCGTCATCGTATTTATAGATGACATTTTGATATACTCTAAGAGCATAAAGGATCACGAAGAACACTTGTGAGCAGTCTTCGATACTCTTAGGAAGAATCAGTTGTTTGCTCAGTACCGAAAATGTGACTTCTAGAAGGAAGAGGTCAAGTTTTTGGGTAGTGTCCAAGGAAGGTATTGTCATGGACCTTGCTAAGGTGGCCACAGTACAGGACTAGAAACAACCCGATTCGGTTATAGAACTGAGGAGTTTCCTTGGCCTTGCAGGCTACTATCGTCGATTTATTAAAGACTTTTCCAAAATAGCCCGACTGTTGTCTCAACTCACTCGAAAAGATCTCAAGTTTGCTTAAAATGAGAAAGCAGAAGCAGCCTTTCAGGAATTGAAGGACAAGTTAACGTCTGCACCTGTACTAGTATTGTCAGAGCAATGGGTCAGATATACGATATACACCAACGTGTCTCATGTTGGTTTGGGTTATGTTCTTATGCAAAAGGACAGAGTGATTACCTATGCATCGCGACAGCTGAGGAAGCATGAAGAAAACTACCCTACGCATGACTTGGAATTAGCAGCAGTTATCTTCACATTAAAGCTCCGGAGACATTGCCTCTATGGAGAGGAGTTCGAGCTCTTTTGCAACCACAAGAGCCTCAAGTACATATTCATGCAGAGAGACCTGAATATGAGGCAACGACGTTAGATGGAAACCTTGAAAGACTTCAAGTTTGAGGTCTCCTACCATCTTGGCAAGGTAAACCTTGTGGCCGATGCATTGAACCGTAAGAAGACAATAGAATTTACAGCTCCGCTGATGATGGAAGAATGGAATATGGTAGAGTTTATCCGAGACTTCGAATAGAAGCCTACAGTAGAGGAGTCATTCGAGAGCATCGCACACATCCACGTACAGTAACTTATTGATGATTGAATCATTGTGGCTCAGAAGGAAGATGAATTGTTGGTGAAGATGAGAAAACGAGAAAGCGACAGTGAAGACTCTGAATGGAGAGTTGGCTTAGATGGAGGTTTGAGATATCGTGGCCGTCTATGCATCCCCAACCTCCATGACTTGAGAAAGGAAGTCCTGGGCGCCACTCACAATTCAAGGATGGCGATGCATCCTAGCAGTATGAAGATGTATCGAGATATAAAGCGCTCGTACTGGTGGGACAACATGAAGTCCCACATAGCAGATTATGTATCCCATTGTTTCACATGCCAGCAGGTCAAGGCTGAGCACCGTCGACCTCTTTGTTTACTTCAGCCCATGCCCATAGTTGAATGGAAATGGGATTTCATATCTATGGATTTCATTTCCGGGTTACCGAAGATGAGAAAGGGGCACGATTCCATTTGGGTGATTGTGGACCGATTGACGAAATCGGCTCATTTCCTCCCGATTAGAGTTTTAAACTTAGCAGATGATTTAGCCAAGCTTATATCAAGGAGATAGTGCATCTGCATGAAGTGCCTATGGAGATTGTATCGGACCGAGATACACGATTCACATCTATTTCTGGACTCGAATCTAGAAAGCAATGGGAGTGAAACTGAAGTTCAGTACTACGTTCCACCCACAGACTGATAGGCAAACGAAACGAGTAAATCAGGTATTAGAAGATATGTTGTGGGCATGTGTGTTTGATTTCAAGGACAGTTGGGATGACTGACTTCCCTATGCTGAGTTTGCTTATAACAACAGCTTTCAAGCGAGCATTGGCATGGTTCCCTACGAAACCTTATATGGGCGCCTATGTCGAGCACCACATTATTGGACAGAAGTTGGCGAGAAGAGTTTAATTGGCCCAGATTTAGTACAGGTGACCTCAGAGAAGATCGACATTATCAGGCGTCGACTTCTTGAAGCCTAAAGCAGACAATAGAGTTACGCTGATACAAGATGGCGACAACTGAAATTCGAAGTTAAGGACCATGTATTTCTTAAGGTTTCCCCCATGAAGGGAGTCCTACAATTTGGCAAGAAAGGGAAACTCACACCATGATTTATTGGTCCATTTTAGATTCTAGACCAAGTGGGTGTGGTAGCATACCGCCTCACTTTGCCCACACCACTCGCAGGCATGCACAACGTATTCCACGTATTGATGCTAAAGAAATACATTCCTGATCCTACTCACATTATCAAGTGGGTGCAGGTACAGTTGAGTGAAGATGTTACCTATGTATTGCGACCAACACGTATTCTTGATAAGAAGGAATAAGTGCTACGCAACAAGGTTATCCCATTCGTGAAAGTATTATGGACTCACCACACTGAGGAAGAGACTACTTGGGAAACAGAAGTCAAGGTCCATAAGAACTACCCTCAGATCCTCGAGGAGTACGAAAAGGTACAAATTTTGTGGACGAAATTTTTCTTTAAGGGGGGTAGATTGTAACGTCTCGAAAAAATCCGTACAAAGACCTGAGTACCACCTCAGGCAGAAATCACCAAAGACCGTATTCTGTAGAAATTAGATGAAAATTAATTAAGTACTAAACTAAATAATCGGTGAAATTAGCTCGAACCACTATCTATACAAATGGCAAGACCCAAAACCATTAAAATCATTAACTCAATGTTACTTAAAAACTTAGGAGAAAACCCAAAACCCAGTTGCTCTCAGGAGCACATTAAAACTCCATATCGGACCTGGACTGCACGTCGAAAGTCCGATGACCGTGAAACTATAGGCTTATGATCATTTTATTGGGCTTGACAACCATCGCGGGAATCGAGCATAAATAGTATTTAGAAACGCACAACTTGAGCCCTGAACGAAGTGTGTGAGAAATGCGAATATCTTTAGAAAATAGACCAGAACTTAAGTGAATTGGACCATTCACTTGCGAGAGAAATTGAAGACTTCAAACCGTCAAATTCTGACCAAACTTCACGCATGGATCAGGAAAATTTCCCTGCACATATCCGTATACTTGTGGTCCTGATCGAGTGACAAACGACCGTTGATCTAATACAAGTCCATCACAGTTGATCGGCCTATCCAAACGTGCTAAAATCGCATCCTGGCCTAGATCCATGGTCAGGGAACTTGCTCCATGACGTATCTGAACAATGGACCTCCAGGAGTGCCCCATTCGTCAGAAATAGACACTCTTTAGCTATAACCCAAGTATATCATGGCCCTAGGGCCATTTACATCACTTTTGAGCCTATATATGGCCCTTAAACCACCCCTTCTCTCCCTCATACGAATTTTCTAAAAACCCTAAGAGAGAGAGAGAGGAGAGAAAAAAGGAAGGAAAGAAGAAGGATTTCTGGGAGATCTTTGTTGGGATTTTTCACACAACACCATGCACCGATACACCTCTCTCTTACGCTACACAACTGGTTTTAACGATGATTTGGGTAAGAAATCCAAACTCTAACGCCATAGTTAAGGTATAGAATAGTTGTTTGTCAACCTAGCTAACTGATTTCTTGATTTAGGTACCCGTTGTGCTGTATTTGGGAACGTAAGATACGAACCGAGTTCGTAATGAGTATATACCGATGAAAGGTACAGACTATAAACGTTTAGGTTATGGTTTTCAATGCTTTTAATGTCAGCAATGATTTATGTCTGACTTGATTGCTACCATATGATCTTAGTTACGACGTTTTCCATATATTACACACGTATGAACTATGTTGAACAAATATTCATTCCATGTGTATGTTGAAATGTTTGAATGAACTTGCAATTATGATTTATACTTGCCATAACTATTAATCTATAATTCATGTTTGTTGTATGTATGACAACTCCTTTGTGAAAGGATTTACCATAATATATGTTGTAACTAATTTAATATATGTATGTAGTAATGTGTAGTCTAAGTGTTTGATAAAATGTCTGAATGAGAAATTATTTAATAAATTGTATTTAATAAGGGTATTGAGATAGAATTCTCAATTACCTTATCCATATGTATAGTTTCCTTAGGGTAATCTTACTTTCGATTATGCAATTTATGGATGAAATGCGAACATTGGGTAACATGTTCAATGTGTTCGATGAAATGCTCAAATGAGAATTGTATTTGGAATGTTTGTTAAATGCTGATATGCATATCATATGTATTTATTTATTCCATTTGAGTAAGATGGGACTACGACGTGGTCCGGTCAATCAGTAACAATTCCTGTTTAGGTGGCCGAATTAGTCTCGCTACATTTGATATGTTCAGTGAATCCGAGTCGTACGATGCTTGCCGACAGTAGTTAGGCCACGTGGAGTGCTTATGCACTTCATGTCGATTAATTTAGTGTGCGCTCATACCAATCGAACTTGTCTAATAAACCGATTGCCCTATTGTGTGTTTAACATGTATGGACACTACTGCTTGAATCTGAGGTACCACTTACCAATGTAAAGGCCCGTTATGTAAAGGCGGTAAGCGATGATGATCATGATTGCAGAGTTATTATTAGTCCATTTCAAACGGCGGTATTGGGAAACTAAGGTACCTCCCTTGTATTACATACATATTCTAGATCCGCTAAGACTCATGAGCCGGTGCATGGTGGTATGGGACACCGTGGTCGGCCGTCGGCCCCACGCCTCATACCATATTATGGTGACGAGCCTCCCTATAGTGACTAGTGAGCAACCTAAACTCGTAAGCTGAAATGGTGGTGTATGGCACACTGTATTCGAGCTGTCGGCATACGTTCAAGTGACGAGCCTCCTGCAGTGACCTCAAGTATAAATACTTGAATTTACCTATCCACTGCTTTCATTAGGGGTGATGCCCTACAACTTGCCTAACGTATGTGATTAACTAAGATTGACGACCTTAGATGGATCCCTGCTTGGGTAAATGATATAAAGGGAGGTACCTTAGCTTCCCGAATCTGATGTATCAATAAGCCTAATTAAGAACTTGGCTAACATGACCATGCACTACATTACAAGTGCTTTGGCAAGGAAGCACATGTTTAGGGAGTTTGTCATGCGCGAATGGTTGATGAAGTCGCTGAGGGAGTGCAGGCGAGGGCATCCATCATTACTGCATATCATCCTTGCATTAATAAGAGTACTTAGGAATGATTGTTGTACTATTTTATCATTACTACTTGATTGAATTGATAACATGTTAACCTTTGCCTTATAGTACCACTAAGTTGATACTCACTCCCACTCTGGGATGGTGTTCTAAAACACCAACCAGACTCTGGTTTAGTTGCAGATGATGATGAGGTTTACGCAATGGAGCCAGATTTCACAGACAAGAAGGAGGAGTTCTCCTACGTGCAACTCTCAGGCGGGTCTGTGTAGACCTAGAGTTGCGTCGTCGGGATTACAGGGTTATGGTATAGTTGGACACTTTATGTTTTGATATTTTGTAAATTTTGAAAACAATACATGTAAACATTCAGCCCAGTTACATACTTATACTCTGAAGGTTGTAAATCACTTACTTGCTCAAATATGCATGTTACAATCATCCGCTTGCTTAATCAAATTACCTCTAGAGTATGATATGTTATTTTAGTGTAATCCTACTCATGTTTAATGCACTTATATGGACAACATTTAGACATCATTATCTATATTGCATAATGATTTAGAACGAAGGGTTGATATGGGAGGTGAGAGGATTAGGGAGTGGGCCACCCACAAAACTCTCTCGTGGACGTTTGAAGAGCTTGGACATTGGAATTTTTTTAGGTTGCTTAGGAGATGTGTTTGAGAAATAAGAGAGGGAGAGAGGGTTGTAAGGAGAGAGAGGGATGGGTGATGGAGTGATGTGTGAAGTAAGTTATGGGTGTACTTGATGGGTAAAGAGAGAGAGTTGACTATAGGGGATGCTTGGAGATAGGGCATGTACTTGACATATGAGGTGATTTGTACTTGATTTATGGGATTGATAAGATTGATGTGATATTCTCTTGGGTTTGCAAATGCGTGGCATTTTTTCTTCAAACTGAACGCAGGCCCACATCTCCTGGCCAGGGTATCACCTTAGTGCATGAGATGCAGCATTCGAACCATGGCGACGACGCAGTCGCTAGAGTACAAGTCTTGGGTTGAGTTGACTTAAGTTGACAGGGTGCGACTCATGGTCGCATGCAAACGCCGATTATAGGTCGCGGGTTGCCGGAATTCGACAGGGAGAATCGCGAGAATCTACAAAATGGTATGGACTATGATACGGGTCTTACAGCCTGTTCAATGAATCAAATTTTCAGTCCACATATATATGTGGTTGCTAGACATATGAGGGTTACTTTTCGATGTCATTGAGTCATGTTCGATGTAATGGAACACGAGTGTTTGATGTTATCGAAACAAGCTCGATAACTCGAAGTGACATGTAGAAAACTTATAAGATATACCTATTTGCACCAAGTTCTCAAACATTGAATTCCTTTGTTGTTCTATGATTTTTAAAGGGAATTATATACTTGGGGTGTTTTGGACATGGGATGTTAGGTTTAATTCACCTTTTGACGTTCCTGAATCATCCATCCAATTGAGGGAACAGCTTGAAGTTCTTCATATGAGGCTCATTTGACTTACCGACTCAACCGTCACGCTAATCGACAAACACGGGGACTTTCATTTGGTTGCACAAAATCTCATTAACTATCATGAAATTTTGCAATATCATGATATTTGGTGCAACCAAATGTACTGTAAATGAAATCTCTCGTCACAATTATTTGGTGTATTCTCATCGTCTACTACAAAATCATTGCCTAAAGGATCTTTGCTCCATCTTGAGATCCTTTCTGGACTTGAAGCTGGATAGCATCATACTTGTGTATCTTCCTAGCTTCAATTGATGCTTCTTGCAGTTGCATCTTAGTCATTGATGGCTGTCTTCTCTTTTGAAGGATTTTAGCTCCATGTTTCACATATTGATCCAAGTACTAACAAAATTATTACTAATTTGAGGAATCCAGTTGGATGGTTAGGATTGTCCATCAATAGGATTTGTGAGCTAAGGATTCTTCATGATATGTCCACACTACACCAAAATCGTTTATCAGGAACTGCCGATGCTTTGGTTCAGATATAATTTAAACCGTTTCTAAGTGCACATGGTTCTAAACCATTTTTTAAGTGTAGGCACATTTTTCAAAACCCACTACCGTCTTTCCACGTTAGGCTCTTTTGCTTCCCCTTTTTCTTCAATCGCCCATCTCTCTCGCCTCTCTCTCTCTCTCTCTCTCTCTCTCTCTCTCTTCAAATCTCCAATCTCGTCCTGCTCTTATTCTTCCTCTTCAACACCAAAACTCTAATCCCCTTTTCCTCTTCAAACCCTAACATCTCATCTTTACATTCCCTTCTTTCACGCTCCTGGATCATGGAGATCTCGCAGGTACATTATTCACCATTTCCTTCAAACCTGCTCTTCGAAACCAGGATTGTAGCTCAATCGCCGATCAAAAAGTTATAGGTTTTCTTATCTTCTAGATCTGCAAATCATTGAAATTTCAGCGTTTCTGTTCGAATTGGTTGTGGAAATTGATAATAAGGTTAGTGAAGTTCAGATCTCATTTTATTAATCATGATTCAATCTCAGCTCTCTGAATCGTAGCTCATTTTCTGATCTTCAGGTCTTCATAAGACCTAGATCTGCAAATCCACAGATTACCAGAGGATATAATACTAGCATTTGGTTCTATTTCCTGTAAATCTGTAACCGGATAGGGATTTTATGTGAAATAGGTTCAGATCTTAGTACTGGAATAAGATCTATTGTTTTTTTCCCCAAAATTTTGAGTCTCCCTGTTATCTAAATCTATAGATAAATGGATTAGGGCTTTCCTAAAAAATCAGTTAAGTTACAGTCTGAAAATCAGTTTAGAGCTTTTGTTTTTCTATAGTATTTTGAGATATTACTTCTGAAAAAATGCTATTCTGTGATATACCATGCTGTATTTTTTAGTTGCTATTTAGATAGATTTGGGATATACCATTTAAAGAAGAAAAAGGAAAAAGTGGGGAAAAATAGGGTGGTGTTTCTATGACTTGAGTCAATTGTTGCTTTGTGAGTCAATCATTTTGAAGCAACCTCATGGTTTTGAATGAGACGTTAGTTTCTGTGTTACAGTTGATCTGTTGAAAGGAATCCTAAAAACCCAATGCTTACTAAGTAAACTATTTTGTGATGGGCTCTTGCGTCATTCACCATAATTTTATAATCTCCTTTGTAATATACTTCATCATAATTTTATCATTTCCTTTGATATTACACCCCCACTGTTTCCTGTGGTGTGGTCTAATTGAGCTTTGAATCTGCATTTTGAATGAGACGTCGGTTTCTGTGTTACAATTGATCTGTTGAAAGGAATCCTAAGAACCCAATGCTTACTAAGTAAACTATTTTGTGATGGGCTCTTGCGTCCTTCATCATAATTTTATAATCTCCTTTGTAATATACTTCATCATAATTTTATCATTTCCTTTGATATTACACCCCCACGGTTTCCTGTGGTGTGGTCTAATTGAGCTTTGAATCTGCCTCATTTTTTTTACTCATGCCTTAAACTGAGCTGGAAAAATAGATGGCTGACGTGGATAAAACACATACATCATGGCAAGGACCATGAAATCAATAGACTTTTAGGCATGCGTCTCAGTGGGTTGCTGATTATTTTTTTAAAGTAATGGCATTTTCTTTAATCATATTGTACACTCTAGAATTCTAATTATCTGCAAATTTATTCCTTTATTTTGCAAATGCAAAGGATGGCACAGAAAAATCTCCTAAAATGCATAATCCCATTCACATTACACATTTCAGCTCAATTGAACTTTGGAAATTTGTATATAGGCACATGCTCATCATTTAGGCACAATAGATTCCCATGTTACATCTGGTTATTCATTGTCAGGAAAATGCAATTGACTTGTAAATGGTAAAATGGTGAAAGTTTCATAGTCTGGAGATCAACCTTCCTTTTCTCTAGGCTCTGATACTTCTTCTGTTTGATACTTTTCAGCTTAATGGATGTTCGCTGTATTTTTTTTTTTTTTTAAATGATTGGACCATTTGTTAAATAACTAGATTTTGAGCTGATTCACAAACTGTTGTAGTAGATAACATGACCATACTCTAGTTTTATATCATTGTTGCATTGCTTTTGTGGTCCATTTGACTAAATATATGATTTTCTGGTCTGCTGTTTTATGATGGTTCAGAAGAGGAGACTACTGATCAAAAGGCATTTGGTGGAAAGCAAAAGAGGCAAAAAATTTCAATTAGACATGTAAGCAAGCATTCGCTTCCTGAACTGATATTCAACCTTTGATGTGTATGCCTTCAGATCTATTAACTAGACATTGAGATTTTAGAGAGGGTGACTTCTCTACTGCTATTTCCATTGGAAGTAATGAAGAAACCCATTGATAAAGTGGGCGCCAACACTAAATGCTTGGGCCATATGCCAAATGAGACACTAAAACTCATTTCCTATGCAAACAATCAACTCTTTTTATACATGGACAACTAAGGCATGTGTTCTTAGTTCATCCTGTAATGCACGTTGAAGATCCTAAACACAGACATCAAATGATGAGTGAAAAACTTAACAAAGATCTGGTTAAGAATCCACAAATGAGGAGTGCGATTTGGCCATCTGATAGCATTTAGCTTATTTTCTCAGTTAATCATGAAGGAATTGAAAATAATAAAAATAAAAATAAAAACCTCTATTGCTTTGTCTTCTCATGGATGTGGCATCAGCTTCACTCACTGTGATGGTGTAATATACAACGATGGATCATTCGAAATCATGCATGAGGCCAACTGTAATAATGGATGATTAGGTTCACTTTGCTTCCACCATCAGAATTTGACGCAAGGATGAACGTGATGAGGATAACTACTCCAAATCCACGGAGCTTCTCTAGACTACTCATAGAGACTTCTCAAATCCACGAGGAAAGAAAGCAGAAAATAAAAATAAATTCTAAGAAATTCAAAATTGATTAATTAATGACTAAAAACGAGTTCACAACCCTTTAAATAGGGGTACTAAGCAATGGGAAAGAAATCAAAATCAAACTACAACTAAAACCCCTAGAAATTGCGACTTACTATAAATAGTAAACTTACTATTAATAGACGGTCATGATGTCTACTTGTGCGCAAGGTTTTCAACTAAAAATAGTAAGTGTCCTATTTGGCTTCACTAAACCGTTCTCCTAATTATTCTAAGCTCTTTTCACATTGGGCGTAACTCCTAAAGCCTGACGGATGAAGAGTTATAATCAAACTAAAACTTACTATTTATAGTAAAAATGAAATTAAAACAGGGAAACAACCGTCGATTCATGGTTTTTTCACAATTCCAGGCTACGTAACCCGGCATAGTAGGGTTGGTTGGCTAAAGTATCTCGTTCTACCCTAAAATCATATATTTTACGTCAGGTAACTCATTCTGGATTGTAAGATAGGCCCGATCTAAGGTCTGATGGTCCGGATCACTTCTATCGTCGACTGGGCCTTTTCTAGTCCATCTTGGCCATGAACTGTCCGTGACTCACTCTACATCAATCCCCTCCACTTTAAAAGAACTCATCCTCGAGTTCTCATCCTGCGCTGGTTCATGATACTCGGTCAGGTCCACGATGTTGAAAGTCTGTGAGATCGCCATGTCATCTGGAAGATCAACAACATAAGCGTGATCATTGATCTTTCAAATGATTGGGATGGGTCCAATCTTCTTATTTTTCAACTTGTTGTACATCCCAGTCAGAAATCTCTCTTTGCGCAGATGGACCATAACGCAGTCGCCCACCTCGAACACTTTTTGTCGCCGGTGCTTGTCTGCTTGTTCCTTGTACTTCTCGATCGAGGCATGTAACTTGGTCTACACTTCCGCATGGATGCCCATGATCTTCTCTATTATATGTTCTGCTGCAATGCTCATGCCTTAGTGCTTGGGCAGAGGGACAAAGTCAAGCGTGCGGCGAGGCACTCGTCCATAGATAATCTAGAACGATGATTTTCCCGTCGAGCGATTCACCATGTTATTGAATGCAAACTTTGCTTGAGACAAGGCCAAATCTCATTGCTTCGGTTTTTCTCCTGAAATACAGCGAAGGAGGTTTCCCAACGTGTGATTCATAACTTCGGTCTGTGAGTTGTAAGCACTGCTGAATTGAAGTCGTGTATCGAATCGAGTCCACAAAGTCCACTAAAAGTGGCTAATGAACTTCATGTCATGATCAGAAGTAATGGTCTTGGGGACCCCGTGTAGCCGTATGACTTCCCTGAAGAATAGATTCGCCACATGTGTTGCATCGAGGGTCTTCTTGCATGGGATAAAGTATGTCATCTTGGAAAAACGATCTACCACCACAAACACTGAATACATACCGCGTTGTGTTCGTGGGAGACCAAGCACGAAGTCCATTGATAAATCCTCCCAAGGACTGTTAGGCATAAGTAACGGGGTGTAGAGGTGTAACATCCCAAATTTTTGCCAACCTGGAATTAGATGTCTTTAGGCGATGAGACAATCCTAACTCCTGTTTAACTTCTCAAACACTCAATTCAAGGGTCTTAAATCCCTTCTTCAAACCATTCTCTTGAAAACCTCACCTTTCCTTCACAAATCTCACCTTTCACTACCTTATCCTTCATAAAGTAACTAAGTATTAAACTAGATTAGCTATGAAATCCACTTAATCCACTTTAAATACGATCTGCAAGACCCAAAACTTGTAAAATCATTGACGCTAGGTTACCCTAAAATCTAGGATCAATCTCATTACCCGGCTGCTCTCGGGAGCATCTCGAAACTCCATATTAGATCTGGATCGCACGTCGAAAGTCCCATTAACACGAAGTTAAAGAATTAAGACCGCCTTCCTGGGCTTGACAACCATCTCGGAAATCAAATCCAGATAGTGTCCCAGCGTTATTCGCTTGAGCTCGGAGCGGGGAGTGTGAGAAATGTGAAAATAATTCTAAATTAAATTTAAAATAAATAAATCTGAGACATTTCGCTTGCGGGTCAGTATTAAACAACCAGACCGTCAGAATCAGGCCAAATTACACCCTCGAATTAGGGATATTTTTCAAAACATATCTATGTACTCGAAATCTCCGATCGAGATCCACTGACCATTGAATTGAAATTGGTCCACCATGCGTGATCTGAGCAGCCAACTGGAACGAAAACATAACTCGACCTAGATCCAAGGTCAGTGAGCTTAAGTCCGACCTTTAGCTCAAGGGGGGCCGCCAGAAGTCCTCCGTTGAGCTGAAACTGACCCACTTTGGATATAACCTAAGTATACCTTGACCTTAAGTCCGTTTTGGTGACTTTTTAAGCTATATAAGGAACTTAAAACCCTCTCTCATTCAGCCATACGAATTTGAGAAAAAACCCTAGGAGAGGAGAGAGAAAGTGTGATAGAAGTGGGAGAACCTCCCTGTTATTCTCCCCTGTCATTCTACAAGCTCAACCGCACCATTCTTATCGCTTTCTCGGTGATTTCGACCTTATTTCTAGGTAAGAAACCCTAATCCTAAACTGATTTGGGGTTTTGATAGTTGTATGTTATGAAATAACTAACCTAAAGCATGCTACAGGTTGCCAAATTACCATATACGAAGACTTAGCAAATCTATCGAGTTCTTTACGATTCTACGACAAAAGGTGCGGACTTTAGGTGTATAGGTTATGTTTTCAATGCTTTCAATGTCAAATAATGATAGATTCATGATATGCATGCAATTGCACATGTACAAAGTACTATCTGTTTTCCATTTCGATTAAATACGAAGAATATAGAATTTTGTGTATTCTAGGTATTTGTAGAAAGTACCATATACATATAAATTTTAGAAATGTGTTTGCCATGATTATTTGTTGTATGAACATATTATATATGTGTATAACGCTTACTTGGCGAGAGGGTTCACCCTAATACATGTTTTTGCTAATATACATTATGTATGTAAAAAGGGTGTGTTCTAAGTGTTTGTGAAAATGACCGAATGAATATAGAATTCGCATCCGTGCTCGTCATGACTGATTGTCATGGATACATGATTGTTGTATAGGCGACACCCCTTTGACGAAAGGATTTGCCCTAAATCATGCCATGACCAATATACACTATATATGTTAAAACGTGTAGCCCAAGTGTTTATGGAAATGACTGAATGAACATGGAACTTGGATTCCTGCTTGCCATGACTATCCGTCATGGGTGCACACATGTTATCATTGGGGCAACTCTCTAGTGAAAGGATTTGGCCTTATACCTATGTGATCAACATACGTCATGTATGTTGATGTATGTAGTTTAAAGTGTTTGTTGAAATGTCTGAATGAGTAGTAGTTAGTAAATTGTAATGTATAAGGGTGTTGAGATAGGATTCTCAGCTATCTTAAAGATGTATATGATTTCCTCCTGTTGCTTGTTTAATTTAACCGCTTACTTATGAGATTTAGGTGTTTGTATTTCCTGTTTATATTGTGCTTTATTACATGTTTTATGACATGCTTGTCAACATGCTTGAATTACTTTGTTTATTCTGCTTTACTCTACATGCTTCTGGTCATGGATTGATTGTGTTTGGGGCTATGATTATAGTCCAGGCAATCGGTAACGGGATTGAATTCGTAACTAAGATTCATTTGCCACGTGAGATGTGTTCGACGAACTCGAGTCATACTTCGATTGGCGATAGTGGTTGGCCACACGAAATGTTTATGCGCTTCATATCGTTCAACTTGTTGTGCGCTCGAGCTAGCCGAGCTCGACAAGTAACCCGATCTGTCTAATATATGTTCACCATGTTTGGACGCTACTGCTTGAACATAGGGTACCAAACTTATCAGTGAAATCCCGTTAACCATGATACCTTGATCCGCTAAGACTCATGAGCCAGGCATGGTGGTATGGGACACCGTGGTCGAGCTGTCGGCCTACGTTGGGGTCACGTGCCTCCCTGTAGTGTCCATTCAGCAACCAGACTCGTGAGCCGATTATGGTGGTATGGGACACTATATTCGAGTTGTCGGCCTACACTGATTGGTGACGAGCCCTTTGTACTGACCTCGAGCATACTCTGAATTTACGGTGAGGCGACGAGTTTTACTGCAGTGAATAGAGTATGAACTAGGCCTGTATCAATTTAGTGATGAACCATTAAAAAGGTGATAGGGGAGTGGCGTAACAATTACGTGTAACAACCCTGGCAACCTTTGCAATGCCCTAGAACCACACTATCGTATGAGATTATCTAGGTTTGACAACCTTAGAATGGATCATGTTTGGGAATGATATAAGGGAGGTACCTTAGTTTCCCAATACTGCTATTTGAAATGGACTAATAACAACTCGGTAATCATGCTCATCATCGTATTGCATGTACCTGGAAGATGTTGAGCACTGAGGAATGAAAGCATGCCGCAGACGTAAGATGGTGTCGCACAAGGGAGTATGTGGTGAGGGCATGCATCATGACTGCATTCATACTTGCATTAATAAGAGTATTTAGAATTGTTGATTGTACTGCTTTATCATTACTACTTGACTGTTTTGATAACATGTTAACCTATGCTTTATTGTTCCACTGAGTTGATCACTCACTCCCACGTTACGGGACGGTGTTTCGAACACCCACCAGACATTGTCTGATTGCAGATGGCGACACTACTTCTGAGGCGGAGCCAAACTTTTGTGACGACGAGGATGCTTTCTCGTGTATGCTATTTTCTGGCGGCTACATGTGAGCAGTGTCTTGATCGATGGGATTACAGAGATGTCTAGATGACACTACACCTTTGGTATATTTTGAAATTATACTTGTAATTCATTAACTTGGTAACCTTATCACACTCTAGAGACTTACTATAGTTTATATATTTTTCTATCTATCCTGTCTTCCGCTTACAATTTAACTATCTCTGGAGTATGATATGTTGTTTTGACTTAATCTCACTCATGTTCACTACACTAATACAGACAACATTCAATTATCATTCATTTTGTTGCATAAGTGATGCGTTGGAACTCGGGAGTTGAGTTTATGCTTGACCCCCGATTTTCAGGGTGTTACAAGAGGCCCGTATTCTGATATTGTCCCTTGGAGGTCTGACAAATATGACAATGTTGTATAGCTTTTCCCACATCACGTACTAATTGCGGCCAGTAATACCGCTCTTCCACAAGAGCTCGAGTCTTTTCTCGCCTAAGGTGTCCATCGAGGCCACTTCCATATAGCTCCTGAATAATCTTCTCCCTCAAAGAACTTTGGGGGATGCACAATCGATTCCTTTTAAAGAGAAAATCGTCCTGTATATGAAAGTCACTAGGGTGATCTTCTTGGCACTTCACCCAAGAATCTTTGAAGTCCTCATCATCGGCATACAGTTCCTTGAAACAATCGAAGCCGACCACCTTGTTACTCATCGTAACAAGTAGTGATGCACGATGGCTAAGTGCATCAGCCACCTTATTCTGCTGCCCTAACTTGTGCTTCAAAATGAACATGAATTCCTGTAAAAATGCTACCCATCTAATATGCACACGATTCATATTAGTCTGACTATTAATAAACTTTAATGCTCGATGGTCAGTATACAGAACAAACTCTCTTTGAATCAGATAATGCCGCCAATATCACAGCGCCTGAACAACTGCATACAACTCATGCTCATAAGTCGACCACTTCTTTTGGGCTTCACTAAGCTTCTCGCTTAGAAGGCTACCGGCCTGCCTTCCTGTGATAATATTCCCCCAATTCTAATGTATGAAGCATCACACTCAACCTCAAATAATTTGTCTAAATTAGGAAGCACCAAGACCGGTGTTGTAGACAAACAATGCTTGATCTCATGAATGCTCTTGTCAGCTTTATCGGTCCACTGGAACAGTCCTTTTTTCATGCAATCTGTTATAGGTGCGACTATGGTGCTAAAATCTCTCACAAATTGACGATAGAAAGTCGTTAACCTATGAAAACTCCTCACCAAATAAATATTTATCGACATCGGTCATTCCCTAATAGCTCACACCTTTTCATCGTCCACACGAATGCCTGTGGACTTACAACAAATCCTAGAAACAATAGGCTGTCAGTTAAAAAACTACACTTCTTCAAGTTGAGGTACAACTTGTTAATTTGTAAGATATGCAGCACCTGCCTAAGATGTTTTCTGTGCTTCGCCTCATCCTGGCTATATATCAATATGTCATCAAAATATACTACCACAAATTGGCCAGTGAGCGATTTTAGAACTTAATTCATCAAACGCATAAAAGTCTTGGTGCGTTCTATAGGCCGAAGGGCATGACCAACCACTCATACAACCTTTCCTTGGTCTTGAATGCCGTTTTCCACTCATCACTGGGTCGAATACAAATCTGATGGTACCCGCTCTTTAGATCTAGTTTAGAGAACACCTTGGCCCCTTCTAGCATATCAAGCATGTCGTCCAACCATGGTATTGGGAACCTATATTTGATGGTAATTTTGTTGATACCTAGCTGTCGACACACATGCGCCAGCTTCCATCTTTTTTTCGCGTTAATAATACTGGTATGGTACATGGGCTCATGCTCTCTCTCAAGAGACCCTTACAGATCAATTCCTCCACTCGCTCCTGAAGTATCTCGTACTCCTTCGAACTCATCCGATAATGAGGGCGGTTGGGTAGGCTAGCTCCAGAGACGAGGTTTATGTGATGTTGGATGTCCCTCATGGGGGGCAATCCATCAAGTAAATCCTCAAGTCAGACTTCTTTAAATTCGTTTAGCAATAGTCTTAAACTTAGAGGGATGTTTGAGGGTTCCTCTCCCTCGCCCTTCACCACGACGGCGTATACCTCACAGGTTTCCTTGGATTCCTCCATGAAATCCTGAATGGTCAAGAGGGAACTCCCCTCCACTTTAGAGGCTTCAAGATGGTTCTCTGGTGCCATAAGGGTAAGGATTATTTTTTGACTATCCTTGACGAATATGTAAGCATTATCTCGTCCCTGATGGGTCGCATCATGGTCCGACTACCAAGGTCGACCAAGTAGCATATGACAAGCTTCCATGTCGACCACATCACAAACTATTTGATCCCTATAATTTTTTTCAATTGAAAACGAGATAGTGCATTGTTACCTTGGTCTCATTCACCTTTTTTTATCCTGCCAATTGAGTATGGGGAAGGATGTTTCGTCGTCAGTAGTTGCAACTTGTCCACCATCACTCTTGAGACGATGTTCTCGCTAGTACCACTGTCTATGATCACATCACAAAGCTTTCCATTGACAGTGCACCGAGTACGAAATATATTGTGTCACTGTGGATGTAATTCCTTTCGTGGGGCATACAGTAATCACCTCACAACTAGAAATTCGCCACGATCCTCGCCCATCACTTCATCGCCACCTATTATTTCTTCAGTGGTCTCTTCATGTTCATTAAAGCTATGGTCTTCTTCTGCGGCCTCATCTTCAGTGCCCCCTTCGTTTATATTCAAGCGTGTTGCGGGACGATGAGGACAAGTGTTTGATAAGTAGCCTGGCTGGCCACAGCAGTAGCAATTATTCAACCTTAGCCAAGCATAAGGATTTAGAATCTTACTCGGGCCCGCTGTTGTGGGTGTTACACGTTGAGGTCTGGATGAGTTGCTCCCCGTATCACGGTTTACGGTTGTAGGAGGTTGAGGACGTTCTCCTACTGGATCTTTTCCTCGTGCCAACACTGGATCCTATATGAGATCCGTCATGGGGGATCGAATTACAGGATATGGACAAGTAGGAGCTCTTACAAGTTATGTTTCTGCCCTACCCACCAATTGAACTACTTCATCCATGGTCCCGACTGGGTACATCTGAACTTGGTCCTGAATTGTCGGTCGCAACTCACCTATAAATCGTGCCACCTTCTGTGACTCAGATTCTAACAGATCGTTTCATGTAGCCAACCGCTGGAATTCTTCAATGTAATCTGTGACGTTTCGATTTCCTTGTCGGTAATTTTGATATTGCTAGAATAATATCTGCTCATAATCACTGGGGAGAAATCGTGATACAAGAAGACGTATCATCTGTGGTCATGATGAGATGGGCGTCTTGTTCTGGTGGGCTCATGAGAGTTGTAATTGTGCCCACCATACAGAAGCACTAGATTTTAATTTAAACGCTACCAATTTTACCCTTTTATGATCTGTCACATCCATATAACAAAATATCTCTCTACTTCGGCTAGCCAATCGAGAAAATCTTCTATACGTAATAAACCGTTAAAACTATGAAGTTTAGCTTTACTTCGATAGTCTCTTTCAGCATGATTTAGATGATCACCTCCATGGATTGGTCATCGAGTAAAACCCTCATTAAGGTCCTCGTCGCTGGAACTTGAATCATCTGGTGTAGCGGTACGATTTGCCACTGGTAGTACTCTAAGGAAATTGGGGTTGCGTCGTATAGCAACCATGGGTGGTGGAGCAACCATAGGTGGTGGAGCACCGCCTAGGGCTCGGGGAGAAAGTAGAACATCCGTGAGATGGTCGAGAGTTGCCTGCAGCCCTTGCATGGTCAACTGACTCTCCCGATGGAAAGCTTCCATTCTTTCCGAAAAATAACAAATCCCTGGATCACCCTCCACAAGATTTTGAATCATACCTTCATTGTTTGCCATCGGCCTGAGCGAAATCCTCGCTCTGATACCAATTGACGCAGGGATGAACGTGATGAGGATAACTACTCTGAATCCACGAAGCTTCTCTGGACTCCTCACAGAGACTTCTTGAATCCACGAGGAAAGAAAGCAGAAAATAGAAATAAATTCTAAGAAATTCGAAATTGATTAATTGATGACTAAAAATGAGTTCACTACCATTTAAATAGGGGTACCAAGCAATGGGAAAGAAATCAAAATCAAACTACAACTAAAACTCCTAGAAATCACGACTTACTATAAATAGTAAACTTACTATTTATAGACGGTCATGATGTCTACTAGTGCGCAAGGTTTTTGGCCAAAAATAGTAAGTGTCCTATTTAGCTTCACCAAACTGTTCTCCTAATTATTCTAAGCTCTTTTCACATTGGGCGCAACTCCTAAAGCCCGATGGATGAAGAGTTATAATCAAACTAAAACTTACTATTTATAGTAAAAATGAAATTAAAACAGGGAAACAACTGTCGATCCAGGGGTATTTCGTAATTCCAGGTTATTGAAATGGTCAAGCTATATGTCCTAGAGGGGGGGGGTGAATAAGACAACACCAAATTTAAAATAATTACAGCGAAATTTAAATAAAGAGATAGCCAAATAAATTAAATCAATTCACAATGCTGAAATGAAAAGCAACCTCAATAAACAAGTATTGAGAGGTTGATACAAAAGTTGTTCTAAGGACAACCTTACACCAAAAATCAAGGGTTTATGGTAGGACAACCTTATTTCTAGAAAGATCTTTGTATCAAAAACTCAAACTAAAGAGAAATAAATAAATAGCAAGGAATTGAAATAAATTGCAGGAATTTAAACCTAAATTATTACAACATTCCCACAATGTTTGAAATGTAAAAATTACATCATTCACTTCCACACATACATTCCATACCTGAATAATCAAAGATAGGAAAATAAAGCACACATCCACACAACACAAAGAGTTGTAGTGGTTCGCTTGTGTGTACACCAACTGTTCAATAACAGCCACACAGATTGCTACTCCACCCCTAATATCCTCACACAGGGGATATTAGCGTTCACTATCAAATAGGTTTTCACAGGTTCACCCAAAACCTTCACAATTGTGTCTTTTTTAAAGGGCTTACACAGTTCGAAAACCCTTACTTCTGAGTTTTCTGGCTCTCCTCAGATAATCAACAACTTTGAGATTTTTCTGGCTTAACCTCAAATAAAACCAAATAAAATAAATTACACAAAATGTAAAATACCTGTTTTTCTTCTTTGTTGTAGCAGCCCAGAAGAACCAAGTCGGAGTAGAGGTTTGAATGTCAAAGTTCAATATCCAATACTCACTATATAATGGTTCTAAGTTATAATAGATTTTAAATTAAAACAAATGGGCTAGCTTTAATCGATTTTGATTCCAGAAAAAGGAAAACAACACTTCCTTTTTTCAGATCAGATTGGAATATAAGAAAAAAAAATTAATTTAAAAAGCTAAAGAAAGAAAATATTAAATATGCACACTTAGCTTAAATGGAGCACAGATTTATCTCTCAGAAGGCCAGATTAAAATTGTTTGAGAAGTATCTAATTTTCTGAGATTCGTGCTCTATTTATAGGTGAGCAAATCATGTCTTTGACTGGTCTAAAAGTCGCTACAACTAGTCGTAGGACCAAGGGAAATTTCAAAATTCGAGTGCGATAAGATAACGCAATTTCACGACTGGTCGTAGGTAGTCTACGACTGGTCGAAGGACACCTTCGACTGGTTAAAGGTAGCTCACGACTAATCGAAGCTAGTGGAATTTTATCACTGTAGATTGAGTCGTAGGTCTACAACAGATCGAAGAAGCAGTCAACACTGTTCATACAACTAGTTGAACAGACCCCAGGACTGGTCGAAGCTTAATAAAAAATTTTGAATTTTTGCAACAAACTTATGACTGGTCCATGCAATTCTAGGACAGGTCAAAGCAGTGCTAGAACTAGTCAAACAAAGTTCAAAATTAGTCTTAGAACAAACCAAACTCACTTATATAAAATATATGGATTATGTATCCGAAATGATCTACTTTAAAGGTCAACTTAAGGTTAAACATACCTTAATAGTGAAGTAAGGACATTGAATTTAGATGAATGACCTTAAGCATAATGAAGCTTGAGATCTTGGTGTAGCTTGAACTTGAAAGCTTCTTGAGATCTTGAATTATACTTATCTTGAACTAAGTCAAACATTCTCACATCCTCGAGTCTTGACTTGTGAACATTGCTTGACTATCGAAGCTGATCTTGTGAGACTTTTGTCTTGACTTGACATATCATGTGTAGAGCTTTGTTCTTCACATATGCAAGCTTCATAACAAGATATGTACAGTGCTTTTGTAACGCCCTGAAATTCGAGGGTCGAGTAGCAACTCAACTCTCGAGTTTCAGAACATCACTTATGCAACATAGATGATGATGATTGAATGTTGTCTGTGTCAGTGAAATAAACATGAGTGAGATTATACCAAAATAGTAATTCATACTCCAGATCAATTATATAAAGGCGAACGGAAGACTGAAACTGTATATATAAGGTATGTAAAGAAACAAAACCATCTCAATCTCCAGAGTATGAACACTAACTGAGTAACTATATACATGTATTGTTTCTGAATCAAAGGTCAAAATACAACTAAAAAGATAAATCCTGAAATCCCCGCGATCCAGTCAACCTAAGCAAAGCCATCTGAGTACTGCATGTATGAGAACTCGTCCTGGTCCTTATCGTAGTCTGGCTTAGCCTCCTGAATCGACGTATCATCTACACCTGAGACAGAGTCTGGTTGGTGTGTACAACACCGTCCCGTAACGTGGGAGTGAGTAACTAACTCAGTGGAACAATAAAGCATAGGTTAACATGTTATCAATTCAGTCAAGCAGTAATAATAAAGCAATACAATCAAACTATCCTAAATTCTCTTGTTTAATGCAAGTATGAAATGACATGATTAATGCCCTTGCCAAACCACCCTCATGTGACACCATCTTACGTTCGCGATATGCTTCATCCCTCAATGCTCCACATCTACCAGGCATATGCAGTGCGATGATGAGCATGATTACCGAGTAGTTATTAGTCCTTTTAAACAGCAGGATTGGGAAACTAAGGTACCTCCCTTGTATCATTCCCAAACATGATCCATTCTAGGGTCGTCAATCCTAGATAATCTCATACAATAGTATATTTCTAGGTCGCTGCAAAGGTTGTCAGGGCTGTTACGCACAATGGTTACACGATTCCTCCATCACCTCTTTAACGGTTCATCACTAAGCTGATACAGGCCTAGTTCATACTCTATACACTGCGGCATAACTCGTCACCTCATCACAAATTCAGAGTATACTCGAGGTTACTACAAAGGGCTGTCAGGGCTGTTACGCACAAAGGTTACACCACTCCCCCATCACCTTATCAATGTAGGCCGACAGCACGAATATAGTGTCCCATACCATCATAATCGGCTCACGAGTCTGGTTACTCACTGGTCACTACGGGGAGGCATGTGGCCCCAGCATAGGACGACAGCTCAACCACGGAGTTCCATACCACCATGCCTGGCTCATGAGTCTTAGCAGATCGAGGTACCATGGTTAACGGGATTTCACTGGTAAATTTGGTACCCTAGGTTCAAGCAGTAGCGTCCAAACATGGTGAGCATACATTAGACATATCGGGTTACTTGACGAGCCTGACTAGCTCGAGCGTACAAGCAACTGAACGACATGAAGTACATAAGCACTTCGTGTGGCCTAACCACTGTCGCCAACCAAAGTACGACTCGGGTTCGTCAAACACATCCTACGTGGCGAAATGAATCTCAACCACGATCTCAAGTCTGGTACCGATTGTCTGGACAATAAACATAGTCCCAAACTCAATCAATCCTTATTTTGAACATGTAGAGTAAAGCATAATAAACAAAGTAATTCAAGCATGTTAACAAGCATATCATAAAGCATGTTATAAAGCATGTTATAAAGCACTATATAAACAAGAATACAAACACATATATTTCATAAGTATGCGGTTAAAGTAAACAACCAACATGAAGGAAATCATACACGTCTCTAAGGTAGTTAAGATTCCCATCTCAACACCTACCTAAGACACCATCATCCAAACACTTACTCTTACAAGCATTTTCACAAACACTTAGAATACACTATTTCTACATACATAGTGTATATTAGCAAAAACATGTATTAGGGCGAGTCCTTTCGCAAAATAAGTATTTTATCCATATATAATATATTCATACAACAAATAATCATGGCAAACACATTTCCAAAATTTATATGTATACGGTACTTTCTACAAATACCTAGAGTATGTAAAATTCCATATTCTTCATCTTTAATCGAAACGGAAAATAGACAGCACTTTGTACATGTGCAATTGCATGCAAATCATGAATCTATCATTATCTGACATTGAAAGCGTTGAAAATCATAACCTATACACCTAAAGTCCTCACCTTTTACCGTAGGATCGTAACGAATATGATAGGTTTGCTAAGCTTCCGTATTCGGCAGTTTGGTAACCTATAGAATGAAATAGGTTAACTATTTCATAACCTACAACCTTCACAACTCCAAAACAGATTAAGGTTAGGGTTTCTTACCTAGAAAGGAGGTCAGAATTGCCGGGAAAGCGATGAGAATGGGGTGATGCAGCTTGTGTAGCTGCAGGGGATAGTAGTAGGGAGCTTTCCCACTTCTCTCACTCTTTCTCTCTCTTTTCTCTCTTCTCTCCCTAGGGTTTCTCTCAAATTCATATGGCTGTGAGAGAGAAGGTTCTAAGGTCCTTATATAGCCTAAAAACATACTAAAATAGACTTATAGTCAAGGTATACTTAGGTTATAACCAAAGCGAGTTTGTTTCAGCTCAACGGAGGACTTCTGGCGAGCCTCCTTGAGCCAAAAGCCAGACTTAAGCTCACAGACCATGGATCCAGGTGGAGTTAAGTTTTTGTTTCAGTTGGAGTCCCAGATCATGCATGGCGGACCAGTTTCAATTCAACAGTCAGCGGGTCTCGATCTAAAATTCCAAGTATATGGATATATTTATGAAATTTTTCCTGATCCGAGGGTGTATTTGGGTCAGATTCTGACGGTCTGGTTGCTTACAAAATGACCGCAAGTAATAAGTCTGAGATTACTATTTGAGATATTTATTTTTAAAGAAAACCAAGTATTTTCACACTCCTCGCTCCGGACTCAAGCGAACAGCCGTAGGACACTGTCTAGATTTAATTTCCGAGATGGTTGTCAAGCCCAGCGAGGTGGTCCCAAGTCCTTGACTTCGTATTATTCGGACTCCCGATGTGCGGTCCAGACCTGATACGGAGTTTCAATGTGCTCCCGAGAGCAGTCGGGTAATGAGTTCGATCCTAAATTTTAGGGTAACCTGGTGTCAATGTTTTTACAAGTTTTGGATCTTGCAGATCGTATTTAAAGTGGATCAAGCAGATTTCATGGCTAATTTAGTTTAGCACTTTGTTAACTTTGTCAAATTTCTAAAGGATTTAGTCCTGTAAGATTTCTGTCTAAGATGGTACTTGGGCCTTTGTAGTTGGCACATACAGTGATTCAAGTTATCAATACTTACTAAAGCACGCCCTAATTACAACAGAAGGAAATCCTAGGGCAAGAGAGGCAGATGTTCTAAATAACATATTCGTTTTGTGAAATTCTATAAGGGTATTGGTTAAAAGCCCATTTTATTTCTGTGTTTACTAATTACAGCAATTTATAGTTTAAGTATTGTTCTTCATCACCTAAACCTTAAGATTAGTGGAAAATTTGAAAAAACAAGGTGGTGAAGGGTGGGATTTATGAAGGAAATGAGTTCAAAAGTGGTTTTAGACTTTGGGATTGAGTTCTGACAAGTTAATAAGGTGTTAGGATCTACCCATTGCCTAAGGACGTCTAATTCCAGATTGGCAAAAATCCGGGATGTTACAGTTTTTGGCACCACAAATTTGACAATATAGTGAAGCTATCAACTATAGCACTTACAATCTCCCCCTTTGTCAAATTAGTGACAAAACACACTTATAAGATATATTTTATAAAACAGAATATTTTGTTAACGAATCATGCACCAATTCATATCAACCGGCACACATTCATAAAAGCATGAACCTGCAAATCAAGTCAACATATAACCTCTATACATATTCCCCCTGAGTATAACATACATCCATTAACCATCAAACCATCCATTCTCCCCCTTATGTCACAATAGGACAAAGGAAGCAAAATATAGCAATGAACAACTAGCCGAGGAGTTAAAATGAGAGAGTGAAAAAGATAGCATATATGGGGGAAAAAAAAGGATAAACAGGACATATAATCCATAAACAAAGATAAGTCAAAAGTAGCAACAAGCTCATGAACAGTGAGAGAGTAAAGAAATAAAGTTATTACAGACCAGTAAAACAAAATGAACTAATTTGAGCCAGATGAAGGAGCAGGGATGAAATTATCAAGTTGTTGCATGCCCTCATTCAAGCGCCTAAGATGTTTGCGCATATATTTGAACTGTAAATCATGGGCAACATTCATGTTATCTATCTTAACATTCATATTTTCAACCTTCTCCTCCAATCCATGCAAATGCGCATCAAATTCAAATGGTTCATAATCAGGATCATTTGCAGAATCAGAATCAAGTTCTTCAAAAATATCATCCATGTTAATATCATCAGGAGGAAGATCAGCAGCTTCTTCCTCATGTCTAGCTTCACCACCAACATTACCATCACCTTGACCAGGAAGCATATCCAGCTTCATCTTATTAAGGTTAGAATTATTAAATATCAGATGATAGATAGGGGCTTCTTCAACAGGCATGTCGACTAACATATGTGTAGCCAACACAGTCATCAAATAAGCAAATGGAATGTCACTGTGACTTAGATGGAGTTGAAATTGAATAATGTGGTGACAAATCAAGGATGGTAAACAAATATGAGCACTTTTGGCAACAACATGAAGAACACGAACCATGAAGGATGTCAATTCGGATTTATTACTAGATTGAGGATACAAGTTAGACACAAAGATCTTATGAAGAACTCTATATTTGGGTAACAAAAACCTTGAAGGGAGCGTATTCCCTTTATGTGTTCATTGAACATCCAAATTGCATAAATCTCTAGTGAGCATGCGTTTTTCAGTTACTGAGGGTTTGTCAGATAAGGTATGGATAAGAATGCCCTCATCATTCACAGGAATTTCCATAAGAGCTGAAATCAAATGACGATCAACGTCAAATAGTCCTTCTCTTGTGGCTATCTTAAAAATTAAATTTTCCAATGAAAAAGTACTTATGCATGCGAACATGGACTGGGCAATGGACCGGTATGCAGGCCTACTCCAATGCAATAAGTTATCCCAACCTACAGTTTGAAGAATGGGAAGGATATCAAATGGAGCAACATGATTAATATCAACTGAATTTTCCACAATAATGTTACGCAATCTGATGTCCCGAACATAAGATAGATCATCATCGGGGGCCTGAAGATGACGCTTAGTAAGAGGAGTAGATTTGGAACAAGATGGACCATGGGATGTTGTCTTTCTACCTCTAGATGTCATTTTGTAATAAGGATTTCAAGGAACCAAAGAGTTGCAAAGGATTAAGAAGTGGGTTTTCTAAAATCAGATTTTAGAAAAGAAAAACCTCAAATCTCAATGAAATTCAAAATAGATAACTCCAAGAGAGAAATAGAAGTAAGCTAGACACAAATCTATAAGAAAAATGCAAATGGAGCACTAACCTTGAATATTTTGAAAGATTGGTTCGACTGGTCGGGGGAAGGTTCGTCGGAGAGAGAAGAAGAAATGAGGAAGAAAGTGATTTCCTCCAAATTTAAGTCAATCACCGCGATCTAAGACTAGTTGTGGGTTTTCTTCGACCGGTCATGCCACGACAGGTCGAGGAAATCCTCGACTGGTCGAAACCACCAAAAAATCTGATTTCATACATATTTCACAAAACTTGAAATTTAACCTAGCAAATATATACAATATGATACAAATAGGCATAAATAATCATTTTAGAATGCAAATGCCAAGATCAAATTTATTTTGTTTAACCTACTTTTGTTGAGCAGTTTAGTGAAAATGTCAGCACGTTGATTCTCGGTAGGTATATGATCCAAATATATAACTTTTTCTTATACTAATTCACAAATATAATGAAATCTAATGTCAATGTGCTTAGTACGAGAATGCTGAATTAATTTTTTAAAATATATATAGCACTAGTATTATCACAATATAATAACATAAAATCCTATTTAATTCCATAATCACTTAGCATACGATTCATCCAAACAAGCTGTGTACAAGCATTACCAGTGCAATATATTCAGCTTCAGCAGTTGAAAGTGCTATAGAACTTTGTTTCTTTCTAAGCCAAGAAACTAAACAGTTTCCAATATAAAAATAACCACCAATGTTAGATTTTCTATCATCAAGATTACCAGCCCAGTCAGCATCCAAGTACCCAGCTAATTGAACACTAGTGTCATGATGATACCAAAGACTGAGATTAACAGTACTTGCGACATATCGCATAATTCGTTTAACAACAATTAAGTGAGATTCTTTAGGATCAGACTAATATCTAGCACAAATACTAACACTTAAAGCAATATCAGGTCTACTAGCAATTAAATACAGTAAACTACCAATCATACTCCGATATAATTTCGGATCCACATTTTTACCTGCAAATCTTTTGAGAGTTTCAAGGTTGTACTCATAGGAGTATCAAAATTCCTACCATTCTCAAATCCAAATCTCTTAATCAAATTCATAGCATATTTAGATTGAGAGATGAACATTTCATCAGGTCATTGTTTTACTTGTAACCCAAGGAAATAATTCAATTCCCCAACTATGCTCATTTCAAACTGAGATTTCATCAAATCTACAAACTCAATAGTCATGTTAGTATAGGTAGATCCATAAATAATATCTTCAACGTAGATTTGAACCATTAAGATATCTTCATTATGTTTCTTAAAAAACGATGTTTTATCGACACTTCCCATTTGAAAGTTATGACTAAGTAAAAACTTAGTCAATTTCTCGTACCATGCTCTGAGAGCTTGTTTTAGACCATAGAGAGCTTTTTGGAGATGGTATACATGATCAGTAAACTTAGGGTCTTCAAACCCTGTAGGTTGTTCAACATATACTTCTTCATGTAAATCGCCATTTAAAAAGGCACTCTTTACGTCTATTTGAAAATTTTTAAACTTTTTAAAGCATGCAATGGATATAAAAAGTCTGATTAATTCAAGACGAGCAACTTGGGCAAAGGTTTCATCATAATCAATACCTTCAATTTGAGTGTACCCTTGTACAACTAATCTTGCCTTGTTTCGAATAATATTCCCAAGCTCGTCAGACTTATTTTTAAAAATCCACTTTGTTCTGATAATATGTTTATCTTTAAGTTTAGGAACAAGATACCAAACATCACTTTGAACAAATTGATTAAGTTCTTCTTGTATAACAACTATCCAGTTTTCATTAGCAAGAGCTTCTTTTACGTTAGATGGTTCTATCTGGGACGTAAAACATACAAATTTACATATATCCTCAAGTTGTTTATGGGTACGAACACCAGTGAGAGGGTTTCCAAGAATCTGTGTAGTTGGATGATCTTTAACAGTCCTTAATTCAGAATTAGTCTGATTAGATGAAGTATCAGGTTTATCAATTACAAGAATTTCATCATTGTTTGGAATTGAGACTGGTGTATTTAAGCGATCATCAATGACCACATTAATGGACTCTTGAATCACACCAGTCCTTTTGTTCAGAACCCTATAAGCTTGACTGTTTAAAGAATATCCTAAAAAGATCCCTTCATCACTCTTCGTATCAAACTTTCCCATATTTTCATAATCTCGTAAGATATAGCACTTGCTGCCAAAAACTCGAAAGTATTTGACAGTAGGCTTTTTATCGAACCACAATTCATAAGTCGTTTTATTATTTCCTTTACAAGTGTAAACCCGGTTAATGATATAACAATCTGTATTGACAGCTTTAGCCCAAAGATTCTTAGAGAGTTTCATGCTATTCAACATGATATTAGTCATTTCTTGAAGCACTCTATTTTTTCTTTCAACTATACCATTTTGTTGTGGAGTTTTGGGGGCTGAGAATTCATATAATATTCCCCGGTCACAACAGAACTTCTCAAAACCGCTATTCTCAAATTCAGATCCTTGATCACTACGAATCTTACTAATTTAAGAACCTTTTTCAGTTTGAATCCTTTTAAGAACTTTTCTTCCTTCTTTAAGGGTTTCGAATTTGTCCCTTAAGAAGACTACCCATGTATATCTGGTAAAATCATCTACAATTACCAAGATATATCTTTTGCCACCTCGACTCTCCATCCTAGTAGGTCCTATCAGATCCATATGGAGAAATTCGAGTGGTCTTGATGTGGCATTGGAGTTCACCTTTTTGTTTGAGTTCCTTGTTTGTTTGCCAATTTAGCATTCGCCACATATTTTATCTAATTTTTGAAGTTTGGGTAGACCTCTTATAAGTTCCCGTTTGCTCAACCTATATAAATTTCAGTAGTATACATGTCCAAGACATTTATGTCATAAATCAGTCTCGTCTGTATGGACCATGTAACAAGATTGATTAGTTGAGCTGGATTCGCTTATAATATAGCAGTTTTTAGACGTTCTACGTCCAGTTAAATTACCGAACCCTTGTTATTTAGAATCTCACAACTTTGATTAGAAAATCTTACACTATGGTTATTATTGTATATTTGAGATATGTTAAGCAAGTTATGTTTTAGGCCTTCAACATATAAAATATTTTTGAATAAAGGAATGTTATAAAGTTGAATCGTACCTTGGCCCATAATCTTGCAGTTGCTGTCATCACCAAATGTGACTGAACCATCAGTCATGTCTTTGAGATCAGTGAATAAACCTTTATCACCAGTCATATGCCTTGAGCATCCGTTGTCTAGGTACCACTTAGAATGACTTGTAGCTTTGAAAGCTGTGTGGGCAACCAAGCAGGTACCCTTTGGAACCCATTTCATAATCGTTTTGGGTTTAGGAGGATAGTTGGTCTTCTTTCGTTTGTAAGAGTTATAAGTATGACCTATTGAGTTAGACTTTAGAAGTTCCTTAAACAAATCAACTATCTTTTCAGCCAAAGGAATTTGGTTCTGCATTTTATAGTTGATATGGTTTTTACGTTTTTGAAAAGATTTAGAGTTTTTAGAAAACATTTGATCTTTCCCTTTTGAGTTTAAGGTCTCTCCCTTTACAAACTTGGGAGGAGTATTCTTCTGTTTAGGAGGAACACTCTTATCATAGCCCAAACCGGATCGATCGCCACATTTTCTTGATCCTGATAAGAGTTTTTCTGGTTTAGGATCACCTTGGGCATATTTCCAGGTTTCCTTTAAACTCAAGAGAGAAGAGACTTCCTGTTTTAAATGTTCGTTTTAAGATTTAAGATTTTCAACCTGAGAGGTTTTAAAATCCAAATCGCATTGTCTTTTCAAAACAGTCTAAAATGTGGGACTTTTCTAAAACAAGAGATTCATAAATTTCTTTGAGTTTAGAAAATTTCTTTTTTTGAAGTTTCAATTTCATAGCAATTTTACAACTTTCCTTGTATAGGGCATTGTAAGCATCTTGAAGATCATCTTCATTTTCACATTCACTATTCAGATTTTCTTCGCTAGTCGAGTCATCATTATCTGAAAAAGTGAATTTGGCTAGAGTCATAAGGGCCTTAACATCATAGCCTGACTTGGTTTTAGAGTCTTCTGAATCAGAAGAAACTTCAGAATCAGAAGATTCATCCCAAGTAGCCATCATACTTTTCTTTTTCGACTAGCCTTATTGAGACATTTATTAGCCAGATGCCCATACTCATGGCAGTTGTAGCACTGACTGTCTTTCAATGATTTTCTTGATTTAGGTTTAGGTTTCTTTTTATCATTAGCTTTTTAAAGATAAACCCTCTTTTTACTTTTAAAAATCTTATAAAAAATTTTCGCCAAAAGGGCCATATCATCTTCAGAGTTTAAATCATTTTCTTGAAAACCATTTTTAGAAGTTTTTAAGGCAATGGATTTACCTTTTGGAGCTTTAAAGGTTAACTCATAAGTCTGTAATAAGCCAACTAATTCCTCAACCCTCATATTGTCCGTATCATGAAGTTCCTACATTGCGGTTACTTTAGAGTTGAACCGTTCAGGAAGTGAGCGTAGTATTTTAGCACATATCTTGCTTTCAGGGATTTTGTCGCCTAGACCTCACATAGAGTTTACAATATCATTTAATCTAGTATAGAAGTCCATGAACATTTCATTTCTTCCATACGTATTTCCTCAAATTTAGTTGTGAGGATTTATATTTTAGATTTCTTGACAATTAAAGTACCCTCATGTGTCATTTCCAATATATCCCAAGCTTATTTTATAGAATCACAACATATAATTCTTTTAAATTCATCTAGTGATAGTGCGCAAGTAATTGCATTTAGTGCTTTTGCATTTACACTACTCTCACTTTTCTGAAGTGTGGTCCATGTGAAATAAGGTGTTACTCTCATTGATTTTGAACCATCGATTCCATTTACTTCAGTGGTAGGAAGGGTCCATTCATTCATTGTGACTAGCCACACATTTTCATTCATGGATTTAAGGAAGATCCTCATCCTGGCTTTCCAATATGCATAGTTGGTGCCATCGAAAGGTGGAGGCCTAATGACTGAAAGGCAATCAAAATTTGACATCTTATTTATATAGCTTAGATCGTTAGCTCAGGAATTAAATCCAAGAATAATAATTAAAAGCGAACTATTAGGGTCTAATACCACTTGAAATGGGCAAGCTATATGTCCTAGAGGGGGGGTGAATAGGACAACGCTAAATTTAAAATAATTACAGCGGAATTTAAATAAAGAGATAGCCAAATAAATTAAATCAATTCACAATGCTGAAATGAAAAGCAACCTCAATAAACAAGTATTGAGAAGTTAATACAAAAGTTATTCTAAGGACAACCTCACACCAAAAACCAAGGGTTTATGGTAGGTCAACCTTATTTCTAGAAAGGTCTTTGTATCAAAAATTCAAACTAAAGAAAAATAAATAAATAACAAAGAATTGAAATAAATTACAGGAATTTAAACCTAAATTATTACAACATTCCCACAATGCTTGAAATGTAAAAATTACACCATTCACTTCCACACATACATTCCACACCTGAATAATCAAAGATAGGAAAATAAAGCACACATCCACACAACACAAAGAGTTATGGTGGTTCACCTATGTGTACACCAACTGTTCACCAACTGTTCAACAATAGCCACACAGATTGCTACAACCACACAGGGGATATTAGCGTTCACTATCAAATAGGTTTTCATAGGTTTACCCAAAACCTTCACAATTGTGTCTTTTTCAAAGGGCTTACACAATTCAAAAACCCTTACTTTTGAGTTTTCTGGCTCTTCTCAGATAACCAACAACTTTGAGATTTTTTTGGCTTAACCTCAAATAAAACCAAATAAAGTAAATTACACAAAATGTAAAATACCTATTTTTCTTCTTTGTTGTAGCAGCCCAGAAGAACCAAGTCGGAGTAGAGGTTTGAATGTCAAAGTTCAATGTCCAATACTCACTATATAATGGTTCTAAGTTCTAATAGATTTTAAATTAAAACAAATGGGCTAGCTTTAATTGATTTTGATTCTAGAAAAAGGAAAACAATACTTCCTCTTTTCAGATCAGATTGGAATACAAGAAACAAAATTAATTTAAAAAGCTAAAGAAAGAAAATATTAAATATGCACACTTAGCTTAAATGGAGCACAGATTTATCTCTCAGAAGGCCGGATTAAAATTGCTTTAGTATCTAATTTTTTGAGATTCATGCTCTATTTATAAGTGAGCAAATCACGTCTTCAACTGGTCTAGAAGTCGCTACGACTGGTCATAGGACCAACGGAAAATTTAAAAATTCAAGCGCGATAAGATAACGCAGTTTCACGACTGGTTGTAGGTAGTCTACGACTGGTCGAAGGACACCTTCAACTGGTCGAAGGTAGCTCACGACTAGTCGAAGCTAGTCAAATTTTATTGCTGTAGATTGAGTCATAGGTCTACGACAGATCGAAGAAGCATTCAACACTGTTCATACAACTAGTTGAACAGACCCCAGGACTGGTCGAAGCTTAACAAAAAATTTTAAATTTTTGCAACAAACTTATGACTGGTCCAGGAAATTCTAGGACAAGTCAAAGTAGTGTTAGAACTAGTCGAACAAAGTCCAGGACTAGTCTTAGAACAGATCAAACTCAGTTATATAAAATATATGGACTATGTATCCGAAATGATCTACTCTAAAGGTCAACCTAAGGTCAAACATACCTTAATAGTGAAGTAAGGACATTGAAATTTAGATGAATACCTTAAGCATAATGAAGCTTGAGATCTTAGTGTAGCTTGAACTTGAAATCTTCTTGAGATCTTGAATTATACTTGTCTTGAACTAAGTCGAACATTCTCACATCCTCGAGTCTTGACTTGTGAACATTGCTTGACTAACGAAGTTGATCTTATGAGACTTTTGTCTTGACTTGACATATCATGTGTAGAGCTTTGTTCTTCACATATGCAAGCTTCATAATAAGATACATACAGTGTCTTTGGCACCACAAATTTGACAATATAGTGAAGCTATCAACTATAGCACTTACAGTGCAACCTGGCCTAGCGGGGTTGGTTGGCTAAAGTAGCTCGTTCTATCCCAAAATCATATATTTTACGTCAGGTAACTCATTCCGGATTGCGAGATACGCCCGATCTAAGGTCCGACGGTCCGGATCACTTCTGTCATCGACCGGGCCTTTTCTGGTCCATCTTGGCCATGAAACTATCCACGACCCGCTCTACATCAGAATTAAGCTTCTAGATTATACTAGTAGGCCCCAAACATCAGGTGCATTGAGGACTTTAGAAGTCACACACCTACAACCTAATTGGAGTAGAGCTTGACACCATCCAAAAGACCATGAAATGCTCGTTGTAGAATAGATACTACACTTGATTTTAGCCAAAAGGTTGAGAAGATATGTTATATATGTTGAACTTCTTAGTGGTTGCAAATATTTGGGAAAAAAAATGTGCTCTGTTAAGATATACCACGGCCATGGATATGCTTGCACTAACGCAAAGCAACTACTCCATTGTTGTTTTTACTATCCTTGCTTCTCTGTTCTAGCTGTTTCAGTTTTCTAGCACCACATTAATGTCTTTGCCTAACAATATTTATATCACTTCACTATGTGCACTAATGAGCATGCATGCTGTAACGCCCCGGATTTTTGCCAACTTGGGATTAGACGTCCTTAGGCAATGGGTCAATCCTAACACAGGTTTAAGTTCTTAAACGCTCAATTAAAGCCTCAAATCGCTCCTTAAACCATTTTCTTCATAAATCCCACCCTTCACTATCTTGTGCTTTCAATTTTTCAAAGCACTTTCGCCCTAGACACTATCTTAAACTAGCTAAGTAGTATAACTTGGATCACTTTATATACAAACTACAATGGACTAAGTTCCACCTCAGACGAAAATCACTTAGATTAAATCCTTTAGAAATTTGACAAAGTGAACTAGGTGTTAAACTAGATCGACCATGAAATCCATTTGAATCGCTTTAAATACGATCTGCAAGACCCAAAACTTGCGTAATCATTGACGCTAGGTTACCCTAAAGTTTAGAACCAAACTCATTTCCCGTCTTCTCGGGAATGAAACGAAACTTCGTATTAGGTCTAGATCGTACATCGGAGTCCGATTAACACGAAGTTAAGGAACTAGGACCGCCCCACTGGGCTTAACAATCATCTCAAAAATCAGCTCCATCCGATGTCCCACGGCCATTCGTTTCGAATCGGAGCGAGGTAGTGTGAAAAACACTATTCATATGCCAAAATAAATATCTGGAATAGTGATCTGGCATCGTTCGTTGACGCGTCAGTATTAAGCAACCGACCGTCGAATCAGACCAAATTACACCCTCGGATTAAGAAAAATTTCGAACATTTATATGTACTTGGAATTTCGATCGTGGCCCACTGACCGTCAATGAAAGTGGTCCGCCACGTGCGATCTGGGTATCCGAATGAGTCAAAAACGTAATCCCACGTAGATCCATCGATGGTGAGCTTAAGTCTGACGTTTGGTTCAAAGAGGGCCACCAGAACTTCCCTTTTGAGCTGGAAAAGTGACGAATATCCTATATTAGCAGTAACCCTTGAACCTGAGTCTATTTTGGGAATGTTTTAGGCTATAAAAGGGCCTTAGAGCACCCTCTCTCACAGCCATACGAATTTGAGTTTTGGGAGAGAGAAAAGAGAGAGAAAAGAGAGAGAAAGGCTTGGAGTTTGTTGCCGATTATCCTCCTCCTGCTTTGGCTTGTTACACGGCCTACACCGCCCTGTTCTAGGCGCTTTCCCGGCGGTATCCATCCCATTTGAAGGTAAGAAACCCTAACCCTAGGTCTGAATTTTGGTAGGATCGTTGTAGGCTATGTAACAACTAACCGATTCCGCTCTTTAGGCTAGAAAACTCCCGTATACGGAAGTTCTACTCGCCCATGGCTTGATTCGTTGAGTTTCAAAGGCAAAGGTGAGGACTTTAAGTGTATAAGTTACGATTTTCAACGCTTTCAATGTCGGATAATGGTAGATTCATGATCTGCTTGTAAATGCACATGTACAAAGTGCTTTCCGTTTCTGTTGATTAACGTTGTAGAAATTGAATTTCACATACTCTAGGTATACGTAGAAATACCGTATACGTATTTTTTTTTTGGAAAAACGTTTGACATGTTTATTTAATGTATTATTATGTGTTATATGGATAAAATACTAATTTGGTGAAAGAAATTGCTGAAATACATGTTCGTGTGTAAATGTTACGTATGTTGAAATTGTATATTCTAGAAATACCGTATATGTATTTTTTTTTTGGGAAAATGTATAACATGTTAATTTAATGTATGATTATACAATATATGTATAAAATACTAGTTTGGCGAAAGGAATCGCCAAAATACATGTTCCCTTGTAAATGTCAAGTATGTTGAAATTGTGTATTCTAGAAATACCGCATATGTGTGAATTTTGGAAATACAATTGTAATGATTATTTGCTGTATGATTATGATATACATGGGTAAAATACTCACGTGGCGAAGGGACAACCCTAACACGTATTTTGCTAACATACGTCATGTATGTTGGAATAGTGTATTCTAAGTATTTGTGAAAATGACTGAATGAGTATAGAATCCTCATTCGTGCTCGCCATGACTAATTGTCATGGATTCATGATTGTTGTATTGGCGATACCCTTTTGACGAAAGGATTTGCCCTAAATCACGCCACGGCCAATAGACACCATATATGCTAAAATGTGTGGCCCAAGTGTTTGTGGAAATGACTGAATGAATATGGAACTCAGGATTCTGCCTTGCCATGACTATCCGTCGTGGGTGTACGCGTGTTATGATTGGGGCAACTCCCTAGTGAAAGGATTTGGCCTAATGCCTATGTGATCGACATATGTCATGTATGTCGATGTATGTTGTTTAAGTGTTTCTTGAAATGTCTAAATGAGTAGTAGTTAGCAAAGTGTAATGTATAAGGGTGTTGAGATATGATTCTCAACCTCTTTTAATTATGTGTATGATCTCCTCGAATTGTTGTGTAATTAGGAATTGAACATGTATAAACTCATGCTTGTGTTGTGATTCCTAACATGCTCAATTGCTTTATGATTTTAACTATGTAATGCATATGCTTAAATTTATATTTACGTTGTATGATCTGTCATGGGTGATGGGGGAGCGGAGCAACGAGTGCGTGCTGTGACCACAGCGACCTAAACGGAAAATACCATACCTTGATCGCATGAGTGGAAATCTTGATTCACTATTGCTTTATCTATCTGCACTTGATTGTGTTTGGGGCTATGATTATAGTCCAGACAATCGGCACCAGAATTGAATTCGTGGTTGCGATTCATTTGCCACGTGAGATGTGTTCGACGAACCCGAGTCGTACTTTGGTTGGCGATAGTGGTCGGCCACGCGAAGTGCTTATGCACTTCATGTCGTTCAACTTGTTGTGCGCTCGAGCTAGCCGAGCTCGTCAAGTAACCCAATTTGTCTAATGTATGTTCACCATGTTTGGTCGCCTCTTGAACCTGGGTACCAAACTTACCAGGAAATCCCTTTTAACCATGGTACCTCGATCCGCTAAGACGCATGAGCCGGGCATGGTGGTATGGGACACCGTGGTCATTTGTCGGCCTCTGGCGCTGGGTCATGTGCCTCCCGTAGTGACCATTGCGCAACCAACCTCGTGAGCCGATTATGGTGGTATGGGACACTATATTCGAGCCGTCGATACTACGACGACGAGCCGAGTACGGTGAGACTGTGCTCGTCTTGCCGAGCGACGAGTCCTCCGTAGTATCTTTGAGTATACTCCAAGTGTCTCGTGATTGGCGACGAGTCTTTCCACAACTAGAGTATGAGTTGAGCCGAGTATACGGTGAGACACCGTACTTGAGTGACGGCTAGTGATTGGGCCAAGTATGGTGAGACTCAGTTTGAGTGACGGCGGCCGCCACAATTGAGCCGCATACGGTGAGATCTCAGTATCCGCGCCGACGGGTGACGAGCCCTTTGTGATGCCTTCACTACGCTTCTCAAACCATAACATCGTATGAGATTAACTAGGATTGACGCCTAGAATGGATCATGTTTGGGAATGATACAAGGAGAGGTACCTTAGTTTCCAATACTGCTGTTTGAAAAGGACTAATAAAAACTTGGTAATCATGAGCATCATCGCACCGCATGTGCTTTGTAGATGTGGCGCACTGAGGGAGTTAGCATTCGCGAACGTAAGATGATGTCGCTTGAGGGTGGTTTGGCAAGGGCATACAGCATCATGTCATTTCATTTCCGCACTTAACAAGAGTAGTTAGAAATGTTTGATTTGTACTGCTTTATCATTACTGCTTGATTGAATTGATAACATGTAACCTATGCTTTACTGTTCCACTGAGTTGATCACTCACTCCCACGTTACGGAGACGGTGTTGTACACACCAACCAGTTTGTTGAGTTTCGAGGTGGTGGCGATGCTTGTGAAGCAGAGGACTACTTCTATGATGATAGGGGGAATTCTCCTATCTCAGTATCTCTCTGGCAGTCAATGAAGACGATATTGTATTAATGACGGCTATGGTACATGGGATAGGAGGCATTACACTTCCTCACATTTGGTACATTTTAGAACCGCACTTGCATTTATTTAACTGGTAATGTTATCACACTCGAGACTCATCATAAGTTATATATTTTATCTATCTATCACAGGTCTTCCGCTTGCAAATTTAACTTGTCTCTCGGAGTATGATATGTCGTGTTTTGGCTTAATCTCACTCATGTTCAATGCACGAATACAGTCAACATTCAATCATCATTCATTTTGTTGCATAAGTGATGTTCTGGAACTCGGGAGTTGAGTTTATGTTCGACCCCCGATTTTCAGGGCGTTACACATGCCTTTACTAGTTATGCATTCAAATTATTCTGTGATTATGATTGCAAGCTAATCACAAGGATCCAATGGCCATTGCTTGTATTAACGATCTTAGGCCAGGTGGGTAACTGCTTGCAAATAGGGGAAATAACATATTTTCTCCTTATATAAGGGGAGGATGAGTGTAAATGGTGATCCATTAATCCTCAAATACTAGAATAGAAGGGGTTTTCTCCTTGTATAAGGTAAGGATGAATCATATGAGCATTAGGCTACGCTGTGATTTGGAATCTTTCAATAATCTAAGACTTCATATATGAAATGTTCCTTAAAAGCCAGAGTAGCCCCTATATAGTGAATGTTATCCATCCAAGTGGGGCCCAACAGAGCAATGAGCCCAGATTTACCAAAAAAAAAAAAAAAAAGATGAAGAGAATGCCAATCATGCATTAGATGCCCCAATTGTTTCTGAAAAGATACCTAACTAGATTGTTTTGTTTTTTTAACTTATGTGTCACCTGATTTATATGCTATGAATGTAGTCGCAATGTTTTGAGTTATCAATTTCAACTGATCTTTCTAGAAGATTCTTATAATATATGCTTGATGATTTGCATTTCAAACACAGTTTTGTTTATCATAAACCTAAACCACTAACATTTAGGTTTCCATCTCCTTTTGGTCAATGGTCATTCAGTAGCGTGAAGCCCTACAGCCCTGTTTGGTTGTCACTTTAAAATGAGTTCTCCATATTAGTTACCAGTAATCATTGTATGTGCTTCTATTGAATAGGTCCATCATGGATTTCTTATGATTCTTTTTTTTTCTTTCTTTTTCTTTTAATCAAGTTACATTCAGTTTTAGCCATGAACATTCAGTTTTCTAGCAGATCATATGTGCTCAGAGATCAGATCGGTATTGTGGTTTATCCCATACCATTGAAGCAATCAGGTACATCTGATTGCATTAGATGTGTACCTCATAGTATTAAAGTGACCCATAGTCCATGTAAGCTTGATAGGAGTAGAGAAGTGATTCTCAAAAAGTAGAGTGGCAATCCACATTCCGGTAAGAGAATTATGGAAGTCTAGATAGGGCTTACAGTTGAAATTTGAAATATGTAAAACAATAAACTTAGAAATGATGGCCTTACAAGTGGTTAGATTTGGTCAATATTGTCTACCTCAATAACTAAATTTTTTTAATTTATATTTCAGAAGTGTTGTTTATTTAGTTGAGTTCCTATTTCTTCAATAAAAAAGTGATAAACTAAAATTAGAAATTTCAAGAAAAAAAAACTTTTACTTTTATAGTTTGGGTGGACTATGTTAAAGCCTAAAGGAAGCAACTGTCTCCTGCAATCATTCACACTCACAGATCTGATTTTACCAAAATGGAAGCCATTTTATTTCGTCTATTCTTTTATATGGATTTTCTTCCTTTATTTTCAATTAGAATACATTGAAACCATCTCTTCTTAGTGAATTTGACATTGTATTGATTGATATGACTGCAGTCGAATCCAATTCTTGAAGCATTTGGCAACGCTAAAATATTACAAATAACAATTACAGGTCAGATACTGTTCCAAGCATTTATTTCCTTTTGATGTATGTTGCTCTTTGAATCTAATGCGGTGTTCAATAGATTAGTACTTAACACAATGAACTTCCCATCATTTGTATTGATTCCTGACAATTATTTTAGTTTGTAGATTCTAATATTCAAAGGAATCAATGCATTCTTTTTCAAATATGATTCAAATTTATTGCCCTGAATGTCATCTGGGTCTAATTTTAAAATTTAGACGTTGGCAACATTTATGTAACACATGACAAGTTTTTTTTTTTCCAAAGCTTGAATTAAATGCAAAACATTCTAGGGTGCTTTTGCGGTTTTTCTTTTCTCATAATCTTGGAAATTTGTCATTTTTAATCTGGGTGCCTTTTTTTTGGCGAGGCATTTTACAGTCACGAAGGAAGACCAGGGAGCCCAAGGAGGAGAATGTGACACTTGGACCAACTGTACGAGAGGGAGAGAATGTTTTCGGTGTCGCCCACATCTTTGCATCTTTTAATGATACTTTTATCGCAAGTCCCATTTCTTTTCTTTCGGTTCCTTTTTGCTTCTCCTAACATTCTCATATGCCCCGATCTTTTTTTTTCCCTAGATTACAGCATGTGACAAATTTATCTGGAAGAGAAACCATGGTCCACATTACTGGTATGAGATGCCTTTAGTTTTGAACTTTTTTTGTTAGATGCTTTTTGGAGAAGAGTTTGTGCAACATCTATGCTACTTTAAGTGAACAAGATATCCTTTTTTGCTATAAAGAATATAAAAACAGCTGTATAAATTTACTCCCAACTTGCAGGATAAAATTCAATTTTCTATTTAGAAAAGAAAACATACAAACTGCATTTGAAATTGACTGTTCTAAAGTAGGGCTGTCATGAATATATTTGGGCTGACATAACCTGAGTTCTTGCTTATCTTTGTGCTTGCAGTTGGTTGATTTCATTTTGGGCTTCTAAGAATTCTACTCCTTGCTTATCTAAAGCATATAATTGTGCCACACATTGTTTCTTATAAGTCCTATTGTTGTTATGGACTATGGAATAGTCACCGGGCTACTGTCAGTTTGGTCATTTATTTTGAAATTAAGAAAGATATAGGTTAAGTTGTTTGTTAACATGCTTAATCAGGTGAACATCATGGGATGTACAAGCAACCTGGTAATGATGGGCAATGTTCAAAACTCGAAGTTGACTCAAAACTTGGTTTTCAGTTTCTGAGTTCCACTTAATTGAGTCATTGAAGAACTGATGGAATTTTTATGAATTGCAAGATTCAAAAATCAACTTGTTCATTTCTTTTTTGGTAAGATTGGAGTTTTATGAGCTCATTGCAGGACATGAGTCCTAATGTGAGCAGGATCCAAGACTCAAGTAGGTGTAGGGGGTAATGGAATTGTCCATGTTCTTTGATTATTATTTTTTTATTATTTTTTTTTGTTGATGAAGTATATTAAACAACATGACTTAGGTCTTCATCAAGTTGCTGATACAGTTACATCTGTTGCCAGGCTATTATCATTTTGCGAGAATATTTTAGACCAGTGAAATTTCAATATGACTGAAATGGACAGACAACCAAAGGAAGCAAAAGAGTCTGAAGTGGAAGATGCTTCAAATGTGACTAAAATGGAAGGACAACTAGAGGAAGAAGAAGATGCTTCACATGTGACTAGAATGGAAGAACAACAGGAGGAATCATATAATTCTTCAGGCTATATGTTAGCATAAGTGCTTTTAGTTCTTAACTTCTAACATCTTAATTTATGTTGAAATTTAAGCTTTCAATCCAATGAGAATAAAGCCTGGTGGGTCATTGCAAGACCAAATTGTGTACAATGTGGGCAATATAGTTGATGACTACCCTCAGTTTGAAAATAGTACAAAAGGCATGTTTGGATTTTCCAATGGGTGCCTAACAATGAAGAGATGGGATGAGATTAGTGCATTGTTTGGCAAGTCAGGTACTTTTTACTTATTTTAGCTTTTGTTTCCCATCAAAGTATTGTATTAGCAAACATTGTTTTCTTTATTATTATTATTTTTTGGTAACTTTCTATCTTTGTGTTCCTAATTTATGTTGCGCATGAAGTTATTTGGAAATGTTGTATATATTATTGGCAAGCAATACTTTTCATTTTCTTTTTCTAAAATTGAATTGTTTTAAATTGTTGAAGCATGTGGTTCCTTCTCTGTGTCTTTACTATATATGTAGAGTTGTTTATATATGAGATGAAATCATTTTTCAACTAAATAGGACCTTGAAAGTTACTACCTACCATACTACTTTTTCTGAAAGGAGTCGATCAAGATGTGGCCTTCTTGCATATTTTGTTTCATGTAGCATTGCAATTTGGTCAAGCATGCAGGAGCATTTACAAGTCCAGTCCATGAGTTATGGACCCGAGTCTAGGACCAACCCGCCCTGTCCATGAGCCAAGGAATCAGGTTTAGCCAAGAAATCAAGATTTGTTTGGATTCCCATCTCTCTAAACTATTGGAGTAACTTCTTGTAGCCATCCCAGGTCCTAGTTCTTAAGAATGTTTATTGGAAGGACCTCAACTTTCTCGTCTTTGTCTGGATTGCATTCCTTGCACTACAGATTGCCAAGGTGAGCTCTCTACTATGCCTCATTTTCATGTTAGCTTATACAAAGGTAGAAGAGTGATCGCTGCTTTTGAATGTGTTGACACATTACTGGATAGCGGCCTTGATCAAGTGAACCCTCATCTTTCATTGTTCTGTACCTTAAATCTGGTTTGGATGGTGAGTACTCAAATATGCTGCTGTGTAATTGTTCAAGGCATTGAAATGAAATCTTTTATACTTTCACCTCTCAAAAAAAAAAAAAAAAAAGCTTTTCTTCCCATGATTGGCATGGGAGTTGCTTATCTACTATTCCCATGTTTAATTAACACGATGTTATTGTTTGTCAGATGTTGTCTTAAAGCTTAACATCCCAAATGTGTGAGCAAGGATTCCACATTCTTGGAGATGGGCGATCAATGGACTTGTAGTAAGCCTCTTCCTACTCCATATGCTTGTTTTTTTCCCTCCATTTTTTAGGGTTGTCTTGCCTTCTTCTTCTTCTTATGCTGTTGTTTTATGTGAGATTTTTCAGTGACACACTTGTCAAGTTATTGAGTGGGTTGACTTTTTGTCAAATATTTTGAAACCAATAAGTGTGGAACAATATAGTACTATAAAATTTCCATGCCTATAAGATGCACTTTCAATTGTCCTTGTGGAATAAATCTTGCTCATCTTTGGGGGTTGAATTACTCTCACCCAATATTGAAGAGTTTCAGGTCATTTGCGGTGAGGATATACAGTTGGTAGATAAAGTTACAGTCTCTCTAGATTGTTTGCTCAAATTTGCCACCCTCAAATTGATTCTTCTCAATGAAGTTGCAGTCTATGAACCCTCCAGATTCTGAAGAACCGTGGAAATTAGAAGTGCACAAGTTAGCGACATGCAACTACCATCTTGTGATTAAAAATTCCTTTATACATATGCAATGATCTTTTGAATGGAAAACAGCATGGCACCTAAAAGGTTAAAAGATATCTAGCATTGATTTCTCTTTACAAAGTAAGTTGGTAGTGGATCGCTACATTTCAACTATGAGAACTTTCTTGTCTGATCAATCTACTTCTCATGCCTTACAATTGAACAGATTTGTGGATGTTCCAAAACTAGTTAAGACCATCCCATTGTCATCATTTCTTCTTTCACTTCATTTGTTTAATTGATTGAGTTTTTCTGGAGGATTATTGAAGTTATGTTTTTTTTTTCTTCATCTTTGTTGTTTTCTTATAAATCCAGTGGTGTGGATTGAGGGTATTTTTGTATTTTTGTGTTGTTGTAGAGCTGAAAGTGTATTTGGGTCCGTGGCTAGAAGCAACCTTTTTCTTTGGAACCCTACTCTATCATGAGAAACGTAGCAATAGCTCCCACTGTTATAACCCAAAGAGTGGCAATATCAGGCATTGATTTCTTTTTCTCCATTGCTTTGAGTATAACTCTCAATATTAGAATTATTCAATCCAGAAACATGCCACTGTTGAGTTTCATATCTTCCTTGTGGTTCAAATAAATATTTACCTATATGTGGATATGTCTAGTTGCTTTGATTAGCACTGATCTATTTTTTTGTCTAAGCAGTACGAGACATTTCTCAGCTTGTCATTGTTTTACTTAGGTGTCCCTTTTTTTTTCTTCAGATAATCAACTATTGGATCGGCTTTTTGTGCTGCATTGACACGGCCACTGGAAGCTAAGCTAACAGTCAGGTATGAGAATCTCCCTATTGCATTACTAGTAACTCAAGGACAAAGGCAATAATGAGGCTTCCTATATCAAAAAGATCTTTAATTATTTTAAATGTTTTAAACCAATAGAAGGTTTAATCTTTGCACTTGTTTTTAAATACCTTAATTGTACAAGTCAAGAGTACTGGAGCTATATGCAAGCGATGATCGTGGGATCAATGTAGTCCGCAATAAGATCAAGGATTTTCCAGCTGTAGCTATAGGTTCTGGTAACCGCCATGGGTATGTTGCAAATTTACCCTCCAATTGTGGTTTGTGTAGTAAATTTGCCTATTCTAGATTACATACAATTATTTGTTTCATTTGCATGCTTTCTCTTGTCAACACTAGCGGTTACCCTTGTCCGTCATTGAAGATCATTATCCTAAATGAGGCTAATTTAATGACTGAAGATGCTCAGGTACTTGTAGACTGTACCCATTATCAGTCCAAAAATCTGGACCATTGAACTCTCCCGGGCTGATAGTTATAACCTTATAATCATTGAACTATCTCCCATTGAATTTGGACAATTGCTGTATTTTCTCATTAACCATCTATTTGTAGGCCAATGAATAAAAAGGTTAGGAACTTCCATTTAAGGATTTGCAGTGTTCTCAAGTTGTCAGTTTATACAGGGTGGAGCCCATGGTCTCGTGATCTGAGCCATTAGTTTGATGGTCGGCTATTATGGATCATGACCCATGAAATCTCCTCAATATGGTGATTCAGATGTTTCACTTTCTAGGCTGTAAAATAGGCAGTGAGGATTTTTTTATTTATTTTTAATGTATTTGTGCAATTGTAAACTTTTTGTTATAAATATATATAATTTTTATCATAAAGTTGTACTATATTTGTTCGATATTAAATTTAAATTGTATATAATATTTTTTAGTTTTTAAATATAAAAACAAATGTACAGCTTTTATTGGCCATTCGTAAATAATGAAAAATACCATTTCAAAATTTTAAAATCTGACCGTTATCAACATTAAGAACGGTTTAAAACCGTTCCTCAAATTTCATTCCTAAAATTTAAAATTGACCGTTTGCAAACTTAGGAACAGTTTAAAACCGTTCCTAGTCTGTTCTTAAAATCTGAAATGGTACTTGATACGGTATTGAACCGTTCCAGATTTTTTGCGACCCCTCTTTTAGGAACGGTTTTAAACCGTTCCTAAATGGCGTTTTTGGTATTGTGCCACCTGATTTTTCAAAATGATTTTGAATAATATGTAGTCTTCCAAAACCAGGAGGTGTGATGTTAAGCAACAATTGGATGTAACATCGCTTGATGGATGTCTATCATATCCCTTCATTTTATATCGAATAGGAGACCTGTAACTGAGGAAGAAAAAGATCAAGCATGGCAATTAGCTTCAACATTCAAATCTGTCAAGCCTTCTTTTATAGTAGTCATGCGACCGACACATGTTTGTGACCACATGTTTATAGATGATTTTATATGGAATGCTTCAGAACTTTTTCCTCTGTCAATTAGTAAATGTTAGTAATTCTTCAAACTTTTGTTGGCAAGGATTTCGTTTTACTACTAATAATTTGGTATTTCTATGACAACTGAACATCTGGCAATTCCTTTTTCTTCAATGTTTACTTGTTTATAGGTTGATTGCCTTGCAATCTTATTATATCCACGTCCATGCCTATGTGACCAGTGTATTGATCTTGAGGTTATTTCGTATGCATTTGGTTTCAGGTTCGGTAAAACATTATCGCCGATCCTGGTTTTGTCGATATATTTCCAACTTCACAAATTTCAAAACATATGCAACATCTTCTTAAAGCCCATTTATTGCATCATCTCTGGTGCATCAAAGGAACCACTAAGATCAAGAGATATGGTAAAAGAAAAGGGATTCCATGTGACAACAAATCTGTGTACTTTTTCCTCTATACTGAAATGGGCATCCGATGCTGAGGTACCTCTCATATATTAGCTTGTTGTATCTATCTTGAGTTGATGTTTTCCTCTATCTCTTAACAGTAACCTTACCTATATTGTTCATATTGTTTTTTTCTCCATTTGTTTATGTCAATTCAAGTTCTTGGAATATTTTAGGATTTCTTTACAAGTCAGGAAACAATCATACGTATCAAGAAATTTAGTTCCACGTGCGAACCTTGGTGTCCTTGATAAGCTTATCACAGCTCATCATGAGCATGCAGAGGTTACCTTTCCTTCACTTCAACACATTATTCAATATCTTTAGTTTTGAAATTTTGGTGATTTTGCACAATTACTGTGCTAAATCAAAATTGAAAATATGTTCTCTAAGTTGATTCTTTTATTTTATTAGTCATTGATTTTTTTTATTTTATTTTATTTTGTTGTTGTCTTTTGTATGCAGATAATGGGGTATAAATCTTATGCTCAATTTGTAGTTCATCGTGGCATCATCACCAGAGGTTGTGATGTCCTTTTTGCTTGATTTGAGCAAGATTGTTAAGTATAAGGTTGATGAGGTAAATTTGTGTACATTCTTGGGTGTAATTTTGATCTTGATGGCTTGTGTTGAGATGACTTGATGAGATTTTGTTCCACAAGATTTAAACAATAAGAAGTAAAAATTTAATGGTTACTTGATATCTATAATGGTAGGGGTGCCTTTAGTGTTCCAATACTTGATTGCCTTTTTTACTTTTTCACCAGTTCCTCATTTGAGTTGAATTATTTTCACTTGAGGTTTGCTTCAGAGTTTTTCCCACGAAAAAAAAAAAGTTCCAAAATCTCATCGTATACAATCTTCCATTACGTGACCGACCACGACAAGTTTCATGGACAGACAGTACAACATGTGATGTTGGATAATACAAATACACATTGTGGAACCTTTTTTTCCCTTATTGGCATATGATGGCATCAAATTTTCCAGTTTGCAATAGTAGCCACTGACAAATAGTAGATGGTTATTCTTGGTGGCATGCATTTCATTTGTTTGCATCACAATTTCATATAATTATTTCTTGACATGTTTGTTCTCTTAAACTTGCAGATGGAAACCTTGGCAGTGAGCGTTGCAGATGAATACCAATGCTACCTGGTTGAAATGATATGTGGATAGAAGCTGGAGATAACTATATTGGACAAGATAAGAGTGGACCACATGGAGGATTTTTTTATGTATTTGGACCATTTTCAACTTATTGTTATAAATATTATATATTTTTTACTGTAAAGTCATACAATATTTGTTTAATATTCATTTTTAATTGTACTACAACATTCCTTGGGTTTTAAATATTAAAAAAAAAATACATGTTCCAATTTTTTTAAAAAAAAATTATCGACTTTCGCCGGTGGTTACACGCCTTTTACTGGGGCATCCTAAATGAGGAAGAGCTCAAAACTGTTCCTAAATAAGGAAAAAAATTGTTCCTAAATTTCCATTTTCAAAATTAGGAAGGGTTTAGAACTGTCTGAAATTTCTGTGTCTAAAATTTGCAATGGTTTTCAACTGTCTCTAAATAGGGATTTTGGTGTGGTGACATCAATTTAGTTACAAGCAATGCAAGAAGAAATTTATGCCTTATATGCAAACTCCAGGAAACTTGTACCTCATTCGTCAGAGATGAATGTGGTGGTTTGTCGATGGGTTTACAAGACAATTAAATGCTGGTGGTTCTTTGAACGGCTCAAAGGCTGACTTCTTGTTAAAGGCTATAACCAAATTGAGGGTCTTGATTTTTTTGAAAACTTTAGTTCAGTTATAAAATCAGCTGCTATTCGCACTATTTTAGTTGTGGCAACATTGTTAGGTTGGGTGGTAAAACAACTTAATGTTAAAAATACATTTTTACATGGTTATTTGAAAGAGCCAGTGTTTATGGAGCAGCCTCCCCGACTTTGTCAAACAACAACATGCACATCATGCTTGTTGGTTGAAGAAAGCGTTATATGGCCTTACACAGGCACCTGGGGCATGGTTTGACTGTTTTAGTGCCTATCTTCTCTCCATGTGTTTTTTTCTGCAACATAGTCAACTACTCTGCTCTTTATCTGTCATTCACCGATTGGGATTGTTCTATTATTGTTATATGTTGATGATATCTTAGTTACTAGCAATTATCCTCCTCTTTTAAACTGGTTCATTGCACATCTTGGTAAGGAATTTGCTATGAAAGATCTTGACATTCTTCATTATTTTTTTTGGAATTGAGGTCACTCCAATTGAGAAAAGAATTTTTCTGTTACAATTTAAATATGCTCGTGATCTCCTTGTTTGAGCTCAGATAGAAGGCTCTAAACCTGTGACTACTCCTATGGTTATCAAGAACAAATTCCCAAGGCCTGATGATTTTTTTTGGATCCTAAATTTTATCATAGCATTATTGGTGGTCTCCAGTACCTAACTATGACTTGGCCTGACTTATACTACAGTATAAACTTGGTGCGTCAATATATGCAGAAGCCTACAATTGGACATTTTCATGCAGTGAAGTGTATTCTTCTATATGTGGCCGGTACTCTTGATGTCGGTTTTTGTATCTTATCTCAATCTACTCTTGATCTATATGCCTTTTCAAATACAGATTGGGCCGGTGTCCTGATACTCAACGCTCTGTAACAGGATTTTGTACCTTGCTGGGTGCAAATATTATTTCTTGGTGTACTGGAAGCAACTTACAACAGCTTGATTTACTGCAGATGCAGAGTTTCAGTCCATGGCCTCCACGACAGCAGAAATCACTCGTTGAGTTTTATTCTTCGAGATATTGGGGTGTGCTTTACTCTCCACCTATGGCAAATTTTCACCCCGATCTAAAATTCTGGTGGGCCATAGCAAAGAAAAATGCAAATGGGAGGAAACTGTTTTCATTTTTCATGGCCCATCAAAGTTTTAGATCAAAGTAAAACTTGGGCCCGGGAGGTTTCACAAGGTGCTGCTTCACATGAACGGTTCAGATTTTGGATCCACATCACGTATGATGGGTTCTCAAAAAAGTTCGTACGTAGTACGTACGAACTGGTTCGCAGGTGAGCGTTTCCGTGTGTGTGTGTGTGTGTGTGTGTGTGTGTGTGTGTGTATAGCCTTTCATGCTCGTTTGAAACATATAGAGCTGGCTGTAGCGTTGGGTCTTTTGGCTACCCGCTTTGTCTCCTCTGATCAATAACTAGTGGATGTTTTCACCAAACCTGCAATGTTATGTGTTTCATTGCATTTTAGTAAAACTTGGCGTCGTCACTCAGTCTAATTTGAAGGACAGAAATAAAGGAAAAACTTATACGTAGTTTCCTAACTGATGATGGGCAGTTTCTTAACTGACCGGTAGTTTCTTAACAATGATGGGCAGTTTCTTAACTGACCAATGGGCAATTTCATGCTTAGCAAAAACAATGTTATAAATGTTCTTGTTGAAAGTTTTTGTACAAGTGCACAAATTTATTTTTCCTGCTGTATGTTATTATTTTTCTTTGTATTTTTACTTTTTGTAAATCAGAAATTACTTAGTGTATGATCATTCAATGAAAATTTTTCTGGGCCAAAAATGTTTTGAGAGCTTGATTCTTCCCAAATCTTCCTAAAGTCTTTTAAATTTCTTTAACACAGCCCACGATTCATGTCATGCTGGTAAGATAATTTTAAATTGTCTTTCATAGGTATGGTGAAGAGTTGTCACAAACCAATGTGATATGATGTCCAAATGCGATCTTCGAATGTCTTATATAAGACTCTCCTAGTGTTTATTTGTTTATATAATGCTTATTTTGACCCAATGAAGAAGAGGAAAAGAAATTCAGAATGCAAATGCCTTCGTCACCATCATCATAGAAGCCTTATTCCAACTAACTGGGGTTGTCTACACGAATCCAACAAGTATGCCAGTGCAAAAACTGATGCCAGTGCAAAAACTGTTGGCATTCTATTAGTGACTTAAAAGAGAATTGTAAGCCTATTATTATCTAGTTCTCATTTGTTAAGAGTTAAAAAGCTAGGCCCAGGTGTGGGCTGCATGAACCATGGCCCCAGTCTGGCCAAATTGGTTGGGCCTGAAAACCCATTTGACTAACCAACACGCCAAACTCATCAAAATAATATATATATATATATATATATATATCATATATATATATATATATATATATATATATATATATATATATATATATATATACACACACATTGAAACTTGAACTAAGGAAGATACTGAAATTACAATACTATTAAGTACAGAAATATAGACGCCAGTTTCCTGCAACACAAAGCCCTGTGGACAAGCACAACAAGAGCCCTAAATGAGGTGAATAAAAGACCCAAATGGGTCACACCAAAGGAAACAGTGGGGATAAAAAGGAACACCATTGAAACCTTTCTGGGGCTCACCGTGATATTTATATGCCATCCAACCCATTCATAAGGTGATTGTAACCAGGATGAAGGTAAAAAACAAATAACAGCCTGATCCAAAACTTATGTGTAACTCATCAAGGTTACAATGCTGGGCATTCGGTCCCCCTGTTTCTTTTGGTGAGGCCCACTTGAGTATTAGATCTGCTTCATTTATGGGCTCTCAAAATAACATGAACTGGTGACACTGATGGACAGAGTGGATTTCACATTGACAACACTGAGGGCCGCACAGGCTGTGTTGCAGTAACTCTCTTAGTCTCAGTCATATACAATTCATAAGCCTGCAGGTTGTCCATCTTTCCTTGGGTCACTCACAGCAGTAAGCAATCCATGAAAGACCCCACTGTTGAACCCTGTATGTTTTCTTCCCATGTTGAGCAGTTGATTTTGAAGGTTGTGCACCACAAGCTGGCTGATGGCCCCGGTTGCTTGGGCCTTTAAATGATGACCTCTTTCCTCCAAGAAGATCTTGTTATCCTCAGAGAGTTCGATGTGCTCTCCATCTATCACCGTCCAATTTTCGTACAACACCACGTTTGGTATCAACTGCAAACATATGTAGGATTATCAGTTATTTTTGGACTATTAGTTGCTTATCATACATCTTGATAGGCTAGCAACCTTTCACCCCTGCATGTGATGATCCAGGCCGTTCAGCTTGGAAGACATGTCACATTAAATCATCCTGATAACTAGAGATCATTATGTGCGTGATAGAATCTGGTCCATTGTTTCTAACTCACCTCTCCATGGACAGTGAGGATCTTTGATTGGCGAGATTTTTGCCATTTGGGACATCTATAGTGATTAGTGAGACCTTCTAGATAAATGGACTGGATCATCTTGTGGTGGGACAGAAGGGTTGAGCAGCGCAAGTGTCATAACACATAATAGCAAAGCAATGGGGAATAGCAAAAGTGTACACGTCCAATGTACAAGAGGCATGCACAAAAAACCATGCTGATTGGACCTATGACCATTTTCTAACCATCCATTTGATGGACATTGTTAGATGCCTAGGATTATTGGATCATGGTGCTTTTTTGGCCATGCCCCATCTACAAAAGGACCCATGAATTTGATTGATTGGATTGGATGTACAAGTATGCCATGTGCACAGCAAATCAGGGCATGTTCACAGTCCACCATAGTCGATCAGAGTACGGTACATTTTATCAGGAAAATGCTTGGGGAGAAGAGATGAAATATTAGCACCTTGTGGTAAACCCTAGGATGCTGAACAGAGGCAAGAGGATCCATGCCCAATATGAAATGGTTTAGAAAGATTTGAATGACTGCTGGTATTATGAAGAGACCACCACTTGCCCCTGCAACTCCAGCCAGTTGATTATCCTGCAAACATTCATTTTCATTGCCAATTACAAATGCTAAATGAGGAAGGATTCATATGGTGTGGCCCACCAATGGTTGGCATGCACCTTAACACGTATACTGAGTCTACTTCCTTTTGATGCTAAATACATGTATACTGAGTCATTACCATACCTTGAGGATGATAATGGGAGTCATTGAAGATAAAGGCCTCTTATTAGGCTCTATAAAGTTAGAAGGGGCTGGTGGAAGTTTGTCTGGTGTCATTTCCGTCGGTGTTGAGAAGTCATCCATCTCATTGTTCAGCACAATCCCTGTAGAAGGTGAAAGAATTCCTGCACCAAAGTAGTAATTTACAGTAGTCGTCATTGACACTGCATTCCGGTCAGCGTCGACGACGCAAAAATGGCTGGTCCCATGGTCTCTTAGCTGACTCCATCTGATAAAGGATGAAGGGATATAGTCAGCCAATGGTTTTAGTGGAAAGCAGAGATGGTGGTAGTGGTATCAGTGATGGTAGACAAAGATAATAGTTGTGGCTGTGGCTGTGGCTATTACGGTCGGTTGCTGTAATAGTGACGAATTTGTTGTTGTGGTCAGTGTTTTAAATAGCAGTAGTATGCTGTGTAGCATTCAGCCCTCTGTAACATTTAGTGTAAATAGCATGGCATGCAACATAAGCTACACGATATGTCTATTTTTTAATTTAAAGTAATGATAAATAATAAGAAAAGAAAAGGCAAGAAATATAAAAATGCCTGAAAGATTATTTATTTTTCAAGTATAAGCATGTTCAAACACTTTACTAATTATCAAAAACCAAGTTAATAGAGATGCCACAAGTCACTTTAATAAATAATGTCTAATCAAAAACCACAAGTCACTACTTGCAAGTATGAAAGGAAATAAAAATCCCACGGGTTAAGAATATAAAGTGCAATAGAGATGCCATCTATACAAAGAATATGAAAATCCTTTTTTTTCTTTTAAGTTTAGCTTTAAAGATTTTTCAGCATGTGAGTTTCACAGCAACTTTGAAAAAGGATCACCACCATTTCAAGTGAAAGCAAATTATATATATATATATATATATATATATATATATATATATATATATATATATATATATATATATAGTTTTAACATTACATTTAAAAAATTTTATAATGTGAGTTTCACATAATTTTGAACAAACAATGCTTCAAAGAAAACAAACATGGTAGCGGGTTAAACTGTCCAAACACAAAGGTAGAATTTAAGCCATTGCAAGCTTTTTGCAGGTGAGATCTAAACCATATGTTCGACAGCAACTATACTTTAAAATTCCTTCCCCTATCCTTTTGAATATTCAAGGTTATCATCCCTAGGGAGTTATATGGCATAGATAGGGTCGATGGTACTGTAGTAATTTGGATGTGATAATGCTGGTAATGGTGGTAGCGGTGGTAGTAGCAGTAGTAGTGGAGCAATAATTGGGTTGGTTGAGTAGCCATAGTTATAAAGTACCCAAGTACAAGTACCCATACAGGCATTGAATATGACCAGTATCGATTTCGACAGATCCTCATAATCCGAATTCTCAGGTTATGAGAATGTCAGTCTTTGACTTCTTTTTTCTCTTTTTTTTGACTTTCTAGTCATAAAAGAAATTAAAAATTGGTCATGTTAATGTTAGTGACATCATGGATTACTACCTAAGTATTAGAATTTACGATACATCGTAAATGACTAACAAGCATAGCCTTCAAAATCATAATAGATTCAGATTTCAAATCTTCAAGTAGAGGAATCCCTTGTGGTTACCATTAGCCAAGGTTCCAAGTCTCTGTCAAGTTCTGCACATTTTGAAGAATCCAAACATTATAGGTCAGTCCATAGCCTTGCGTAGCACTAAATGCATGTAGTTATTCCTCATGAGCAATAACAGTTACTCCATAGACGACTTCCATTAGAGTAGTTTTTCATGGTTCACTCCCCAAAAAATTGTAGCCTATTCATTAGGATCATTGCCCAAAAAATGTTTTAGCCTTTGCTAGTAAAATTTCTTGAGAATACCCCATCCACAACTAACCAAAATAATATCATACGATAGGGCTTTAGATGGGATTGACCCGCGAAGTGAGATTCGTAAAACCAATGCAAAATAGTTGGGACACAGCTTTGATGTTGATGTTGATGATGATAATGATCTTTTCCACACACACACACACACACACACACACACACACACACAAAAAAAAAAAAAAAAAAAAAAACTTTTGTAAAGTAAGAAGAGCATGCCATGTCTGGCATCCCTACTGAATGGCTATTCTTGTAACAGTAAGACGGGATAGGAAAGGAACAGGAAGCTCTTCTTACTTAGTCAGATAATAGCCGGCCGGGAACGTGGTGTTGTCAAGTATCTTTTGCTGAAGCTTCTTCGCATATGAAAGTGAAAGCATATCTGATACATATTCTGTAATATTTGAAAAGTTGGGATCACCAAGATTCATTCGAACAGCTAGCATATGCTTCAAAGCTTCGATTAGGCGATGAAGACCCAGTGGACCCTTCGCAGCATCCGATGGATCGAAGCTGTCTAAAATGTTTAGGACCTGATCAATGTAAGGTTTAGATAGATTAAAATCACACTGTCAAAAGTAAAGATTGCATTAACTTACACTCAGTAGGTGTAACAAACACTCAATTCTGATAAAGGGCCCGTTGAGTTAAATCTATTTTACAGCTACAATATACTGGTTAATATGCAGTACAGATGTATATAGAAAAAGCATAATTTTTATTGGCTTGTATTGTTGATACATTGCAATATAAATGCAGGGCATTGTAATATGTCAGTGACATTTTCATCCCAGGGGGAATTTGAATGGAATTCGATCTCATAAAAGATCGATAAAGTCAGAAGACATACCATATCCGGAATACATAGCGCTAATTCCATAGTGACACAATTGGAATGTGAACTTCGTTTGAAAATTCTAGTCCAAAGATTATTGACTGTTAACTTTCATATAACAGGGTGGAATATGGCTTTCAATGCATACCCCAAGTATCCAACATGATTCAACCCAGTCTGGGTCCGGATTTTCGGACATGATCATTGATATGGTTGGGTTCCAGTCCATATGTGATTTAGATCCTAGCCATTGACTCTGCGACTGGTTTACTTTCTCCCTTTATTCTTCTTCTTTTTTTTTCTGTTGAATTGACATATTTTCTTTCATAACCGTCTGTTATTGGGAACTAATTGAAGGTTTCTGGTTCAGAGGCTATCTAGAATATGGCCCAGCTATCAATGGTTTGGATTCATGGGCCCCAGTACAAACTGAGAACAAGAACGTACCACAAATTATTTCAAGTCAGCATTGTATAATACATCTACGAGTGAATCAACTGAGATTTTTGGAACTGGAAACATACCAGAGCCAACCCAACAGTTCCACTTGAAGGAGGCGGCATTCCAAGAACAGTGTAGCCCATAACATTCACATTCATAGCATCCTGCACTTGAACTCGATACTGCCGCAAGTCCTCCATTGTCAAGATCCCACCTGCTTCTTGCACATCCCTTACAAAACTCTCACCAATAGTCCCATTGTAGAAAGCTTGGGGACCTTGTTCAGCTATCGCCTCTAGAGTCCGAGACAACTCGACATTGTAGCAAGTATCACCTGCTTCCAACAACTTCCCATTAGGTGCAAACATTCGACGTAAGCCTGGGTCGGCCATGATCTTTGCCTCCGAATTATTGATCCCTTGTCTTATATAAGGAGTGACGACAAAACCATCCCTGGCGAGTTTTATTGATGGTTGGAAGAGGGTCTTCCAAGAAAGGCGCCCATTTTTCATCCATGCCGCATGAAGACCAGCTAGCTCACCTGGGACACCCATTGAGAGTGCACCTCTGGACTTGGTTGCAGGATTCTTTTCATACATGTTCTGCACATCCAATCAATTGAACAATTTCACTATGATCAAAAGATAGAGAAAATGGAAAAAATAAATAAATAAATAAGTGCAGATTCATCATGTGAATGAATAACTGGCATAATAATGGTGTTATGTTTTCCAGTTCATCTACAGGGGCCATTTTGAAAGCAGTGGCACGAGTTCTTATGATGGTTTTCTTATTTAATTTAATCGAACAAGTTTTATCATTGCAGCTTGGTTACTGGTATGTAAGCCACTTCTTCCCCATCATGATTCTCATGAGATGTTTGTGACTAAATGTTTGCCTTCAACGCGAAAGTTTGTGTTTTGTGTTGGATAAAAAACAAAAAAAATTTAAAGTGCTAGAAATAGTAGTTAATTTTTAAAAATAGAAAAAATAAAAATAAAAAATTAAGTAAAGAAAAGATGACTTATGTGTTTAAGTTGCTAAGTTGAGGCGTGACTAGGTCACTCGGCTTAAAACCAAATCTGCCCTTCTTATACCGTGTTCAAAGTGCAATAGGAATCTTGGACAGTTGGCCTGCATGATACGACTATGACCCGGTCTCAACAGTGTACTCATTGTACACGTGCTCAAACTAGCCTGTACAACTTAAACGAAGTGAGTTGACTCAGTAGCAAACTCAGTTGTAAAACACTGAACTAGAGACTTATTTTGAAGAACCAAAGAGAGAAATCATTGGTTTGAATGAATTAATTCAAAAAAATGAGTAGGTTTATATATAGACCACAATTAGGTGCTTAAAGAACAATTTTAAATGACTCAGTTGTAAAACACCGAACTAAAGACTTATTTTGAAGAACCAGAGAGAGAAATCATTGGTTTGAATGAATTAATTCAAAAAAATGAGTAGGTTTATATATAGACCACAATTAGGTGCTTAAAGAACAATTTTAAATGACTCAGTTGTAAAACACTGAACTAGAGACTTATTTTGAAGAACTAGGGAGAGAAATCATTGGTTTGAATGAATTAATTCAAAAAAATGAGTAGGTTTATATATAGACCACAATTAGGTGCTTAAAGAACAATTTTAAATAGGTTAGGTCCGTGTGAACACCCGAACAGACATGTCTCTGGTTTGAAAATTTGTGCAAAACCGACAAATGCGAGTATACTTGCAGTATGTGGAACAAAACAATTAACGCATGTGTACTTTGAATCCACACATAGACCTAGACCTAGACCCAGCTCAGCCTGGCCCGGCGCGCGAGCGGGCGCACGTTGTAAAGAGATGGTCCAACCCAAATGGTTATTCCTCGTCTGTGACTCAAGCCTTATACAAACCACATCTCATATATACATGAGATTTTCCTCGATCCTTTCCCATATGGGACAAAAAATACAAAAAACACAAAAATAAAATAAAATAAAATAAAACAAAACAAAAATAAATAAATAAATAAATAAAACAAAACACCTTTTGCAAAAAGAAAACACAAGGAGAAATTTGAATTTAAAACAAAATTTTATTTTTAAAATCATTTAAAATACAACATTTTGTGTGGGGCACCGTGGATGTTCAAACCATTGGAATGTCTGGCTCATCCCATCAACATCTTGGTTGTGAAATGGCTAAACAAATTGAGTATACAGTCATTGAGACGTATTTCGCATTGAAATGATTTAGTTGAAACATATCAGTTGCACCAGGAAATTACGAACATGCAGTAAGGGGAGTTGTCTGTAAAATCATATTATGCTTCCCTTTGAGAGTGGAAAGAACTCGACTTCTAAATGCCAACTTTCACCATGCCAAAAGGGTTGCACAAATGGCTCAACAAGCGGTGTACATTCGAGTTCTTAAGAACTCTCAACTCCGAGTTGGAGCTGGAGAGAGTTGAGCTTTTGGAGTGCGAATATTTACCGTCCTTGGAGGCTGGCTACAATAATGTTCGTAGCGAAGCCAAAGTGCTATGCCTCCTCTTAGCGCGCTCAACCTTTACAAGTAGGATCTAAACCAAGTGTTGAGAAGTGGAGCCACATGCGCAGATTTCGTGTCGCAAGTCCTTTCGCAACTGGGATGCGAAAGGGAAGTTGCCAAAACTATAAATTGGGGTCCTTAGGGCTATTCTAGGGTTAAGGTGAATATTAGAAAATTATTCTAAGGCGTGGGCAAGGGATTTTCTCTGTACTTCCAAGGGAGAGGTTAGTATATTGCCTTGTAATCTTCGTTTCTCTTCATAGTGGAATTTTGCATCCGTGGTTTTTTACCCTAGTTTAGGGTTTTTCTACGTATATCTTGTCTTATGGTTTGTTTGAATGCTTTTATTCCTTTCTAGTTTATATTTCTTCCTATTTATCGTTTGTGGGTGTTGGATCTAGGCTCACTGCGTTGTTGGCGTGCTGCGCAACACCAAGTCGAGGACCTAATAACGGCTAGGCTAATGAGAAGGTGGAGTGATGCAACCTAGGGAGTAGGTTCAATGGTGTGTGTAGGAAAAAGGTACTTGTGAGGTTGAGCTAATGTGAGCTTCCTATGAGGTCGAGCTCTATGTCCCTCACCATAATGTGTGAGGACTTCCACCCCATCAATCAAATGCATCCTTTCATGTTGAGCCACAAGCCTAAAATTAAGGCAATTCATCATTTATGTGGGCCATTATAGACAATAATTGAGAGTGGATGTCCGCCTCCCATTGAAACTTTCTTACTTGTTTATAGGGCCAATGAGGTGTGGTTCAGACATCCAGCCTATCCATTTTGTGTGCATGTCCCACTTGGATGAGGGGTAACACCAAATTTTAGGCCATTCTAAGACTAAGGTAAGCCCCACTAAGTGCTTTTAGATGTTTTGGGCATGATTTCACATGGATTCAAATGGTGTTTCCCATTGAGCTTTGGATATGGATGATTTTTTGCGATAACCCATAACCTAGAGGGAAACCACCAAATGTACAGTTGGATGTCTGACACACCAAGGTGGGGCCCACATAGCTCGACCTCATGGAAAGCTCCCACGAGGTAACCTCATCTTACCCTTTCCCATATAGACTAGGATAATTTGGATTAGGTTATGTGGTTCTTGGGTGGACTGTTAGAGTAAATCATACCTAAGCACGGTTACACGGATGCAGATTTCCTGTTAAAGGCTTTCGCAGGAAGTTCCTACGCTGGGATACTAGATGGGGCCCATCATGATGTTTGTGAGAAATCCACTCTATCCATCTCTTTGTCCATATCATTTTAGGGTAAGAGACCAAAAATCAAGTGTATCTAAAACTCAAGGCATCCATACGAGAGGAAACAGTGGGGATTTAGTGACCATAGTTGAAAATTTTGTATGCCCACAAAAGTTTCATATCAAGCTAAGTTTTTCATGTTTTCACTTCATCCCAGTGGGAATGACCTTATAAACAGTTTGGATGGCATATAAACATCAAGGTGGAGCCCAGAAGGTTTCAACGGTAGGAAACTCTTTCCCTAGTTTTCCCTTTTGTATGGTTGCCTTGAGTTTTGGGTCGACCTAATTTTTGGTCTTTTGTACTAAAATGATATGGAAAAACAGATGGATGGAGTGGATTTCCCACAAACATCACGGTGGGCCCCACCTAGCATCCCATCGCAAGAACTTCCTAAGAAAGCCTTTCCATGAAATCTGTGTCCCCTAAACAGAGCTTTTGATTGCCCATTTCTCAATTCTATGTTAAATACATGGTAAATGTGCAATTATTATTTACCGTCGTAATTCCAACACCATCCTCAAGGTAGAGTTAAAGTTTTGCTTTTTGAATGCTAAAGTCAAGGTAAAAAAGTAAATTTCATGTGTGGTTCACTGTGATGTGTATGGCTTATCTACCTTGTCCATCTATTCTGCTAGCTGATTTTAGGGCATGAGCCCAAAAATGAGGCAGAATTCGAGCTCAAGTGGACTACATCACTAGATATAGTGGGAATTGTACAGTTAAAACCTTTTTGAGGGCCCTAGAAGTTTAGGATCAAATTGATATTTGTGTTCTTCGCTTATCCATGTCCATGTGACCTTATGAACAAGTTAGATGACAAATAAACAATCTTTTAGTCCCTATGAAGAAGAAAACCTTTCAATGGTAAAAGTTTAACAACCACTGTTTCTCCTAGTGTGGGCCACTTTAGCTTTGGATCAACCTCATTTTTTGGGCTTACATACTTAAATGCTCCAATAAAACAAGTGAACGATATGGATATCTCACATATATTATGGTCGATCCCACAAATTAAGTTAGTCCTTTTTTAGTATGGAAATGCACATAAAAATCCAACGTGTGTGGAGTAAGAACAACTCAAGAGTGGGGGTAATAATTGTTGGGACTCGCAGAAGCACATAGAGCATAATCAAATAGAGTAATTACAATCACACAAGCAAATCCAAACAAAGAACAATTTGAATTTACGTGAAAAACCCTCGCGGAAAAAGTCACAGCACAAAGCAAGAATGCACTATGAAAAACGAAGTTACAAAATATGAAACCTCACCCATCAAAGCCCCACTAGGAAAAGCCCTAGCCCTTTCTCTCTCTCTAAAACCCTCTCAAACCATTAAGCACGTCTCTCCTATGCCCTAATCCTGATTACACCTTTTAATAAAAGAAAAACCAAAAATAAAAACAAGTTCCGCAAAACCACGCAATCCGTTGATTTGTCTATTTGACCGATCAAGATGCTTTGATCAATCAGGTTGGCCTGTCGACCGGAGTTTTCAACCTGTCAAAAACTCTAAAATCTGTTTAGTAAGTTTTACTAGTAAATTCGAATAATTTCGATTTCCCTTGACCTGTCGACCGATCGATGGCCCATGTTTCAGCATCGATTTGAGGCATCCGATTTTCAAGAATCTCCACCATGACTCTAATCTTCATGCTGCAATACACCAAATTCAATCCTCTATCTATACTTCGTTTCTATCATAGTTCCATAATCATCGCTTCTCGTGCACACTTGGTCTTCACTCCATCTTTACTAGACCCAGAGAAGTCACACAGAACTTGAACTTTTCTGCGGAATTACTTTTGTAAGCATGTCAGTTGGATTCATGCTTGTATGAATTTTCTCAAGATTCACACTGCCTTCCTCTAACACCTATTAGATAAAATGATGATGCACATCAATGTGTTTAGTTTTAGAATGGTAAATTGAGCTCTTTAGCCAAATTGAACGTACTTTTGCTATCACAATTAACTGGCACGGTCTCCTTCTAAAGCCCCAATTGATTTATCATTTCCCTCAACCAAACCACTTCCTTGAATTATTTCATCACTGCTATATACTTAGATTCGGTTGTGGAAAGAGCCACCACGAATTGAAGCTTCGACATCTAACTGATTACTCCACTTGCTAACACAGATGAGTAACTGAAAGTTGACATTCTACTATCCACACTACTCACGTAATTTGAATCAACATAGCCTACTAACTTGTCCCTTTATTTTTTTAATGTTAAGATATACTCCTACGTACCTCAAATATCTCGAAGTAGCCATTTCATTGCCTCCTAGTGTTGCTTACCGGGGTTAGACATGTATCTACTAACAACACCCACCACATGTGAAATATCAGGTCTTGTACAGACCGTGGCATACATCAAGCTATCAATATCACTCAAATAAGGCACACGGGACATAACCTGCTTTTCTTCATCCGTTTCAGGACACCGCTCAGAAGAAAGCCAAAAATGAGACGCATGGGGAACACTGATCGGCTTTGCCTTGTTCATCTCATACTTCACCAATACCTTCTTAAGGTATTCAACCTGAAATAACCATAGCCTGCTTCTCTTCCTGTCTTTGTGTATGTCAATGCCGAGAACCCTCTTTACATCTCCCAAATCTTTCATCTTAAATGTTCTTGATAGTTGAACTTTTAGTATGTTGATCTCAGATATGTTATGACTAGCGATAAGCATGTCATCAACATACAATACCGAGATAATGAACTTTCCATCACTCAATGTCTTGAAATAGACACAATTATCAAACTCACTCATGGTAAACCTCTGACCCATCATTAAAGAATTAAATTTCTTATATCATTGCCTAGGAGACTGTTTCAGGCCGTACAACGACATCTTCAACGTGTAAACATTGTTTTTTACTCCTTGTATTTTGAATCAAGCTAATTGCTTTGTGTGATCCTGCTCTTCCAATTCCTCCTATAGGAAAGCGGTCTTTACATCCATTTATTCCATCTTAAGATTATATTGGGCAACCAATGTCAATACAAATATGATAGATACTTTGCCACAAGTAAGAAGATCTCATTGAAGTTAACACTTTCTCTCTAAGCATGTCCCTTCGCTACCAACCTTGTCTTATATCATATTTCTTCCTGAAGATCTGCATACACCCGATCACTTTACGACCGACAAAAAGATACACCATCTCTCATGTCTTATTCTTGTACTAGGAGTCCATCTTGTTATATATCGTTGCTTTCCAATTTCCGGCATATGCATCGTTAAGAGCCTCCTGAAAAGTAGACGGATCCTCTCATCCGTAATGAAGGTAAATGTAACATTCGAGTCATCCATGTATCTTGTTGGTAACCTACAATTCCTTTGTGGATTCTTTCTCTCAGGTGGCTGCTCCACTTGCTCTTGTAACGCTATTTACGTCTTAGTTTCAGCCCGTGTCATATCTTTGTCTATTTGAACATCCACAACTGACTTTTCTGCTTCCTTGTGCTCATTCTCATGGAACAACATCCCTCGTCGAATTTAACGTCACGACTAAGGATGATTTTTCGTGTGCCCCGGCCATATAGTATGTACCCCTTTCATACCATCGCTATATCAGACAAAGATGTGATTTTTAGCCATTTGGTCCAACTAATCTCTCTTAATTGAAGTTACATGAGAGTAAGCATCACGACCAAATACTCGCAGCCCCGAGTAGTGTACCTGTTGACTACTCCACACATCCTCTGGAATTTTACAATATATAGCCATAAAAGGGGACTGATTCACCCAAAAACAAGGTATGTTAATGGCCTTAGTCCACATTTCCTTGCCCAACCCATCATTACTCATCATGCATTGGACCCCCTCCAAGAAAGTCTAATTCATCCACTCAGCCACACCATTCTACTCCGGTGTATGATGTACTGTGTTGTGCCTCATTATCCCTCCATCTTTATAAATGATTGAATTCCCCAGAAGTGATCTCCTCACCGTTATATATCATCAACACTTTTACCTTTCGCCCTGTTCATTTTTCTACCATCGCCTTCCACTATTTGAAGTTGGTGAAAACCTTGGATTTATTTGTCAGAAAGTAAACCCAAACCTTTCTAGAATAGTCGTCAATGAACGTAACGAACCATGACGAGCCTCCACCAAAAACTATGGGCGATGACCCCCATCATCAAAATGCATATAATTCAAAACCCTTTTACAAACATATTTCCTAGACTTAAAAGTTAACCTTGACTGTTTACCATATATACAATCCTCGCATATACTAGAAATCAATACTTTTAAAAAGTTGGGATCAAACAATGATTAGAAAGTATCTTCATGCCCCACTCACTCATATAGCCTAGGTGCGCATGCCACATACGTGTAGACGTGGAATTTACTACAACTGTTGCAGCTCCATCCAATGAAGTATTCTCGATTAACCTGTAAATGTTACCATTCTTATGTGCTTTCATGATTATGAGTGCACCTTTTGAAACCTTAAGGACACGATCGAACCTGGTGAATTTATACCAAAGTGTCTTGAATGCATGCAAAGAAATCAGACTTTTTCTCAACTCAAGCACATGTCTTACATCAGTCAAGATACACTCCATGCTCAAATATCTTGATGTGCACCGATCAAAGACCAACCAAATTACAAGCATTGCCTTGGCCATAAACACCTAGCCACCATCGCACTCATTGTAACCGGTGAACCAAGTCATATGAGGGGTCATGTGATACGAAGACCCTGTATCCAAAATCCATTCATTGCTTAAATATTTGGATTTTAATACGGTCAACATGTCACTACCACTAGCCTCACTAAATTCCATAGTGATGGCCTCTCTGTAAGAACCCTTTGATTTCTCCTTCCTAAACTTAGGATTCTAACAATCATTCTTCTTATGCACTGTCATGCCACAATTCTAGTACTTCAGCTTGGTTTTGCCCTGCCCTTACCCCTGGATTTAGATCTCAATTGCAAAGATCCCATATCCCACCCAAAACTTCACCCTCTCGTAAGCAGTGCATCTGAAGAAGCATCCGCGTCACTGCTTTTCTTTCTTATCACCTCGACTGAAGAGCTGAGATAACAGACAATATTAACGGTCGTCCTACCGGTGCACAAAGAGTCTTTGAACGACTCGTGTGATTCTGTAAGAGAATTCAACAGAATACATGTTTGATCTTCATCCTTCATCACCTCATACACATCCAACAATTTGCAAACAAGCTTATTGAAGTTACTAATGTGGGTCTCAACATCATCTCCTTTATCCATCTTCAGATTGAACAACTTTAGCTTCAGATATAAATAATTTTTAAGAGACTTCTTTACATAAATGTTTTCTAACTTCGCCCATATATCAGCCACAGTCTTGTCTCTCATAACATTGTACAGGACCTCATCCGTTAAGCACAACTGAATTGAGATATTAGCTTTTTGATTTAACTCGTTCTACTCTTCTTATTTCATAGTTTCCGGTCACTTTCCACGGAGTACGTCTTCCAATCCTTGTTGAACTAAAAGGCCCTTCATCTTCACCTTATATAGTTCAAAATTATTTTTTCCGGAATATTTTTCTACATCGAATTTCATGTTATATGTCATTGATACATTGTTTTCAAATTTGATTTGCTTCCCAAGTTATCTCTGATACCACTTATTGGAACTCGTGAAAGTACACAATACGGAATCAAACAAAGTAATCACAATCGCACAAGCAAATCCAAACAAAGAACAATTTAAATTTATATGAAAACACCCTTGTGTAAAAAACCATCAAACAAAGTGAGAATGCAATATGAAAAAAAAAAAAAAAAAAAAAGTTATAAGAGATGAAACCTTACTCGTTAAAGCCCCAAGAGGAAAAGCCATAAGCTTCTCTCTCTAAAACCCTCTCAAACCCTTAAGCATGTTTCTCCTATGCCCTAATTTCAATTACATCCTTTAATAAAAGAAAAACAGGAAATAAAACAAGTTCCAAAAACGGTGCAAACTGTGCAATTCGTTGATTTGTCGATTTGACCAATCAAGATGCTTTGATCAGTCGGATTGACCTGTTGAAAACTCCAAAATCTGTCCAAAGAGTTTTGCCAATAAATCTAAATATTTTCGATATTCTTCAACCCGTCTACTAAACTGGTCGATGGTCTTGTTTCATCGTAGATTTGAGGCATCTCATTTTCAACAATAATAATCCATTTATCACCCATATATATATATATATATATAATATATATATATATATATATATATATATATATATATATATATATATATATATATATATATATATATATATATATATATATAAAACTCGGTTTAGCCCCACATGCTTTTATATGTTTTTGGCATGTCTTCACATGATTTTAGTTGTGTATGGCCCACCATGATGAGTTCGACCATCAACACACGTGATTTTTGGGATATCCCATAATTTAAAGGGATATCAAATGCACGTGTTGATGGTTGAGCTCACAGTGGGGCCCACATACCATCTAAACCTCATGTGAAGACATGCCAAAGTGACATATAAAAGCACTTTGGGGCCTACCATATATATATGTTGTTGAAACTACTATGTGTTCGAACCTCATTCAAGTGGGACACACATAATGGATGGTCGATTTGTGTGGGCAACATCTCGATGGGCCCAAAAATCGTACCCCATGAATGTTTTAATGGTGCACCCCCTTCCACTTTTGTATGTGGCCTAGGTCCCACAAAAGTCAATCCGATTGACTTGTGTGGACACTAGGCCACATATGGAAAAGGTGCATCCGACCATTAAAACATTCATAACCATTTTTGAGGGCCCCACGAGATGTGGTATTCCAATCCACCCCATCCATTACCTTTTCCCATGAGGGTTCGGACCAAGTTTCAAAAAGTGCATTCAAAACTCGTGGGCCCCACCAAGTGCTTTTATATGTTTTTGACATGTCTTCACATGATTTTAGATGGTATGGCCCACCTGAGTTCCGTATACGGTATCTGATTTTTTTGGGATATCCCATAATTTAAAGGATACCCATCAAATGCACGGTGTTGATGGTCGACACGCATCACAAGTGGGGCCCACATAGCTCGACCTCACGATAATTGTGAGCTCGAGATAGTACTCCCATATATATATATATATATATATATATATATATATATATATATATATATATATATATATATATGTGTGTGTGTGTGTGTGTGTGTGTGTGTGTGTGTGTGTGTGTGTGTGTGTGTGGGAAAAGGTACAATGAGCTCGAGCGTACGTGTCTATCCCATGAGGTCGAGTTGTGTGGGCCCCACCGTGATGCGTTTCGAAAATCTACCCCATCAGTCAGATGCACCATTCCATCGTGGGCCTAGGTCCCAAAAATCAAGTCAATCTGTGACTTGTGTGGGCCACACCATATACAAAAGTGGAGAAGGAGTCGTACACCATTAAAACATTCATAACCATTTTTGAGGGCCCCACGAGATGTGGTTTGCAAATCCAGCCCATCCATTATGTGTGTCCCACTTGAATGAGGGTTCAAACCAAGTTTCAGGTGCATGCAAAACTCAGGTGGGCCCCACCAAGTGCTTTTATATGTTTTAACGGTGTCTTCACATAATTTTAGATGGTATGGCCCACCGAGTTCCGTATACGGCTGATTTTTGGGATATCCCATAATTTAAAGGGTACCCATCAAATGCATGGTGTTGATGGTCGACACGCTTTATGGTGGGGCCCACACAACTCGACCTCACAATAAGCTTATAGTCAGCTCGAGCGCATTGTACCTTTTATATATATATATATATATATATATATATATATATATATATATATGTGTGTGTGTATATATATATATATATAATGAGCTCGAAAACGCTGTCTGTCCCATAAGGTCGAGTTCGTGTGGGCCCCACCGTGATGCATTTCAAAATCTTTTCGACAACACCATTCATCATGATGAGGTCTCAAAATCAAGTCAATCCGTGACTTGTGTGGGCCACACCACATACATGAAAGGGCCGTCACCATTAAAACATTCATAACTTTTTGATCCCACCAAGATGTGGTTTGCAAAATCCAGCCCATCCAGTTGTCCCACTTGAATGATTTGAATTTCTCAGCTATCAGGTGGGCCCCACCAAGTGCTTTTATAAACGTTTTCACATAAAAGATGGTAACTCGAGTTCCGTATACGGCTGATTTTTGGGATATCCCATAATTTAAAGGGTACCCATCAAATGCATGGTGTTGATGGTCGACACGCATTATGGTGGGGCCCACACAACTCGACCTCACAATAAGCTTATAGTCAGCTCGAGCGCATTGTACCTTTTCCCGTATATATGCCTTTTCCGTATATATATATATATATATATATATATATATATATATATATATATATATATATATATATATAAAGCAGCCCTAGCCTATTCAAATTATATAAAAAATCAAATAGCCCCTAAGGATTTCGGTTTCAAAGTACGTTGGGTGCCTGACCATGAGGGTGAGGTGTCTACAGCAAATAACCAGAAACAAACAATCCACAGTGACGCCGTAACTAGTCTTACAACCATGTCTTTTGAAGACAACATGCCAGCTGCATAGGACATCCGTACCATGAAACAGTAGCCCCACCATGACGCTCAAGGAAAGGGACTTCGGCGGATGCGGATTGGCTGGCGTACCACACACCACCGACTGGAAGCGGATTGGCTGGTGTACCACACACCACCTGTATAGCTGCTGGTGTATTGACGTCAGCAAGTTCTGTGGGTCCATCATGAGGTATGTGTTATATCTAAACCGTCTATCCTTTTGGCGAGCTTCTCTTAAGGCTTTAAACGAAAAATAAACAGATCTAAAGATCAATTGGACCACACTGCAAAAAGCAGTAGGGAATTGAACGTCTACCATTGAAACCCCAAAACCATTATGGGGTCACAGAAGTTTCGGATCAATATGAAATTTCATCCATGTATTTTTGATATTATTAACAGATTGGATGGAAAATAAACGTTATGGTGGGCCCTAAGAATTTTTAATGGTGAAAATCATTATCCTCGTAACTATTTTCAGGGTGGTCCTTTTGAGCTTTGGATATGATTCATTTTTTGTGTAATTAGCTATAATAATCTCGAAAAATGGATGAACCGTGTGGATATAATAAATACATCATTGTGGGGCCACGTAAGTTTCATCTCCTTTGAACCGTTGACAAGAGCTTGAGGAACGTCGGCGCTCGTCATGGCTAGACACGTTTCTAGCTACCTGGTATGTGTACACCAGCCAATCCGCTTCCCCACCGACTAGCCTTGTATGTTTACGTCATCAGGTTCCGTGGATCCCATCGGGATGTATGTATTATATCCAAACCATTCAAGGCTAGTTGTAAGGCTTGAGCCAAAAAAAAAAAAGTATAATAAAACCAAAGGTCAAGTAGACCCCACTGCAAAAAGCAGTGAAGGATTTAACGTTGCAGTCACAAAAGTTTTAGATCAATACGATATTTGTTTTTCACTCTTCATCCACCTACACGTGACCTTATAAACGGATTGGATGGAGAATAAACTTTATGGTAAGCCTTAAGAATGTTTTATTGATGAGAATCATGTTTCCACTGTAATTTGTGATGTGGTTCACTTGAGCTTTGGAATGGGCACATATCTAAAATAATCTCTCCAAGGGCCTGTTTGGCCAGACCGATCCCACGGTATTAGGAGGAATGAAATCACAATATCCCAGGATACACATTGCGAGCCAAACAGACCGGTGAACTTGTCCCGGGATAGAAGCAATCCCAAAACAATCCACCGACATCACCATTAATACCTTAAATTGATCCCATCCCTTGGTTGGACGGATTGAAAGGTAAAATCCCGGGTGTGCCAAACAGGCCCAGTGAACTTGTCCCGGGATATAACAATCCCATAGATATTAAACCAATCCGCTGACACCACCATCGTTACCTTAAAATCCATCCCATCCCTCCTAATCCCATGGGATTCGCCCGGCCAAACAGGCCCCAAATGTATTAACAGTGTATATAACAAATATCCCATTGTGGGACCACGTAACTTTGATCTCTCCTGAACCGTTCCTAGAACTAGGAGCTAGAGGAGTGTCAGCGCTTCACGCACGCTAAACAGGTCGGTGGTGTATTACACCAGCCAATCCGCTTCCCTCTTCCGCTCTTTCAATGGGTCACACCCTTCGAATGAAAGCACAACCGACGGCCCGATTCAATTTCAGATATAACACCATCTGATGAGGGGACCATCCTATTTTTTAATGTACGGATGTGCTACATAATTGGACCGTAAGTTAACATAATTCCAGTAGAAGTGGATTGCGTGGCACATCCGTACATAAAAAATGTACCATGATGTATGTTTTATATCCACACACCATCTGATTTGTTGACATCAGTGATATCTCTGCGTCAAACTATGATGTATGTTTTATATCCACTGTACATCCATTTTGTGAGATGGTTTGTGAGATGGTTTTAAGGCATGGATTAATAAATGAAGTAGATCCAGAGCTCAAGTAGACCACACCATAGGAAGCAACGGGACGATGTTGCTCACCGTTGAAACTTTCCTAACCCTTATGATATTTATTTGCCATCAAACGTTATCGTAATGTCAAAACCACAAGGGACCAACGGATCCAAAACTTCCGTGCCCACCAAAAGTTTGAGTGGGGTAGTCTACCCCCATCTTCGCTACTTTGAGTGTGGTCCACCTAAGATATGGATGTGCCTCATTTTTTAGCCCATGCCCTTAGGATGATCTGGAACTGTGTACATAACAAATGGTGGGGCCCACAGAACTTGGTGACGTCTACACACCACGGAGTCGGTAGTGTGTGGCACACCACGCAGTCCGCTTCCACTTTTAGCTGTACCTGATGTTTCCGTTGTAATTTGAGTAATAAATGACGAGTCTAAGAAATTTTGGGAAGTCCAGCGAAACACAACTGACTGACCTGAGAAGCAGCAGATGGAGCGGTCTCCCTGCAGTCAAAGGCTTCAGCTCGCGAGTCAGCCGAAGATCGGACGATCATAAAACCTCCTCCTCCTATACCACTCGACATTGAGTGGACCACACCCAGGCAAAGCGCTGTGGCCACACCTGCATCCACCGCGTGCCCGCCTTTACTCAGCATCGATACCCCGATGTCCGAGCATCGGCCATCATCGGCTGCGACCACACCCTTCTCCGACTGGACCACATCGCCTTGATTATTCAATCTTAGCTCCCATTTCCCATCGGAGTTGTGGACGACAACAAGTGCTACCGCTGCAATGTAAGATGGACACAGATCAGAAGACTCATGTTGAAACTTCATTTGTAATCTTGTTATTGGCCCTACTGACTGGATGTCAATGATATCCAGACTGTTCAGTTTGTGGGACCGGCTATGGATTGTCCATGGGCCAAAAATCAATCTGATCCGACGGTTTTAATCGTTCAATGGGTGTTGTAGAAATCGATGCACGCACCATATTCAACAGTCAAAAGTTCGTTGATCAGATGGCTAGAAATGCATGATTGCAATGATCGTTCCGCATCTGGACAATCCACAATGAGGCCCACTGCATGGACCGTCCCGATTATACTGGCACCATTTCTGTGGACCCACTTATAAGATTGGATCCAAAGTTTCCAGAATTTTCATATCGAGAAATGATGTGGTTAGCCCCCCAAAGCGTAATTGGCTGCTTTGAGAGGATTACCTGATGACCCTGACACCAGGAATAACACTAGTGGCAGGCCCTGTGAGGCCATCCTGGTGTATGTCTTTTATATCCATGCCATCCATCCGTTTTGCGAACTCATTTTAGGGCAAGAGCCAAAAACTGAAGCTGATCAAAAGTTAAAGTAGACCACACCAAAGGAAACAGTGGGGATAAGGACCCCACTCTTGGAACTTTCCCAAAGACCACCGTGATGTTTATTCCCAATCCAACCTGCTCACAGAGTCGCGGGGACTGGATGAAGGCTCACTCGAGAGAGATCTTCCACCACGGTTTTGTCGATTATGATTAATGCGGTTGTTGATTACACTCCGCTAGAGGAGATTCTGGAATTGCCGGAGAAACTTTACTATATTGGGACCAATACATTCAACTCGAATTCGAGTACCGGAAGATCGTTGAATCCCTGTAATAGGGAGCCACTGCTCAGGAAGAGTCTCATCTCATGGGCAATGTGTCTAAGAGAATGTGGAATGACAGTCTCCAATGGAACATGGTGCATCAGTTAAACCGTACCTTACTTTGAGTCCTTCATGCACAATGCATTGAGCTTATGGAGGACATCAAAGAGAAGGAACGTGCTTATGCTGCAATAAATCATGTTGTTCCAGAAGATCTTCTTTCCTTTTTGGATTCCCAGATCAGTGACTACCAAGCTTGGTTGCCAATGAGTCTTGCTGGTAAGAGGGAGGTTGAGGGCAGAGTCTCCTCGACCGACATTCGCATCGATCAAGTCCTGCACTTCTTACTAATCTTTGGAGAGGATGGGTCTGACCGAAAATCATAGAAGGAAGTTGTGGAGACTGAGAAGGTGCACATCATCTAGGAATTAGAGGAAATAAAGGCAACCTATTGCTAAATTGCCTCTCTCGGCCAGTGACTGTTTGTCTTCTTCTTTCTTATTTCGTATAAATTTGGTGATGGCTCGCTTTACTTTTTAATAAACTTGCTTTTCATTATGCTTCTCGTACCTCTCACTTATTACTATTTAGTCGTGTTGTCCTCGACATTGTTGGGGGCCTTGAACAAAACCTTAGGATCTAGCCTCCTGAAACAAACCAGAATTATGGATAATAAAGCAATGAAATAAATCAAAGCATAAATCACACACCACACGAGATTTTTATGTGGAAAACTGTCAAAGAGGTAAAAACCACAGGACCTCATCCAGATCAACAAGCCACTATGAAGTAGAACGTTACAGCCTTCTTCACTCACGCAGGAGTGAATAAAAGAAAACGAAGAAATCTAACCGATTACGATGACGTAGAAGCGCTGAGATATCAAGTGCACAGTAGATCACCTCTACAGTAGAACCTCCCTTCCACAAGCTTCCTCTCTCTCTTTCTCTCACACCTTTGATAGCCCTAAACCCTTTAGCAAATCCCTTGTAAAGCTTTAGAAAACCCTCTTGTCGTACCTAGAAAGCCCTAGGTATCTCCTATTTATAGTTAAGGAAACTCCCTTCCGCATCCTTGTTGCGAAAGGATTCAAAATCTGCAATCCGCATAAAATCACGGAACGAATCTGCGTAACCATGACTGGTCGAGTGGATCCCTCAACCGGTCGAGCGGCACCTTCGACCGGTCGAGCACATCTCACAACTAGTCGAGAACCCCGAAAATCCAAAACCTCAACTCGCTGGACTTTGAGTCGAGCCCTGCTCGACTGGTCGTGCACCAACCCTCGACTGGTCGAGCAAAGCTCACGACCGATCGAGCACAGGGAAAAAAACCCCATCAGACATAAAACGACATCATTTCCATCGGGTATCAGCATTCAGGAATATGAGGCATCAAATAATGGTATTACCACTATGATCAACCGTATTCAATTTGTGATATTTGATCGATGAAGATCTTTTGGCTATATGCACCATTAAATGAAAAGGAAAAGGACTCAAATCATTGTATTTATTGAGACTTACCTCACTGGCTGACCGTAAATGTTGTTGATTGAGTCGCTAACGATTCCCACTCGATCACATCGACCGATGCCATCTCCTAAGCTCGGTTGCAGCCAACATTTAGCATTTTTTTTATTTTTTTATTTTTCTAAAAACTATCTGGCTAATGGAGCGCATGAAAGTAGGGATATGTGTGTTGTTTACCAAGGAACCGGCATTTATTGCAGCCGTCCGTCATACCTTTCCAGGAATACAAATCGGAGCCATAATCCTTACTTTGGTTATACCAACCATCACGTCTCATCACACGTGGTCATTAAATGACTTTGATGATGCTTATGAAATCATCACTCTCTTCTATCCTGTAACTTACATCCTTTCCGCCTTTACTTCTGTTGACAAACTTCGAGTATTCATGTCTTCTTCAATTTTCAATTCACAATCGTTGACCCTCCTGAAGGAATTCTCACTGTAGGAATTGAGTAAATCTCCCAATCTCCTCTCCTTCATAATGTTTACCATTTCTTCAGAGATGCTACAGAAGCATCTTGGACTGACAAACCTTTCAAAGAATTTTTAGATGTTCTGATGAAACTACAGCGCCTCGAAAACGCTTACTCTAAATCCGACATTGAGATACAAAAATATGTTGGCCTAATGAGGTAACGGTTTGCCATTCACGCAGAATCTAAAGCTCTCTCAGCCTGTTGTGATGCTTCATGGAGTCGTCGCTTTGCACTGGACCTGTCAGCACCATTTTAACGTGGTCATGTTGCAAATGCTCAAAGCCCATCGCAAAGAGATATCGACAAGCTCTCTAAGACTGAACGTCTCCATCCAAGAAGGGATCAAGCTAACTCCCTAGATCTTATGGACTTAATCGAATCTGAGATCAACCTTTACCAGGCTCAATCGTAAAGAGTGGCGCTCGCAAGGAAGAAGCTGATAAAGAGGTTGTCGTAAACGGCCGCCACATCAATGAAGTGAGTTTGCTTAACCAGTTTATGGTCGAGTGACTATCATGTAGGAGCAAGCAGGCACTGGTCGAGAAGATTAAAGCATCTGCACTCGAGGAGTTCGAGGAGATCCAAACGGCTTATATCCGAACTACTCGATCAGCTGATTGTGCCTCTTTATTGTATACATTTTTTGGTACATGTATTTTTTTGTACTGACCGATAGCTTAAATCCCTTCCGGCAGTAATAAAATCTTCATTTTTAAGATCAACAATAGGGAGCTCATCGGTTCCGTTTGTGTTACTCAGCCTGACTCTGCACTATCTCCCATAAGAAAGGATAGTAGACCATTAAGAATTGTTCATTGATTGGAGCTTTTGCAAAAAAATTGTCCTTGTCGTCCAAGAGATAGGCTCCACCTTTAAGGACTTCGATGACAACATAGGCCCCATCCCAAATAGATGACCATTTCTTGTCCAAAACTTGGTCTCTGCACCCTATCGGCAGAACTAATTTTCAAACATTATCTCCTTCTCCAAAGGATTTTCTTTCACCCTCTTATTATATGTCTGAGCAATAGTGGCCTTATTGGTGATTACAGAATTTAAGGCCTTCATCCATGCTTTGTCTAACCTTTTGAACTCGACCAGCATGGCTTCTGTGAACTTGGGAGGAGTTAGCGTGGCTTGATGTGCAATCCTTAATGATGGCACTGTATCGTATTTGTATGTTAATACAAATGGACTCATTCCAATACTGGTACAGGATAAATTCATATATGCCCAAAGTGCCTCGAATAGTTTTTTATGCCACTCATGGAAATTCTCTATAATCATTTTCCTCAATATATTCTTTATCACTTCATTCGTGGCCTCGGCCTGATCATTTGCTTGAGTGCAAATAGTCAGGCAAAGGTCAGCAAATAGTCAATGTAGAGGTCAGCAAATGGTCAACACCATAGTATGGCGTTGAGTGCAGAATCTTAATTTTGTATCGGTTAGCCTAACTAGCAAATGGCGTTGACCATTTGCTAATGTCTACCTGACCATTTGCATGCTTATAGTATAGCGTTGAATGTAGAATCTTAATTTTATATCGGTCAGCCATGCCTTTAACCTCTTTTGGTGACAATGTTGCGCCTTGATACATAGTAATCGATTATGGAATCCCAAACCTATGGATGATATGAGTCTCAATGAAATCGATAATCTTCCTATGGTCAACTCCTTTCATGGGTCTTACCTCCACCCACTTGGTGAAATAATCAGTGGCCACAACAATAAAAGAATCCACGCGCGATGAGGGTAGATGAATCTAGCTTTTCAAATCAATCACTCATACTCAAAAAGACTATGACTTGATAATCGGATAAATCTCAGCCACGGGCATGTGCTGTATCGGCCCATTTTTCTGGCATACTTCACGTCCTTTGGCATATCGAATGCAATTGGTCATCATTATCGTCCAAAAATATCTGTAGCATCTGAGTGTAAGCTTCATTTTCCTCCCAGCCTGATGGGCTCCATATAACCCTTCATGAACCTCACCCATTTCCAACATAGCTTCTCTTTTAACTAAGCACATAATCGTCCCCCTTTAGGTACAACTCACTGTCAATCATGACATAATTAACAACCAATCTCCTCAGATTTCTACTAGCTTTGATCCACGGGCTCCGAAGATAACCCATGAGGGGAGCTCTCCAGTCGTCCTCCTCTATGTCAACTCGACATATTTTCATGATTGCCTCTCTCTCAAAGATTGAGGATAAAGACCTCTTTTTCATAGTGACCGTCCTCTCACCCCATCCTTTTAGGATTTCCAGCCCTGCGGCCAACTATACCATTTCGTTAGTGTTTATGTTGTGATCTCTGGTTATATGAATTAATTCTACCTCATCGAAGCTATGAGATACCAAGGCATAATAAGGTAATAGTGCTCGGTTGGTGCGTTTGAACAGTCATACCATTTGATTTATTACTAATTGTGGATCACCCATCACTATCACATTTCGCGTGCTCAATTCCATTAGTAATTCCAGACCAATTATCATAGCCTTATACTCAACCTTATTGTTGGTGCATTCGAATTCCAACTGGAACATGAATTCTTGATTGTTCCCATTTTGAGAAATTATAACTATCCCAGTCCCTGAAGCTTTATGGGTCTTCGAGCCATTAAAAATCAGCTTTCAAAGAGTCAAAGATACATGATATAAGTCTAAAACCTCCGAGAAAAGTTGACTCTCTAAGTCAGATGGATGATCGGCCAAGAAATTGACTATAACCTAACATTTTACTGATTTCTAGGAAAAGTACCAAGATCGAATTCAAACAGAGACAAAACTCATTTACCAATTCGGCCGCTCAAAATCGGTTGGTTCAACATAATTTCACTGGATCAGCCAATGCTATTATATTAACTATTTTGGCCAACAAATAATGTCTTAGTTTGGTGGCCGCAAAGTACAAAGATAAACACAAATTTTCTATTGTCGAGAATCATCTCTTACTATCGAGGAGCGTCCGTCTCAGATAGTAGATTGCTCGCTCCTTCCAATCGTTATTGTCTTGGGGTAGTAGTGCTCCGACCGACTCTGCCGATGCCACGACATATAGCTTGAGCAGTCAACCTTTGACGGGAGGCATTAACATTGGCGATTTCATCAGATATTCTTTAATCTTTTCGAAAGTCAGCCGATGTTTTGCTTCCCACTTGAATGTAATACACTACTTCAGTTTTATGAGTGGAGAGACAACGTTAGTCTTTCCTGCACAGTTGGAAATAAATCTTTACATAAAATTGACCTAACCAAGGAAGCGTTGTAATTCTAATTTATTCCTTGGCAGGTGAGCATTTATGATTGCCCGAACTTTATTCCGGTCCACTTCAATTCCACGTTGGTGTACAAGGAATTTAAAAAAATTATAGGATGACTCCCCAAAAGCACATTTGAGGGGATTCATTTTTAGCTTATGGAACTTCATTCACTCAAATGACTTGCGTAAATGAGCAAAATGATCTCCCACATTGGCCGACTTTACCACTACATTATCGACGTAAACTTCCATGAATTAGCTGATAATATAATGGAATATAGCATTCATTGCCCTTTGATATGTAGCCCCTACATTATTTAGCCCAAATGGCTTGACTACCCAGTAAGAGGTTCTGAAAGGCCTATAATATTTGAATGCCATTTTCGGTACATCATCAAGCGCGATATATATATATATATATATATATATATATATATATATATATATATATATATATATATATATATATATAATTATATCTAGAATGACCATTCATAAAAGAAACAATCTGATGCCTGGTTGCTTGGTCAATCAGTTGATCGGCCATAGACATCGGATATTCATCCTTATGTGTTGTTAAATTTAAATTTTTAAAGTCAATACATACACCCACAACTTACCATTCTTCTTGATGACTGGGACCACATTTGAGATCCACTCGGCATACTTAAGGGGCTTGATGAAACCATCCTTTAGTAGTCGTTCAATATTTTCCTTTATTTTTTAAGTGACCTATGTTGTCATTTGCCTAGGCGATTGCTTGTGCGGTCTATAACCTTCCTTTATTGGTAATCTATGCTCGACAAGACTTCAATCTAGTCCTAGTATCTCATGATAACCACACGTAAAGCAATCGACAAACTCTTTAAGCAAACCAGTGAGCTCAACTCTATCATGTGGTTTTAACAACTCACTAATAAAAGTTGGCTTAGGGTCCCGCTCGGTTCCTATATTCACCTTAACCAAGGGATCATAAACCTAAGCTTGAGAGTCTTCCAGATTATCAGGTGCTTTCTTTAATTCCATGTCTATCTTATCCTCATTGGCCGGAACAACCGTGTAGGGTAGATTTACAAAGAAATCATCATTAACATTTTCAGGCTTTCTTCGAGTCCTTTTATTCTAACCCTAAAATTGGCTATTCATTTCCCATCTATCAGTGTACTAGTCATGGGACCTCTTCCATGGTATAACATAAAACTGGTCGAGAAGCTACAATGTCCATCAATGGTTTATCGATTGGACGAATAATGGTGGTAATATCTTGCACGACGCTTTCGAGGTGTTTTTTTTTTTTACAAATATCCTAGTTGGTCGTTCATGCTTGTTCCTTCTGGTAAAGGAAATTAGTCTTACTTCATCTTTGTAGTAATAGGGCTCATTTGCATTTGAGGTAGGTAAGAATAGCTTGTTATCGGCCAACACTAACTCGACTTTATCTTAATTCAAAATATTATGAATTGATGTCAGGACGACGAGATGCACGTAAAGGAATGGATCAAGTCCCTCCCGAGCAACACATTGTAACTAGACGAAGTATCAATCACGAAGAAAGGGGCCAACACTTTTTTAGTGCCTATGATTAAGTCAACTAGTAGCACGCCATATATATTAGTGACATTGTAGCGTCCAAGACAAATCCGCACTGAAACTTGGTGCGTCCATAAGCGGAGTCGCCCTAGGACCGTGCTAGACAAACTAGAGAGGGCAAACATGTAAAGTCGGGAAGTTGGGGTAGTTAGGACTAGATGACCATTTCCGCATATAATGGATGGTTGATGTCACAAACGTAGGTAACCCTAAGGGTTACTAGGACTCGAAAGGGGCCTCGAGGATTTACTCCCCCGGGATTTGCCCCGGCAAACCAAAATGGAGCTAGACCACGCATTGGAGCTCCGTTAAGTCCGAAATTATAGGAAATTATTCATCTTGCCAGGCTCGACGCCCATTGCGGAAAGCTAGCCAAGATAGTGCCTAAGATTGCTCAACTTGGGCCAAAGGCCGAGTTCTTGGGATATGCAAATACCCTAGGAAGAAACCTGAAACTTAAGTGAATTAAGCTCTCTACTCTTTCGCAAAGTTGTGACTTTTTGACCATTAGATTTCGACCAAACTCGGGGTGTGGGTTAAGAATATTTTTCTGCACATATTAGTATAGTCGTAACCCGATCGGTCATCGGCGACAGTCAATCGGAAGTGAGGCCCTCACGACCGATTTACGCATCTGATCATCGCATGATTGTGTCCAAAAAGCGATCCCATAGCAAGGTACCTACCCCATGGCGTAGATAGCTCGTGGGACCCCGAAAGGCCCCGTAGGGTGGAAACAACCTCCCCCAGGGTAGTTTTATTAGGTAAAGGGGAGTTGGGGCTATTTGTGCATATTCTGGAACTATAAATAGCCTCCCACTTCCAACCTCTCACTTCCATACGAATTTTCAATTTCAACTTGAGATAGAGAGAGAAGAGAAGAGGGGGAGGATGAGTGGAAGAGGGATCCATTAGGGAAAAGTATGCCCCACCCCTTTCAATCCTGTAACTTGACCGTGACCGAACTGAATTGTCAGAGTTGCTTTGGAAACGACTAGAGGTAATAGGAGAATCCCTCTTATGAGATTGGGTCTTATATTTGAGTTGCATGAACCCTTACAAGCTAGTTTACTAGTGTAAGGCATCGATAATCGTCCCGTGAAACCCTAACCCTAGGAGCAAGTCCGATTGGATGAACTAACCAAAGGTATGGACCATTATCCCTGGGTTGTCGTTTATCGAGTCTTGTGCCTTAGTTAATGTTTTATGGTTGTGGATGGGTGAATGCATGGTAACCTGTGAATATATGTTCGATTTACCTTCCATAAAATGTTATTTCTGTTATGATGAAGCCTACATGTTCGATAAAATGCCCAAATAAGTAGAACTGCTTGATTCATTGTTCATGCATCCTCCTAGTAATCACTGTTGTTAATTTACTGATATCGTCGGTCGATCGGGACTACTTGAGTAGTTGGGTTGATCGGCAAATCGGGGAAACATGGGAGTGGCCCAGATTGGGTTAGCCACCCTAGACTTGTTCGATTGATCTGGGCCAAATCCGGACAACCGACAATAGTTAGACTACATGGGATGCTTGCACCCAACGGCAGTTATGCCGAGGTTCACCTGAGTCAACCGAATTTTTCTAATAACCAACTATCCACATATGTTCATCATGTATGATCACAATTGTTTGAATCTTGAGTACCCCTTACCATTGAAAGGTCTACTAATAACCATTAGCGATACGATCCTCGAGTCTCAGGCCATGGGATATGGGACACCATGTCTGTACTGTCGGCCTACCTTGGGGTGACGAGCCTCCCCGTAGTGACTATAAGCGACATTTTCTATAACTTGCCTATTGTATGAGTTCAACTGGGAGTGACAAACCCAAGCAGATCAAGGGACACAGGCACGACGCCGCTACGGCCACCCTGGGCCTAGTGATTTGGATGAGACCAATGATCAAATGGAGGTACTTTGGCTTTCCCAAATGTGCTGGATGAATGGGCTTAATTAATTACTCAGCTAACATGAACATTCACCTCATCACATAATGAATTGGACATTGCAGTCGCGTGATGACGGAGTGTTGTCATTTGCGAATATGGTATCGAAGTCGCTTACGAGGGAGTGTTGGATGGCGAGAGCATGCATCATCTCATAACCCCATGCATGTGCATTAATAAGAGTGCTTAAGAACGAGGCGTTTACGTTATTTTATCATTACATGTGCAAATAGAATTGATAACACCCGTAACTTAAAGTTAATGGAACCACTAAGTTGATCACTCACTCTCACTCTAGAACAGTATTTTAAAACACCAACCAGACACTATTGTAGATGTAAGCACCATTGAGCCCGACGTGTTGGAGGAGGCGTACATAGACCCGGAGGAGTTCGCGTACTTTCAGTTTTCGAACGGGCCGATGTAGGGCATCTTTGGGACACCGATGAGATTTTGGGTCAACACGTTTGTCTCTTTTTTAGAACTATATATTTTGCATATTTGTATACCCATACTCTTACTAGTGTATTGTACATATTTGGTGGCCTTATTTTCTTCATTTATGTTTACTTCAGAGTACGTTCCACTGTTTAGCTTATGTCTACGATTGCTAAAATATCTGGTTAAATATATTTAAGGATTACATTTCAGAAGGCGCAGGTGACACTCGGAATATTAAGAGCCAAGCACATGCTCGATCCCTAAAATTCGGGGTGTGATAACATGTCCAGTGAAGTTACTGGCCGTTACCTCAGATGGGATTAGATCAGCTATAGTTTTGCTTTCCACTTTTGGCATCATTCTTACTTGGAGAAGATTAACGCCAGCCCCGTTGTCAACCAAGATTTGGGCGACTTGGCAGCACTCAAGGTGAGTGGATATCTACATTGGTTTAAGATGTTGAGTCATATCATGAGTGTGCCTTTCTATGACTACACTTTTAGATTACGCCCCTGACTTCATGGTAACAGTATTTACCTGTGGTGTCTCGTTTGATCTTGGTAATCCCTCAATCGCATCTACTAGAGGAAAAGAAGCATGTTGTATTACTACATGAGGACTAAGTTCTTCCACATTGCTTATCATTTGACTGGGCTAGGACGGTCTGGCTTGAAAATCGGATGGAAGGGTGAGTACTATGTTGCAATCAAACACCATTGGTAATAATGATCCAAAAATAATTTTCGAACCCAGACATTGCCCTCCAAGTGTTTTCAAGTCATGATGCTCATTAGGACCTATACCAGAATGTTCGGCACTCTCATCAGCCATTGAAGTTACCTTTACCTATTTAAAATGGGCGACAATACTTTCAACACTTCGATTGTTACCATTAGTTCCTTAATCAGCGGATCGTCCCCTGAAAACCACTCATCGCTAAGATAATTGGATAAGTCATCATGATTACCAATATTGCTCAATTCTACGGTACTATTAGACTGGGTATCATCTTTTGTGACCTGATCGGGCACAATGGGTTTTAAAATTACTTTGACCGTGTTTACTGTTATTTGTTCCTCCAATTACAGAACTCTCCAAAATGGTAGCGACTGCTTAGTTCCTAACTGACATGCATTCTCGATTCTACCAATTCTCTTCTTGTGGTTGGTTGATGCTACTGCCAATGGCATTTCTGCATTTGAGTCATTGTTTCAAGGGCGACCAGGAATTTAGGATGCATGGAGGCTTGATCATCCTTTGAATTAGAACTCTCTACCAAGGCTAGGAATTAAGGGGTGAAAGCGCTTTCCACGATCAATAGGTCGCTCTCCTATTGATTCTTTTTTAAGTTGCGTGTTCGACCTGCCTTACTGGCCAAGGTGGAGCTTCCACGTCTTGGGCCATTCTGGCACATTGGCTACATAGTGGCGAGACTTGACCATCGCATTGCATTGCTCTCAATTGTTCTATGAAACTTGTTGTTGCTATATAGGACTCGTATCGTCCTGATCTCGACCGTCACGGTGCACCATGGTAATGACCAAGACTAAGATCAACTCTCTCCCTTGGTCGATCCAATCTTTGCAGGTTCATTGAAGCCATGTTGTCATCCAAATTAAGCAGGAATGGGTCAATATCTATCAACATTGCTTCTTCGCATTTTTTTTAAAAAATTTTGGGAATTTCAATAGTCTGCAATCAATGTTATCATGGACGACGTTCCTGAACATAACACACTTGTTGGTAGAGTGAGAACGTGTTCCATGATATTTACAATATTCGACCTTTTTAATTCATCAGTCGTTGGTATTTTATGATTAATGGGAACTTTAATCAACTTCTCTACTAACAGTATCTCAAATATCTCATCGACCTAGGTGATATCAAAAGTGTATATATTCCGAGCCTTTTTGCGTGGTTCATACAGTTGTTTTCTCCTTGACCAACGCTGAGCAAATGAGTAGTTTTTTTCCACTAGCTCGACAATCGCAACCTCATAGTTGGGGTCATGATAATATGTTCCGATTGACAATTTTTTTTGCCTAGATCCTTCTTAAAGAAGCTCCTCATACCTTGAAACTTTCTTGGTTTAATCATACGAATCTGCAAACTTTGTTCCAATGAATTTCTTTTAGTGTTTGTATTATAGGCCGTCTTGCGCAAGTTGCACAAATTTAGCCTCAATCATGACAACCTTACACCAGATTTTCGCTCTTTTAAACCAAGAGATATAACTCTCGCAAGATTCCCCTAGCAATTGTCGAAAACATGTGAGATCGGCCATGGTCATCTCTCTGTCCTTGGAAAAGAACTGGGCATTGAACTTCTCCTCTTATCTCCTGCCAAGTATGGACTAAATTTGGTAGTAAATTGGAGTACCAAGCAAAGGTCGATGCCATCAATGAATGACCGAATAGTTACAACTAGTGATATTCATTGTTAACCAATTTACCACACTACATAGTAAATCGACCTACGTGCTTGATGGTCGATTGAATAGGATCACTCGAGAATATAGCAAAATATGGTTGATAGTTTCTTGGCAATGGGTGTTGTCAATCAATCCATTTGGGATAAGTCTTATGGTAGACATGGATGGTATTACCACTGATGACTTGGCCTGCAACCTCTTTAGCCATTTGCATGATTTGGTCATGATCTATTCACTGTGGTTCAAACCATGGGCGGCGGATCAAGACTTACCCGATTTTATCCCTCATGAAACAATGATTTCCTGAAGAAAAAAAATGTTGGAAGGGCTGTCCTCCCGGCATACCCTGATCCGAACTCCAGGAACAAAATTGTTGACCTCTCGTTTTGGTCACCTGAACTCGGCATGCAATAGAGCATTCTGACCCTCTTGGATTGGGACAAGAGGTGAGCTCCACTGTAGGGGAGGCATCATGGTGGTTGAACGATGTTACTGACAAAACTTCCTTTAGCATGATATTGCATTGTCATAGGTGCTCTTTCGGTGATGATGGCCATCAATTGGTGCATGGCCTCAATCTAGTTAGCCATCAATCTGTTCATAGTCTTAGTTTGAACACAAAATTGCTCAGCCTAAGCATGTTCCAACTCTACTTGACCTCTCCCATATTCTTGAACGTACTGAATACTCATTTGTACATACTAGAGTCCGACCGTTATCTCTTCAAGAGATGCGGTCCGAGAGGTCGATGCCTCATCCTGGTTAACGGGACTGAGTGTTGAAATATTGTTCTGATTTAATGATTCGGGGGTTGCTTGAACCAGCACGTTCTCGATTTGAGGTGGTGCGGTTGGTGTCGAGGGTTCAGCCCTAACAATTCAATTATTTCTTCTATTCATATTTCTGATTGGTCAATTAGCAATGTCACACCGATAAGTAAACTATGACTAGTGTCCCACAGGCCGTGCCAAACTTACGTTTTGATTTGATTTCAAATTTAATCACATTATTAATGCGGGCATGCTAGAATTGAATGTGCAACTCAATTCAAACCGAATAACTACAACCCTAAGACAAAGATAGGCAGATACATCAGAAATCGATCGTATATGAATGAGTTCTAATAAGATCAGTCACCTATTTAGCCACTTACACAGTGTTACTTAGCCTTTCTGAATAAAACTTGCTTGATACCTGAACTGAATCTAGTATATGAGCGTAGACTCAAATTATAGCTAAAGTTAACAATTACTTCATTACTGCTACGGATACACTAAGGGGTTGTTTGATTTTCTAATTGCTGTGGTAATTCAAGGTAAATAAAGTGTAAATAAGTAATTATGACTAATTTCACCTATTTAAAATCCACGAGGAATTACATCTTGAAAACTAGTACACAAAAACCATGTTATTACTGATTTAAACTTGTGGGCCCCATCGTGATGTATGTGACTTATCCACACATCCAACTTTTTTAACAACACATTTTAGGATATGAGTCCAAAAATGAAGCAAATCCCAAGGTCAAGTGGGCCACACTTTAAGAAACAGTGATTGTAAACACATCAACCGTTGAAAGTTATTTTCACCCTAGGGCCCACATTAATATTTATTTGTCATACAACCTGTTCATGAGGTCACAAAGCCATGGATAAAGGGAAAATAAAGAATCAGCTTGATCCAAAACTTATAGGGCCCTCAAAAAACTTTTAATGGTAAGAGCTCAATTCCCATTGTTTCCTATGCGGTCCACTTAAGCTTTAGATCTGCCTCATTTTTGGCTCATGCCCTAAAATGAGCTGGCTAAAGGGATGAACGGTGTGGATAAGACACATATCATGGTGGACCCCACAAATGTAATAGTTTTTTCCTCGAGTGACGTGAGAGTGTTATAAATGAAGGTCGCGGTCAATATCACCTTGAAAATGCAGCTAAAAATTCAAAGGTAAATAACTATTACCCATTTACCTTGAATTACCACTACAATTAGAAAATCAAACAACCCCTAAGAAATTTAAATAACTGGTAAAGATAAATATTACACTAAAGAATGTAAATGACTGATAATTGAAAGATAAATTTGGTTTGGTTTAATTGGTATCAGACAATTTTTTTAGTGACTTCCTTCATTATTTATAGTATTAGATTGATCATCCAGACACTTCCCATGATGATTGTTATAACCATTTTAGCACTGCTTATTTTCTGAATACTTCCTACTTTCTAGCAGTTGCTATAACCATTTTAACATTACTTGCTTTCCTTGCTTTTAAACTTATCATATGTCCTAATAATTGTTTCAGCAGGATCACACTATTCACTCAATTACTTTCTCTCGATAAACACCAACTATATTGCCTTAAAATTCTTTTATATATGTTTGAATATCTTTAAATACACCACACAATTCTCTCATATTGCATGCAACCGCTACCGATTGGCTCTCCTAAGAATTGAAATAAACAGGGATGTACGTTTGGATTTGCTTAATTCTTGTGACCATGTCTAAATTGGACTGAAAAATGGATGGAGGGCGTGGATATACATAACATCATCAAGGTGGGCCCCACAGTAAGGGTAACACCAGCTAAGGTGTTACCGAGGTAACACATAATCCTCTCCCCCCTCGATGGAGGCGGATTGGCTGGTATACCACTCACCACCATCCTAGTTGGTGTGTTGACGTCACTAAGGGCCTGTTAGATTTTCCATGATATAGGTAAATCATGGTAAATAAGTAATTATTACTTCTTCATCTTGTTTGAAAACGTGAGACTAATTCCATCTCGAAAATTGGTACAAAAGTGTTGACTTAAATCTGTGGCCCCCACCATAATGTATATGATATATCCTCATTGTCCATCTGTTTTATTAGAACATTTTGGGGGTATGAGCCAAAAAATGAGGTCGATCCAATATTCAAATGGCCCACACGAAAGTAAACAGTGGCCTTAATTCGTCCACCGTTGAAAGTTGTTTACTTCACTGGGCCCACATTGAGGTTTTTTCATCATCTAACCCGTTCATAGGGTCACACAGACATGTATAAGGGGAAAACATAAATAACAGCTTGATTCTAAACTTTTAAGGGCCCTAAGAAATTTTTTATGATAGGCATTCGATTCCCGTTGTTTAATGTGGTGTGGTCCACTTGAGCTTTGGATCTGCCTCATTTTTTTTATCATGCCCTAAATTCAACTGGCATAACAAATGAGCGGTGTGGATAAGTCACATACATCATGATGGGCCCCACATTAATATTGTAAAATTTTCAATTTAAGTGTCTAAAAAGTAAGTTGTCATATCTGTGTTAGGAAAGATGTAACTATTACCTGTTAAAATATTGGGATGCGGAAATCCACGGATCTATTGTGCATGGAACATGGAGATCAAGGGGTTGGATGGCTTACTTAGTTGTGACGCCATAGAAGCCGGATAAGAATACCATAATACCGATTAAGCTAGGATTTTCCTCTCCTTCACACCCTTTCTGCAAAACAGTAGATGAGACTCAAATTTCTGCTATGGTGTAGGATCGGGGACCCAGCTCTCTTATATAGAGTCTATGGAGAGAGATTTTGAAACCCATCACAACTGTCTCTCCCACGCTCCACATTGCAGCATCCTAGTTCAACTCAAATTGTTGCCTGCGTAAGACAACTATAGCATTCCAACCCTAGTACGTAAAGCTGCGCAGATAGACTGCGCAGCGCATCACCTGAAGTGGGGGCCACTAGTGTAACATTCCGAATTTTTTCCAACCTGGAGATAGACGTCCTTAGGCAATGGGTCGATCCTAACACCTCTTTAACTTGTCAAAACTCAATCCCAAAGTCGAAAATTGTTTTTTAACCCCTTTCATTCACAAATCTCACCTTTCACCACCTCGTTCTTTAAATCTTTCTAAGTACTTACATATTAGACACTAATCTTAAAGTTTTGGTGATGAAGAACAATACTCAAACTCAAAATTACTGTAAATAGTACATACACAAATAAAATGGACTTTTGACCATTAACCTTATGGAATCATCGACGAATAGGTCATTTAGAAACATCAGCCTCTCCTGTCCGAGGACCTTCTTCTGTTGTAATTAGGGCGTGATTCAGTTGAGTATTAATAACTTGGATCACTTTATATACAAACTACAAAGGCCCATGTACCACCTCAAGCAAAAATCTTACAGGACTAAATCCTTTAGAAATTAAGCAAAGTTAACTAAGTGCTAAACTAGATTAGCCATAAAATCCGTTTAAATCACTTTAAATACGATCTGCAAGACCCAAAACTTATAGAATCATTGACGCTAGGTTACCCCAAAATCTAGGATCAAACTCATTACCCGACTGCTCTCGGGAGCACATTGAATCTCTATATCAGATCTGGACTGCACATCGAAAGTCTGAATGATACGAGGTTATAGAATTAGGACCGCCTTGTTGGGCTTGACAACCATCTCGGAAATCAAATCCAGATAGTGTCCCATGGCTATTCGCTTGAGCCCGGAGCGAGGAGTGTGAGAAAACGAAGATTTCTTTAGAAATTAAATTAAATTTAAGTAATCTGAGACTTGCTGTTTGCGAGCCAAATATAAGCAATCAGACCGTTGAAATCTAACCCAAATATACCCTCGAATCAGGGAACATTTCCCACACATGTTCATGTACTTGTGGCCCTGATCGAGTACCCGTGACCGTTAAACTGAAACCGGTCCGCCACGGTCGATCTGAGTATCCGATCAGACTGAAAACTTAACTCGACCTAGATACATGGTCGGTGAGCTTAAGTCTGACCTTTGGCTCAAGGGGGGGCTCCAGAAGTGCTCCGTTGAGCTGGAACAGACCCGCTTTAGACATAACCTAAGTATACCTTGATCCTAAGTCTGTTTTGGTGAGTTTTAGACCTATATAAAGACCTTAAACCCTCTCTCATTCTCACCATACGAATTTGAGAAAACTCTAGGAGAGAGAAGAGAAGAAAGAGAGAGAAAGTGTGTGAGAAGTGAAAGATCCTTCCTGATACCCTACCCTACTATCCTACGTGCTTAACTACTCCGATCTAATCGCTTTTCCAGCGATTCCGGCTTCGTGTCTAGGTAAGAAACCCTAACCCTAATCCATTCTAGGGTTATAATTGTTGCAAGTGATGAAATAGCTAACCTATTTCATGTCTTAGGTTGCCGTTCTGTCAGTGATTAAGACTTGGTGTTTAACTAAGTCCGTTACTCGTTTCTACGGCGTAAGGTGCGAACTTTAGACATATAGGTTAAGGTTTTCAAAGCTTTCAATGTCAGATAATGATAGATTCATGATCTGGGTGTTATTGTACATGCAAAATATGATGTTCGTTTTGTGATTCGGTTACGTATACAAAATATGGTGTTTAGTGTATTCTGTATTTTTGTAGAAAATACCGTATACGTACAAAATATGAAAGTGTGTTTGTCATGATTAATCACTGTGTGTACATGCTATATATATGTGTAATACTTACTCGGCGAAAGGATTCGCTCTAATACTTGTTTTTGCTAATATACGTTATGTATGTTAAATAAGTGTAGTCTAAGTGTTTGTAAAAATGCTTATATGAGTAAGTACTTAGATGATTGTGCTTTAGGTAGGTGTTGAGAGTAGACTTCTTAGTATCAACGCAGCCTGTGAAGTCTGCATCTGAATATCCGATGAACTCCAGCTGATCAGATCTTCTGTATGTGAGTCCGAAGTCTTTCGTTCTCTGAAGATACCGTAATACTTTCTTTGCAGCTATCCAATGTTACATTCCTGGATTAGATAAATATCTTCTCAACATTCCAATAATAAAGACAATGTCCGATCGCATACAGACTTGAGCATATATGATGCTCCCTACTACTGATGCGTACGGAAATTCTTTCATTCGATTCTTTTCCAAATCATTCTTTGGACACTGAAATAGATTAAATTTGCCGCCCTTCACAATGGACGACTTTCCTGAAGCACAATTTTACATGCCATACCTTTCGAGTACCCTAGTAATATAGGCCCTCTGTGACAAGTTGAGTAGTCCAAGGGTTCTGTTACGGTGAATCTCAATGCCGATGACATAAGAAGCTTCACTAAGGTTTTATTTCAAATATTTGAGATAAGAATTTCTTGGTGTTGCTCAACATCCCGGTATCACTGCTAGCCAACAGAATGTCATCAATATACAAAATCATCATAACAAACTTACAGCCCACTGGTTTTAATGTAGATGCATTCATCTGCAGTATTTTCTAGAAAGCCATATAAGGAAATTACTTCATGAAACTTAAGGTACTACTATCATGATGCCTATTTCAACCCATAGATGGACTTCTTAAGTTTGTAAACCAAATGTTCTGAGCCAATAGCTATAAAACATTCGGGTTGCAATATGTACACATTCTCCTTCAGATCCCCATTGAGAAATGCAGTCTTTACATCCATCTGATGTAACTCTAAATCCATATGAGCTACAAGAGTCATTATGATCCTGAATGAGTCTTTCTTGGATACTGGTAAGAAAGTTTCTTTAAAGTCAATGCCCTTATGTTGATTAAATCTCTAGGCAACAAGTCTAGCTTTATATCTTTCGACGTTATCCTTGGAGTCCCTTTTGGTTTTAAATATCCATTTATAACTAATCGGCTTTATTCCTATAGGTAACTCTACAAGATCCCATACTTTATTGTCCTGCATGGATTTCAACTCATCTTTCATTGCATCAAACTAATAAGAAGGATCAACACTTTATTTGACTTGTGCAAAGGATGTAAGATCATTTTCCACCCCTATGTCAAAGTCATGCTCTTATAAATATACGATGTAATCATTTTGATTTACAGGCCTTCTCTCTCTTTCAGATCTTCTCAATGGTTCTTCTTGTTGGGTGTGATCTTGATTTTCCTCATCAGTGGTTTGTACATGAGGATTTACGTGGTGTTCTGTAGTGACTGCAGGATCAACTACATCATTAATATCCACGTGATCTGAAGTGACTATGACTGGAGTCACAGTTCTTTGTTCCTCAAATACAAAATTTTTTATGTTCGTGCTCTCACTGTTTTCAATGTCCTCAATGAATCTAGCATTCCCAGTCTCAATAATCCTAATAGAGTGGGAATGATAGTAGAATCGATAGCCTTTTGATCTTTCTGGATTTCCAATGAAGAAACAACTTACGGTTATAGGATCAAGCTTCTTTTCATGCGGGTTATAAATTTTGGCCTCAGCAGGACAACCCCAAACATGTAGATATCGGAGACTTGGTTTCCTCTCATTCCACAACTCAAAAGGAGTTTTGTATATTGTTTTGCTGGGAACCCTGTTTAGTATATGAACTGCGGCTTTGATCGCATCACCTCACAGAGATTCTGACAATGTCGAATTGCTGACCATGCTTCACACCATATCCATAAGGGTGCGATTACGTCTCTCAGCCACTCCATTATGCTCTGGAGTACCAGACATAGTGTACTGAGCGACAATGCCACAATCCTGCAAGTATCTAGCGAATGGCCCTGGATTATGTCCTGATTCGTCATATCTGCCATAGTATTCATCACCACAGTCAGATCTGACAACTTTAATTCTTTTATCGAGTTGATTTTCAATTTCGGCCTTATATATTTTGATAGCATCCAGGGTATCTGATTTCTCATTGATAAGGTATAGGTACCCGAAGCAAGAGTAGTCGTCTATAAAGGTAATAAAATATTTGTGGCCACTCTATGAAGCTGTAGGGAATAGTCCACAGATATTTGTATGTATAACCTCTAATAGACTTATACTCATGGTTGCACATTTCTTTCTTATATATTTTATGCAATCAATGCATACTTTATAGTCAGAGAAGTCTAGAGAATGTAAAATTCATTCTCGCACAAGCTTGTCTAATCTCTCACGAGATATATGGCATAGCCACCTGTGCCACAACGTGGAAGAATTCTCATAGTCTAGCCTTCACTTGGATCCTACTTTATTTCCATGCAAAGTATTAACATTATGGACGTGAGAGGCAATCAACTCTAACTGGTATAAGTTGTTTACTATAGAGCCGGTTCCAACTTTAATTGAATTAAAGTAAATATTAAAACTTTTATTTCCAAAGTGGAATGAATATCCCAACTTATTCAAACAAGAAATTGAAACTAAATTCCGTCTTATAGACGGCACACAAAAAGCATCTATTAAATCGAAAAAATGACCAGACTTCAACTTAAGCCTATAGACTCCTATTGCCTCCACGTCAACTTTGACACCATTGCCTACGTATACTGAGCTCTCCGCATCAGTTGGTGGCCTGACCTATAGTAATTCCTGCATAGAAGTGCATATATGAATAGTAGTTCCTGAATCTATCCACTAGGAATCCGCTGACACATTGGTCAGATTAGATTCAAAACAGATAAGAACAGAATAATTACCTTTCTTTATGAGCCAATTCTTAAACCCTTCGTAGTCTTTCTTTAGATGACCCGTCTTTTTGCAAAAGAAGCATGTTTTTCCTTTAACGCGTTTGCATTTTGATCCATTGCCTGATTGATTCTCATGGTTTCCAGATGGAGGACCAGAGAATCTATTATTAGAACCTTGTTTCCTCTTCCCTTTACCTTTATTCCCATGCCCCTGCCCATGACCTAAGGTCACCATATTTACATTTTATACTTTAACCATCTGCCTAATCCTGTCTTCTTCTTGGACGCACTGAGTGATAAGTTCATCCAATGTCCACATGTCCTTTAGAGTGTTATAGTTTACCAGAAACGTGCCGAATTGGGGAGGTAGGTTGTTCATGATCAAATGAACCAGTTGATCATCAGTGAGTACAAGCCTTAGAGCACGGATCTTAAAAACAACATCGATCTGCTCTACAATGTATTCACAGATATTACCTTTTCCATCGTAGGATGAGCGAGTCAATTTATTCAAAAGAATGCTCACTTCAGATTTATCAGATTTTTTTAATCATTTTCTCATTTCAATCAAGAAAGTTTTGGCATTGTCTATTTCAGGCATGACACCCTTCATAGATTTAGAAATCGAATACTTAATTACTTTCAAGCATGTATCATTTGATCTAAACCATGTAACCCATTGATTATATTCAACTTCAGTGGCATCATCAGATGGTTTTGGTGGTTCTGGTGTTATCAGGGCCAGATCTAATTGAAGACAGCCCAGTACAATTTCAATAGTATTCTTCCATTGAGCATAATTAGATCCATTTAGGGCAGGGACTTGATTGTGATTAGTTGGAATTGAGACTGAAATAAAAGAGATGTATATATACTCACATTAGTTCATAATTTCACCAAGCAATTTCGTAAATGTAAACAAATATCAGGCAAAGATAATCAATTCAGTTGCTAAGTGAGGCATCAACTGAACCATCCAAGATGAAGATGGGCCCAACCATCATATCTTGGTGAAATCTGTTACATCATCATCATTCCTCCTGTGGACAGTAATAATAACATGCTAGTGATCCTCCTGAACATGAAGCTAAGTGATGTCAGTCATGTAAATCTGATGCACTCAACACCTGCAGGTGAGATGAGTCTTTCAGCTTTACATCACCAGCACCATTTACTTCACCCGTTCACGTGACTGCCAAACGGTAATTGTCTGTGTTTTTGTTATTGTACGCATGAAAATGTGAACGCAATTATATGCAATCCTCTTTATTCCAATGTCACAAGTCCATACTTGTAAAATTTTCATCGATTAAGGTCACTATGGTAGCTAACACAACCGAATCTAAAACTACAAATATAGACTTTAAGATTGCTATTATAATCCTGCTTCTTAATAAATTATATCTTAATTAGTCCGATACGGCCCATAAGTTAGTTGGTACTGACCTTTTGGAAAACAAAGGAACCTTAAATGAAACATATGGATAGGTTTCACACCATATATTCCAACGGTCCATATCAACTCTTAAGGATGGGTGAAGGGCCAATAATAGGGCCGAATCAGGACTCTGTATGATCAGTTATCATCAATGAGTCTAGTGTTAAACATTTACATAAATAGATATTTAAAATTTAAACTTCATAATTTGATATGCAGATCCATCCATGGGTGTCCATAAGATGGACAGGTCAGCGCATATTCTCAATATTCATCAAATGAAGATTATGAATGTAATTATATATCCAGTCAATGAGCCAGTTAGAGTGCTCATTGAGACCTGAAAACACCGATCCAATGTGGGCCTACATATGACCCTAATAGAATGTTCTCAAAGTTGGTTCTAACCAACTGTCATGATCATACTCCATAAATGGGGCCCACATGAATCTAATACGTGGGAAACGGGCCCATAGGGGACTAAGGTATGGATCAAATGGCCCAGGGTGTGGACAATGAGCCCACTACTAGCGTTAGGCCCACAGGGAGTAATAAGTCATGCCGGTTGTGGGTATACTCGTTGGACCCGAATGTATGTAATCGGGTCCAAAAGAACCGAACTAAGGTCTTTCTCGACCTAATAGCAAACACGGTTCCTATTATCGACCGAGCAGCACTAAGATGGGAGGGAGGAAGATCTCCTCTGCTACGGATCAAAGACAGAGATCTTCACTGTCCCCCCGATGAGTAGAAGTGAAAACCCCACTTTCGTCTGATGGGTTCTCAACTGCCATGTGATAATGATGTAGGAAAACTCCATCTCCCGATGAAGACGGACTCGAGGAATCAAGTCACATCCTTCACGATGGCCTGCGCATGAATGATTTCAGCCCTAGATGCAAGATCGAGCATTGATCTAACAGAGGGGAAGAAGAATCAAAGGGATCGACTCTAAGATAACCGGAAAAGGTGCGTTGCCCTGATAATGCTCTAATTTGGGTATCAAAACCCTTTATTTTTTTTATTTGAAATCCCTGATCCCTTTTCTGAATTTCGGGTATAGATCTGAAATCCCCAATCTAACAACTGGTTTTGGGGATTTTTGAAATCCTTGATTAATAGCTGGATTTAGGGCTATTGGAACTGAAATCCCTAATTCCCTTATTAGAAGATTCGAAATCGAAAAACCCTAATTTGTTGATTTGAAAATTCGAAATCGAAATCCTTAATAAACTATGGAATACAGGGATTCTAAATCCCTAAACATTAATACGGGCTTCGAACTGGGAAGAAATAAACCTTAATAACCTATATGGGTTTAGAATTCGAAAGCCCTAATTCGAATCTGAATATGAAATAGATGAATCTGATCATCCATGCCTTTGCACAGTGGCTCTAATACCAACTGTTAAAATATCTGGATGTGAAAATCCAGGGATCTGTTGTGCATAGAACATGGAGATCAAGGGGTCGGATGGCTTACCTAGCTGTGACGCAATAGAAGCCAGATAAGAATACCAAAATACCGATTAAGCTAGGATCTTCCTCTCCTTCACACCCTTTCTGCAAAACAGTAGATGAGACTCGAATTTCTGCTATGGTGTAGGATCGGAGACCTAGCTCTCTTATATAGAGTCTGTGGAGAGAGAGTTTGAAACCCATCATAACTCTCTCTCCCATGCTTCACATTGCAGCATCCTAGTTCAACTCAAATTGTTGTCTGCGTAAGACAGCTATAGCATTCCAGCCCTAGTACGCAAAGCTGCACAGATATACTATGCAGCGCATCACCTGAAGTGGGGCCCACTGGTTAACTCAATCCCATAGTCCAACTGATAGGACAGTAAGGCCCACTACATAGAGTTCTTACATTACCTATTTACGTGATAATTACAGTTGAGCTGAAAAATCAAACAGGCTCCAAGTTCCATGGGTCCCATCAAGAGGTATGTATTATTTCCAAAAAAACGTCCGTGCATTTGGCAGTCTCTTCATCCTAAGGCTTGAGCTAGAAAATAAGAGATCCAAAGATAATGGACCACACTGTAAAAATCACTCAGGGTTACGTCAACCATCCAAATCCTTTTGGAGTAATATAAGTTTTGGATGTATATGATATTTGTTTTTCCTCTTCATCCAAGTACGTATGACCTTATAAACAAACGACGGAAAATAAACGTTACGTGGGTCTTAGGAGTGTTTTAACAGTGAGAATCATTATCCCACTGCTATTTGTAGGTGTGGTCCACTTGAACTTTGGATATGACTCATTTTTTGCCTCATGCTATAAACCGATCTTGCCAAATGAATGAAAGGTATGAATATAATAAATACATTAACGGGAGGCTCATCTGACTTTCATACAACTCAGAGCTGGAGGAGCGTTCATGCTGGTCTTAGCACGACACGTACCTACACCAGCCAGGTTGATGGTGTGCGGTACGCCCGCTTCCCTCTCGATGGAAGTGGATTGGCTGGTGTACCACACCTGCTATATAGCTGGTGTATTAATGTTTTCTGGGTCCCACCATAAAGTCCCATCCACTTAGCGATCTCGTCCCAAGGCTTGAAACAAAAAATAAGAAAGATTTAAATATCAAGTGGACCACACTGCAAGAAGCAGCGAGAGATTGAACGTCTACTATTGAAACCCTTCGGGGTTATTGAAGCTTTGGATCAAAATGATATTTGTTTTTCCATTAATCTAGGTAATTTTGACATTATGAACATACTGGATGGAAAATAAAGGTTATTGTGAGCCGTATGAATGTTTTAACTGTGAAAATCACTATCCCATTGCTATCTGTGGTGTGGTCTACTTGAGATTTGTATACGATTCATTTTTTGGTTTATGCTCTAAAATGATATCTAAAAATAGATGAACGATGTAAATACAACATTTTTGGAGCTATATCTGAAACGTTCGTACAACTCGAGCTCGAGGAGCGTCAGCGCTCGTCTTCTCGCGAGCATATCACACGTCTGTTTGACCAATCTGTTTTTAGCTGGGGCTCTCCTTGTATGTTTCCAGTTCAAATAACATGCTGAGACACACATCCAGTTGAGCAGTTCAAATAACACGCTGAGACACACATCCAGTTGAGCAACGCATGGACACTCGTTATCATTTTCCTAATAATCCATCTCTTTGCAGATGTAGGGCGGCCAACATGTATTATGAAACATCCACCGTGAAACCACTCTGTGAACGTCTTAGATCCCAAAATCATCTTCGATATTTGGTGCTTGAATATGTGGCATGGCGAATCGACATTCCTCACTGGCGTACGAGAGCAATTAAAGCAGCCATTGGACCTCGGAAGCGTATATGGGCTGGTGTACCACACACCAGCTATATTGGTACGTGTCGTGCGAAGACGAGCGCTAACGCTCCTCGAACTCCTAGTAGCACGAACGGTTCAAAGGAGATGAAAGTTACATGCCCCACAATGATGTATTTATTATATCCACACTGTTCATCCATTGTCCGTGATCATTTTAAAGTACTATCCAAAAAATGATTAATATCCAAAAATCAAATGGGCCACTTCACGAATAACAGCCGAGGTAATGATTTTCCCAATTAAAAATTTTGTAGTGCCCACGATAACGTCCACCGTCACATTTATTTTCTATCCAATCTGTTCGTGTCGTAAAAAAAGACTGGATGAAAGGGAAAAACAAATTTCATTTTGATCCAAAACTGCTATGAACCCGAAAAGGATTACAGTGGTAAAACTTCAATCTCTGTTTTTAATTTTTTTTTTTTTTTAAATATTTTTAGTGCATTTCACTTGTCATTAGATTTTTTATTTTTTATTTTTTTCGTCTCAACCCTTATGAAGGTAGCGCAAAATGGATCGACAGTTTCGATATGATACATACCTTGTGATTGGACTACAAAACTTGCTGCCATCAATACACCAGCTATATAGGTGGTGTGTAGTACACCAGCCAATCCTATTCTAGCATCGTTCCCTAGAAGCGGATTGATTGGTATACCTCACACCAGCTATATAGTTACTGTAAATATGTGTAGTGTGAAGACGAGTACTGACGCCCCTAGAGCTGAGTTGTACCAACAATTTAAAGGAGATCAAAGTTCATGGCCCCACAATGATTTATTTATTATATCTGTACTGTTCATCTATATTTAGGGCCTGTTTGATTTTCATCGTTTCTCAGGAAACGATAAATACCTTGGAAATGGGTGATTATTACCGTTTAACCCGTTTGAGTATACGTGGGGATTTCATTTCTTGGAAACCGGTTCAAAAGTAATAAAGTAATAGTAGCCATTTTAAGACCCCATCTTAATGTATATTATACATCTGTTTCGTCCATCTATTTTATCACAACATTTTGAGATATGAAAAATAAAAATAAAAAATAAGTTAGATCCAACACTCAACTGGCCCATACCAAAAGAAACAATGGCCCTAGGAAGTTTTTAACGGTAAGTATTTAATTCACATTTTTCTATGGCATGGTCCACTTGAGTATTGGATATGCCTGATTTTTTGGCTTATATCATAAATTTATCTAACATAATGGAAGAATGGTGTGGATATATGATATGCATCATGGTGGAACCCACAAATATTTTACAGCAATTGCCATTTTTACCTCCAAAAGTATACCATAAAATCAACCATCGGAAGAGTGCGGCAACTACGGAGGGAAATAATTATTACCATTTACCGGGGTATTTTCCATTGAATTGGAAAATCAAACAATCCCTTAGAGATTGTTTTAGAGAATTATCTAAAAAAATAAATCATATCATTATTTGGACCACACTACAAATAGCAGCAGAATAATGATTTTCATCGTTAAAAAAGTCGTAAGGCCCACCATAACGTTTATTTTCCATCCAATCTGTTCGTTAAGCCACAAAGACCTTAATGAAGAGGAAAAAAAAATCATATTTATCCAAAACTTCTGTGACCCCAAAAAACGGTTTCGACGGTACACCTTCAATTTTTTTCATCGTAGTCCACTTGATAGCTAGATCTCTCTTATTTTTTTTCTCAAGCCTTAAACGAGCTCTCCAAATTGACGGAGACGAGCTCTCCAGATGGATGGACGGTTCGGTGGTGTGAGGTATACCAGCCAATCCGCTTCCCAGTTACCTTTGCTCAGAGGACCGGACGCGGATTGCGTACTGAGTAACTAAGCACGCTAAGCTTACTGAGTAAACTCTGTAGGGTCCACCATGATTTACATATTTTATCCACTCCATCCATCCATTTTAAAAGATAATTTGAGGACTCTAGCCCAAAAAAGAAGTATATCCAAATCTTAAGTGGACCTCACCATGAGAAACAGTGTGAATTGAAATTCTACCGTCTAAAATTTCTTCGGGGCAACAGAAGTCTTGGATCCATCTGTTACTTATGTTTTCCCTTCATTCATCTCTGTGTGATATTATCAACAGGGTGGATGACAAATAAACATCACTGTGGGCCCTACCAAGGTTTCAACCGTGGAAGTCATTATTTCCACGGTTTCCTAAGGTGTGGTCCACTTGAGCTTTGGGCGTCTTTCAATTTTCGAGTCAACTACTAAAATGATCTTTAAAAACGGATGGACGGCGTGGATAACACAAACATTCACGGTAGGCCCAACTGAGTTTACTCAGTACGATAAAAGCCTACTCAGTACGCGATCCGATTTCAGGAGGACCTTGTTTTATTTATTTATTTTTTTAATTTTAAAAGCTTGTTAGTACACCCACGGTCAGATCACACTTCACTGTTAGCCAACCCCCACTAGGGAATCGATGCCAAGACTTCGGTGTTGAAACGAGGTATCTTTCACTTGAGCTATACATGATTTCAGGATTGATCATCTGGGTGTGATTTCAGGAGGACCTGTCTTTGTTGAACGCGGACCAGGCGAATTCTCAAAGTGCCAGTTGGGCCACTCACCTGAATGATCTGAACGGTCCAGGACGTGATTCCCTTCATGGATAGTCAAAGAAAAGCATTGGTTTCCATGATCAATCCTAGAGAATCGTTCTACGAATAGGCAAATTTGTATAAAATTCAATGGTTTAAATTGAAGTCTACTTTCTCAATGGTTAGGATCATTTTCATAGAGAAAGAAAGGACCGTCCATGCCTTATCATGGTGATCCTGAAGTGGGTCTTAAACTGATCCACATGACGCAGCTGGGGAGCGCAAGATAGTCCGCGGACTACCGTAGTGAGACGGTATCCCGTAGGTGGACGCGGATCGCGTCCTACTCCGCCCGGACGGGCAGGGCTCTGTGGGGTCCATCCTGATGTAAGAGTTTTATCCATGCTGTTCATAGCTTTTCTCAAGTCATTTTAATTATTATATTAAAAATGAGGCAGGTCAACAGCTCCAGTGGACCACACCAAATGAAGCTGCCGTGATAACGACACCCACCCTTGAAACTTTTCTAAGGGCTACCGTGATGGGTTTTTACCATCCAACCTATTAATAAGGTCATTTAGACGTGGATGAAGTGAAAAAATAAATATCAGCTTGATCTGAGACTTCTCTAGCTCCCAAGAGTTTTTAATGGTAGAAGATCAATCCCTACTTTGTGGTCCACTTAAGCCTTGGAGCTGCCACTTTTTTGGGATGATATATTAAACTGATCCGAGAAAAACGATGAACGGGTTGGATAAAACTCTTACATCACGTTGGATCCCCCAGAGCCCTGCCCTGACGGATTGCCGTCCGGGCGGGGTAGGACGCAATCCGCGTCCCTCGTAGGTGGGCCGGTAGGACAGGTTCAGGACCAATTGAAGAGGTCAGACCCGAAGTCGAGAGACCATGGGCGGTCGTCTTTCTCTATAAAAGACCATCCTAACCACTCAAGACAGAGACCAGCATGTAAACAAACATAGGGAGATAGATCATGTACTGGATAGGGAATGATCGGTCAGATGATCTTAGACATCGATTGGAGGATTTCTGCAAAATTCGTCCAATCAGTGGATACGATTTCCTGATCAGTGTGAATTTTTGGGTGTGCCCCATTCAGAATAGGTACCAACAAATGAACGGTCCAAATTTCTTGCAAGTGCTACTTGTTTGACGGTAGAAAAAGAGGAGAAAAACGAGAAAAAGAAAGAAATATGTAGGAAAGAAAGGAATTAACCAACCCATAATCATCATGACGGCTGCCCCAAGTTGAATCCTCGTGAGCGTGGTGATGTTTCGAGCCGGCGCAGGATAGCCCAGAAGCGGAATTCCGAATCCATAGCGCGCCATGGGCGAAGAAGCACCAGAGAGAGAGAGAGAGAGAGAGAGAGTTGAGTGGAAGACGGTATCAAGGGAATCTGGGACATGAAATAAGACACCAGAAATAATATTTTGATACTCTTGCAGAGTGTGATCGATGATACGCAGGCAGTAAGACATTCTTCAAATTTTGCTTACGTGGCATACAATTAATTCAAAAATTAAAGCTTTCCAATTATTGGCACCGATTTAGATGTATCGTTACTAAGAATTATTCTTATTCGGTTATGAAAATATTAGATCTGTGGACATTTATTTAACGGTTGGAAATAAAGATATGGAATGGTGTCGTTTAAAAATCAAGTTTCCTTGGATCATACGTTTGGATTGTTCAACCAAGCTGATTTTTATATTATAATTAAAAGACAGTGTGTTCTACAATTTAATCGGTTTAATTTGGTTTAATATTTGCCCGGTATTGCATTTTTAAGTGCATGTGCATCAAGCGTCACACGCAGCCAGAGTATCGAATAACTCCACCACGAAAAATGACGCTTGATTAAACTGCACGCTTCCGTTCGAATTACAAAAGTATCCAGGACAGGAATACCTGCTACATCTGTTTTACGCACGCGTAAAACGCCCCAAATATCTACGGCCCCACCATGATGTATGTAGAACATCAACTCCCTCCATCATGTTCTATCCTCCGTTCCTCCGTTCTCAGTTCTGGAGAAAAATATCAGCCAGACCAAAGCTCGGGTGGACCACACCACTGAGAACGATGGGAATGTGATGGCAATCATAGGTTTTTGTGTGAGCCAACACGGTATCTTTCATCCAACCCATTATTAGTTAGGTGTAACTAACCCAGAGGAAATGAATACACTAATGCATCTTATAGTGCAAAACACGCGAGCTGCATGAAATTGAAGGTTTCAGGAGCAATTTACAATTTGGAGGCGGCTTAAGTGGATCCTTGACGGTAGGGCCACTAAAATGTATGTGTCTTATATCCACGCCATTCATCTGTTTTGCCATATCATTTTAAGTGTATTAGCTCAAAAGTGTAGCATATCCAAATCTCAGGTGAACCACACCACAGGGAACTGTGGTGATTGACCATTAAAAACTTATCAAGGGCCACAAAAGTTTTGGATCAAGCTGATATTTGTGTGGTCCTTTAATCTACGTCCGTGTAATTTATTAACAGGTTGGATGGCAAATAAACATTCCGGTGGCCCCAATAAGCTTTTATGGTGGGCTGTGGTGTGCTACATTTGAGATTTGGATGTGCCCTATATTTGGGGTCATGCCCTAAAATGATCCGGCGAAATAGATATGATACATATACATCACTGTGAGCCCCACTATCAGGGCTCCATCCACCTCGATGGATCATAGGGGTTATAAGATCAACGGTTCAGTTCGTTGAATCATAGGTCCAACATACCAGGAATCAATTCCTCCCTATATGTTTTCCCATGGTCACACGGCAGTTACTGCATTTTCAAACGGAAAAATTGTCAGGATGTATCAGGCCGTCGATAGTGTCCAGATGCATCCAGATGTCACAAGTTGAACCTTCAACTGAAAGATCCTGTAACGAATGACAGATAAATTAAAACTTCTATAGGAAAATAACCTAGCACACATTTCTGGACTATTTCCACATCTTTTCCAACCGTCCATTTCTAGGCCATCGTTAACCGAAAGGTAAGATCTTTCATCTGAGATTGCTGGAGCAATCACCATTCAAGGCTAGAATAATCTGATACAATGATTCGGATCACCTAACTATGACCTCACTCACACTGACCAGGGCATCAACACTCCGTAGTATAGTCGGGGTTTTCAGTGTGATCAGCAACTTTACTAATGTTTCAGTTATCTAACTATTGATTTGTCAAATGGTTTGGTTCACTTGACTACATACGCCCCTAAGCTTAACCTCTAAAGCTACCATATTTAGGTATCCTTGGGTTGAGTGTCATATAATTCCACTCCCATAATAGAAATAAGTGAGGATTTACATAATCTTGGATGGACTAATATTCTGGTCTTCAATTTGCACAAGTGAGATCTATTGGTCATGTTATCTTTGTTGATGCAGTTTTCTATCGATCCTTCTTAGCCCGCCTTCCATCCGTAATTTAATGGAGAACAAGAGAAGTCCTTCCTTCTTGTAATTTAATGGAGATACAAGAGAATACACTGAGGGCGCCGATTAAGGCCGGAAACCCTCCGATGCTTAAGTTGGGCATATAAACTCCAGTAGTTGTAGTAGAATCGGTGTATTTGTGTGTACTTTTATCCATGGCTGGGGGCCTATTTATTGTTGTGATTGATGTCTTAAATTTGTTTTTGGTATGCTCGACCGATCAAGGGACTAACTCGACCAGTCTAGGGTCCACTCGACCGGTCGAGGCCTGCTCGACTCAAAGTCCAGCGATCACATGTTTTGGGTGTCCGGGATGCTCGACCAGTCGAGGGTTAGGCTCGATCGGTTGAGGGTGCCCTTCGACCAGTAGAGGACCTGGCTCGACTAGTCGATGGTTACACAGCTAGTGCGTGGACTGTGTAAATTTGAGGTGATTTCCTGACTTTTCCAATGGAGGTGCATAAGTGGAGTTTCCTAATAAATAAGGATCCCTAGGGCTATTCTAAAGTATTCTAAAGCTTTCTGAAATTTTTCCAAGGGTTCCTAAGAGGGTCGTGGGGTTATCAAAGGGTGTAGCAAGGGTGAGATTTGAGATTGTTCGAATCAAGCAAGTCCTCTCTTGTAATTTCTATTTCATAGTGGATTTTTGTCGCTTCGTGCCGTGGTTTTCTCCCGCAAGGGTTTCCATATTAAATCTTTGTGTTCTCTTGTGTTTGCTTGGTGCTCTTGGATTGCTATCCTAGATCTAGATCTGTGTGATTCCGCAGCACAAATCCCCGACAAGTGATATCAAAGCAATCATTGGGGCACAGATCTGAATCTGCAAGATTAGTAATAATGGGAAACGACAAGTTGGATATTGAGAAGTACTCGGGTAAAAATAATTTTGAGTTATGGAAGGTTAAGATGATTAGTCTGTTAACCACGCAAGGCGAGATTAAGGCTCTTGAGGAGTGAAAATCTATCATGAAAGATGATGAATGGGAAAACCTTGATAGTAATGCTTTAGCCTCTATCCGTTTATGTCTCACGGATGAGGTTCTCTATAATGTTTTGAGAGAGAAAATTGCCGCTAGTTTGTGGACAAAGTTAGAGAACATCTATGCTAAGAAGTCTTCTGAAAATCGCCTACACTTGAAGCTACAGTGTTATACCTTCAAGATGATAGAGGGTGGAGATCTAGAAGCCTACATCATCAACTTTAATAAATTGATGTGCAAATTGCTGGATATGGAGGAAGTGGTCAAAGATGAGGAACATGCATATATATTATTGAATTCTCTTCCTGCATCATATGAGTCATTCAGGGACACGATGTACACCGCAAATAAAACCCTAAGTGTCGACACCATTATCTTAGCCCTTTAAGGGAAGGCTATGAGAAAGCTAAACAGCGACATAGGGGCATCTTCCGATGCACTGATTATGAGGGGCAGAGATTCTGAGCGAGGTAGAGGATCTTCACGAAAAGGCCGAGCTAAAAGTCCTTTGGGGGGGGGGGGTGAATAGGACTATGCCAAATTAAAATTTAAATGCGAAATTTAAACAAATATAAATAAAGATAATAATTAAACAATCCCACAATACAGAAATGAATAACAACCTCAATTGTACAAGTATTGAAATGTTGATATAAATGTTGTTCTAAGGACAACCTTACACAAAAAACCAATGGCTTACGGTAGGACAACTTGATTCCTATAACAGTCTGTGTATCAAAATCTCAAACCGATACAGAGGAGTGAAGAATAAAATAGCAATGAAAGAAACTAAGTTATTACAACATTCCCACACTTGCATAAAAAGAATTACAACATTCACCACAAATGCATAAAGGAAAATTTCAACATCCACACAATGCAATAATCAAATAATCACCACAAGACCAGAAGTTATAGTGGTTCGCTTGTGTGTACACCAACTGTTTAGAAAAACAGCCACACAACTACTTCACTCCTAATATCCTCACACAGTGGATATTAGCGTTCACAATGAAATAGGTTTTTCAAGGTCACTTAAAAGCTTCACAATTATGTCTTTTAAGTGGGCTTACATAATTCAAAAACCCCACACTATGAGTTTTCTAGATCACCTTAGACAAACCAAAAGAAAGAGATTTTTCTGGCATAATCTCAAAGAAACCAAAAGAACAGATTTACAAAACTGTAAAATACTTATCTGGATATTCTCCTTTAATGCAGCCCGGTAGAACCAATTCAGAGTAAAAGTTCAACGTAAATGTTCAATGTTCACACTCACTTATGAAATGGTTCTAAGTTCTAAATTGATTTTAGATTAAATCACCTTGAGCTATCTTGATTTGATTTTGATTCCAAGAAATGGGAAAACTTTAATCGCTTCTTCAAATAAGATTGGAATGTAGAATACAAAATCAAATACAAAAAGCTAATTAAAGATAATATAAAACGAATACTACATAGCTAAAGAATATCACAAACTTATCTCTCAGAGTGGTATCTTGATTTTGCTTGAATTCGATGAAAAACTTTGAGAATCGTGCTCTATTTATAAGTGCAGAAATCGTTCTTTTGACTGGCCCAATGACAGTTCGACTGATCGAAGGACCAACAAACTTTTGAAAATTTGGACGCGATAAGATCAGGTCGTTCCACGGCTGGTCGAAGGGCCTGCTCGACCGGTCAAGTCCTGTTCACGACTGGTCGTGTGGGACCCAATTTAGTTGCTGAACTTTGAGTCGAGCCTGTTGGACTGGTCGAGCACTGTTCACTCGACTGGTCGAGAAGTCTCCAGGACTAGTCAAGGCAATAACAAAAAATTCTAAAAATTAGTAACAAACTTAGGACTGGTCGAGGATTTCTTAGACTGGTCGAGCCAGTACTAGGACTAATCGAAAAATAGACTATGCACTTATAAAGTGACCCAATTAAATTATGTATTCAAAATGACTTATCCTATGGTCAATCTAGGGTCATTCATACCTTATAAGCGATATATGAATATTGAATCTTCTTTTGCTTCAGTTGATAGTTGTTCTTTGAAGTCCATGAAGCTTGATATCTTGACATATGATGAAGCTTGAACTTAAGACTTTTTAAAACTTGAATTTAAAATACATTGAAGCTTGAGCTTGAGGTACTTGAGATGTACTTCACCTTGAACTTTGAGTACCAAAGTAAAGACTTTGTCTTGCCTTAGATGAAGCTTTGAAACCTTGAACTTTGAAGCTTAAAGGAGTGAACTATCCCATGGTATTATACTTGAGCATGTATATCTCTTGATCTTGCATTTGAAGTTCTTGAGGTAAAGACCTTTGTTCTTGTACATGAGATACACAGTCTTGAATATGTAGATGAGCTACACAAGACACAGATTCCAACAGGTTTTGACACTATAAAATTTGACAATCATAGGAGCTAAAAAACATAACACTTATACTTCAAGACCTAGATCCAAATTCAAGGGCAAGAGTAAGGAAAAATTAAAGCGTTGGAACTGTGGGTTGTCTGGACACATGAAGAAGGATTGTAGAAATCCAAAAACAAAGAAAGAAATTTCAGCGGCTTCTTCCAAAGATGCCAATATTGTCACATATGATGAAGAATCAAGTGGTGGTGATGTTCTGTCTGTTTCCATAATTGGTCACTTACACGACAATCATAAAGACGAGTAGATACTTGACACAGGAGCATCTTACCACATGACTCCTCATCAGAGTTGGTTTGCTAGTTACAGGGAATGCGATGGTGGACAGGTTTTTATGGGCAATGAGAATGCCTGTAATATTATGGCTATTGGTACGGTGAGCATCAAGATGTTTGATGAGATGGAACGTACCTTAACTGACGTGAGGCATATTCCTAATATGAAGAAAAGTCTAATTTCTCTTGGTGCACTCGCGGCTATAGGGTGCAAGTTCACTGATATTGATGGTGTCCTTAAAGTTTCAAAAGGGGCACTCGTGGTTATGAGAGCGTAAAGGTACAAAAACTTTTACAGGCTAATTGAGAACACTTCAACGGTGGAGCGGCAACAGCTATTGCAGACTTCATGTCTCTACGTATGTGGCATGCTCGTTTGAGCCACATGAGCGAGTGGGGCATGAAGGTACTTTTTGATTGATGTTTGATTCTAGCTTTTAAAATTTTTGATTTAGATATATGCGAGCATTATATATATGGTAAACAATCTAGATTGTCTTTTAAATCTAGAAAACATGTTGGTAAGGGAGTGCTTGATTATGTGCACTCTGACGTATGGGGGGCATCACCAGAAGTTTCCATTGGGGGTCATCATGGTTTGTTTCATTCATTGACTACTACTTCAGGAAAGTTTGGATTTACTTCATGAAACGTAAATCTGAAGTTTTCACCATATTCAAACAATAGAAGGGATCATCAAGCACAACATAGTGCGCCACACGCCTGAGTAAAACGGTGTGGCTGAGCGAATAAATCGGACTTTCCTGAAGAGGGCCAGATGCATGTTAAGTAATTCTACGTTGGGCAAGGACCTATAGACTAAGGTCGTTAAAACAGCTTGTTATTCGGTGAACTGGTCTCCTTCAACGACAATTGAATGTAAAATCTCAAAGGAAGTATGGAATGGTCAGAAAATCGATTACTCAGATCTACGCATATTTGGTTGTGAGGCTTATTTTCATGTACCGTCAGTTGAAAGAGATAAGCTAGACCATAGAGCCAAAAAGTACATCTTTGTTGGCTATGACATTAGTGTGAAAGGTTACAGATTATTTGACAAGGTCATCACTAGCCGTGACGTCAGATTCGATGAAAGCTCTCTATTCCGTAAGAATGGTCAAGAGGAGCAAGAGGAACCAGAAAGGTTGATTGTAAATGTTCAGATTGACTCAGATGATACTCAGGCAGAGACAGATGCGTAGACAGAGGTAGAAGATCAGGTGGAGCAGCCACCTGTGAGAAAGAACCCATCGCGAGATTGCACATTACCGGCAAAATACAAGGACGACTCTAATATTACATATGCCCTCATTACAAATAAGGGGGACCATCTACTATTTAGGAGGCTCTCGATGAGCTTGATGCAGAAAAGTGGAAGGCAACTATGGACAGTAAGATGGACTCGTTGAACAAAAATCACACATGGGAGCTGGTGGAGCTTCCAGTGGGCCGAAAAGCGATCGGATGCAAGTGATTATTCAAAAGGAAACAAGGTAGATACAAAGAAAGGTTGATAACGAAAGGTTATGCTTAGAGAGAAGGAATCGACTTCACAAAGATATTCACGCCGATGGTTAAGTAGGTGTCTATCAAATTCGTGTTAGCGCTGGTTGCCCAATACGATCTCGAACTGGAACAGATGGATGTCAAGACTACATTCTTACACAGGGAGTTAGAAGAGCAGATCTACATGAAGCAACTAGAGGGTTACGAAGTTAAAGGGGTAGCGAAAAAGGTTTGCAGGTTAATGAGGTCGTTGTACGACCTGAAACAGTCGCCTAGGCAATGGTATGAAAATTTTGATTTTTTCATGGTGAGTCAGAAATTTACTCAGAGTGAATATGATCACTGTGTCTATTATAAGACATTGAGTGATAGAAAATTCATCATCCTAAGGCTATTCGAGATCGCCTATCATGATATGTCTGAAATCAACATACCAAAGACTTAGTTATCAGGGACATTCGAGATCAAAGATCCGGGGGCTGCAAAGAGGGTTCTCGGCATAGATATTCATAGAGACAGGAAGAAGAGAAGGCTTTGGCTATCAAAGGCAGAATACCTTAAAAAGGTGTTGATCAAGTATGGGATAAACCAAGCAAAGCCGGTGAGCGTTCCCCATGCGGCTCACTTTAAGCTTTCATTAGAACAATGTCCTAAATCTAATGAGAAAAAGCAAGTTATGTCTCATGTGCCATATTTAAATGTGGTTAGTAGTTTAATGTATGTCATGGTTTGTACGAGACCAGATATTTCACAGGTAATCGGTGTTGTGGGTAGACACATGTCAAACCCCGGCAAATAACATTGGGAAGAGGTGAAAGGGTTACTTCGATACATTCAAGGTACGAAAGATTACGTCTTAACTTTTGAGAAGACATGGAAAAAGTTGGTAGGGTATGTGGATTCCGACTACGCAGGTAGTGTGGATTCCAGAAAGTCTACTTCGGGATACTCGTTTGTACTAGTGGGTGGAGCAATCAATTGGATGTCAAAGCTTCAGTCTGTGGTGGCAGTGGCGGAAGCATTTAAAGAATGTGTTTAGCTCAAAGGCATAATAAATTAGTTGGGACTTCAGCAGGAGGCTGTGCCGGTTGACTGTGATAGTTAGAGCACTATCAATTTGGCTAAAAATTCTGTTTATCACTCACATACTAAACACATTGATGTTCGTCACTACTTTATCTGACAGGTGCTTGAGGAATGAGGCGTAACATTGGAAATTATTCACACCAGTATGAATCCAGCAGACATGCTCACCAAGGTCGTTCTTACAAAGAAGTTCAAGTTTTGTACAACTTCTCTGGTCTTGGCAATGGCATAAAAGAAGGACGGAGTGTGCACAAGAAGCATTGATTAAAACTATGATGTGATGCAGAGATAAGAGAAGAGGTCAAGAAGCTACATGGTTGAAGATTGAAGATACGGTGGAGATTATTGTGATTGATGTTTTAAATTTGTTTTTGGTATGCTCGACCGGTCGAGGGTCCACTCCACCGGTCGAGGCCTGCTCGACTCAAAGTCCAGCGAGCACATGTTTTGGGTGTCCGAGATGCTCGACCAGTCGAGGGTTAGGCTCGATCAGTCGAGGGTGCCCTTCAACTAGTCGAGGACCTAGCTCGACTAGTCGAGGGTTACGCAGCCAGTGTGCGGACTGCGTAAATTTGAGGCGATTTTCAGACTTTTTCAAAGGAGGTGCATAAGTGAAGTTTCCTAAACTATAAATAGGGGTCCCTAGGGCTATTCTAAAGTATTCTAAAGCTTTCTAAAAGTTTTTCAAGGGTTCCTACAAGGGTTCTAGGGTTATAAAAGGGTGTTGCAAGGGTGAGATTCAAGATTGTTCGAATCGAATAAGTCCTCTCTCTTGTAATTTCTATTTCATAGTGGATTTTTGTTGCTTTGTGCCGTGGCTTTTTCCCGCAAGGGTTTTCCACATTAAATCTTTGTGTTCTCTTGTGTTTACTTGGTGCTCTTGAATTGATATCTTAGATCTAGATTTGTGTGATTCCGCAGCATAAATCCCCAACATTTATAGGTTGTATAGGCGGTTTGCGTATCTGAGTTGATTTGAGGGGCCCGTATTGGAGTCGAACTCTAATTCCAAGAATATATCTGACTTTACTTCGATCAGCATGATTTTCGGCGAAAATCTTTTGAGGTAATCTCATATGTATATGGAGAGGATTCTTCTTTCTATTCCGAGGCCGAGGTCAGTATTTCAGGCTAACCTCCGAGGTCGACGTCTATGGTTAAGGTCGATCTCTAAGGTCGAGGTCTATGGTCGAGGTAGGTCCTCGAAGCTGATAGTCAAGATTGGTACCTGAGGTCGAGTCGATACTTTGCCCTTCTCTGGGGTATCCTACGATCCATCTATTTTATTCTTGGTCATTGAGTTAGTCCGATTTTACCTATAATATCTTTAATTTGAGTCTTGCCAAACTGTATCGAATCGGCTAAGTTATTGTCGAGTCTTGCCATGTCTAGACTGAGTCAAGCGTGTCATTGAGTTTTCAGTAATTTCTAAGTGGGCCATTTGATCAGTATGTTTAGATTTGTGAAAGTGGCTTGGATGTTGCATTGTTAGATCAAGAACAAGTAATATATGGTGGCTGGTGTGCTTTTTTGCTTCCATTGCACTTATAGCATGGGCTTGATGGTCCTAATATTAGTATAAAGATCATTAATTGGGCCACTTTGCCAATCGGTGTGGGTCAACTTCAAATAAATGGATGATACACATGATTGTAGTGTCCATGCATGCTAACGAAATGCTGATTAAAAAGGGATATATGTCCTTGTCGACCTATAAATGATTCGAAGAAGAACAAGAAAGGCTTGATCAGCTGCTTAAGATCTATATACAATTTGAATCCAAATGGTCTGCAAGTACCTTGTTAGGAGGATCCATCAAATTACTTTAGCAACCAAGGAACATTCTCACAGAAATAAAAGAGTTAAAATCATAGCAATACTTTACTTTCATTTTCAAAATTGTGGTGACTCATCCATGCATATTTTTACACATAGCCATGCTAGCAGATACAACCGAAATTTCCTTGTCATTATTATAGTTAGCTAGGGCAGGAGGTGGAAGCTCATTAAAGAATTAAAGTACCCGCTATAATGTGACTATAATGTTAGTACCAATTCAAGTTTTTGTGACCAACTTATAAAGTTTTTGCACACAAGCTTCTCGGACATGATTAGTGTTGAGGGTCAAATATTGCATATTAAACCCCAGTTATTACCTGAATTTACGAACATGATACTGTCTAATGGCCCATCTTAATCGTGTTTGTGCTGCAAGGTGAATTTAGGAGCCTGGACTGAAAACGGGTACTAAAAGCATGGATTTAACGCTCTAAAATTACCAAGGCAAGGGACGGATCCCAGGAGACCAAGATTAAAGAATATACACGCTAGATATTCGAGAAAATTAAGTGATTGGGTCCAAAGGGGCCCGAAAGTCATCCAGAATGTAAGATCATAGGGGAAACCAGAATGTAAGATCATAGGGTTCCCACTATCCGTCGGCTCGAAACTTTATAGATAGCCCGAGGACCATAAATTACCCGTACAAGTCGAATTTCATTCATTAGATCCTTATGGAAGTGGTCCAACGGTCAAATCAGCCCATGACTTATCGATTTGGGGTTCACCTGATATCTGGATATGCTTCAATTTTGGTTTCAACTCATTAAATGAGCTTAAAAAATGGATGGACGGAGCGGATGTCTCATATACATCAAAGTGGGACCCACTTTACATGGTGTGTGTGCACAGCACACATGCATTGGACAAGCACCAAACTTCAAAAAATCGGTCAGCGCAGCGTGTGCTGACCGATACTTTTTTTGAAAAAAAAATTAAAACTCACTTGCGTCCGCTGGTTTTGAGCAGTGGGGCCCACCCATCATCCATTCGAATGATCTGGACCGTCCATTGCTCCTAGAGGGGGGGCAAGACCCTCACCTAGCTTTCCTTTTTTACCCAAGCACGTGTACGCATGTGGATCGTCAAAAAACTCAGGATGGACGGTGAATTGATTTTATACAGTGGACCGCACCAAAACTCAACCAAAACCACTCCTTTTCGACTAGTTTTTCGCCAGGAATCCAATGAACGGGGTGGATTTCTGTATTACAAACAATCAAAGGCCCACCATGCATCCCAACATAAGTTTTTACGCAGGAAGACTGTTCGGACGCACACGGCCTCCGTGGGCCGTTGTGCGACCATGATCGTGGTTGGTTGGATGATCTGAACCATTCAGACAACGCACCAAGGTGTATTTACCCCAACCATGAAGCCAGAATGGGTTTCTTAAACGTCCATCTGCCGCAAACGCACTTCAAATGCAAGAAGATTCGTCTTTTTCTTGCTGCACACGCAACCTTCTCCACAGCAAACCAACCTACGAACGGCTATAAAAAGAGAAGGGCAAGATTGAGGGAGGGGCATCTGGAACGTGGGAGCAAGGTGTGCACGTGAAGGGCTAGAGTTCTTCTCTCCTTTGCTTGGTTAAGGTTTTTCTTATGCTTTTATTTAAGGGATTTTAGTTAATCATGTCTATGGTTGGCTAAACCTCTTAGCTAGGGCTAAGAGGTGAAGCTTGTAGTGAGATGAGGAGTTTTCTTTATGCCTTTGGATTCATGTTAAACTGAACTGATTTTGATTTTTGTTTGATTATAAGGAATGCCTTTAGTTTTTAATAGTTTGTTGTGACTTAAATTACAATAGATCTGCGATAGCTTTGAGTATTTCCTTTTCACTATTTTGATTATGAAGTTAGGAAGCCCTATTGTTCACCATCGCCCCTTGGATATGGTTGGATGATGAAATCCTTCCTACCATTCATATATCTCTCAGATTGGTTGTGGATGGGCTTAATTCTATTGTTTACTTTGTCGCTTGGGTATGGTTTTGTGATGGAATCCATTCTAACTTTCATCCTTCTATCTCTTGAAAACTACATCAAAGGAAGTTCAAATTTGATTTTCATGGTTATATCTTCCAACTGGATGAAGATGGGACTCTAAGTTGAGTTGAGTTCTTGAATCAAGCAAAAGATCTCCCTGATCTCTACAAGTGGATCCTGGGCACCCTAGTTTCCCACATTTGAATTTCATAAGTTTTTAGTTTAATCATTCACCATTATTCTCTTAATTTCTTCTAATTTAGGTTTCATCTTATTTTAGTTCTATTTCTAGTTACTTTCAGATTACGTACAAGGTTCGGTCCCTATAGATTCGACCTCGGTCTAACTGAGATTATTACTATATCATAACCCTATACTTGGGGTGTGAATAAGTTTTTGGCGCCGTTGTCGGGGATTGACGGTTACGTTTTTGTTGAAATTGACTAGTTTTAGAATTAGGTTAAGATTAGGGTTTTATAACTTTAGGTTTAGGTTTTTCTGATTTTTAAAAACTAACCTAACTTTCCTGTTTTATATTCTGAGATAGAAACTTCTAATTTGGTAATCTCTTTCTAATTTCTTTACTTTTCTAATTTTAAAATTAGGGTTTAATTTTTAAAAATTTTCTAATTCTTGGATTTCTTTTAATTTAGAAACTAACTTTCTTTCTATTTTAGGATTAGAACTTTCTTAATTTGTTTTAGAAATTTTCTATTTTCTTTTAGGAATTTTTCCTTTATAGAAACTAGTTTACTTTCTATTTTTAGAACTTGACTTGTTTTCTTTTGTTTTGTAGGTCTTAACCTAGGACTTCTAATTTGGTAACTTCCTTCCAACTCTTTTCTCTTTATTGCTAGATTTTTCTCTCTTTTTTTTCTTCTTCCTCTTTAGGTTTATGTTGAGAATCTGAATTGAGGGCTGCGAGTGTTTCATGCCCAAGTGGGTTTGTGATAACACTCGACGTCTCTTGACTGAAAGAGGATTGGTTGAGGGGTTGACTATTTATCACAGGACTAGACACCGCTCGAGATCTCCTATGTTAATTAAAGTGATGGCTGAAAACCAACCTCTTCTACCCCAACCTAGGGTGGAGGACATCCAGGATGAGAATAAGGTGCATCAAGTACCCCCGCCTCGTACTTTACAAGATTATTTACAACCAGCGGGGGTGAGTACGCCCTCATGTATGGTTTTTCTTGAGAATGTAGGACACATGGATATCAAGCCAGGGGTGATCCAACTCCTTCCTAAATTTCATGGGCTTGAGTAAAAAAATCCATATTTACATCTGAAAGAGTTTGATGAGATCATAGCTACTTTATACTTTCCTAACATGTCTGATGACACAGTCAGGTTAAAACTCTTTCCCTTTTCTTTGAAAGAGAAAGCTAAGACGCAGTTACATTCACTACATCCTCGATCTATTAGCAGATGGAATGACATGACAAGGGAGTAAATTTTTTCATACCATAAGACGAACACCCTTAGAAAGTCGATCATGAACTTCGCCCAAAGGGAAGATGAAACATTCTTCCAATGTTGGGAGTGGTTCAAGGATCTTGTCAGTTCATGGCCACAACATGGTTTTGAAACGTGGCACATCACAAACTTTTTCTATGATGGACTGACATCTCCCATGCACCAATTAGTCGAGACGATGTGTGTAATAGGGAGTTTATGAATAAAGGTGTCGATGAAGTATGGGACTACTTTGATAAGCTTGCTGAGAACACACAATCATGGGACATCTCCCCTAGACCAAGTACTATGTCTAGGCCGACTCATCCCAAGGAAAGAGGTGGAATGCATCTCCTGAAAGAGGATGATGATATTAATGTTAAAATGGCTTATCTCACCAGAAAACTCAAGGCCATGGAATTAAAGAAGGATAAGGATAAGGAAATTATTTATGGTTGCAACATTCACACTACTGAAAATTGCCCAACTATATCTATCTTTCAAGAGGTACTGAATGAGGTACTGAATGAGCAATCTAATGCCATAAGCAACTACCAAAGACCTTTCAATGGGCCCACCTCTAATACATACAATCCTGGTTGGAGAAATCATCCAACTTCAGTTGGAGGAATGGATAAACCGCTACACCTCAAGGTTTCCTAAATCAAATTCCAATTCAAGAGAAACCTCAAGAGGATTTGGTTCTAAAACACTTTTAAAAGCAAGAGCTTTTCAATTAGGGTATGCTACAAGCCTTTCAAGACCTTATAAAAGCGACACAAGGACTTAAGGCTGAAAATACGATTGGGAACAAGGGGAGCTTCTCAGCTCAACCTCTTCCCAATTCTAAACCGCAATATGAAGTTAGCGACCCAAGCTCTTCAAATCAAATGGAGTAAGCTAAATCCATCACCACTCTTAGGAGTGGGAAGATTATTGACAAAACCATTCCGGTTAGGGCTGAAAAGCCTAAGGACCCGGAAGTGGACAAAAAAGATGGATCTAACCATGCCCTATCAGAGTTAGAACCGGAACCTCAAGCGAAGCCGGTTGCTCTATTTCCCCAACAGTTGGTTGCACCAAAACCTCTCTCTAACTCTCAGGATATTCTAGAGGTGTTGAAACAAGTGAAGGTCAACATTCCTCTACTTGATGCCGTGAAATAAATACCTTCATATGCCAAATTCCTGAAAGACTTATGTACAACCAAAAGATGGAAAAATATTCAAAAGAAAATCTTCCTGACTGAGAAAGTGAGTGCCATCCTAAAGCAAGATGTGCTGCAGAAATTTAAAGATCCCGGTAGCCCAACCATATCATGTGTAATCGGGAACTATCGAATTGAGTACACACTTCTTGACTTAGGAGCAAGCGTCAATCTGATTCCTTACTCTGTATACAAACAGTTAGGTTTGGGTGAATTTAAAACCCACCTTAACCACACTACAACTTGCTGATCGCTCTGTTGGTGTACCGAGAGGGATAATTGAGGATGTGTTGGTCCAGGTTGACAGATTTTACTACCCTGTAGATTTTATCATCCTTGATACCAAACCCATCAGTAACATGAGTACTCAGATTCCCGTCATTCTTGGTCGCACATTCCTTGCCATCTCAAACGCAATTATCAATTGCAGGAATGGTGTCATGAGTATGTCTTTCGGGAATATGACATTAGAAATTAATATCTTTTTCGATACAGGTATACGGTTAGAGGATGATGACAATTTTGACGACATTAACATGATTGACACTTTCGTGGAAGATAGGACACCTTTTACCTTATCCTCTGATCCTCTAGAGACGTGCTTAGCCCACTCCTATGATTTTGATGATGATATGATTAGGAAGACGTGTGTCATGCTTGATGCTGTACCGGTACTTAAAGTTAACCGGTGGAGGCTACAATTTGAAGAGTTGCCCCAAATTGATGAAGTGCCTCTACCGTCTAAAACCTTTGCCCTCTGAATTGAAAAATGCCTATTTAGGTCAAGATGAGACATACCCAGTGGTGATTTCTGCCCACCTGGAGAAAGAACAAGAGAGTATGCTCATATCTACTCTCATTAAGCATAAGGGAGCCCTTTGATGGATGATTGCAGACCTCAAGGGAATTGACCCTTCGATTTGTACTCACTGTATTTATCTTGAGGATAATGTGAAGACCTCTCGGTAATCACAACGTAGATTAATTCCAAACATGAAAGAAGTGGTTAAGGCCAAGATTCTTAAACTATTGGATGTGGGTATCATATACCTTATATCTGATAGTCAATAGGTGAGTCCAACTCAGGTGGTTCCTAAGAAATCTGGAATCACCATCGTAACCAATGCCAATAATGAACTAGTGCCAACTAGAGTTACAACTGGTTGAAGAATGTGCATTGACTGTACGAAGTTGAATACCGTCACAAGAAAGGACCACTTTCCTTTGCCCTTCATTGATCAGATTTTAGAAATGTTAGCTGGTCATTCCTATTACTGTTTCCTTGACGGGTATTCAGGCTACAATCAGGTAAAGATAGCCCTTGAAGATCAGGAAAAGACTACATTTACATGTCCCTATGACACATTTGCTTACCGAAGGATGCCATTCGGACTATATAATGCCCCTGTCACCTTCTAGCGATGTATGATGAGTATCTTTTCTGACATGGTGGGGCAATATTTAAAGGTCTTCATAGACGATTTCTCTGTCTTTGGTCCATCTTTTAACGAGTGCTTAGAAAGTCTTAAATGTGTGCTGAAAAGATGTGAAGAAAAGAACTTGGTACTTAATTGGGAGAAGTGTCATTTCATGGTTCATAAGGGAATTGTCCTTGGACATATTATCTCGTCCAAAGGAATCGAGGTGGATAAGGCAAAAATCAATCTTATCTCTAACTTACCTCCACCAAAGAACATACGAGACGTGCAATCCTTCTTAGGACACGTCAGGTTTTACAGAAGATTCGTAAAGGACTTTAGTCTCATCTCTCGTCCTCTATGTAATCTACTTTAAAAGGATGCACCATACGAGTGGACTGAGCCATGTCAGGAAGCTTTTACTAAGCTTAAAGGCATGTTGACCAGTGCACTTATCATACAGCCACCCGACTGGAGCATTCCTTTTGAACTTATTTGTGACGCGTCTGTTTATGTTCTTGGGGTGGTTCTAGGCCAGAGAAAAGATAAGAAATCCTACGTTATTCATTATACGAGTAAGACTATAAATCCTGCCCAAGTGAACTACTCGACTATGGAAAAGGAACTCTTGGTCGTAGTGTTCACTTTGAATAAATTTTGGTCCTACTTGATCGGATCCAAGATCATTATTTACACAGATCATGCGGCGCTCAAGTATGTTCTATCTAAGAATGATGATAAACCCCGCCTGATAAGATGGATCATTCTACTCCAAGAATTTGATTTAGAAATTAAAGATAAAAAGGGAGTAGAAAACGTAGTGGCTGATCAACTTTCCTGCCTTAATCCCTCCGATTCCCTTGAGATGACACATATCAATGACATGTTCCCTGATAAACAATTGTTCAAAGTCTCTCACTCACCTGGGTTCGCTGATATAGCTAATTATCTTGCCACAGGTTTCATACCGACACATTGGAGTGCGTAAGATAAGAAGAAAATTTTCACCGAGGTGCGCAACTTTTTCTGGGATGATCCATATTTGTTTAAATATTACCTAGACCAAATCTGAAGAAGATATGTGTCAGACGATGAGCATCAGAGTGTCATCTCCTTCTGTCACTCACAGGCTTGTGGCGGTCACTTTCTGCTAAAAAGACCATGGCTAAGATTTTGCAATGTGGCTTTTACTGGCCCACTATGTTCAAGAACATTCATGAGTTTTGCAAAGCTTGTGAACGTTGTCAGAATTGGGAACGTTGTCCCATCGAAATATGATGCTTTTGAATCTCATTCTTATCATAGAGACATTTGATTGCTGGGGCATCGATTTTATGGGACCATTCCCCCAATCTTTTAGAAATCTATATATTTTGCTCGCCATAGCCTATGTCACTAAATGGGTCAAAGCGATTCCGTATCGAAATAATGACCATCGCACGATCATTAAATTCCTAAAAGAGAACATCCTTTCCCGATTTGGAACGCCTCGAGCTATCATTAGTGATGTGGGCTCACACTTTTATAATAGACCATTTGAAAGCTTAATGAAGAAATATGGTATCTCTCATAAGGTGAGCACTCCATACCACCCACAAATAAGTGGGCAAGCTGAGATTTCCAATAGGGAAATGAAACATATTTTGGAAAAGATGGTTAACCCTGACCATAAGGATTGGTCAATTCGATAGACCGATGCTTTATGGGCTTATCGTATTGCATTTAAGACTCCTATTAGAATATCTCCCTTTAGACTCGTCTATGGGAAGGCTTGCCACTTGCCTGTGGAGTTGGAACATAGAGCCTACTGTGCGATCAAAAATTTGAATTTCAATCTGGATAACATTGGCTCATTACGCAAACTTCAATTAAATAAACTTAAAGAAATCCGGAACGATGTGTACGAGAACTCGAGAATTTACAAGGACAGGATAAAAGCTTTTCATACCAACATATTCTGCGAAAATCATTCACGCCAGGTCAGAAAGTCATTTTGAACAATTCTCGATTACATCTCTTTCCAGGTAAGATCCGATCTCGTTGGACCGGTTCTTTCACCATTATTAATGTTTATCCTTATAGGACTGTCGAGATTCAGAATCCAGATAATGGCAATGAGTTTAAAGTGAATGGACATCGATTAAAGCCATTTGTCGAGAAGTTTAATTCAGAGGACATGTCCATGTCTCTGAATGATCCTGTTTACCAGGATTGATCTCCTAGTCTGATGGAGGTATAGGTAGGTTTACTGCTTTCATAGGACTAGGGTAGTTTCCTTTTGTTATTCTAGGTTAGTTGGTTTTATGCCATTAGGTTAGTTTGCATTCCAGTTGTTTTAAGATAGTTTGCTTAAACTCTTGTGCCTAGCCACCTTCACGCTGGAATCTCTCTGGGAAAAAGTCGTTTAACTCCGTCATCGGTACTATCTTTCCATCACTACTCCTTTACTTTCGTTGTCTCATATACATTGCATGCGTATATCTTTTACATTGAGGACAATGTAGATTTTAGGTTGGGGATGGGAGATTAAATTACTTAATCAGCATTTTCTTGGTCTTGTGCAAATTTGTGGAATTTTTTTTTAAAATTTTCTGAAAACTCGTGTGAATTCGAAGTGATGTGACGACCATCTTTGATTTAGAATTATAAGATACATAACGTTGGAATTTATGACTCTTGGATTCAACCATCTGTTAGATTTCACAGTTAAGTTTGGATTGTTAATTCATGATAAGAAGGTTTAAACATTGATTGAGTCATGATTTCACATGTCACACCTGGCTTACACATTAAAGCTTCAGTTCGATATTGAATTGTTAACTTAATAATCACTAGGCAATGGAAGAAGCTAACCTAGGAAATTTGTCCATCATATGGAAAAAAATAATTGTCTTTGGAAAGGGTTGGGCAAACGATCTTCACCATAGGTCTGCTCCCTATAAGTGAGGGTTCGATTCCCCAAGATTAACACGACGTGAAAGCCTGTAACACCCCAGATTTTCAGGGGCCGTGTAGGAACTCGACCTCTGAATTCCCGGGTGTCTCTTATTCTTAATTATGATGATTTATACATAGATCAATTTAAATGAGCAATAAAGAAATCGGTTGGAACATAAATCACAACCACAACTAATCTACTGAAATAAATGCGACTAAGAAAATTAAATAAGAAATGCTTAAAGGAAATGGTACACTAGATCCCTACTTAACAACCCATAATCAACCTGCACGGTCTACAATGATACGCCCATAAGATGGAAGTAGGAAAGCTTCTCTTCCCTATCCCTGCTCACCTCGCTCAGCTCGTCAAGCTCCACCTCACCTGCATCTAGTAAAAGGGTCCGGTTGGTGTTTTAAAACACAGTCTCAGAGTGGGAGTGAGTAGCTAACTCAGTGGTTACTATTAGCCTTAAGTTACAACAAGCATCAATTATATGATGAATTTAATGAAAGGCATACATTCACAGATCTCTAACTAGTCTTGTTAATGCATATGTATGTATTAAGATATGATATATGCCCTTGTAAAAACACTCCCTCGAGCAACTTCGTCTAACAATCGCGTATGACCAACACTCCCTCATTACGACTTCAACTACCGAGTGGCCAACCTAACTAGTGCGATGCGATAATGAACATGTTAGCCGAGTTTTTAATTAATTTTGTTCATCTATCAGATTGGGAAAACTGGTACACCCCACGTATTATTGCCCTCAACTGGTCACGAGGCCAAGGCCCATCAACCTGCGAGACTAAGACTCTGCGATCCTTGATCCCATCGGGTTCCTCATCCCCGATTTCAAGCACATGGGGAGTGCTGAAAAGAGGGATCGCTTGCGGTCACTACCGGGAGGCTCGTCACCCCAGCGTAGGCCGATAGCTCAGACACAGTGTCCCATTCTACCATGCCCAGCTCTCGAGTCAGTGGATCAGTTTCAAATAGTTATCAATAGGCTTCAATGGTTGAAGGGTGTTCCAGGTTCCATACAGGCGTGGGCAGACATGGCTAACAAACGTGGTTGGTCGGTAAGCGAACTAGACCATGCGAGTTCAGGTGAGTACGTGACGGAGGACATCGAGTGCAAATGACCCATATAGTCCAACTACTATCGTCCATTCACATCCACCCAAACTCGCTGGTTTAGTCGCAGGATGGTCTTACCAATGGGACCACCTTCTCCCACTTCAATTCCCTGACCAACCCAGGGGTTTATGACATTCAATGACACTTCAATGAATCAGAATTTATCATCTAACACAAGTGATGTCATGCACTCATACATTAAACATATAAATTCAGATTTTCTACAACTACAACTACTAACAATAATATGAAATAAATGTGTATGTGTGTTGTATGGGGTTAGCAAATAGAACAAGGGCTACACATCATTCATAGGACAAACATACAACAAGGATTAATGCAATCATACATGCCATAAGAAAGGTTATACTAGGATCGCATACGAGAAGAACATACCATACCAAGTCAAGCCTAATCATATTGAAGAGTAAATAAACAACACTCAAACATGTCATGAAATTTAGTAAAATCATATATGGGATGAGCATGCCACATCAAAATCAAACTTAATCATGTTGAAGGACAAATAAACAACACTGATTCATTTCATGGAATTTAGGGGGACCTATCATGTAGGTCTTGGCTAGGCTCTCTCTAGATTACTCAAGCACATCATCCTAACATTCATAATCATTAAGCTCATAGTAAAATTGGTGTTAGGCCATTTAAGGATAATAGTCAACACCTTGTGACGATCTGCTTAATTCACGGCATCCGTAGGGTTATGGTGTTAAGAAATCATTGTTGAAATGCCTAAATAAGATACAAGCTTGTAAGAATTGGAAGGAATTTAACCCAAGACCTAAACCTACAAACATAACTCCATACTTACCTTCAATCGTCGCCGAATCGACACCAATGAAGGATGATGTTGCTATAGAGGAGATGAGAGGGTGAAGGTGGACAAACCCTCATGCTTCCAAGCTTTCCCTCTCCATTTCTCCTCTTTTCTCCTCTTTCTCTTCTCCCTTTCTCCATTTCTTTCTTCTATGGTAAATTCGTATGAGGAGAGGGGGTGCCCAAATGAGGCCCTTTTATAATGCCAGATTTGGTGCAAATGGCCCCAGGGGTTGGATTTTTACTATATTAGCCCTATGGGAGGGTTTTTCTAGCCTCTAGGGCCCACTATGGGGTGTACATATTGATATACACCATAAGATAGTTAGCCCTAATGATGATCTATGTATGGATATGATCGGCTCGCCATTTGCATGCGCCGATCGACATATATGATTAGAAGTCTGTTCAACGGTCACCGATAGTCGATCGGGTCCGCGGCTATACGGATAAGAGTAAGGAAATATCCTTACTCCACGTGTGAAGTTTGGTCATAAACCGACGGTCTGAAATCCTCAACTTTGTATAAAAGTGGATGACCCAATTCACTTAAGTTTCAGCTTCTTCTTTCAAGGTATTTGCACTTCTAATGCACATGTCCTTTGGCTCAAGTTGAGTAGCTCTGGACAGTACCCAGGTTCAACTCCCATGATAGACGTCAAGGCTAGTAAGACAGACATTATTTTATAGTTTTGGAACTAGTGGCCCACCAATGAGCAGTCTAGAGCTTGTTCAGAAAATCGAGGCATTTCTGGAATGAATAGGTATTGAAATTTCTCGTGGGCAATGATTAGGGTTTGGATTAAATATGTTCATAGTGTGACCTATTTATAGCTAATGAAAGTGGAGATTTGGTCATGTTTACTATAAATCGTCAGTTTTAGGGTAAAAGAGTAACGGGGTTAATTTGGTCTATTAGTAAAGATCCGGGCCTTATCTGACTCAGTTTCGGTTAGATCTTTAATTTAGTTATGATTGTCTTGATTAGTTAGTAATGAGTCAGTTAGATTTTGGGCCCTATGTGAGTAAATCATGGAGCTAAACTTGATGTTCAAGCGATTGGGCGGATTCGTTGGCTTCCTGAGGTTGATTAATCGGACTTGTGCGGTTCTTTACTGTTTTCACCTGGGTATAAACTAACATTGAGTGCTAATGGTCAGTAAGTGATAATATAAGTTAATTATATAAAAAAATTAAGGATTTTTGAAAATCCAAAATAGTGAAAATCCAGGACATTACAATCTACCCCCCTTAAAAACAATTTCATCCCCGAAATTGTCTGTCACACGCCAAACCTGGAAATCAGATTCACAAGAATTTCGATCGTCGAATCCGATGCCGACAGCCTCCGAAGTACCCCATTCTCGGCTCCCAGCGTCCATACGCCAGATTCCGATCCTGAGATCCTACAAGGAGGAATTTTTTTTTTGACATTTAACTCGTAATAAGCATAACCACAAGTATACCCAAATCACAAAAGCAACATCATCATCACATATCCACTAATATAATAATTTGATTACAATACTGAAGGAAAATACATAAATCGAAAATCAAGCTTCAGAAGATCGCTACATACTCCAAGCTCAACACTGCTACAACCTAACATCACCTGCACGCATCTATCATGCATAAGCTTATAGAAAGCTTAGAGGGTGGTGTAAGTGTGTGCCCAAGGTAAGTGTCAAGTATTCAATACAATGCCATCATCATACAGTACCGAAAATACTGGTAATCCATAAATCGTACAATATCGGAATAAGCAGAATTACTAACAAGATCATGAATTACCAAAGTAAGCAGAAATACTGACAAGAGCAGGAATTATCAGAGTAAACAAAAATACTAGCAAGATCATAATTAGGCAATAACAGAGTAAGCGAAAAGACGGACAAGTCCATGAGTCAATCAATATCAGAATACGCAATATAGAACAACTATGCAAATAAGGAGTTATAAAGAACCAAATATCAAATGCCGAGGATGCGATGCAGTATGTAATTCCTGATAAGTCCACGAATAGCGTCAATTATATTTAGACCATATAAATGCAGAAACACAGTAACCCAAAATATCATATGTTGTGGATGTAATACAGTATGCGGTGTGAATGGAATGACCATGCTGGAGTGTGAGGTCGGGACGATAGTACGTAGTATCGCAGGCTATGAGGTCCATCACAAGGGACTTCTATCCAAACCAGTCCCATACCTAAATTTGGATAGTCAGGCTCAATGTGGTAAACTCCTGATCTCAGGTTAGTCGCACCCAACCGAAATTCTGGCCATACGAAGGTACACGTAACAAATAGTTGCGCACCACCAACCCAAGTGGAGAGTGGATGAATGAATGAATGAGTATGCAATTTCTGCTTAATAAGTCCACATATCAGTACGGTTCATCTTTGGGATCATCACCGAGGTCTATTACACTCTACGCCAGCTTGCCGCCCCTATCCGAGCGCACAACTGGATAAGTGGAAGAGACCTCACTATCCGCCTGCCAATATCAGGTCCGGCTCGTCGATAGCGGACCCATTCCTCAAGCTGGTCAAACTCAACCTAGATATTACTCCCCTCACTCAGGCGGGTAAGGTCACACCCCCTCCCAACCGACCACGATACAGTGGGAGACGCGGCCTACTGGTATACGGCCCTCATGCGCTCATATATATCCACTCGGTCTCGACGTTGGGGCGTCTCCTGGCCACGGAGTTTTAGAGATTTTCACACAGGGACATCTATGGTGCCCGTATGCTAGAACCAAATATTTTTGGTGTCCCCTCTGGCCATCCACAATATGCCTGTGGAGGCTACAACCCTGATGTCGCTAGGGCGTATAATAATCACAGCATACAATGCAAGATGCATGAGTCATACAATCCAGTCATGCATCAATTCTGCGCATACCGTGCGCTCATGTGAGATAACCTCCACCTATCAGGGAGTCTTATAACAACACGCTTAATGACATATGCAGTGATCAACTACGTCTCATAACAAACATGCAGATGATGCGTATGGGCATGTATCATGATGCTATGCTGTCACATACTCATAATCGGTATCAATAACCGGCATCGACAATCGACCTCGACAATGTGGACATTTAACCAACATTGCCCCCAAGGAATGGCTCTCATGGATCCTAACATATAGTGAACCCATGACCACACATAAGGGCCAATTATACAACACCATGAGCCTCTCTCAAGAGCTTATTATACATCACGATGGGCCTCTTACATGGGCCTAATATACATCATGTTAGGCCTTACACACAGGCTGAATACACATCGCAATGGGCCTCAAATACTGGCCGTATATACATCACACAGACCGAATACACACCACAATGGGCCTCAACTACGGGTTGCATATACATCATATAGGTCTCAATAAATCAGAATCGGCAATCAGCCACGATCGGTAATCGGTCACGATAATCTACCTCAATCGGTAATAGGTCAATTGGCCACGTCAAGCAGAATCGGCATTCGACTACGATCGGTAATCAGTCACGATAATCGGCCTCGATCGGTAATCAGTTAATTGGCTACCACAAGCAGAATTGACATTTGGCCACGATCGGTAATCAGTCACGATAATCGGCCTCGATCGGTAATCGGTCAATTGGCCACGACAAGCAGAATTGACATTCGGCCACGATCGGTAATTAGTCACGATAATCGGCCTCAATCGGTAATCGGTCAATTGGCCACGATAAGAAGAATTGACATTCGGCCACGATCGGTAATCAGTCACGATAATCGGCCTCGATCGGTAATCGGTCAATTGGCCACGACAAGCAGAATTGACATTCGGCCACGATCGGTAATCAGTCACGATAATCGGCCTCGACCGTGGTTATATCAAATCTGGTTGTGTAAAACCATCCGTCTATGGTGAATGAGGCCCACTAATTAGGATTAACTCACTAAGGGAATGATGAGAATGGGCCTAATCAAGACCTAAGGGAAGGTCACAATGTGGACATTAAACTATTATTACTCATCAATGCGGTCATTTAACCAACATTGTTCCCAAGGAGTAGCCCACATAAAGCCAAATATACAGTGGGCCCACGGCTTCACACAAGGGACATATATATCACAATGGGCCTTACCCATGGGCCTCGAACACATCACAATGGGCCACAACCCATGGGCTTCAAACAAACAATAGGTGGGCCCTACACATGGGCCTAATACAATCAAGTGGGCCTCAAATATATCTCAATTAGTCTTAACTCGTGGGCCCTAAATACGTCTCAATGGGCCTCGACTCATGGGCCCCAAATATATCATAATGGGCCTCAACCCATGAGCCTCGAATACATCATATCGGTCCTCATATGTGGGCCTCAAATATACATTAAGTGGGTCGTATCCATGGGCTGCACCAATGGGTCTAACACCTCACAATGGCCACAATACATGGGCCACACATACATCTCGTGGGCCTCATCGCATGGGCCGTAAACACATCACATGGCCTTGCCCATGGGCCTCAAATACATCATAATGAGCTGCATTACGTGGGCCTATATACACATCAAGTAGGCCACATCCCATGGACCATACATATGTCACATCGGGCCCTATACAAATCAGATTGGGCCGTTTGGATCAAACACATACATCACGTGAGGCCCACGTTCCATGGACGACATGAAATGAAACGCATCCATCAAGGTGATTCCCACTTATCAAATAGATGGACAACATAGAATAAGATACGTACATCAAGGCAAACCCGCAGTCCTATGCTGGATGGTGCGGCAGATACATCACCAAGGCGGGCCCCACGTCCAAGGATAGATGATGAGGGTAAAGTAAAAAAATATCAAGGTGAACCCGACGAATGGGAGCTGGGATCACATCTAAGATTATTTCAGTAGTTGCGGGTGCAGCACGTGTATCACTGTACACATCACTCCATGGGGCACATGGTCCACTAATGATGACTAGCACTGTCCAAACATTGTTCATCATCGTCCATATGGTTTGGACGGTGTGGGTGAAATAAATACATCACGTTGGCCCCATGTCCCATGTGGACGGCTCGGATTAGACATGAACATCATGATGGGCACACGTTCAGCCCATCTGGTTGGACAGGATGGATAAAACCCATACATCAAGGGGGTCCCATGGAGGGACGGTGTGTGTTCAACACATACATATAAGGTGGCTCTACACAAGCAACAAGTGGGCCCTGCACCTAACAAATGGCCACACATATGGACGGCCGAGATAAAACACATACGAAGGTGGGCCCCACATCCTTATACTACGGAGTGGATATGACACATGGGCCTCACTAGGCAAACCGTCGAGAGATGGATGGTGTGAGTACAACATGTATATAAGTGTAGTCCACCGTCCAGATAGGTGGACAGACGGTGGATATGCAAGACATACTTCAAGGTGGTTCCATCCCACACGTGCCACACGTGTGGGATGGCTCCACACATCTGCTATATGGACGACAGATATAAGAAAAAAAATTAAAAACAAATACTTATAATATGATATTCACGTGTGGGATGGCTCCACACATCTTATAATATGATATTATATTATTATTATTATTATTATTATTATTATTTTACACTAAATCATATCAGCGTCCTGCAGCTGCTGGACTGCAACACGCTGCATGAGATGGACGGCGTGAATAAAGCACGTACAGCATGGTGGCTCCCACCGTCCCTGATGGACGGTGAGGATACAACAAATACATCAAGGCTGGGTCCCACTACGCGTGGATGGACGGTTTAGATAAAATATATAATTGGTCGCAGGGCTGCTGGACGTCGATCCAGCACGTCCATGTGATGGGCGGCCAGCGAAACACATACATCTGGTGGCCTGCCATCCAATCACCATTATTTCCTATGATGTGGGCCACCTGAGCCACGTGCATGGCTGAAATTTGGAGGGTGGCCTTCTGCCATAATGTCCTACAAACTGGACGGCGTGGATAATACAAATGCATCAAGGTGGGGCCCATGGCTGGGAGCCGTGGTCCCTGCCCGTCCGCCCACGGCCAGCGCAGGACGTTGCTGCGTCCTTAAGTTGTCAGCGACAGCAGCGCCTGCCGCTGTTGCATTGTAATTTTTTTTTTTTTAAAGAAATTTTGTGGTTTTTCTTATACGGGGCCTGCATCAGGTGATTTCACTCCAACCATTGGATCCTAGGAGTCGAGATGGACTAAACAAGCCCAATATTCAATATAGTTCGGTGTATAAAATCATCAGGGTGGGTTTCAACGGTAAAAATAACCATTTGTTATGCTATGGCCTGTCAGAACCTCGGATTGGCTCTATTTTTCAACTCAACGCCTAAGATAAGCTGGGGAGTGGAATAGACAGTGTGGATTTGATCCTAGCATCAAGGTGGGACCTATAGAAGTGGCCCACCCAAAACTCTCTTGCCCTTTTTTTTTTTTTTTTTCAAATCGTCAGATGATAGGACACGCTCTCTATGTTAACCACGCCTTGTCCAGCGTCCAGGGACGCTGGACGGCATGGATATAACACAAACCTCGTGAGGTCCCACAGGGATGTGTCTCATATTTCATCAAGGTGGATCCCACGTATGGGGACCACGGTTTGTGGGTCCCACGCGAATCCGGCCCACTTGAGTTGAATCAATTTGATATGTGTGTTTTCCCATCATCCCAATGATAGGGCCCACAAGGCTTGGATGGTCTGGATAAGGCATACATCAAGGTGGGGTGCATCCGAGTGGGCCACACATCACACAAAATGAGAAAAAGAGAGAGACAAGAGCACCCACCTTTGATCTTCTTGGACTTTTTCTTCCATCAATGCATGCTAGAGATCCAATAGATACACTTCAACGGTTGAGATCGACTTAGGATGGTGGAGATGAGGGATAGGAAGGCGGGCCACACTTGCTCTCCATGGAAGCCATTGGGGGCTTGGATTGCTTGGGAGGATGAGAGAGAGAATAAGAGAGAGAGATGATGGGAGAGAGGAATGGTGAGTGAGTAATGGGTGATGGGGAGAGTTGACTTTAGGGTACTTGGTTGTAAGAGAGTTATGGGTTGCTTGTACTTGGAGATGGAGTGGTTGTACTTGACATGTGAAGTGATGGATGGGATTGATTAATGTGACATTTCGTAGAGATTCCCTCGATATTTGTAACACGCGGCGTTTTCTTCGAAGTAAATGCGGGCCCACATCTCCTGGCCTAGGTATCGCCTCAGCACGCGAGACGCGGCATCGGAACCGCGGTAACGACGCGATTACACTAGTACAAGTCTCAAGTTGAGTCGACTCAGACCGATAGGATTCGTCGCAGGATCGTGCGCAGATGCCAGTTACATATCGCAAGTCGCCGGAATTCGACCGGGATGACCGCGGAAGCCTATGGAACAATACGGACTACGATACGGGTCTTACATTGCCTAAGGGTAATAAGTAAAGATTTTATTTGTTCATTTGCCTAAGTTTTATTGATTTCAAGTTTATTTGTATGATAGGGTGTATACTATCTATTCTAGTATGGCTCATTTTAGTCTACCCTCTTAAAACTTTTTCACTCTGATGGTTTACTATAATTTATTTAATTATATATTTATTTTTAAAGATTTGGATTCATGACGACGATTTCTCTCTATTTAGAGTAAAATATTTATTTTCAATATTCGACCAACACTGAGAGATGGTTGTAGTGGGCTTGAACCCGATACGTTGATCATCTACCTAACCAGGGTAGAAGGCTCATTGTATTCCTTCTTCGTCATGGTGGATCCTAGTCTTCTGCTCGATCAAAGCAGTAAGTTCATTGGTAGTCGCCCAGGATTGAGAATTGGGTCAAGCCGCGGATGCTTCGCAGATGTATACTTCCGTAATTCCGTAGTCCGATCAATCTAAATGTTTAGGGAATGACCATCATTGAAAAGTTTAAATCTCCTATTTATAAGGTTGTCCTTTGGATATTGGTCTAAGAGAGTCCTTGTTTTAATTTATGTCCAAATTGGGGGTTAATAAATCTCTCAATATGCCTATGGTCAAAGATCATCCTAAAAGTTTATAAAGGCACAAAATTTTATATGAATTACCATTTCAATCTTATGGCTAGTGGATCATGAGCAAACTACACTTCGGTTTCATAAATTTCAAGAATGAAGGAATAGTCGAAAGTTCTAAAGTATTCTAGAGGTGTGTAGTGCTAATAACGCTAATAAGGATGAAGGAAGGCAAAGATGAAGGATATCATCTTTTCGATGTTGTTTGAACCTTGAGCCCATAAGAGAATAGAAAATTTTAATATATTTTACTATAGTCCGCCTTTAACATGAGCTTACAGAGCATTAAACCATGAAACTCAATCCTACTTAAGGGTCCTAACTTAATTACACTAAAATAACTTAAACAAATATATATATATATATATATATATAAATTTAATCACGAAATGATTCCTTAGCACGATTATAAATAATTCCTAAATAGACACCCAATGTTAAACTTTAATATGAAAAGACATGACTAGTCTACTAATAACTCGAAGTTGCAGAAATTTTTGTTTTCAACCCTTTTATTATTTGTAACATATTCGTCACATTTGGTTATTATATTATTTTTATAATTTTTATAATAATTCATCATTAAACTTACCTTTATTTCATAAAATTTCATATCATTTAAAGTTCCATAAGAATTATAAAAATTCAGGAAGTACTAGTTGTCCAAAACCAACGCGTCCACTACGTAGGAACTCATGGGCGGGAAATCCTACAGGCATAAGAATTTGAAACGCTAGGGTTACGACGCGCTCGGAGGAACTGGTAAACGAAGCGATTGATCTTCCTAATGATTACTCTCCGAGCCCTTAACGGACCTCAAAGAGTAGGGGGCTTCTGTTATGGGAAAATCCGAGCCCCTCATAATTCTGAGGCCCTACGGCATGTTAATCCGATCGGAGGAATCGAAGCCACATGGTTCAGACAAAGGTCGACGAAGGCCTATTTCTGCCAGTCGGAAACCTTATCTACTGAAAGGTCCAAGTCAACTCCATACTCCGAGGCGGAGGTTGAGGCGGACGTCCCTCTGGCTGGACTCACCTTACTTACTTAAAGGTCCGAGCCGACTCCATACTTCGAGGCGGAGGATGAGGCGGACATTCCTCAGGCTAAACTTAGAAACTACCATAAGAGGACAAGGCCGATAATGTCGCTCGCATGATGCGCGTCATATATTACATGATCCTTGGATTGTGCGCAGTATCTCTATGATCTTAAAATCTCCCTGATTGAGGGAATCGTGCCGTGATTAACGGACGTGGATCATCATACAATCAGATGTAAATACACGAAGACATCATTACTACAGGTATGCAATATCTTGTGCTCTCCCTCTACCTTACAATTTAAGACCCAGATTCCCTTGACCTAAAACTTAGGCATCGGAGGGTCCCCCGGCTTAGCCAGGGTCTCCTTTGCTCACCCTTTGTGCAGGGCCAGGGTATATTAAAGGAGTGGAGAGCAATCCAGATTTTGACCTCAACAGATTACATTATTAATAAGCTGGGATAATTTTTTTTTGACAATTTTATGATCAAACATGTCAAACACTTATGGAAAGAATAAGCTGTTAACAAAAAAGTCCAGCAATCCAGTAAGGAAAACCACTTCTTATTTTTACAATGCCAACCGTGGTATGTAAGTAAGACTCACTCCAATAATTAAGTGCGAATTCCCATTTAGGGCCTAGATAAAAAAAAATCACGCTGACCTTTGATTCAACTCAGCCACAGTGTGGAAACGGTTGGGAGAGACTTCCACCCTAAATTTTTAAGGACCTCAACATCACAAGCATATGAAATTCACTTCAACCATTAAGATGACACACTAAAAATCTATGCCTAATATCAAAAAATCAGGCCATACATGATTCAGGTGTGCCAAACCAAGGAAAATAATTTGGAGGGTGAGTTTTCCTTGTACATTGTTTTCAATCATGTGGTCCACTTGAACCATCGATGAGGCTGTTTTTTAATTAGTAGTTCTAATAGTGGGTGAGTCATCTGACGGTTGGGGTGGATTTCACATTAAAAATATGGTGCTACCCCAGCTGGCTACTTTTTCTCTTGGAATAACTTTTCGCTTAATCAACTAGTTGGATGAAATTGTAAATGTCTAACTATGGATTTCACCACTGATGGATACTCAGACCCCTTGATCAGGTGTTGAAACTCTTAAGGGCCCATTTGGCCGGGTGGATTGGAAGGGATTGAATGATAGTAGGGTAGATGGCATGGATTTCTAGGTAATGATGGTGTTGTCAGTGGATTGTCTCGAGATGTATGGGATTGCTAAATCCGTGGATTGCTATAGCCAGTGTATTTGGCTCGCCTAGCCAATCCGGCGATTAAACCTTTCCATCCCTTCTAATCCCATGAGCCAAATACGTCTCAGGCAAATTTGAACAGATTAGGGTGGATTGGATAGGATTTGAAGGTAATAATGGTGTTGTCAGTTGATTGTCTTTAGATCCAAGGGTTTGGGATCATATCACCCACTCTGTTTGGCACGCCTGGCCAATCCCGGGATTTAACTTCCAATCCCTTCCAATACCATTCAATTGCTTGCGATCCGACCGGCCTAACGGGCTCTAAGAGTTTACCACCGGAGCAAGAGCAAGGATCCGAGTCAACTTGGTTCAGCCTGAATATAGCTTTTGAGTTGAGCTGAGTCAGGCTTAGCCCACTCGAGTCGAGTCGAGTGAGCTGAGCTAATTTGGTTTGTGTCCAGCTCTACTCAGATGGTGTCCAGGCACACACGTGTATATTCTCTCACTCATGGGAATGAGTGAGTACCTTTATTAGATACACCCTCAGAATTTCAAACGGTTTAGGATCGCATCGCCTCGTCGAGGTGTCATCTGACCATGCGACAAATTTTATAAGAACGTCACCAACTCTAGTGATGTGGTGGACGTTTCAGATGATAGTGATCTTCTATGTGGGAACCATTTTATCCATGGCATGTGTATTCATTCAAGACTACACTCTAAACTATTCCTAGACCTAAGATCCGTCCATCACCGAAAATCTCTCATAAATCCTCTTTCCGTCCAGACATTACATGGAGAGAATCTTTCGAATTGGAGTGCGTCAACTCCCCTTTGCGTGGGGGAAGCGGATTGGCTGGTGTACCATACACTGGCTATATAGCTGATGTAGGTACGTGTGGTGCGAAGATGAGCACAGACGCTACTCGAGACGGTTCAAAGGAGATCAAAGTTACATGGGCCTTACAGGGGCGGCTCAACATTCTTGGGGCCTTAGGCAAGTCACAAAGATGAGGCTTTTTAGGGTTTTTTTTTTTTTTTTTTTTATATATATATAATATATATATTATATATATTTCAAATTAAATTTTGCTTCTTGACTTTTTAGATGCAAAATTACTAATTAAACTTTCTAATTCAAGTTTACCCAATAAATCAATTTCGATAGATAAAATTACTAAACCGTTCATAAGGTGAATCCTAGATGGATGAAAGGAAAACATAAATATCAGCTTATCCAAAATTTCTACCGCCTGCAGAAAAGTTTTTAATGGTGAGCATTCAATATCCACTTTTCTTCTGCGTTGTGGTCCACTTGAGCTTTGGTTCTGCTTCATGTTTTTTCTAATATTCTAAAATGGGATGAAGAAATGGATCAACGGAATAGATATAACACATAATAATGTGGACCCCACAGAGCTCAGGGCTACAGGAATCCCTAAAGTGGCCTGCCCGCAATCCGCGTCTATTGTGAGAATAATGAATTTAGAATTGTATAGTACTCTAGTAGTGTTATAGTTAGTAAATAGTCACTCATAGATTATTAATATAGCATATTTTGACTCCATCCAATCCGTCTAAATTAGGTGATCCATTCTAGATAGGCTAAATTACAAAAAATCCATTGATGTAACTATTCTATCTTCCAATTAGTGGGAATTTGTATGTTGAATTCAAATAATTTGTTTAGTATACAAGAATCAACTAGTTAGGAGATCCAGCCATTGTGTGTTTTTGTTTTTGTTTTTCATGAACCATCTACATTGGGACCCACTTTTATATCTGTTTAATTTAATTTAAAAATGTTCAAAGGCTGCAGTTTCTCAATGCATGTGTATAGATTACCAAACACTATCAGAGTATTAAAAGCCTATTCCTATAATCCTGGGCCTTCATAATTAGGGGGCCTTAGGCGATTGCCTCACCTGCCTACCCCTTAGAGCCGCCCCTGGGGCCTTACAGTTATGTATTTATTATATCTACACTGTTCATCTATTTTTAGAGATCATTTTAGAGCACTTTCCAAAGAACGAATCATATCTAAAGATTATCTGGACCACACCAAATAGCAGTGGAGATAATGATCTTCACCGTTAAACAATTCATATGGCCCACCATAATGTTTATTTTCCATCCAATCTGTTCATAAGGTCAGAAAGACCTGAATGAAAAGGAAAAATAAATTTCATATTGTTTCAAAACTTTTGTGACCCCCAAAAAGGTTTCAATGTTAGACGTTCAATCTCTCACTTATTTTTGCAGTGTGGTCCAGTTGATAGTTATATCAATCTTATTTTTCGTCTCAAATCTTAAGACGAGCTTGCCAAATGGATGGACGGTTTGGATATAACACATATCTCATGATCAATCCACATAACTTGCTGACGTCAATACAGCACATATATAGCTGGTGTGAGGTACACTAGCCAATCCCCTTCCGTGCAACGTAGATTGCGTCCTACCCCCACCGGGATGGTAATCTGTCCGGGCAGGGCTCTATGGGGTCCACCATATTGTAAGTATTTTATCCACGCTGGTAAACGCTTTTTTCAGATAATTTTAATATGTGAGCCAAAAAATGAGGCAGGTCAAAGGCTTAAGTGGACCACACCAAAGAAAGCTGCACTGATAATGACACCCACCATTGTAACCTTTCTAAGGGCCAATTTGATATGTTTTTTTACCATACAACGTATTCATAAGGTCATTTAGAAGTGGATGAAGTGAAAACACAAATATCAGCTTGATCCGAAACTTCTCCAGCTCCTAGGAAGTTTTTAATGGTGGACGTTCAATCTCCACGTTGTGGTCCATTTAAGCCTTGAACCTGCCTCATTTTTTGGCTTACATATTAAAATTATCGGAAAAAAGCTTTTAACAGCGTGGATAAAACACTTATAACACGGTGGGCCACACAGAGCCCTGCCCGGACGAATTACCGTCTCGGCGGAGGTAGGACGCAATCCACGTCCTGCTATCCGCCTCTTGCTTGGGAACTCCGTATATATAGAGAGTGTGACACCAATATATATGCCCCACCTTGACGAGATGTGATCTTAACCGTCCATCACCCTTCTTGCATCTTATAGATGTATTTTGTTTTCTTTGTGATCAAATGGTTAGAATGTAGTTTAATCTTTCGAAGAAAAACAGTTGAATCTGGACTATGCACAAAACTATGCAAGGATCAAGTGGACTACACCGTGTGGGGAAACTCACACCTACCATATGGAAGCCCTGTGGGCCGCGCACGTTGTCCATGTAGGCAATGTGGTGTACCCCGCATGCTGCCACGTGGGCAGCCCCGTGTTGGGATGCTGCCATGTCAAAGTGGGCCTCACATAAACCCCGTTGGATGAATAAAAAATAGGGTTTTTCCCCTGTGTTGATGGTGGACCCCACCCACTTTGTATGAATTGTATTTCCTGTAAATGTAGATTATGTATACTTTGGATCATGATAATATTCAGTCGATGATTGTATATATCTAGTAGGAGGCTTAGGAAGCTTAACACGACACCACAATACGGAAGCTTAGAATTATGGCTAAGTTCTAGATAATGATGAATATGACCTCTTAAAATTATTTATCAATTAATACAATTTAATCTACATGGTGGAATGGGTCCGATGATATATACTATAAAAATACAATTATATGTGCAAAGTAGTTTATGATGTGAGATAGTTAGTGTGTACAAAGAATTAAGCTCCTAGCTTACAATCTATTCAAGCATCCATATTATATATATATATATATATATATATATATATATATATATATATAAATCTAATCATAGGCATAAATAAAATTGCATACACAACAACAATCGCAAATACAATGATATATAGTGGTTTGGCTAAATACTTCCTCCACTCCCAAATGACGAACTCAAACTCGAGTTTTTCAGATTGCACTATCTCAATGATTTTATATACGTTCACCATTAACATTTACAATCATACACTATGATCCACATTCACACTTGCCAATGGCTCAAACAGAGACTCTTAAGGGTTTTCAATAGGCTCACCAGTAACCTTATATGTACACACCCGTATTGGTGGCTCACACAAATACTCAAAAGGTTTTCTATAGGTTCACCAGTATCCTTACACATATGCACTTGTGCCGGTAGCTCATACAAAGACTCAAAAGGTTTTCTATAAGCTCACCAGAAACCTTTACGTATACACCCGTCGGTGGCTCACATAAGGCTTAATTGAGTTTGAGTATCAAACTCTATATTCAAATTTACAAAAAAAAAATGAGTATACAATGAACTCTTAAATAAACTCTTACTAGTTTGGATGAGCCACTTGTTATCACGTGTCTTGAGATGCTCGATCAATTTTGATGTGGCTTCTCTTTAGATCTCCGATCTTTGAAGTGGATCTTCTTTGACTCTAACGATCGGGTCTTTATAATAATTTTCCTATGAGAATGCCAAGGGTAAAGGGAGAGTGGGATGGTGGTAGAATCTCCTATAACTAATGGGATAGTTGGTTCCATATGAGGATTCACCTAGATTGGCATTTCAATACTGTCATACTAATGATTTACCTATGGGATCAAAATCTAGTCCTTATAAAATGAAAGGGAACATGTTCATCTTTAAGGTGAGCTTGGAATGCTCATGCAGAGTAATGAATCATAAGGAAGATGGCATGAACACCTTGGATTAGAACCTCAATTAGAAACAAAAGAGTTATGTGCACATGCTTTCTGAAACCATTAAAAAAAAAAAAAAAGAAAAAAAAAAAAGGCACACATTTGCAAAGGTCCAAGTACTCATTTTATAAGAAAAATGCTCCAAGGATCTATAATGGCTATTTGTTGGTTAGACCGGAGAACCTTTGGTTCGACCATAAATAGCAATGGTAAGTCCAGAAGGTTGTTGGACAGAAATTGACACTTTTAGTTAGACCGAATGGAAAATTCAATCGGACTGAGTTGAGTCGAGGATTTACCAAGTTGAACCGAAAATTCATTGATTTTCTAATTGCTTATTAGAATGTTTTAGGCATTTCGGTTGGACCGAAAATGGTTCCAGTTGAGCTGAAAATCCCTGGAGCACCTCTACTAGCCTGATGAACTTGTGCAATTTCTATTCTAAGGCTTTGAAGATCTAAGGAAGTGTTTTCCTATAAAAGAATGAATCATCTAGATGTTGGTTGTTTTGGAACTAAAGTAATCTAGGGCTAGTTTCATCAAGATACTTCAATTTATCTGTATCTTCATACATTGATGTTGCAAGTCTTCAAGTCTTTGATGTCTTCATCTTCCAATGGGGATCAACCGATTTAAGACACACAAACACTCGTTATTGATAAACCGACGCACTTAAATGCCCCAAATGGACCCCGCTGGATGAATAAAAAATGAGGTTTTCCCCATGTTGATGGTGGACCCCACCCACTTTGTATGAACGGTATTTCCTAAATGTAGATTGTATATACTTTGAATCATGATAATATTGGGTCAGATCTATGATTTTATATATCTAGTAGGACAAATCTGAGTTTTGATAACTATACTTTGGACATCATAACTTAAATGCAATAGATCTGGTATCAATTATGGCCATAGGATTGTATGTGTAAGATCTTGATTTTCCCCATCATTTAATGTAGCGGGGCCCATATTCGGATCTTAATCTTTTAAATGGGCCACACCACACCATCCGGAGATGAAGATGTGGAGTTGTTTCGTATGCGTATGCTGATTTGTATAATGATGATGAATTTTTGTACATGTGGACTTGAAACTTAGGATTTAAGGTAGATCTAGATAGATCTAACATTTCGATCACTGATCAATGGTATGGATCAACACCGATCAAACATGATGGCCCCATATGGTGAAAGTAAGAAAATCCAATTCATTCTATGGATTTAAATTGCCTAAATGACAATGTTAATTAATTAACCCATGGATGTAGTGGATGGCCCACCACGAGATCGGATGTTAGAAATGTAAAATATATGGCTCTATAGAGAATAATTTTGAAGATCCTAGATATTGAGACATGATAATTGCGTGGGCCCTGCCTTATCTGACCACGACCATCTTAGCAGGCCCCACCATGAGTTTTGATTTAAATTTACTAGTTTGATCTTATTAAGATCAAGATATTTTAAGGAATGATGATTTGCATGATAGCCAATTTTGTGTCCGGGAATAGGATTCGGTTAGTATTGAAAATCTTGATTCATGTCGACCTTTGGACTTAGATATGAGGACCAAAATGAGAATATAGTCTTAATCTAATCACCTAAATACTAAATCCACCAATGATCAAGTGATAGACTAGTGAGCCCACCACTCTAAATTGTACGGCAAAAGTGGGCCCCCGCTGCCTACGCTAAGTTTTAACAGTAGATTTGGATATCTAAAGCTAACGTGTGATCTAAATCGTATAAGCACCTCTATCTGGCCATAATCATCATGATCATTGGACCAATCTTAGATTAGAGCCATGGAAATTAGAGAAAAAGACAAATGAACAAATGAGATTGTTAATATTGCAATCGAGCCCAATCCAACCATTCATTCTGAATATAGACACTTATTTTAAAGGCTTAACATATGGAAAATAAAATCCACTCAACCTACCCCATTAATTCAAAACCAATAAATGTAAATTTGAGATGAATCATGAAAATCAATAGTCGAATCAGATAGATCTTAGCATTCAACATATGATCTTAAAGTAAGATATTGACCTAACGGTAAGTTTTAAACTTGATGAATAGTTCATATTATATTAAAAAGGGTATGTTATCAAAAAATTGGACCGTCTATAGCATGGATCTAATGATTAGGGGCCAGCTTTGTCGATCAATGGTTAGATCGATCATTAATGACCATTTATCTTGTTTTTAATCTAAGTGTAGAAAACCTTAAGTAGAGTAGTGCATTGACTAGATTGTTTAATTTTAGTCATGACTCAATAGAGAAAACTGTGCAAAGAAAAATAAAATAAAATCAGAATCTAGCCAATAGATCATTGGGGGGATGATCAAGAAGCCTGAGTGGTCAGAAAAAGAGTGGACATGTTGGGTAAGTAGTAACTTACATGGATGAATTTTCCCACATGCATCTCATGGCATATCATGTACATCTACTTGTTTATTTATGATTATTATTGATATATTCTAAGTATGCAATGCCTTATATGATGACTAATTCTTTATAACACCAGATAACTTAAAGAGAGAGAGTATTCCTTAAATTCTCAGGGGAGTGTTCCACTGAACCCGAGTTGGTACCAATATAGCCTCCTCCTTGGATTGAGGTCAAGGTTGGGGAAGAAGTTTGGCTAGCTTCAAAGTAGGCCGCTTCAAAGTAGGCCACTCCTCGTTAGGTTATACAGTCACACATCGTACGTAATGTAAAGCCCGTATTCTAAACTGTACTGTTCCTTACAATTCCACGATCATCATTAAATAGATAATGGACATGATTTAAGCCATTTATACTCGATCATCAAGATTTAAGCCATTTATACTCGATCATCAATGAATTTGAGCTTTACATCATGATCATGATATACATAGGAGTATTTTACCTCATTAAAATCAAATTCCAATGGTTACATATATACCATTGATCATCTTCAGTTTGGATATGTACATACTTACACTGAACATCAGGAAATCTATTTTTACGAACCCAATAGTGAAAGATTTTTTAAAAAAAACTTAGCCGTATATCATCAACTTTGGGATCTAACTGACGAGGCCTACGGTCCTTCAGATTTCACATCATATCCATTGAATGACCTACTTAAAAATCAAACAATGAAAATCATCAGGACGGTAGGTGCCCCGCATCGAATCCATTGGTTTACTTTTCACATCTGGCCATGCCTAGACCTATTTTTAAAGTCCCCGCATTTGTCATTTGTCAGAGAATCGCACAAAAACATACAATTTTTAAATCTAAAAAGAGTTTGGTAATCGCATGTATATCCTACACCATGTACCTTCATGCAATAAAAACACAATCCAACCGTTAATTTGAGAGATCGTCTGTACATTCACACTTAGACAACCCTAGAAACCTTGTGGTGCACTTGATCTAAAATTTTGAGTTGATTCGAATGTTACTTCTCAAACTCAACCTGTTATAACCATCCGATCAAAGATCAATAAAATAGAATCAGTTTTGGACGATCAAAACTATACCTTGGGTGGGCCATTAACCACCTTGACTCTTAATCAAGTACAAAATTAAACCATCGATTGTGTACATATGAAAATCAATCGCCAATGAACCCGAAAATAGGAGTTTTTCCTCCAATGGTTGAAACGAATTCGTCTCAACGATCTTTGATCCAAAAAAAAGTGATGCAAGGCCATCTTTGACTGGTCCTCAACGTTCAATCTTAGATCTCATCAACCCATTCTCTACCACAGCGTGAGGATAAGATCAAACCCTGCCGCGAGAAGCTAGCGTTCAAGAAATGCATTCTCTCTGTTCTTCTATTTCAATAGCCAAAACCGATATGAGAAAGCCATCTTTGACAAATCCATACCATTCATCGGGAAGATCCAGACCATCCTTATCAAGCACTAAATCTGTTCGTTACAACCCAGCCGTTACGTCATCTTCTCCGCTATCTCCATACACATTTCTTCAAAGAGATGAGTCTTTGAATCCCGAGCATTCAAGATCAAGGAATCTCCACCAGAATCAATTTCAGAATCCTAGTTGGATTGCAGGAGGGCCGCATACGAGTTCCTTTCATGTTTCACGATGTCTTCCTCAACATCGAGTGGTGGCAGAAGAAAATGACTGGAGCGACCAACCCATTACATAAATCGAGATGAACCTCCAAAAACCTATGTCCAAAAGCTTCTCTAAATGAATCCAGACCATCTATCAGCTGCAGAATGAAGAAAACTCCACGAATAAAATATTGCCCTTAATGGCTACAATTTTCCTCGTCAAATCACCATCACTGTGTAATCGGTTTAAACCAGGATTCAAGATCTGAGATAGTCATCGTGTGGCCCATCTAAACATCACCTTATCACCGTTCTTGATGAAGAATCAACCCAATGTGAAAAAAAAAAATAACAATCCCTGTGAGAACCTCATTGTAAAAATACTTTGCCAGATTTGTTGCACGTAACTCAACGAAACACATCACGAGTCCCCTTTCAACTTGGAGTCCTAAAACTTTATAGAAGCATCTTGAGGAGTTTATAAAACCCTCCCCTCATAAAAGATGAGAGGTCAGAGTGAGTGGGAGAAAGAACGAGAGAAAACATGAGAGAGAGATCGAGTAGCTGACTCGTTGAGTTGTGGCGAGTCAAGCTAAGTCGAGTTAATTCTAGTAGAGAGAGAGAAAGGAAGAGAGAGAGAGAGAGAGAGAGAGAGAGAGAGAGAGAGAGAGAGAGAGAGAGAGAGAGAGAGAGAGAGAGAGAGAATGGACTCAACTAACTTTACTCACTGAGTCGACTCGCTGAGTCCGGCGATTTCGGGCCGAGTCAATTTGAATTCGGTTCGGGTTGGGTCCAGCTATGCTAGAAACTCCTTTTCTGTAACTATACGAAAGTTTGTACAAAGCCCCTTGGACAATGCTGGAAATTCCATCTATGTCACAAAATTTTAATTTTTGAATTTATTTAAGTATATGATGATGTAAACTGATTATTTTATAATAAATTTCAATTCCCTTTAATAAGTAGTAGAGAATTTTTATCAGGAGACCTATTATTTAAATTATTTTAATTTAAACCAGAGTTTAAATTAGTATAAAAGTTAAAAGGTTTAATTTAACATCGTATTAAAATTCTAAATTAAATAATTTAAATAACCATATAAATCAAAGTTCATATTAATTGCTAAATACCAAAATTTAGAATTATATTTTATTAATTTTACAAAAATTTCAGAATTCATCCTAGATTTAAATTTAAATTAATTTAATTCTTAAAATTTTTTTAAAAAATTGGATTTCAATTTAGTAAAATTAATATTATTCCCAAATTTTCATAAATTCATAATTTAAATGTAATCACTTCAATGTCAAGTACAAAGCAACCCATGTTTTCTCTCCAAAGTCAACTCTTTCTTACCCTCCCTCTTACACCACCATACATGTCAAGTACACATCACACATCACTCACCCTTTCACCCATCACACCCATCCCTCACTTTTCCTTACAACTCTCTCTTTCTCCCTCTTTTCTCACACCATTTCCAAGCAAGAGAGAGCCCACACGTCCAAGCTTCTCCATGTGAGAGGAATGTGATTTTGGTGGCCCACTTTCTCATTCCAAAATCCATCATCCTAGCCATCCATTTCCCATCTCCACCATCAAAGAGGAGCACAAGGAGGGTAGCGTTCCAACGGACCAAAGAGATCAACCGGTGGGTGCTTATTAGGCTAGATTTTTCATGTTTTTATGGTGGACCAAGTGAGGCCTACCGATCAATGGTATGGATCTCGCTTGGGACCTTAAGATGTGGTCGATGGCCCACCTTGATCTTCATGATCATTCCGTGATGGGACCATTCTCCATGGACCCCATCATGATGTTTATTTTCTAGCTTGTAAAGGGTCATCTAGACCTTTCATTTTTGGTGGAGAAGGGATCTCCACCGTTGATTCTTGATTTGGTGGGCCCACATGCAATGGGACCCACTCGATGTATGATTGCTCGTAAGGGAGGGCTCATAGTGGTGGAGCCCTCCATCATGTGTGTCCCGTTTCCTTTTTTTTTTTCTCTCTCTCCTTCCTTTTTCTCTAGATGATGTGGCCATGTGGCCCACTTGGATGGACCCCACCATAAAGCAAGTATTGGACCCAAGTCATTTGTTGGTGAGGCCCACTTTATATGTGTTGTTCCACATCACCTAACCATGTGGTGGCCCACCGGAGTAGGGCTCACCTTAAACGTTCATGCATGACAGAACGCTGGACGCTGGACGTGAAAACAAATATAAGCTTGATTTCAAGCCTATGGGGTGGGTCACTTGTGTAGGCCCCACCTTGATGTATATATTCGATCCATGCCGTCTATCCTCTTCCCCAACTCATTTTAGGCGTTGAGCTGAAAAATGAGGTTGATCGGAGTAGCTAGTGGGCCATAGTGTCGAAAACAGTATTATTACCATTGAAATCTATCCAGATTTTTTTTTTACACGCTGAAGGAGGCCTGATATTGGTCTTGATAGATCTGTTATGGGCTGTGGGATCCAATGGCTGGAATGGATTCACCAGACGCAGGCCCTACACCTGAAAAACCGCATTTCAAGAAAACAAAAATAATAATAATATAAGGGCAGCGCCTGCTGCTGCTCTGCAGCAGGACGCTGCCAACGTCAACGTGAAACGAGCAGGGTCCCATGGCTCCAACCGTGGGCCCCACCATGATGTATATTTTGTATCCACACCGTCCATGAGGTGGACCACCCCCTGAGGTGGGTCCCCTCCGAAAATCAGCCTGATCCATGGCTCAGGTAGCCCACATCATAGGAAACAGTGTGAATGAACATATACCATTGAAACTCTTTTGGGGTCCACAGAAGTTTTGGATTAAGCTGGAATTTGTTTTTCCCCTTCTTTCAGGTCTGTGTGACCTAATGAACGGATTGGATGGAAGGTAAACCTTATGGTGGGCCCCATGTGGGAGCCACAATGATGTACATGTCTTATCCCCACAGTCCCGGCGGACGGTGGGAGCCCACTGTAATGTATGTGTTATGTTCCACCGTCCAGCGGACGGTGGAGCCAACGGTGATGTTTGTGTATGCACACCGTCCAGTGGACGTTGGGTCCCACCTAAGTTTTGGCATGCGCCTGAAACTTGGTCTGAACCCTCAATCAAGTGGGACACCCATAATGGATGGGCTGGATTTACAAACCACATCTTTGTGGGCCCTCAAAATGGTTATGAATGTTTTAAATGGTGCACGGCCGTCTCCACTTCTACATGTGGTGTGGCCTGCACAAGTCACGGATTGACTTGATTTTTGAGACCCAGGCTTAGGATGGAATGATGCATTTGGCTGATGGGGTAGATGTTCGAAACGCACCACAGTGAGGCCCACTTAGCTCGACCTTATGGGATGTTAGAAATCAGCTCGTACGCATTGTGCCTTTTTCCATATATATATTATGGTGGGCTTTATGGGCCCTACCATGATGCATTTGTTGCATCCAACCTATCCATCCAATTTTGAAAACTCATGTTATTGCATGAGCTAAAGAATGAGGCAGATCTAACAGTTCAAGTGGACCCCACCATTTGTTATTCATATGGTCCATGTGATCGGTCCCATTTTGACGTACTATGGGGCCCAATTGGTGTGGCCCATTTGGTATATACAAGGTCCATGGGATTAAGCCCATTTGATGTGATATGGCCCCTTTAATGTATTTGTGGCCCATGTTACGAGGCCCATTGTGATGTTTTCAAAGGCCCATGGGATATGGCCCATTGCAATGTACATAAGGCCCATTGGTGTGGCCCATTTGATATGCATATGGCCCATGTGGTGAGGCCCACGTTGATGTACTTGTGACTATCCGTTGAGGCCCACCTTGGTATGTACATATGGCCCATGCGATGTGGCCCACTTGTCATATTTATGGCCTGTTGTTTAGGCCCACCTTGATATACATGAGGCCTATGTTGTGAGGCCCATTTGATGTATTGGAGGCCCATGAGGCAAGGCCCAATAGGGTATACATAAGGCCCATTGAATGTAATTCTACCGTGTTTTATGTGTTGACCTATATGGTGGGCTATACCTTGGGAGCAATGTTGGTTTGACGTCCACATTGTAAGTATAATGTTGGTTAAATGTCCGCATTACGACTCTCCCTAGGGCTATTGGTAGGCCCATACTTATTGTGTGTAGGCCATCTAGGCCCATCTGCGTTGTAAGATAGTTCATTACCTTATAACATGCTTAGTGTAGCTCCATGATTCATGCCCATACGCATCATATGTATGCTTGATATGAGGAATGTTGGTTATAACATGAGCCGTTGGGCTGAGACATTTACGGGACTCCATATGAGACAGAGTGCCCGACATGAGCGCATAGTACGCGCAAGATTACTGCATGTTTATACGGTGTGATTCATGCATCTCGCATACATGTTACTTGATTACTGTACGCCCTAGCGACATCAGGGCCGTAGCCTCCACAGACATGTTGTGGATGGCCAGACGGGACACCGAAAATGTTTGGTTCTAGCATACGGGCGCCATAGATGTCCCTGGGTGAAAATCCCTGAACCTCCGTGGCCAGGAGACGCCCCAACGTCGAGACCGAGTGGATATATATGAGCGCGTGAGGGCCGTATTCCAGTAGGCCGCGTCTCCCACTGTGTCGTGGTCGGTTGGGAGGGGGTGTGACCTTACCCGCCTGAGTGAGGGGGCAATATCTAGGTTGAGTTTGACCAGCTTGAGGAATGGGTCCGCTATCGACGAGCCGGGCCCGATATTGGCAGGCGGATAGTGAGGTCTCTTCCACTTACCCAGTTGTGCGCTCGGATAGGGGCGGCAAGCTGGCGTAGAGTGTAATAGACCCCGGTGATAATCCCAGAGAGGAACCGTACTGATACGTGGACTTATTGAGCAGGAATTGCATACCCATTCATTCATTCATTCACTATCCACTCGGGCTGGTGGTGCGTAACTATTTGTTACGTGTACCTTCGCATGGCCACGATTTCGGTTGGGCGCGCGACTAACCTGAGATCAGGAGTTTACCACATTGTGTCTGACTATCCAAATTTAGGTATGGGACTGGTTTGGATAGAAGTCCCTTGTGATGAACCTCATAGCCTGTGATACTTCGTACTATCATCCCGACTTCACATTCCAGCATGGTCATTTCATTCGCACCGCATATCACTTTGCATCTGCAGTACTTAGCATTTTAGGTTACTATGTTTTTGCACTTATATGGCCTAGATGAGGTTGATGATATTCGTGGCTCGTCTGGATTTGCATATTGCATTGCATCATCAGCATCTGTTATTGTCTTATTATGTTTTGCATCGCATAACCTTGATACGGCTGATAGCACTCATAGACTTACCAGTATATTTTTGCTTACTCTGATATCGTATGATTCATGATCTTGGTAGTATTTCCGCTTATTTCGATGATGTATGATTTATGGGCGGTATACTTGGCACTTACCTTACACAGACTCTCACCACTCTCTAAGCTTTTGTAAGCATATGCACGATAAATGCGTGCAGGTGGCGTTAGGTTGTAGCAGCATTAAGCTCAGAGCGTTCAGCAGTCTTCTGGAGCTTTTGGAGTTTCTGTTACTTTCATTATATTGTATTTTCCTTCCATACACATTGTACTTAAAGTTTTTGATATAGTGGATATGTGGTGATGTTGCCTTTGTGACTTGGTTATGCTTGTGGTTATGCTCCCTTACAAAAAAAAAAATTATACTGAAAATCCTCCTTGTAGGATCCCAGGATCGGAATCTGGCGTATGGGCGCTGGGAGCCGAGAATGGGGTACTACGGAGGCTGTCGGCACCGGATTCGACGATCGGGATTCCTGTGAATCCGATTTCTGGGTTTGGGGCGTGACATATATATATATATATAGATATAGAGAGAGAGAGAGAGAGAGAGAGAGAGAGAGAGAGAGAGAGAGAAAGAGAGAGATGCTTACCTACGCAAGTTCTCACGAGAACTCGTGAGAACTTTTTGACAACTCATCACCCGTAATATTAGTGCAAAATGTGAACCGTCCATATGATGTTGCACCCCATGAAACCCCCAGGTCCCAAATTTTACCCTGATCCAAAACTTCGATGGGCCACGACAAAACAAAATAGTTTCCTCCCTTAATTTCCCTCTCTTTTTCCATAACCCACCAAAGTTTTGAATCATGGTAAAAGTTAGGGCCCGGGGGTTTCATGAGGTGCACCATCACGTGGACGATTCAAATTTTGGATTCATATAACAGGAGTGAGTTCTCAAATAGTTCTCGTGAGAAATGGTGCGCAGGTGAGCATTCCTCTCTCTCTCTCTCTCCCTCTCTCTCTCTCTCCTCTCTCTCTCTCTCTCTCTCTCTCTCTCTCTCTCCCTCTCCCTCTATATATATATATGATTTAAAATTTAAAATTTACAAGTTAATTTAAGTTATTAATTCAAATTAATGAATTATATCAAATTAAAATTTAAATTAAATTTAAAATAAAATTATAAAAATTCATTAATTCGGATCAGTTAAAAATATTTGTTTAATAAATTTATTATCATTAAATCTTTTAAAAATTTAAAACTTAGATTAATTATAAGTTTAAATTAACAACTATGATATAAACTGATGTAGAGTGGGTCGTGGACAGTTTCATGGCCAAGATGGATCAGAAAAGGCCCGGTCGACAACAGAAGTGATCCGGACCGTCGAACCTTAGATCAGGCGTATCTCGCAATCCGGGATGAGTTAGCTGATGTAAAATATATGATTTTGGGGTAGAATGAGCTACTTTAGCCAGCCAACACTGCTATGCGAGGTTATGACGCCCGAAATTGCCGAAAACCCTTGGATTGACGATCGTTTCCCTGTTTTAATTTCATTTTTTTACTATAAATAGTAAGTTTTAGTTTGGTTCTAACTCTTCATCCATCGGGCTTTAGGAGTTGCGCCTAACGTGAAAAGAGCTTAGAATAATTAGGGGAACAGTTCGGTGAAGCCAGATAGGACACTTACTATTTTTGGCCGAAAACCTTGCGCACTAGTAGACATCACGACCGTCTATAAATAGAAAGTTTACTATTTATAGTAAGTCGCGATTTCTAAGAGTTTTAGTTGTAGTTTGATTCTAATTTCTTTCCCATTTCTTGGTACCCCTATTTAAAGGGTTGTGAACTCATTTTTGGTCAGGAATTAATCAATTTCGAATTTCTTAGAATTTATTTCTATTTTTCTGTTTTCTTTCCTCGTGGATTCGAGAAGTCTCTGTGAGGTGTCCAGAGAAGCTCCGTGGATTCGGAGTAGTTATCCTCATCATGTTTATCCCCGCGTCAATTGATATCAGAGCGAGGATTCCCCTCGGGCCGATGACAAATAATGAAGGTATGAATCAAAATCCTGTGGACAGCGATCCAGGGATTCGTTATCTTTCGGAAAGAATGGAAGCATTCCACCGGGAGAGTTAGTCGACCATACAAGGGCTGCAGGTAACCCTCGACCGTCTTGCGGATGCGCTACTTCCGCCCCGAGCCCTAGGTGGTGCTCCACCACCTATGGTTGCTCCACCACCCAGGGTGGCACCACCACCCGTGGTTGCTGTACGACACAACCCCGATTTTCGTAGAGCACTACCAGTGGAAAACCGTAGGGCTACGCCAGATGATTCAAGTTCTAGCGATGAGGACCTTAATAAGGGTTTTGCCCGACGACTAATGCGTGGAGGCGATCACCAAGATCGTGTTGAAAGAGACTATCGAGGTAAGGCTGAACTTCCTAGTTTTAATGGTTTATTACGTATAAAAGATTTTCTCAATTGGCTAGCCGAAGTAGAGAGCTATTTTGATTATATGGACGTGCCAGATCATAAAAGGGTAAAATTGGTAGCGTTTAAATTAAAATCTGGTGCTTCTGCATGGTGGGAACAAGTACAACTCTCACGAGCCTGCCAGAACAAAACGCCCATCTCATCATGGCCACGGATGAGACGTCTTCTTCGATCACGATTTCTCCCTAGTGATTATGAGCAAATACTATTCCAGCAATATTAAAATTATCGACAAGGAAATCGAACAGTCACAGATTACACTAAAGAATTCCAGCGGTTGGCTAAACGAAATGATCTGTCAGAATTTGAGTCATAGAAAGTGACACGATTTATAGGTGGGTTGTGGCTGACAATTCAGGACCAAGTTCAGATGTACCCAATCAGGACCGTAGATGAAGTAGTTCAATTGGCGGGTAGGGCAGAAACATAACTTGCAAGAGCTCCTGCTCGTCCATATCCTTCAACTCGACCCCCCATGACGAGTCATACGCAGGATCCAGTGCTGGCATGAGGAAAAGATCCAATAGAAGAATGTCCTCAACTTCCTATAACCGCAAACGGTGATACGGGGAGCGGCTCATCTAGACCTCAACGTATAGCACCCACAACAGCGGGCCCGAGTAAGATTCCAAATCCTTATGCTCGGCCAAGGTCGAACAATTGTTACCACTGTGGCCAGCCAGGCCATTTATCAAACACCTGTCCTCAACGTCCCACAGCACACTTGACTATAAACAAAGGGGGCACTGAGGATGAGGCCGTAGAAGAAGGCCATGGCTATGATGAACATGAGCAAACCACTGAAGAAATAGCAGGCGGCGATGAAATAATGGGCGAGAATCATGGCGAATTTTTAGTTGTGAGACGATTACTGTATACCCCACGAAAGGAATTACATCCACAGCGACATAATATATTCCGTACTCGGTGCACTGTCAACGGAAAGGTCTATGATGTGATCATAGATAGTGGTAGTAGCAAGAACATCGTATCAAGGGTGATGGTGGACAAGTTGTGGCTACCAATGACGAAACATCCTTCCCCGTACTCAATTGACTGGATAAAAAAGGTGAATGAGACTAAGGTAACTAAACAATGCACTATCTCATTTTCAATTGGTAAAAATTATAAGGATCAGATACTTTGTGACGTAGTTGACATGGAAGCTTGCCACATGCTACTTGGTCGACCCTGGCAGTCGGACCGTGATGCGACCCATTGGGGACGAGACAATGTCTACATATTCGTCAATGATAGTCAAAAAATAATCCTTGCCCCTATGACACCAGAGAACCACCTTGAAACTTATAAAGTGGAGGGGAGTTCCCTCTTGACCATTTGGGATTTCATGAAGGAATCCAAAGAAACTGGTGAGGTATACGCCGTAATGGTGAAGGGTGAGGAAGAGGAACTCTCAAACATCCCTCCAAGTTTAAGACTGTTGTTAAATGAATTCAAAGAAGTCTGGCCTAAGGATTTACCTGATAGATTGCCCCCCATGAGGGACATCCAACATCACATAAACCTCATCCCTGGGGTTAGCCTGGCCAACCGCCCTCATTATCAGATGAGTCCGAATGAGTGTGGGATACTTCAGGGGCAAGTGGAGGAATTGATCCGTAAGGGTCTCTTGAGAGAGGGCATGAGCCCATGTGTCGTACCAGCATTATTAACGCTAAAAAAAGATGGAAGTTGGCGCATGTATGTCGACAGCCAGGCAATCAACAAAATTACCATCAAATATCGGTTCCCAATACCACGGTTGGACGACATGCTTGATATGCTAGAAGGGGCCAAGGTGTTCTCTAAACTAGATCTAAGGAGCGAGTACTATCAGATTCATATCCGACCTGGTAATGAGTGAAAAACGGTATTCAAGACCAAGGAAGGGTTATATGAGTGGATGGTCATGCCCTTCGGCCTATCGAACGCACCAAGTACTTTTATGCGTTTAATGAATCAAGTGCTAAAACCGTTTACTGGCCGATTTATAGTAGTATATTTTGATGACATATCGATATATAGACAGGATGAGGCGGAGCACTAGAAACATCTCAGGCAGGTGCTACAGGTCCTATAAATTAACAAGTTGTACCTCAACTTGAAGAAGTGTAGTTTTTTAACTGACAGCCTGTTGTTTCTAGGGTTTGTTGTAATGTCCACAGGCATTCGTGTAGACGATGAAAAGGTGCAAGCTATTAGGGAATGGCCGATCCCGATGAACATTCATGAGGTGAGGAGTTTTCACGGGTTGACGACTTTCTATCGTCGATTTGTGCAAAATTTTAGCACCATAATTGTGCCTATAATAGATTGCATGAAAAAAGGACCGTTCCAGTAGACCGATAAAGCTAATAAGAGCTATCATGAGATCAAGCATCGTTTGTCTACAACATCGGTCTTGGTACTTCCTAATTTCTACAAATTGTTTGAGGTTGAGTGTGACGCTTCATACGTCAGAGTTGGGGGAGTATTATCACAAGAAGGCAAGGTAGCCTTCTACAACGAGAAGCTTAGCGAAGCTCGAAAGAAGTGGTCGACTTATGAGCTTGAGTTGCACGTAGTTGTTCAGGCGCGGCGACATTGGCGGCATTATTTAATTTAAAGAGAGTTTATTCTTTACACTAACCATCAAACATTAAAGTTTATTAATAGTCAGACTAACGTGAATCGTGTGCATGCTAGATGAGTTGCGTTTTTACAAGAATTCATGTTCGTTCTGAAGCACAAGTCAGGGCAACAGAACAAGGTGGCTGATACACTTAGCCGTCATGCATCACTACTTGTTACGATGAGCAACAAGGTGGTCGGCTTCGACTGTCTCAAGGAGCTGTATGCCAAGGATGAGGATTTCAAATATTCTTGGGTGAAGTGCTAAGAAGGTCACCCCAGTGACCTTCTGTAACACTCTAATCCTCATAACCCGAGAACGGTCGCTCGAGTACGAGAACCTGAGGGTTACATTATGAATGGAATTATAATTTATGTAAATTTCCTACACAATTAGTAGTGACAAAACATAACTTCTGTATAAACTAACAAACAAAGTTCAACATACGTGAAATAATAACCAGTAGTAAAGTGAGATCCCTCAGTGAGGGACTTAATTACAAAACTCAAAGGCAAGCAAATATTATATCGAGCATATAAAAGCAGTAAATCCTAAGCATTTAGTGAAGTTCCTGCAGCTTGACTATATCATTATCTGGGCCTTTCTCACCTTACTTTTTCTTGGCAACACTAAGAGTCCCGTCATAGGCATTGTCCTTGGTCTTCACACCTGTGTCTATTTTGTGCAACCGCATAATTGAGCGAGTGAAAACTCAGTGGGAATTTCCCTCATAGATTCATTCATAACACATCATTCCAAAATAGGTTAACATTCCATGTTGAATTCATAAGGTAATACATATACGTATGCAATTGTATGAATGTATGAATGTATGTTCAAGACACAGATCTGGTGATGCACATCCAGCTGTCAAAATAAAAGACTGCCCGTAGTAGGTAGACTACCAGGAAAAGGCCATGAAAGTGAGTGCGCCCAAGGACAATCTTACTCCTGGAATAATACTCAGGGTACGCCCAAGGGGTATCTAATCCTGAAATAGCCTCATGTAAAATAAGAGCGCCTAAAGTAACTCAAATGCACAATTCTGGCCATTCTACTGATCTAACAGTCAGTCGAGCAGAGCGTGTCTTACCTTAAGTACTCGAAAAAGCTCCAATGTTATGTGTGAATGTCATGTATCATGATATTCATGTACATATGATGTTATTTCCATAAACATGGTAACCAGTTAACTGAAACTCCTAACTGGAGCATACCGTATCCAATTCTCATAACTTCCCCCAAATGTGACTTGTCATACTTAGATTCCATCATGCAACATTGAAAGTGTATTATATATCGTTAACTCAACTTTTGATCATGCATTAGGGAGTATAATGCCAATCCCAATTATATGTTGATCACAACTAGAATGCAAGCAATTATTCATTATTAACATAATCAATCGAGGCTTGATCGTAAACATTCGCTTCAAAGAAAAATAGTTCTATCATATGAAACGGATTACGGATTAAGTTAACCTTACAATTAAAGACAATATTCACCACTTCATGTATTTATAATTAAATGCGTTAAACCATGAGGCCAAGAGTAAGATAGGAGTGTTTATACATAGTTAGTGTAGTCATTTCAAACAGAAGTAAGATTATAACACATGCACCATTAACATTTCTATCATTCAAGCTTTAACATTATTTGAGAAATCCATGTCGTAAAGAAGCTATGGGGGCATATGCCTCACCTACATTGGAATTTTCTCTTGTCGTGGGATGTGAGTGCAATGATTTTGCTTGATTTGATTGCCCGTAGGGGTGTTTCCTAATGTGAAATAGTTGCTGATTGTACCTGATGAAATTTCCATAAACACTAATGAGTCGTGACTGAGTTGACTCAATCGGGATTCTCGATTTGTAATGAGTTGGGTAGTCCTAACATTTTCTTTTACTAGCTACACAGTTGGATTTAAGACTTACCAAACCTGTGCCTCTGAGTTCTTCAATAGATGATTTAAATCGGTAAAACATATCTAGAAAGCAGGTCGAGTTGACTTGCTTGGAGCCAAAACTGATGACTCGCTGAGTTTGGCTCCAAAAGGCTATGTAAGTGTTACGCCCCAGACTAGGTAACCGGACTCACAAGGAACCCGATGGCTGGTTCTGGTCGCAACAGCCTTCGCAGTACCTCATTCTCGGCTCCTGAGGCAGGTTCCGATCCTCGGATCCTACAAGGAGGATTTTCATAACAGTATAATCATTACCAATATGAGTATACCCAAGATCACAACAAGTACATCTGGAAGTAACAAATGATACACATCACAAAATCCACTAAGAATTTGAACTTTTACAAGCTTACATAAGGTCCAAAAGGACATACATAAGATAATGGGAAAAGAGAGAAAAGAGTTAGCAATACTGGAGTCCTCAAGCTCAACTCTACTCCACGCTCTGCTACTACGACACCTGCCTAGGATCTCCTACACGCATCAATTGTGTATAAGCTTATAGAAGCTTAGAGGGTGGTGTAAGTGTGTGACAATGGTGCACAGAAGAATAGTAGGAGGGTATAAGAAGAGAAGCATGCTCAAAGCCAACACCACCAACCTTACCAAGGCTATCATGAACACAAGAAGCTATACTAAGGTAGTACAATAATGCGGGAATCCATACTAAGGCTATATAATGCAATGAGTACTGTAATGCAATGAGTACTGGGCGCCATGCCAAGGTGATGCAATATGAGGCTTACACAGCCGGTGCAAATGCAATGTGAAGTAATGCCAATGCTCATATCCAATCCACATATCAAGTACATTTCCATCATAAGGAAATCACCGGGGTCCATTACACTGCTGGATAACTACCGCTCTACAGACCCCGCACAGTCAAACGAGCGTAAGAGACCTCACCACCCTGCCCGCGGACAGCCAATCACCAGCAAGGCCTGAAGGTAGCGGACCCATTCACGAGCTGGTCAGACTCAGCCTAACAATGCCCCCTTACATCAGGCGAGTAAGGCCACACCCTTATCCAACCGACTACACTACAGTGGGAGTCATGGCCTAATGGTATAAGGACCTCGTGCGCTCATATATTTCACTCGGTCACGGCGTTAGAGTAGATCCTTGGTACTATGAAAGTTTTAAAAATTTCACCCATGGGCATCCTATGCACCCGGTATGCTCAAGTAACATTTCCGGTGTCCAAACATGGCCATTCACGATGTAACTGTGGAGGCTATAACCCTGATGAAGCGAGGGTGATAATGCTCATATGTTATGCAATGCTAGATGCATGAATCACACCATCAACTATGCATCAATTCCAAACATCCAACATGCTTAAGAGGGAATAATACATCCCTCGGGAATGCAATATGCAATGCCCAATGGCACAATCATAACCAAATACACAGTGTCATCCAAGCATACAATGATGCACATGGGCCATGAAGATGGGTCTAGACGCATTATGTGGCGATATACAAAGTAGTACACTCCTCCTATCCAAAAAGGGACCAAGACTAAGTATTCAGACAATATCCATAAGGAATCTCACCTCTAGTGGGGGCCCATTTACCTGGGGTAGTCCACGAGACTAAGCATACAACTACGTGTCTAAGTAACATAGAAGTGAGTCTAGCAAGAGTTTAAGATGAGCCTCTAATGACATTTAGATACAAACAGGCCTATAGGGGTCCATAATGGGGACATTTAACCACCATTCCCCAAGAGGCATCTCAACCACGAACTATATGGATATAAGGTCTAAGGCCCTACATTCAAGATAAGAACACAGGTAACCACATACATACATTCCTCATAATAGGCCATAAAAAGATATAACACCACTTTTAACAACATGGGCCCCAAGAGAGAAATTAAGGCCCAAGGCTCAATTCCCAATGGTCATAGAATCCATGCATTAAGTTGGACTTGGTGGGCAGTCCGCATACACAATATACGGCCCAAAATAAGTTTAAGTTCGGATGATGAAACGGGCCCAACTACATCAGCCCAATAACTAGCAATTTAAGTGGGCAACCAAGGGCCCAATACTATCCTTATCTTAGCCCATAAGTCATCAAAATGGTGGAAGCTGGCCCAATATATGGTTGGGCCAAGCTGGGATGTCCCAACCCACTTTGGGCCCATGGGATGTCCCAAAAATCTGATCTAAGATGGTGTCCTCGTGTGATCAGTAGAGGTGACCCAAAAGAATGCACTAATTAAGCTCAAAGATTATAAGAAAACCCAAGCATGCAACACGTACACAAGTTCTCAATATGGTGGTTCCCATGTCCAATAAAGTTTCAACCATAACAATGTACATTTGAGGCCCCTTGATAAACGTTGGGCCCACTCAGCTTCCTGGGCTTGCTAAAGCCCAGAAATTAGTCAAATAAGTGGGAATGATCTCATGAAGGCCAACAATATTCACAGGGGACCCCACCAGATGGAGGGTGTGTATACATCAAGAAAAGATCAAGTGGGCCTGCTACTGGATTGTGAATCCAGTAGCAACCCAAGGCAGAGAGTGCCTCCATGATCGAGCGATCAAAGGCTTGGACAGCCTGAACCAAACATGTGTTAAGGTAGGTTCCACATATATATAAATTGAGCCTTAAACAAATGGCCTAGGGTCTATGGTGGGCCTTTAACCATCCATAGGGAAACCCATGGGCCTACCTTAGGACCACCCAGAAGGACATCCAACCTCAACTGGTTTCTAAGAGGTAGCCCGCCACTACTCGAGTATGGAATAAGGCCCAAGGCCTAAGCAATCCATGGCCTAGTGGACCATACACTAAGCCCAATACTTAGGTAGCATGGTGGGCCCTTAAGCAAGGTTTGGACCCAACCATAAAGGTCATAAATCCATATATTATGGTGGGCTTCATGGGCAGCCCAGTAATTCATTTACATGGGCAAGTTTCACATTTAACACAAGTGAGTTGGGCCTCACTTTTGGCCCAAGTACAGGGTCAGTTTAGTGGGCAGTCAAGGGCCCAACCTCTTGTGTATTATTGCCCCTAAGCCCATCACAATAGATAGCAGAGTATAGGCCCAAGATTAATGAGCTTATCCAGAAGAACTGAGTCCACAAGGCCTACTTGCTAATACAAACATGCATATAATATATCACATAATGGGCCCAAAAGAAATGGCCCAAACAAAAGCCATCCAATTCATACATTATGGTGGACTTGAAGGCAGCCCGTAAGCCTAAGAATACACATGGTCAAGGCCTATATTGACAGTGTGGGCCTTGCCACACCAGCCTAAAGACTTAGCAAGGTCCTCCACAATATACATTTATGTGGGCCTTGCAAGTCAGCCCACAATTAGGCATTTTATGAGGACATCAAGGCTAATAAATACACATGATCAGCTTGTAGACGGCCCATTGGGCCCATGAATCAATAAGGTCAACCCTTGCACAATCTTGGGCTCAAGAGATAGGTTTCCAGCCCATTGGGCCTATAAAGCTATCAAAAATTCAGGTTAAGGCTAGCCCACAAACCACCACAAAGGTAGGCCTCAAGGGGCACTAATTAAGTCTAAAATGTCTAAGGAAGGAGGGCAAAGAGTGTGTGCAACACTCCCTTAAATCTGGTGGGCCGCCACGGCTCCAAAAGATCAATTATGCACAAATTTGGGCCCCTTATTGGAATTCCAGCCCACCCACTTCTTGGGCTTGCTGGAGTCTAGAAATTTATTTAATTCAAATGGGTTATTGACCCATGGTGACCCACACATATTACAGTGGGTCCCACCAGATAAGAATGGGGATATACAACACTTACAAGTGGGACATGCCGTTAGAATGTAGGCCCAGCAGACCAAGGTAGGGGCATCCCATGGTGGTTAGTCATATGGGCCTGGGTATTTGGCCCAAAATTGACCCAATTTACAGGCCATACCACGGTCAGTCCAGGGACCTGATGGCCCTGAAAATTTGTACGATGGTCCTTCCATAGGTGGACCACAACTCTACAAAATTTCAGAATTTTTGGACATCTAAAAATAATTTAATTAATTTGAACGATACAATCTGTCCAGAAAATCGGACTGGCCTGGACATCCCAACGTGGTGGGCCAGTCTGGGCCTTGTCACGGTGTACACAGGGGTCCATTAGACCTGAAATTTGGTAAGTAGATCCCACCATGAGTAGAATACCACTCTGAAAAGTTTCATAATTTTTGGATACTCATAAGTATTTTAATTAATTTAAAGAATACAATCTGTCCAGGGTGAAATATTGCTGGAATATAACTGTCCTAAATTTGGGCCATCAAATGGGTGGGTTCTGGGCCTCCAAAATTCTTGAAATTTAGACCCAAGGTCCCTCATCAAGCCTAAAACAAGGTGAGACCTATAAATATGGTCCACCTTCTGAGAAAATATTTTTTTAAAATTTATTTTTATGGAACTATGCTGCTGGACTGCATAGCAGAAATATCTGGTAGCCTACTATATTTGCCCACCCATTTGGATGCCCAAATGGGGTCCATTGGCCATAAAAATTTTTAGGTATGTCCTACCATAGGTGGGAGACTTCTCTACAAAATTTTAGAATTTTTGGGATAGTAAAAGTATTTTATTTAACTCCTACAATTTATGGACAGCAAGGTATTTCAACAAAATTCTGCTGCTGAAACAATGCTGCTGCCCTTGATTTGTGCACCCTATTAGAGTGGGCCCAGGTCTGCCAAATTTTAAGAAAATGTAGGACCAACATCCCTACACAAGTATACAACAAGGTGGGGTCCACAAAGGTAGCCCACCATTTCAGAAACAGACTGATAATTATGTTTGTACAGTAAGCACGGTTGCTAGACAGTCCAGAAAATTTGGACTATCCACCCTCCTTGGCCCACTCTTTTGGGTGATCAAACAAGGACGGATGAGGGTGAAATTTGGGGAACATCTAGGTGAGATCCCCACCTTTAAGAGGTATATATCAAATGGGACCAAACACCCCACCAATCATCCCCAAAACTGAGCTCAAGACAACTCAAAAATCTGTCCAGATGGCTTTTGGACAGCAACATAATACTGAATTAAAATAATTATAATCACTATAAAAAGAGGAAATCAATCCATGAAAATTGTGGTATAGACCACCCTAGTGTGCCCCACAAACATCCAAACCATACCCCCTCCATGAAACCCATTGCATGTGCCCAAAATGGAGTAAATAGAGTGTCAATGTCCAAGGAATGGACAGCCATGGGTGTCCACTTTGCTTGGACGGTCTGGATATTCTGGGGCCACTAAGTGGGCCACACACATCAGGAAATCAAGAATAGAATAATAGAAAATAAAAATAATCTAGCCACAAGAGAGGAAAATGCCATGATGGGGTCCATGGAGAATGGCCCCATCCATGGATCATGCATGCAAGGAAAAAGGGCCATTGGCCTCAACCATGGAGACATGAGGGACCTCCATCACCACTTGATGGGTCCCACAAGCTCCTAAGAAAGAAATGAAGAAGGATCTAAGAGCACCCACCTTGATCCTTACAAAAATCTAGGTGTCCTTGCTCCTCTAGCTCAAAGGAAGGGAAATCAATGGATGAGATGATATTGAAATGGATGGATTTAGAGAGATTAGGGAAAGAAGGGGCTGGAGAAAATAGGGGATTTGCTGGTCATGGAGAGAATGAGAAGGAGGGAGAGAGAGATAAGGAGATAAAGAGAGAGAGAGAGAGAGAGAGAGAGAGAGAGAGAGAGAGAGAGAGAGAGAAAATCATTTGTTTGTAAGAAAAGAAATAATTGCCTACGGGAGGAGAAAACAAGGTTGTAGGGTAGAGTAGGCTTTTGGGTGGTGTGTATGGGGTGGGTAGTGTTAGCTATGGAATTTTAGTGGCGTGTATAGTGTTGCATGGGAACTTGTGTCAAGAGGAGTGGGGTCCACATACATGACACTTAAGTGGACCACATGATTAAGGGTCATACAATGAAATGTACACAACTTTTGATCTACATATCGGATTTATGCGCGAGACGTGGCGTTGAAACCACAGCGACGATGTGGTCACAATGACATAGGTCTCAGCTTGATCCGATTCGGGTCTACGTGACCGGACTCAAGGATGACGCAAACACTACCCAATGGTCGTGGGTCACCGAAATTTAACTGGTAGGACCGCGAGACCAAGATGAACGAGATGCATACTCACATACGCGCATGCACACATGTAGACTCGGGTCAGGTCTCACAGTAAGCCACGGGGTTTAGTGCATGGATCTATTGATTCTAATACACTCCACCATTACCTTCAACTGGATGAAGTCGTTTTTACTCAGTCGGCAAAGTGACTGAGCCAGCCCAACGAAATGCATTGAGTCGACCCAATGGTGAAATGAGTCTGGGTTCATGCTCAACTGGGTGAGTCTTTGACACCCATGGCTGGGTTCAAGTCCAACTAGATGACCCACAACGCAGACCTAACCAAGTCAGGTAGCCATTATCAGCACTGAGTTAGGATCGCTGACTCAGTAGAGGCATCAACAGCCAGTATCACACTTAGTAGCAACAGGCAACCCAACCATGGTTATAGTGCTAATCCCATTCCCAGCAGGAAACTGACCCCTGCCATGGAGGCAGGTCAGGTTTTTGCCATAGGGATGGTGCTTTGAATAGGGCGAGTGCAGCCCCTTTGCTAGCCGCGAGTTACGGTGACGGTAAGATAAATCGATCCAATCAAGGGCGTTCTGACAAAGAAGAGGAGTATGAAAGTTACCTGATTTGGGAAAAATCCTCAGCTGTTGACGGATGGATTGGGATGATGGATAACCCCAGAACATGATGCGGTTGGCTGTTGTTTGGAGAGATACCTAGCCCACTCAAACGAGTCGAGATAACTGGTGGAATTTAGTTCCAGAAATCCCATGGGAACTTCCATTTTTCCCTTCCTTTTCTTCTCTATTTCCTCTCCTTTCTCTCTCAATCAAACCTCTCCCTCTCTGCTATTCTCAGGGCTGGTCGACTCAGCTGAGTCGAGTTGCCAGTGACCCGTTCGAATGGTGGTTTCCCATTTTCTCTATTTTCTTTTCTCTCTTGTTCTTATCCGTTTCTCCCCTATTCCTATCCGTTTCTCTCTCATTCTTATGGGCTTTCCTCTTCTGGAAAGCTCTTATGCTAATCTTCGAATTAGTGTGGGTTTAACCCTACCCAACCAAGAAAGCCTTTAGATTAGGATTCTAAATGATGCATGGGTCCAAGTGGCATTCGTGGAAAGGTTTCGGGTGTAATGGGCCACCCGATGGACGATTCAGATTAACGACAAGATTTGATTTTAAGAAGATGGTTTTCATCGTCAATTTGAGGAAGATGATTGAACAAAAATGGTGGTTTTATTTTGGATGGGTGATTTCATGATCTGAGTCATTCACATGGTTCAGATGGGGCCTATAGGGCTTGTGGGGTCCATTCATGGTGCCCGATGGCCCGTAGGTTTAAAAAGGTTACGTTGCAAATGAGATTTCAATAGCCGTTTCAATTTCTCTCCATATTTTCGTTGCTAAGAGGAAAATCTCATGTCACCCAATTTTGGACGTCCAGGATCAACTTAAGGGAAACTTTCAGCCCATCATAAATGGTCGGGATGGATCATTATCCAAAAACGGAACGATCTCCGTCCTTATCCAGACGTTGCCGTGGCATTTCCCAGATGAGGACGGTGACTGGATACTCACGTGGAGCAAGAGCGCGTGATTCCGACCTGACCTAGCCGTCCGGACAACCGGCTAAACACGCGATTTAGGAGGATTCCTCATCCAAGTGTTGCGTCGGGATTGCCCTAATGATTCAGAGTTCAAGTGTTCTACAGGTCCCTACAATTCCACTGTCAACACAGGGTAAGGTCGGTGAGATCAGCTCATTACAATAGACGGTATGGATCGGGCGAGAATAATCCCGATTTCTCATGATGATGGCCCACCTTTAGACAGACGAACGACTGCTTTCAAATTCCGCGTGCGTGGGAAAAATGGACGAGATTCTGAATTTTAGTTGTTTGACCTGATAACAAACTCGGTAGGATGCGTGTGCAGTTCCTCTGTATGCACACAAGGATTTAATGTGGGGTCCACCTTACGTTCTAGGCCAATCTACACCGTCAGTTAGTCTTGAAAGGTCCCTAGACATCTCAGTTTGGAGTTCTAGGATGTTTTGACAGTTGAATTGGGTTTTGTGTTACCTATTTCCCTTACGGTGCTTGTGGATTTTCCTATGTTGGGGATTGATCTACTTTCGTTTCTGCAACCAATATACTAAGGGATCGTTATAGGTTTTGATTGTTCTCACATCGAATGGTTTATTCATTCACCTATATATATATATATTTATTGTTCATGAAAATTCGAGGGTCGTTACACCTTCATATATAGGATGATTTTCTCTTCAAAGGGAATCGATTGTGCATCCCCCAAAGTTCTCTGAGGAAGCAGATTATTCAAGAGCTACATGGAGGTAGCCTCGGTGGACACCTTGGGCAAGACAAGATGCGAGCTCTTGTGGAAGAACGATACTACTGGCCGCAATTAGTATGTGATGTGGGAAAAGTTGTACAACGTTGTCATGTTTGTCAGACATCTAAAGGGCAATCTCAAATAACGGGCCTCTACACCCCGTTACTTATGCATGACAATCCTTGGGAGGATTTATCAATGGACTTCGTGCTTGGTCTCCCACGAACACAACGTGGTATGGATTCGGTGTTCGTGGTAGTAGATCGTTTTTCCAAGATGACACACTTTATCCCATGCAAGAAGACTCTCGATGCAACACACGTGACAAATCTATTCTTCAGAGAGGTCGTACGGCTATACGGGGTCCCCAAGACCATTATTTCTGATCGTGACACGAAGTTCATTAGCCACTTTTGGCAAACTTTGTAGACTCGATTCGATACACGACTTCAATTCAGCAATACTTACCACCCACGGACTGATGGGCAGACCAAAGTTGTGAATCGCACGTTGGGAAACCTCCTTCGCTGTATTTCAGGAGAAAAATTGAAGCAGTAAGATTTGTCCTTGTCTCAAGCAGAGTTTGTATTCAACAACATGGTGAACCGCTCAACAAGGAAATCACCGTTTTAGATTATCTATGGACGAGTGCCTCGCCACACGCTTGACTTGGTCCCTTTGCCCAAGCACCCAGGCACGAGCATTGCAGCAGAACATATGGCAGACAAGATCATGGGCATCCATGCAGAAGTGCAGACCAAGCTACATGCCTCGAACGAGAAGTACAAGGAACAAGCGGATAAGCACCGGCGACAAAAAGTATTTGAGGTGGGCGACCGCGTTATGGTTCATCTGCGCAAAGAGAGATTTTAGACCAGGATGTACAAAAAGTTAAAAAATAAGAAGATTGGACCCGTCCCAATCATTCGAAAGATCAATGACAACACTTATGTTGTTGATCTTCTAGATGACATGGCGATCTCACGGACTTTCAATTTCGCGGACCTGACCGAGTATCATGAACCAGCGCAGGATGAGAACTCGAGGATGAGTTCTTTTGAAGTAGAGGGGACTGATGTAGAGCGGGTCGCGGACAGTTTCATGGCCAAGATGGATTAGAAAAGGGCCGATTGACGACAGAAGTGATCCGGACCGTCGGACCTTAGATCGAGCATATGTCCCAATCCGGAATGAGTTAGCTGACGTAAAATATATGATTTTGGGGTAGAATGAGCTACTTTAGCCAACCAACCCCGTTATGTCGGGTTGTGATGCCCGAAATTGCAAAAAACTCCTAGATCGATGGTCGTTTCCCTGTTTTAAATTCGTTTTTACTATAAATAGTAAATTTTAGTTTGGTTCTAACTCTTCATCCATCGGGCTTTAGGAGTTGCGCCCAACGTGAAAAGAGGTTAGAATAATTAGGGGAACGGTTTGGTGAAGCTAGATAGGACACTTACTATTTTTGGCCGAAAACCTTGCGCACTAGTAGACATCACGAACGTCTATAAATAGTAAGTTTACTATTTATAGTAAGTCGGGATTTCTAGGAGTTTTATTTGTAGTTTGATTCTGATTTCTTTCCCATTGCTTGGTACCCCTATTTAAAGGGTTGTGAACTTATTTTTAGTCAGGAATTAATCAATTTCGAATTTCTTAGAATTTATTTCTATTTTTCTGCTTTCTTTCCTTGTGGATTCAAGAAGTCTCTGTGAGGAGTCCAAAGAAGCTTCTTGGATTCGGAGTAGTTATCCTCATCACGTTCATCCCTGCGTCATATACTAATAAAAATTATATTTCAAATATTATATTATGATAATTTAGATAATCCAAAAATTAATTTGAACTTAATCTAGTTTTAATAAATTATTTTTATTTTAATTAATTCGAGAAACAAATTATGCAATTATATATATATATATATATATATATATATAAAATTCAACATTCAAATATATTAGCTAAAGAATTTTAAAGAAATTTCGATAAACTAAAAATTCCAATTATTGAGATAGATCACCCACCTCATTGTGCTTTGATGATTCCAACTCGAAATCTCTCTCTCTCTCTCTCTCTCTCTCTCTCTCTCTCTCTTTCTTTTTGTAATAGATCCCCGCTAACATTGGGTTTAAGAAGAAGTGTAGAGGGAAATGGGTTTGCGACAGCATAGTATTATTAATTTTATTTTATTTTATGGATGGTCGAGATTAGTGGTGTGTCTACACACACAGATATATATATATATATATATATATATATATATATATATATATATAGGGTGGATTGGAACAAAGGGTACCACCCCTTAAATGGTTCTGATTAATGGGCGAGGCCCACTAGGGTGGTGGGTTGAAATCAGTGGATGTGAGTGCGATTTATAATTAAATGATGAGTTACAAAAGATTTAATCGGATGATTGGGAACTAATCTTATGTATGGGTTAACATATGGTTACTTGCTTAAATAGATGAATTCATAATGGGTTTTGTGATGACTCAAACAAAGGGTTCGTCGAACTAGCGATTCAAATAAATGATTAGGTAACCAACTTTATAATTGTACAATTAGATGGATAATTGAGAGTTACATACCTGATATCATGTATGACGGACGATTGGGTGTGAGGAATCAAACGAATGAATGATCGGATAGTCACCCATGTACCTACACACACATAAAAAATTTCAAGTTATTACAAGCAAAGCTTTAGTTGTCAATTTAGTTTGAGTTATATATCTTTCTCAATTGAGATTCATTGTGTATGTGTGTGTCTACATACATAAATATATATGTAGAGAAAGAGTATTATGGAATTTAGATATATTTTTTAATGGTGATTAAATAAATTGTTCTAATGGATGTATTATATATATATATATATATATATATATGATTTGATGTTATATGATCTCTATAGATTTGTAAATGTGAATACTTAAATTATAAGTCATGATCTGGGATGCATAATCAGGGTCTGGCCAACTTGGCTGTTGAATTTCAAGGTGTGACACATGCCCTCAGTTCCAAAAGAAGGTGTAGGAAGAGGGAGGTTGGGTGGTATAGGGTGGAATGTCCAAATTAAGTTTGCAGTTGAAGTGATTGGAATAATAAGGCTTGTCCTAAAAAAGAAGATGTCAATGCTTACATACTCACAATTGGTGATTGAGTCAAAATATCTATATCCATTTTGGGTTTGAGAGTATCCTTAGAAAATATATTTTATAGCATGGGGATCAAGTTGATCAGTGGCACTACCAAATTTATGATAAAAAGATACGCCTAAACACAAGAGTAAGTAGTGTAAAAGGTACAATGTTGTTTTCCTCTAAGTGTAGAGGTTCACAAGTAGCATCTTGTGAGCACAGGGTTAATCCCACAGGGAGATGGATTAAGAGGTGGGAAAATCAAATGCAAAACTAATTAAGTAATGGAAGCAGACCTATGAAAATTCTAACTAAACGGATGCAATGATTTTGAGAGTATGACTTTGAAAAGGAATTCAATTAAATTAAAAACACCCAAGCTTCAAAGTTCCATACATAGATTAATAATCCATTAATCATAGTGACTTTGATAACACAATTAGGATCCAAGCATTATGGTCAGCCTAAATGAAAAATAAAACAATTTAATTATTTGACTAAATGACATAAGAGATTAGAGAATCATGGATTAACACCATTAAAATATACCCTTAATCGCCAGTGAACGTAAGCATTCAATATCCATGAGATAATGAATCAAATAATATAACAAGTTAAGAATATCTCCCATCTAAGAAATCTTATTGATCTAAGTTAAGCCTAAGCATCCACCATATGGATCTCACGTGATGGATCAAAAATATAAACCTAAATACTTGATAACATGCATACACCATTCATCTCATCATTCAAAATAGTCAATCATCACAACTAAGGAATCATTAAGCCCATGTGCTTCCCTTCTGGATTGGGCTAGAGGGAATTAGAAAAACATAATCAAATTGAAAATAGAAAGTAAGTAGAAAGCATTTAACATAATTAGAATTTGAATTGAAACAAATTGAAATACTCAACTTTTACTTGAAGCAAATCGAAATTTAACGTCCTTCTTTTCCCAAAAGTATATAAAAAAAACTAATAGGGATCCAAAAAAACTTGTAAAAAAAATTCTAAAACCATGAAACTCCAGAGAGCCCCCCTTAAATGGTTATGCCCTATTTATTCTCATAGACTGGTGAAGGCTTTTCTAAAGAATATCACTGATTGTCGTTTAACTAACAATTGGCCTTCACATGATTTAGTCGTACAAGCACAAGTGTGGGTCACACCTTGATGTATATGTAATATCCATGCCATCCATCCGATACCCCAGATCATTTTACACGTTGGACCCAAAAATGAGGAGAATCCAAAACCCAGTGGGACAACCATAGTGGAAGATGTCCACTGTTAAAACTTCCCCCAGAACCATCTTGCATGCGGTGTGCATATTTCACGCACCAACCACCTAGCTGGTGACATCATCAAGCACCCTACCTTTGAAAAGTCGCACAACATGTGCGTGGCCCGACATGATATAGTTCCCAAGATCTGATCCTTTTATTAGATTCCTAGTGTTGTCTTTACCTAAATGGACCGTTGGCCTGTCCAAACAATGTCCAATGATCCCAGACTTTGATCAAAACTATATGTAATTTTCTTGATCTTGCAACCCGTTAGAAAATTCGAATTTCTTCGAACTTCATATTATACCTCTTATCAGCATTCCCTTCAATATGGGCGGTTCTAATCACCTAAACTAGGCCCCACATTCTTAAATAAAATGGCCAAAATTGATTTGAAATCCAATCCATTTTGTTTCACGTACTTATGACATATTTGGAAATTTGTCAAATCTCGCCTGTACACCTCCCCACAACTTTGGTTCTTCGTACCTTTCACCAATCCGGACTCTCCATCATCTTCGATACACTATTTGAGTCGCACAAAGTTTGTCTCATCCCCTGGTTTCGAACGTAGCACGCCGTATGACTCCCTAATCTCTGATACTCACAATCTGATCATTCAGCTCATTTTCTTTGGTCTTGGCTTTCTAATCGGACGATCTGAACCGACAACTCTTCTTACATCTATGCTTCCATCATCCATTGCTGAATCTGCAGCATAAAATCACTTAATTAGCACACAGAACAGAAAAAACATACAATGGATGGATGTATTGATTATGATCTTATTTTGATGATTTTCTAACACGTATTATGCTAAAATGATGCTAACTGAGGTCTAAATATGCAATATTTACGACTTAACACACCCACAACCAGCTTTTTGATAGTCCCGAGCAAAATAAGAGAAGAATTTTTTTTAAATAAATAAATAATAAAAATTAGTCCTATAAACAAAATTAAAATGAAAACAAAAATTCTAACTACACCACTTTCGCAGATAATCTCGATTGCATTTAGCATATGCAACAAGCCTTTAAACCCCTAGGTTCCCTCTAGTAGACGAGTTATAGTCTTATGAGGGTTTCCAAAAATGTTACTGTAACATCCCGAAAATCGGAGGTCGAGCATAAACTCAACTCCCGAGTTCCAGAACATCACTTATGCAACAAAATGAATGGTGATTGAATGTTGACTGTATTCGTGCATTGAACATGAGTGAGATTAAGCCAAAACAACATATCATACTCCAGAGACAGTTAAATTGCAAGCGGAAGACTGTGATAGACATATAAAATATAAAAACTGTGGTGAGTCTCCAGAGTGTGATAAAGTTACCAGGTTAAATAATTACAAGTACAATTCTAAAATTTATCAAGTGTGAGGAAGTGTAATGTCTTCTATCCCAAGTACCATAGCCCCGTCAATACAATATCAGGTCTTCATAGACCTGCCAGAGAGTTACAGATAGGAGGATTCCTCCTCCTCATCATCATAGTAGTGGTCTGACTCTGCTTCATAAGCATCGCCATCACCTGAAACTCAACAAATCTGGTTGGTGTGTACAACACCATCCCGTAACGTAGGTGTGAGTGATTAACTCAGTGGAATAGTAAAGCATAGGTTAACATGTTATCAACTTAGTCAACCAGTAATGATAAAGCAGTACAATCAAACAATTCTAAATACTCTTATTAATGCAAGTATGAATGCAGTCATGATGTATGCCCTCACCACACCCTCCCTCATGCAACACCATCTTACGTTCGCGGCATGCTTTCATCCCTCAGTGCTCCACATCTTCCAGGCACATGCAATGCATGATGAGAATGATTACCGAGTATTTATTAGTCCATTTCAAACAGCAGGATTGGGAAACTAAGGTACCTCCCTTGTATCATTCCCAAATATGATCTATTCTAGGGTCGTCAGTCCTAGTTAATCTCAGACAATGGTGTATTTTCTAGGTCACTGCAAAGGCTGCCAAGGCTGTTACGCACAAAGGTTACACCACTCCCCCATCACCTCTTTAACGATTCATCACTATACAGAAACAGGCCTAGTTCGTACTCTATACACCGCGGCAAAACTCTAAGGCTCACCCCAATTTCAGAGTATGCTCGAGGTCACTACAAAGGGCTGTCAAGGCTGTTGCTCACATTCATTGTACCACTCCCCCATCACCTTATCAATGTAGGCCGACAACACGAATATAATGTCTCATACCACCATAATCGGCTCACGAGTCTGGTTGCTCACTGGTCACTACGGGGAGGCACGTGGCCCCAACGTAGGCTGACAGCTCGACCACGATGTCCCATACCACCATGCCCGGCTCATGAGTCTTAGCGGATCGAGGTACCATGGTTAAAAGGGGTTTCACTGGTAAGTTTGGTACCCTAGGTTCAAGCAGTAGCGTTCAAACATGGTGAACGTACATTAGACAGATCGGGTTACTTGACGAACTCAGCTAGCTCGAGCGCACAACAAGTTGAACGACATGAAGTGCATAAGCACTTCGCATGGCCAACCACTATCGCCAACCGAAGTACGACTCGAGTTCGTCGAACACATCTCACGTGGCAAATGAATCAATCACGAATTTCAATTCGATCTGATTGTCCGGACTATAATCATAGCCCCAAACACAATCAATTACGGATAGATAAAACAAGAGGATCAAGATTCAAATCATACAATTAAAGTCCGGTATTATCCGTTTAGAATGCTGTGGGTTTACATTACACACATTCGTTACACCACTCCCCCATCACCCATGACGGATCATACAACATAAACATGAATTTAAACATACGCCTTACATAAATAAAATCATACAATCAGTTGAGCATGTTAACAAGCATATCATAAAGCATATTATAAAGCAGGTTATAAGGCATGTTATGAAGCACTATATAAACAGGAATACAAACACATATATTTCATAAATAAGTGGTTAAAGTGAACAACCCACATGGGGGAAATCATACATGTTTCTAAGGCAGTTGAGAATCCCATCTCAACACCTACCTAAGGCACCATCATCCACACACTTACTCTCACAAGCATTTTCACAAACACTTAGAGTACACTATTACGACATACATAATGTATAATAGCAAAACATGTATTAGGGCGAGTCCTTTCGCCAAGCAAGTATTTTACGCATATATAATATATTCATACAACAAATAATCATGGCAAACACATCTCCAAAATTTATACATATACGGTACTTTCTAGAATACACTATTTCTACATACATAGTGTATATTAGCAAATCATGTATTACGGCGAGTCCTTTCGCCAACTAAGTATTTTATCTATATATATTATATTAATACAACAAATAATCATGGCAAACACATTTCTAAAATTTATATGTATACGGTACTTTCTACAAATACCTAAAGTATGTAAAATTCCATATTCTTCATCTTTAATCGAAATAGAAAACAGACAGCACTTTGTACATGTGCAATTGCATGCAGATCATGAATCTATCATTATCTGACATTGAAAGCATTGAAAACCATAACCTATACACCTAAAGTCTGCACCTTTTATCGTAGAATCGAAATAGAGTCGATAGAATTGCTAAGTTTTTGAATACGGCAGTTTGGTAACCTATAGAATGAAATAGGTTAGCTATTTGATAACCTACAATCTATACAACCCCAAAACAGATTAGGGTTAGGGTTTCTTACCTAGAAATGGAGCTGGAATCATCGGAAAAGCAATTAGAATGAGGTGGTTAAGCACCTAAGGCAGCAAGGAAGAAAGGCAGGAAGGATCTCCCACAACTCTCTCACTTTCTCTCTCTTTTCTCTCTTCTCTCTCCTAGGTTTTCTCTCAAATTCATATGGCTGAATGAGAGAGGGGTTTAAGGTCCTTATATAGGTTAGAACATAACCAAAATAGACCTCAAGTTAAGGTATACTTAGGTTATAACCAAAGTTGAGCTTTTCTATCTCAATGGAGCATTTCTAGAGGCCCCTCTTGAGCCAAAGGTCGAACTTAAGCTCACAGACTATGGATCTAGGTTCCATTAAGTTTTCGTTTCAGTTGGATTCCCAGATCACGCGTGGCAGACCAGTTTCAGTTCAACGGTCAGCGGATCTCGATCAGAGATTCCGAGTACATGGATATGTGTATAAAATTTCTCCTGATCCGAGGGTGTAATTTGGTTTGATTCTGACGGTCTGGTTGCTTAAAACTGATCCGCAAGTGACAAGTCTCAGATTACTATTTGAGATATTTTTTTATAAAGAAATCTAAGTGTTTTCACACTCTCTCACTCCGGACTCAAGCGAACAGCTGTGGGACACTGTCTAGATTTGATTTCTGAAATGGTTGTCAAGCCCAGCGAGGCGGTCTTAAGTCCTTAACTTCGTATTATTCAGACTCTCGATGTGCGGTCTAAACCTGATACGGAGTTTCAAAGTACTCCTGAGAGCAGTCGGGTAATGAGTTTGATCCTAGGTTTTAGGGTAACCTAGCGTCAATGATTCTACAAGTTTTGGGTCTTGCAGATCGTATTTAAAGCGATTCAAACGGATTTCGTAACTAATCTAGTTTAGCACTTAGTTACTTTGTCTCATTTCTAAAGGATTTAATCCTAAGTGATTTCTGGTCGAGGTGGTACTCAGGCCTTTGTAGTTTGTATATAAGGTGATCCAAGTTATAACATTTAACTAGTTTAAGATAGTGTCTAGGGTGAAAGTACTTAGGAAAATTGAAAGAACAAGGTGGTGAAGGGTTGGATTTGTGAAGGAAATGGGTTCAGAAGCGATTTTAGACTGTGGGATTCAATTCTGACAAGTTAATAAGGTGTTAGGAGCGGCCCATTGTCTAAGGACGTCTAATTCCATGTTGGCAAAAATCCGGGCTATTACAGTTACCCATAAACATTGAGAACATGGAAAATAGTTCAAAACTCAAAAATTAATACAATTATACATCTATTCATCATATGAATTCTAAAACAAAGCAACACTTGTCCTACGTCTGACGTCAGTCAGAATCTCAATTTCCTAATCCATTACATACTTGAGTTCAGAGACCTAATCAAAATTTAGAATAGTTATGATCTAATATACTTAGGTGCTCGGTGATACTACTCTAACTAATTTGAGAAATATGCATGTTCCATATCCTAACTCCTTTCAATCTTCCTAAGAATGTAAAATCTCTAGTTATCTCATTTCCTTCATGCCCTTTCTTCTTTTATCATCATATTTCCTTCTTTTTATAGACCACCCTTAGATGAAGATTCCCACTGAGTTTGCTTCATAACCTAAGGTATCGTAATTGTAATGGCAACATCATTGAACACTTAGGTATCCTTGGTCTAGATTACTGACATGATTGTTATGGTCATTACATTCATGCTCTATAATTTTTTTCTTTTTCCATCACTTTTTTTTTCTTTTCAACATTCTCTCTTTTAAGCATATGTCAATGGTCCTAGATCATTTAACCTTAGTTTGAATCAACATTTGTTATTCTAGTTCACATAGCATATTCACCACTTAGTTAGCTAGGGTGTATTATGAATTCAGTACATCAAATTACAACTCGCTCTAAACTAGAATTAGATAATTGAACTCAAGTCTATAATTTTTCGGTTATCAGAATTTTGACTAATATCAACCTAGACTAAGTATTAACCTTTTCTTTAGAACTCGCATAATATCATGTTCACATTCTTGTATATATATATTTTAAAAAAAAAATTGATTTTTTTTGATAAACCTAAAAATAAAAGAAAACGAATAAACCTTAAAAAAAAAAAGACTCAAAAGTAAACTCTACTAAGGTATAAAATATGGGAACAATACAAATAAAGGAAATGATGGATGGTACCTTCCATGAAGTACTCACCTACGATGTGACACTAAAAATAAAAAATAACGAATATTGTACAAATCCTAAACTAATGCTCCATCAGACTAAGAGCATCAATCCAAATATTCTAGCTTATGAAGAGGGATGGACTCCTCTTCCAAATGAAAATTCTCCACGTAAGGCTTCAATCTTTGACCATTAACCTTGTACACATTACCATTACATAGATTCTCAATTTCAATAGCCCCATGAGTATATACATTCTTCACAATGAAGGGGCATGTCTATCTTGATCTCAACCTTCCTGGAAAGAACTGGAGACGAGAATTGTACCATAAGACTTTCTACTGAGGTTCAAAATTCTTCCTCAAGATGTTTTTGTCATGAAAATCTTTGGTCCTCTCTATGTAGATCTTAGAGTTTTCATAGGAGTCTCTCCTTAGCTCCTCTAACTCATTCAACTCTAATTTCCTTTGTCCATATTAAAGTTTAACTTCTTTATTACCCAGTATGCTCTATGTTCCAATTCTACAGGCAAGTGGTAAGCCTTCCCATACACCAATCTGTATGGGGACATTCCAATCAGGGTCTTATAAGTTGTCCTATAAGCCCATAGAGTGTCGGATAATTTGAGGGACCAATGCTTCCTAATAGTCTTTTTCAAAATGTGTTTGATTTCCTGATTAGAAATCTCAGCTTGCCCACTCGTTTGTGGGTGGTATGGGGTGCTCACTTTATGCTTGATGTAATAATTCTTCATCAAAGCCTCAAATGTCCTATTGCAAAAGTGAGACCCACCATTGCTAATGATGGCCTTAGGAGTTCAAAATCTATAAAGAATATTTTCCTTGAGGAATCGTATGACCACTTTGTTGTCATTGGTCCTACTTGGAACTGCCTCAATCCACTTGGAGACATAGTCCACACCAACCAATATATAAAGAAATCCAAAAGAAGATGGAATGGGCCCATAAAATCAATACCCCAACAATAAAAAATCTCCAATGGTAAAATAGGGGATAAAGACATCATGTTGCGCTGGGACACTCTTCCCAACCTTTAACATCTATTACAAGCAACACAGAAGGAGTGAGTGTCTTTAAACATGGTGGGCCAGTAGAAACCACACTGTAGGATTTTTGCAGTGGTTTTCTTAGCAGAAAAGTGGCCACCACATGCTTTCGTGTGGGAAAAGGAAATAATGCTCTGAACTTCATTCTTTGGTATACAACGTCTAAAAATTTGATCAGTCCCATATTTATATAAATATGGGTCATTCGAGAAAAAGTTCCTAACTTCGGTTTCAAAACGCTTCATATCTTGTGATTTCCAATGGTGTGGCATTTTTCTCGTCACAAGATAGTTCATTATATCCGCATACAAGGCAATTGGTAGATCGTAAATAATTGTTCATCAAGGAATGTGTCCTGGACATGCATATCCTCAGTGGAGTCATCTAACACCAATTAGGAAAGGTGATCGGCCACTACATTCTCTACTCCTTTCTTATCTTCTGTCTCTAAGTCAAATTTCTGGAGTACGAGGATCCATTTCAAAAGTCTTGGCTTTGTATCCTTCTTAGATAGCAAATATTTCAAAGCCGAGTGGTTCGTGAAAATGACCACTTTAGATCCAAGCAAGTAGCACCTAAACTTATCCAAAGCAAAGACTACTGCAAGTAACTCCTTTTCAGTTGTTGAGCAGTTCACTTGAGCTAAGTTTAGAGTTCTACTCGCATAGTGAATAACGTAGGTGTAAGTGCTATAATGTACAAAGCACACTCTTGTTTCTCAAATTTTGATGAGATAAAACAACTTATGATGTGGTTCACATGATGTGAATCAAGATGGAAAGTTCAAGAAGTAACTTTAAGTAATCAAGATGGAAAGTTCATAACATGACTTCAAGACATACTTTTTACTAACATACAAGACCTTCCTGAAGTTCAAGTCAAGAAGTAGATCAAGACGGAAAGTTCACCTTCAAGATAAATTCTACTTCAATTCTAGTAAAAGATCAAGCCCCATCTTCAAGCCCTATTGAAGATTCAACTAGAAGATCAAGCACCAAAAAGTTCAAACTACTTCATGTCAGTCTTTTCAGGTATAATTGACCCTAGAAAGACATTAGGCTTAAGTCCTTTCAAAACACAATCATATATGGGTTTTTATGCTTAATATAAATTAATCTTCAACTAGTCTAGGCTTAGGTTCGACTAGTCTAAGCTGTGGCTCGACCAGTCTAAGAAATTTTTAACTAGTCTAAGTTCAAAATGCAGAAAAGTAGATTTTTTCGTTGCTTCCTCGACCACTCAAGCAGACTGCTCAACCAATCGAAGAGAGGCCTTCGACTAGTCGAGGGTTGCTCGATTCGAAGTCTAGTAACTAAATTTTGGCACCCTTGACTAGTCGAAGCCCATGCTCGACTAGTTGAACAGGCCTTCGACCAATCGAAGAACCATTTTATCTAATTGCGCTCAAATTTTAAAAATTTGTTGAACCTTGACGAGTCGAAGCAACAACATTTTTAACTATAAATAGAGGCCTTCTCTCAATCCAAAATTACCAATTAAAGCGGAGAAAAGCCTACATCTAGAGAGAGAGAGAGAAGCCCCCATTATAATGAAGCTATTGCATAGTATCTTAATTAATATTTTTTTATATTGCTTTTTATTTTAATTCTTAGATCTCCTTTTTTATGAATCTTACTTTCTAAAGAGAGTTGATACTCTACCTTGAGATCTAGAGGAATTCAAACAAGTAGCTTCTGGTTTGAATCGATTTAAAATCTATCTAGAACCCAAAACCCTTGTTTATGTGACTGGACATTGAACAATCTACTTCAAAAGAAGCGGTTCTACAGGCTACATCAAGAGATACACCTTTAAGGTGAAGATAAGTATAATCTATCTTTGTATTTTGGTTTCTGTGAGATAACTAGAAAATCTCACTTGTTGGTTTGTCTGAGATAGCCAAAAAATCTTAGAAAGGGGTTTTTTATGTTTGTGATAGCTCTTCTAAAATCACAACTGTATAAGGTTTTAAGGTGAACCTGTGAAAACCTCATTTTTAGTGAAAGACAATATTATGTGGGTTGTGATTATTCAGAGTGGAGTAGGTGTGGCTGTTTGAGAATAGTTGGTGTACACACCAAACCACTATAACTTCTGGTGTTGGGGTGAATGTTTAATTTTTATATCTGTGGTGAATGATTGTAATTTTATTTTTTCACTAGTGGTGAATGATTATAATTTTATTTTTGCACTAGTGGTGAATGTTTGTAATAGATAGCTTTATTATCTCTTGCTTCGTTTGAAGTCTTGATTGTTACAAATGTTCGTGAAATAAGGTTGTCCTGCCTAAAACATTATTTTTGGTGAAGGTTGTCCTACGAACTAAGTTTGAATCAATTTTTCACTACTAATGCTATTGAGATTTTTAATTTATTTATTATTTAATATTTTAAGTTTTTATTTGGCATAGTCCTATTCACCCCCCCCCCCCCCCCCCCCAGGAATGTTAAGCTCACCTTTTTCAGTAGGGTCGTTTATCTTTCCTTTGGCCCAAAACAACCCCTATGGCATAATCACTTACATCTCACATAAGTTCAAAAGGAAGTATCTAATCTGGTGGATGCATGATAAGTGCGATGGTAAGGGATGATTTAATTTTATTAAAGACACTTGCACACTCATCTGTCTACTCAAATGGGACATCCTTTTGAAGAAGATTAGTCAAGGGTCTAGCGATGTCGCTAAAGTCCTTAATGAATCTTCTATAGAAACTGACGTGCCCTAGGAGTGATCTAATATCTCTAACAAGGAGTAGGTAGATTAGTGATAATATTGAGTTTTGAGCGATATACCTCGATTCCATTTTTGGAGATAACATAGCCCAAACCAATTCCCTTTTGGACCATGAAATGACACTTCTTCCAATTTAAGACAAAGTGCTTCTCTTCACACCTAGATAAGATAATAGATAAATTGTTGAGGCATTCCTTAAAACTACTCCCAAATACAGAGAAGTCATCCATGAAAACCTCAAGAAACTTCCCAACCATATTTGATAAAATACTTATCATACACTGTTGGAAAGTGGCTGGGGCGTTGCACAATCCAAATGGCATCTGTTTATAATTAAGTAAACATGCCAAATGGACAAGTGAATGTGGTTTTCTCTTGGTCTTCCAGGGCTATTTTTATTTGGTAATATCCAGAGTATCCATCAAGAAAGCTATAAAAGGAGTGACTTGTTACCCTCTCTAAAACTTGATCAATGAATGGTAGAGGGAAATTGTCATTCTTTGTGACCGTATTCAACTTTTTATATATAGTCAATGCACACACGCCAATATGTGGTGACACGTGTTGGTATGAGTTCATTATTGAAATTTTGCACAATAATTATTCCAGATTTCTTTGAAACTACTTGGGTTGGACTTACCCAAACACTATCGGATATTGGGTAGATGATTCTCACATCTAACAATTTGATCACCTCATTTTTCACAACTTTCATCATGTTTGGATTGAGACACCTTTGAGGTTGTCTAATTGGTTTGGCATCCTTATCAAGGTGGATCCGATGAGTGCATATGGAAGGGCTTATACCCTTAATGTCAGAAATGGTCCAGTTCAAAGCTCCTTTGTGGCCCCTTAAAACATTCAACAATTTAATCTCTCGATCCTTGTCTAAAAGTGAAGAGATCACCACATGATAAGCTTCATTTTCGCCCAAGTATACATACTTAAGCTCATTTGGTAGTGGTTTTAGATCAAGCTTTGAAGCATTGGTCAGTAATGACAGAGGTTGCAAGTCCTCAATAAAAAGGATTTGAGTGCGCGGCCTCCATCAGTATATACCAATGTCCTAGGTGGTAGTGCTCTTAGAATCATCACAAATTTCAGCAAGCACTATTTGTAAATCAGAATTTTTCAAGTCCCCAAAGACTTTAATCAATTCCTTAGATAGGCTAGGTTCCAATTCCTCTTCCTCTATCAAGCAGTCCATAAAATTCAACTCGTGGATCTCATTATTATCTATGAGCTGCTTACATAAATTGAAAATATTAAGCTTAAGGTCATGTTACCAAAAGACAACTTTATCATTCCATTCTTACAGTTGATGATTGCATTTGAAGTTGCTAGGAATGGGCGGCCCAAAATAATGGAAACTTGAGCGCTAGCATTTACACATGGCTCAGTGTCTAATACAATGGAATCCATGGGGAAGTAGAATTTCTCTACTTGGACTAACACGTCCTCTAAAATTCCCCTTAGTACCTTAATGGAGCGGTCAGTGAGTTAGTGTGTAATCGCGGTTGGTTTAAGCTTGCCTAATCCCATTTATTGGTAAACCGAATAAGGTACTAAGATGACATTTACACCCAAATCTAGTAAGCATGCTCAATTTAAAAATTCCCAATAATACAAGGAATAGTGGGACTTCTTGGGTCTTTGTATTTGGATACGGCTCTTTTTCGAATGATATCACTCACTCTCTTAGTGAGGAAGGCCTTCTTGTGCACGTTTAATTTCCTCTTCACGGTGCACATGTCTTTGAGATATTTAGCATATGATGAAATTTTTCTAATGACATCAAGCAAAGGAATATTGACAGTCACCTTTTGGAGCACATCCAACACCTCTTGATATTTTATGGGGACAATCGGGTTCCGAAGTCTAGATGGGAATGGAACTAGAGGCTCATGTGACTTAGTCTCTTTATCCTTTTGTTATTGGGGCTCATGAACCATAGCCGGTTCATCATTCTCTTGAGAAGGTGGCTCATCCTCCGGTATTTCTACCAGTTGCATTATGTTGTTATCAAACTTTTTTCCACTTCTCAAGGTAATGATGGCCTTAGCTTGTTCATGATGTAGTTCACTGGGATTTGCATATCTAATGAAATGTGTATTTCTAGGGTTTGGCACGATTGAGAAGGAAGTGTGCCTTTTTCCCTAGAATTGAGTTGAGTCTCAATCCTAGCCACGATCATCTTTAATTTGTGATTTGATTGGATTAGAGACTGATTCATTTGAGCCTGAGAGTTCATGAATGCTGTTAATGCATCTCCATAGATAATCGCTTTTGTGGGGGCACATATGGTGCATTGTTAGGTGCCCCAAAGAAGTTGTTTTGTGGAGGCCCTTGAGGTGCATTGGGCGCATTAATTTGTCATCCACTCCTCCAACTAAGATTAGGATGGTTATGCCAATTTGGATTGTCATGTTTTCCATTGGTTGCACAACTGGCCTTTAGTAGTTATTTATAACATTTGATTGCCCATGCTCATGCATAATATCTTTTACAGTTGGGATTGTTGGACAATCCTTCGTGTTATGGTCAGCACCACCACAAATGCTACAAAAATTACCTAAGGATGTGTTTGCTTTAATTGCATCAACCTTCCTAATTTCCAAGGCTTCGACCTTTCTAGACAATGCCGTGAATTTTGCATTAAGGTCGTCTTCCTCTCTTAGGATGTACATCATTGCTTTCTCTCTAGGAATGGGTCTAGTTTGGTCCAGTTTAGCGGAGATATCCCATGTCTGGTTATTCTTTGCTAACATGCACTACACCAAAATTGTCATTTAGGAACGGTTTTAAATTGTTCCTAAATGCTTCAAGAACAGTTTAAAATCGTTTCTAAATGAGGCATCGCAAAAAATCAAGAACAATTCAGAACCGTTTTGGGTATTGTTTCAAATTTTAGAGACGGAATTTTAGGAATTGTTTTAAACCGTTCTAGTGCCAACGGTCATATTTAGGATTGGTATTTTTTCTTATTTCGAAATGTTTTTAAACAAAAAAAAAACTGCTGTAAAAAATTAAATTAAATTAAATTAAAAAAAGAAACAAATATATTTAAGCCATAGAATCAAAAGATAGTAAAAACATCCATGATGTAATTTGAAACATTATTTATCTGACTTGCAAACCTGACAATAAAAACTAAAATCTGCAATGGAAGACTTCAAAATAAAAAGACATAATTCAATGAAAGTCTGTCAAGCAGATGAAGAGCTCCACAATGTGATGCCTTTTTATGTACCTAACCAACAAGTAACAAGTAAAAAAATAAGAACAAAAACATGTGAATAGATTGAAAGAACAACAATCAACTATCAAAACAGTGTGAAAAAAATTGTGACAATTGAACATACATATGGGGGACTGTTGTTAGTTGACTCACCTAGTTTTTGGATATGCTCGATGCACTCCTAACCTGAGGGGAGGTCGTTCTAGACCAAGCGGGGCTACGAATGGTAAGGGAGACGTAATCAGCTCAATCTAGAGAGATTCTAAGGTTAAGATAGTTTTCCATGTTTATTACAAAAACCAAACCCAATTGTTGAGCCTATAATACAAAAAACAAATAAAATAAAGCAATGTCTAGCTGAATCATGTGAAGAGGCAATCCAAGGCAAACATGCCAGCATAGCATGCCCAAAAAAAGATTTGAGCAACTCATTTGGTTGGGACCACTGTAAAAATGCCCTATCCTAAAAATAAATATGATCTATCCATTCAGTTGGCAACATGCATGCATTAAATTTAGATTATATCTTTTCTTCAATAAACCACTTTTCTTGTAAAAGTACAACCCATTTGATGGACTACCTTATTTTTAGCCCAGGTCATGTTTGTGGTGTCTCCCACCTGATGAATGGCTCTAAATCTCACTTGCATGTGCCAAATTGGCTATGTGCCATACATCCACCACTTGAAAAGATAGCCTGAAAACCAGTAGAAAAAGAAGCACATGCATTTTATTGTTCTTTTGCATACTTTGCATTATTTTCTAAATGTAATGCACATGCATTTTACTAATAGCATTTAGTTATGAATATTACTTAGAGGAAGGCGTAATACTTTCCTTATGAAGCTCAAGTTTTCAACCATCTTTTGTTGCAAAACATTTGCATGAAAGAGTCACTCCATGTTTATCAAGCACCTACATTAAATAACAAAATAACAAATAAAAATAAGAACTTTTGAGCATTACAACTTCCTCTATTCCATGGAAACTGGTAACAAAGTAATCACTGAGGCTAAAATAATACCTTCACATAGTAATACTCTTTCTTTGATGAATTACCAAATTCAGTCCTTGGGGTCTTGGTATCGATCCCAACATGGTAACAAATAATACCTTCACATGGTGATACTCTTTCTTTAATAACACCCAAATCCATAGCTTAACTGGCAGATTAAGTGGATATACCTCGTTTCAACACTTGAGGTCTTGGTATCGATCCCTAGTGGGGGTGGCTTACATGGAGTGTGTGTACTAACATGGGTGCGTACTAACAAGCTAACCCAAAAAAAAAAAAAAAGTCCTTAGGACAACCAGATCTTTAATAGCTTGCATGTATTCATCAGGAACATTTGTATAAAATGTCTTCCTCACTTTATCTGTATCTTATGACCTAATACTTTCTCTAGAATGATCAGGCTGGGGCTTTGATGACATCCTTACTTGCAATCAAAGCCTCTATAATCTTTTAAATTCAAGAACAAAAAGAACACTTTGGAAACCAAAATCATTGATTGATGACCATATACGATGCCGGAATACAAGCCAATAGCCAGTCCTGCACCCAATCCCTAGTTAAAAAACCAGAAGAAATTCAAAAAGAATCTAATAGCTTCCTGACCCAAGCACAATTGAAAACATGCTGAGTCAACTCAAATTTGCTAAATACCTATATGAAATCTTGTACAAACCACTGAATCAGGGATACCAAACTCACTGAGTCTTGGTTGGGCATGTAAAGAAGCCAGCACATGGAAAAGAATCACAAACAAGTAAAATTTGCTTCCCATCCAGGGGGAATTTCATGACCCCTGTGCAGACAAATGTGCAAAGAATTGTTTTCCAACAAGGGCACGAGCATTACACAAATGAAAATTGTTGTGAGTTTCAAAGATCAAAGATCGCAAGGGGTGACATAATTCAGTCAACATTAACAACAAATTCTACTTACAGAGTTCACCGGCTAAAGAGTCGTTTGGGTGTAAATCTCATCAACATCTCTCTATGCCTATAGTTCTAAGCAATATATGCAACCAGACAGGAATTAGAGAGCATCTACTAAGGGAAACATAAAGACTAAAGGAAGATTAAGTATGAGTTAAAACATGCATGTATTGTAACATTGTGAACCTAACACATCAACTGAGATGGGAGACTTGGGCAGTTAGGAATACGTAAGTTTGCGGCTCTATTAGTTAAAACTACCACCTGTCACACAACAACTCATCCAAAAACATATATATATATATATATTTCAAAGGGACCTATCAATTTGTTCCTTAGCAAAACCAAGTCCACTTGGTTTTGGCAAGTTCTAAAGCCCTAGTTGGTGTAGCACATATGTAATTTTCACCGTTTATTTAGATGTCTCAGATGCCAACACCAATTAGTCGGGATAAGGCTTAGATGATGGTGATTTAGATGTCTCATTAGTCGCAAACAAACTGAAGAATTGAGAAGCATAGAGCAGTTGGAAATCAAACCTAGAAACTAAAAGCTAAAATTTTAAATGAATTACCTAGTATGCAAGAGTGTGACTGTTGGCAATTCCTCTAGATTTCAATTCTTCCATTATTAAACTGATACAATCTTCCACTGATCTCTATAAGGATCCCCTGCATCCTCAACATAACTTACTATCACCCCATGTGCACTGAAGAATATCATAACCTGCCCAATTTACCACGACATGAGAAAATCATTCATCATTTAACCTGAATGGACCATTTCCTGAAAATGTCCTGGATTAGAAGACCTGAATTCAGTAAAGAAAATTTTAAAAGTCATTTTCCTCTATACTCCACAGCTTTCAGTGTGCTTGTAGACATCATTTGACTTGAATCAAATGTCATAAAAAAATTGACATGCTATCTGCTACTGACTACCAGTTTTCCTATAGTCTACCCCTTGGATGAAAATATGCCACGAAGAAGTAACCTCAAATTTAACTTCATTGATGTCATTACTGGGGCACCAAATGACTCATGTGGAGGTAGGTCAAGAGTATAATCATCCCCAACAAGTACATAACACTTGCTAACATGAAAGTACAACAATATAAGCTACATTAGATTGTAATCAACGTAAATAAGCTGCTAGACTAAACTACTCGAGACATTGAATTTCAACAATGAAAAAGCCATCTGAAAAAAAAAAAAAAACTTTAGGTGCTTTTATAAAAATAAATTCAAAGTGTGGAACATATTAAAAATAAAATAAAATAAAAAATAACTTACCACATGGTTACAAAACTTCTTAGTTTGAGGGTTAACGCTCATGATGGAAATTCACGGATATAGTGGAGCCTGTCCAGAAATCAAAAGAAATGAAGAAGTTAGAAAATGGTTTAAACTAAGAGAAATGTAATGTTTTGTAGAAAAAAGAGAGAAAAAATAGAATAGAGCAGGAAGAATGCTTTCCACTAAATAATATTTTATTAACTTCAAGCGGTACATGAAATGAACAAAATACAGTTTTTGGGGCACAAAGGCGGTAAAACATTAACCCGTCCATTTCAGTTTTATATTTCATGCCAACCCAAATGCACATAAAGTTCAAATAAAGCCATCCACTGACATAGTAAATCAGAAGTGATGCTTGGCACTACTACAAACTACCACAAATACCACCATCACCTGATCCTCATCAAATTTCCTAGTTTTCTGGTCCACTCCTAGCTTGGCCAATATAGCCCCTGAAGAAACCTTCAACTCCCTTCTCTTTAACAGTTACTACAGGGTATCTACCAAAAATAAGGATAGAAAAAACTCAATCTTCCTCAAACATTTTAAAACAATTTATGAGTGACAAAAGACAAACTTGAGTGCCAAGAGTTAAGTTGTATAAATGCATGAAAATCTGACTAGGCAGGTGACCAAAATAATTCTTGCAGACATGAATCTCACCTGCCAATCTTGAGGTAGAATGGACAATCCACTTCACCCTACAGAATACACAAGCAATGCATATGAGAGAAAAGAGGACACTGCATGTTTTACTCAATTGTGCCACTAATTATTACTTGTGAAAACCTTTAAAATATGACCTTCTAAAGATCACATGTTGTAGGTACTATTTTCCAAAGGAAAATAGTTTTTACAGCAACAGGGTCCAATGATTGCCCCAGTAGACCATAGAGAGTACAATACATGAGCTTAAAAATAAGAAGTTATAGAAGAGTTCTACATGATTTTATTTCTCTTTCCATCTAAGCCAATGTTGTTGATTTGTTGAATGATTCCAAAGGGAATGAGAGAAAATAAAAATTTGTATTCACATATGGGTTTTCCAGGGAAAACTAAGACCTAGATCTTCAAATTTTGATTCACAATTCAATCAAAGCAAAAATGTGGTTAAAGCACATTTTATCAAATGCAACAGATGGACTGTATGTTTATCAAACATGTACAGAAGTCACTATTAGAAACCATCGGAATGTGGTTGATAATCAAGATTTTGTCACTTTTTTAGACCATGGTTACATCTAATGACTGAAACTTCAACAAAAAATAAATCAGAATAAAATATGATGCCTTGCTAGTGATTTTTTTATAGGAGAATAAGTAGCAGGTGGGAGAAATATGATCCCTTGCTGACTAATCAAAGTTTTGATTAACCATCCCACTGCAGTGCCATCATAAACTTCCAAATGTAGTTTATAACATAGTATTTATCTCTTAAACTCACAAACCCATTGGGCCGAAGCATCTGATCCATCTCAATGAGTAGATCTTCGATGTTACACCCACGCTTCTCTATCTTAGAAAATACAGTCCAAGCATGAAGTAAATCATAGGTGCATGGATAGGTAGAAAATGATTCACACCTGTATTTTATGCAACAATAAGAACCTTAGTTAAAATACTGGAACAAGAACATCAGCAAGTAAAAAGAAAAAAAATTAAAAAAAATGAAGAGGACACTTGAATTCTGGAGGCTTTGTATGTATAGTATTACTATCATCGAGCCTTGAGTGAATCAAATATGACCCCCTTCCAACCGACCATGACACAGTGGGAGACACAGCCTACTGGTATTCGGCACTCGGGCGCTCATGTATCCAATCAGTCTAGACGTTGGAGTATCCTCTGGTACCAAGAGAGTTAAGGGATTTTCACCCAAGGACATTTATGGTGCCCCGATGCTAGTAATAGATTTCTGGTGTCCCATCTGGTCATCCACGATATGCCTGTGAAGGCTACGGCCCTGATGTCGCTAGGGCGTACGATGGTCATATCACAAAATACGAGATGTATGAGTCATATCATCCAGTCATGCATCAAACTTGCGCGTACCGTGCACTCATGTGAGTCAACTCCGCCTATCAAGGAGCCCCATAACAACCTATCCAATGGCATATGTAATAGTCAACCACATTTCATATCAAGCATGCAAATGATGCGTATGGGCATGTGTCATGATGCTATACTATCACATACTCACAATCAGTATCAATAATTGGCCTAACAAAAGGCTTAAGGGAAGGTCACAATGTAGACATTTAACCATCATTGCCCATCAACATGGACATTTAACCAACATTGCCCCCAAGGAGTGGCCCACATAGAGCTAAACATATTGTGAGCCCATGGCCTCATACAAGGCCTCACATATAAAATAATGGGTCTCACACAAGGGCTTAATATACATCACAATGGGTCGCATCACAATGGGCCTAATATATATCACAATGGGCCACATCAATGGACCACAAATATATCACAACGGGCCTCATCAATATGTCATAATTATATTACAATGGGCCTAACATCTGGGCCTCAAATACATCACAACGGGCCTCTCACCTATGCCTCAAATACATCACAATGGGCCTCATCACAATGGGCCACATCATAATGGGCCGCATCACAATGGGCCTAATACACATCATAATGGCCGCATCGCGGTGGGCCACATACATCACAATGGACCACATCACGGTGGGCCATATACAATCTCAATGGGCCACATCCCTTGGGCCTCAAATATATCATAATGGGCCGCATTACATGAGTTTCAAATACAACACAATGAGCCCTATCTCATGGGCCTCATATACAACACAAGTGGGCCTCATATACATCAAGTGGGTTGCATCACATGGGCCGCACCAATGGACCAATAAACATTAAGTGGGCTGCATCATATGGGCCGCACCATCTACACCATGCACATATTTTTAGAGATCACTTTAGTGCATTAACCAAAAAAATGGATCACATCGGAGGATCATCTGGACCATACCACAAATAACAGTGGAGATAATGATTTCCACCCTTAAAATTACCAGGGCCCACCATAACATTTATTTCCCATCCAATCTGATCATAAGGTCACAAAGACCTGGATTAAGAGGAAAAACAAATTCCATATTGGTCCAGATCTTTTGTACTCCTAAAGAGTTTCAATGGTGGGTGATCAATCCCCACTGATTTATACAGTGTGGTCCACCTGATAGATTTGCCTCATTTTTAGTCTCAGGCCATGAGACGAGCTTGCCAATTGGATGGATGATTTGGACGTAACACATACATCAGCGGGCCCCACAGATTTGCTGTAATGATTCATAAATTTCCGTACAATGGCCCAAGTACTACCTCGACTAGAAATCACTTAGGATTAAATCCTTTAGAAATTTGACAAAGTTGACTAAGTGCTAAACTAGATTAGCCATAAAATCTATTTGAATCACTTTAAATACGATCTACAAGACCCAAAACTTGTAGAATCATTGACGCTAGGTTACCCTAAAGTCTAGGATCAAACTCATTACCCGACTGCTCTCGGGAGCACATTGAAACTCCGTATCAGGTCTGGACCGCACATCGGGAGTCCGAATAATACGAGGTTAAGGACTTAGGACCGCCTCACTGGGCTTGACAACCATCTCAGAAATCAAATCCAGCCAGTGTCCCACGGCTGTTCGCTTGAGTCCGGAGCGAGGGAGTGTGAAAACACTTGTTTTCTTTCCAAAATAAATATCTGGAATAGTGATCTGAGACTTGTTACTTGCGGTTAATTTGTAAGCAACCAGACCGTCAGAATCTGACCCAAATATACCCTCGGATCAGGAAAAATTTCATAAACATATCCATGTACTTGAAATTTCGGATCGAGACCCGCTGACCGTTGAACTGAAACTAGTCCGCCACACGTGATCTGGGTATCCGACTGAAACGAAAACTTAACTTTACCTGCATCTAAGGTTGATGAGCTTAAGTCTGACCTTTGGCGCAAGGAGGCCCGCCAGAAATCCTCCGTTGAGCTGAAACAATGTTGTTTTGGTTATAACCTAAGTATACCTTGTCCACAGGTCTAGTTTGAAGAGATTTTAGGCTATATAAGGACCTTAGAACCCTCTCTCTCATAGCCATACGAATTTGAAAGAAACCCTATAGAGAAGTAAGAAAAGAGAGAGAAAGAGTGAGAGAAGTGGGAGAATCTCCCTGTTACTGTTTCCTGCCACTACCCAAGCTCCACCACTCCGTTCTTGTCGCTTTCCCGGCGATACCGACTTCGTTTTGAGGTAAGAAACCCTAACCCTAATCAGTTTTGTAGTTGTAAGGGTTGTAGGTTATGAAATAGCTAACCTATTTCATTCCTTAAGCTACCACATTGCCGAATACAGAAGCTTGGCAAACCTAGCTGATCTGCTGCGATTCCACGGTATAAGGTAAGGACCTTAGGTGTATAGGTTACGGTTTTCAATGCTTTCAATGTCAGATAATGATAGATTCATGATCTGCATGCAATTGCACATGTACAAAGTGCTTTCTGATTTCTGTTTCGATTAAAGACGTAGAATATGGAATTTTACATATTCTAGGTATTCGTAGAAAATACCGTATACGTATATATTTTGGAAATGTGCTTGACATGATTATTTGTTGTATGAATATATGATATATGGATAAAATACTTATTTAGCGAAAAGATTCGCCCTAATACATGTTATGTTAATATACACTATGTATGTAGAAATAGTGTATTGTAGAAAATACCGTATATGTATATATTTTGAAAATGTGTTTGACATTATTATTTGTTGTATGAATATATGATATATGCGTAAAATACTTATTTGGCGAAAAGATTTGCCCTAATACATGTTTGGCTAACATACACTAAGTATGTTGAAATAGTGTATGCTAAGTGTTTGTAAAAATGCTTGTGTGAGTAAGTGTTTGGATGATGATGCCTTAGGAGGGTGTTGAGATGGGATTCTCAACTACCTTAGAGACATGTATGATTTCCTCCATGAGGTTGTTTACTTAAACCGCTTATTTGTGCAATATATGTGTTTGTATTCCTACTTATGTAGTGCTTTATAACATGCTTTATGACATGCTTACTAACATGCTTGAATTACTTTGTTTATTATGCTTTACTCCACATGCTATGAACAAGGATTGATTGAGTTTGGGACTATGTCTATAGTCCAGACAATCGGTACCAGACTTGAGATCGTGGTTGAGATTCATGTCGCCACGTAAGATGTGTTTGACGAACCTGAGTCGTACATCAGTTGGCGACAGTGGTTAGGCCACACCAAGTGCTTATTCACTTCATGTCGTCCAATTGATTGTGTGCTCGAGCTAGTCAGGCCCGTCAAGTAACCCGATATGTCTAATGTATGTTCACCATGTTTGGTCGCTATTGCTTGAACCTAGGATACCAAACTTACCAGTGGAATCCCGTTAACCATGATACCTCGATTTGCTAAGACTCATGAGCCAGGCATGGTGGTATGGAACACCATGGTCGAGCTATCGGCTTACGCTGGGGCCACGTGTCTCCTCGTAGTGACCAGTGAGCAACCAGACTTGTGAGCCGATTATGGTGGTATGGGACACTATATTCGAGCTGTCGGCCTACACTACTTGATGGGTGATGGAGGAGTGGTGCAACGATTCTGTGTAATGTCCCCTACACACCACGGCCGTACTCCGTGTAGTGACCTCGAGCATACTCTAAATCTACGGTGAGGCGACGAGCCGTCCCGTAGTAACAGAGTATAAGCTAGGCCTGTATTGATAAGGTGATGGGGGAGTGGTGCAACGATTCCATGTAACAGCCCTGACAGCCCTTGCAACGACCTAGAAACACACCATCGTATGAGATTGTCTAGGATTGACGACCCTATAATGGATCATGTTTGGGAATGATACAAGGAAGGTACCTTAGTTTCCTAATCTTGCTATTTGAAATGGACTAATAACAACTCGGTAATCATGTTCATCATGCATTGCATGTGCCTGGAAGATGTGGAGCACTGAGGAAAGTAAGCATGCCACGAACGTAAGATGGTGTCGCATGAGAGAGTATGTCAGTGAGGGCATTCATCATGTCATTTCATACTTGCATTTAATAAGAGTAGTTAGGATCATTTAATTGTACTGCTTTATCATTACTGCTTGACTAAATTGAGAACATGTTAACCTATGCTTTATTGTTCCACTGAGTTAGCTACTCACTCCCACGTTACGGGACGGTGTTGTACACACCAACCAGACTCTGTCTCAGGTATAAATGATATGTCGATTCAGAGGCGAGCCGCTCACGATGAGGACTAGGACGAGTTCTCATACATGCAGTACTCTGACGGCTTTGCTTAGGCCGACTGGATCGCGGGGATTTCAGGATATATCTTTTAGTTGTATTTTTACCTTTTGATTCAGAAACAATACATGTATATGGATACTCAGTTAGTGTTCATACTCTGGAGATCATGATGGTTTTGTTTCCTTACATACCTTATATATACAGTTTCAGTCTTCCGCTTGCCTTTATACAATTGATCTGGAGTATGAATTACTGTTTTGGTATAATTTTATTCATGTTTATTACACTGACACAGACAACATTCAATTTTTATCATCTATGTTGCATAAGTGATGTTCTGAAACTCGAGAGTTGAGTTGCTACTCGACCCTCGAATTTCAGGGCGTTACATTTGCTAACGTCATGAGGCCCACTGATGGACGGTATAAATGAAGCACGTACATCGTACGGACCCACAGGGCCTGCTGACATTGTCAGCAGCCACATAGCTAGTGTGTGGTGTCCACATACATGTGTGGCTCATGAGAAAAAAATGGACGGATGGTCTGGATCACACCTGTGATCAGACCATCCAGCTGACGTCAATACATCAGCTACATAATTGATGTAGGTACTCCAGCCAATCTGCTTCCGATCTAGGTGGGTCCCACGTGGGGCCCACCATCACATATTGTATATTATAATATTATAATATTATTTATTTTTTTATTTTTATTTTTTTAAATGTGCAGCGGCATCAATACAGTAGACGTGAGATGTAGAGATGGATGGTCTAGATGTTACTGGCCCCACGTGTGGGTGCCACACATACATTCCAGCGGGCCCCACCATCCATAGTAGATGGGCGGCAGGGATAAAATACATAACTCATGGTGGCTTCATCCACCACCGTCCAAACAAATGGATGACTTAGATCAACAGAAACATCACGGTGGAGTCCCACAGCAGTTTCCAGCCATTGGACTGCTGGGCCAGCAGCCTAGCGTCCAGCAGATGGAGCTGGATGTACACATGTATCGAGGTGGGTCCACGCATGTGGGACCCACCAGATGGACAACTGATATTTGTGTTTTCTTTCATCCGGGCCTGGCCAGATGGATGGGCAGCAATCCCATCCACTGGACAGTCTAGCAAGGTGGGCCCAATGCATGGACGACATGGACATGATACATACTTCATAGGTGGGCCACACACACACACACATCAGGTGGGCCACACCTCATCATCATCAACACCATACAAAAAGGAAAAGAGAGAGAGAGAGAGAGAAGGAAATGGCGGAGATGGGAGGAGCTCCGCCACTATGAGCTCCTCCATGCACATGCATACATCAAGATGGGTCCCACCACAAGTGGGCCCTCAAATGAAATCAACGATGGATCACCCACCTATATCACTCCTTTAGCTCCTTGGACTCCTAAACTCCATGGCTTTCCCTTTGATGGAAGTTGATGAGATTTGAAGGGTGAAGATGAGAGATTTAGGAGTAAGGAGTGGGCCACACTTGGCTCCTCTCATGGGCGTTTCCTCTTCTCATGGTTGCTTTGAAAAAATGGTAGGAAAAGAGAGAGAGAGAGAGAGAGAGAGAGAGAGAGAGAGAGAGAGAGAGAGAGAGAGAGAGAGTGGTTATAAGGGAGAGGGATGGGTGTGATGGGTGAGAGATGGGTGATGAGTGATGAATGTGTACTTGACTTGAGAGTTGACTTTAGGTGAGAGAAGGATGGGTGTTGGTACTTGATTGATTGATTGATTTTACATTAGGTAGAGATTCTCTCGGAATCCGCAATACATGGTGTTTCTTCAGAAAATACGCGGGCCCACAACTCCTAGTCCGGGTATCACATCGACACGCAAGACGCAGCGTTAGACCTCGGCAAGGGCACGGTCGCAATGGAACAAGTTTCGAGTTGAGCTGACTTAGGATGACAGAGTATAACTCAGGGTCGTGTGCAAATGCTGATTACAGGTGCAGGTTGCCAGAATTCAACAGGGAAGACCGTGGAAGCCTATGGAACGGTACGATTTAAGATACGGGCCTCACAGTATGTGTATTCCAAATTAATTAAATCACGTTATTTTTGCTTCTTTTTTTTTATATTTTTTTATGCAAAAAAAAAATTTTGAAAAAATTTAAAAAATATTTGAAATTTTTAGTGTGGCACGACCGGTCGAGCACGTCCTCAACCATTCGATGATCGCTGGTGAGCTTCTTTAAAAGAGGAAAAAATCACTTTTTCGTCATTTTTTCTCATCTTCCTCAACAAACTCTTGCTTGACTCGTCGAACCCATCTCCATAGAGACATTGTAAGTGCCTCATTTTCAATTTCCCTTTAGATTTGGATTCTTGTATGCATCTTAAGATTCATTTTGTTATCGATTTGAGATTTCCACTCCTTTCTTAGAGGGTTTTTGAACAAAAATCTGATTCTTGTCAAACCCATCTTCTATTTTTTATTTTCTCTATTGCAATCACTAAATGGAACATCGAACTAAGAGGAAAGTATCTCGTGGCTCACCTTCTAGGGCGACTCCACTTAGGGTTAGAACCCTAAGGGCTCCCGAGGAAGACCCGAAGCATGTTAGGGATCTTCGCAATAGAAAAGTCATAATAGTAAGGTTGGTTAATGTCAATCATTTAGCTTCATTTCAGCTTCTTCCTATCCTTACCTCTGTTGGTTGGGAAAACATTTTAAATTGGGGTGGACCGACATACTGCGTTATTGCACAAGGAATGTATGTGTCTATAGGTGAAGCGTCCCTAGATGATTTGACATTCTCTATCAATTTTAGAGAAGGGACATTCCCTATAGATAGACATTTTATCTTAGGTCAATTGGACATAAATGTCAATGATGAAGGTATTCCAATACTTACATTAGCTGAGAGAATGACTGAAACTGAACGGCGAGTAATTACCTGTAAATTGTGTTGGTTTAATGCCAAATGGAGTTTGAGTAATGCCCTCCATGCTATTCAAATGTTGCCCAAGTACAGAGTTCTTCACCACATTTTTATCTCTAATGTCTATCCTAGGTTTGGGAATAAGGCTGAGCTTACTCCCTTCATGTGCCGTGTTTTTCATTTTGTTGTGTCTGGTATTCCTATATGTCTTTCTTCTCTGATTTCTTACAGTATGATTCAATTTCGTCTTCATCCTGGCCATGGCTTTATTCATTTTGCCTATCTTATGACTACCCTTGCAATTCATTATAATTTGGTCATTCCTCCTACTGAGGCACCGACAATAGTCCTTCCATTTAATAACTCCAACATCAACAAGATGAACTTGGAGTATCTGCCTAGTCAGCGAGATGAGGAAGATGTCGAAGAAGAAGAGGAAACCTTGCTTGCAGACACTACTATGGATGACATCTTTGATGAGCTAGAAAGAGATGATGAGGCGGATCCTGACTTTCAACCATCTCAATTTGATGATCGCCTTCGTTCTTTAGAGGAGAAGGTGGTTGAATTAAAAGTTTCACAGGATAATTTGACTAAAAGTCACAAGTCATCAATGAAGTATATGCGAAAATATTTTCTTCGCATTACTAAAGGACTTCATCAGATTGACCCGTCTATCCCACCTCCTTCTTCCTCTGGTTCAGACTATCTTGACTTTGATTTTGTTTTGGATTGTATAACTTTAAGTTATGCTTGGATCATATGACTTAATTCATACTCTTGGATGTTACTTCCTTTATGCTTTCTTAATCTTATCCCTACTCTCCTGATTTACTCGTAATCATATTTCTTCTATTGTCATTCAATTATCTATTTATGATTGTCATTCTGTCTTCCTTTGTCAAGTTGTGACAAAAGGGGGGAGAGAAATTTATTATGATTTGTTGAATGGATTGTGTGGATTGTATGTTTAGAAATATATTTGTTAATACAGGTATTCTACACAAGTCCAAGGTCAGATTGAGGGGGAGTAGATTTTGTGCTCATATTGAGAAAGAGTGTGAAGTTTTGTGAAGTTTTGTATTTGTATTTTATTTTAAGTATGTTTTGTCATGAATTTGACAAAGGGGGAGATTGTAAGTGCTATGATGTTTAAAGCACCCTTATTTGTCACATTCCGATGAGGCAAAACAGCTTATAATGTGGCTCACACATGTTATGGAAAGTTCACTTTCAAGATCAACACATGAAGTTGGAAAGTGCAAGTTATGAAGATGGTTACTTCAAGTTTAAGCTCTACTTCACTTCAAGTTCAAGATCAAGCTACAACTACAAGTTTATTACAAGTAGAAGATCCACTGAATGCTACTGAAGATTCAAGTAGAAGTTTCATGGTATATACTTCAATGTCCAATAATTTCAGGTATAATTGACCCTAGAGAGACCTTAGACTTAGGTCCTTTCATATCTTAAACATATATAGGTTTTTATACTTTGGTTAGGCTTTAGTATGACTAGTCTAAGCCTTAGTTCGACTAGTCCAGGCTGTGGTTTGACCAGTCTAGGGAAAGTTTCTACCAGTCCAAGATTTGAACTCAAAAATATATTTTTTTTGTTGGTTCCTCAACCAGTCGAAGGGTGCTCGACTCGAAGTCCAACAACCATTTTTTGGCATCCTCGACCAGTCGAAGATTGTGCTCGACCAGTCGAGCAGGCTCTCGATCAGTCGAGCAGGCCCTTTGACTAATCGAAGAATGGTTTTATCCGATCGCGCCCAAAATTTGAAATTTGGTTGATTCTTAGACGAGTCGAAGGAGACCTTAGCCCAGACGAAGCAACCGATTTACAGCCTATAAATAGAGGCCTTTTCTCATTATAATTCATTCAGAAAAGCCACAAAAATGTCTTCACTTTAAGAGAGAAGAGTCCTCATCTTCTTCAAGCTATAGCACGGTAATTTTAAATCTTCTTAATAGCCTTTTGTTTTGTAATTTCTTGATCTCTTTCATGAATCTTATATTATAAAGGGAATTTATACTCTTCTTTATGAGATTTAATGAATTCAAACAAGTAGCCCAAGGTTTGAATTAATTTAAAATCAAATTAGAACCTCGAACCCTTGATTGTGTTATCGGACATTGAACATTTCTACATTGAGTGAAGCAGTTCTACAGGCTACATCAAAGAGCATCTTCAAAAGAAGATAAGTATTGTTCTTTATTCATTTTTGGTTTCTTAAGATATCCAAAAAATCTCTGTATTGGTTTTGACTGAGATAAGCAAAAAATCTCAGTGTGGGGTTTTTTATTGTGATAGCCCTTTTGAAAACACAACTGTATAGGTTTTAAGGTGAACCTAAGAAAACCTTGATTATTAATTAACACAAATATCACATGGGTTGTGATTATTAGGAGTGGAGTAGGTATTGTTGTTTGATAATAGTTGGTGTACACAACGAACCACTATAACTCCTGGTGTTTTGTGGTGAATGATGTATGTGATGTATATGTGTTGAATGGTTGTAATCTTTTTAATGTACATGTGGTGAATGCTTATAATAGATAACTTTCTTTCATTTTCCTATTATTTTAGTTTGTGATCTTGATCCTTACTATGTTCAAGAAATTAGGTTGTCCTACTTAAAACATTTATTTTTGGTGTAAGGTTGTCCTTTAAACATTGTTTGAATCAATTTCTCAATACTATTACAATTGAGATCTCTGATTAGTTCTGATTTATTTAATCTTTCAGTTCTTTAATTTTTAAATTGACATAGTCCTATTCACCCCCCTCCCCCCTCGCTAGGACTGAGAGTTCGCCCCTTTCAGCCAACTCAACAAAGAGGAGAGTAGCAATGGCTAACTCAACAAAGAGGAGAGTGGCAATGGCTAACACAACAAAGAGAAGAGTAGCAAGGGCTAACTCAACGAAATTGGTAAGGGCAAGGGCAAGGCTTGTATCCATCACCCCACGTTAATAAAGATACACACAATTAAACTTAGGCCTTAACCATCATTCCTAAAGGGTAAATAATCGTTGGTGGTACTTGAAACAATCGTAAGAAGAGAATCATAATAGCATGATAACAGGGCATATAAAAGGCGGAATAAATTATATCAAATTAAATCATGGAAAGCTTAAAGGAATCCCTCACCTCTGGTGCTGATCCTTTCCTGAGCGTAGGTGCACGTCAAAGGATTAAATCTTTAACCAAGTATTACCGATTTCTTTTAACTTTGATTTGAACTAACTAGTTTTTTATATGATTTCGATCAAGGTATTGGGGAAGGGAATAAGAAAGAAGTCTAAGTGAGGGGAAAGGTTAATCATGGACATACCTTAACTAGTTTCTTTCCCCTGTCTTGTTGTTGTGAACCTTTCTCTCTCTCTCTCTCTCTCTCTCTCTCTCTCTCTCTCTCTTGTTTCATCCTCTCCTTTCTTTCTTTCTTTCTCCCTTTCTCTTTTCTTCGGACAAGGGAGTTTTATAGGCATAAGAGTCTCTAGACTCTTCTTGCGAACATTTTACGCAACCCTTTTTGTGCAGCCACGAATATGGAAAAAAAAAATCCTTACGCAGTCTCTGTTTACGCAACCGGAAAAAGAATGGAATGGGCTAGCGTTTCTCCTGTTAGATCTTCCCTCTTACTTCCGTAGATCGTCTGGATTTGGACTGGTCTGCTGGGTTTGATTAGCCCACCAGACTGACGTCTCGAGCATGTTAAGTTTCATTAGATCTTAGCTTTCGCTAGTTGCGGTTTGCGTCCATGGAAAATGGTGGGTGTCGCAACATCACGCTCTTTCTTTCCTTTCTGTCTACGTGGGAGGAGTCGGAATAGTTCTTGGAGGGGTTTGAATGGTTCGGATAGGATGATGGGTTATATAGATGGGATTTAGAGCGGCCAGTTTTCTTAGATTATCGGTTTAACGGAAGACTAATTCTCTTCTTGCGCCTGCTGTTGTGCACACGACTGTGTGCAAGGCCTTCATGGGTCTTATGGTCTTGGCCGAGATCAAGTGCTAGGATCGACAGACGGTTTGGATCATCCAAATTAGCTAGAGTTGTGGTCCAACTTGGATCAACCACAAGTTGCCCACTTGCAACTTGATTGTTTATGCTCGAAACCGTGCACACATGGAAGCTTGGAATGCGTGAGGGGGTCTAGGTTCTAGTCGGTTTTGCCCTATGGCCACAATGAACAGTTCAGATCATCTGGGATGATCACGATGGTGGGTCACAATGTTTCCAACGGACGTTGTCCGTTCACGTTGCGAACGGTGAGGAATCAGGGAGGGATTTTCCTTTCTTCAGAAGCTTGAGGGTCAAACATAGTTTGACCATGTTGGGCAGTGTGGTGTGTTGGGGTGTATACGCCCCTTATGCAAACATGGCTAGATCGTGGGGCCCACAGAGGTGTTTTGGGAAGTCTACTCCATCCATTTGTTTTGTCAGTTCTTAATACGGCCCGTCCTAGAGTAAAGGGTGGACACAGTTCTTAGGTGGGCCATACCAACGGGTTATTCCCATAATTTGAAATACGGGCTGTTACACTTCTACTCTGCGACAAGCCGTCCAAAATAAAGGAACACCAGCCAAAGAGTGGCAGCCGAAAATAGAGTCCAGCTTGGTCATTGCAAGTAAGAAAAGGAAGGATGACCAATCACATGATAATCAGCATCCGAGCGAGCGACATGACAGTAAGTTCAAGTCATACACTCCACTGAACAAAACACCCGAGCAAGTCTTAATGGAGATCCAGGACAAACGCATCCTTAAATGGCCGAACAAGATGAAATCGGATCTTGGCAAGCGAAGTAAAAATAAATATTGTCATTTTTGTCGAGACCACGGCCATTCAACAAGCAATTGTTTCGACCTCAAGAAGGAGATCGAAGCGCTCATCCACAGCGGGCAACTTGGAGAGTACGTCAATCATCGATGAGATCAGGCTACATCAAAAGATGAACAACCCGTCAATAATGAACCAACCAGAGAAATTTGCACCATCTTCGGAGGTCCCACTAGTGGAGGAGATTCGACCAAGCTCAGAGAGCCAACGCAAGGAGCATCGGTCACCCTAGAACAAGAAATCCTTACCACCAACAGGCCTTTGAAAGAACAAAAAATAGAAACTTGCAGGCTGACCTTCACTGAAGAGGACGCCCGAGGAGTCCACTATCCGCACAATGTTGCGCTTGTGGTCACAATGACTATAGTCAACCGCAAGGTATTCTGAATCCCCGTGGATACCAGATCCTTAGCTGATATGCTCTTCGCGCAAGCGTTCAACAAGATGGGAGTCAGTCGGTTCTGACTTCGAGCCATCAAAACTCCTCTACTTGGATTCTCAGGAGGCAAAGTTATACCTAGAGGATGAATACAACTCCCGCACACCGCTGGAGATGGACAAAACCAAGTAACCACGATGATCGACTTTTTGGTGGTGGACTGCCCGTCTGTCTACAATGCAATTCTCAGCCGACCCTCCCTCAACACCCTGCGAACCGTAGTCTCAACCTATTACATGGCAAGAAATTCTCAACCAAGCAGGGTGTCAGGTTGGTCAGAGGAGACCAACATGAAGCTCAGCAGTACTACACATTGGCGCTAAGAGCTTTGCATCAGACGATGACCATTACCTCTATGGACCCCTGAGAAGATTTTGGAGAGAGGGGTTGTCCTGTGGAGGACCTCCTTCCCATTCCACTCGACAGCTCTGATCTATCTAAGATAGTTCAGATTGGGTCAACTTTGACATCTCTGATGTGGGACAAGATTGTGAACCTCCATCGACAATATGTAGACGTCTTTGCATGATCCCAAGAAGATATGCCCGGCATCAACCCAAAGGTTATTGTTCATCGGCTGAATGTTGACCCCGATCACTGACCAATTCAACATAAGCACAGACCGCTCAGCCCGTGCGATACACAATGATTAGAGAAGAAGTCGAAAAGCTCTTTAAAGTTGGTTCATCGAAGAGATTTAATATCCGGACTGGATAGCCAACGTCGTTTTGGCTAAGAAGTCCAATGGGAAATGGCGAGTCTGTGTCGATTCCATTGACCTGAACAAAGTCTGTCTCAATGTATCGTCAATTACGACCATACTTTCAGGCCCATACTATTTGATTATCTAGTATAAACGGGGTTAATTATATAACAAGTAGTATTTACGGCTTCAGCCTAAAGATTCTTAGGAAGCTTCATACTATTTAGCATTACATTTGCATTTCTTGAAGCACTATATTTTTCCTTTCCACTACACCATTTTGTTGTAGTGTTTTGGGCACAAAATATTCATGTGATATTCCCTAATCACTGCAAAACTTCTCAAAACTGCTATTTTCAAACTCAGAACCATGATCCCTACGGATCTTAGTGACTTGTGATTCTTTTTCAGTTTGGATACATTTAAGTACCATTTTTACTTCGTCGAGAGTTTCTGATTTCTCTCTTAAGTAGACTACTCAAGTATACCTGGTAAAGTCATCTATAATTACTAAAATATACTTCTTGCCACCTCGACTCTCCGTTCTAGTTGCTCCAATGAGATCCATGTGGAGAAGTTCGAGTAGTTTGGATGTAGGTTTGGAGTTCACCTTTTTGTGAGCGCTCTTGGTTTGTTTACCAATCTGGCACTCGCCACATATTTTATCCACTTTCTATATTTTGGGTAGACCTCTTACCAATTCTCTTTTGCTCAATCTATACAAGTTGTGTAAGACCTGTACCCTAGTCCGTACCGTTCCGTATGCTTCCACGGTCCTTCCGGTCGAATTCTGCCAACCCTCGACCCGTTATTGACGTTTGTGCGCGATCCTAAGCCGAGACCCACATACCAAAGTCGGCTCGAATCAAAACCTGTACCTTGGCGACCGCGCCGTCGCCGTGGTTCTAACGCTGCGACTCACACACCGACCCGATACTCAGGGATAGAAGATGTAGGCCCGCGTTCATTTTGAGAAAAACACCGCGCGTTGTGAATTTTGAGGGAATCTTTACGACATGTCCCATCAATCAATCAATCAATCACTCATTTCAAGTCAAGTCATGTCACTCCATACCCCAAGTACAACAACCCATACCCTACCCTTACCTCTCTCTTACACAAGCTATCCTAAAGTCAACCCTTCCATCACTTCATCCATCACTCAACCCATCACCCATCCTTATCACCCCATGACTCCTCTCTCTCCCTCATTTCTCAAAATCTCTCCCAAGCAACATCATACGTCCAAGCTCCTCTCACCAAGCTTTCTCAAACAATAAGTGTGGCTCACCCTCTCATCTCTCATCCACACCATCAAAACCCCATTAACCTCCATCAAAGTTGAAGGCAAGGAGCTAAGGAGGCTAGGGGAGCAAGAAGAAGGAAGATAGGTGGGTGATCCACCGCTGATTTTTAATTTGATGGCCCACTTGTGATGAGACCTAATTTAATGTATGTGTTGTAGTCATATGAGGGGCCCATAGTGTGGGGCCCCTCCACTATGCCGATCTCTCTCTCCTTCTCTCTCTCTATCTCTCTCTTCCCCTTTCCTTGTGATGGCCCACCATGAAGTAATGCATTCTATCTAGGTCGTCCACTGAGTGGCCCACATGGCCATCCATTTGGACATGCCTGATCAAAGGAAATACAAACATCGGATTGATCAAGTGGGTCACGTTCATGTGGGACCCACCTTGATGTGTGAGCCACGCCCATGTGGGACCCACCATGACGCACGTGTTATATCCATGTGGTCCAGCGTCCCTGGATGCTAGACGTGCAACATGTGCTGGCTAACGTGGAGTGCGAGTACTGGCATGGGCGTGTACTAACAACTAAACAAAAAAAAAATCTTTTTAAAGTTTTGGGGTGGGCTGCTCATGCAGGCCCCACCTTAATGTATAACCTTAATCCACGCCGTCCATTCCATTCTCCAGCTCATTTTAGGCGCTGAACCGAAAAATGAAGCTGATCCTATTTTCTTGCGGGCCATACCATAGGAAATAGCGGTATTACCATTAAAACCCACCTTGATCCTTCTATCCGCCAAAAACACTTCTCATATTGGTCTCATTTGGCCAATCAGGGGCCGTAGAATCTAATGGCCGGGTTGGATTTCTCAAATGTGGGCCCCACATGGGAAAAACCACAGGATTTCTTTTTTTTTAAAATATATATCTAACAAGGGAGCAGCATCTGCTGCTGCGGCTGACACCACCCGAGGATGCAACAGCATCCTATGTTGGGCAGGCAGGGACCCACGGTCCTAGCCGTGGGCCCCACCATGATGTGTGTGAACATCACCCTCATCCATTTGGTGGGCCTCCCTCTAGCTATGGGCCACCCAAAATATTAGCCATGTACATGTCCTTGGTGGCCCACACTACAAGAAACAATGAGGTGTGTGATGGTGGTTGAAGTCTAACAGTGGAGTGTGGATGGATGGTGAGGTGTGTGGCGGTGGCTAACTGTGAAGTGTGGCTGACAGTGAAGTGTGAATTGGCAGATGGGTCAGTGGGGCCCATCCACGCCGTCCATCCATTTTGATAGGCCACACCAAGTGCATGTGATGCCAGCCCCTGGATGGTGGGCCCAGGTCCACGTGACATTATGAACAGTTTGGTTGGCAAATAAACATCACCGTGAGCCCTTGGACAATTTGGGTGGCAGATAAACATCACTGTGGGCCCCTGGACAGTTTGGGTGGCAAATAAACATTACGGTGGGCCCCAGTCCCACCCCAGGTCCACGTGGCCTCATCAGCTGGTTGGGTGGAAAGCAAACATTATGCTGGGCCCTGGCCCACGTGTTCTTATGAACAGTTTGAATGGCAAATAAACGTTACAGTGGGCCCTACCCAAGGTCCACGTGACCTTATGAATAGGTTGGATTGCAGATAAACATTACAGTGGGCCCTAGGCCCATATGACCCTATAAACAGTTTGGATGGAAAATAAACATTATGTTGGGCCCTAGATTGGGTGAAAAATAAACATTATGGTGGGTCCTACTTAAGACCCACTTATGTATGTATTGTGTTCACACCTTTCATCAATATGGACCTCCACCATGGAGTATGTGATTTATCTATGTCTTCCATCCCTATGGGACCTACCATGATGCATGAGTTCATCCAAACCGTCCAACCATTTTGGAGATTATTTCAAGGCTATGTGACGAGGCCCATCTTGGAATAATTGTGGGCCGTCCATTGAGGCCCACCTTGATTTGTATAAGGCTCGTTGTTGAGGCCCACTTTAACATAAATAAGGCCCATTTTGTGAGGTCATTGTGATGTATGCAAGGCCCATGAGTTATGGCCCATTGCAATGTATGTAAGGCCCATTGGTACGGCCCATGGATGTGGCCTACTTGATGAATATAAGGCCCATATGATACGGCCAATTGATGTACTTAAGGCCCAATGAGTGCAATTAGGTCCATTGCAATGTATGATTCTTCCATGGCGTATATAATAACGGGTAGTGTCTTGGGAACAATGATGGTTAGATGCCCACATTGTAAGGATGATGTCGGTTAAATGTCCGCATTGTCACTCTCCCTAAGGCCTACTGATAGGCCCATACTTATAGTGGGTAAGCCGTCTAGGCCCATCTTCGGTTTACTCAGAGCCCATCATTATATAACATGTTTAGTATAGATACATGATTTATGATCATATGCATCATATGTATGCCTGGTATGAGGAGTGACTGATCATAGCATATGTCTTTGGGTGGATTGTTTATGAGCTCTGTGATAGACGGAGTTGCCCTACATGAGCATGCGGTACGCGTAGGATTGTTGCATGTTTGGTAGGGTGATTCATGCACTTGCATTTGTGCGATCATGATTATTGTATGCCCCAGCGACATCAGGGCCATAGCCTCCACAGACACATCGTGGGTGGCTGGATTAGATACAAGAAATGTTTGGTTCTAGCATACGGGCGTCATAGATATACCTGGGTAAAAATTCCTAAACCCGATGGTACCAGAGGATGACTCCAACATCAAGACCGAGTGGCTATATAAGCGCATGAGGGCCAAATATCAGGAGGTCGCGTCTCCCACTGTGTCATGGTCGGTTGGAAATGGGTGTAGCCTTACTCGCCCGAGGTTAGGGGCAATACTTGGCTGAGTTTGACCAACTCGTGAATGGATCCGCTATCGACGGATAGGTATTGGCAGACTATTGACCAAGCGAATAGTGAGGTTTCTTATGCTCACTTGGACTGTGCGGCTAGGAGAGCGACAGTGCCATATGAAGTGTACTAAACCCCAGTGATTATCCTTAATGAGACTTGTACTGATATATAATGAGGATTGGCATGCTTGAGTTGTATCTTGCATTGCATGGTCTTGACATGACCAATAGCATTCATATCTTGCACCACATAGACTTGATACAGCTGGTTACATTCATGTACTCATCAGTACGATTCCGCATTACTCTGACCTTGCATTCTGAGCACGCTCATATTACGCATACACTTACACCACCCTCTAAGCTTTCCATAAGCTTATGCATGATTGATGCGTGCAGGTGACGCCAGGACGCAGCCGTAGCCTCACCGCAGTTCAAGCATGCAGCCGAGCTTCTGGAGTTTTTGTTATTATCACTTTTATCATCTTGTATTTCCCTTTCATACGCTTTATACTCAAAGTTTTTTATCATAGTGGATTTTATGATGGTGTTCTTATGGTATTATTTGTGGATTATGCCTATGACTATGCTCATTACAAATTAAATTGATGATTAGAAATCCTCCTTATAGAATTTCAGGATCGGAACCTGGCGTATGGGTGCCACGAGCCAAGAATGGGGTACTACGGAGGCTGTCGGCTCCGGATTCGGTGATCGGAAATTTTGTGAGCCCGTTTTTCAAGTTCAGGGAGTGACAAGTTGTGGTAGTGTACTTGTCCTAGGCGCTTATGCCATAATTCAGTTTCATCGATTTAGACCATGTAATACGATAGCTTAGATGAACTTAAATCACTAACAATGTAGTAGTTCTCAAAAGCTCTGTGACCAGTTAATATTACTGAACCATACTTATTTAAAATTTCACACCCTTGCTTGGTAAATTTTACATTATGATTATTATCGCATATTTGAGAGATGCTTAATAAATTATGTTTTAACCCTTCTACATATAAAACATTCTCAAATAAAGGGAGGTTAAAGAGCTGAACCGTACCTTGGCCAACAATTCTGCAGTTGCTACCATCACCGAATGTGACTGAACCATCAGTCATACCTTTAAGACTAGTGAATAGACCTTTGTCACCTATCATATGTCTGGAGCAACCACTGTCTAGGTACCACTTTGAATGGCTTAAAGCTTTAAAAGCGGTGCGGACAACTGAACAAGTAACCTTAGGGACCCATTTCATTATAGTTTTCGATTTAGGAGCATAGTTGGTCTTCTTATGTTTATAGTTGTTATAAGTCCTACCTAATGAGTTAGATTTTAAGAGCTCCTTAAGTAAATCAACAATTTTCTCAACTAAAGGAAAACGATTCTGATTTTTATAGTTGATATGGTTGCTTTTAGGTTTTAAAGTAAAAAAAATTTTAGTATTTTTATAATTATTTTGATTCTGACTTTTCCCTTTTGAGTTAGAAGACTCCCCTTTAACAAATTTAGGTAAAGTATTCTTATATTTGGGAGGAATACTTTTATCATAGCCCAATCCAGATCGATCGCCACATTTTCTAGATTCAGATAAAAGTTTTTCTAATTTAGGATCACCTTGGGCGTACCTCCATGTATCATTCAAACTCAAAAGCGAAGAGACTTCTAATTTTAGCTTTTCATTTTTAGATTTTAAGTTTTCAACTTGGGATGCTTTGAAATCTAAGTCGCACTTAGTTTTTTCAAAACAATCTAAAATGTGTGATTTTTCTAAGACTAGATTATCAAAATTTTCTTTTAGTTTTGAAAACTTTTCTTTCTGAAGTTTTAGCTTTACAACAATTTTACAACTTTCCTTATATAAGGCATCATAAGCATCCTGAAGGTCTTCCTCATTTTCATGGTCACTATTCAAATTTTCTTCATTGGTTGAATCGTCATTATCTGAGAAAGTGAACTTGGCTAGAGTCATTAGGGCTTTAACATCATTAGCTGACTCGGTTTCAGAATCTTCTGACTCAGAAGAGACTTCAGAGCAGGAAGATTCATCCCATGTAGCCAACATACTTTTCTTTTTAGACTTATCCTTCTTAGGACATTTGTTTATTAGATGCCCATATTTATGGCAGTTGTAGCATTGGCTGTCTTTTAAAGATTTTCAAGTTTTAAATCTAGGTCTTTTCTTTTCAATAGGTTTTTGCAAATCAACCCACTTTTTACTTTTAAAAATCTTATAACACTTTTTGGCTAAAAGAGTCATATCATCTACAGAAGTTTCTAAATCAGAATTATTATTATTTTCATGAGAAATTATTTTAGAAGACTTAAGGGCGATGGACTTACCTTTAGGAGCTTCAAAGTTTAACTTGTAGGTTTGTAAAGAACCAACTAGTTCTTCAACCCTCATATTATCCGTATCACGAAGTTCCTAGATCGCGGTCACTTTTGAATTGAACCGTTCAAGCAATGAGCGCAGTATCTTTGCACAGACTTTACTTTCTGGGATCCTATCACCAGACCCCACATATAGTTGACAATGTCATTCAATCTTGTATAGAAGTCCATGAAAGTTTCACTTTCTTCCATACGTATTTCCTCAAATTTGGTTGTAAGGATTTGAACTTTAAATTTCTTGACAATTATTGTACCCTCGTGCGTCATTTTCAAAATATCTCAAGCTTGCTTTGCAGTATCACAGGATATAATTCTCTTGAATTCATCCAGTGATAGTGCAGAAGTAATAGCATTTAAAGCCTGTGAATTGGCACTACTCTCACTTTTTTGAAGAGCGGTCCAAGAAAAGTAAGGTGAGACTTTTATAGTTTTAGATCCATCAGTACCAATCACTTCAGTGGTAGGGGGTCCAATTGGTCACTGTGGTTTGTCACACGCTCTCATCCATGGATTTTTAAAAAATCCTCATTTTGACTTTCCAATATGCATAATTGGAGCCATCAAATGGTAGAGGCCTAGTGACTGAAAGGCTATAAAAATTTGACATCTTAACAAGCTCTGATTGATTAGCTCAGGAAACTAATTAAAATAACAAAAAATAAATCGAGCTATTAGGCTTTGATACCACTTGAAAAGACCAAGCTAAGAGTCCTAGAGGGGGGGTGAATAAGACTATGCCAAATTAAAATTTTAATTGCGGAATAAGAAAGAAATAAATAAAGATAACACTTATCAATTCAAATAGCAAAAATGAATAGCAACGTTAAATGCACAAGTATTGAGAGGTTGATACAGATGTTGTTCTAAGAACAACCTTAGACAAAAACTAATGGCTTATGGTAAGACAACCTGATTTCTAGAACGGTCTATATATCAAAATCCCAAATAAATACAGAGGAATAAAGAATAAAACAGAAATAAATTTCAACTGCTATTATAACATTCACCACATGTGTAGAAAATAAATTACAATCATTCTCCACAAAGGTTTAAAGAGAAATTATAACATTCACACAAAGCCACAATCAACCATCCACCACAACACCAGAAATTATAGTGGTTCACTTGTGTGTAAACCAACTGTTAAAAAACAGCCACACGACTACTCCACTCCCAATATCCTCACCCACGGGATATTGGTGTTCACTATAAAATAGGTTTTTCAAGGTTCACCTAAAACCTTCACAATTGTGTCTTTCAAATGGCTTACACAATTCAAAAACCCCACACTCTGAGATTTTCTGGAACACAACCTTCACAATTGTGTCTTTCAAGTGGCTTACACAATTCAAAAACCCCACACTCTGAGATTTTCTGGAACACCTCAGACAAACCAAAAAGGAAAGAGAGATTTTTCTGGCACAAGCTCAAAACCAAAAGAGATTTACAAAAATGTAAATATACTTATTTGGACATTCTCCTTTGATGAAGCCCGGTAAAACCAATTTGGAGTAGATGTTCAATGTTCACACTCACTTATGAAAGGGTTCTAAGTTCTAAATGATTTTTAGATTAAATCACCTCGGGCTAGCTTGATTTGATTTTGATCTCAAGAAAGGGGAAAACTTAAATCCCTTCTTCAATTAAGATTGAAATAGAGAATTCAAAATCAAATGCAAAAAGCTAAATTAAAAAGAATATTAAATAAACACAGTATAGCTTAAGAATATCACAAACTTATCTCTCCGAGTGGTGTCTTGATCTTGCTTGAATGACTTCCCAAACTCTGAAATTCGTGCTCAATTTATAAGCACAAATAATGTTCACTCGATTGGCCCATAGGTCAGCTCGACTAGTCGAAGGACCAACAAAATTTCAAATATTTTGGGTGCGATAAGATAAGACTGTTCCTTGACTGGCCGAGTGCCTTGCTCGACTGGTCGAGTGGCCTGCTCGACTAGTTGAGCCCTGCACTCAACTGGTTGAGTGGGACCAAGAATGGTTATTGGACTTTGAGTCAAGCCTGCTCGACTGGTCGAGCACTGTTCACTCGACTGTTCAAGCAGTCTCTAGAACTGGTCGAGGGTCTAACAGAAAATTTTAAAAATTAGTAACAAACCTTGGACTGGTCAAGGGAATTCTTGGATTTGTCGAGCCAGTGCTTGGACTAGTTGAACATAGGCATGGACTAGTCGAGAAAAAGCCTATAAGATTATATAATGACCCAATTTAAGTATATAATCAATATGACCTAACCTATGGTCAATCTAGGGTCATTCATACCTTATCGGCGAAGATTGAACATTGAAACATCGTTCGCTTCGGTTTATAGTTTATCTTGAAGTACTTTGAAGCTTGTCATCTTGAAGTACTTTGAAGTTGAGCATGTATTATTAAGTAATGCACACTGTCTTGAAATACTTGAAGCTAGAAAACTTGAAGTGGTACTTGATGTTGTACTTGAATCTCTTATTCTTGTACTTGAACTTCTTAAACTTGAATTTGCGATGCTTGATCTTGAATTTGAACTTTCTGAATGTAGGGAAGGATGATATAAAATTGAGCTACACAAGATACAGATTCCAAGAGGTTTTGGCACTACAAAATTTGACAAATCTAAGATAGCATTTACAATCTCCCCCTTTGTCAAATTTGTGACAAAACCAAATAAGTAATATGATGCATAATACATATTGTAAAGAATCATTATGCACAACAAAGAATCATGCACCAGTTACAACTTGGTCAAAGAATCATGCACCAGTTACAACCTGGTTAAACCAACACTCCCCCTCAATATATTACTCCATAGAAACCAAGAGGAGACAAGAGGAGATTAAAAAAAAAATAAAAATTTGCCACCTAACCACACTTCTCTACATGTCTATAGTTTTAACTCTATAGAATCCAATATCATTATGAAATAGGCATATCAACACAAATTCTCCCCCTTTTTGTCACAATATGACAAAGGAAAAAACATATAAATGATGATGGACACAAAAGAGCAATGAGTAATGATAGAAAGAAGTAAGTTCAAATAACATAAACCATTCAAACATGTTCAAGCAGATAAAGTTAAGAAAAAATCCAAGTATAAGAGTTATTACATACCATAAATTCAAAACAAATCAGAACCAGAGGAAGGAGCAGGTATGGAAGGATCGATTTGATGTAGTCCCATGTTAATGCACCTCAGATATTTGCGCATGTATTTAAATTGAAATACTTGGGACACATGCAAACCTTCTACCTTTTCCTCAAGAGAACACAAACGTTCATCAAAATTCAGACGATTGAAAATCAAGATCCACTGCAGAGTCAAATTCAATCTCATCAAAGATGTCATCCATATTGACATCATCTGGAGGCAAAGCATCTTCTTCTTTATTTGCTTCAGCTACTCCTTCAGCACCCACATCAACTTGGCCTGGGGCCAACTTCAAATTCATCTTGCTAATGTTAGAGTTGTTGAAGAGTAGATGTGAATAAGAGCTTCTCCAACAGGTTTAACCACTAGACTATGGGTGGCTAAAACATTCATAAGCTAAGCAAAGGATATATCACTGTGACATGGATGGAGACGGAACTGAATCATGATATAACAGATAAGTGAAGGGAGACACACAGAGACTCCAGTAATAATAGAATGAAGAATACGAACCATGAATGTAGTAAGTTCGGTTTTGTTACCAGATCTAGGGTAGACATTTGAAATGAAAATCTAATGAAAAACCGTGTATCTGGGTAACATAAACTTGAAAGCAATCGCATTCTCAGTAGTCCATTCTGCATCCATATTACATAAAACTCTAGTGAGCATTCGCTTCTCAGATTCAGACGGTTTTGCTATAAGAGTATTAATGGGAATACCGTAATCATTAACTAGAAGATCCATTAATCCAGATATGAGGTGACGGTCCACATCAATTGGACCTTCTCTAGTAGAAATAGTAAACGTAAGATTCTCAGTAGAGAAGTCAGTAATACAAGCATACATGGCTTGCACAATAGAGCGAAATGCCAGACCGCCCCAATGTAAAATGTTATCCCATCCTACAGATCGAAGGAGTGAAAAGATACCAAAAGGTGTCAAATGATCAATGTTAACTATCCGTTCAACTATCACATTGAGTAAGCGAATATCCCGCACATACTCGGGATCTTCCTCGAGTGACCAAAGATGACGCTCCGTGACAGGAGCGGAACGAGAAAAAGAGAGACCACAAGATCCTTTCTTCCTGTTTGTACTCTCCATTGCAACAAGGAAATCAAGGAATACAAGGATTACAAAAGAGGCAAGAGGGGTTTCAAACAAATCAAATTTTTAGCTAAAAAACCCAACAAACAACCATAAACCTTGAAATAAACAACACAAACAAGGAAATGGAAGATCAAAGAACTCAAATCTATAAGGAAATTGAAAATGAAGCACTAACCAAAGAGGAATTGAATATGGGTTAGACCGGGCATGGTAGGGCTTGTTGGAGAAGAAGAACCAAGTGAAGAAAAATGCATTTTTCCCTAAATAAAAACTAAAACCTGAGTTCCACGACTGGTCATGTACATACTCGACCGGTCGAGCCACGACTGGCCTAGTTTGTACTCGACTGGTCGTGCAGCACTGAAAATTTGTAATTTTTATCTATTTGAATTTTTAAAATTTTCAAGATAATAAATATATACATTATGATACAGAAAGGCACAAATCATCAGTTCATATTGCACATACCAAGATCAAATTTCAATTTTGCAAACCTGTTTCTGTCGAGCAATTTTGTGAATATGTCTGTAAGTTGATTCTCGATCGGAATATATTTCAATGAAATTATCTTGTCTTCCACTAGTTTACGAATATAATGATACCTAATATCAATATGCTTGGTTCGTGAATGCTGAATTGGATTTTTAGAAATATTAATTACGCTTAAATTGTCACAATATAAAATCATGGATTCTTGCGCAATTCCGTAATCACTTAGCATTCTCTTCATCCACACAAGTTGAGTGCATGCATTACCAGCAGCAAAATATTTAGCCTCAGCTGTGGAGAGCGATACAGAACTTTATTTCTTACTTAGCCAAGAAACCAAACAATTCCCAACATAGAAACAACCACCGCTGGTCGATTTACGATCATCAATGTTACCAGCCCAATCAGCATCCATGTAACCAGCTAATTGCACGCCAGTATCATGTGGATACCAGAGACCAAGATTAGTTGGACTAGTGACATATCGCAAAATGTGCTTAACAGCAATCAGATGTGACTCGTTAGGGTCAGATTAATATTTAGCACAAATTGCTACGCTAAAAGCAATATCAGGTCGGCTCGCAGTTAAATAAAGTAAATTACCTATCATACTAAGATACAACTTAGGACCCACACTCTTACCTATTAAATCCTTAGAGAGTTTTAGAGTAGTACTCATTGGAGTATCAAAAATTTTTCCACTCTCAAATCTAAACTTTTTAACTAAGTTCAGAGCATATTTGGTTTGAGAGATAAAGAAACCATCAGGGAGATGTTTGACTTGAAACCCTAGGAAATAGTTTAGTTCTCCAACCATCCTCATTTCAAATTTAGATTTCATAAGATCTGCAAACTCAACAGTCATGTTAGCACAGGTAGATCCATAGATAATGTCATCAACATAGATTTGCACTATAAGAATATGATCATTATGTTTCTTTACAAACAATGTCTTATCAACACTTCCCATAAAGTTATGAAACTTAGTCAACTTTTCGTACCATGCCCTGGGAGCTTGTTTTAAACCATAGTGCCTTTTTTAGGCAATAGACATGATTAGCATGCTTAGGGTCTTCAAAACCTTTTAGTTGTTCAACATACACTTTTTCATGCAAATCGCCATTTAAGAACACACTCTTTACATCCATTTGGTATATTTTGAATTTTTTAAAGCATGCAATGGATATAAATATTCTGATTAATTCAAGATAGGCTATTGGGGCAAAGGTCTTAATATAATCAATGCCTTTAATTTGAGTGTACCCTTGTACAACCAGCCTAACCTTATTTCTAATAATATTACCAAGTTTATCAGACTTATTTTGAAAATCCCTTTTGTTCCAATAATGTGTTTATCTTTTGGTCTTAGATCTAAGTACCAAACATCATTTCTAACAAACTAATTTAGCTCTTCTTGCATTGCAACATTTAGTTTTCGTCAGTAAAAGCTTCTTTTACATTAGTCGGTTATATCTAAGATGTAAAGCACATGTAGTTGCACATATCTTTAAGTTGTTTACCAGTGCGCACACCAGTTAGAGGGTTTTCAAGGATCTGATCAGATGGATAATCTTTAACTGTTTGCAGTTCAGTATTATTTTGACTTAATGAAGAGTCTGATTTATCAAATAAAAGGACTTCATCATTTTCTGAACTTGAGACAGGTATTCAAGTGATCATCTATAACCACATTAATGGACTCTTGAATTACACCGGTCCTCTTGTTAAGAACCTGATACGCTCGACTATTCAGAGCATACCCTAAAAATATCCCTTCATCACTTTTGGTGTCAAATTTACCCAGATTTTCTCGATCACGTAATATGTAGCACTTACTGCCAAAAACTCGAAAGTACTTGACGGTAGGCTTCTTATCAAACCACATTTCATATGCCGTTTTACTATTTGATTTTCTAGTATAAACGCGGTTAATTAAATAACAAGCAGTATTTATGGATTCAGCCCAAAGATTCTTATGAAGCTTTATACTATTTAGCATTACATTTGTCATTTCTTGAAGCACTTTATTTTTCCTTTCCACTACACCATTTTATTGTGGTGTTTTGGGCACAGAATATTCATGTGATATTCCCTGATCAATGCAAAACTTCTACTTTCAAACTCAGAACCATGATCACTATGGATCTTAGTGACTTGTGATTCTTTTTCAGTTTGGATACGTTTAAGTACTCTTTTTACTTCGTCGAGAGTTTCTAATTTCTCTCTTAAGAAGACTATCCAAGTATATCTGGTAAAGTCATCTACAATGACTAAAATAAACTTTTTGCCACCTCAACTCTCCTTTCTAGTTGGTACAATGAGATCCACGTGGAGAAGTTCGAGCGGTTTTATGATGCCCCGAAAATCGGGGGTTAAGCAAAGCTCAAACTCCCGAGTTCAAACGCATCACTTATGCAACATAGATAATGATGATTAAATGTTGTCTATATTAGTGCATTAAACATGAGTGGGATTAATCCAAAATAATACATCATACTCCAGGTGTAATTAAATTAAGCAAGCAGAAGACTTAAGTACTTGAATTATAACATGAAGGTGTTTCACTATCCAGAGTATGATTCTATTCTAGGATGAATATACACAAGTATTTGTTCCAAACCTTACAAAATATCAAAATATAACTGTCCAACTAATCCATGTAATCATGTAATCCCATCAAGTCAGATCAAGGTCTATAGAGACCTGCCTGATAGCTGAATATATGAGAATTCCTCCTCCTCATCCGTGAAGTCCGGCTCCATCACGTAAGCCACATCACATCCTGCATCTACATCAGAGTTTGGTTAGTGTTTTAAAACACCGTCCCAGAGTGGGAGTAAGTGATCAACTTAGTGGTACTATAAGGCAAAGGTTAACATATTATTAATTCCGTCAAGCAGTAATGATAAAGCAGTACAACAATCATATCCTAATTACTCTTATTAATTATATGTGTAATGGTGCATGCCCTCACCTATACTCCCTCAGCAACTTCATCTCAAGGTCGTGCATGGCAAACTTCCTAAACATGCGCTTCCTCGCCAAAGCAGATGCAATGCGATGCATGGTCGTGTTAGCCAAGTAATTTATTAGGCTTATTCATACAGTAGATTCGGGAAGCTAAGGTATCACCCTTTATATCACTTACCTAAACAATGATCCATCTAGGGTCGTCAGTCCTAGTTAATCACATACGATAGGCAAGTTGTAGGGCATCACCTCTTGTGAAAAGCAGTGGATAGGTAAGTTCATGAGTTCACACTCGAGGTCACTACGGAGAGGCTCGTCACCTTAGCGTAAGCCTAGTTTATAATCAAGGTCACTACGGGAAGGCTAGTTACCTTAGCGTAGGCCGACAGCTTGAATACAGTGTCCCATACCACTGTATTCGGCTTACGAGTTTAGGTAACTCACTGGTCACTACAGGGAGGCTCGTTACCCCGATGTAGGCCAATAGCTAGACCATGGTGTCTCATACCACCATGTCTGGCTCATGAGTCTTGATGGATCTTGGTACCATGGTTTAAACAGACTTTGCATTGGTAAGTGGTACCTTAGATTCAAGCAGTAGCTTCCATATATGGTAAACACACAATAGGTCAATCGGGTTATTTGATAAGTTCGATTTATACAAGCGCATACTGAATTAATCGACTTGGAGCGCATAAGTACTCCACGTGGCCTAACCACTGTCAACAATCACCATACGACTCGGATTCATCGAACATGTCTAATATGGCGAAATGAATTCGGCCACTAAATCGGGAATCATTACTGATCGCCTGGACTATGTAGTAGTCCCAAACATACTCAAACGCAGCATGTGGATACATGTGATATTTATAACAGCATTTAGCAGACAATTTAAATATAATTCTCATTCGAGCATTTCATCGAACACATTGAACCTATAGTCATACATATGCATTTCAACCATAAATCGTGCAGTACCAAATTACATTACATGAAAGAAACTATAACTATGGACAAGGTAGTTGAAAATCATATCTCAACACCCTTGTTGGAAGCAATTTATCAAACACTTTCTCATTCAAGCATTTTATCAAACACTTTCTCATTCAAGCATTTTATCAAACACTTAGACTACATAATACCATATACACAAACTAAATTAGTTATAGCATATATTTTGGCAATTCCTTTCATAAAGGAGTTGTCATGCATACAACACACATGTTTTTTAGATTAATAGTCATGGCAAGCATAAATCATAATTATACTTTCATTCAAACATTTCAACAAACACATGGAATGCATAATATATTCACATAGTTCACACACATGTATAATTTATCGAATACATCGTAACTAAAGTCATGTGGCAGCAATCAAGTCAGATATAAATCATTGCTGACATTGAAACCCTTGAAAACAATAACCTAAACATTTATAGTCTTTACCTTTCATCGGTTTGCTCGTTACAAACTTGGTTCATACCCTATGCTTCTGTCTACAGCACAACAGCTACCTAAATCACGAAATAGGTTAGCTATTTCATCGATTCCCTTATTAAAATTTTTAAAACGAGATTAGGGTTAGGATTTCTTACCCAAGTCGTATTCGGAATCGACGGTGTAGCGATGAGGTGGTGGAGATTCGGTACGTAGAGTAGTGGGAGTGAATCCCAACAACAATCCACAGATCTCTCTCTCTCTCTCTCTCTCTTCTCCTCACTCTTTTCTTCTCTTTTCTCTCTTCTCTCTCCTAGGGTTAGAGAATTCATATGGAATGACAGAGGGGTGGTTTAAGGGTATTATATAAGCCCAGAACTAATGTCAATGGCCCCAGGGCCATGGTATACTTAGGTTATAGCCAAAGGGTGTCTGTTTCAGGCAAACAGGACTCATCTGGAGGCCCGTTACTCACCTTCCTCATGGAGTAAGTTCCCTGACCATGGATCTAAGCAAGGTTAAGATTTTGGTCTGATCAAATTTGTAGATCAACCGTGGAGGACCTGTTTTAGTTCAACGGTCATTGTCACTCGATCAGGGCCACAAGTATATTGACATGTGCAGGGAAATTTTCCTGATCTAAGGGTATAGTTTGGTCAGAATCTGATGGTCTGAAACCTTCAATTTTGCTCGCAAGTGAATGGTCAATTTACTTAAGTTTGAGTTCATTTTCTAAAGATATTCGTGTTTCTCACACACTTTGCTCGGGGCTCAAGTTGTGCGTTTCTGGATACTATTTGGGTTCGATTCCCGTGATGTTTGTCAAGCCTAATAAGGTGGTCATAACCTTATAGTTTCATGGTAATTGGACTTTTGACGTGGGGCCCAGGTCCGATACGGAGTTTCAATGCGCTCTCGAGAGCAACAGGGTTTTGAGATTGTTCTTAGGTTTCTAGGTAATGTTAAGTTAGCGATTTTAATGGTTTTCGGTCTTGCAGTTTATATAGAAAGTGGTTCAAGCTAATCCACTGATTAATTTAGTTTAGTACTTAATTAACTTTCATCTAATTTCTAAAGGATTCAGTCATTAGGGATTTCTGCCTGAGGTGGTACTCGGGCCTTTGTACGGATTTTTCTGAGATGTTACAATCTAGCCCCCTTAAAGAAAAAATTTATCCTTGAAATTAGTACCTTTTCGCACTCCTCGAGAATCTAAGGGTAGTTCTTATGGACCTAGGCTTCTGTCTTCCAAATAGCTTCTTCCTCGGTGTGGTGAGTCCACAATACCTTCACAAGCGGAATCACTTTACAGCGTAACACCTGTTCCTTCCTATCCAGAATACATGTTGGTCTCAGTACATAAGTAGTGTCTTCACTCAACTATACATGCTCCCATTTGATAATATGGGAAGGATCAGGAACGTATTTCTTCAACATCGATACGTGAAATACGTTGTGCATGCCTGCGAGTGGTGTGGGCAAAGTAAAGCGGTACGCTACCACACCCACTCGGTCTAGAATCTGGAACAGGTCAATGAATCTCGGCATTAGTTTTCCTTTCTTACCAAACCAGAGGACTCCCTTCATTGGGGAAACCTTTAGGAATACATGGTCTCCCACTTCGAATTCCAGCTGTCGCCGTCTGGTATCGGTGTAACTCTTCTGTCTACTATGGGCTGCGAGAAGTTGACATCTAATAATATCAATCTTCTCTGAGGTCGCCTGAACTAAATATGGGCCAATCAGTTCTTCTCACCAACTTCTACCCACCAATGGGATGCTCGACATGGGCGCCCATACAATGCTTCGTAGAGAGTCATACCAATGCTCGCTTAGAAGCTGTTGTTATAAGCAAACTCAGCATAAGGAAGACAGTCATCCCAACTGTCCCTGAAATCAAGCACACATGCCCGCAACATGTCTTCTAATATCTGGATTACCATTCCGTCTACCCATTGGTCTACGGGTGGAACGCTGTACTTTCAGTTTCACTCCCATTGCTTCTTGGATTTGAGTCCCAAAGATAGACGTGAATCGCGTGTCTCGATCCGACACAATCTCCATTGGTACTCCATGCAGCGGCACAATCTCCTTGATGTACAGCTTGGCTAAATCATCTGCGGAGTTTAAAACTTTAATTGGGAGAAAATTATCCGATTTCGTCAATCAGTCCACAATCACCCAAATGAAGTCATGTCCCTTCCTTGTCTTCGGTAACCCGGAAATGAAATCCATAGATATGAAATCTCATTTCCATTCAGTTATGGGCACGGGCTAAAGTAAACCAGAAGGTCGGCGATGCTCGACCTTGACCTGCTGGCATGTGAGACAATGGGCTACATAATCTACTATATGTGTCTTCATGTTGTCCCACCAGTACGAACGCTTCAAATCCCGATACATCTTTGTATTACCTGGATACATTGCCAACTTTGAATTATGTGCGGCTTTGAGAACTTCCTTTCTCAAGTCACGAAGATTCGGGATGCATAAGCGGCCACGATAACGTAAACCCCCATCCGAACTAACTTTCCATTTAGAGTCTCCATCGTCAGTTACCTGCTCTCTCATTTTCACTAATAGTTCGTCCTCTTTCTGAGCCACAATGATTTGGTCATCAACAAGTGGCTGACGCGAATGTGTGCGACGCTCTCGAATGGCTCCTGTAACGCCCCGGATTTTTGCCAACCTGGGATTATACGTCCTTAGGCAATGGATCAATCCTAACACAGGTTTAACTTCTTAAACGCTCAATTAAAGCCTCAAATCGCTCCTTAAACCATTTTCTTCACAAATCCCACCCTTCACTACCTTGTGCTTTCAATTTTTCAAAGCACCTTCGCCCTAGACACTATCTTAAACTAGCTAAGTAGTATAACTTGGATCACTTTATATACAAACCACAATGGACTAAGTTCCACCTCAGACGAAAATCACTTAGGACTAAATCCTTTAGAAATGAGACAAAGTAACTAAGTGCGAAACCAGATTAGCTACGAAATCCGTTTGAATCGCTTTAAATACGATCTGCAAGACCCAAAACTTGTAGGATCATTGACGCTAGGTTACCCTAAAGTTTAGAACCAAACTCATTTCCCGGCTGCTCTCGGGAATGAAACGAAACTTCGTATTAGGTCTAGACCGCATATCGGAAATCCGATTAACGCAAAGTTAAGGACTTAGGATCGCCTCGTTGGGCTTAACAATCATCTCAAAAATCAGCTCCATCCGATGTTCCACGGCCATTCGTTTCGAATCGGAGCGAGGTAGTGTGAAAAATACTATTCATATGCCAAAATAAATATCTGGAATAGTGATCTGGCATCATTTGTTGACGCATCAGTATTAAGCAACCTGACCGTCAGAATCAGACCAAATTACACCCTCGGATTAAGAAAAATTTCAGGAACATTTACATGTACTTAGAATTTCTGATCGTGGCCCACTGACCGTCGAACTGAAAGTGGTCCGCCACGTGTGATCTGGGAATCCGATCGAGTCAAAAACGTAATCCCACGTAGATCCATCGATGGTGAGCTTAAGTCTGACGTTTGGTTCAAGGAGGGCCACCAGAACTTCCCTTTTGAGCTGGAAAAGCGGCGAATATCCTATATAAGCAGTATCCCATGAACCTAAGTCTAAATTCGTTCTGTTTTAGGCTATATAAGGGCCTTAGAGCACCCTCTCTCACAGCCATACGAATTTGAGTTTTGGGAGAGAGAAAAGAGAGAGAAAGTGAGGGAGAAGTGGGAGGATCTTCCTCCTACTGTTGCAAATCACCCCACGGCCTACACCGTCCTGTTCTAGGCGCTTTCCCGGCGGTATCCATCCCATTTGAAGGTAAGGAAACCCTAACCCTAGGTCTGATTTAAGGTAGGACCGTTGTGGGTTATGAAAAAGCTAACCGATTCCGCTCTTTAGGCTAGAAATCTCCCGTATACGGAAGTTCTTCTACCCTTGCTGATTCGTTTCGTTTCCAAAGGCAAAGGTGAGGACTTTAAGCTTATAAGTTACGGTTTTCAACGCTTTCAATGTCAGATAATGGTAGATTCATGATCTGCTTGAAATTGCACATGTACAAAGTGCTTTCCGTTTCCTGTTTCGATTAACGTTGCAAAATATGGAATTTCACATACTCTAGGTATACGTAGAAATACCGTATACGTATTTTTTTTGGATAAATGTTTGACATGTTTATTTAATGTATGATTATATAGTATATGAATAAAATACTAGTTTGGCGAAAGGAATCGCCAAAATACATGTTCACTTGTAAATGCGGTGTATGTTGAAATTACGTATTTTAGAAATACCGTATACGTATTTCTTTTGGAATAATGTTTGACATATTTATTTAATGTATGATTATACAATACATGATTAAAATACTAGCTTGGCGAAAGGAATCGCCGAAATCTATGTTCCTTTGTAAACACTATGTATGTCGAAATTGGGTATACGTGGAAGTACCCTATACGTATAAAATTTGCTGATGTGATTGCCATGTTTAATTGCTGTATGAATATGATGTATATGTATAAAATACTAGTTTGGTAAAGGGACAACCCTAGTACACACTTCCCTAGCATACGTCATGTATGTTGAAATATTGCATTCCAAGTGTTGGTGAATTCACTTGTGAGTGTAAGTGCTTAAGTGTTAGAATCTTAGGTAGGTGCTGAGATGGGATTCTCGGCTACCTTAGAGTCACATATGACACTCTCCATGTGGTTGTTCACTCTAACCACTCGCCTACTGAAATTTAAGAATTTGTATCCCTATTTACATAATGCTTTATAACATGCTTTTGAACATGCTTTGTGACTTGTTTATTAACATGCTTCATGTTATGCTTTATAATATGCTTGCTAGTGTTCTTGAATTACCATGTTATCATGTTTGTATTTCACATGCTATGGTTAGGATTTGACTGAGCTTGGGACTATGTTCGTAGTCCGGCATCCCAGATCGACTTGAAGATGTGGTTGGGATTCGTTCCGCCACGCATGATGTGTTGGTGAACCCGTGTCGTACTTCGGTTGGCGATAGTGGTTGGCCACACGAGGTGCTTCTAGCCTCATATCGCCCAACTTGTTGTGCGCTCGAGCTAGCCGAACACGTCAAGTAAACCGTGTGTCTTATGTATGTTCACCATGTTTGGTCATTAATGCTTGAACCTAGGGTACCAAACTTACCAGTGAAAATCCCGTTAACCATGGTACCTCGATCCGCTAAGACTCATGAGCCGGGCATGGTGGTATGGGACACCGTGGTCAAGCTGTCGGCCTACGCTGGGGCTACGTGCCTCCCCGTAGTGACCAGTGAGCAACTCAACTCGTGAGCCGATTATGGTGGTATGGGACACTATATTCGCGCTGTCGGCCTACATTGATAAGGTGATGGGGGAGTGGTGCAACCTTTGTGCGTAACAGCCCTGGCAGCCCTTTGTAGTGACCGCGAGCATACTCTGAAGTTGCAGCGTGCCTTAGGGTTCGCCGCGATATATAGAGTATGAACTAGGCCTGTTTCTGTATAGCTGTATAGTGATGAATCGTTTAAGGGGTGATGGGGGAGTGGTGCAACCTTTGTGCGTAACAATACAGCGTCCTCTGCAGTGACCTAGAAAACACACCATCGTCTGATATTAACTAGGACTGACGACCCTAGATTGGATCATGTTTGGATATGATACAAGGGAGGTACCTTAGTTTCCCAATCCTGCTGTTTGAAACGAACTAATTAAAAACTCGGTAATCATGCTCATCATGCATCGCATGTGCCTGGAAGATGTGGAGCACTGTGGGATGTAAGCATGCGCGAACGTGAGATGGTGTCGCTTGAGGGAGTATGTCGGAGAGGGCATCCATCATACCTGCATTCATACTTGCATTAATCAGAGTAACTAGGAGTGTTTGATTTACTGCTTTATCATTACTGCTTGACTGTATTGATAACATGATAACTTATGCCTTATTGTTCCACTGAGTTAGCTACTCACTCCCACATTACGGGACGGTGTTGTACACACCAAACAGATTTGTTGAATTTCAGATGATGGCGATGCTTATGAAGCAGAGCCGGACTACTTCTATGGTGATGAGGAGGAGTTCTCCTATCATATAACTCTCTGGCGGGTCTCTGAAGACCCGGTACTGTATTGACGAGGCTGTGGTACTGGGGATAGAAGACATTAAACTTACACATTTGGTATTTTTTAGAACTGTACTTGTATTTATTTAACCTGGTAATGTTATCACCCTCTGGAGACTCATCATAGTTTATATATTTTATCTATCTATCATAGTCTTCCGCTTGCAAAATTAACTGTCTCTAGAGTATGATATACTGTTTTGGCTTAATCTCACTCATGTTCAATGCACGAATACAGTCAACATTCAATCATCATTCATTTTGTTGCATAAGTGATGTTCTGGAACTCGGGAGTTGAGTTTATGCTCGACCCCCGATTTTCAGGGCGTTACAAGATGGTATCAGAGCATGATTTTGATTAAACCGGACCTGGGTTATGGTCACACGACGCACACTGACGCACTCTGACTTAGGAGGGAGCGACGGAATGTAGAAACAGTCATGGGTATCCCGACTTCACCAATTGGCGAAGTTAGTTGAATACAAACGCCGAAATCGAGTCCGTATTAACCCTTGGTCGCACGGGTCGACCTTAAAAATGTTCCTAGGTTGTCTAGTGAAGGGTCTAGATCACCATCCATCTCATCCCAATCATTGAGAATCAGTGGAATGTGTGCAATAAACGTGATGAGGATAACTACTCCGAATCCTTGGAGCTTCTCTGGACTCCTACCAGAGACTTCTCTAATCTACAAGAGGAGAAAGCAGAAAATAGAAATAAATTCTAATAAATTCGAAACTGATTAATGAATGACAAAAAAAAAAAGAGTTCACAACCCTTTAAACAGGGATACCAAGTAATGGAAAGGACATCAGAAATAAACTACAACTAAAACTCCTAGGTTGTGGTGTCTACTAGTGCGCAAGGCGTTCAGCCAAAAATAGTAAGTGTCCTATTTGACTTTACCAAACCATTCTCCTAAGAATTCTAAGCTCTTTACACGATGAGCGCAACTCCTAAAGCCCAACAGATGAAGAGTAATCAAACAAAAATTACTATTGTGGTAAAACAAAATTAAAACGGGAAAATGGCCGCCAATTGGAGGGTTTTCTCGCAATTCCGGGCTGCGCAACCCAACATAGCTGGGTTGGTTGGCTTCATTAGCTCGTTCTACCCCAAATTCATATATTTTACATCAGATAACTCATTCCGGATTGCAAGTTACGTCCAATTATCCCGAAAACTACCCGAAATGGAGCGAATCGGATTCGGGGGCCTCCCCGCTTAGATCCGATGGGACCCAGGGTCGAACCAGGGTGCATTTGGCACCTTGGGACCACAGAGAACAAGGCCCCACCGCGGCGGCGCGGTTCCGGCCAAGTCCGACCGCGGCGCCACCGCGGCACCGGCGGCGGACCGCGGTCCGGTGGCTTTTCCGGTGGGGCTCCAAGCATGGGGTTGGTCGGCCTGACCCCCTCTACCCCCTGGCACGTGCCATTTTGGCAAATGGTTGGGTTTTAAAGGGCTGTAGCCCCCCCTCTCTCTCATTTCATCCCTTCCAAACGCCCAAACCCACCATTTCTGATTTTTCTCTCAACCCATTCTCCTAAACCTTGCAATCCCCCATTTTCTTCCATAAATCACCCACTCCAACTGTCTACAACAGCCCTAGCCTCCTCCTTTTCCCTTTTCTCTAACGTTGGAGCTCTCATTTCCCCCATTTGGAGCTCAAATTCGTGCAACCTTCAAACCTATCTCATTTCATTCCCTACCTTTTTGGCCTTTACAATCCCTGTTGAGGCTCAAGTCCATGGAGAACCAAAAACTCCAGCCCCCCATTTCCCTTATCCTCATTTTCCATGGCTCTATCCGAGCTCATCCATATGTTGTCTTGTAGTTTGCATGGGCTACTATCTTAGGGTGGTTATGTTTTCCTGTTGATAGGTGTAGTAGTTGGTAAAATGTTTTAAGTATTTGAGAACATTTAGGGTCCGTTCGGCCAAATTACATTAGATAAGTTTACTGTGGATAGAATTGTAAAAGTAATAATAAATGTATATGTAGGGTATGGCCCCTAGATTGGGTGTATCCTATGTCTTCCGACACCATGTTTAGAATGTACACAATTAAGAGTAAATTCCGAGAATTCCTTTCCAATAACACTTAGAAATTTTCTCATCGTGGGGTATAGAAAATCCCATCTCACGTTTTTCCAACACCAGGCTCATTTTTCCAAGGCCTATAAAATTTAATCCCCTCCCACCCTCCTACCAACCATGTCACACCCAATCCCAAGGTAGGATTAGTAATGCGGTCCCATTTAATACAACTTAAGGCCACTGGCCAAATTGTGTTGAAGTGATAAAGTCCCTTGATATACATTAACCCACCGCACTCTGATAGCTTAAGCTTTTGGAGTAAATGGTTGTTTGATAGATAGGCCCATAGAGTTTGGACCTAGAGCGATACTCCTAGTCTTGACAGACCTGACCATATAGGAAACCCAACAAATTTATAATGTGACCCTTAGGATCTTCTTAGCTAGTATGAACATATGTGAAATGCTCGTGCGTAGTTAAATTCGAGTTCAGACAACTCAATTCTAATCAGACAACTTTGACCCTAGGCGATAAAATAATTTCTTTATTCAGGAAGGGTATAAAATCATCTGGTGTATAAGCATAGACTTTAGATTACAACTAGTGGATTATCACTGCTCATGAGTTGAGCCTAGGCTGCTAATTAGACTAAGAAATGTAAACGACTAACAATGTTAAGATAATTGAGTGATAGACGTAGTTAATTGGCTTGAATAGGTTGGAGCGAGACCCCGTTCCGTTGTTGAATTCCCTTAATACTTTTGGCTTCCTTAGTAACTCTTAGGGAGCTTGTTTGACGAAGAAACTATTCACGATTAGAGGAAACCTATATATCCCTTGGATTCAATGTTAGATCCAATCAATACATCCCTTAGAATTTCCTTCTCAAGGACTTAGTACAACCGGGAACACGGAGTAGAGAAACTACATATAAGCGAGGTATTCGCGGTTTGAATCGAATCCTCAATCCTGGTAGTGACCAATGAACCCTATGCTCTGATCAAGAAGAAGGTCGGGATCAGCTAGGATTAAGGACTGATACGATGATTTTCTGTTTTAGCTAGACAGGAGGTCCATGTATCCGATTCTGACCCACTACACAACTTTCCTTCCGTGTTGGCTTGACCACTTACAACCAAAAGTTTATAACTTTGTCTTTGAGAAGTGCGAGAATATATAGCCAATAGAAATATTTCCTTTTAGGCCTAAGGAATTTCCCAAGTGAGCAACAGACAGTTAAGAATCAGGTCCTAAATCACATGCCATGTCGGCATACATATTGTGCTTATGAACGCAAAAAAGATAGCCTGCCTATTAAGCTAGACATGATTAAATAGGATAAGTCTGGACCACGACAAAATTTCTTGGTAGAATTAGGCATCTCGCTACAAACTCACACCTGACCCCGAATCAACCACAATACCCTTCATCTTTAGCTCCTTTCTATGACCATAGGTATCAATGCCATAATACACAACATTGATGAAAAGAAGACCAATGTAGTGGGAGATCGCATCCCATTTCATATCAAGGATAGATCCTAAACTACACCTTGTTCCGATATACGGAGCAGGACATAAATCTTGAACCTTGAGGGTGAAAATAAAATTTTAAGGGGGGTAGAACATTATGAGCCCAATCTAGTTAGGTTACCTATTACATCTCTTGATCTGGGTGGCACAGCGAAAGCATGGTGGACCCTACTCCACTGGCCCAGGATCGAAACGGTGCTTGTTAATATACGCACATTATAGAAGCCCTAACAAGTTCTACTATGAAAATGTTTTAGGATGATCTAGTAAGTTTTGATTCACCCTCCCCTGGGACATAGATAATACCAAGGACTCTCTTAGACTAAGACCTAAAGGGCAACCTTAGAATAAACAATTTGAACCTTTCAATGATGGACATTCCCTACGTTTCTAGAGTGATCGGACTACGGAGTTACTGAAATATACAACTGCGAAGCATTCGCGGCTTGACCCAATTCTCAATCCTGGGCGACTACCAATGGACTCACTGCTTGACCGAGCGAGAAGACCAGGATTCACCAGATCCTAAGGGATACGATGAGCCTCCTACCACAGTCGGGTAGATGATCGATGTATCGGGATCAAGCCAACCATTATCGTCTCTCCGTGTTGGTCAAACATTGAAAACAGCTATCTTACTCTAAATTGGTGAGAATTATCGTCGAGACTCCAAATAGGTACAGAAATAAATTGTAGCAAACTATCAGGGTACGAGAAATGAATAAAGAAACATGTTTTAAGGGGGGTAGACTAAAAGGAACCAGACTAGTATATGCCCTACCACGCGTAGGAACTCGAAATCAATAAGTCTTAGGCAAATGAAATAATAGAAATCTCTCCTTATTACCCTTAGGCAATTTTGGGGACGAAATTTTGTTTTAAGGGGGGTAGATTGTAACGCCTCAGATTTTTTGCCAACCTAGGATTATACGTCCTTAGGCAATGGATCAATCCTAACACAGGTTTAACTTCTTAAACGCTCAATTAAAGCCTCAAATCGCTCCTTAAACCATTTTCTTCACAAATCCCACCCTTCACTACCTTGTGCTTTCAATTTTTCAAAGCACCTTCGCCCTAGACACTATCTTAAACTAGCTAAGTAGTATAACTTGGATCACTTTATATACAAACCACAATGGACTAAGTTCCACCTCAGACGAAAATCACTTAGGACTAAATCCTTTAGAAATGAGACAAAGTAACTAAGTGCGAAACCAGATTAGCTACGAAATCCGTTTGAATCGCTTTAAATACGATCTGCAAGACCCAAAACTTGTAGGATCATTGACGCTAGGTTACCCTAAAGTTTAGAACCAAACTCATTTCCCGGCTGCTCTCGGGAATGAAACGAAACTTCGTATTAGGTCTAGACCGCATATCGGAAATCCGATTAACGCAAAGTTAAGGACTTAGGATCGCCTCGTTGGGCTTAACAATCATCTCAAAAATCAGCTCCATCCGATGTTCCACGGCTATTCGTTTCGAATCGGAGCGAGGTAGTGTGAAAAATACTATTCATATGCCAAAATAAATATCTGGAATAGTGATCTGGCATCATTTGTTGACGCATCAGTATTAAGCAACCTGACCGTCAGAATCAGACCAAATTACACCCTCGGATTAAGAAAAATTTCAGGAACATTTACATGTACTTAGAATTTCTGATCGTGGCCCACTGACCGTCGAACTGAAAGTGGTCCGCCACGTGTGATCTGGAATCCGATCGAGTCAAAAACGTAATCCCACATAGATCCATCGATGGTGAGCTTAAGTCTGATGTTTGGTTCAAGGAGGGCCACCAGAACTTCCCTTTTGAGCTGGAAAAGCGGCGAATATCCTATATAAGCAGTACCCCATGAACCTAAGTCTAAATTCGTTATGTTTTAGGCTATATAAGGGCCTTAGAGCACCCTCTCTCACAGCCATACGAATTTGAGTTTTGGGAGAGAGAAAAGAGAGAGAAGTGAGGGAGAAGTGGGAGGATCTTCCTCCTACTGTTGCAAATCACCCCACGGCCTACACCGTCCTGTTCTAGGCGCTTTCCCGGCGGTATCCATCCCATTTGAAGGTAAGGAAACCCTAACCCTAGGTCTGATTTAAGGTAGGACCGTTGTGGGTTATGAAAAAGCTAACTGATTCCGCTCTTTAGGCTAGAAATCTCCCGTATACGGAAGTTCTTCTACCCTTGCTGATTCGTTTCGTTTCCAAAGGCAAAGGTGAGGACTTTAAGCTTATAAGTTACGGTTTTCAACGCTTTCAATGTCAGATAATGGTAGATTCATGATCTGCTTGAAATTGCACATGTACAAAGTGCTTTCCGTTTCCTGTTTCGATTAACGTTGCAAAATATGGAATTTCACATACTCTAGGTATACGTAGAAATACCGTATACGTATTTTTTTTGGATAAATGTTTGACATGTTTATTTAATGTATGATTATATAGTATATGAATAAAATACTAGTTTGGCGAAAGGAATCGCCAAAATACATGTTCACTTGTAAATGCGGTGTATGTTGAAATTACGTATTTTAGAAATACCGTATACGTATTTCTTTTGGAATAATGTTTGACATATTTATTTAATGTATGATTATACAATACATGATTAAAATACTAGCTTGGCGAAAGGAATCGCCGAAATCTATGTTCCTTTGTAAACACTATGTATGTCGAAATTGGGTATACGTGGAAGTACCCTATACGTATAAAATTTGCTGATGTGATTGCCATGTTTAATTGCTGTATGAATATGATGTATATGTATAAAATACTAGTTTAGTAAAGGGACAACCCTAGTACACACTTCCCTAGCATACGTCATGTATGTTGAAATATTGCATTCCAAGTGTTGGTGAATTCACTTGTGAGTGTAAGTGCTTAAGTGTTAGAATCTTAGGTAGGTCTTGAGATGGGATTCTCGGCTACCTTAGAGTCACATATGACACTCTCCATATGGTTGTTCACTCTAACCACTCGCCTACGAAATTTAAGTATTTGTATCCCTATTTACATAATGCTTTATAACATGCTTTTGAACATGCTTTGTGACTTGTTTATTAACATGCTTCATGTTATGCTTTATAATATGCTTGCTAGTGTTCTTGAATTACCATGTTATCATGCCGTATTTCACATGCTATGGTTAGGATTTGACTGAGCTTGGGACTATGTTCGTAGTCCAGGCATCCGGTATCAGACTTGAAGATGTGGTTGGGATTCGTTCCGCCACGCATGATGTGTTGGTGAACCCGTGTCGTACTTCGGTTGGCGATAGTGGTTGGCCACACGAGGTGCTTCTGCGCCTCATATCGCCCAACTTGTTGTGCGCTCGAGCTAGCCGAACACGTCAAGTAAACCGTGTGTCTTATGTATGTTCACCATGTTTGGTCATTAATGCTTGAACCTAGGGTACCAAACTTACCAGTGAAAATCCCGTTAACCATGGTACCTCGATCCGCTAAGACTCATGAGCCGGGCATGGTGGTATGGGACACCGTGGTCGAGCTACGTCGGCCTCTGGCCGGGGCTACGTGCCTCCCCGTAGTGACCGGTGAGCAACTCAACTCGTGAGCCGATTATGGTGGTATGGGACACTATATTCGCGTTTGTCGGCCTACATTGATAAGGTGATGGGGAGTGGTGCAACCTTTGTGCGTAATGACCACAGGCGCCCCTTTGTAGTGACCGCGAGCATACTGCGAAGTTGCGGCGTGCCTTAGGGTTCGCCGCGATATATAGAGTATGAACTAGGCCTGTTTACGTATAGTTGTATAGTGATGAATCGTTTAAGGGGGTGATGGGGAGTGGTGCAACCTTTGTGCGTAATGTGACCACAGCGACCTCTGCGATGTGACCTAGAAAACACACCATCGTCGATATTAACTAGGGTGACGACCCTAGATTGGATCATGTTTGGATATGATACAAGGGAGGTACCTTAGTTTCCCAATCCTGGCATTTTGAAATGAACTAATTAAAAACTCGGTAATCATGCTCATCATGCATCGCATGTGCCTGGAAGATGTGGAGCACTGTGGGATGTAAGCATGCACGAACGTGAGATGGTGTCGCTTGAGGGAGTATGTCGGAGAGGGCATCCATCATACCTGCATTCATACTTGCATTAATCAGAGTAACTAGGAGTGTTTGATTTACTGCTTTATCATTACTGCTTGACTGTATTGATAACATGATAACTTATGCCTTATTGTTCCACTGAGTTAGCTACTCACTCCCACGTTACGGGACGGTGTTGTACACACCAAACAGATTTGTTGAATTTCAGATGATGGCGATGCTTATGAAGCAGAGCCGGACTACTTCTATGGTGATGAGGAGGAGTTCTCCTATCATGTAACTCTCTGACGGGTCTCAAGACCAGATCTTGTTGTGAGGTACGTAGTGCGGGGATAGAAGACATTAAACTTACACATTTGGTATTTTTAGAACGTACTTGTATTTATTTAACCTGGTAATGTTATCACCCTCTGGAGACTCATCATAGTTTATATATTTTATCTATCTATCATAGTCTTCCGCTTGCAAAATTAACTGTCTCTAGAGTATGATATACTGTTTTGGCTTAATCTCACTCATGTTCAATGCACGAATACAGTCAACATTCAATCATCATTCATTTTGTTGCATAAGTGATGTTCTGGAACTCGGGAGTTGAGTTTATGCTCGACCCCCGATTTTCAGGGCGTTACAGCTCCTCTACTGTAAGCTTCTGCTCGAAGTCTCGCACAAACTCAACCATGTTCCATTCATGTATCATTAGCAGAGCTGCAAATGTTATTGTCTTCTTACGGCTCAACGCATCTGCCACAAGGTTGGCCTTGCCGGGATGGTAGGAGACCTCAAACTTGAAGTCTTTCAAGGTTTCCATCAATCGCCGTTACCTTATATTCAGGTCCCTCTACGTGAATATGTATTTGAGGCTCTTGTGGTCGCAAAAGAACTTGAACTCCTCTCCATAGAGGTAATGTCTCTAAAGCTTTAATGCAAAGATAACTGCTGTCAATTCCAAGTAGTGTGTAGGGTAGTTTTCCTCGTACTTCCTCAACTGTCGCGAGGCATAGGCGACCAATCTATTCTTCTGCATAAGAACATAACCCAAAACAACACGAGACATGTCGGTGTATATCATATATCTGACCCCTTGCTCTAGCAATACTACCATGTGTGCAGATGTCAACTTGTCCTTCAATTCCTGAAAGGGTGCTTTTACCTTCTCATCCCAGGCAAACTAAAGATCCTTTCGAGTAAGCTGAGACAACGGTCTAGCTATCTTGGAAAAATCTTTAATGAATCAGCGATAATAGCCAGCAAGTCCCAGAAAACTCCTCACCTCTGTAACCGAACCGGGCTGCTCCCAGTCCTAAACTGCGTCACCTTGGCAAGGTCCACAGCGATACCTTCCTTGGACACAACATGTCACAAGAACTTGACTTCTTCCTTCCAGAAGTCGCATTTCTTATACTGAGCAAATAACTAGTCTTTCTAAGAGTACCAAAGACTGCTCGCAGGTACTCTTCGTGTTCTTCCCAACTTTTGGAATATATCAAAATGTCATCTATAAACACGATGATGAATCAGTATAGATACGGCCGAAATACCCTGTTCATGAGGTCCATGAATACTGTCGGTGCGTTCGTAAATCCAGATGACATCACAAGGAACTCATAGTGCCCAAAACTGGTTCTGAATGCCGTTTTCTGCACTTCTTCATCCTTGACGCGCAATTGATGGTATCCAGACTGTAAGTCAATCTTTAAGAAATGATGTGCTCCTTTCAACTGGTCAAACAGATCATCTATCCTGTGTAAGGGATACTTGTTCTTCACTGTCACTTGGTTCAACCTGCGATAATCAATACATAATCGCAGCGATCCGTCCTTCTTCTTAACAAACAAAACAGGTGCTCCCCAAGGAGACACGTTAGGCTATATGAAACCTAAATCCAACAAATCATCAATCTGTCTCCTCAATTCCTCCATTTCATATAGAGGCATGTGATATATAGGTAAGGAAATGGGTGTCACACCTAGCACAAGGTCGATAGTAAAGTCGATCTCGTGCCGAGGAGGTAGTCCAAGTATCATCCTGAACACGTCCGTGAAATCTCAGACAACAAGCGTGTTCCCAAGTGTCGGACCATCAACATTCTCTAGCAAGGTATCATAACAACTAATGCGGTAGTACTGACTGACCTAAATTGGGAAAGTAAAGGTCGTGCCCTCCGATCCATGGGCTGTCACTAGCCTAGTATCGCAATCGATCTCTGCCTTCATCTCGATGAGTCAATCCATACCAAGGATGACATCGTGATGACATAGCGAGGCAACAATCAGGTCAATGAGTACTGTTCTGCTTCCTAAGTCTATTGAGCAACCCTTACAAATCTTGGTAGTGTCTGAGAAAGTCCCTATGGCGGTAAGGAGTCTCACCCTAACCATAGGAGTAGTTTTCAATGCTAGTTGCTTGACTGCTGCGCATGATATTATCGAGATAGTGGACTCGGTGTCCATCAATAAGAAGATTGGTATACCTTGGATATGTGTTGTGACTTCGAAAGCCAATGGTGCTGTGGTTACTGTCTCGGATGCCTCAGCTGCAAGTAAGTGCACACGAGCTTATTGAGGACAATTCGACTGCACTGCCATAGGTCGTTGAGGTGGCCTATTTTGAGGTACATTCAGTCTGTAAAAAGGTTATGCTGGTGGTGCTGATCGTAGAGGTGGAGCTGAAATGACTTGAGGTAACTGATGGTTGATCTTCTAAGGCGACGTAAAATAGTTATCCCTCATCTTGGTAAAGCAATAAGTGTCTGTATGGCCCAACCTCTTACAATAGATGCACCATAGATCATATTGCCTCTACTGAGTCGATGGAGCCATAAGCCTAGGGGGTGAATCTGCACGTGGCCTCTTGCCGAGGAACGGTCGGTTCGGCAAGTCCGGTCGGGGCCTTGGACCCATGGGCACACGTTTACAGGACAGTCTATTGTTGAGGGTCAAATATTGCATATTAGACCCCATTTATTACATGAATTTACGAACATGATACCAATTAACGCCCCATTTTAATCGGGTTTGTGCTGCAAGGTGGATTTACGAGTAGGGACTGAAAAGAATGCTAAAAGCATGGATTTAATGATCTGGCATCACCAAGGTATTGGACGGGACTCCATGGGTCCAAGATCAAGGATTTACACACCAGAGATCAGCGAAATTCCAGTCGCTCACTTCAAGTGGCCTGAAAGACGTCCAGAATGCAAGATCATAAGCTGTTCGATCTCTGTGGAAGTGACCCAATGGACAGATCAACCCATAAAACAGTGATTTGGGACCTACCTGATATCTAGATGTGCTTCAATTTTGGTCTCAACCCTTTAAATTAGAGGGTAAGACGTATGGATGGAGTGGATCTCCTAGAAACATCACCGTGGACCCCACGTGAGTCAGAGTGTGCACGGTGCACAAAAGCTCTAGAGGTGCACGGTAGCTACACCTCCTTCCAAAATGGGCTGGCCCTATGACCGAGTCAAAAACGGCACCTGCCATTTTGGTTCTTGTGCAAACAGTGGCGCGGAGGCCAATTGCAGATAATGTGGGCCCACCATCATGGACCATCTGTCCAATCTGAACCGTCCATCAGGTAGCCTGGACAAATCCGTCCCAACCCAAGAAATTTTAGAGAGAAGCAATAAGCAGGTACACATTCAAAGTTCAGCCAAAGTTGGCCTCTGCTCTGCAACGTTAGCATAAAGCCGACCATTTGAAGGACATTGTGGCCAACCATTAAGATTTCTCTAAAGAATCCACACCGTCCATCTGTTTGGCCATCAAGAATATACCGTAGGGACATTTTCCCTTTTTGAAGGAGCCGCCTCGTGCATGGAATCTGCCAGCATATTTCTGGTCATTTCGGTCGGTTACGAGTGACAGCTGGCTTTGTCTTTGCGTAAACAGGTTGCCTAAAGAGGGTTTCGCTGGAAAATCCGTAGGGAGTGGGCCACATATGGAGACGGTTTGAAGGAAAAGAGAAATGGAAAGAAATTTCATTTGAAATCCTAGAATCAATAGGATTTCCGTTTTCGCATGCGACAGGGCAACCTTGCTGTTGTGACTTGATGTGGCCCACATCTGTGATCAGTTTGGGAAATCTAATCCGTTCATCATTCTCAGAGGATAGGTTAAGACCCAACCTAGCTTGTTTCGCACTGAGAAAGCATTCACAGTGCAAATAAACGGGTCTGCAACCGGTAACATTACAGGAATTTTTGTACAATTGCATTTTCTCTCTTCGTGGGCATGAAGTCTCTTCACCGACTGATACAAAGGAACCGACTTCTCTTCCCCATGCTGCCAGTCGACCCCCAGCAACTATAAAAGAGAGGGACGTGAAGAGAGATGGATCATCCAATCTTTGGCTGTGGAGGCTTGGGATCTCACGAGAGAGAGAGAGAGAGAGAGAGAGAGAGAGAGAGAGAGAGTAGTGGAGTTTATTTTTCCTATTTGTTTTATTTTCTGTTTTTTTCTTTTTTTTATCCAAATTTATTCATGTTGAAATTTGAATCTCTTGGCTAGGGCCAAGAGGTCAAGCTTGTCGTGTGATGGGTCGTTTACGATTGTGTTGATTCATGTTTCTGAACTGATGATGTTTAATTCTAGTTCGATTGATAGAATATTCACAGTTTTTAATGATTTGTTATGACTTAATATTATAATAGATCTGCCATGGCTTTGAGTATTTCATTTTCATTATTGTAATTGTGACTTTGGAACCCTGTTGTTCACCATCGTCCCCTGGGCATGGTTAGATGACGGCACCCTTCCTAATGTTCATAATTCCCTTGGATGGATTGTGAATTAGTTAACTTTTGTTGTTTGCTTTGTCTCATGGGCAAGGTTTTGTGATGGAATCGACTCTAATTCTCATACCTTTCATCTTTTTGAAGACTAGATCAAAGGAAGTTCAGATCGAGTTTTAGTGACATATCTTCTAACTGGATGAAGATGGGACTCGAAGTCTAGTTGAGTTCATGAATCAATCGTAGATCTCCCTGATCTCTACAAGTGGATCCTTGGCACCCTAGTTTCTTACTCTTGAATTCTACAAAATTTAGCTTCCAATTTCACCATATTTTCCTCGTTTTCATTCGATTTAGATTTTATCTTAGTCTAGTTCTAGTTTTACCTACTTTCATATTACGTACAGGTTTCAGTCCCTATGGATTCGACCTCGGTCTCACCGAGTTTATTACTACATCACAACCCTATACTTGGGGAGTGAACATCTATCCCCATCCTGCTCAGCTCGTAGGGACATGCTCACTAGCTCAGCATAGTTGGGAATGCTAGCGCAATACATCTTCGTGTGGATTTCACGCCGCAGACCCTTAGAGAATCGCCGCATCTTTATCAACTCATCTGCTAATATCAAAGGAGCATATCTAGTTAGTTCCATGAAGCAATTCTCATACTCTGTCACGATCATCCCTCCCTGTAGGAGGTAAAGAAACTCGCCCTCCTTTTCATTACGGTAAGTGAGGGGGAAATACTTCCCATGGAAGTGAGTCTCAAATGCACCCCATGTCCATATGTATCTAGGGGCCACTGTTCGTAGGATGTTGTCCCACCAGAGACTGGCTTCCTTCTCAAACATATAAGTGACCAACTCCACCTACTCTACCTCAGTGCAGTACAATGACTTCAGCATCTTAGAGATGCGGTTGAGCCAAAATTCAGCCTCCTCGGGCCTATGAGTGCCTGCAAAGGTGGGAAGCCGGAAACGCTGAAAGCGTTCAAATAAACTGCAGACATTCATATTCCCTACAGGCTCCACATGTGGTGTAGGCAGGACCATGTTCATGTTCTGGGTGAGGGCCCCTGTGATTGTGGTCCAACTTGCTGCTGCTGCTGCATTAGGAGCATCATCTGCTCCAACCTATCAGGAGGAGGAGCTGCCTGAGGCATGCATGGCGTTGAGGTAGACGCACGGTTCTGTTTTGGAACCGGTGGTGCACTAGGTGTTGGCCATTTGTGGGGCCAGTGGCTGGCTGAGAATCTAGCATAGTGTCACTCTCATTGCCCAAAGCAGGGTCCGTGTAGCTATCGCTTAGGGGAGGCGCCTCGTCAAACGATCCGCCAAGTACGAGACGTGTAGTGCTCCGAGTGTTCTTAGGTGGCATTCCCTATATAAAACATAAGGTACAACCCGTGTAAAATTTAGCATAATAACACACACTCATCTCAACATCATTCACATTCCAAATTAAAAGAAGGTTCATGCATTTCATTTAACCAAAATCGTCACAATACATAAGATATAGACTTACATGGATCATGACAGAAGATGCATGTGAGCTATTCCAATAGAAGTTTTAAACACTAAAAACACGAACAACCAACCAAGCCTACCAAGGCTATTATAAAAGAAAACTAAAAACAAAGCAAACTAAAAGACGACTGCATCGTATGACTAGCTGTCCAAATCTGGTGATGGTGGAGGAGCACCCTTGTCCTACATATAGCACAGGAGGGCCTTTAGAGTGCGGAACATCTTCTTAAACCTATGTTTCATATAAGCCTGACTCTCTTCAATCTTTTTCTTCAGTTCAGCCTGGGTCTCCTTTACCTCTTGTCTCAGGGCGGCCCGGCTTTCTTCAATCTGAGCCAGGCGGGCTTCCAAGGTAGCCTGATCACGGCGGTGCCCAGGTTTAACAGTAGGAGGTCCCTCATCAGAATCTTAGGCCTCCTCCTCTTCTTCCTCACTTCCTTCTTCTATCTCATTTTCTCCCTCTTCTTCATTGCTTTCTTCCTCTATTTCATTACTTTCTTCCTCTTCACTTTGTCTCGCCCCCATACTCATCGAGTCGAGCTTGACGTTGTCGAGGTCCAATTCCCATGTTGTTGAGCGTAGTGTCATTAATGAAGTGGATCGGCACAAGCTCATCCATGTTAAGTCTGTAGCTGAACTCTCAAGCAATCTTGCATATAAGTTGGCCAAATGGAAGTGAGACATCTCTCCTAACAGAGCCTATGGTCTGGATTATCTGTAGTAGGGCGAACATACGTAGACACAGCTTATCTCCTTGCCAAGCTCTATATAGGAAGTCCACCATCAAACGAGTGCATTCGGTACGGTTGCCCCACCTAGGATACACATTATATGTGAATATGTGGTGGAGCAGGCGAAAATCGTTTGTTAACTCAGTCGATGGGAGGCAATTGCCTCTCTTCCAATGAACCAGTCAGCCACAAAGGAACCGCGTGTGGTGATCTCTTTCTCGCATACTTTGAGATGAGATTCATTAGCATGCACTTCACTACATCAATTCCCATAATTCGGGCCATCACATCCACATTGACTATTGTTTTCCACCTTCCTACGGAAATAGTGAACTATAAAAGCTCTAGTAGTGGATCCCGTATGTGGGCATAGAAGGCTCGGACCGTGTTCTCGCACGCGTGAGATTTGCCTTCAAATAAAGGACCCCACCCGGAGTCCAACAAGAGGTCCATTATCGGATATAGCCCAAATAGCCTCTCGTCCACATACGCTTCAAACACAACTCTACGGCCACGAAACTTACCGTGTCTGATGCCCGCCAGTAGAACTCTTTCGAGTGAAATCTGGGGATCGAGGTCCCGCTTCGTCCTTTGCTCTCGTGTGGCACTTGTGCTTGCTTTGGTGCCCGCTTTCTTCCTCAGTCGGGTTAGGTGGCTAGGCCCGGCTTCATCCGTGGATGCCCTTCTCTTTTCCATGAGAGAAAGGAGTGTGGAGAGCGAGAATACAGTGGCCACTATCTCAAAGAGGGCCATAGGGTTGGAAAAGCTTGCAAGTTGAGATAGGTTGGTGGGTTTTGGAGTTTATAAGACACAAAGACGGATTTGTGTGCTTAAATGAGAAGAAATAGGGATATAAAAGGTAGTAGGAGATGGGTTTTGAGGGAAATGGTGGTGGGTGTATAAGTACTGAAGAAGAAGAAGAAGATGGAGTATGGAATGATGATTTGAGAGGGAAAATGAGGATTTTTGAGAGATAGGGGGCTTGAAATGGAGTGAAATGAAGGAAATGGGGCAAAGGGGTGTAAATAGGGACCAAACAAAGTAGTCCCACACAAAAATGGGCCCCACACGAGTGGGGAAAGGGCGGTGGGCCGCCGGACCCATGGGCCCAACGCGGCTTGCTGGACGGTCCGCTAGAGTGGGCCACGGTGCGCCTCCCTCGGGCGGTGATCACCCCCCTCCCGAGGTACCGGAAATGTGCTGGGGACCCCCTGGGTCCCACCGATTTTTGTGGTTTGGGCCCTTCGTCCGTTTAAGGTGGTTTTGAGTCCCAACGAGTGCGTATTCACACTTTCCGGGTCATTTGAGTGTGGAATTCCTGAATTATCATCCAAACCTATCAATTGACAGTCTAAAAAGGAATTGGAATCATTTCACATGATCACAGATGCATATATGTCACATTTCGAGGGTCAGTTTCGCCCGTCGGTGAAACTTGGAATCATATAATCATTTCTATGTTTTATGCACTCACCTAAGTCAAAGTATGTTAGTGTGCGTCGTGTTACCATAACCCAGGTCCGGTTTAATCCAAATCATGCTTTGATACCAACTTGTGACGCCCCAAAAATCAGGGGTCGAGCAAAGCTCAAACTCCCGAGTTCCAACGCATCACTTATGTAACATAGATAATGATGATTAAATGTTGTCTATGTTAGTACATTAAACATGAGTGAGATTAATCCAAAATAACATATCATACTCCAGGTGCAATTAAATTAAGCAAGTGGAAGACTTAAGTACTTGAATTATAACATGAAAGTGTTTCACCATTCGGAGTATGATTCTGTTCCATGCTGAATATACATAAGTATTTGTTCCAAACCTTACAAAATATCAAAATGTAACTGTCCAACTAATCCGTGTAATCCTGTAATCCCGTCGAGTCAGATCAAGGTCTACAGAGACCCGCCTGATAGCTAAATATAGGAGAATTCCTCCTCCTCATCTGTCAAGTCCGGCTCCATCACATAAGCCTCATCACATCCTGCATCTACATCAAAGTCTGGTTGGTGTCTTAAAATACCATCCCAGAGTGGGAGTGAGTGATCAACTTAGTGGTACTATAAGGTAAAGGTTAACATGTTATCAATTTAGTCAAGCTGTAATGATAAAGCAGTACAACAATCATATCCTAATAACTCTTGTTAATGCAGGAATGATATGCGTAATGGTGCATGCCCTCGCCTGCACTCCCTCAGTGACTTCATCTCATGGTCACACATGGCAAACTCCCTAAACGTGCACTTCCTCGTCGAAACATATGCAATGAGGTGCATGATCGTGTTAGCTAAGTAATTTATTAGGCTTATTCATACAGCAGATTTAAAAAGCTAAGGTACCATCCTTTATATCACTTACCTAAATAATGATTCATCTAGGGTCTTCAATCCTAGTTAATCACATAGAATAGGCAAGTTGTAAGGCATCACCCCTGGTGAAAAGCAGTAGATAGGTAAGTTCATGGTTCACACTCAAGGTCACTACGGAGAGACTCATCACCTCAACGTAGGCCTAGTTTATACTCGAGGTCACTACAGGAAGGCTCGACACCTTAGCACAGGCCGACAGCTCGAATACAGTGTCTCATACCATAGTATTTGGCTCACGAGTTTAGGTTGCTCACTGGTCACTACGGGGAGGCTCATCACCCTAGCGTAGGCCGACAGCTCGACCACGATATCCCATACAACCATGTCTAGCTCATGAGTCTTGGCGGATCTTAGTACCATAGTTTAAACGGGCTTTGCATTGGTAAGTGGTACCTTAGATTCAAGCAGTAGCGTCCATACATAATAAACACATAATAGGTTAATCGGGTTATTTGATAAGTTCAATTTGTATGAGCGCAAGCTGAATTAATCGACATGAAGCGCATAAGCACTTCACGTGGCCCAACCACTGTCGACAATCACCGTACGACTCGGATTCATCGAACATGTCTAATGTGGTGAAACGAATTCGGCCACTAAATCGGGAATCGTTACCGATCGCCTGGAATATGTAGTAGTCCTAAACATACTTAAACACAGCCTGTGGATACATGTGATATTCATAATAGCATTTAGCAGACAATTTAAATATAATTCTCATTCGAGCATTTCATCGAACACATTGAACCTATAGTCATACATATGCATTTCAACCATAAATCGCGCAATAGCAAATTACATTACATGAAAGAAACTATAACTGTGGACAAGGTAGTTAAGAATCCTATCTTAACACCCCTGTTGGAAGCAATTTATCAAACACTTTCTCATTCAAACATTTTGTCAAACACTTAGACTGCATAATACCATATACACAAACTAAATTAGTTATAGCATATATTTTGGCAATTCCTTTCATAAAGAAGTTGTCATGCACACAACACACATGTATTCTACATTAATAGTCATGGCAAGCATAAATCATAATTTTACTTTCATTCAAACATTGCAACAAACACATGGAATGCATAATATATTCACATAGTTCACACACATGTATAATTTATCAGATACATCATAACTAAAGTCATGTGGCAGTAATCAAGTCAAACATAAATCATTGCTGACATTGGAAGCCTTGAAAACCATAAACTAAACATTTATAGTCTGCATTTTCGTCATTTTGCTCGTTACGAACTCAGTTCGTACCCTACGCTTCCGTCTACAGCACAACGGCTACCTAAATCACGAAATAGGTTAGTTATTTTGTCGATTCCCCTATTTGAATTTCTAAAATGGGATTAGGGTTAGGATTTCTTATCTAAGTTGTATTCGGAATCGATGGTGTAGCGATGGGGCGGTGGAGATTCGGTACGTGGAGTAGTGGGAGTGAATCCCAGCAACAATCCACAGATCTCTCTCTCTTCTCCTCACTTTTTTCTTCTCTTTTCTCTCTTCTCTCTCCTAGGGTTAGAGAATTCGTATGGAATGAGAGAGGGGTGGTTTAAGGGCATTATATAGGCCCAAAACTGATGTCAATGGCCCCAGGGCCATGGTATACTTAGGTTATAGCCAAAGGGTGTCTGTTTCAGTCAAACAGGACTCATATGGAGGCCCGTAACTCACCTGTGTCATGGAGTAAGTTCCTAGACCATAGACCTAAGTCAGGTTAAGATTTTAGTCCAATCAGATTTGTAGATCGACCGTGGAAGACGTATTTCAGTTCAACGGTCATCGTCACTCGATCAGGGCCACAAGCATCCTAACCTATGCAGGGAAATTTCCTTGATCCAAGGGTATTGTTTGGTCAAAATCTGACGGTCTGAAACCTTCAATTTCGCCCGCAAGTGAATGGTCCAATTTACTTAAGTTTGAGTTCATTTTTTAAAGATATTTTCGTTTCTCACACACTTTGCTCGAGGCTCAATTATGCGTTTCTGGATACTATTTGGGCTCGATTCCCACGATGCTTGTCAAGCCCAATAAGGTGATCATAACCTTATAGTTTTGCAGTAATCGGACTTTTGACGCACGGTCCAGTTCCAATACGTAGTTTCAATGCACTCTCGAGAGTAACTGGGTTTTAAGATTGTTCCGAGGTTTCTAGGTAATGTTAAGTTAGCAATTTTAATGGTTTTGGGTCTTGCAGTTTATATAAAAAGTGGTTCAAGCTAATCTACCGATTAATTTAGTTTAGTACTTAATTAACCTTCGTCTAATTTCTAAAGGATTCGGTCATTAGGGATTTCTGCCTAAGGTGGTACTCGGGCCTTTGTATGGATTTTTCTGAGACGTTACATGTTTAGATGTGGCTTTGGAGTTCACCTTTTTGTGAGCACTCTTGGTTTGTTTACCAATCTGGCACTCGCCATATATTTTATCCACTTTCTGTATTTTGGGTAGACCTCTTACTAATTCTCTTTTGCTCAATCTATACAAGTTGCAGTAGTGTACATGTCATAGGTGCTTATGCCATAATTATGTTTCATTGATTTAGACCATGTAACACGATAGCTTAGATGAGCTTGAATCACTAGCAATGTAGCAGTTCTCAGAAGTTCTGCGACCAGTTAATATTACTGAACCATTCTTATTTAAAATTTCACACCCTTGGTTGGTAAATTTTACATTATGATTATTATCGCATATTTGAGAGATGTTTAATAAATTATGTTTTAACTCTTCTACATATAAAACGTTCTCAAATAGAGGGAGGTTAAAGAGCTGAATCGTACCTTGGCCAACAATTCTGCAGCTGCTACCATCACTGAATGTGACTGAACCATCAGTCATGTCTTTAAGACTGGTGAACAGACCTTTGTCACCTGTCATATGTCTGGAGCAACCACTGTCTCGGTACCACTTTGAATGGCTCAAAGCTTTAAAAGCGGTGTGGGCAACCAAATAAGTAACCTTAGGGACCCATTTCATTACAGTTTTGGGTTTAGGAGCATAGTTGGTCTTCTTATGTTTATAGTTGCTATAAGTCCTACCCACTAAGCTAGATTTTAAGAGCTCTTTAAGTAAATCAACAATTTTTTCAATTAAAGGATAACGGTTCTGATTTTTATAGTTGATATGGTTGCTTTTAGGTTTTAAAGTCTGAAAAATTTTAGTATTTTTACACTTATTTTAATTTTAACTTTTCCCTTTTGAGTTAGAAGACTCCCCTTTAACAAATTTAAGTGGAGTATTCTTATCTTTGGGAGGAATACTTTTATCATAGCCTAATCCAGATCGATCGCCACATTTTCTAGATCCGAATAAAAGTTTTTCTAATTTAGGATTACCTTGGGCATACCTCCATGTGTCCTTCAAACTCAAAAGCGAAGAGACTTCTAGTTTTATCTTTTCATTTTCAGATTTTAAGTTTTCAACTTGGGACGTTTTGAAATCTAAGTCGCACTTAGTTTTTTCAAAGTAATCTGAAATGTGTGACTTTTCTAAGACTAGATTATCAAAATTTTCTTTTAGTTTTGAAAACTTTTATTTCTGAAGTTTTAGATTTACAGCAATTTTACAACTTTCCCTGTATAGGGCATTATAAGCATCTTGAAGGTCTTCTTCATTTTCATGGTCACTATTCAGATTTTCTTCACTGGTTGAATCATCATTATCTGAGAAAGTGAACTTGGCTAGAGTCATTAGGGCTTTAACATCAGTTGACTCGGTTTCAGAATCTTTTGACTCAGAAGAGACTTCAGAGCAGGAAGATTCATCCCATGTAGCCAACATACTTTTCTTTTTAGACTTATCCTTCTTAGGACATTTGTTTGTTAGATGCCCATATTCATGGCAGTTGTAGCATTGGCTGTCTTTTAAAGATTTCCAAGTTTTATATCTAGGTTTTTTCTTTTCAATAGGTTTTTTTTTAAAATCAACCCTCTTTTTTACATTTAAAAATCTTGTAAAACTTTTTGGCTAAAAGAGCCATATCATCTTCAGAAGTTTCTAAATTAGAATTATTAGTATTTTCATGAGAAATAATTTTAGAAGACTTAAGGGCGATGGACTTACCTTTAGGAGCTTTAAAGTTTAACTCGTAGGTTTGTAAAGAACCAACTAGTTCTTCAACCCTCATATTATCCGTATCACGAAGTTCCTAGATCGCGGTCACTTTTGAATTAAACCGTTCAGGCAATGAGCGCAGTATCTATGCATAGACTTTACTTTCTGGGATCCTATCACCAAGACCCCACATAGAGTTGACAATGTCATTCAATCTTGTATAGAAGTCCATGAAAGTTTCACTTTCTTCCATATGTATTTCCTCAAATTTGGTTGTGAGGATTTGAACTTTAGATTTCTTGACAATTGTTGTACCCTCGTGTGTCATTTCCAAAATATCTCAAGCTTACTTTGCAGTATCATAGGATATAATTCTCTTGAATTCATCCAGTGATAGTGCACAAGTAATAGCATTTAAAGCCTTTGCATTGGCACTACTCTCACTTTTTTGAAGAGTCGTCCAAGAAAAGTAAGGTGAGACTTTTGCAGTTTTAGATCCATCAGTACCAGTCACTTCAGTGGTAGTTGGTCATTGTGGCTTGCCACACACTCTCATCCATGTATTTTTTTAAAATCCTCATTTTGGCTTTCCAATATGCATAATTGGAACCATCAAATGGTGAAGGCCTAGTGGCTGAAAGGCTATCAAAATTTGACATCTTAACAAGCTCAGATCGATTAGCTCAAGAAATTAATCCAAATAACAAAAAATAAATCGAGCTATTAGTCTTTGATACCACTTGAAAAGGTCGAGCTAAGAGTCTTAAAGAGGGGGGGGGGGTGAATAGGACTATGCCAAATTAAAATTTTAATTGCGGAATAAGAAAGAAATAAATAAAGATAGCACTTATCAATTCAAATAGCAAAAATAAATAGCAACCTCAAATGCACAAGTATTAAGAGGTTGATACAGATGTTATTCTAAGGACAACCTTACACCAAAAACCAATGGCTTATGGTAGGACAACCTGATTTCTAGAACGGTCTGTATATCAAAATCCCAAACAAATATAGAGGAATAAAGAACAAAACTGAAATAAATTTCTACTGCTATTACAACATTCACCACATGTGTAAAAAATAAATTACAATCATTCTCCACAAAGGCTTAAAGAGAAATTACAACATTCACACAAAGCCACAATTAACCATCCACCACAACACCAAAAATTATAGTATTTCGCTTGCGTGTACACCAACTGTTAAAAAACAACCACACAACTACTCCACTCCCAATATCCTCACCCACGGGATATTGGCATTTACTATAAAATAGGTTTTTCAAGGTTCACCTAAAACCTTCACAATTGTGTCTTTCAAGTGGGCTTACACAATTCAAAAACCCCATACTCTGAGATTTTCTGGAACACCTCAGACAAACCAAAAAGGAAAGAGAGATTTTTCTAGCACAACCTCAAAAATCAAAAAGAGATTGACAAAAACGTAAATATACTTATCTGGATATTCTCCTTTGATAAAGCCTGGTTGAACCAATGTAACGCCCCAGATTTCGATGGTTGAGCAAAGCTCAACTTCTAAGATCCAGCACATCACTTATGCAACATGGATAATGAAGTTTAAATGGTATCCATATTTATGTATTAAACATGAGTGGGATTATACCAAAATAGCATATTATACTCCAGAGATAATGTAATTTAACAAGCAGAAGTCTGAAATATATGTATTGAAGTAAGCGGTTCACGGCCTCCAAAGTATAATAATGTAACAGGGTTAAATACATACAAAGTTTATTTTTAAAATATACAAAATATCAAAATGTAGATGTTCAACTAATCCATGTAACCCTATAATCTCGTCGAATTAGTACAAGGTCTATATAGACCCGCCTGATAGCTGAACATAAGAGAATTCCTCCTCCTCGTCCATGAAGTCTAACTCAGCTATATAGACTTTGTCGTCTCCTGCATCTACAACAGAGTCTGGTTGGTGTTTTAAAATACCTTCCCAGAGTGGGAGTGAGTGATCAACTCAGTGGTACTATAAGGCAAAGGTTAATATGTTATCAAGTCAATCAAGCGATAGTGATAAAGTAATACAACAATCACTTCTTAACTACTCATGTTAATGCAAGGATGGTATGCAGTAATGATGTATGCCCTCGCACAAAGCTCCCTCAAAAGCAACTCCGACAACCAAGTTCGCGCATGACAAACTCCCTAAAGTGCAACTTCCTCCCCAAAGCACATGCAATGTGATGCATGGTCGTGTTAGCCAAGTTCTTAATTAAGCTTATTCATACAGCAGGTTCTGTAACGCCCTGAAAATCGGGGGTCGAGCAAAGCTCAGCTCCCAAGTTCCAACGCATCACTTATACAACACAGATAATGATGATTATGATGAGAGCATTGAAACATGAATGGGATTATACCAAAAGAGCATATCATACTCCAGAGACAGTTAAATTTGCAAGTGAAAGACTGTGATAGATAGATAAAATATATAAACTGTGGTGAGTCTCCAGAGTATGATAATGTTACCAGGTTAATTCATTACAAGTACAATTCCAAAATATACCAAATGCGTAAGGTCCTCTAGTCAACATACCTGTAACCCCGTCGATCAAGACACGGCTCACATGAAGCCGCCAGAATACAGCAAATATAAGAAGGCATCCTCGTCGTCGCAAAAGTCCGGCTCCACCTCATAAGCATTGCCATCACCTGCAGCTACAACAGGGTCTGGTTGGTGTGTATAACACTGTCCTGTAACGTGGGAGTGAGTGATCAACTCAGTGGAACAATAAAGCATAGGTTAACATGTTATCAATTCAGTCAAGCAGTAATGATAAAGCAGTACAATCAACATTCCTAAGTATTGTAATTAATGCAAGGATGAGATGCGATTATGATGCATGACCTCACCGACATACTCCCTCGTGCGGCACCATCTTACATCCGGGCATGCTGTCACCCTCAGTGCTTCACATCTTCCAGGCACATGCAATGCGATGATGAGCATGATTACCGAGTTGTTATTAGTCCATTTCAAATAGCAGTATTAGGAAACTAAGGTACCTTCCTTATATCATTCCCAAACAATGATCCATTCCAGGGTCGTCAGTCCTAGACAATCTCATACGATGGTATGTTTCTAGGTCACTGCAAGGGCTGTCAGGGCTGTTACACAGAATCATTACACCACTCCCCCATCACCTTATCAATACAGGCCTAGTGTATACTCTGTTACTACAAGAAGGCTCGTCGCCTCACCGCAGATTTAGAGTATGCCCGAGGTCACTACACTGGGTACGGTCAGGGCTACCAGGGCTGTTACACGGAATTGTTGCACCACTCCCCCATCACCGATCAAAGCAGTGTAGGCCGACAACTCGAATATAGTGTCCCATATCACCATAAATGGCTCACGAGTCTGGTTGCTCAATGGTCACTACGGGGAGGCTCATGGCCCCAGCATAGGCCGACAGCTCGACCACGGTGTCCCATACCACCATGCCCGGCTCATGAGTCTTAGCGGATCGAGGTACCATGGTTAACGGGATTCCACTGGTAAGGTTAGTACCTCAGGTTCAAACAGAGGCGTCCAAACATGGTGAACATACATAAGACAGATCGGGTTACTTGATGAGCTCGGCTAGCTCAAGAGCACGACAAGTTGAACGACATGAAGTGCATAAGCACTTCACGTGGCCAACCACTATCGCCAACTGAAGTATGACTCGGGTTCGTCGAACACATCACATGTGGCGAATGAATCTCAGCTATGAATACAATCCCGTTACCGATTGCCTGGACTATACAATAGCCCCAAACACAATCAATCATTGACCAGAAGCATGTAGAGTAAAGCAGAGTAAACAAAGTAATTCAAGCATGTCATAAAGCAAGTTATAAAGCATGTTATAAAGCATAATATAAACAGGAAATACAAACACATATATTTCATAAGTAAGCGGTTAAATTAAACAAACAACATGGAGGGAATCATATACATCTCTAAGGTAGTTGAGAATCCTCTCTTAACACCCTTATACATTATAATTTACTAACTACTACTCAATCAGACATTTCAACAAACACTTCAGACTACATACATCAACATACTTGACGTAGGTTGATCACATAGGTATTAGGCCAAATCCTTTCACTAGGGAACTGCCTCATTTATAACACGCGTGCACCCACGACGGATAATCATGGCAAGCAGGAATCCAAGTTCAATATTCATTCAGTCATTTCAACAAACACTTGGGCTACACATTTTAACATATATAGTGTATATTGGCCATGGCATAATTTAGGGCAAATCCTTTTATCAAAGAGGTATCGCCAATACAACAATCATATATCCACGACAATTAGTCACGGCGAGCACGAATGCGAATTCTATACTCATTTGGTCATTTTCACAAATACTTAGAATACACTCTTTTAACATACATAGCGTATACTAGCAAAAACATATATTAGGGCGAATTCTTTTGCCGAGTGAGTATTATACATATATATAGCATGTTCATACAGTAATTAATCATGGCTAACATACTTTTAAAATTTGTACATATACAGTATTTTCTACAAATACGAGGAATACAGTATATTCAACATAGTTAACGTATAACCGAAAAATGAAACGGATAGCACTTTGTACATGTGTAATTGCATGTAGATCATGAATCTATCATTATCTGACATTGAAAGCGTTGAAAACCATAACCTATACATCTAAAGTCTGCACCATTTGTCGTAGAATTGTAACGAATACGCTAGAATCTCTAAGCCTTCGTCTACGGTGATTAAGCAACCTGAATCATGAAACAGGTCAGCTATTACATCACCAACACTCTTGAAAACCTTAAAATAGCTTAGGGTTAGGTTTTCTTACCTAGAAATGAAGTTAGAATCGCCGGGAAAGCGATTAGATTGAGATGGTTAAGCTTGGATAGCGGCAGGGTAGAGTATCAGGGAGATCCTCCCACATCTCCCACACTTTCTCTCTCTTTTCTCTCTTCTCTCTCTTAGGTTTTCTCAAATTCGTATGGGATGAGAGAGTGAGGGTTTAAGGTCCTTATATAGGCCCAAAACTCTCTGAAATAGACTCAGGATCAAGGTATACTTAAGTTATGCTCAAATACGAACAGTTCCATCTCAACGGAGCACTTCTGGAAGCCCCCCTTGAGCTAAAGGTCAGAATTAAGCTCACAGACATTGGATCTAAGTCAAGTTACGTTTTCAGTCCGATCGGATTTACAGATCGCACGTGGCGGACCAGTTTCAGTTCAACGGTCACTGACACTCGATCAGGGTTACAAGTACATGGACATATGTATGAAATTTCCCATGATCCGAGGGTGTATTTGGGTCAGATTCTGATGCTCTGGTTTCTTATAATAGGCCCGCAAGTGACAAGTCTCAGATTACTTAAACGAGACCCAATTTCTAAAGAAATCAACATTTTGTCACACTCTTCACTATGGGCTTAAGCGAATAGCCGTGAGACACTATTTAGATTTGATTTCTAAGATGGTTGTCAAGCCCAACAAGGTGGTCCTAACCGTTTAACTTCCCATTAATCGGACTTCCGACATGCAGTCCAGATCTGAAACGGAGTTTCAATGTGCTCCCGAGAGCAACTGGGTAATGAGATTGATCCTAGATTTTAGGGTAACATAGCGTCGATGATTCTACAAATTTTGGGTCTTGCAGATCGTATTTAAAGTGATTCAAGCAGATTTCATAGCTAATCTAGTTTAGTACTTAGTGACTTTGTCTCATTTCTAAAGGATTTGATCCCGAGCGATTTCTACCTGAGGTGGCACTCAGGTCTTTGTACGGATTTCTAAACTATTGTTCTTCATCACCTAAACTTTAGGATTCATGCCCAATATGAAAGTACTTAGAAGCATTTAAAGAACACGATAGTGAAAGGTGAAATGGGAGATTGTGAAGGAAATAGGTTAAAAAGCATTTTTTTGAATATGGGATTTGGTTCTGACAAGTTAATAAGGTGTTAGAAGCGACCCATTGCCTAATTACGCCAAATTCCAGGTTAGCAAAAATTCAGGATGTTACAGGTTCGAGAAGCTAAGGTACCTCCCTTTATATCATTAACCCAAGCGAAGGATCCATAGGGTCGTCAATCTTAGTTAACCACATACGATAGGCAAGTTGTAGGGCATCACTCCTAATGAAATAGTAGTCGATAGGCAAATTCAGAAGTTTATACTCGTGGTCACTACGGGAAGGCTTGTCACCTTAGCGTAGGCCAACAGCTCGAACACGGTGTCCCATACCACCATGCCTGGTTCACGAGTTTGGGTTGTTCACTGGTCACTACGAGGAGGCTCGTCACCCTAGCGTAGGCCGACAGCTCAACCATGGTGTCCTATACCACCATGCCGGGTTCATGAGTCTTAACAAATCATGGTACCATGGTTAAAACAGACTTTTACATTGGTAAATGGTACCTTAGATTCAAGCAGTAGTGTCCATACATGGTAAACACACAATAGGCCAATTGGTTTATTAGACAAGTTCAATTAGTACAAGCGCATGCTAACTTAATCGACATGGAGCGCATAAGCACTCCACGCGGCCTAACCACTGTCGATAATCATTGTACGACCCGAATTCATCGAACGTATTAAATTTGGTGAAACTAATTCGGCCACACGAACGGAAATTGTTACCGATTGCCTGGACTATATTATAGTCCCAATCTTACTCAGATGTAGTAGGTAAATACATGTGATAATCATATCATCATTTAAAAAATAATTCAAGTGAATCCTTCATTAAGCATTTCATTGAACACATTGAACATGTTACTGAACATATGCATTTCATCCATAAATCTTGTAGTCGAAATTAAGATTACCTAAAGGAAACTACACATATAGATAAGGTAATTAAGAATCCTATCTTAATACCCTTAATAAATACAATTCATCAACAGTTTCTCATTCAGACATTTTATCAAACTCTTAGACTACACATTACTAAAAACAGAGGCCAAATTAGTTACGACATATATTATGGCAAATCCTTACACAAAGAGGTCAGCATGTATATGACAACAATGAATCCTAGATTAATAGTCATAGCAAACATAAATTATGTTTACATGTTCATTCAAACATTTCAACAAACACATAGGATGCATATTTGTTCAACATAGTTCATACATGTATATGTAACGTCCCAAAAAAATTCGTACTAAGACCCAAGTACCACCTCAGGCAGAAATCACTCAAGACCAAATCCTTTAGAAATTAGACAAGTTTAACCAAGTGCTAAACTAGATTAGCTGCGAAATCCATTTGATCCACTTTAAATACAATCTGCAAAACCCAAAACTTGTAGAATCATTGACACTAGGTTACCCTAAAATCTAGGATCAATCTTATTACCCAATTGCTCTCGGGAGCACATTGAAACTCTGTATCGGATCTAGACCGCACGTCGAAAGTCGGATGACCATGAGACTAAGCGCTTAGTACTGCCATGCTGGGCTTGACAACCACCTCCGAAATCAAGTCCAGATAGTGTCCCAAAGCTATTCACTTGAGCCCGGAGTGAAGTGTGTGAGAAAACGTGGTTTTCTTTAGAAATTAAATCTAATTTAAGTAATCTGAGACTTGTTGCTTGCGGGCCTGATATAAGCAATCAGACCGTCAGAATCTGACACAAATACACTCTCGGATCAAGAGAAATCTCACACACGTGGCAGTGACTTGTAACCCTGATCGAGTTCCGGTGACCATTGAACTGAAACTGGTCCGCCACGTGTGATCTGGGAACCCGACTGGAATGAAAACTTAACTCAACCTAGATCCATAGTCTGGGAGCTTAAGTCTGACCTTTGGCTCAAGGGGGGCTCCAGAAGTGCTCCGTTGAGCTGAAACAGATGCTCTTTGGACATAACCTAAGTATACCTTAGCCCTGGGGTCATTTCCATCAGTTTTAGGCCTATATAAGGGCCTTAAGCCCTCACTCTCTCATTCCATATGAATTTGGAAAACCCTAGGAGAGAGAAGAGAGGAAAGAGAGAGAAAGAGAGAGAGAGTTGGAGTTCATTCCTGAGATTCAATCCCATCATTCCACAGACTGAATCAGCCCTTCTGTACCGATCTACCGGCAATACCGATCTCGTTCTTAGGTAAAAAAACCTAACCCTAATCTGTTTTCGGGTTTCAGGTAGTGTAGGTTATGAAATAACTAACCCAACTCATGCTATAAGTTGATATACCCTCATTGACGAAGCCTTAGAGTTTCTACTGAATTCGTTACGCTTCTACTACATAAGGTGCGGACTATAGACGTATAGGTTATGGTTTTCAAGGCTTTCAATGTTGGTTAA